>JAOWCC010000577.1:175139735-176468045 GCA_030867875.1 Actinernus sp. WN-2022 | reverse complement strand
CTGTTATCAAAGAATCTCAGCATTACTACCAAGTCCTTTGCCTCTATACCACGATCGTTTGACTCATCGATCATCAGACTGTAGTAAACCGGAGGCGAAGAAGAGAGAGTTTCAACAAGTTGAAAAGAAAACTACAGGCACCTTAGCAAGCTTCGGTTTCGGGGAAAGCGACGCGGCAAAGAGGGCACGAAAGAAACAGGAAGAGCTGCAACAGAAAGTTCAGCAAGCCGAGGCAAAGTTTGTGCAGTTTGTGGCAGAGCACAACTTGTCTTCCGTACGGTGACCACTTCACAAAACTTGTGAAAGCCAGGTTTTCCGGATTCTGAAGTGGCCAAAGGGTTTCAGTGTTCTCGGACCAAACCTTCTGTGCTCACCAGATATGGCAGTGGAAAATATTACCACGACAAACTTGTTGGAACTCTCTTCGCCTCCGGTTTACTACAGTCTGTTGATCGATGAGTCAAACGATCGTGGAGTAGAGGCAAGGACTTGGTAATAATGCTGAGATTCTTTGATAACAGTGATTTTTTTATGATGGCCGTCACCAGATTCTTCAATCTTCCGACAGCAAACATCGGAACGACTTCTGCAATCTTCGGCAAAGTTGACGAAAGCCTAATGTCAGGAGGCCTGATGTACGACAAGCTGATCTGCTTCAACAGGGATACATGCAATACCATGAAGGAACAGCGCAATGGTGTAGTGCTCCACGGCCACCTGAAGGAAAAACAGCCCAATCTCGTTGATTTAGGCTGCATTTTCCACCTAGAGAACCTGGCTCTCAAGGCAGCTGAGAAGTGTCTGCCCGTCAATGTCGACTCCCTCATGGCTGACATTAACACTCACTTCTATCTTAGTGTCAAGCGCAAAGAAGAATTTAAGGAGTTCTGTGACTTCGTCAACAACGATCCTGGGGCACGTGGAGACGAGATGGTTGAGCCTTCTGAGAGTAGTTGAGAGAGTAGTGGAGCTTTGGCCGGCTTTAGTGTCCTACTTTCAAAGCCATGCAGATGCCGAGAAGCGTGGGCGAGTACACACAATAAAGGAGCTGCTGAATGATGAAACCAAGCTGTACCTGGTGTTCTTGGCATTTCTCCTCCCTACAGTCAACGCCTTCGATACTGCCTTCCAAGCCACGACCTACACAACCATCCATCTAATGCACGTGAAGATGAAGAAACTGACCAAACGTATTCTGCGCTTCTTCTTGGCGACACAGATGTGATCGACGCTGCTGACATCGATCACCAAGACGCCACTGGAAGTCGAAGCGAACCAGCTTGAAGACGAAGCATTGGAAGTCGGCGATAAGGCACGAAGCTTGGCTAACAGCCTACGTGAAGACGGCATGGGAGCAGAAGTCAATCGGTTCTTCTAACACGTCCGTCTTTTCTATGCCAAATTTGCGTCTACTGTCTTCAAGAAATTCCCTTTCAAACTCCACCCTGCTGTCCAACATGCGAGTTTTAAACCCAGCTGAAAGGCGCACATACAAGGACTTACCCAACGCCGTCGTTCGTCTCGCCAAACAGCTCATTTATACCTCAGCTCAAACTGACAGATAAGCTGAACGAATTGAAAACCGAGGCAATCGACTCATTGCCAGAAATTATGGACATCAGCGGAATGGTGCTGCGGGCGCCCTTTTAGCCGATTCAAAATGGCGGCTTATAGTGATTGAGACTGTAGTTTCTTTATAGACCTTCCAACGCAAAGAAAACCGAAACTTTCTGTGATGAAATAAGAATAGAGAAGCGGAACGAGAGTTATATTAGCTTAAACGTAGCCATTGTGATTAAAAAGCCATTTTTTAGGATTTGTCATCTCTCCGGAGTCTTGTCTGTCCAAGTCAAGCTGCTTGGCGGCAATTATTTAGAGGAGAAAGGCCTGAAACCCAGTTTATATCCCAGCAAACATTGCAGGATTTGGGTTTAACAAGATGGCGGACAGAAAGCAATATGGTGACGTTTCTCTCCTTTCTCGTCGAGTTTTCTTCTAAATGTAATCCTATAAGGCTATATGGTGTCCTGGCACTAACATTATTTCGACAAAACTCAGACGTGTTTGGAAGTACTTTGGAGGAGTGTTATTTATTGTCGTTTTATTGGCGATATGGATGCATTGAACACTGCTTTATTGACACCGAGGCAAACTTATTTGCCTTACCGAAGACTTGGCGTACTGTTGTACCTCAAACTGTGCATGGGTTCAGCCAGATTACAGACAACAACATGGAAAACGAGGAACATTTGAAGGGCGAAATGGACTTCTCGGGGAAGTACTTTGCCGACGATCGGGGGGTTTGTTTGTGGCCTCAATACAGCCTAATCCAGCCTAATACAGCCTAATCCGTAAGTTATTGGTCTCGAGGCGAACTAATATGAAATCAAACTTAGAAGGTCTTCAAATTTGAAAAGTTTTATGTTTTTCATACATTTTCTTATACGAATCGACAGCCATTTTAGACACTGATGCGCATGTGCGCCGCCATCTTGTCTCATATTTCTGGCAATGTTCCAGATGGCAGATGCGGTCGACCTTCCACAGGAAGACGAAGTGGATTCATTTTGGGGCGCCATGCATGATGTCAAGGAGATGGAATCTGCCACACCCCTTATGCCAATCGTCTCACCCTAGTAAGAGCCCTCCTTGCTCTGCCCACATGCAATGCTGACAGTGAACGTTGCTTCTCAATGGTCAGAAAATTGACACAGAGGAACGTACGCACTTGCATCGCAGTACCATTGGATGGCTGCTATGTCTAAAACTAAATGTGAACGACGAGTGCTATGAGTTTCAGCCGTCACCAGAACTGTTGGAGCTAAACAAATCAGCCTTTCGACTGTATAATGAAGAGCACGGCAGCTATTCCCGCTCCACAGCTCCCTCTCCAACTCAGGCTGATTTGTCACAGTGTTTTCTAGCGAACTTGATAGCACTCGGTTATACGTCAGGTTCGTCATACGTTGCTGTTAGTTATTCAATATTCATATTTTTCAAAGACTGTCAAAATTCTAACCCTAAAGATCAGTTAGATTAAGAAGGAACGAAATGTAAATTTTGTATTAAATTTGAATAAATATCGGATTTCTTGAGCTTTAACTCAGTGAATATGTCTGAGGAATTACGAGAATTTTATTGCAATAACGTTTTTTTATGGAAAACAAGCCTAAAATGACGATCAATTTATCGAGCCTTTTTGACAGAAATATTCGTCTTTGAGTGCTGGAACTGGTTTTTCAGGGCCTCCAGATTTCAAAATTTTCAAGGAAGCCCCTAGACCCCCCTACAGGCTCGCGCCTTTGGTCCTCGCTAAAGTTTCCCCTACAATTTAAATCCCGATTTGGGAAGGTCCATAGGTTGGGTACTCTGGCAATAAAATGTTCGAACACAGCTTTCTTGAAACTACCTAGACTCAGTTTTCTTTTAATGTTATTTGGGATCGTATTCCAGGCAGAAACGTGTAGTCGACACTGCAAACGACCTTCCTCTAGCTCTCTCCCGTTTAAATCGAGGACAGACTAGGTTCAATGATATGTTTGCTGGTTCTCTCATTGACATCAGCATTTCATCTTAGCATCTGGAAGATATACGATATTCAAACTTTCCAAACATGTTGATTTGTATGTTCACTTTTAGATGGTAGTGGTTCAATTTTTATGGAAAATATATCAGTTTACCAAGCTCAAAATTATCACTTACGAGCAAGGCGGTGTACTGGTAACGTGACTATATCTAAACAGATTCCTAGGAACAAGAAGTCCAACGACGACAATATAATAAAGAACTAATCACTTACCCAGATCCTTCCCCATGTTTTCCTATCCAAAGAAATGGGATCTGGTAAAGTTCGAAACCAAGCTTTTTTTCATTGGCTACAATGAAACACATATCCTCATTGTAACACGTGTTCTGATTGGTTCTCCAGTTTTCTAAGATTTGAGATGGAGTTTATTTGTGTTCTGTCATGTTGTTTATTTGTGTTCTATTAAAAGGGCATAGAAGAGGATCAGAACTAAGGGCACACATGAACTAAAAAGAATTGGTGAATGGATTTTTCTGTATTCCTAAAAATCTAATATATAGTTATCGCTAAATTAACTCACATTATTAATTTTGTGCTGAAATTATGGTGGATCGCATGTTCATACAGTCATAAACATATTTTATTGCTACTGTTGTGACTTGCCTCGGGGGATTGATGATTGTCGAAAATAGTTCTTTTCTGTCATTTTCTCATGTTATCTAGCTTCGTCATGCAGGTTTTTTTATACCTACCTGGTTTTTATACCTAATTTTTATACCTACCGGGTACTATATATCTAAAATTAACCGGGTACTACATACCTACCTCGCATGGACCTTGGCATATTACACAGATCCTTATAACAGCACAACAGTAGATACTGCTTGACAATATTGTCTTTTTTGGCGGGCCTTCCCTGCCTGACACACAGGCTTGTTAATCCCATTCTTTGCATACAGCCGTACTTTGTACTTGCGTTGAGAATCTCGACATAACAGGCATAACCAGCATTACAGGTGACGGTATTGTTGGTCACACACTTGGTCGAGTTGCAGAAGCACTTGAGAGAAGCTATATTAAGGAAGCCAAAAACCGTTAGTAATAAGTTCCTTTGAGCCAAAAGTTTTCTCCAAATGTTCATGTTCAGTTTTAATAACTTTATTCATTAAATTGCATTTTCTGTATTCAAATTTCTTTATTGAATTTAAGTTTTTGTTTTCATTTGACAAAAATCTTAAAAGCTGCAAGATGCTTCAAGCTATACGCCCTTGCTGGTACAGCAGAATAAAGGTTTTCCTGCCAGTCGAAATAAAGCACGGCAGTTGAAAGCATGTCGTTTGTTTGCCCCTGTTCAATTAAAAGGCGGCCTTTACAGTAACAGTATTAAGTAATGATCCAGCTACGAACTATAGTAGAATCCATTGTTCTGCAGCCTCACCTCACATACGATTTTGCTTGAATATGCTTTAGGAGGTATCTACATTCCAAACTACATCTCGAAAATAAAGTGTTTTTTTAAGCATAGTTAATAGAGTGGAATGGTTATGAAATCCAGCGACCTTCTTTGTTATATGTCTTTGTTAGCTTTTTTCAACCACTACCCTGCACAAAACACAATAGAAATTCCAATGTGTTAATCAATCAGCCAATAGAAACGTGTTAGTTCAGTCGTTCAGGGGACGCTAATGAACTATGACCCTGCACAATCTTTTGTCTTGCCCCCTTCCAACATAAATCGAAGCGCCTTTGTTAGCCTCTTTGAAGTTTGCCGGGTTTCATAACCATTCCACTCTATTAACTATGTTTTAAGCTATTGGCTCTTTCTTCTGTGAAAACTCAGAGAAGCCACCATCCAGCCAATCGGATATAGAGAAAACAAAAGATTTTTCAATCGCAAATTTGAGAACTTTCCCCACACACGATATTCTTCGAAATTAAAAATCAAAAATAAATTCAAACCACAAAAAAATATCGAATGGCATTATTATTGAATTTATAAGTATCAACCAATGAAATTACGAGAAAGAATAATAGAAAATTAACACTTTTAACATTTCTTGCCGTAGAGCACTACAGTTCTTATCTGGACCATTAAACTGACCATGTTCGTCAGCGGAGTACAGAGTATTATGCGGACTCTTAAACAAGGCCTATACTTAACTGCTAAGAAACCCGAAGTAAAGAGATAAAGAACTGCTTGATGTTAATGAGCCGGGGCACTGTTCTTCAAAACAAAACTACGAAAACAACACCCTGAGATAGAAGAGAAATACCATGTGAATGTCGTAATCATGATATGCTTTTAAAACTGTTTCTATAGAGGATGGCAACAATTAAAGTGGATTACATTTAAGCTAGCTTATTCTATATAGAAATCTGATTTCGGTTTACAGTGAACCGATTAAAAGTTGCTCTAAATTTCTCATTTGAAAAGCATTATTTTTCATCCACTCGAACCTGGAAAGAATACTCTACTAATCTGAGTAGTTATTTTTGTCTTTCATCATGAGAAAGTTTGTCATTTCGGGGTTGACAATGCCCCTTTAGAGAACTCCATGTTCAATAGCGTCCTAGACGGCACTCTTAATTAGCCATATTATACAACTGGTGACTTCATTGTCATAATTAAACACCTCTTGCATGTGCACTTGTGGAATTGAAGCACATGCAGTGACAAATATGTTGTGTGCTGAGAAACACCGAGTTTGGATTCATGCCGGTTGAGGCATTTCAAGTCCGTTATCTTACCCGTACAACGTGCGTGAATAAATATCAGTTGGAGGCTCATGTTTTTTCCGGTTTCGGTTATTGACTAAGGAATATCTATAACTAAAGGCAATAGTTTTATTGTATGTGTTATAAAGAGTACTTGACTTGATAAAAAACAAGTTCATCAGGGTTAAGTGGCTGCGTGGGGGAGAAATGTTTAATTCGAATTTGAGTGCCATTAAACTGCTTCACTCAAACTTCCAAATTCAGTTGAACCGGCTTGATTCATTAACTCGTTCTGTTGCGAAGGAAGGTTCTTTTAACAACAAGTTTATCAGGGTTAAGTGGCTACGTGGGGGAGAAATGTTTAATTCGAATTTGAGTGCCATTAAACTGCTTCACTCAAACTTCCAAATTCAGTTGAACCGGTGTCACAGCGATTTCGCCCCCCCCCCCCCCCCCCCCCCCCCCCCAGTGAATTCGCCCCCCCGGGGCGAAATCGCTAGTGAATTCGCCCCCCCGGGGCGAGATCGCTAGTGAATTCGCCCTCCCCGGGGCGAGATCACTAGTGAATTCGCCCCCCCCTCAGTGAATTCGCCCCCCCTAGGGGGGGCGAAATCGCTAGTGAATTGTAGTCGTAATTCTTATTGAAATCGCCCCGCCTCAGAAAATAGAGGCAGTACATGTCAACGCACTGAATAAAAATTGTTTTTTTTATAAATCTAAAGTTAAAAATTAAGTCTAAAATTAAGTGTAAGCAAGAGACTATCACCTGTGATGGTCTCTTGGTGTAAGACCTCTTTAGCTACTATTACTACTACTGACTACAAAAATACGCGAGTCGGTAACACTCCTTTTCTTCGGAAAGTCATTTCAAATTCTTTCCGAATTTGAGTTAATTACACTGCTAGAAAATTGCAAAACTTACCGCCGTTTTATCTTCTCATTAGTTAATAAGCTGTTTATCCACAAAGGTTTTCCTAGTTAGAACTGATCTAATTACCGAATTAACAAGCGCCGTTAGCTCAATTGAAATAGAACAAAGGACGCGAGTCGGTAACACCCCTTTATTCGGCAAAGTTCTTTCAAAATAGACGCGAGCATTACGGGTTATAAAAACTTACATACCACGATAATTATTTCAACTTCATTATGGTTTTCATGCATGTAAAAATCATCAGGCTATTTGGCAGTTGTTTCCAAATACGGGTCTACTCGCTGCAAGCTAAGGTAAGTTTTAAAACTTCCCGCCGTTTTAGATCTTAATAATTTAATAGTTCATTAGCTTGTTTATTCAGGAAGTTTTCACGCGAGTCGGTAACACTTTCAAAGTAGGCGGATAAACGGGGTATCAAAACCTTTAAGTATCCACAATAAATACATCATCAGGCAAGAAATACTAACAACTAATCATTCGAAGATTGACAAAGATTGTATGTTGCACAGCTCGCGCGAATGAAAATTGCAGCGTTTACCGTAGCTACCAACACGAATTTTGTCTAAGAAAAGTGAAGCGTGGATTTTAACATAAAATTGAATTGCATGCCTTTATACACATTACTGATAGTTTTTTGTATTACTATTCTCTACGTCCAATACATTACAGTAATAAAAAGAAGGAAAACTTGTATTCATAACCTTTTAAAAGGTTAGAGGGAGGGGGGGCGAAATCGCTAGAGGGGGGCGAGGAAGGGGGGGCGAATTCACTAGCGATTTCGCCCCCCGGGGGGCGAATTCACGGGGGGGCGAAATCGCTGGTACACCGGCTTGATTCATTAACTCGTTCTGTTGCGAAGGAAAGGTTCTTTTAACAACAAGTTTATCAAGGTTCAAGTGGCTCCGTGGGAGATAATATCGTTTGTCGTAGTTCAGTGAATTGAAACATTCTAAAAAGGCTCAAGACTTCCAAATTAAAGTTTTTTTTGCAAGTGCACTGTATTTTCGTTTTGCGTCTTACCCGAGGGCCATTTCATATAGCAAAGGAACAGTTATTTTCATTTTATATTCTTGAGATGGAGCTTTAGTTAGCAAAATACATAACGTTTGTCCGCCGTAGTTTGAATTGAAACATCCTAGACAAAATGTGTATCTCACCTGAGGGGTTCATAGTAAAGGAACATTATATTCTTGAGATAGAGCTTAGCACTGAAAATACATAGCGTTTTGTCGTAGTTTGAATTGAAACAACCTAAACAAACTGAAGGTCATGAATTCCAAATTGAAGTTTATTGCAAGTGTATTTTCGTTTTGCGTCTCACCTGAGGGTTCATAAATAGTAAAGGAACATTATATTATTGAGATAGAGCTTATAGCAAAATACATAGCGTGTGTCCGCCGTAGCCGTTTGAAATTGAAACATTCTAAACAAAAAGCCTTCCAAATTGAAGGCATTTTCGTTTTGCGTTTCACCTGAGGGTTCATAGCCAGGAGAGGAACATTATATTATTGAGATGATACCACGAAACGAAAAAAAAAAAAAATATGGAAGACCGTATTTGTAGAACATTTCTATGATATTTTCCATAGATCGGTCCAATTTCATGAGTATGGAAATGTGAGTTTCAACTTTTTTCTAGATAATTGCCAGAGTATTCAGTTCCATATATACTATGGAAGAGGTTACCGGTCCAATTTTCCAGTGAATACGATGGCAGAATTAAAGTGTAGTTCATTATAAAAGCACCAATTCCAAAAGGTTGAGGTTAAAATGAACTCGTATTCCTGGATCCCGCTGAAGTAGCAAACATGTAGCATCTTTTCATTCCTTGTCCATACACAGCAGCATTTTGAACATACTGAAGAGCGCATTGAAGCCTTGCTGCCTCCATGAACTAACCACTCTTGAACTGTATGCTATGATGTTGTATCGTCAATGGTGAAATAGCTCATACTGAGACAACAACAACAAGTTTATTTCGTACTTAGGTTACATATTTACAGAGGAGAGATCAACTGTTATAGAACTGATGGAAAGTAACAAAATTAAGTACAGGTCATCTGAAAATAACCATGCGGCTAATCTAAGTCAGATGATAATTGAATGATACGGCATTAATATGGTCAGTTACAGCATGGACGGAAAGGAGAAATAAAACAGTAAATATGACAGTAAAGTAATATAATAACATAATAACAAACATTGAAACTAAACCTAACAAAACAGTGCTGCCGATTATATAGAAAGGAGGACAGATGGTATTCAGGTGATTTTATTATAGGAATCTATGATATCATTTTGAAGCTTCCTTTTAAAGCCAGATTGATTGAGATGTTTTGTGAGCTCGTTATTGCTATTCCATACTTTAGGAGCAATATATCTTATGTTAAATTTGTCATAGTTTGTTCTGATTGTTGGAAGTCCAAAACTGAAATGATTTGGAAGCAAGTCTTGTATGATATGAATGTATACTAGAAACAGGAGTGAAGAAGCTATCGAATAAGGAGGGCAACCTATTTGAGATGAATTGGTGCATAAATAAAGCATTGTGGAGGATTATAATATCACATAATTTGAGAATTCTAAGTTTAAAAAATATAGGACTGGTATGAGAATCAAATTTAGAAAATGTAATTATGCGAATAGCTTTCTTCTGTAAGACAACCAACGGATTGATATTAGTTGGATATGTATTACCCCATTACCCTTTCTTGACATATGGTTTATTAACTGAATCAAAGAATAGTACAGCTGAGTTAAGAAATGATGTGTATATTAGTAAAATGTCTTAATTTTGATAGAATACCAATGCCTCTAGCATTTTTTTTCGAATAATGAGATATGTGGTCTTTCCAATTAAGATGTCTATCTAATAGAATTCCTAAGTACCGAATGAGAGAGAGTAGAGAGAATACGTATTTATGATTACCTTGGATTCTAGTGATTGATGCATGTTAGCGGGCTGTCAAACTGCTATTACACCGACCGAACTGCAACAATGTCATTCCGTGCTGAATCACAACAACTTCTCTAACTACTGATAGACATTTAGGTTATAACCTATAGCACATTCACAGCCGATATAGCGACGATGATGATTCCGGCGACTGTCGGAGCAGCCACTGAACGGAGAAAGGATAAAATCCATTTTATCGACCTGTCTTTTGAGTCATTAGATCGAACGAAGTACGATTGTTTTTCCACCTAGTGTTCCTTGCGGATAAGAGATTCGTGACTTGGGTAATTTTTTCGACTGGTGTTATTTTCTTGCAATGCCAATGTGCAACTGCCAATAACCAGCTTACGACATGAATCTTACATCACACAACGTGACTCTCATGTCACACAAGGCATGGCTAACAACGTGACTCTCATGTCACACAAGGCATGGCTAACAGATGTCACGGATTACGCTAAAGACCGAACGTTAAAAGTCCTGTACAGGTCCGCAAATGACCCCGGCCCGCAAATGATCCCAGGCCCGCAAATGATCCCAGGCCCGCAAATGATCCCCAAAATGGACCGCAAATGATCCGGCTCCGCAAATGATCTCGTGAAAAAACTTGGAATGGCATGGATTTTTGCCGCTGGATAGTGGATCTAAAGTATGAATGAAAGAAAAATGAAGAACAGATTTTAATAATGATGTAATGATTTTTAACCATTGGCTCCGGCAGGGAACCCCTTTAAAACATGTCCATCAAAATCTCCATGACGTCACGCTATTGACCAATCAGAGGGCGAACCCATTCCTATAATTCCCGGATCACACCTGTCTATAAAAATTATGTCGTCAGCGACATAATTGACACTCGTGAACAAGGCGCGATTATGCTCGCTCCTGGCTGTTACGCTTGTTATTACTTTTGATATTGCTTTGAAATTGTTTCCTTGTGTGTTGTAAATAGGAGATACTGACGAGCAGGAATGAAAACAAAATTGAGTCAGAATAATTACCCTATATCATTATGACGTCACGGCTTGTTTATGAGGGGGACAGAATCGACTTGAACAATAGAATTTTGAACTAAATCTGCTCTGCTGAGGAAATTGTCTGGTTTCCAGATATCAGTTGTATCAATGTTTATCCCACAATATTTACCGTATTTGGTGGCTGTTACCGCTATTCTACGTTCTTCAAAATGCATTTGATAGCGATTTCCTTTGTGTTGTTGCTGTTTTGTCCCTGTTTTGTCCCCCTCCCACGACCGTGATCCTTAGCGTTTAAACAATAGATTGTTTTGATATGACGTCATAGTGATATAGGTCAATTGACCCGATGATTGAAAAAAAGATAACCGGTTTCTGGTATAACGGTCGACGAAGGACTCGGGATTAAGAACTCGGGATTACTGAGGAACTCGGGATCAAGAAAAACAAAAATCTCAAAAAAAATCAAATTACTTTTTCTTTTTTTCCAGAGCAAATAATGTTCTTTTTCCCCCCTAAAAAAATATATTTTGTGTTTGAAAAAAATACTCGGGTTTAAAAAACAACAACTAATTTTGAATGGGCCAAACAAGCCATCACTGACTACGGGTTATTTATTCTTATAAAGTTAAATTTCTATAATTTTAACTGCCGATTAATAAAAACTATAAAAATTCGGAATTATTAACAAGAAAACATCTAAAAATTAATTAATTAACCCAGATTTGAAAAATAGAAGAAATTGGTCCTTACTAGCCACCGTAGAAGGTACCGTTTGTATGAAAAAGAAAACTTAATAACTTTATGCGAATATTTTGATTTCTAAAACATTGAATTCAACGACCAGATTCCATGCCATTCCACATTTTTTCGCGGTATGATATGTGGTCCCCAATGGGCATCATTTGCGAGCCGGGATCACTTGCGGTTCATTTTTGGGATCATTTGCGGACCTGTACAGATCCACTATCCAGTGGCAAAACTCCATGCCATTCCTTTTTTTTCCCACGGGATCATTTGCGGTCCCCATTGGGGAGCATTTGCGGAGCGGGATCATTTGCGGTCCATTTTAGGGATCACTGATTCGCGGGCCTGGGATCACTTAATTTGCGGGTCGGGATCATTTGTGGACCTGTACAGTCCTGTAGCATGTCATGTTTGTCACACACAATACAGTTAGTGGACATCAACGTAAAATAACAATGTGATGAGCAGAAGGTGCACAGACACAGAAAGGAAAATATATTTAAATTTAAACTGAAGTAGTATGATTTCACTTGATAAAGCTGGTCGCACCTGTGTGGTGGCGTACCGATGTGGTTATTTGGACCAATCGAAAAGTATCACTAACTTAATTACTAAGTGCGCACGCACCTCACCTCACGGTGCTGATATAATACTTCATCAACGAATGAATATTGAACTCGTGATCCCATGGGAAAGGCTTTACTGCATGGCAAACAAACTTCAAAAACGCAGTTTTAGAAAGATCGACAATCGATTGGAGGCGGAAAATAGCATTTACAAACAGGTTTTCTAATAACACTACCGATCTCGTACAAGTACCTTTCAGTTTGCCACAGTGGGAAAGACTCAAAGGGCCGGCAATTCGAGCGCTGTCGTTGCTGTCACAACCAGGTCAACAACTCAAGTATGACCCGTTGTGGTCTTCGCGGTCGTTGTACCGAACAATCAAACAAATGGCTCATACCCGTTGAACACTGACATATATATATATATGCATGCAACTGATGCAAAATAACTGCATACAGAAATCCAGTCGACCGCACTTCACTGAGTTATGCTTACTTCGATCTAGTATATATATCTGACTGATATTCTTTTCAGTAACTGAAAACATTTATTTTGCCATAAGTCTGAGTAACTAACGGCGATCTAGAAAATCGAGTGCAATGACTCGGTGGCACTTATTATATTATAACGATACCTTGCCTTCTCCGCAGGCAACTGTGTAGGAAAAACGAGAGAAAAGAAAAAGAAAATGGTAGTTGGATATCTGTGGTGCTGGGGAGAGTTGCCTGCCAAAACTTGGCATGCTCGGGTAGCTCTGCGCATGTCGCGCCGCGCATGACGAACGCATTATTCAATGGGAGGGAACGGAAAGTTGCACGTTGCAAAAAGTTACTCTCTATGAGGGGATAAAATCTTTGTCAGTGTAGTCGTTCGTTCATCAGAGTATGTTATTGCAATCCCTCAGAAAATTAAAAGTGGCTTCTGTTCCTCCAGTCGATTCAAAGAGACAGAAAAAGTATACAGCAAAGGGTGGCGAGTTTTGAAGCAGTCTGTGACGAAATGCGTTTTTGGACGAATACCATGTCTAATTTTGAAGCAAAATCATCTCTCAATCCGGGTTGATTTTCATAAATGTTATGGAAATTCTGGTAAATAGAAATACCTTAACTATTTTTTCAGCTTTTGCAAACCGGGTCGGCACTGAAGATACTAGACTTTCTCAAAGTCCTTCTTAGCCCCCCGCACGAAGGACTTTTCCCACTTGCAGCGCGCCAAATTTACCGGTTAATTTTTCAACCGGAAGCGTGGCTTATGACGTACTACGATTTGACCAATCACAAGGCGTCAATTCTTCAGGCATTGTATGTTGACGTGTCAAGTCAGTCGACCGTGGATGTGGTATTTACAATTTGATTGTACTCAGAAAGAGTTTGTCAAAGGCGCGAAATGTAAGGTCCGCCCCTGAAACGTGTTTTCGCGCTAAAATATAATCCCCCGATTCAATTTCCTGCAAGTGAAACAAGTCGAACTCGCCTCTCCCTTCGATTCTCGCGCTCGATTTTTGACCCAGTAATCGCTTACCCAGTGACTCAGCGAGTTCGACTTGGAGCAAGTCTATGAAGATACGTGCAAGTTACAAGTTACGAAGGCAGCAAATGCCTGACTCTTGACGGCTAAAGCGATTTTCAAGTCTTCGAGTTCGAGTGACTAGTTGACTCGGGTGTCTAGAAAAATGACCGACACTGGAAAAGCCAACATGCTGCTATATACTTAAGCAAACAAAGTTCAAAACCTGGCGGGAGCTTAAAGACCAAGGAACTTTTGGTAGTGACTCCCGAGTCACTTCAAGAGTAGTTGATTGAGATTGTTTCCACACGAAACGTTTAGTGATAAAAGACGTGTTTGACTCAAGGTATAACAAAAAGTAACGCCAGAAGATAAATAACATTACCGAAAACCTTTTGCTAAAAGGCAATGTTTTATAAAACGGACAAAATGAAAGAAAAGAAAGAGTTTATTTTGCGACTTTTCTGAGCACAAGCCAAAACACACCAAACAATTGACCAAAGCCAATGAGACAAACTCACCAGCCAAAACACACCAAAGCCAAGACAAAGGACAACCCGAACTCACCTGAAAACGTTTTCCAGAATCAAAACAAGGTAATAAAACATACCTGAAATTTAGCTGAACCTGCTACTTTGTCAGCTCTTCAAAAAAATTATTTAGGAAACGGCGAAGTTCGAGCCAAGCTATCTCACTGACTTTATTCCAGCGAAGCATTTATAAACACTTCACGAACGAACCAAGGCTTCACAACAATTATCATGAAAGGAGGCGAATTCCAACTCTCTTTACAAGTCTTTAGAACTCCAAACGATGGGAGTTTTCCGTTCAGCAAGGCAAGGAACGACGACTAAATTTGAAAACCGTCCGTTCAGCGTTCAAGTCAACACGGGACCAAAACCATGTTTCGCAAAATGTTGACGATTTTCACAAGAATTAAGCGATGACGATGACAAGTAAACAATCCCTAGTATTACATTTGACGAGTTGAAGGGTTTTTGTACACATTTCGCCGGAATTTCATTGCTGTTTTTTTTCGGATAAATCGAGGTGAACTTCCGTAACTGAATTTTACTTTCTTACACAAAATCTACCCGCTAACATTGAAAGGGTTTCAATCTTACCCTCAGCCAATCAGAAATGACCTCTCATTGAACTGACCAATCAGACACAATGCTACTGTTGCTTGCGAAAGAAACCATTGCGATCGCAGAAGAATTTTGAAGGTTTTGAATATTTATGATATGCTAATTCCTCAAGAGCATATACTTACTGCGCACGGGCACCAGGTACGTGACCCAGTCCCTTTAAGTGTATCGGCGGAATACTTCGTTTAAAGAGAGGTATGGATACGTGTAGCACTATACTGAAATGGAACAGAATATGGCAGCACATCACTCAGTAGTGCGTTTCTTCGCCGTATACTGATGAATTGAAAATATCTCCAAGTACCACCCACTAGTTCTATGTATTCGGCTTCTGGTTTTGATGATGTTGTTGCAAATCCTATTTCTATTTGTCTGCTTAGTATACGACCACCTGGCGAGAATGAAAAATCAAGAAAAGAATAAAAATTGAAGAACATGAAATCCTCGTTCTGCTCTTTAATAAACTCCTTCTCTTCAGTTCAGTAATGCACTAATGAATCTGAAAACTTAAATATTATGAAACTTGAAAATATTACGAACTTGAAAAGTACTGCATGGTAATGACATGGAACTGGACAGTCTTCGCTCTCCAGAGTTCAGTTTATACTCATCGCTTGAGATAATCATTGCTTTCTCTGACACTGAAAGTCGTTATCTAGTTGCGTGTAGCTCTTCGTTTGCCGTCCGACAAACGCCGCCTGAGAGTTTACAATTTCGTTACTATCATAATACGGAAGTATATGTTTATCGTGCTCACTTTGATAATAATATACCACAAGAGCATAGATCTTACGTTCAATTGGCCAAGCCTTCCTCAGTAGAAGTGAAAAAAGGCCGGATGAAATAAGAAATGTTCACTCGAAGCTGACCGAATTCACTATATCCACATTATTTAGTTCTGAAGAAACATTTTGAGAAACAATGAAATTCACACTGAACTGATGTTTCCGCAGTGTTTCCTCGTTTGCACTTTAGACTTTAGTCGCCGCAAACGTTTCTACGCACTAGCTAGCCGGATTTGCTTGTCATTTATTTACCTCTGACATGGACGTCCGGAATAACTTACTGGAATAATTCCAGGGTGCCGTTTAATTACAACAACTAGCGAGGTTTTAACGGTCAGCTAGGCTAAATATTTAGCTCACCTGGTTTAGTGGTGCCGGTTCTCAAGCGATGTTGCAAAAGATGCCCTCATGGTTGTTGACATCGTGTACAACGAACGGCAATCCAATGAATTCTTAATTTCTCAGTTCCAGAGTTTTCTTGGGTAACGCGTGTGAAGGACAATCAGCAATAAATTTAACTTCATCGTCAACTAAGGATTTGCGAGACATGTGGAGGCTCTAGCTAGAAATGGCTTTCCAATGCATCAATCTCAAACTTCACCACCACCCTGACAGTTCAGCAGCAGTGTTAGAATCGATAGCGCCTCATATTAAACTTGTTCAGCAAAAGGAAGAACATGGAATTTATAGTGCATTAAAGACATGTAAAGAAGCTGCTTTGGATGTGAAACAAAGTTGGAAGGACAACTAACTAATATCCAATCAAACTGCTTACAATTCTGTCTCACTTACACGTCACCCTCAACCTTGAGTTCATAATCTTCTCTTAAATATGACAATGTAATTCTGAACAAATCAATCCTGCTTACAACAGCCAGCTGTCCAGTTAAATACTATATGCTAGATAATAGAACAAACTACTAAAGTAAAATATGCTCGCTAGAAAACCTTTAAATTGAATGGATTCTACTTTGGTCAAAACGGCAAACAATATCCCATGCATAAAGGCTCGGATCGAAAGAACTGAACACACACTGATACATTTTATGATTACTTTTAATAAGTTCGAGTGTTCTGGAAAGCCTATAAGCATAATTCTTGCAACATTTGCTCCAAACTAAGCCAACTGAATGAAATGGAAGCCAACTGAAAGACATCAAATCCTTACAACCTCTTGTCATGACAAGCCTTGTCTGATTTGAGTTTACATTGTGAGAATACATGTACTCTATCAGGCTGGCATTATATTGTGTGCGGAAAACACGGCGACCCGTACTGAGCCAAACGTCAAACGCAATTTTAAATCTCGTGACTCTGGCATACATCCACAAAACATTTTCAGAGTTCACTTCTTCTGTCTATATAGTTAAATGTGTCGTTTAAGTATTGAATTTAAAAGTGTCTCATTGTCAACAGCAAGGTTTTCAAAGGATCATGTGGCCCGTCTTTAGCTCTGAGCCTACAGCACATAACTGAACAGGTTGTACGAATAAAGGGCGTGTTCCGCCAAGACATCGGTATATCGTTCAAACCGATTTCTATTCACAGTTAATCTTCCTCGAAATCAAAAGAGAAGAACCGTGTTATTCAAATGAGTGATAAAAAGGACAAAAAGTTTAAGAGACCAAACGGCGCCGAAAAACGTGCCTTTTCTTCAAGCTGCTCTTTACTTTACGTGGCTTAGTTCTGCGTTGAGTAGAGATTATCGAACTCGTCCGGCTTTTTGCAATAGTGCATGTTACCTTTCTTTCTCCAAAAATAGATAGAATATCTTGAAAACACACACAATGAAAAAATGACAGAAATACTTAAAATGAAGCTGAACATGTGTTCAGGAATATCAATTAGATAATATGGAAAGATTTATTGTTTATGATAAACCTTGAGTTTCCGGCCATTTCTTTCTTTTTTAAAGGACTCTCGCTCCATTTTAATAGATTCTATAAAAGTATGGAAAAACAGCACGTAATCGCAGAATCTTTTTGTCATATTCCAATAACGTTCTGTCTTTCCATAACTTAACTCGAACTATTATTATTTCGGAAAGAAGAAAAATCTGTACAGACAAACATAGTTCAGGTTTATAAGAGATGAGCCTTTTAAAATAATAATGTAACATTAGTGTGAGCCCACACCGCGGCAAAACGTTACGCGCATGCGTATTTGCTATTTCTTGTCGGCGCGCGGCCGCCCCCAGTTTCCCGCGAAACTGAAATGAAACAACAGGCACATACCCGTGATTTTAAAATTTCTGCTTAAAAGCATCCATTTGTGAACTGTTTTGTCAAAAAATAAGAAAACTACTTAAAAGCTAAGCCTAAGACTTTAACAGGTTGAAGTTTTCTTAATTTGTAATTCACTGTGAGTTTACTAAGTTATAAAATTATTTACTAAAAAAGTTGAAACCCTCGGTAATTTGTATTTGATAGCAGAGCCTTCGTTCTTTTGGCTAGCGGAGCATACCCGTTTTGCCGCGGTGTGGTGTGAGCCGAGCCATCGATAGCCTCCTAAACATTTGGGTGGGAGGGGGGGGGATTTGGGTGGGGGGGGGGGGGGGGGACTGAACACTGGACATAACCCAGCGACAATAGCGCTGCGCACAGTTACTAAAAATAGATTGTCTGAAAAGAGACCCCCCGCAAAACTCAGACAAACACGCGCGGCTGTTTACAGTATTTCAGTGACTTTGAGAGTCGTGTTAGGACATGATTCATAGGTTTTTCGATCAAAAAAAGAAGAAATACCTGAAATAAGATTCCCAGTCATATCAGTAATGGTAACTACCAAGAACTGTTGCTGGGGGATATATAAGAGTTACTCTAGATGTATAAAAACCTTCATAAATCGCTCAAAGAGATATCCTCTCAGAGATGGAAGCATCGATTGGTACACCGCTAGCAGAGTTTCTCATCTTTTCTCAGTGCTTTTCCGTTCCAAAACTCAGTGAGAAATGTCAGCGTTGGATAAATGTTTGAAATGCAAGGGGGAGTTTGTCTGAACTATACACTACCCGCCAGTAAACATAGCGAGAAGGAATTACAGTTCAACCATAGTTTACTTGAATTTATGGATTTGAAGTAAAGTTTTGAAGCGAACTGACTCATGTTCGTCATCTACAATGGTTTGATTTATTTTACGAACACAAATGAAGTTTTAAAATTTCTTTTCGAAATGTCGCACGGAATGGGTATCTTGCAGGTAATTTGAAAACTCGACAAATGCAAAACATAATATAATAGCTTGAAAGAGCACACCAACATATAAAGCAAGACTGCTTAATTTTAGGGTAATTTTTTTTTCTTACAAAGCCATAAATTTGCAAACAAAAATATCATTTGTACAGAGAAATATTACAGAGAAAATATAATTCCGGGCACATTTGTCTGTGAAGATTTGTCGAACCATAAATGATTAGCTCGTACTTTTGTTAGTCTGTTCAAAATCTTGCACAGTTGGTATCTATTTTCCACCCATTACATTAGCTTTGGTCTCCGATGAATTTAATTTTAAAGAATTTCAAATATTAAGTTACTTGCTGGCTACAATATATAGTCAATATTCGCATTCGCCGATGAATCTCTTACGGAAAACCTGACTTTTCAAAGTTTAGGTGAAGTCTTACAACGATATTCAATGGGAAAAGATACGTTTGGGATTCAGTTAGAGCTTGACTATATTAAACGTGGTTTACGGCAACGAATAGGCCAGTCCAAGATAATTTCCACTGACCACTCTAGGCTTGACTGGAGCCGGGGAAACATGGCGCGAAATACAGTGTTTGTATGGGAATCCGATGCCAAATAATTTTCGTAAAATCGAATTTCTGAAATATTCACTGTCTGCAAACTTAAGATAGCAGTTAAAAGATTAACTGATTCAAATTTGAGGGATGTAGCTATGGTGGAAAGCGTGCAATCGTGTTTTCAGTTTCCAATTCCAACCTTTATCTGTACATTTTCCCGCGGACATTAACTCCTTGTTACAGCCGAAATATATGGGAAACTGAAAACACGATTGCACGCTTCCCAGTACAACTACATCCCTCACATTTTGATCAGTTAATCTCTTACCTGGTATCTTAAGTTTGCAGACAGTGAATATTTCCGAAATTCGATTTGACGGAAATTATTTGGCATCGGATTCTCATACAAACACTGTATTTGCACCCCCACTCCCCAGACTCGAAACTCGCTTAATAAGATCGCCGTTTGTCGCTTTGTTTCAATCCTCTGTATTTTAGCCAACGTTTAAGCTGTTCGACAGTATACAATCATCAGGTTTTCTTTCGAAATATACTGCAGGAAAGCCGTCATTTCTGGTAGAATAGTCAGACGACGAACTGAAGTGCTCGTCAATTATTCAGTGTAAGTTCTAACGCGAAAAGTGGTAAATTTGTCTGAGTCTTGGCGGGGGGTCTACATTTTGTGACGTCATCTGTGCGCAACGCTATTCAAAGCATTGTCTTGTCTTTGTTGACGCCGAATTTCAAGATTAAAACTGGCTATTGAGTTTCTTAAATCCCAGCCACGTGCTAAAAACGATGTTTTGGTAAATAATTATATTTATATACCGTTTCTTGTAACGTTTTATTCTTTAAAGGGAACCTTTCAGTAACGGCCGAGAGCCTTCCCAGATTAGGCATTCGCACTTCTGGCATTCGCACTTCTGCTATTCGCAAACGGATATATTTTTAAAAGTTCTACTCTCAAGGAACAAGGCAGTGAATCGAAAATTCATTTATTTGTATGAGAGTGCCGCGGGAACGTAAGTTGATAGAAAAGTTCATTCATTTTAATGCTTTTGTAATATTAATTGTTCTACACGATTTCAGTAAATGGAAGATCAGTTCAAATGAAGAAAAACTCCACCAGCTTAATTTAGAAACCGCTGCCACATAGAACTGAAAATGAAAAGACTATAAAAGAAAGGCATATATAGAAACAACACTGCTTTGCGTTTTAGAGATCTTTTAATAGGTCTTGATTTTAGTAAATGTTTACTCGCATCTAATATTTGACAAGGTTTGTTCAGTTAATACCAGAGTATCACCAAGTATATATACAAAGTTTGTATACCGTAATTCTGCATGTAAATCTCTTTATTTCAAACCAGACGTTTCGTATTTCGTTTAATCCAGTCAGTTGTACATGGATTTTTCATCTCTGTTACGGATATTGCCTCCAATTCTATCATTTTATACTTATTAATTAGTTTACCGTATTAAAGTATGTGATATTTAAAATCACCGAAATCGTTTCTAAGAACTAGGTAACAGGATTTTAGACGAATCATTTGCTAAACAGTTTATTTTTGAGTGGGTATAAGCTGTTGTTATTCAGTGTCGTTACGGTTTCAAAGCCGTTTTCTTCCTTGAATTGTGTTCATATTTTACTCTTTTCCCAAAACAATAACCGATTTGGGTAAAAATATTATGCTGGAGATGATGAAAAGCTATTAATTAATAAACCTTTTTCTTGTCACTCCTGGCCTTTGTACCCACTAATTAAACTTAAATTCACAATGGGTTTAAGACCAGTAGTTTTTGTTGTTGAGTGTTTTCAGTACATAACATAGCTTAGCCACCTTATTCTCCAGCCGGCTCATTTCTCAGTGTTCAATCATTCATGATCATGTTTTGTTTATATTGGCAAGTTCATTAGTTAGTTAGTTAGTTAGTCAGTCAGTTGCAGGAATCTTTTCAGACGAATTTAAGAAATATCCTGGATGGAATCTAATCAGTTCTTTAAGAAATTTGTATATGATTCGGCAACGGCCAAAACTTTATCCGGAAACTTTTATCGCGGTTTATTTTCGACTCATGAAATGCTTCGAATAGCGGCCCAAATGAACTGAGAAATGAAGGTACTCATGCGATAGTGCCTATTTGATAAAAAATATTGTATCCAGTTATCCGGCCTCAAATTTCGAGAAAGGAACCTCAAATCCATCTACAGTCCTTTGCAATTCTTATTGACTATGTGCAAGTTTTGTTTTCAAGTTTAGAAAATATTTCACTCAATGGTTCGAAGTAAGAAAAAACATTTACTGTGTTTGCTTGAATGCATACGTTTTTGAATGCATATATATATATGCAGTCAATGCCAAAAAGGTTGTCCAGCAGAACATAATATAATACTATAATATCCATTGTTTTGGGCTATTGTCTAGACCAAGACAATAGCCCAAGACAATAGCCCAAAACAATGGATATTGTAGTATTATATATTATGTTCTGCTGGACAACCTTTTTGGCATCGACTGTATATATATATATAATACGAAGTAACTCCTGACGAGTGAGGACTTTGGTCCCCACGAAACAGTATTGTAGAGCGAAATATGAATCAACCAAGAATTTAAATACTCCGAATCCTTAGTATTATTGCTCTATAGCATTGTATCGAGCACTGTTTGATAGAATTAATCGAAACATTTATTTATCTATATATATATATATATATATATTCGTTGTGAAAAATGGTTATATTCTGCAGTAGTATATATGTTTACTCTGTTAGCAAAAGGAAATCAATGACCACAGATTTGAAAAAAGAAGCACTGATTTTAGACTATAAAACCACCAAACAACTTCAAGCCCTTTTCTGATATAAAGAAGCTTATAGTCGACTCCACCTAAAGTCGCCAAGAGATCTAAACCAATATAACTTCAAAGATGTGTTCCCTCAGTGAGGCAAGCGGCTCTTGAGATCAGTGGGAAAGATTAGAAATAATCAATGTTTATAGCGTCCCCCATTTCGCTGCCTTATTGCTTTTGTTCATTTGAAGCACTCGGCAGCATTCTCAGGCACTTGAAACCGCACGTCAAAGAGATTTGTTTTTTCGCAGGGATGAATTTGCGTGCCTTTCAGTGCCAAACACACCAATGACATGAGAAATATCTTCTCGAAAGTCTTTTACGGCTTTTTTCTCCCGTATACAGACATTTTAACAATCATCAACGTTCATCAGTTTCAAAACAACAAAGATAAACAAAAATCACACAGTCTAACACTGTTTAGCTTAGAACTATTTCCACTGAACTGAGCGAATAGTGTAAAAGTCACCTGTCAAACCATTGATATTCCCCTTGCCGGCCAAAGAGAAAGCCTGTGTTTTCCGATCCCCGCTTTAATGAACTCCACACATCATTGTGTGTATGTGTTACCTAGATAAATGATCTGATCCCCACAACTATCGACCTATCACAACAGGCGGTCTCTAGCAGCGTATGCCGATGTTTTCATTTTCGCTTTTTGGGGGGCAATTAAAGAAGCGGAGCCTTTCGGCAACTAAGAAAAAAACACCAAACAAATTTTCAAAAACTGTATCGCAGTCGAGTGGCGTGCAAAAAGAATCGGGTGAAAACTGAAGAGCTCAGTGAATTCAGTGTTATCGAATATCGATGGTAACTTCTACTGCTTCTTTGATACCGGACCACAAAGTATAAATAAATCGGTTTCAGTTACCGGTGGTGGGAAATTAAAGAAAACGCAACTACTGTAGACAACACAACAAAATCACATCACGAGCTCATTAACACGTACCGAGCATATGTTTCATTCTAGTTTTGAAATAACTATTTTCTGGAAAAATCATTGCATGGCATTAATGTTACATTATTCTTGCAGTTTTGGAGCCACGTTTATAGTTTTGCAATAATTAGTTACGAATGCCTTTCTCTAGCTGGTATAACAGTAGAAGTCAGTGTGGAAATTTAACGTCGGAGGAAGTTGACATGCCTTCCGGATCTTTACCTACCTTCAGTGCTCAAGAAGAGCGAGCTCGCAGCATACAAGAGACAGAGCAATTTAAACGCAAGGTCCGGCATGTTTTACTGCATGGCTAAACTGAGATTTAGCGCATCAATTGGCGATAGGAACCTGCACTGATCTGCTACGTCTTTAATAGCTCACTGGCGGCTCATGCTCGATGTACTCGCTGTACTCGCTGTAATTTATTGCTCCAGTGAGCAGGTGGTAACATAATCTCAGCTGGAGACGCTCCTCCACTTAGCACTTATTGTAGTAAAGGTGAACGGCGCCATCAATCAAACACAATCCTGAGTAGTCTAGAATAATAAACACGCGCTCGAACAATATCGTGAACACTTGCTCTATGTTGGCGTGTGTGGCACGGCTGTGAGAACAAGCAAATTAAAGTCAACTACCAGGCTACGGTGAGGACCCCCCTAGGTAGTAAATGTCGCTTTCCCGCTTCCTCTCTTAGCTTTAGGGAATCGCACAGTTCTTCGGCAATGCCGATTGGTGTTTTGATTCTGTTATGCCCCAATTCAACACAACAGCAAGAGACAGGCGGCGCCGAGGCGGAGTTGGCTCAAGTTCAAGAGCT
Organism: Actinernus sp. WN-2022; assembly: GCA_030867875.1. Taxonomy (NCBI): domain Eukaryota; kingdom Metazoa; phylum Cnidaria; class Anthozoa; order Actiniaria; family Actinernidae; genus Actinernus; species Actinernus sp. WN-2022. The sequence goes on along the minus strand of JAOWCC010000577.1, from coordinate 176,443,841 downwards.
GGACACAGGAACTGTTAATATAATCTCCACCTCAGCTTTATATAATATCTTGGCTTTCATTAGACTTGTGTCTATGGGTTAATCGTTTACTAAATGAAGAGGAAATATATTGCCTGAATTGTGATAAAACTCTAATCTGATTCAAATCTCGCAAGATAGTTGCCATCCACTTGTCAGGCCTTTTTTTCTATAACGGTTTGACAATTATATTCCCGCGGCCTTTTTAATGCTTTCTCTTTTATTTTTAATAGTATCCAAGACGAACTTACCACCTTGGGCAACTCTCTTTTGTATTACGACGGCCCCACAGCGAAATAGTATATGTGCATAATCTGTGAACCGAAAAACTGAATACATACGGCAGTTCACGCGAAATCCTAATTACTGGATTATATTTTTTTATAAATAAAGAATTGATCGTAAAAGTGTTCAACATGAATTTCCTAGAAAGTGGAAATAATACATTATGCCACAAAACGTATTTTCGTCAAGTCAAACTCTCCAAGACGTGCTAACTTTCACTGAATATAAAAACGGTTTCTAACATAAATCAGTTGTTTTCTTTAAAGGCTCTACACTAATATAAACACTTCTGATTAGTTGTCGGAGCTTTATTTGAACTAACCATTACGATATAATCTTTAATATGTTGCAGATAGTCGCTTAGCCAATCAGAGTGTTATAGAAACGACAGCCTGGCTTTTCATATAATCTCGGAAATGAAGGGAAACCCGCGGCTGTTTAGAGGCGCGCCGAATTTCTTTGGCGGAAATACAATCACGAGACACAACGGCTATAAAATAACTTTTTAACAGAAACTAAGGATTCGTTGAAAAGGCAAACTCGCCGCAAAATCAGATCCAATTAGGAGAAAGCACAGTTTGTCGAATTAAATACGAGAAGTTTTAAAGCAAGAACCAGTGGGACGGGGTATTTCTATAGTTGCCGATATTCATTGTTTGCAATAGCTTTAAGAGGACTTAAGTGCGTTATTGAAATACCCTTGCCATAATTGCCTGCATTAATCAAACATCTTGTTTCTTCTTTTGATTTATTAGCACTTAACTCGGGCATCAAGTAGCTACGTATATACCTAACAAAGTGCCTTAGCCAGATGGAGCGCGTAAATATGTCCTAAAAAGGCTCGTGTTATCAGGATGAAAATTGAGTGGAAGTTACTCTGTCGTGTGCAGAAATCAATCAGTACATACTAAAGTAACTGAACTTCAGTGTCAGAAAGTTTGAATTAAGAGTGTCTTGTTTTATTTGATAGATATAGTGGAACGTGGCTAAGTTCCCAAGCGGCTTTAGCTCAGTTTGATTGTATACGATTCAGTACTTACGTACCTTGCATGCCGGATCCGTCTTATGCGTGGGAGCCTGGTTGATATATAAAATTTATAAGAACAGAAGAAAAAAAATGGAGAATTTGCAACTGAGAAAATGCGCGGAAGTGACTGCATGTTGCGTGGAGTAATCCGTAATTTGCTGACGTCTGCATAATCGTGGTTCCAGTGAACAGTACCTGTAATATAGTTTTCGTCGGAACCATCCCATGGACCGGGTCAATGGATCATCCGAGCGATCACCCCCATAAATTGACATTATTGTTTTCTTCCCCAAAAACATACCATACCATACCATTAGAAGCGTGATCGCGTTTTGCATCGTCATCCGCCATTTCTTTTCGAATTCCACTGACCATAATATAGGAAACGCAGGCACACTTCACGTGAGCGAAAAGCAAGATGGAGTCAGAGATCAAGAGCTGAAGAGCAATGTGATTGTGTTTAAGTTATTGAAATGTTTTCCCCCTAATATCGTCGCTGCCATAAACGCTTATACCACCGCGTGATATTTTAATACAGCTCTATAAAAAAACGAGTATATCACTTCTGTATCTGGCTGATGGCTGGTTGTGGAAGGCAGAACGATCAAAAGAAAATTAAGATTAAGGCAACTTAAGAAAGAAAAAGAGAAAGAACATCAACTGCGTGCTCCGGGAATCGAACTCCGGTCTCTGGATTGAAAAGCGGACGCTACCACTCGCCATTGGCGTATTCGAACAAAATAAAATTATATATAGAGAAGATGCGCGTCGGAATTGGGCGCGGGGATTTGTATGGTGCTATGCTTCTTGTAAAACAGTTCCTTACCTTTACTGGTAGTGAAATAGGTAACTTAAGTCAAGGCTTCGTAGGTTTTTAGATACTGTTTAATGCAACAGCAAGTATAAGGCAAAACTACGATAACACTGCACAGCACATGCAGTGCCGCCAGCACGTACACACGAACTCAAAGTAATTTTTTAATAGCTTCATTTTCGAAAAAGATGTGGAATTTATAGGTGGTCCATGGGGTGATCCATGGACCGGGGTCAGCGTTTTGTCGCTACCCAAATTTGTTTACGTCAAATTTATTTTGAAGAGATTTGATTTGTCAAACCAAATATAGGCCATTTTGACGATGTTGCGCACGCATCGGTAGAACAATAGTTCACCAGCCTTTTGTTATTTAAAACAGATAGCCATTGTTCTAGCTGCGTGGGCAACATCGTCAAAATGACCTACTACCTACTACCATGGTGATTGGAAGCCATTTGTCTGAAACTACCCGAAATACGGTATCATATTTCGTGCATATTTCGTGTGTTCTTGGCAGAATATAATATAAAACCAAAATAATATAAATTTCGAGTAAAATTTTCGGCCGTATTCCATAACAAAACCATGAAATAACCCTGATCCTAAGAAATGGGTAAACATATTGTTTCTTTGAAATTTTCTTTGAAGCCAATGGTTGCGAGTTGGTTGAAGCCGCGTCTCGAGACTAATTACGTATTCAAATCATTAGATTCCGATTCAATTGCAGGAATGCAATCACGTGGTTGTACTGGAGGGCAAAAAACCTTAATTCATATATTTTAAGGCATTCGTACGAGATCGGAAACCTGTTTATAATATAAGTCAGATAGTACGAACGCTCTGATTGGCTTATAGAATCAAAAATCTATGGTCTATTGTGCCGGTTAACATATAGAGATCGGCGCGCCTGCTTGCGTTGTGTCGTAGTTTTATCATAAAAGCAATAGAATACACATTTCCATGTGTTTACTGGCGAAATAAAGCACTTGGGATGTTGCGAGAACACTTGAAATGCTTGAAAATCACGCGCCATCGGCTTGTGATTTTCAAGCATTTCTTAATAATAATAATAATATATTTATATAGCGCATATAGCATATCTGTTCTATGCGCTTTACAATATTGTATAAATAACGAATTAATTAATTCTTATCTACTAACGTAACGAGTAATAAGTAAACTATGTAGCAATGTAGTACATATGGGTAATAATAATTCATAACTAGTTCAGATTATAAGCAGAGCAAAAAAGATAAGACTTGAGCTTAGATTTAAAGATGTTCACATTCGGGCTGGATCTTATTTCTACAGGTAGGCTATTCCACATTATTTGAGGTGCTGATATAGAAAACGCGCGTTGACCATAGGTTTTAAGTCTAGGCATCGGTTGAGTTAAGCGAAGTGTGTCAGATGACGAGCGGAGCATTCTGTTAGGTTTGTAGATGTGTAATAAATTTCTTAAGTAGACAGGTGCTTGGTTATTAAGGGACTAAGTAAGTAGAAGAATCTTAAATGTGATGCGCTCGTTTACAGGTATAGCCAGTGCAGTTCCTTTAAAGTAGGTGTGACATGATCGTATTTACGCGTGCATGATATAATGCGAGCGGAAGCATTTTGGACATATTGTAGCTTCTGGATTAGTTGTTTTGGTAGGCCATATAATAGGGAGTTACAGTTATCTAACTTAGTAGTAACGAATGCGTGTAGAAGAATTTCTGTAGTACTAACAGACAAATATTTTCTTACTCTAGAAATATTCCTTAGTTGGTAGAACGCCGACTTACAAATAGAGTTAACCTGGCGAGACATAGACATAGTGTCATAGAAGATTACTCCAATGTTCTCCCAACATCCCAAGTGCTTAATTTCGCCAGTAGTTGAAATGTGTGGTATGTTGCTTAAATAATGCACGCTCGAGCATTTCTTTTCGTGTATATTGTATAAACAAAATTGAAGATGGTTCTCTTATTTCTTTAACAAAACAATGTACCTATACTACTTTCGAGGACTTGAAAAGCTGCTAAATGTACTCGCGTTCCGCTCGTGCATCCGCAGTTTTTCAAGACCTCGAACATGCTTTATTTTGGTTTTAATATTCAAACTTCGTGCACAGTACAAAATCCAGGAATGTGATTGGCTAATGATTGTGCTTTATTGGTGAGCAAAGCACTCCTGACACCTATAATGCACTCGATCTAGACCCTCTCTTACCCTTTGAGAGAATTATCAAGTTGTGTGTAAACCCGATCATTCCAATAACATTATTCTAATCGCATAATATTTAATAGCGAGAATGGCAGATAATTGCTAGAAAGGTAACAGCAGGATTGAATTATCTCTCTTGAGACGAACATTTGCATAATCGCTCCTTGGAAATGGCTGATTTGCAAGCGTTGCAGGTATATGAACAAGTCTGCAGTGAACAAATATCGGTTTTCAGGAAAGCTTCTAAAACACTATAGTAGTCTAACTGAAGAAGTGGCTTTTATTTCCGAGACCTTACTCTGTCAGTAAGAAGAAAAAATGCGGTGAGAATTCAGTGGATGTGTCAAAAATCAGGAATTTTCAATTTGGAAAATATTTGCATGGGATTCGGGGAGAGCATGGAGGCCGGGCTCAAGATTTCAATTCCTATGCAAACCACTGGAATCAGGTTAGTCATTTTCGAAAGAAAGAAACTATCAAAGAAAGTAGACTGTCTATGAGTTAAGCCGGCTACAGACTTGATATTTGAATACATGGCTCCAAGAGAAACGTTTTCGAGTTATGTACAATACTGATTCAATTGAAATCGCAGGACGGCTTCACGTTGTATGTTTGTTTTCTTTCCGTCAACTTCACTCAATGCCGAAAGTAAATGATTCTTTGCAAAGTTATCTACTCTGTTAGAATGTAAAATAATTTCTGCTTTATTCATTGTCTATTGAAATGACATTTCTTTGTAGATATATTATTTACGAAAATTATTGTATTCAACCGGAATCTCTGTTTTTTTTTCATTTGGTTCAGTTGACAACTGATTTCCGTTGAAACGCACTGCTGTGCGCTCAGTTTGAATATTAAAAGTTGGAGACTTTATGTTTGTGTTTTATCGACAAATACAGGCACTTGCTGACTGTACGATAAACTCAAAATTTATTCATCTCTGCATTCGGCCCCCGGCAGTATTCATTATTTGTACAGTACAGTCACGCGTGCCTGTATTTGCCGATAAAGCACTCACATCAGTCTCTAACCCTTAAATAGAACATGGAGAATCATATTTTATTACATACATAATACCTTGTATATTTTTTCGCGCAATGATAGAGATCTACTGGGCTGTATAAATGTACGCGTTTTATTTATTTGTTTATTCATATATTCATTGATAATTCAGTGTACTTCTGTACTTTTGCTTGTCTTGTGAGCAAAACAATACCTCAAAGTGTGAGTGAGCAGGTCAGTTTTGTAAAGTATACCCTGAAGGCCTTAGGGAGGAAAAAACCCAAAGGGAAAGCGAAGAGAAGAGAGGCCCCTGGCCTCGGCCATTTCCATGCTGAGTTTTAATTCAGATTTTGAACATCGTCTCGCTTTTTACACTCATACACAGGTGCGACCGTGGACATTTGATATGACGACTTTTATTGGCTCGGAAATGTCGGCACGGAAGCGAGGTTAATGCGGCCATTGAGAATCTCACTTCCATGTTAGCCAGTGTAGCCTCTCTCTCTCTCTCTCTCTCCTTAATTTCCGTTCCTTTTTTCTCCGTAGGGCCTTTGGTATACCAGGGTATGTAAACTACAACGTGAATTAAATAGAAATAAAAATTAGTATATTCCTTGATGGACGGTATATTTCTATTTACATATATATAGAACAAATGGTATTATGATCGTAACAGTACGGACCGAAAGTAGCCACAGGCGTAGCCAGGTTGTTATACAGTTGTAGGCCCACGGTTCCTAGTGGAGTCCGAGGGAATTGCTTAGATTTAGACACTCGCAAATACCTTGTCCTGCACTTTCAGGACATTTTAAATTTATTTTTGAACTTCTAAACATTTCATGGAAGTGAGTGTTTCTATTAATTATCTATTGTTTTCTTTTGCATATTGTAATAAATGTGCCGAAAAAATGTTGTGCGTTTGTTCATCCCGTTTAGTGTTTTCGTCTGAGAGACGTTCTACAGTACTTTATTAACTGGGTAGGCAAGTGTTCATATCATACGGAAGACTTATACAAAGCCTCCTCTATCTCTGGAGACAGTCTTCTACCCAGCGGACTTTTCTTATCACGTTTGGTTGTGCGCTGTTCATCCCGTTTACTGTTTTCGTCTGAGGGACGTTCTACAGTGCTTTATTAACTGGGTAGACAAGTGTTCATATCATGCTGAAGACTCATCCAAAGCCTCTTCTATCTCTGGAGACAGTTTTCTACCCAGCGGACTTTTCTCAGTTTTCACGTTTGGCTGCACGTTTGTTCATCCCGTTTAGTATTTTCGTCTGAGGGACGTTCTACAGTGCTTTATTAACTGGGTAGACAAGTGTTCATATCATACGGAAGACTCATCCAAAGCCTCCTCTATCTCTGGAGACAGTCTTCTACCCAGCGGACTTTTCTTATCACGTTTGGCTGCCCGTTTGTTCATCCCATTTATTGTTTTCGTCTGAGGGACGTTCTCTGAGCTGCTTGAGCTCTCGTATCCATTATTCTCCTCGCACTCGATGTCTAGTTGTTCGAGTTCCTGTGGCGGAGGGGGTAGATCAGAGTGGTCATCTATGTCCTATTGGTGAAGAGCAATTTGAACCTGAATTTTGAACTGAAATTGATTCTCGCAAGAAGCTGTGATTTAGCCAAACATCGCTATTTAAAGTGCCTATAAGCCCTAGTCTGTTATCTTTGATTTAAAAATCAAACTTGAAACAAAAAGACTGACATTTTCATCAAATTTCAATTTCAATTATGTCAAAACCTAATTTTAGTTCCTTTTCCTCTGTTTTTTATGTCAGCTCCATGTATTCAAAGATCTTTCTCTCAGATTGTAAATATCAAATGTCTGGCACCTAAAAACAACTGTATAAATTCAATATTATTACTCATTCATGTTCATCATTAGCATAATGTACCTTATCTGTAATGCATTTTAAAACAACATTACGTAAAACCATAAACCGCCCCAAAATGGTTCAACATGATTTTAGACATTTTACTGCGCCCAAATCAATTATTTCTAGCTAGGGCTTTTAGGCACTTTTAGTAATTGAAACGTTTACCTGAAACCCAGGCACTTTATTCTTTTGGAATGAGATTTATGTTCAACAGTATCGCAGCATTATGCACTTATCAGCGGCCATCCCGGAGAGGGGGGGAGGGGGAGGGGGGGGGGGGGGGGGGGGGGGTTGCGGCGACCCCGGTAAACCTCCGGTCATTCGTACAATAATGTTAACAAATCCCACATACCCAAAGACAGTATTTTTACAACAAAAAGCTACCATAGTCCCTACCCCCGGGGCACTTTAGTGTGCTTTGAGCGACAACGAGCTTCCAATGGGCGCATGGTCCTCGTTCCATAATATACATACGATGGAAGCGTTTCGTATATGATATGTAATCGCATGGGGCCGAGAAAATTAAGAATTAATCACGCGTGTTTTCAAACTTTGAAAAGTTTGAAAACACAAGTGATTAATCCTTAATTTTCGATATCCCATGCGATTACTTGTTTATAATATAGAGGGAAATTTTTCCGAGCAAAGACATCTATGGATGTGTGCTCAATGCCAATGGAAAACCCGATTCAACATGACCGCGACACTTTCAAACTTAGTCAACTCGCTTTGCTCTCTATTTCAATTACATTATCTTCACATTCTTATTCTAACTAACGGTAAATTAAATGAGTAGACAAAATACAACGATGCATTTTCGATTTCTCTTTAATAGTTTATTCGCAAATGTTATAGTTTTTACCGAACCGGCGAGGATTCTCCGAGTGCATTGAATGCGTGAAAACTCATTAAGAAAAGCTTAATTGAGACTCAAACTCTACAGAAAAACGCAGTGTTTTGAATGAAATTCTTTGAAACTTCTGGTTTCTTTTAACTTGATAACTACAAGGATAACTGAGTAAACTTTTCAGTGACAAAATACACGACAAATACCACGTACAGTATTCGCACAAAATATCCTTTAGAAATTTGTAAAATAACACTTAACAAATTAGAAATGGCTGTAAAATCCTTATTTGTTTGCTTTGGAGCAGAAGTGCACACGAGCTGAAGCGAACTGGAAATTCTCTACAAACTTTGACCAGCAAGAAGCGTGTTGCTAAGCAACCAACTTCAGACGCCAGTAATCAGGCCCTTGACTAAGAAAAAATACCCTGCTCGTAAGCCAATCAGAATTCAGTAATCATGCCCCCTATATGTTATAAATTAGCGGTCATGTGGAAACAAAATATACAATTAATATAATAAGGAATACATTCTCTACTTGCTTGTAGTCCACTAAATCGTTTTAAAAGTGTGCAAAATTAGCAAACACATCCAACTGATAAGATTGATTGTGTTCTGAAAGACGAAACCGCTGACCAATTTCTTATAAATCTCGCAGGTCGATCCCCCGGTATCCTCGCGGCAAGCGCAAAGAGGTTCTAGTCCACCAGTCCCGGGCTAAAAACTGGCTAGAAAGATGAGCAAATCCCGTGGGATGCCTGCGTGTCCCCGGGGTCACCCCCGAGATGGCCGCTGGTATAAGTGCATTAGAATCGACGTTAAAAATCTGGCACTGAGCTGTTGCTTTTTGCCTTTCGATCTGCTTTCTTTTTCTAATATATGCAGTATTCTTAAGTAGATTTAAATAGATTTAAAAATCGATTCAACAGTACTTTGTCGCCAGGCCTTACTTGTTCGTGAGAAGATTCATGGTCCAACACGTCTTGCTGCTCGTCTTCACAGCTATCTTCTGAAGTGACTAGACCGGTGGTGTTATCGCTGAATAACATCAGGTTTCCCATTAAATCTAAGGCGATATAAAGGCAGTTAAGATGAGACGATTTCACATATGTTTATTGCTTATGTAAAAACCCTACTAATTGAAAATTAATTGTTTAAAGTCAAGCCGAGCTCCAAGTAGATCAAGCAAACATCGTGATGTACCTTATTACATGAAATTTTCGCGACACTTTAATTTTGCGAATTGCGCGATTTGAAAAAAATCTCGAAATTAAAGTGTCGCGAAAATTTGTTGCCGCGAAAATTAATTTACTTCCTATATGTAAATTATAAATTAAAGTTGTATGGTGTAAGCCAGAACACATTCCTCTGGTTCCACTCATATTTAACTGATAGAACACAAAGAGCGAAATTTAAGGAGGCACTTTCTGAGTCGCGTGTGGTTACCAGTGGAGTGCCACACACTCTATCTTAGGGCCACTCTTTTTTTAATTTTCGATTATTGATCTACCCTTACATGTTGAAAATAGTAAGCAGATGATACTACCTTATATGCTAGCGGCAATGACAATTTTAGTATTGAGCACGACTGGGATTTGAGTATTGATTTAAAGCTCGTATATGTGATTGGGCTCAGAAAAATGGTATGGTGTTTAATTTTAAGAAATCAAATTTTATGTGTATGTGGACAAATTCAAATGGCATACGATGGCAATATTATTAACCCTGCAGTTAACCAAAGTAAATTATTAGGAGTATATTTAGATACTACCTTGTCATGTGAAAGTCATATCAACTACGTTAGTAAATTAATTAGCTCCCGCCTTTTCTTGTTTAATAGAATTAAGACGTTTCTTCTTTTAAATGTACGTTTGATGTTTTATAAAGCCTTGATTTATCCTTATTTAGTTTACTGTAATACTCTTTGGGGAAACTGTTCTAGCTTAAATTGCTCTACCCTTCTTAAACTACAGAAGAGGGCTGCCAGATCGATAATGGTGCATCACCTTATAATGCATGCATCACCTTATAATGCATTAGTCTCTTTTTCCATCAACATCTTGTAATTTACATAATCAATAAGGTTAGCTAGATATTTTTATCGTTCCTTTTGTATTATCACGGCCACATCGGATCTGAATCTGCAGTATCGCCAATACCGTGTTTAAATAAATTATATTATTATTATTATTATAAATTGTAAATTTGCATTTTACGCAAACTGATTGCAAACTATATTGTTAACATATTTGAGGACCACGCCTTAAATTACTCTCTTGGGTAAGCGTGAGATCCTCACTAAATAAAGTTTACTACTTTTGTCTACTACTACTACTACTATACTATAAATTTAAGAAATACCGCCATTATGGTAATCACATATGATCAGTCGAGTTCATCAAGCTTAGCCAACTTATAACCTCTATATATTAAGGTACCAGGTAAAATACATTTATATATTTATCTTTTGCTTCAAGCAGTTTTGTTCCTTACGTTGGAGTTGTATACCGTACAGGTGTTAATTCGAGTGCTGCATATCATTCAGAACATTGTGTGCTAGGGAAAAATATCATTGTTGGAGTTATCTACAGACCCCCCAATCAGCATGTTAATGAATTTGTTAACATTATTAACACGCTGATTGCAAGTATTTCCAAAACTAACAAACTATGCTACTTGATGGGTGACTTCAATTTGAACTTAATGAATTATAATTGTCATCAATCAACAAGTGAATTTTTGGATATCATGTATTCAAATTCAATTTTCCCTCTGATCACGCGTCCTACTAGACTGACTTCAAATACCGCAACGCTCATTGATAACATCTTCACAAACCAGTTAGATAATTATTGTTTCAGTGGTCTTTTGTTCACCGACATTTCTGAACACCTTTCTATTTTTTGTTTTTACGACGAACAATGCGTTAAAGAGGACACAAATATAAATGCGCGTCTCATCTTTCGCGACAAAAGTGAGGCTAATGTATCGCTATTTCACGAACGCCTAAATAATACCAAGTGGTCTGACTTACAAGGTTTCAACGATCCAATAACTGCGTATGGAAGCTTTTTAGATAAATTTACTAGTATTTATAACTCTTCTTTCCCTTTGAAGAGTGTGAAAACTACTAAACGCATTTTTAAGAAACCATGGCTATCAAAAGGTTTACTGAAGTCTATTAATAGAAAAAACAAGCTAAACAAGAAATTTCTTGAATCTTCGTGTTCTGAAAATGAGTATTTGTATAAGAATTACAAAAACAAATTGAATCATTCTTTACGACTTGCTAAGCGTCTTTATTATGAAAAGAAACTTGAACAGGCGAAATCAAACATAAAAAGTACTTGGAAGATTTTAAACGAAGTCATTAATAGAAAGAGACGTACTACAAGTTTACCTCTTGCTTTTACTGTCGATAACCAAAGAATTAATAACCCTACTGAGATTGCAAATCGTTTTGTAACTATTTCTCAAACATTGGCCCTAATATAGCGGGCAAAATTCCTGACTCTCTAACTTCTCCCCGTTCTTTTCTTTCCGGTTCTTTTGTTAACCCTATATTCCTAAATCCTGTTACTGAATCAGAATTATTAGAAATTACAAATTAATTTCGTTCTGGAACGGCAGCAGGCTTTGATAAAATCCCTATGTGGTCTTTAAAGGAATCCATAGAGTCTATTTCTGGGCCGTTAACACACATTGTTAACCTATCACCAGAGTCTGGTATTGTTCCAGACCAGATGAAAATTGCTCGAGTTATCCATTATTCAAATCAGGTGATAATACTTTGTTTTCTAATTACAGACCAGTTTCGGTATTGCCAATTCTTTCTAAGCTATTAGAGAGGGTTGTTTACAACCGCTTTATTAACTATTTTGATAGAAATGACATTTTATTTAATAATCAATATGGTTTTAGGAAAAAACACTCTACTTTGCAAGCTTTGTTACATTTATTCGATAGAATTACATCTGCAGTTGACCAAAAACATTTTACAGTAGGAATTTTTATTGATCTTTCCAAGGCGTTTGATACTGTGAACCATGACATTTTGTTAGTCAAACTTGAGCATTACGGTATTCGCGGATTGGCCCTTGAATGGATCCAAAGCTATTTATCCAATAGATTACAACAGGTTGAATTCAATGGTACCTGTTCATCGTTCTGTGGCATCAAGTGTGGTGTACCTCAAAGGTCAATTCTCGGGCCGCTCCTTTTTCTGGTATACATAAATGACCTCTGTAATGCCACTAAAGCTTTTGAACTAGTGTTATTTGCTGATGATACAAATCTATTCTTTTCTCACAAGGATCTACCCATTTTGATAGATACAATTAACACTGAAATGGTTAAATTATCAAATTGGTTTGATGTTAACAAACTATCGATTAATATTAAAAAGTCTAATTATATGATTTTTAAACCACGGCAAAAAAGGCAAACAATTGACTTAACGATTGAGATTAATAATCATAGCATTGATCGTGTCAGTGAGGTGGTATTTCTTGGGGTGGTTTTAGACGAACACATGTCCTGGAAACCTCATATTTCTCAAGTTGCAAGCAAAATATCCAGATTAGTAGGAATAATATATAAATCAAGTTTTTGCCTTTCTAAGCCGGCCCTACGAACACTATACTTTTCCCTAGTGTACCCGTACCTCCATTATTGCGTTACTGTTTGGGGCTCAACGTATCCATCTAACTTACATCGTATTATTTTGCTCCAAAAACGTGCAATTAGAATTATAGATAAGGTAGCCTTTGACGCCCATACTGACCCAATATTCAAACAACAAAGGATTTTGAGATTTGAAGATATATATTTACTCAATTTGGGAAAATTTATGTATTCGTATCAAAACAATTTACTTCCTCGAGGTTTCGACAACTTATTGTTGAGGAATGATCAAATTCACAGTTACAATACCCGAAGTTCTCATTTATTTCATGTTCCTTTGTGTAGAACAAATATAAGACAATTCTCTGTTAGTCTCCAAGGTCCTAAATTTTACAATACTTTGAGTTCAAATATACGTAACGCAATGTCCTTTTCTTCTTTCCAATTCAATCTTAAGAACTATCTTTTCTCCCGCAATTAATTAAATATAAAATTGTATTGTCTTTCATGTTTGCATTTTAATGTATTTGTTTAGTTTTGTTAGCGTGTTGCTCTTGCCGCCTCAATCAATTTATTAACCAATATTAATTGTAACGAGGTGGCCCAGAACCTCACAAGCCTTTATGGTTTCTCTTGGGCTACCCCGCCACTTATTTTAATCTTTGTAAGATTACGTACTATTTATATTTGTGGCAAATAAATGAAACTGAAACTGAAACTGCTACCTAATTTTAAACTGTATTAAAGCAGTACGAATGATAGGTAGTGTTGATTTTATCTACATGTATAGGCATATACCGGTATGCAAGCAAATGTACGATAACGAATTATTGGATGAAATCGCGAAAATGAAGTGTCGCGAAACATGGACACTTCAAAATCGCGAAATTAACGTGTCGCGAAAATTCCATGTAATAAGGTATGTACGCCTACTAAAGCGTAAGACAGAGTAACTATCAAGAGAAGTGTACTACCTTCAGTGACAGGTGGAAGAGTGAGTATCAAGAGAGGTGTACTTACCTTCAGTGACAGGTGGAACAGTGAGTATCAAGAGAGGTGTACTTACCTTCAGTGACAGGTGGAACAGTGAGTATCAAGAGAGGTGTACTTACCTTCAGTGACAGGTGGAACAGTGAGTATCAAGAGAGGTGTACTTACCTTCAGTGACAGGTGGAACAGTGAGTATCAAGAGAGGTGTACTTACCTTCAGTGACAGGTGGAACAGTGAGTATCAAGAGAGGTGTACTTACCTTCAGTGACAGGTGAAACAGTGAGTATCAAGAGAGGTGTACTTACCTTCAGTGACAGGTGGAAGAGTGAGTATCAAGAGAGGTGTACTTACCTTCAGTGACAGGTGGAACAGTGAGTATCAAGAGAGGTGTACTTACCTTCAGTGACAGGTGGAACAGTGAGTATCAAGAGAGGTGTACTTACCTTCAGTGACAGGTGGAACAGTGAGTATCAAGAGAGGTGTACTTACCTTCAGTGACAGGTGGAAGAGTGAGTATCAAGAGAGGTGTACTTACCTTCAGTGACAGGTGGAAGAGTGAGTATCAAGAGAGGTGTACTTACCTTCAGTGACAGGTGGAACAGTGAGTATCAAGAGAGGTGTACTTACCTTCAGTGACAGGTGGAACAGTGAGTATCAAGAGAGGTGTACTTACCTTCAGTGACAGGTGGAACAGTGAGTATCAAGAGAGGTGTACTTACCTTCAGTGACAGGTGGAACAGTGAGTATCAAGAGAGGTGTACTTACCTTCAGTGACAGGTGGAACAGTGAGTATCAAGAGAGGTGTACTTACCTTCAGTGACAGGTGGAAGAGTGAGTATCAAGAGAGGTGTACTTACCTTCAGTGACAGGTGGAACAGTGAGTATCAAGAGAGGTGTACTTACCTTCAGTGACAGGTGGAAGAGTGAGTATCAAGAGAGGTGTACTTACCTTCAGTGACAGGTGGAAGAGTGAAATCCTGGTTTGGATCTACGTTAACATACGGCTGCTCCTCCTTCTGCATTATCCATAATCCATTGCGAAGCGAGTGGAAAGAAGGTCTGTCATCTGGATCACGTGACCAACACGCCAACATTAGTTGATAACTGGAAGAAATGTACATTATCATTATCATCATTAAAATCATCATCATTACTGTCATCATGATCATAATCATCGTAATCACAATCATCAATACCATAATAATTGTTACCATTATCATAATTATTATCATAATTATTATCATCAACATCATTATCATTAATAACGTCATCATTATCATCAAATTTGTATATTTATCATTTTCATCATCATCGTTATCATTATCATCATTATGACTATACTCTTCTGATTGTTTTTCTATTGTATATGTTGTTACTTAGTTCTATATCCTTAACATTAGATGACGTATTACTCACATATCGTCCGTACAGTTACTGGGTTTATTCATTCTCTTTCCGTCAAGCAAAAATATCAGCAGATCTCTGTCATTGACAGTAGGGTAAGGAAATCCACCTGCAAGATGAATTGTTGACGCTTTCTCTCAACTAAGCAAACCACAACAAAGTCCCATACCAAAAAGTAATGTATCTTCTAAATGTAATATTTCTAGATCGGGTATTTTTCTTGGCGTCTAGTTTTTCACACAATGTTTATATGTTTTCTCAGTCAACACAGTCATGTTATTCGATGCTCTATTCACATCATTTAAAACAAGCGTATTATACAAATCCATCAAGCAAAAAGTAGCTTATAATCAATACAACAACAACAACAACATCTTTATTTGTACAAACAACAAGAAAACGTCACAAGAATTTCAATTAAATATTAGACGATGCACATGTTATCTGAATTAGATAAAAGTTATTATGGAAATAAGTAAACAGAATGCAAAAGAAATTAATTAAGTAATGATTCAGTAATTAAGTAATGATTCAGCTAAGAACTGTAGCAAAAGACAATAGGCTGCGGCAGTGAGCATATGCCCACATACAATTTTACCCAATGCCTGAAGTGCTGTATGAGAATCCAAACTACACCCAGAAAATAAAGTATTTTTTTATGCTATGGGTTCTTTTCACTGTGAAAACTCAAAGAAGCCACCATCCACCCAATCGGAAAGGGAGAAAACAAAAGATCTTTCAATCTCAAATTTGATAACTTTCCCCACATGCGATGTTCTTCGAAATTAAACCATAGCTAGTTTGATCAAAAATAAATTCAAACTTCAAAAATTATCGAATGAAAATGTATTATTTCGATGGATTTCTATTAAATTTATGAGTATCAATCAATAAAATTACGAGAAAGATAAATAGACAATTAGGACCTTTTACACTGATTCCTTTGCCGTTCATGCTATCGTTCTTAGCATTAAAGTGCCTATCACCCTTTTGCAATTTTGATAACTTATGAACCTCCGAAACGGCTTGAGTACTTCTGTGAAGAATTTTTTGGTTTAAAGTGAATACTTTATGTTCTACGCTTGTTTGAAATCGTGTAAATGTGACCTTTCCTGACCCATGACCGCGTAAGTAAAAGCCTGGGTCGAAACCTGGGTAGACGTCATCTTGACGTCATATAATTAATTCGGCTTTGCAATCATTTGAAGAAATACTTAATATGTTGACTAAAATGACTTTTTTCTTTACTAACAACTCAAAAACTGTGTATATTTTCTATGCATCGATGTTGTTGTGATAAAAAGGCGCCATGGAGAATAATGCATTAATGAGATGACGTCTACCCAGGTTTCGACCCAGGCTTTTACTTACGCGGTCATGGGTCAGGAAAGGTCACATTTACACGATTTCAAACAAGTGTAGAACATAAAGTATTCACTTTAAACCAAAACTTTCTTGACAGAAGTACTCAAAACGTTTCGGAGGTTCATAAGTTATCAAAATTGCAAAAGGGTGATAGGCACTTTAAGTATATTGTCTTACCAAGTGTACAAATTTCCCATAGAACAATCCCAAACGCCCAACTGTTGATATAAAAGGAAACAAGAAGTGAAAAGAGTATTCGATTGTAAAATACATTAACCTATAATTGCAGTCAGCGTTACATAGAATATAAAAATATTCATTATTACTTTTAGTTATGCAGGACCTCCCTGAAAATCACAGTACGTAGAAATATTGTTATATTATTATTATTAACCTCTGTTGAGGCGTTAAAATTTGTTTTGGGGGGCCAAGCTATTTATTGAAAAGCTCCCCTCACATATACCAGGCGAAATTTTCGTGCCTCCCAATCTCTTCTCCGTTCCCTACTCCCTGCCATATACATATACATTTCACGGACCAGTCTCTAAGTTATCTTACATGTCACTAGCCGTTGAATATATTCTGTCCATCATTGCCTCGATTGAGAGCCACCGTAGAGGGATCTTCCCGGTACTCCGCTTAACGTAAACTCCTTCCCTTGAGAGGCCAAAGTCAGAAATCTTCAGTACTTTGTTTTCACCAACCAAAATATTTCTTGCAGCGATGTCTCTGTGAAGAATACCTTTACCTGCAAGGTATTCCTGTACAACAGAACACAAAATAATAAATACGGGAGCATCCATAGAACGCGCGATTTAATTGGCTAACAATCTTGAGCTCAGCGCGCATCAGTTTCTTATAAATGCGCGCTCGACCAGGATTACCACTGATGTTTGTCCTATACTGGAAAAAATACTTTCGAGGTCTTGAAAAGTTGCTCAGAGAATGCTCTCGCGTTCCGCTTGTGCACTCACAACTTTTCAAGACCCCAAGCGTGCAATATATTGTTTATATAATACCAGAAAATAATCCGTGACTTCGTGTTTTTCAATACAAAAACATTACACGGTATATCAGCTCTACAATGGGAACTATTGACTATATTGATGTGAAAACAGTTCGTACCATGCTTACTCGAAGAGTCGAACCTTCACAGAAGATTTTTTGAATAGCCAATCGATCGAACTTCATCGCCGGATCCAATCCCGAACGCTGACAATGTTTCTTTCCAGTGGCTTGATCCACGGCGTTTCAAAGAAATAATTCATTTGAGGTCACATACATCAGGAACCCATAACCAGGAGCGTCCATCACGTATACTAAGCTTATGTCATAGCGTTTTCGTTAGGTTAATTTTAGAACGGTTTCCCGCTATTCTTGGGTTGTATCATTCCTAAGATAATAAAATTACAAAAGCGTAGCAGCCATGTTATTGGTATAACAAAAGTAGCCAATGAGGCATCTTTTGTTCCGCCATTGGTGCAACCCACTAATTGGCGGGGAAAATAATCTAAAAATAGCCCAACTTGTGAAAATGCTGTGACAGCTATATAGAGGATATTACACGGTGGTGAGAAGATATGAAGTTTATCCTCGAGAGTCGAAAACATTTCGGTTGCACCAATGGCGGAACAAAAGATTCCTCATTGGCTACTTTTGGTATACCAATAATATGGCTGCTACGCTTTTGTAGTGAGCGCAGTGAACTAGTGAAATGTTTTCGACTCGAGGGGATAAACTTCATATCTTCAAACCACCGTGTAATTTTCTTTTTATTATATGAACAATTAAACTGCTCTAAGAATTCTTATCTATTCATTTTACTTACTGTTAGTACAAACTTCTTCGTGATCTTTCAAAGCTGTTCTGGGGAGTTTCATCGGGTTTTCTTGTCTCTTCGTTGCAGCTGAGAAAATCTTTAGAGTTTTAGATGGTATTTGGCTTTTTGTGCTCGGAATATTCATTGTCATGCAGCTCATTTAAGCTGTTTATATCTAGTTCCTCTGTGATTTTCACAAAACTACCGCCATCTTTGTAGTCCAAAAGGCGGCAAACGTGACGTCATCGATATTTTCACTAGTGAGGATATGGAAAATATGGTACTCAGTACCCGGATGTAGTTTCATATGACTTCTATGAGTGGTATATTTCTCAGTAAAACACTATCGTCCATATAATAAATAGGAGATATGGACGCTCCTGGTTATGTGCTCCTGCACACTGATACAAACAGACAGGAAATTTAATAGCATAGATTAAATTTCATGTGTCTGTCAGTATGCTTGTACCAGCAATCTGATTGGCCGAATAATGTCCGCCATTCAGCGATCTGATTGGCCGAATAATGTCCGCCGTTCAGCGATCTGATTGGCCGAATAATGTCCACTGTTCAGCGATCTGATTGGTCAAAGAAATTCAAAAACTTTCGATCCGACTCTAAATTCAAGCTTAGCTGTGTTTCTTACCTCTCAAAAACTTTCGATCCGACTCTGAATTTAAGCTTAGCTGTGTTTCTTATCTCTAAGGCTTAACAAACCGCTTTAGACTGTAAATTAACCTCTGTTCCTCTACCATTTGGTTTGGCACTAATAATATCTGGATGTTTGTAAAGTACTTTCTCGATAAAACACCTCTAACATCACAAAAACCAGCAGAAGAGCTGTTCTCACATGCGATAAATTACAGTAGAAATTTCATTCTTTGATGTCGCATCCCGCCGGCGCTGACATTGTACTACATTTTCTCAGTGGTTCGGTTCGGTACAGTGGTTCGATCCATGAGTATTTCAAGCTCGCGTTTCAGTTCAGAAAGTGTTACATCTGTAACCCATAATATTATACAGTTTAGTTGCAAATGCGCAATGCAATAAAGTAGAAGGACCATGCTTCGTCCATTCATTGAGTCGAAACCTAAAGTTCGACGACTATAACAGTCAGGTGGCGACGAGGATCAAAAATGGCCAAACAAGTGTATGGCAAACTGAATGAATTCAAATTAGACTCCATGGAGCAAGAGTGTACGGAATACTGTGAACAATTGGTGTATAAATTCCCAGGGGGGGGGGGGGGGGGGATACTCCCAGAAATTTTGGATGGGAGTGTGCCGCCCGGTTCTCAAAACCCTGACCCTTTTTTCAGACCAAAATATAAGAAGGATGTTACATCTGTATACTTAAACCATAATATTATACAGTTGAGTTGCGTATACGCAACACAATAAAATAGAAGGACCATTCAGAGAGTCTAGACCTAAAGTTCGACGATCGACTATAACAGAAAGGTTACTTCGAAAGCTCAAAAATCTATTTTAAATGTAAAATATTATATTTTACTCTCTATATCCTTGGAAAGACAGAGAACCGGCTTTTACTGATATGACCGTCTGAAAATCAGGCTAATCGGCGAGGAGAATCGAAAGACGGACCTCAAATGAACATTATTTATTTGAAATTAAGGTGGCCCGCGGCTATTTATTTTGGCAACGAGGGTCTTTTTAAATCGCGTTTTTGAATAGCTAAACATTATCCGATTTCTGAGATTTTTTTAACTTTTAATAAAGAATCCTCGAATTTTATAAAACGTACAATTAGAAAGTGATTAACAAGGAATTGCTGAAGATATAAGCGATTTTCCAAAACGTTGATTTTTAGGAAAGAGCGTATATTTCAAAACCCAAAAGATGGATTTGTTCCATTTTACTTTCAACGAGTGCACAACCTCCAAGGTCTGTAATAGGCAAGTTTCAGGTTAATCGGCACCATACAACTTTCTCAGCAAACGGCTGATCAATTTTAACCTTAAACTATTATGCTCAGGCATCTGGTTCAACTACCGGAGAAATATTACAGTAATAATTACATCGTACATACCATATGGAAGTTCAATACCACTTGAAACTTCTGTGCCAAAGGCAAGAAGATCGGAAAACTGCAACTAACGTTATGCGGCGAACGAAGTAAGATAGGTTATTGCTGAATATTTGCGAAAATCGAGAAATTTGTATTCTTTCGGCGTCAAAAAAATTCACTCGTTTGTTTTTCTTAAGTTCCTAATATGACTTACAGTAGCATATTTTAAAGTACCTTACCGAGTTTCAGCGCGCTTTGACCATACGCTTTTGAGAAATAAAGGCTGTAAACTTCAGTTTGTGCGAGACTTCTAAAATCTAAATGCTTGGAAAACCCCTCATGTTCGCTAATTAATTCAATGGGTTTGTTTTGAATTTCCGCACGGGTTCTGCCACTTGGGAATCGCGAGGCAAGGAATAATTAAAATTATGGTTGAAATTAAAATTGCAATTCATGGGACTGTGTGCAGTAACCCATGAAACAGGTGTTACGTGTTATGTCCACCGACATGGTAGTAAGTAGCGACGAGGGGAGAACATTTGAAGAATGTTTCCAACAGTAGGATACTCCTTGGCACCAAAACATTACTCAGCCTGGAACTATTATTACAAATACCTTACTTACACTTGCAAAATTAATCCTCATTTTAATTTCAATATTAATTTTAATAATTCAAAATAAACACATTGAATAATTTAGCGATCATGAGGGGTTTTCCAAGCATTTAGATTTTAGAAGTCTCGCACAAGCTGAAGTTTACAGCCTTTATTTCTCAAAAGCGTATGGTCAAAGCGCGCTGAAACTCGGTAAGGTACTTTAAAA
This sequence comes from Actinernus sp. WN-2022, assembly GCA_030867875.1. NCBI lineage: Eukaryota > Metazoa > Cnidaria > Anthozoa > Actiniaria > Actinernidae > Actinernus > Actinernus sp. WN-2022. The sequence continues at coordinate 176,422,710 of JAOWCC010000577.1, read as the reverse complement.
TATGCTACTGTAAGTCATATTAGGAACTTAAGAAAAACAAACGAGTGAATTTTTTTGACGCCGAAAGAATACAAATTTCTCGATTTTCGCAAATATTCAGCAATAACCTATCTTACTTCGTTCGCCGCATAACGTTAGTTGCAGTTTTCCGATCTTCTTGCCTTTGGCACAGAAGTTTCAAGTGGTATTGAACTTCCATATGGTATGTACGATTTAATTATTACTGTAATATTTCTCCGGCAGTTGAACCAGATGCATGAGCATAACATTTTAAGGTTAAAATTAATCAGCCGTTTGCTGAGAAAGTTGTATGGTGCCGATTAACCTGAAACTTGCCTGTCACAGACCTTGGAGGTTGGGCACTCGTTGAAAGTAAAATGGAATAAATCCATCTTTTGGGTTTTGAAATATACGCTCTTTCCTAAAAATCAACGTTTTGGAAAATCGCTGATATCTTCAGCAATTCTTTGTTAATCACTTTCTAGTTGTACTTTTTATAAAATTCGAGGATTCTTTATTAAAAGTTCCAAAAATCTCAGAAATCGGATAATGTTTAGCTATTCAAAAACGCGATTTAAAAAGACCCCCGTTGCCAAAATAAATAGCCGCGGGCCACCTTAAACGCCGTGGATCAGGCCGATTGGAAGAAGCATTGTCAGCGTCTGTGGTTGGATGCGGCAATTAAGTTCGATCGATTGGTTATTCAATAATTCTTCTGTGAAGGTTCGACTCTTCGAGTAAGCATGGTACTGTGTTCAATAGTACCCATTGTAGAGCTGATACACCTTGTGTTTTCAATACATGTAGTTTGAACAACGTATTTTTTTGTATTCAATTCCGGCACGAAGTGACGGGTTATTTTCTGGTAGTATAGAAAATATAAAGAACCAGCTCATAAAGTAATACATGTTTCTTTTTCCAGGTTAAAAATACGCAATATCCTATCCATTGCCTAATTTAAATGGTGTGAGAATCCTTTAAGTTATTTTTATTACGTACTACCTTCTCGTATGAGATGAAAGAACAATAAGATCATTTCATACGTTAAAAAACAAACCCTTGCACGCAATCTGATTGGTTGGAAGATATTAATAACACTCAAATGGATTTTATTCTTGCAGCCAATCAGGTATTAGAATTAAGTAATGGTGAATACATAGCAAAGGTTGTCCCTTCAAGTTCATACGAGTTTTGGGCATGTCATGAAATTAAAGGAGCACACCAGAGCTGAATAACTAGCACGCATGCGCAAGCTGACGCGTAAATCGGCGGGAATTTTGCCGTAAACACTATCTTGTGGCGGTCAATGTCTCATGTTTGTAGTAAACACTATCTTGTGGCGGTCAGTGTCTCATGTTTGTAGTAAACACTATCTTGTGGCGGTCAGTATCTCATGTTTGTAGTAAACACTATCTTGTGGCGGTCAATGTCTCATGTTCGTAGTAAACACTATCTTGTGGCGGTCAATGTCTCATGTTTGTAGTAAACACTATCTTGTGGCGGTCAATGTCTCATGTTTGTAGCAAATTGTATCCCTGTGTTCAAAACTTAAACTACACTGTTCAAAACATATTTCTTCTTAGTTTCTGAATGAAGTGGTCTGAGTATTTGAAGCTTATTAAGTTTGCCCATGAGCCATAGAATTCTTATTATTCTCCGGAAAACATGAAAGCACTCGTAAAAAAAATAACATTTCCGCCATTTTTGTATACGCTGCTGTCGTCCTTTGTCCCCGCGCGCCAGGGTTATTCAGCTCTGTCGGAAAACGCACCATTCCATTGGCGATCTGGAAAGCGAAGGACTCGAGATCACTGGAATCAAGAGCTCCGTCTAAACACACAGCTCGCGCCTGTACTGCTCCATTAGATTTATCTTTAGCAGACAAGGAGCCTGCTGGAGAAAGAAAGAAAACAAAGAATTAAAGTCACAACAAATGATTTATAGCTGGTTCAAGCAATGTTCTGAAAACATCACAATGTAGAAATTAAGAAAGGGCCAAACAAAACGGAAAAACAGGCGTTAAAATAACTGAAACAAATTTTGACTGACAATCTGAAGTTTTACCGGAGAAAACTGAGAGTATTAGGAAAACATATTTTATTATATAAAATGCTTTGTTTTCAAGTCTAAGGGTTTTCTCACACAGAAATTTCATCGTCGAACAGATATGAAAAATTACGAATATTCATTGTTTGTGCTAGATTATCGTCTCTAAGCCACTCAGGGATTATCATGTGACCGAACTTTTCGCGCCTTTTGAGGTAATAAAATTGCTCTCATTCGTGATAAATACCACATCCCCCTCGCAACCATGCATGCGTTACTCGCGATACATTTAACGACAGAACTGCATGAGTATGTGCCGTCTCAAGCGGCAGACAGTCATGTACGTGCAATATACGTAATCCACTGATTGGTATGCATATGATGATAACTAGTTATCGAATTACCTATCGATATAGCAGTTTCATTTGTACTAGTGTGTTTGACAACAACACACAGAGCATATCCTTTATATTTGGACTTCGAAATAACAGTGGTGCGATAACTAGTTTTCAAAAACTCATGAATAATTAATGAGCATTTTGTCCAATCAGATGAAGCAAATCAGTCACGTGCATGCTCCTTTATGCCTGATAAAATCTCATCATTCTAAAAGGCCCGCGGAGGGATTTGAATTCTGTCCCAGGGGGAAACGGGGTTAATGATTGAGACAATGGAATTTCTATTGATGTTTCAGCTTTCTCATTGAATTGCTAATTATAGGATGAACGTTTTATATAAAGAATACTAATGAATTTTATATAAAGATTCATCCTAATTAAGAATTCACTGATAAAGACCCAAAGATAGCAAAAAGTACACGGAACATAAGGTACCTAGATAATAGATTTTGCACTAAATTTACTAATATCAGCAGACTACCGAGATACACAGATAATATTTTTTAAATGAAGTTATCCAACTACCATTACTTGTTCACCGAGCCACTGTTTAGTTCCAATTATTAAACCAAACTTAAAGCCGTAAAATAATAAAAACGTGCATTAAACTTACATATTTTGTGCCGGAGTCAAAAAGTTTGACTGAGTCTGCCGTCATGTCAGTCACATCGCTTTCCAAGTCTTGAACTTTATCGAGGTAAACAACGACACCAAATCCTTCAAGTGCAGGTTCTTCTTGCATTGCGAAACGCCGCTTCAAACAACATAGTATGGTAATTTCTTCATGTCATTCCCTTGAGATGTTCGTAATTGCAGGCGGTTATTACTCGAATATTTTGCATGGCGTTGTGAATACAAAGGTTCAATGGTTCATTAAGTAACCATTCCCTTGAGATGTGCGTCTTTCTGTCATTGCATTCTTAAAGCGTTTTTGAAGCCGTTTAAAACACTCACAGCACGTGTTTTATCAAGTCTAAAAATCCTCGAATTTTTAAACTTGATAAAACACTGCTGTTCGTGTTTTAAACAGTACATCTAATGGCATACGGTATTTATCTCATCAGTTTAAACAAAGGATTTTGAGTATGGCATACGATAATGGTGTCTTAGACCCGAGAACTCGAGTAGGAGACTTGCACTCACTCAGGTAGATTAAGGCACGTGTCTCATCTGCTTTGCCTTAAAAACGTAGGGGGTGGTCAGAATGCGTTAAGAAATACTTCTTGAACAAATTTATCAGCGTTTTAAGTTACACCATGAAACATTTAAAAGAACATGCAATCTGATCTTCGTGATTGCTAAAATATTTACTTCAAAATACCGAGTCCTAAACCTATTTGAAATGAAAATGATTTTATACCAGTTGTTGGCCATTGGAGTTCTTTTGGAATCTACAACTGGATAATTTGACGTTAATCAGTGTTAGTGGATAAATTTAATATATAACTTTGAGGGGACTGGGTCAGATGTAGATACAAAGAGGCGCCAAGTCTTAATGCTTCTATATCATAAATATAGAAGATTATAATAAGAGAAAGAACTCAGACTTTTTGATAATATCGAAAATTTTGAAAATCGAGGCGTGACAGCTAGGTTACGTGATCACCCTACACTACTAAAAATAACCCATTGTTAAATATTCACCAATATGGTTGCTATAAAGCAAGTATTTATCTTAAGGATACTTTATACGCTATATTTCACTACTCCCTACATTTGTTTAGCTAAAATAACGGTTGACCCATGCCTTAATCTATCTGAGCTCTCTCTCCTTGTTGAAAACCTGGCATGCCAACTTTTGAACAAGGAGACTTGTCAAGAAAAAACTTGTCATGTTTTGCCGTACACACGAGTAACTAAAAAAATGTCAAGGAACACTTGATCCTTTACATAAGGCTGGAGCAGGAATGATAAGTTCTCTAATCGAAACATGTCTAGCTTCATCAAATTATTGTTTTCGTTTGACAATGGCGACGTGTCTTTTGTTGCGTTGGTTGATGATAATGAATCATTCAAACATGTTTGCTTCGTAACGAACTGTATTCATGAAAAGGATGTTCTAGAATTGGGATGTAAGTCACAGAATAAGTTGTCAATAGTTCTTTACATCACATCCATGCGCAGTGAGAGTGTGGTGAAAAAGCAGGTCCCATAATGAAAACGGCGATGCACGCTATCAAGGAAATTGACAAGGAACTGCGAAATCTAGTTCCCAGAGCCTTCGCCGTTTGTTCTGCACTGCGCATTTTCTAGCAACTGTCATGGCGTCCAGTTGTTGTGCAATCTACGATTATTACACCGTTTTGTAAGCTCATGGTGCATATGAAGGCTAGGCCACATGCAAATACGCGTAAGCAGCGACACGTGGGCTTGGAGGATCGGGTATGTAGTTTTCAAACTGCTCTCGAAACTACTACACTATACTCTAGATATTCTGCTGTCCTAAGAACATTGCTGTCACCAAGGTAAACTTGTCATGTTTTGTCTGCATACACACGAGCAAATAAAACGTGTCAAGGAATACTTGTCAAGAAAAATATTATTAACTTATTGTAATGGTTCTCCTGGAAACCAACATAGAGATTCCCTGTTTAAATAAAGATTCATTCATTCATTCAAGGAAAACTTGTTCACCCGTACATACGAGCAAATAAGCTAGTCAATGTAAACTTGGACCATGCTTAAACTCGGTAAAATTGTATTTATTTTATTTATTTCTGGCTAAACGGCATAAGATAAATTGACTAATCAATGTCCACTCGTGTGATTTATCACCGCTCGTAAAGCTTAACAGCCACGAGGGCGAAGCATTACTCGCGAAATTAAAATCGCTGAAAATAACTGTGTCCGGCCTGGGCTGCGATATAAGGGCCTCTCACCGTGACACAGCTGTCCCTTTAGGATAACCTACTGGGATATGCTTCAGAGATCTGTGTTCTTAATCTCCTATTTAAGATAACTTAGTGAGATATGCTTCAGACTTCTGTGTCCTTAATCTCCTATTTAAGATAACCTACTGAGATATGCTTCAGAGATCTGTGTTCTTAATAACCTACTGAGATATGCTTCAGAGATCTGTGTTCTTAATCTCCTATTTAAGATAACCTACTGAGATATATGCTTCAGAGATCTGTGTCCTTAGTCTCCTATTTAAGATAACCTACTGAGATATGCTTCAGAGATATGTGTTCTTAATCTCCTATTTGTGATCTGTTACCTGTTGTTAGGCAGGTTTCATTGGAGACATCATGGCTTGTATCGCGACCTTCTCCTCGGCCAACGTATGGCGATTCTGTGTCTTTTGATTGAAGAGAATTCTTGCGCGATCTGGGCAGAAAGGAGGCCAAACCCTTCGCTATTGTCAAACTTGTTGCTGACAACGATCGCCTGTTCTTTAATTTTGTCACCTCTGCAGGCTCAAAGAATTTCTCGTATTTTCTCTAGAAAAATAAGGAAATTTATTTAGTTTGAAGTGTATGGTCAAACATTTTTTATCATTAATATCGATTCTATATCAGTAATTGTTGAATAGTAGAATATTTCAATATCGATTTGAGTGTTGCATCCATGAGTCATATTATAGAGGTTTATATTTATTATATATTCAAGTCGGTGACGTAAAACCAGTCTAATTTATTATACAAAATATATGTACAAATGATGGTAGAGATAAATGACTTTTTGTAAACATCTATGTTATATTTGAAGCTTATATCAGTGATTTTACCAAATATTTTGTGAAAATCAGGAAACGGTTTCGTAAGGAAAAGATATGACAGTAAATTCCCAAATCGTCAAATTTACGTCACACATTAGCATATTGGAATTGAACCCTCTATAACTCAGTTTAGTATAAACCAACTTGTGGACTATTACAAATCCTGCATTCTGATTGGCTACCCTACTATAGGTCTATTTGTGATAGCCCATGGTAGAGAAAAACCGCACGCATTTTCACGAAACAATTCAATTTGTTTCAATTTGTTTCTTTCTATTATTTTCTACTGACTCCGACTAGTTAGTTTATACTAAAACAATTAGACCTCTCGCCCTCATGGGCTACGAGTTAAATAGCCCATTCGGCAGCGCCTCATGCATGGGATATTGACTCGTAGCCCATTCGGGCTGCGGGTCTAATCGTTAAATAGACGCAACACTCAAATCAAGAAATATTCGACTATTTACTTGATGTAAAATCGATATTAATGATAAAACCATTTTGACCATATATATACTTTAAGTTGTTACAACCTGAGCCCAGTTATTAAAATCATATAAGTTCATCTAGGTGGAGTGAGAAATATCAGTTTTGTAAAGCTCATTCCGTTCAGAGCAATGCGCAGAAATTTGAATAACAAATTAAAGCGATCCAGTATTGTACTGTGTCCACAGAAGTATAATTTCTTCAGTTAATACAATTTATGTTAAGCTTAGTCAAATAATTGCTGAGAGAACAAAGTCAAGGGAATAATTCGGATTTCAAGTTTTCCTCTCACGCTCGGCTCGCAAGTGAACTGCATTTAACTAGTGATCATTAATTATATCGAAAAACAGGCTACTAATAAATTAATTTTAAAGTTCAATCCAAAGGTTAACTTGTTGTTCATTTAAGATAATTTTAAATATTTTACGATTGTGTTATAAAACATGTTAGCGGTGCGATAATCTTTATAAGAATAGTCAACCGCCTACTCAATACTTTCACAGATAAAGATCCATAGTGACATTATAGGTACCTCAAGGCCATCACATCAGTAAGTTCCTGCATGTAAGTCCTATATAGTGACATTATAGGTACATCAAGGCCATCACATCCGTAAGTGCCTGTAAGTCTTATATAGTGACATTATAGGTACCTCAAGGCCATCATATCAGTAAGTTCCTGCATGTAAGTCCTATATAGTGACATTATAGGTACCTCAAGGCCATCACATCAGTAAGTGCCTGTAAGCCCTATATAGTGACATTATAGGTACCTCAAGGCCATCACATCAGTAAGTTCCTGCATGTAAGTCCTATATAGTGACATTATAGGTACCTCAAGGCCATCACATCAGTAAGTTCCTGTAAGTCCTATATAGTGACATTATAGGTACCTCAAGGCCATCACATCAGTAAGTGCCTGTAAGCCCTATATAGTGACATTATAGGTACCTCAAGGCCATCACATCAGTAAGTTCCTGCATGTAAGTCCTATATAGTGACATTATAGGTACCTCAAGGCCATCACATCAGTAAGTTCCTGCATGTAAGTCCTATATAGTGCCTCAAGGCCATCACATCAGTAAGTTCCTGTAAGTCTTATATAGTGACATTATAGGTACCTCAAGGCCATCACATCAGTAAGTTCCTGCATGTAAGTCCTATATAGTGACATTATAGGTACCTCAAGGCCATCACATCAGTAAGTTCCTGCATGTAAGTCCTATATAGTGACATTATAGGTACCTCAAGGCCATCACATCAGTAAGTTCCTGCATGTAAGTCCTATATAGTGCCTCAAGGCCATCACATCAGTAAGTTCCTGTAAGTCTTATATAGTGACATTATAGGTACCTCAAGGCCATCACATCAGTAAGTTCCTGCATGTAAGTCCTATATAGTGACATTATAGGTACCTCAAGGCCATCACATCAGTAAGTTCCTGTAAGTCTTATATAGTGACATTATAGGTACCTCAAGGCCATCACATCAGTAAAAGTGCCTGTAAGCAATTACTGATGTGATGACAAGTAAATATGGATATTTTTTTGTATAATTGACAGTTTAGCAAAATTAAGGTTAATCAATAGCACTGAACTTGATAATGCTTTTAAGATCTAGTTAAATTATAGCATTCTTATCCGAGTTATTATTAGTACAGTGTTTTATATCTTACGTCTTCTAGATTGGAGTGTTGCTCTTTTCCCTCGGATTTCACCATTCTAAGGGGTCGACGAGCCACGCCATCTTTATGTAAGTTAAAAACTGACGTAAAGGGTGAGGTTCTTGTTCGCTTCGCTTTCTCCTTTATGTGGTCGCTCAACAATTCCTATTTAACAACGTTAATGAAGGACATTGAGTTCTTTAGTTCGGCTGTTTTTTTGTCTTCAACTGAAGTTTATTTATGCTGCACAAACTCATCAATAGTTAGCTGTTGGATAATTTATAGTTAAGTTTTATTATATGATTATAAAGCATGACTATGATTGGCTAATGGCTTGTACTTGTTTGTTAAAACAAGATTTGTCGCGCAACAAGTTGTAGTGCCAGTGCAACAAAACCAAAATTTATTGCAAAAAGCAGAAGTCTAATACTTTCTGCAACATGTTGCTGCAACTTGCAACATGGAAATGTGTTGTGCATGCGACAAGTTGCTCGAGTGAGTGATAATACGTGCAACATTGCATCGCGCTTGAACTCGCAACGCAACATTGTTGCGAGATCAGACAAGTTGCAAGAAATTGTTGCTGTATTACTTCACCTTAAGACATGCATTATTTTGTTGCGAAAGGTGTAGTTCATATAATTCATGTAACAGAAAGATAACATGCATAATTAAAAGAGCGACATGCAAGTAGAAGTCCTGTTAAGTAACTGAGAGGAGTTACATTTTTAAAATTCATAATCAGTTATCAGATGAATTTGGTTGATTAAAGATTTATCATTTTAAACTGTAAGGAAAGTTAGACAGGACTTGCAATGTTTGATATTAATTACAACTGAGTAAAATTCAGGCTTTAACTTGCATAACAGTTCATAAGCTAGGTTGCCGGGTTAGTTTAAGTTTAATGAAGAAATTATTATTATTTTTGATATTACAGTCAAACCTGTATTAAGCGGTCACACTCGGGGAATAGCAAGGTGACCGCTTAATACAGATTGACCGCTTAATACAGGTTTAACGAAATACACATAAAACATGATGAAAACTACACTAAATGCCGTGTTTGATCAAAATGTATACACATTTATTAAAAGAACAGTAACGCCAAGAAATAATCATGCTGTAGTATGAAAGTATGAAAGAAGGCGAGTACGAAAGAAGGCGACTCAGTCGCTGATCCAAAATCTCATCCGAATAATATGACTGGCGAATTTGATGTTACAGGCCACTTTCCCAAACTGATGGCAACCTGGTTAACAATGTTTTTGAAGAGGCCGACGAATTCAGGAACGGTCTTTATAAATGGTTCTTTAGCGAGGTGTTGAAGAAACTGTATATAAAATGATAGCAAACATGTCGTAATAACCAAGGTACATTGCCATAGGTGACCGTTTAAACAGGTTAAAGACAATAAACGTAGGCCATTGGGACTTCCAAAAGGTGACCGCGTCCGCTTAATAGAGATGACCGTTTAACAGAGGTCAAGTTTACAGTGAATAAGAGAAGCGAAATCCGGGACTATGATAAGTGACCGCTTAATAGAGGGTAACCGCTTAATAGAGGGTGACCGCTTAATACAGGGCCGCTTAATACAGGTTTGACTGTATTTAAAAGCAGTATACTTACTGAGATGGTTTATTCGTTATTTCGTTTTACTTTGGCTTCAACAAACCATGATCGGTAAGTTTGATAGTTTCTCCTTTGAGGAAGTTCATTTTCTAAATGTTACAGATAGTTTTTAATGATTTTAACTATACTTATGATTTGGTGAGCCGAGGTGGCGCAGTGGTTAAGCGCTTCGCCTCTCACCTCTGTGGCCCGAGTTCGGATTCCGGCGCAACACGGCACCGCATGTGAGTTGATATCTCGTCCTTGCTCCGAGGCGGTTTTTCTCCGGGTTCTCCGGTTCTCCTCCCTCCTCAAAAACAACCCAAATTCCAATTCGACCGAGGAATCCGTGTCCCCGATTAGTAGACCCTTTATAGGGTCAGATGGAAGACTAGACGCGTAAATAACGTCGTTGATATTTTTGATTGATATTATGTTCAGGAACCGATGCCTCTCTGGCTGACATATTAATAAATATCAGATGATATAACATCGAACAAGCATCGACTAACAGCTAAAAGCACTTTCGACTGCTCTACATTATCTACGGCGGGTAGAAACACAGTTTTGACGCTTGTGATGCTGCTACCATCATGGGCATTTAATGGGGCACTGTCAACTCCCAAGTGATAAACGGTCCCACAACGAAAGACAAACATAACTACTCAGATTAGCAGAGAATGTTTTGCAGATGTACTGGAGAAAACGTGAGACAATTTGAGACAATGAAGGATGGCAAAGATTCGAGTGGATGAAAAAAAATTTGAGCAACTTCATTTTGGTTCACTGTGTAACCGAAATCAAGTTTGAAGAGAAGTTTTTTGTAATCCACTTTAATCTTTGTCATCCTCTATCGAAAAGGTATGGAAAGCATATCAGGACATTCATACATGGTATTTCTCTTCTACGTCAGTGTGTTATTTTTTTTAAAGAAACAAAGGTTGAATTCAATCTACTGGACCTAAAAAGATGGCGGCTGTACAATTGACCACAATCCCTTGCGAACCTAACACGGTCAAAATAACACGTAGAAATCATCTATTCTCTTCAATAACAGTGGATTGGCAACAGCATTCGCAATTGTTTGTTTTTAAGATTTAAAACCTCACTACCGCGATTTTATAACGGATTTAAAGTTTTTCGCGCGCATAGGATTGTGGGTAAAAGTACAATCCGCCCTCTTTGCCATTACGGTGGAGTAACAGTACTCCTTTTAATTGGATAATATGAAAGTTCGCGGCATTTCAGAGGGCTGCTGTTGACTTACCGTGTCACTCAGAGACGGTGCGAGTACACGGTGACTATATTGACCTCCTGAAAACGAACTCCGAGGCGAACCGCGAGGAGACAACCTGTGGTCTGACGGCAGCCTAAAGGACTGACTGCCGGATACTGGAGTGCGTGGTGTGGGCAGCTTGTTGCCGAGTGATTCCGCTAATCTGTCCTGCCGCTTACGGTTCTCGTATTCAAACTGTTAAGATAACGTAACAAAATTACTTAAAATTACTACTTTCTTTTGGCAAATAGATTATCTCTTTGAAGGACGTTAGCTTTTTTCCGCATCTGCATAGCTAGTTTATTTGGGCCAACGGTTTTATTCCCTGTTTTATAATCACATACGTATCACGGAAACACTAATAAATCCTAAAGCCACAAACCTTTTTCCGTAGATCTCGTAGATAGTGGAGCAGATCCCCATGAGGTACATATTCCACTATCAGGCACAAAGGTTCGTACAAAGTACAGCAACCCAAGATAGTTACGACATTTTCGTGTGTTCCAATCGTCTTCATGAAGTTGATTTCCATCTTAAAGTCGTCTTTCTCATCTTCTGAAGCATTATCTATCTCAAAAAAAGCAGAACAGTATTAATAGAAACTACCGAATACTTCTGTGGACATGCAGCTACTTGAGAAATATATAAGAAGACTGGGTGAAAGCTATGAATGAACCATGTGGTACGCAGGTGAATGGGAACAAAAAGGTAAATTGTATACAAAACGTCAGCATCATAGCTAAATAAATGCTCAGGCTGGGATGCCGCTAGAAAACTATAAGATGACTGAAAGCTATGAAGCATGTGGGATACGGCTGTACGAAAAATAGGCAAATTGTGACCAAACGTATAACATGATATGCTGAACAAAGGCCATGGCGACAGTAGAGCGTCATCCCTGTTATCTGTTAAAAAAGATGAAATAATGCCTGAGCAATTAGCATCCATAGACAGCTGTCCATGGCTGCTGATCAGGCATTTGTATGTTTTTATTTTTACGGTACAGGGATGACGCTCTACACTCGACATGGCATTTGCGCCCTAGCTATACGATTTACCATTTTTTAAATTAAAAACGTCGACTAAAATTATTAGAAGACCTTAAAACTATACGACATGAACTGGTCGTTACTCCATAGCTTAATAAGACAAAGCATAAGCTACACAGTCCCAATAAGCGCTCCTCGGGACATGTGGTATATTGCTGGCCTGAGGTAATTGAGCCGGTAATTTAAAATCAAAGTAGAAGTTAGATTAACCGAATGAAATTGTCAAAGTATCTATGCTTAGGACTAGAAATCTCCAAACATAATACGAGTATGGCATGAAAGGCACGAACTGTCTGAAAGGTGTTTCTCGGTAAATTTGCATTTGTTCTTACGCAACTGTCAGTATTTCAGAAGTTAAATAGCCGCCAAATAAGTACCTTTTAAAATTTTGATGGCTACGGTCGTCCTTTCAGGATTTCCGTGCATCCCATAAGCATCCGCAATATACACGTGACCAAACGCGCCCTTCCCGAGTTTCCTGCCTAGTTCAAGCCGATGGAAGCCGAACTCGTACTCGTCGGCTTCGCCTGTTGCTATGGCATCGTGGATTCGCTGCTCAACGTAGGCAGGGTTTAGTTCCAGGCCCCCATCAGCACATTTTGGTGGGAGATTAACTACGAGCATTGAACTTAAAATATATATATACATTGGTTAGACTGGACAGATATATGTAAAGAACGCCTAATTGAATTTTAATTAACTGAACAATATATTACAAGCGTAACGACAAGATTGTATTAAAACTACTATACGCATTCTTCCTTTGTTCTTTGCGATATATTTGTTTTCTACAATGATAAGAGAAAAATGAGGGTATATACAAAATAACTCCATACAAAGCGTGACGTCATCTGTGCATTTCTACTATAATACCAGATGGGCTATCGCGGACCAATCAGAGCGCGCGCTTCACGCTGCTTATAATACAGGTTTGATTTGCGCTCTTCCACAGTTCACCATAATGTAACTATCACTCGAATAAACATCGATCCTGATCATATTTATCTATTGACTGGTTTTATTGTTTGTCTGATTGAATATTTGCTTGTTTTTAGGTTGAAAGCACCTCGATCATCCTGTCAATCCACCTACTTTTCATTAGAGCTGTACTGTGTGCTCATCTGGTCCAGGTTACGGTGATAGATGTGTGATTCCATATCCAGTGAATCTGTTAATCGCTGTAGACCGGTAGGAGTGCGTTGTAATATAGAGGACTTCTTTCGCCGTTGGTACAAGAATAATAAGATCAGGAACGCGATGAGTAGAATGACTATAAGTGGGATGACGACAGCTATCGCTATCAAAGCGCCGTTCGGCTCCTCAGGAGCCCCTCCTATGAATAAAATTAATTTCAAAGTGTTAATTAGGTCAGTTTTCAAGCGTCAGCAATCATTCGACATCCTCATTCGAACTATGTTTATTTCCACAGTTTTCAGAAACTCGATAAATTAAATTAAATAATCTAGCTGCTCTTTCACATTCAAATTACTCCACAGACTTTGCCATATTTTCCCCTTTCAGAAATTGCGCGGGATGATTTTATCGAGTCTGTTCATTGCTTCAAACATGTGAAACATAGCGTATGTAGGGAGCTAATTCACAACTTCTTTCTCGACGTTGGACAATGAATGGGAGTGCGTTATACCAAACCAGAACCTGTTTTCATAAATATTGTAATGAACGTCGAAGTTAATATCACATTGACTGTGTATACACCTTTTTGAAATAGGTCGTGTATAATATCATCATACTATGCATGTCATAAAGAACGTACTCGTTCCGGTGGTTACATCTGTTGTAGCTGTTGTAACTGTTAGCTGTGTTGTTACGGTTGGTGTGTTGGTGGTCGGAGTCCGAGGAGCTGCTGGGGTCGTTGGAGGAAGATACTTCGCTATGTACAAGAAATATAAATGAAAGACAAAATAAAGGTGAATACCGGAATTGAAACTCAGCGAAATTATTGCTAATCTCTTAATTCATTGTACACCTTTAAAGGCGAAGATCTTTGTGGGTTCCACCACACAAGCCATTGGAGTAAATGCTTGTACCTAAAACAAACAAAAAATTATCAGTCAACTTACGGCATAACGGACACCGTCGAGAAACTGCGATTTGGTCAGTGTCCTTAAAGCAAGAGTCTGTAATAAATGGAGTTGTTTTCACGTCTGTAACTTATACTTTACGAGAAAAAAAAACTCCCAAATCCGAAATTCCAAGTTATTGTGCCGCAAACGAACCCTGATTTCTCCCTGTTTGATTATTCTGAATCGTCTGTAACGCGGAATTCGACATATTTTACGAACAAATCGAAATTAAGTTCAAACCCGGACCTAGTGGCGCTGCACATATAAATTATATTACGTCATAAAAAAGTGTCCCAATAGTAAACGCCACCAGTTTCTGTGTTTATTTAGCGTTTCGTAAATTCAGAACTGAAAATGTTTTTCATTTATTTGATGAAATGGAAATAAAAGCAGATTTCGTACGAGTGCAGGACAAACTACGGCATGTCCGTAGCCTTGCCGTAACAGTGCTGTGCCGTATTTCTGTAATTTGATTGGATCAGCAGGACAAATAAAATAGGGAAACCTTTTCAATGTCACGGCATGCCGTACCGCAGTAACCGTCAGGTGCTGTAGTCAGTGCTGTAGTTTGTATGCCGTACAGTAACCGTGCTGTAGTCAGTGCTGTAGTTTGTCCCACTCATACGAAATCTGCTCTAAGTAAAGTTTAAGAAAACCTCAACTGCGCTCCTTTGAAATCATGCCTCGTGCAAACACGGGTAACAGCCAATCGCAGTGTACGTACTATTGAATCTATTATATAAAGCCTCATGCAAACACGGGTAACAGCCAATCGCAGTGTACGTACTATTGAATCTATTACATAAAGTTGACAGTACATCGTATGTAGAGCTATAAACCTTCTCGTCTTACCAACACTAGATAACGACATCCACTTTTTAATTCTCCCAAAATCACCGAATGCCTACGACTCTGTAGGAAAATAACATGTCGGTTAGGGCCTGACAGCAAGGACATTATCATCATCCGGCATCACCACCATCATCATCATTATCAATATTATTATTATTATTACTATTATTTTATGTTGTATCTCCAGGTTAAGATAGTTAACGTTGTGCCGGCGGCCGCGCGTTAAAAGGCGCAAGTAAACACGGAAACGTTGTTGACTGAATAATTATGGCCACTGATTGTGGCAATTTTATCATTTTCCGATCAAAACGTTACAACAATTCAATGATATAAACCTGTCAACGATACATATCGCCAGCAAAGGTGAGGGATATATAGGCCACCCGCTACAGTTCTGTGGCAGCCCTACCAAAGCCGACCGCTGGCAAAACGCAACTAAACAAAGGAAGCACACAAATGCTGCAACAAGTTAGGCCATTTGAGACGGCGAACTTTTCATGCGTCGAATCCAGTACTAATGAGCTAAATCTATTGTTATGGTTTATTAGCTAAATCTATTGTTATGGTTCATTAGCATTGAATTTGGTGCATGGAAAGTTCGCCATTTGATACTGGTCTAAATTACCTCAGTAATTGATATGCATGAACATGCACGTGTAAAATCCTAAAGCAGAGCGACAACCCGTGCTTGAAATGCTCGTAATTAAGATAATTATAGTATGCATAAAATAAAGTACAGTTCTATAGTTTATAACGTCGATAGTCCCTTCAGTCTACTGAAC
Organism: Actinernus sp. WN-2022; assembly: GCA_030867875.1. NCBI lineage: Eukaryota > Metazoa > Cnidaria > Anthozoa > Actiniaria > Actinernidae > Actinernus > Actinernus sp. WN-2022. The sequence continues at coordinate 176,406,749 of JAOWCC010000577.1, read as the reverse complement.
CTGTTGCTTTTCCAGGAGGCCGACGGTGCAATGTAATTGATAACATTGGTACAATGATATATACGTATAACAACAAAATCGTCGATACTGCTGAAAAGAGCACCTCGAAGTTAGTCAAAATCCCAAATTTGAGAGTTATATATTGAATAGGAGCAAAGTTATAGGCCCGCAAACTCGGGAACGTTTACAGACGTTTGTATGGAAATTTTGACTGGGGGCAAGTTTGTGCCCCTAATCAAATTTTCCATACAAACGTCTTTATCTTTGCTCCTATTCAGGATATAATTTGCTTTCGCGACTGAAGTGAATTTTTACAAGGCGTTACTCATTTATGGACGACCAAGCAGAAGAAAACTGGGTTTAGCTTGGATACGCATGTCTGAACTGACTTTCTACCGCTGAATTCAGATAGGAGAATACATTTCCAGTGTTTTGATGTTTTGATCATCGAGGTCTCTCGAGTTTGGAGTGGTACAAATCGCTATTAAAGTTCCATTTCGTGCTATTTTTTCTTGTGTGACCTTTGTAATGGCGGGAACTGCAGTATGAGAGATTTTGGAGCGGTCAAAACGAAAGCAGATAATTCTCCTTCGTATAGTTCTGGTATCAACAGGTAAGTCATATTTTAAACTTCTAATGCGACTGAAGTAGTTATCTCTCTCAAATAAAATCGCATTTACTTCAAAGCGATGACCAATACCAAATGTCCTCTTCTGTGCGCAATGATTTTGATATAAGTGGACAGACGCACGATAGAATGGAATCTATTTGTAAAAGGCCACTTCCACCGCCCAGCGCGCGCGGAAACGAGGCAGAATTTTACTGGCCAAATTTTACACTCGATGTCAAATTTTAAGTTTGATAAACACTGTCTTCTTGCAATAGGCCTTTTGCAGGAAACAGTCACGTGCTGATATATTACTTCAATAACGAATGAATTAATCTCATGATCCCTTGGGAAAGGCTTTACTGGAGTGCAAACAAACTTCAAAACGCTATTTTAGAAAGAGATCGACAATCGATTGGAGGTGGAATATAGCATTTACAAACAGGTTTTACTAATAACACTACCGATCTCGTACATGCACGTGCCTTTAAATAAATGAAGTCTGATTATTTACCAGCCAGTTCAAACATGTGATTGCATTCCTGCAAAAGGCCAATTCCCACTGAATACCGCCCCGTCAGCAATAAAATAAACCACATCACACCAACACCCTAACCCCATCAGCAATAAAATAAACCACATCACACCAACACCCTAACCCCGTCAGCAATAAAATAAACCACATCACACCAACACCCTAACCCCATCAGCAATAAAATAAACCACATCACACCAACACCCTAACCCCGTCAGTAATAAAATAAACCACATCACACCAACACCCTAACCCCGTCAGTAATAAAATAAACCACATCACACCAACACCCTAACCCCGTCAGTAATAAAATAAACCACATCACACCAACACCCTAACCCCGTCAGTAATAAAATAAACCACATCACACCAACACCCTAACCCCGTCAGTAATAAAATAAACCACATCACACCAACACCCTAACCCCGTCAGTAATAAAATAAACCACATCACACCTAACCCCGTCAGTAATAAAATAAACCACATCACACCTAACCCTAACCCTACCGCCCCGTCAGTAATAAAATAAACCACATCACACCTAACCCTAACCCCGTCAGCAATAAAATAAACCACATCACACCTACACCCTAACCCTACCGCCCCGTCAGTAATAAAATAAACCACATCACACCTAACCCTAACCCCGTCAGCAAATAAAATAAACCACATCACACCTACACCCTAACCCTACCACCCCGTCAGTAATAAAATAAACCACATCACACCTACACCCGATACAATGACACAAAAAATGAAACGGGCAGAGCTCATCAGAAGAAATAAGAATATTGTGGCGAAGTTCGAATGAATGCAACTTAAGAAATATGCATATCATGTAATTCTACCTCTCTCTTATGAAAAAGACCGGCTTACTTACCGTTGCATTTGCCTGCACAAATAACTTTTCTTTGTTTTTTTTTAGTTTTCCCCAGGAATTAGAACATCTCATTTGAAGCGGCGGCCCTCCGACATTAGCGGCGATACTGTAGAAAATATACAAGAGATGTATACATATCTTTCTATTTATAAGACTTTGATAGTCGAAGATACAAGGGGAAAACATTGGATAGATATAGATAGATAGATAGATAGATAGATAGACAGATAGATAGATAGATAGATAGATAGATAGAAAGATGAATATATAAATATATACTGCGATAGATAGATTTATTAAGAAAACAGCTTGCTAAAAAAACTGAATTGCGTGTTTATAAAATTACATAACTGAACTAAATCATCTAATGTTAATATTTCAATTGGATGAATATGCCTTACATAATCCTTAATCTTGCTGATTAAAAAACTACTAATAATAATTAAATCCTATTTACAACTTTGACAACAAATAGACCTAATACTTAGACTGTGTGACCGCTAAGAAAGTTGAACTGCATTTAATTTAATAAAAGTACGTTTACATCTGTCTGTTTTTACATTTGGAATCATAACATCGCGCTTCTGAGGTGCACACGTTATCTAGTACGTGCGGTTGATGCAGTTAGGGGTGGACAACGCAACTCTCAATATATTATTATTAAATTATAAAATATTATATTATAATACTAAATTATATATTATCTTAATTACGATTGTACATATTATTCATACTAGTTCTTTTATAATTCTTAACATTGTATTATTTTACGAATTTAAGTTAGGGTGTCCCCATTTAGTGGTTGTTATGCTGCTATGTAGATTGACAAGTAAATAAAGTTATTATTATTATTCTTTCTTAGATTGTATGTTGCAGTACAGCGAGCTGGTAACAATTTAGATAGTTTATGGTGTGGATTAATGTACGTAGCCTTTAGTTATTTGGTTAAACAGTTTGAAGCACGTCTTTTCGCACCAGTCACTAAGGCTACAGAGGCCGCTGACAGACATGCTCTCCTGGTCTGGTGTTACGGGATAACTTAACTCTAACCATCTCAACACAATGATAAGGACTATATTTCGACTTGCTTTCCTTCCTTATCTACCGACTCACTGACTCTTCACACTCATGCATACCCTCCTACACACCCACGTCACATGTGCAGCCCAGGCACCGCGCACACGGCTACAACTATTTTAAAAAGGTTGTTTCGTGCATATTGCATTGCGAGTTCCTAGGCACGAATATATCGATTTTATTATACCTCTTTCGTCAAGTCTGTGTGTATTATAAGTATTCAGTTCAATAACAATATAAAGGACTGGGTTCCAGTAGTATGCGCAGTGCACCATGGGTACCGGTTTGGGTTGACACGTTCGTACATGGCGTCGTATCCATCTTACCTGAAAAACGATAAACTTAAGTTTCGGCCCCAGGCCCATCCGTTCCAGGTAATTGTAGCATTGAAATAGGTTTGGTTAACGATTTTAGGCTCACTGAGTTGTACATCAATGTGTTTGGATTGAACAGTAGAAAAGGGATTTGTCCGACGTGGAGCTGTGGAGTCAGAGATGTTATAGTTATAGAACTCCAAAGGTAATACTAATGACAAAACAAGTTCAGTTCAAATCACAAAAACCATAAGTTGCAAAATCACAATTGTACTGTGAAATTTGGTAATGGCTCTTGGTAAGACTTTGTGAGCTTAATGAACACTTACCAAAACAAACGCAGAAATTCTGAATGCAGTCTAGAGAAAGAGTATATTCCACATTAGCTGAAGAATACCTTTTTAATTGACTTTTAAGGCCCGTTCACACGACAGAAAAAATGGCACAGCTCGGATAAAAAGTAGAACGGTTCGGATAATTTCATTCATGTAAACGATCCGTACCTTACTTTTACCCGTGCTAATTTTACCCGTTCTGGAACCATAGGCGCCTAATTATATATGGTTCCGAAACGGAATGGATAAAACTGGGTTCGGTACCCGTGTTTTCAGTTCCTGTGAATCGTGTACACGCTTACGTACCCGTACCAGTGCTTTTCTCTGAGCCTGCACTGTTTTTTCCTCAGTTGTTTACTTATATCTGGATGCGTATTTAATTAAACTCCATTTTTCTCGCAATATGGCGGATGATAAACGAGTTAACTGGAAGGTAACAAAACGAAAATGAAGGAAAAGGGCGCAAATTTTATCTTCTAACGAGTCTTTTTATCTAAGCTTTAAAGTGCATATATATGAACCCCAGCCAGTTATCATTGATTGCAAAGTCAAAGTGTTTGTCATTTTCGTTTATTAAGGTATCAAATTTCAATGACTTCGTCTCAGTCCAAAGCCAAATCTAGTTCATTGTGGTGTTTTTATGTCTACTTTCAATAAGACAGTTTACTGCACCCAAATCAATGATTTGTGGCTGGGGCTCATTAGCTGCACTTTAAAGCTGCTGTTTGTTTCCATGCAACTTCAAAGTAGAACTAACCGATTTCCTTCTTAAAAGAAAACATAAGAGATAACAGCCTTACCACGTCTATCGCCATTTTATTTTACGAGCGTCATGTGCGACGCATACGAATGACAGTGATCTAAAATGACATTATGATGGGCTCAACTATGTCAGGTCTCGGAAATCAGTATTCTCGTGTACACATGCAGCCCTTGCCGTTCCACTTAGGCTTGAGGACCGGTGCCACTTTTTATCCGAACCGTTTCAAGATATTTCTCGTGTACATGGACAAATGTTCATGGAACCGGTACTTCTCTCTATCCGAGCCGTTTCTTTTTTCTGTCGTGTACACGGGCCTTATATCAGTCAGTAGTAAACTATCTATTAGTGGTTTGATTTCTGGTTAATGGCCAATCGGAAAACCGATTGTATACAAATACGACAGTCTAGATTTAAGTTCCAGTTGACCAGACACATAAACAAGAATACCTAAAGCCGCTGATGACTTTTTAAATTTCTTTTTTCGACAGAGTTAACGGGACAGAAGTTTGTGTGCGAGCAGAAGCCCATTTCCCGGATCGTCCATCTGTCATACATTATATTCTCCCAGACCGGGTTATTTTTGGATTGCACTTCTCATTGTTCGCTTTCATCGCGGCATGTTGTGAACAAAATCTCTTGTTTGGTCAACCAGTATATTGCAACATCATTAATCATTTCAATTAAAATTACACAAACGCTTGATTATGATTGGCTAGTGGAACCAAACTCGCGGGAAACACATGATGGACGCTGCATGAGAGTGTGGGAGATGGACGCTGCATGAGAGTGTGGGAGATGGACGCTGCATGAGAGTGTGGTAGATGGACGCTGCATGAGAGTATGGGAGATGGACGCTGCATGAGAGTGTGGGAGATGGACGCTGCATGAGAGTATGGGAGATGGACGCTGCATGAGAGTGTGGGAGATGGACGCTGCATGAGAGTATGGGAGATGGACGCTGCATGAGAGTGTGGGAGATGGACGCTGCATGAGAGTGTGGTAGATGGACGCTGCATGAGAGTATGGGAGATGGACGCTGCATGAGAGTATGGGAGATGGACGCTGCATGAGAGTATGGGAGATGGACGCTGCATGAGAGTATGGGAGATGGACGCTGCATGAGAGTGTGGGAGATGGACGCTGCATGAGAGTGTGGTAGATGGACGCTGCATGAGAGTGTGGGAGATGGACGCTGCATGAGAGTGTGGGAGATGGACGCTGCATGAGAGTGTGGGAGATGGACGCTGCATGAGAGTATGGGAGATGAACGCTGCATGAGAGTATGGGAGATGGACGCTGCATGAGAGCATGAGAGTATGGGAGATGAACGCTGCATGAGTATGGGAGATGGACGCTGCATGAGAGTATTGGAGATGAACGCTGCATGAGAGTATGGGAGATGAACGCTGCATGAGAGTATGGGAGATGGACGCTGCATGAGAGCATGAGAGTATGGGAGATGAACGCTGCATGAGAGTATGGGAGATGGACGCTGCATGAGAGTGTGGGAGATGGACGCTGCATGAGAGTATGGGAGATGAACGCTGCATGAGAGTATGGGAGATGGACGCTGCATGAGAGCATGAGAGTATGGGAGATGAACGCTGCATGAGAGTATGGGAGATGGACGCTGCATGAGAGTGTGGGAGATGGACGCTGCATGAGAGTATGGGAGATGGACGCTGCATGAGAGTATGGGAGATGAACGCTGCATGAGAGTATGGGAGATGGACGCTGCATGAGAGTGTGGGAGATGAACGTTCCGGGTAATGGGCTCCTGGTGCGATTTATTAACTTTCATAATTTGCTCAAATCTTGCTTTAAAAATGTTGCTTCACCAGGTCTATGATTTTTTTAACGTAACAGGAACTGAAACGACCATAGAGGCTGATCAAAGTCAGGACCCGGCTAAACCACAGATCGAATTGGAAATTAGCGTGTTGGTTTTTGTAGAGATAGAACTGAGAACCGGAAGACCCAGAGAAAGACCCTCGGACAAGGGCGAGATACCAATAAAGACTCAATAGGCCCTTTGCAGCAAACACATCACGTGGTTGTACTGGAGAGCAAAAAAATATCTGACTTCATTTATTTAAATGCCTTGTACAAGATCGGTATTGCTATTAGAAAAACCTATTTGTAAATGCTATTTTCCACCTCCAATCGATTGTCGATCTTTCAAAAACAGCGATTTTAAAGATAGCTTGCTCTCCAGCATCCATGGCAACGTCTTTCCCATGGGGATCACGAGCTCAATTCATTCGTTAATGAAGTATTATATCAGCACGTGACTGTTAGCTGCAAAGGGCCTATTCACATATTGCGCCGCGATAGGGAATCGAACCCGGGCCACAGAAATGAGAGGCGAGGTGCTTAACCACTGCGTCACACCGGCTCCCGGCTGCCAAAATAGGGGTCAAAATGCAAGAAGAACAAGTATTTGCAGGCCGCATTAAGGTTACGTAGTCATAGATAGTAACCAACCTGGAATTAAAAATTCCGCACTTGTTCTAAAGAAATCACTTGATACCTGACGGTGACCAGCAAACTGAAAACGAACAAACAACACAAAATCACTGGTTAAAACCTAATTCATAATAGTTATAAAAGTGTTTTAAATTTTGTTTTTGTGTGCAGAACCTGAACTTCAAGACAAAATCACTGTAGCATCAACTTTTTTTTTACGGTTTACTTTGTAAAGTGTGGATGAGGCAATTGTTTTCAGTAAGTTATATAAGGGCATGGGTAACATAGTTATGCAGTGCTTTCTCACGGTATGCCGCGTAAATGTTCCACACGTGACTTGATTTGTCTTTGTCTACTGCACACTCGCCTGTAAACTCAAGTCGCTCGTAGCGGGATATTTCACGGCACGCCACGAGCCAGAAAGTATTGCAAACTATGTTATCCCATGCCCATATAACTTACTGAAAATGATTTCCCCATCTATACTTCACAAAGGAAAGTAAACAGTAAAAAAGAAGTCACCCCATGCTGCAATGATTGCATATAATGCATATATTGCATAGTAGATATATACAGCGCTTTGCAGTCAGTTTGACCTCCGGGCCCTTAATATTATACACTTATGACTGGCCCTAAAGGAAACAGTGAGTTTTGGGCGTTACCTCGGCGTAAGAACCTCACAGACTGCGTCATAAAACTCTGTTTGTTAACTATGAATAATTTGCGACTCGAAGCGGCACTTATAAATTTTACAAGAATTGGGGAGCAATCTCTTCGGGAAGCTGCTTTTAGACACAAAACGAAATTGTATTGAATAGCCTGATAACATCAATGAAGCGAGAGGTAAAAAGAAGTATGGAAAATTGAAATGGTTTCCAATTGTTTTAATTTTGCCCTGCTGATCCAATCAAATTACAGAAATACGACACAGCACGGTTACAGCACGGTTACGGCACGATTACGGCAAGGCTACGGACATGCCGTAGATTGTCCACTCATACGAAATCTTCTCTAACACATGCGCATTGTATAGAAATAATGTCGCTGAATTAATTTAGGCGAATTTTTGACACGTTTACCGCAAAGAAAATATTAAATGTTTGTACATTCATAAAGTAACTATTATACGAACGTTGACTGTATATCGACAGCCCATGTAGAGAGAGTGGCCCAACCTATCTTCTTCCACTGTCGTCTGGTTGGTAAACTGAAGAATAAATTGACGAGAAATCATAATTATGACAGCGATGGCAGAGCTGAATATCTGGGCCGCATGCTGACGCGTAAAGTGGGCGTGGCACTAGAGCAGATTTCGTATGGGATTTCTGTAATTTGATTGGATCAGCAGGACATAAACAATGAGAAACCATTTCAACGTCACGGCATGCCGTACGGTAACCGTGCTGTAGTCAGTGCTGCAGTTTGTCCCATTCATACGAAATCTGCTCTATCTTGTGGCGGTCTCGTGTTTGTAGTAAATTTTATTCCAGTGTTACACTGTTCAAAACATTTTTTTTTCTTAGTTTCTGATGGAAATGAAGTTTATCCTTACCATAAAACTCTTATTTTTCGCAGAAAATATGAAGGTCGTAACATTTGCGCCATTTTTGTATACGCTGCTGTCGTCCTTATTCACGCGCGTCACGTTATGCAGCTCTGTCGATAGCGATTATATTACATACGTTCATTCGGCTGTTAGTGGCCAAATAAAAAAAAAGGTTTCAAGGACCACTTTTTCAAACTACTAAAGTGTTGCCGGATCTAGGTTCGTTCTGCCGAACCTTAATATAGGGTACAATAAATAACATCATACGGCCGTCTTCATTTGTTATTGCCCATTTTGGAAACGGGTAGGGGACTGGGACCGAGCCGTGGGAAATTAATCCAGGACCCAAACACTTCCCCAATCACAAGAAATATCAAATAAAAATTAGTAACTTTACCAAATTTGAAACTTTCGATTTTGAAACTGCGTCATATTATTAATATAAAACCAATCTTAAATTAACTAATTTTGATGTGATGGGGTTATTGTTCACACCCGGTCCCAGTGCCTACTCGTTTCCAATTAATTCTTCGTGATCACGAAGAGCCGTGGGAGTCTTATAGTGTAGTTTTCTTGAGTCCTAAATCAAGTTTCATTTTGGATTCCACTAAGCCCGTTTATAATTTAGGAACATCATTCGTGAAAATAAAAGACTTACTTTCTCCACTTTCCACAACCAATTAAAAGAACGACCAAAATCGTGGCATGAACGCGAATTTGAGTGATGAGACTCAACCAGTTTAACTTTAAAGTAGTTTTCGTGAAGAATTCCTATATCTGAAGGGAGAAAAGTACAGAGAACCCATTAATTGCTGCTTTCAATGTACACGGCCTAAAAAGATACAGTCAACCCCAAAAAGATAAACTTTCTGACGAACAAGGAACTAAAATAACTACTCAGATCACAGGCCGCCCAAGTTCTGACTGTGTAACAAGGTTTGTATGGGAGTTCTTCCGATAACTCAGAATAATAACATAAATCTCCTGTAATACAAGGTAAATAAAGGAAGAAGACTTACTTGAAGTTGTTTTGTCATCCTATGTGTATTTCAGGTCGCTAGAACGGTGTTTCATGGAATTCTTGAGTCATACGCTTCACCCCCTCTACCAGAGGGGTTCCCCTCTGGTAGAGGGGGTGAAGCGTATGACTCAAGAATTCCATGAAACACCGTTCTAGCGACCTGAAATACACATAGGACGACAAAACAACTTCAAGTAAGTCTTCTTCCTTTATTTACCTTGTATTACAGGAGATTTATGTTATTATTCTGAGTTATCGGAAGAACTCCCATACAAACCTTGTTACACAGTCAGAACTTGGGCGGCCTGTGCTCAGATTAACAGAGTAACTCATTGATTTTTATTTGTTACGTTGCCTACTCTGTCACCAAGCTCTGTGGCCCGGGGTCGATTCCAGGACTCGGCGTCATATGTGAGTTGAGGTTGTTGGTATATTGTCCTCAAATTGCTCTGAGAGTTTTTCTTCAGGTTCTCCGGTTTTCCGCCCTCCACAAAAACCAACACGCTAAATTCCAATTCGATATGTGGTTTATCCGGAACCCGATGGTTGTTCAGGACCGGTTAGAAATTCATAGTTCTAATTCGTTTCATTCAAACGAATGTAAATTATTTTGAACTTAAATTATTCGACTTATAACAGGCAACAGCATGTGTTGGGTAGTACCATGCAACTTGCTTGGTTAACAATATATGGTTTGATAACAGATACGGTCCACACAGTCTAAGATATACGTAGGTGAACCGCAAAGGAAAGGGGCGTATCTCACCCTGTGATCAGCTCAGTTAAATAGCATTACGAATTCGTCTAAGAGATGACAGGCTTAATCAAGCAGTTATTATAAGCTTAATTTCAATCTCCAGAGATTCAAATGACAAATATACGGCCATTTTGTTGGGTTCACCGACAAGTCACGTGAAAGTGAAGAATGGGCCACTATAGAAACGAGTAGGGGACTGGGCGAGTTCGATTTCGCAAAGGCGCTTGGGATCGTTACTGGGGACAGTTAATTGCAGACTACAGAGAAACATGGTAAATATCGCATATAACTGTCCCCATGCAGTAACGATCCCAAGCACCTTTGCGAAACCGAACTCGCCCCACTCCCCTACTCGTTTCTAATGTGGGCGATTAGACAATGTCTAACCTGAGTATCAGGCCCTTCCCCTCGTTTTTTTTCCTTTCTTTTTCTCGGGGGAAAAGGTAAGCCTGATACTCAGGTTAGACAATGTCACAATTGGCCAACTCACCTGCAGGGAGTGACCACAAGACCTTGGCCTTCACTCGCTGTTTTGTTTTTTCAGCGTTAAGTCCAACAGTAATGCGCAGTCGAATATTCGTAACAGGACACGGAAACGATTGGTTCGATTCTCGCTGTATGGTTCTATCACAGGTCCCTGAAAAATAAGATGACAGTTTTCGAGAGGCTTTAGTGTAGTCCCGCGTGAGAGAGAGGAGTTTGCAAATTGGCCTTTCCGGTGTAGCAGCGGTTTGCCCTACCCCCCCCCCCCCCCCCCCCCCCGTGAATTCTTCCCCCGGGGAGCGAAATCGCTAGTGAATTCGCTCTCCCCCTTCTTCCTCGCCCCCTCTAGTGATTTCGCCCCCTTCCAACCTTTTAAAAGGTTATGAATACATATGTTTTCCTTCTTATTAATTATCTGACTGTAATGTATTGGACGTGGAGAATAGTGATGCAAAACGCTATATGCAATTCATTTATATTTTTAAAATCACGCTTCACTTTTCTTCAACAAAATTCGTGTTGGTAGCTACGGTAAATGCTGCAATTGTCATTCGTGCGAGTAGTGCAACAAGAAACTCGACAAGGGATCCAATCCACCTACAATCTTCGTGGTCTTCGACTGATGATTAGTTGTTAGTACTATTTCTTGCCTGAAGCCAACATGTAGATGGTGTAATTATTGTGGATATATACATAAAGGTTTTGATAACGTTAACCCGTAAATCCGCGTACTTTGAAAAGACTTTGCCGAATAAAGGAAGTGTTACCGACTCGCGTGCTTTGTTCTGCCAGAGTTTCAATTGATAACTTTTAAAAGAAAACTTGTGTTGTATCCCTCATTATCACCACTGACGGCAAGAACAACATCTTCCTCCTCTGTCTCTTCCTCGCCCATTAAGGAACATCGAGAGATGAATGAATAAAACGTACCTGGAGCTCATTACTGACTCTATTGATTGCTTTCAGAAAGACTTTAAGACGAGGAACAATTAATGGAATTTATAGTCCAATTGAAATAGAGGATACGTGTATAGCTCGAACCATGAACATGCGTTTTATTGGTTATTCCAGTTGTTTATCATTGATATTCTTTCTATTTACCGCCGTTTACTATGTTAATGTTATGAAACAGACAATAAAGATATTTGATGTTTTAAAAATAAAACCATCTGCTTACCAACCCAAGCTGCCAAACTACTGGGCCCGAGTACGTAAAGTGAATCTAATTTAATAATGAACCACGAGAAAGAGCTGCGTCGAAATGAGTCATTTTACCGAGATTGACGGCGATGTTTGGTTGAGAATCGCACTGATAGCCAAAGCTGAATCGCACGGTGCATTTGCGAAATCAGATGCTGATTGGCTGAGACGGAGTGGTGATTCAGAGTGGAATCGCCACTGTAGAATACGCACGCTATTTATAACTTAGCAAAATATCAACAAAAGTACTAAATCTTCAAGTAATTCATCGGACTATGCGATTCAAGGAAAATCACATGCCTGACTCGGTAATTCCACGTCGAAGCGACTCGGACGATATCGGTTTTCTCGTGCAATTTAACGTGGAATTACCGAGTCAGGCATGTGATTTTTCTATAATATTAATCATGTGGTGAGCTTTCAAAAATCGCAAAAATAAGAGATAGGGGACGCGCGTCCTCCCATACCATACAAACGTCTCTTATTGTTACGATTTTTAAAAGCTTGTCATTCAGTTTCTCATTATTCAACCAAACATCGTCAAACTTCGTAAACTTACTAATTTCGATGTGATGAAGGGGTTCATCGTTTAATAAGATTAACTTTACATCCTCTGTCCCACTCCTTTTCTCAATTCCGGAAAGGCCAATTGTGGGGGAATCCGACGAAGCTGTTCGGCAGAAATTTTAAAGATAAAATACCCATTGATTTTGATCCCTGAACGGTAGGAAGAACCAATGCTATTCAGACAGGCTATGTAACTGAAAAGACTCAAAGGAACACAACTAACTCATACAAACAGATTCCCTAAATGCACGGAGACGACAATCAGTTTGAAATTGCTGCTTCTACGCGCATGCGCTTTTGATGAGCCCAGCGCGCGTTCTTCCCGCCAGTTTCCCCCTGTTTCTTATTTTAGGTATGTGAAATGCTTCTTATCGGTCAGCGGAGCACAACGTTTTTTATAGGATTTTAGGATTTATTCTGTTTTACTGCTCGAATGTGGACGGAGAACCTCAACAGGCTTAAAGCTCCTCTATGGAGGTCTCCGAGGGCCTGTGGTCACAAAGGCAGCAGCTTTTACTCAGTTATTTTAAGACCTTGAGTGTTGGTCCGGCCGCGGTTTGAACCCGCAACTCTACCACACGACAGACCGGAGCTTAACCACTGAGCTAACCGAGAGGCTCCCTACATTTGCCAATTTCCTAGTTAAGCACGAGAGCCCCTCGACCGTACCACAGGCTAATGACCCAGATACAAAACACTCTTCGTAAAATAGCCAAAAAAGGTTTTATTTTGAAGCCTACTTCTTAGACTGAAGTCATATTACTTCAAGTAGTGTTCTAATGTGTATGTTCTTTTCTATCTGCAGTTATTGTCTCGTGTGTGTGTGTTATATAGTATATAATCTAGATTGTAATGTAATTGTCAATGGATGTAATTCATTGGTGTGGAAATAAAACTACAACAACAGCATATTCACTTACTGTTGGTCTCATAGATAGGACTAAACACTTACTGTTGGTCTCATAGATAGGACTAAACACAGAAAATCCTGACGTCCCAGACGCCGACACCGCAGCAACTCTCATAGTGTAGTTCGTCATGGCCTCAAGGTATGGACTGGTAAACTGAGATCCTGAAACCTGCAATAATTAGCAAGTCGAAATATTTATGAGACTGAACTACTGCTTCGCTCAAATGTCTTGGACGCGACTCCGTAACAGTTCTTCCAACAAACTGTTCAACTAATCTAACAAACTTTAACTTTGTATTGGTACTTTGTACTGTATCAAAAAAAGTAGTGTTCTAGTTTTTAAAAATGATTGTTACTGATTATCAGTCCCTCGACACTATTATATTGGAATTAGTTGACAATTGGTAAATAATTGCAATGGATCAAACCAAACGTTCCGCGCGTATTATAATCATTATCACGTCAAAGGTAAGAAAGGACACAGACAACTTCGTGAAGAACTCAGAAATGAATGATCTCGACGACTCGTGATGTTACTATAATTTAGCCTTAGGCGGAAAGGGTTTGGGATTAGGAATTCGGAAAACAGACTAGAAATATAACTACGTGTACGGTCAGGACAGTACTATATCCATATCCGGACCCATGAAAGAATATCATCTGTCCTCATCACACCGGAGAGTGCAGCGTGAGCTGAGATAATTCGGTAAGTAACACAATCATTGATATTAGACCGTGGTGATTCGTGGGTAAAGCGAATAGCATGTCGCCCTCACCCTCCCACCCACATTATCCCTTCATGTTTACACGCGTAATACGTTAATGAAGTCTACACGTGCACATCTATGGCAACAGAACTTACCACGTGGTACTTTTCCACAATAGGTAATATAATGAGCGGATCCGAGACATTCTTGTGCCGTGTCACCTCCAGCACATATCGTACGACCGTGGTGTTATAGTCAAAAGGGAGACCTGGTGACCATCCAACTGTCAGGGTGCGGTAGGTATGAGATAGCAGTCGTGGGATACTGGGAACTGGTGGAATACTGCTGCCATTTCCTTTGGTAAAAAGAGGTTTGCATTGTGCTAAAAAATCGCTCTTTAGTGTGTAGCTACATGTAGCTTGGGATTACTGAAGCAGGTAAACTGTTTTATGTGGATATAGTAATCAGATTCCTAACGATAATCATAGATCGAAATCATACAATCATTAAATCATTAAATAAACCAGGCTATCTGATGTAATTTCGCCCAACTAGATGAAATGTTTGCGTAAATACTCGCGCAAATGAAGTTCAGGGGGTTAAGGCGGTTTTTCTCGATTTTTGCTTGACCGAGCGGGGCCTGGGCAACTTTTTAAAGTTAATTCTGAGGTTGTGTGTTGAACTTGAAAACTTAGCTATAGAAACCGATCAGCATGACATGAATGACATTCCCAAGACATTTTGCTAACACAAATGGGCATACCATTTCCAGGGGAGTGGGGTAGGGAATAATTGTAATTTATAGCTTGGAGGTGTTAATGTTTGGTATGTTGTAAGTTAACGGGAATTAAAACTAGGTTATCAGCTGCTAGCTGAAATGTTTGCGTTATTACTCGCGAAACTGTCAACCAAATTAAGAGGAACTCCTGCAGCTTTCTATGGGTAACATTTTGGTGAAATCCCCATGTATCTACGTGTTGCTCTCTTCCCGTAAAAATCCATCGCCCTTTTGATTTTGCCCGCAAAGCATGGTTTCATTTTCATTTTCTCTTTCGCAGTCTACGACTGGATTGAATGAAGTTTCAGCGTTAAAATCTTAGTTTGGTACTAAACACGACGAATACAACATATTATATTGTTTGCAAATTTGGGATAAGATCTGCGAAACTTGCAAAACTGAGGGGGGAGGGGTGGAAAATCATATGCATTTCCTGTTACTAACGGTACCCTCCCTATTTAGAAGTGGGTTGAATGAAGTTGCAGCATTAACATCATAGTTTTGGTACTAAGTATAATAAACACAGCATATTTTTTGCAAATTTGGGGTAAGATCTGCGAACCTTGCAAAACTGAGGGGGGAGGGGTGGAAAATCATATTCATTTCTTGTTCATAACGGTGCCCTCCCCCATTGGAAGTGGGTTGAATGAAGTTGGAGCTTAAAAATCATAGTTTTGGTGGTAAACACAATGAAAAGAATGTATTGTTTCGAATTTCGTGTAAGATCTGCGAGCCCTACAAAACTGAGGGGGAGGGGTGGAAAAGCATATATGTTTCCTGTTAAGAGAGGTACCCTCTCCCATTAGAAAGGGATTGAATGAAGTTGTAGCATCAAAATCATAGTTTTGGTACTAAACACGATGAGTAAAACATATTGATTTCGAATTTTATGTAAGATCTGCGAAGCTTACAAAATGAGGGGAGGGGTGGAAACAATTGTATGATTATCGTTAGCGGTACCCACTTGTAATAATAATATATAATAATAATAATTATAATTATACTATTTAAGGAGGAATGCCTTATCACCTACAGGTCATTTCATAAGGGTACTCACAATAAAAGATGATGGGTAAAATAACTAAAATTAAGTAATCGATTAAAAATAAATAAATAAATACATATAGTTAAGGTTAGAAAACCACAGCAAAAACCGTGTACAATCAATCCTGCCAGACGTTGGATCAAAAAACAGATCTTGATCAGCAAGAAGAAGAAAATATAATGATAAAGTGTCCTGTATTAGGTGTTGGTATTAGGTACATTTATAGGTTCATAGATTACAGTACATGGCGTTGAAGTGAAGATTACCGGTAATGTTGTGAGTCGTCGTCTCCAGAATACGTTTGCAGATATCATTACAAACCTTTTCGCTCGGAATCTGCAATCCAAATAAAACAGTTAGACTTAATTAATTAAACCGGCTTGCTGATATTCATATAATTAATAAAAGGAACACGAGTTCAGAAAAAATGGTACATATGAAACGTATCCCATACAAGCGAGAACATTTGCTCTTGCTAGTGTCCAGGCCAGTACGGACAGCGCATGCGTAATGTAGTCGTTGAAAGAAATAAAGCAGACGACTGTCAACACAGAGGTCAAACGTGAATCCCAAACCCCTATGCAATATAAAATTTATCGACGAGATTTCGTCGAATTCGTCACCAATAATGTACCCTGGTTCCAGAGGTTTTCTAGAGAGCTTCTCGCTGCTTCGCACCTCGCTGATCGCCGCTTCGCGACTCTTTCTCCACGGCTGTTCTCTCTCTAGAAAACATCTGGGACTAGGGTACCAATAATGAGGTAAAAGGCAAAAAGGGTAATAAACTTGACGATGAGGGAGCGAGTAAAATACTGATAAGTGGTACCATTCGGTGATGAAACTATATATAGCCCGCTCTTATTATAAGTATTCGCATTGAAAGACCTTAGTGTTTCTTCAGACAGTTCAGAGTTTCCCTGACCTGAAACTCGGTCAGTCTTATTTTGCGGGATTATATCGAGAAGTTAAGAGAGAATTATATTCTGAGACGATCGAAAGCGGGACGATCCAGCTGTTGCGGATAGAGGCTTGTGTTGAACAGGATATGTTCGAGGGAGGACTCACAACGACAGCTTATCAATGTAATTGCTTAATATTATTAGTGTCACGAAATGAATTTTTTTAGCTGTATTTGTACTGTTTTTTGTGCTATTTACTGAGTAAATCACAATTTAAGTTGCTTTGCAATTTAAATATCGCAGATAGTGAGCTATGTCATTTATAAATCGCAAGTGAAGTAACTTTGTCATTTATAAATCGCAAGCAACGTAACCTTGGCATTTATAAATCGCAAGCAACGTAACCTTGTCATTTATAAATCGCAAGCAACGTAACTTTGTCATTTATAAATCGCAAGCAGCGTCACTGTCATTTATAAATCGCAAATGTGCGATATGTAAATCGCAAATGTGCGATATGTAAATCGCAAATGTGCGATATAATGTGATTGCGGGCTCAGCCTGATCAGCGGTATTGCGAAAGAAATTTTGGCGGTAAGTTTTGCTTGATCAATATGGATTTTTACAACATCATCCAATTTTCTCGCGTTCTGATTGGCTCTCCGCTATATGCAAAATAAGTACATACAATGAAATGACGTCACTCGCAAGCCGTGGTAGCTTTGCAAAGTGCTTTCACGGCGAGGTTTGTGAATTCAAATGGATGTTAACTTCGCTTCCAAAAACAAGAAAGTGAGGATTTCACAAGCATTTTATTAATAGGAGAAGTCAATCGGTGAGTCAAACTTCTTTGTAGTGTGCCATTTGGCAAAATGAGAGTTTTTTCTTGAGTGGAGAAAGTTTCGGCGAATTTGTACTTGTAGCCAGACTTTGTGACTAGACTAGTTCTCTCAGAGCTCAGAAGTTTTGAATTATATAACAATAACTTTCCTGATCCAGAAAAATAAAACTGAAAGGATTTCACATGCATTCCGTCAATTACAGAACTTAATCGGTGAACCAAATTGCCATTTGTCTAAGAAAGCTTTCTCTCGGCAACGGTAATTAGAAGTGTTAACATTTTGACTTTAAATGGCCTTATTTGAAGCTATAAGTGCTTCGTTGTTGTAAAAAAACAAATCGCACACATTTTGCCATTGTCTGTACTCGTATTGATCATAGAAATGACGCCATAAAATGTCCCAAACTTTGCAGTGAAACAACTCGCTACGCTCGTTGTTCCACTTGAGTTTTGAACATTTTATGGCGTCATTTCTATGATCAATACGAGTACATACAATGGCAAAATGTGTGCGATTTGTTAATTTTACAACAACCGCCAATTTTCTCGCAATCTGATTGGCTAATTTTCATATGCAATATTTTAACAGACGCGCGGCCGGCTTTCGAAGCGGGCTTTGCAGAGATTTGTGAATTCAGGTTTTGTACACATCTGTTCCAAAAATCAAGAAAATGAGGATTTTAAAAGCATTTCATCACTGGGAAAAGTTAATCGGTGAGTCAAACTTCCTTGTGTGGTGCCATTTGTCAAAATTTGAGCTCTCTCTCGAGTCGAACAAAGCATTTTCGGCTAATTTGTGATCGACTTTGTGACAAGTTCGACCGATCTTTTAGAACTAGAACTGAGAAATGGTCTTGAATTAAATACATAGTCTTCTAGTTCATGATTAAAATCTCTTATTCAGGATATTTACATAACGTTCTTAAGTAGAAACAAACAGTTTAGAGTAGCTTCGGTATTTTTCTAGAGTTCGGGAAAGCATAAAGACGTGTTTACGTTTTGGACTTTTCGACTCGAAAGGCAGTTTGTACACACTCATTTGAAGCTAAAAGTGTTTTGTTGTTGTAAAAAACAAATTGAAGTTAGTTTTTTATGTGTCTGTCCTAAGGCTAATATTGACAATGATTTTCGTCATAACATGGCCAAAATAGCTGTGGATCCACTCGGCAAAGACGCCTCGTGGATCCACAGCTATTTTGACCATGTTATGACGAAAATCATTGTCAATATTAGGACAGACACATAAAAAACTAACTTCAATTTGTTAAATGGCGGACAGAGAAGCTCTCAGCGGTAAGACGGATTTCTACAGCAGTTTCCAGAGCCATTAGTGAGGCATTAGCCGTTCCAGAGCAGAAGCGGAACGAGCAGGTAAGAAAATATTTCTATTTCATCCAATTTATTGTGGCAATTCTCAGTTTGTTGGCCTCTTGATCGCCATGTTTATGTACGTGATATTAAAATTGCAGTGATATGTGATACGATCTGTAGAATGTTTCTACTCAGTCGGGAAACTGGTGAGAGGTGGTGACCTGCCAAAGTTTACAGTAAACTCATAGTGGTGGTTTTCATCTCCATGATCGCAAAATTGGTTTGCTTTGATAAAATAAAATAAAGCGTTTTGTTCCTCGTAGAACTACCAAAAATACACTTATAATCCAAATTTTGGAACGTTAAATTATTTTCTGACGGAGCAGTGGGCATGAATGTACGGCAATTTGACAGACTGTTAGTACTTTAATACTGTGTATTCGGCCGCCATCTTGGTGTCCCCATATACTATAAGTGATTTATACAAGAGAAGGTATGGAAATTTCACTATTATCTGATTTCACTGTATTGCTCATAAATCTAATAAAATGTTTCCAAAACCTTCGCTTTCCCTTGTAGTAATAACATTTAATGTCTGGTGATTCCTGGCTAGTATAGCCTTGATTCAGGAATCAGGAAGGTTTTTGATTTCTTTATCTTTTAGTTTTATCTACGAGAAATTTTCTGTGTGGAACAGCTTTGTACATGTAGCAGACTTACAGATGTTTGATGTCGTCACATGCAAACCCGAAGAATTGTTAACTAAATATAGAATAATAATAACAAGAACTGGATTTTCACTCGGGCCACATGAGATTGAAGATGAAATACACTTTCATTTGAAATCCTCTTAGTAATAACCAAAGGGAAGAATTATTAGCTGAATTTAGCAGTCTTTAGGAGTGGCCGGTAGCGTGGTGACTTTCATTCTCTGCTCTCCTAGTATATATGTAATTTAATATTTTTATTTTTCTCGTATGTTGACCTTTTAATTTAAACACTACTTATTCGTTTAACACACTGCATTTGAGCAGGCATATATTCATTGTTTTGAACCCGAGAATTAACCGTATACTACCGTACTTCATGGTCCCTTTCTTTAGTAGTGGGTTGTCGGTCAGGTGATGCCAGTACACAAATCTCGAACTCGATGATAACTACACAAACCTCCATGGCAGTACACAAAACTCGACTGAACTCACTACACGAAACTCCATGCCAGTACACAAAACTTCAAGCCAGAATACAAAACTATTCTATGCCTAACTGCTTGTACATCAATATTCGATGACTTTCTTTTCAGACCGCATAGGTTGTAAGCCGGTTTTTTAGAGTCCTTAGGCTGATTTGAATTCCATGGTGTTTTCCAAGAAGGCAATAATTGCTTTGTATTCGTCAGTACACTTTGAAAAAAGTAATACTTGATTAAAAGTTCTTCACAATTTAGTTCTGAACCGTACTGTGTGCAGAATCTGCGGTTCAATTCCACTTCACTTTCACAATTTGTACACGACGCCGAACTTTATGGCACGTGATTGGGGTCAAAATTCAGCTATAGTTGAACCTCTCTGTGCGACCACCTCTCGCAGGCGATTACCTCTCTTATTTCATACTTGACACGGTTTTCTTTGTTATTCACGAGGCTTTATTTTCCATACATACCCCATTATAAATGCAAGGGATGTATGAGAAAAAGTTCTCGGGATGTATCCAGATACACCCCGGGAACTTTTCTCATACATCCCTTGCATTTATAACGATCAATTCAATACAGTTCAACGATATTTTGTTGTTTCTAGCTTATTATTTTCTCCAAGGAATTCATTCACCTTGGCTTCAGCCAAACTTACTAAACTGATATCCCTATAATGATTTAGAACCCTTTTTCCGTCTTGGCACTCGCCCAAAATCTACCTAAAAAGAGCTACATCAATGAAAAATTTGTGAAAACCTCGTCAAGTATGAAATAAGTCAGTTAAATACCACTTACTTAAGCGACCACTTACCAAAAGTCGCTTTTGTCTCTCAGTCAAATCACTTCATTTGATACCTCTCGTAAGCGCCCACCTCTCATAAGCGACCGCGACAACCACCTTTTGGGCTTAGTATTTTACCTCCAGTAAGCGACCACCCCGGAGGTTAAGTAATTTTTGTTCAACGGCTGATTGCAATGGCTTTATTACAATCGATATAAAAAAATGGCGTAAAACTTTACAGAACTGTAGAAATATTTTTGACACTGATCAAGCCCTGTTTATCTGTTGAAGTTCATGTTCATGCATGTTCCTGTTTATCTGTTGAAGTTCATGTTCGCTGAAATGTTTGCCAACTTATAGGTTGGAGCATTACAAAACCATAATAAAAAAAATGTGATGATAAAGTATGTTGTTGTACCTAGAGACCCGAAATCATATTACTAAAGTTTGGGCTTCCTGTGGTGGCTACTCTCGTAAGCGACCACCTTTTCTGGACCCGAGGGTGGTCGCTTATGAGAGGTTCAACTGTACATAAATTGCATGACAACTTTTAAATTGCGTTGCAAGTTCAGTACGATGGTACAGATTGAGTGGCGAAAACAAATCACCAGGCTCATGATTTGAGTGGTAAAATCCTCGGTGAGTGGTCAATTCTTCATGACGACTGGCGAATAAAAGCTTTCGCCGCTCGTCACGCGTTACGCGCAGCATGCGATATGAGTTGAGTGGCGAACACAGATTGAGTGGCGAAAACAAATCACCAGGTTCATGATTCTCGTTGAGTGGTCAATTCTTCATGACGACTTTCACTGCTCGTCACGTGTTCCCTTTCGTTTCAAATGGCAAATGGTTCACAACGCGCAGCATGCAATATGAGTTGCGAACATGAAGTGAGTGGCGAATTCTCTCGTGCAGGCGTTCCTCGCCAGATTGTACCGAGACAAAGGAGGCCTGGGACCGAGATAACTATTTTATAATCACTATCTAGAGCACATGGCAGTACCATTGTTTTGACCTTTGACTGTACTGAAACGATATGGCAGACAATTCTGAACGTATATTGAGAGAGCACTAGTGAGACCAAGGTCAAACCCGGCTGGAACTCTGGCAGCCCAGCGATCAGTACAGCAGCTAGCCTAGCGTCGCCTCGGCTGCCCTGCCCAATGCCAATGGCGTATCAAGGTCAAACTCAGCAATACAGGAGCACAGCCGTATTTTCGATTTCCAGCCTCCCAGCTCATCAAGAAGGCCTATTCCTAGCGGCCGTTCTGCTGGTCGCAGCCATCCGTACCAAGGGCCGGTGAGGAATATAATACATGGACCCGTTTGTTCGTTTGTTCAGCTATGGTTTCCCAAAGTACCTCACCGACAACAAATGAACGCATGGCAGGCTTGGGGAAAAGAAGATCTTCTTCGACAAGGAAGGCAAGGCGGCACATGTAATGGAGAAAATTGTTGAGGCTTTTCCACCGCTGGAAGACCAAGGTTTTGTTATGGCTGAAGGACGGTCCAAATCGTTAACATAGCTCCCTATACCTCCTGGTGGGTAAACGGTGCCATATTTAAAGAGTGTCATTGGCCAGGCGAGGGGTTACGTGAAACCGATGCAAACTGACATCGAAGTAGAGAACCTAAATATCGGTCATGCTGATGCAGTCAGTCAAATTTTACATACCTGATTCCTCCTTTCCAAATATATATATATGATAACAAAACAATAACAATACTTTATTCGCACTCATAAATATGTTTATACAAAAAGACCCGGGGAAAAGATGGTATAATAAAGAGACAGGTCTGCAAAATGTGCGCATGTCCAGTCAGTGGTAGAAATCGCGGGCGCAGTTCTAAGAAAATATTCAGAAACTCAACGCATCGCAGCAAAGACTGGGGGTTAAGGAGAAAATCGCAAGTTTTATTAGTTTAGTCATCAAGCCAATTAAATGTGAGACTCGTCCATGAAAGCACTTTAAATTAGAAGCCTAATACTTTTATATAACAATGCTTTGAATTCAAAATTTCAAGTGAAAATTCAACTAAAATGATGCGCGCAAGCGTGATTTTGCGCTTTCTCGACTCCAGACCCCTTCTCTTATTTCTTACATAACCGTGCATGCTCGACGAAATAAATGTAGTCTAGCATGCGCAATAAGAAATAAGAGAACGGTCTGGGGTCGAGAATGGATTTGCCAGTTTTACAGACCTAAGTCAGGCCATTCTCGACCCCAGACCGTTCTCTTATTTCTTACAAGATAATTGAAATAGTGAATGAGCGCTTCAGTGCATGTCAGCGTAGTGAGTTCGAGTTTTGTTCGGGGGTAGAAGCGGAATATTGAATATTGAATATCGTGGTTGAAAATTGAGGAATATTGAATATTTGCCTGAAAAATATACTGAATACGGAATATTTCAATAAAGCGCATGACAAATAGAGTGTAGGGAATATTCTAATATCGCTCACCTAAATAAATTTACTAAAATGCACGTTTTTAGTGACTATGGCACTAATGCTTCATTAGTTAGCTAAGATTAATACATGCCTCCTCAAACCGAAGTCTACCGAGTGCAACGGAAGTTATAAGGAGGATCAAACAGTGACGTTGAGAAATGGTAAGTATAGTAGAGCTCGTGGCTAAGCATGGATCACTAACCGATCTTTTATCACATTCATTTCGCATCAACCGCCGTGTTTTTGTGTACAGTTTGTGCAACATGGTCGAAGCAAGGAGGATTGGAAGGCCTTCCCATGAACACTTGCGCTTGAAAATTTGTCAAGAAGGCAAGAAACTTGGAGTTTCCCGCGAGTTTTGTTATTTCCAACTAAATTTCTCCTTGAAGTTTTTAAACTCTAGAAACTAGAGATGGATTCAACGAAGTCAGAAATATACTTTCTAACTTTACTACTCGCTAAACATCTTCAATTTTTGATCTTTTCATACAATCTGAGCATATTTATCGGACACTTTTCTCGAGAGGTTGTTTGGGAGAAATTTCCCGCGAACTCAAGTCGTAAGTCTTACCCTGAAAGAAATTAACTACTAACCTTCTAGACAACTAACCTTACCTGGAAATTAGCATGAGCAGTGACATAAATAAATTAAGTGTCTAATTTGTGCAAAGGGCTCCAAAGGGCTCCAGGTTTAAGAGATTTACAAAGCCGTTGAAAATGCGTATTGTTTACGGTATTTCGATACCATTCACAAAATGTCGCGCTCACTGGATATACAGTACTCACGCCGATCTTTCGTGAAGCATTTCGCGAACAGTACGAGTGGCCGTTTATTGTTAATTATACCAAAACAAAACAGATGATTCTTTGTTAATCATTTTACTTAAAAAACGATTATGATTACCTGAAAAGATAAAGGACAGAAATAAGTAATACTTTGATTTATTCAGTCGCGCGCTCGTACAAAAGCAGCTTTGAGCGCGCGCGCTCATTGTTCGAAATTGGCGTGATCAGATTGCGTCAGCAGCGCGCGCGAACCTCTAAAATTGAAAACTTTTCACCCAAATCACATGTAATTCCCTGCATATTTTCCCATTTTTCGTAGGCTTTCATTGTAAAATAATGGCCAGAAATACGGGGAAGTCGAAGCTAGCCTAAACATACGTCAAAATCCCAGGAAAAACTTTGGTTTTGAGATACTTTGTGAAAATTTGTGCTGCTGAGGTCCGATCTCCACGAAATTCAACGCAGAATGAATTGCTCACGTGACCGGAAAAAATGATAATATAGTTGCTACGCAAAGGATTGTGGGAAGGCCTTCCAATCCTCCTTGGGTCGAAGCATGGTAATGTTCAATACTTGCGGAAATAATTCAAAACTCAATTCTAACGACAGACAGTATCATAATGAAAACGGACTATGATGTCTGCTTGAGTCAAACGCCGAACCATGAGGACATGGCAAAATTGAGGTTCAATTCGCAATTTTCGTGTCGTGTTAAACATTTACTTTGTTGGTTGCGGACTGAGTATCGAGACGAATAAGTCGAGTAAGGCACTTTCGAAAATTAAAAAGAATAAGGAATATCCAAAAAAAGTTTAGTAGGGAATGGGAATATTTACCTCAGGAGAGCAGAGGAATACGGAATTTTTAGAGTGAAAATATTCCGCTTCTACCCCCGATTTTGTGTACTGACTTTGTGTTTTGTGTAGTGAGTTCGAGTTTTTGTGTACTGACTTTGTGTTTTGTGCAGTGAGTTCGAGTTTTGTGTACTAGCTTGGAGTTTTGTGTAGTGAGTTCGAGTTTTATGTACTAGCTTGGCGTTTTGTGTACTGACTTTGTGTTTTGTGTAGTGAGTTCGAGTTTTCTGTACTGACTTTGTGTTTTGTGTAGTGAGTTCGAGTTTTGTGTAGTGACTTTGTGTTTTGTGTAGTGAGTTCGAGTTTTCTGTACTGGCATGGAGTTTCGTGTAGTGTCGAACTCGAGTTTTGTGTACTAGCTTGGAGTTTTGTGTAGTGAGTTCGAGTTTTATGTACTAGCTTGGAGTTTTGTGTACTGACTTTGTGTTTTGTGTACTGACTTTGTGTTTTGTGTAGTGAGTTCGAGTTTTGTGTACTGAGTTCGAGTTTTGTGTACTGAGTTCGAGTTGTGTGTACTGAGTTCGAGTTTTGTGTACTGAGTTTTGTGTTTTGCACTTGTGGGCCACCGTAATATTTATACAAAAGTAACACCAAATTAAAGCTCCGGCTTAAAAATTCAACGGGTTTATTTCAGTTCGAGATAGCGAGAGATTCGAAATAACCGAGTTCGAGATGGTGTGAAACTGCCTCCCACATGCGAGAGCAGTTTACGGGTTTGCCATATAAATAGTCAGTGATGCGCTAAATTGGTAAGGCCTACTCTGGGTCCTTAGGTCGCCTTATGTCGCCCAATGTCGCCCAATGTCGCCTTATATCGCCTTATATCGCCTTATATCGCCTTACGTCGCCCTATATTGGCTTATGATATAATATCAAATAACACATTTAGCTTAAATAACTGGTTATTATAAAACTATATTTAGACTGTAAGTGTTTTTGTTTTTAATAATTATTAATGAATACAAATTTATGTATCTCTACACCTACATTGTATATCAGTTGTAGTGATTAAACCTTACCACCCCCCGCCCCCGCCCCCGCCCCCACCCCCGAGGTCCCACTGCCCTTACATACCTTACCCCAGTAAATTTCACAATTGCTCTTCATAGTTGAGAACCCCATAAGGTACACATTTGCCTATACGACCGACTAAAAAGAACTAACTAATTATGTTAATGTATCTATACACAGCTAATAATAATCTAAACAAGGATCTTATACCATAAAAGGGATTTGTACCCAAGGGGTTGGTATTGGGAAAGGTATTGGGATGATTGAAAGTGTATTGTCATGGTTGTGTTCATTATAGGTAGGGGTTATTGGATGCTAGGGTATTCTCAGACAGGTTTAGTACAATGTACATAAGATGACATGCAGGACAATTAAAGGAAGGGCTAGCTGCACTAGGTAACTGTTTCACTGAGCAGGTTGTGAACATAATTATTTTTTTTAGTAATATGCACATTCAAATCCTGTACAGTTGTTTGCTGACAGCATCAGAGAAATCCTCGCTTTGTGATTGGATTACGCGTGCCATACGGAATTCTCAATCTGTGTTGGCCTATTGTTTTACTGTAATATAATGGAGATGTGAACGAACAAGTATCGATCCAAAAAGGTTCCTTGGGATTGCTAATGCTTTTCTTCAACTCTGTTGCATTGTCCAGTGCACAAGTTCATTAGACTCCAAAATTAAGCTGTACATAAAGTTATTTTTATCATGGATAATCAACTTTCCTCTGTATTTGCTACCCATGGTGTAGTTCAGTGCCCTTTAGTACTTACATAATCATACTTTTATGAATACCTTATTATAGGAAATTAACAATGCACTTTATTAACGCGATTTTACAAAATTCGCGTTAATTTAATGTATCTTAATTAATGTCGATGTAAATTTAATGCACGCTATTTTACAACATTGTTATTTTAAAGCACCTTTATTTCATTTCAAAACCTTATTAGTTCATGACTCCTCTATTGGCTCTTCAGAGTCACTATTGCGGTTTGGTTTCCGTCAATCAAACGAGTGAGCAGCTCTTGGTGATTTCACCGTGAGGCTTTGAAAGATCTTTTGAATTGATAGGGTCTAGTTAGGCTTCAAACCCAAATTTTCGGCTTTAAAAAAAACTTAGAAACATCCGTGCACTTGTCTTGGAAGGTTTTATTGACGGAAGCCAAAACGCAGTTTGGCGTTCAGAAATGTAAAGTGCGAGTTTGCAGAATTATGAAAATCGCAGTAAATAAAGCAAGATGCTTATCGAAAAATTCGCGTTAATTTAATGCATGTAAACCTAACTTTTGAAAAATTCGCGTTAATTTAGTGTAACGTAAATTTTCTTCGCGTTGTCAACGTGCATTGTTAATTTCCTATAATAAGGTAGTGAACATATCAAGGTAATTATTATAATTTATCCAACATGTCTGCCAAAATCACCCTTGCTCATTATTTATCACTAGTTGAAGTTTATAACACACACATCTCTACCTCAAGGTAAAATGAATGAAAGCCAGGAATTTTATAACATAATAGAAATAGCTATGAGTAGGACACAAAAAATTAAAATCTTGAATAAACTGACAATGACATGTCGACATGCTCTTTCACATGGCAATGTTCATATTTTCTATAAATGTGGGTAAACAACCGAAACGGAAAATCACATATGCAAATTAGGAGGCGGCCATTATGAAAGTCGTGTATACTGTATGTAGAAATATGCATCTACCTGAAATTGTTCGGTTGCATCCAAATCGATGATGGCTTCATTTTTGGGGCCCTAGTTCTTTTGCAACTTGCGTTTAGAACTTCGTGCTTTTACGTGAAGTAAATGGTTGCAGTACAACTACATGTACAGTAGACTATCCGCTGGTCAAGAAAGCCGTGGGCAACTTTGAAAAAGCCTAGGTACTTCATATATGGTCTATTATTGCGTCTTCTTTATATAAAACAGTCTTGCACTATATAGAAGACATATAATAGACCATATATGAAGTACCTACCATTTTAGCGGAAGTCGACCGCTGAACTGGTTTATAAAGCAAAGTGCTGGCTCACCAAGATCAATTATGGAGGCGTTGGGAATTTGTACGACTTTTGCACAAACGTTTCTGGTATTTTCCATGACACAAATGAAGGTAACAATTCCAACTTCTTTGTGTAAACTTGTTATGTCATTTGTTCTTATTTTAAATTTGTAAATCCGTGTCTGTAAGTTAAGACTTAATAAGCTTAAGTGTAAACAAAACCAACGCATCCTTTCTTAATTTTACAAGATATAAGAAGCTTAAATATATAAATAAAGCTACATTGTATAAATTTGTGTCTTTGCCTTTGGCTTTGAAACCTATCTAAACTCAAATTCATAAGTGTTTTTTTATCGGTACATAATATTCAGTTATTACAACAATAAATGCATGCATTTAGAGTACTCAACTCTCAAGCTTTATTTTTGTCTCGAAATCAAATAAAGTAACTTATTATTAAAGAAGCTTAAAAGACTTATTCTTATACAATATTTAAGTTGTTATTCCACACCTGCCCACCCCTGTTCCAACATATGTGGTCAGCTATGCAAATGCCCCATGTTTGTGATTGGTTCATTGATGTTTTCTGGTTTTATGACACTCAGCTGAAAACTGCTCTAAAACCAAAACCAACTTAATTATTTTTTAGAGCAGTTTTCAATTGAGTGTCATAAAACTAAAGCCAAAGTACTTACAGAGCCAATCACAGGAGCAAGTGAAAATGCAATTAGCCAATCAGGAACTGAAGTAATGCATGATTGGTTTTACTTTCAAAAGCCAGTCACAAGGAAAAGTAAATGCAATCGTGGATAATCTCACTAGACGGCGTGATTGCATTTGGTTTTAGTTTAGAACTTTATTGGCTGATAATTAATTACAAAACATTTCTCACAGCCAATAGAAAATATAAGCTAATGCAAAACCAAACCAATTACTTATTGTTTTCAACACTCAATTGAAAACAGCTCTATTAAAGAGCCATTCATGGGGGCATTTAAAGTAAAAACAAATGAGTCACTAACCCAATTGGTCAATATTAAAACATTTGAAATTTAATATCTTAATATCTCAAATTTGCTGCATGTTACCAAATATTACACACATTAGTTGATGTGTTATACATGTAGTCAATATGTACTTGTTCATGTTTATTTTATTTAAATTTTATATGGAAAACATGCATACTGGCATTTTTGATTAAAATTAATCTTTCTAATTGAAATGCTTTCAATTAAAAACTCACAAGTAGTATTATTATTTTAGATATACAGTACAATGTATGGTCAATGAATGTCACCTTATGTATGTGACATGGTAAAAGCCACACTGTCACCTTATTTTACAAACTAATGTTGCTCTACATTGCCTTCTATCACCAAATGTCGCCTTGTATTGCCTAATGTCGCCTTATAATGCCCAATGTCGCCTTATAACGCCCAGTGTCGCCTAATATTTCATTGTTTTTTGTAAAAAAATGCTTATGTCGCCTTAAGTCGCTCAATGTCGCACTTCATCGCGGCGACCTAAGGACCCAGAGTAGGCCTTTGGTAGCTGTACTTGACAATAGTAATTAGGTAACTATCAATACACGGCGGTGTGTTCTGTGGCTTTGGGTCCCGGTAGATGTTCTCCCATGCAGTCAAGTAAAAGCACGGAGAGTTTCCTTGGAATGCAAAGACCTTCGGAGACCCCGACATTCAAGGGAAGGCCATGTTAGAAGATGAAAGCTTTGCAATGTTGGGGTCGCGTCTCACATTGTAGGTGGGAGTCGGATTCATGCGCTGTGGTCTAGGGGAATTTTTTTTATCAGTACGATTCAGCTTTCAACCGTATACATATATTTCATATTTAAATAATACAAATACAACACAATAACCTTTATTTAAACTCGAATTGAAAAGTAGCACATACATGCTAGCCACTAGCTAGCTAATGTCTTGAGACCGGGAATGGCTCAATAACAACAACTGGCTACTCTGGCTACACCGGGTTTACTCCGATGTCTGAAGTTTTACTGGAAACAGGCTCACCTAAACGTACCCTGGTTCCAGAGGTTTTCTAGAGAGAACAGCCGCGGAAAAATAGCCGCGATCAGCGAGCTCTCTAATCGCCGTTTCGCAGCCTCTATCTCCGCGGCTCTCTCTGAAAACCTCTGGAACCAGTGTAGCCTAAACGCTGTCCAAAATTCAAATGACTCGTAAAAATACACAGCCGTATTAGCTGCTTAGCCAACTAATAACCTCTCTTATTGCCAGTCGGAAATAGCCGTTTCGCCCAGTTGGGGATAATTAGAGTTTGGGACGCCTGTGGTTTGTGTATGGACCACAACCTGGAATGCAATACGAAACATTCCAGTTGCGTCCGCCATTTTGTCATCTGTTATCTTGGAGTAATATCTGTGCAGATGACTTCAAGGACAAAGCAAAACAGACTTCAAACAACTCTGAACATCAGAAGAATATCCAGGTAAGATTATATACGAATTTGAAGGTCCAATTTGTGTGGTTTAGCCGAAATTTTTTACTCTAGTTAGAAATTATCACACCATACTCGTACTCGCCTCAATTCTCATGCGGTCATGTTGTTCACTAAGAAGACTTAGTTTCAATACGGAATCTTTAATAGAAAACTAATGCTTCTTCTGTTATTGTCAATGAATCATTTGTGGATTTTTCCCCCAGTTTATTTAGAGTTACTCTTTTCTAGCGGCCCAAAATAAATTAGACCGACAAACTTTTTCATTGTACACTATTTTACCACGGTGTCTCCTTTATTTGATGTGCCTTTACAATAATTACTGCAGTGTCTACAAGACTTGACAGCAAATAGGAAACAACACACTGCTGACATAATATAAGTGCATTTCCCATCTCTGCCTGGGATATAGTGAGACCCTTGACAGTGCCTCTTTAATGGCAACAGAATCTAAGACTGTGTTGTCCAAAAATACAACAGTACTAACTTGGATACCGTTGGATAGTCTCCATATTAATAATATTGGATCATAAAGACATGTACCGTAGCATATGTTTTCGCGAGATGTTCAGTTTGTCGATGTGTTTTTTAAAAGTTAAATACTTACTAATTTAGTGACCACCCTGTTGTTTGCCTGTAATAAACTTAGCAGCTTTTTTCTGGCTATTCCGGTTTATTAAACTCCTTTTACTGACAACTACATGTAGGTTCATTTCGTTTTCAAATCGAAAGATATGCTAAAGAAAGCAAGTTGGCCTGACTGGAGAATACCCAACAAATTCTGTTAGGCCTCTAAAAAAATGGATCAAACATGGTTTCTGGGAAACCCCTCCCCCACTCCTTGCCCTCTCTTTTAATGGTTAATCATTAATAGAATGATGCATATCCAAGGGAGGGGTGGGCGGGTAGTTTCCCAGAAACCGGGATTGAGCCAAAAAATCTGATAACATGTATGTGGTAGAAAAGTTTTTTTACACCCACTTGGGCAAGTGATTCAAAATTGTATTTGCCCAAATCCTCTACTCGCTTGCCCTATGATTTTCTCCGGATTCAAAACTTAGTGTCCTATCAGTAAAAAAAACCTGTATATTCCCATCCCTGAAAAGAATGATGCATAAGCGGAAGGTATGATTGCAACCATTTATAACTTTGCTAGAATACCATAAAGGCCACATGCCAAACTAGGATGCCTTTTTTTGGAAAAAAAGTTGAAGGGCCATATATACATGTAAGTGCTCCTACTTAAATTTGAAGCAGAACCTCTGCAGAAGAGATCGGTGTCATTCCAAATGACTCGTGCCAATAGTCCAGTTTTGTATTCGAAAATTACCACTGGCAGAATACAGATGCATGTACAAATGTACAGGTGTACGCAGGGTTAGCCTCATTCTGAAGTTAAATATTCATAAAAACCAGCGAGAAGGTGGGCTATTCACAACGCTGTGTATTGTTGTATTTTCACACTTTGCACCTTCTCGCTGGTATTTAAGAATGTTTAACTTCAGAATGAGGCTAACCCTGCATACATGCGTCGAGTCATCGCATTCAGCAGTAATTTTCGAATACGAAACTGGACTATTGATAACCGCAACATTGAATATGGTTACAACTTTCATTGTCATTTCTTCTGTAAATCACTCCAAATTCTTCTGCCAAATCTTCTCCAGTTAACTCAAAGGCCCATTCCACCATTACGGACATTACACTCAGACATAATTTTTTTACTTATAATTGCTGCACTGCCCAGGACATTCATGGTTTTGCTGTTTTTTGTTTAATACATTATACCTTGGAGTTCCCTCCCTTAATTGGCAGGAAAGAAAAAAGAGTGCAGATATTAAGGTGTCTGTGCCATTGACTTAAAGATGCGTTACGGACATTACAACTAAAACAACCAGACTTTTTGTTCACATCTTTAAAAGCCAGATTCCTGTGAATTTTGAGAAGTCTTAAGAGAACAAGTATTTTTTGTGAATGGGCTAGTGGTCAAAGTTTTGTTCTACAGTGATAAATTTCCAAAAGGTTTATTTGATTGTGTTGCTACTTCAAAAGTATAGCGTTACGGACATTACAGGAAGTGTTACGGACATTACAGTCTGAATTTGACACTGCAGTTGCATGTATAAATTCTCCTTGTACATTTATTTTGGTTTATTCGTGTTCTCCAACAATACTATTTATTATTAATAATATATCCTAAAGAAAGCTTCAAAATAAACTTGAGATCAGTTTGACTAATTTGCTGTGAAAGTTTTGAACAGTGACGACACAGTGAGCCATTTACCGCACAAATACTTGAAGATAGCGTGGTATTTTCTTGCTCGTGGAGGAACTACATGTATGTATAACAATTGAAGTAACAGGCCAACGACAACACTTTGTGGTGGAATGGAGATCCCATGTGTGGTGACATTTATAGTTGCTCCTGAAAAGCAACTATAAACCGTCTTAAAGTGTCTATGAAACGAACATTGTTTTCACTTAATTTTATGAAACAAGGTTTAAGTTATTGGCTTCTGTTGTTAGAACTGAATATCCTACCCTCCAAAACTGCAAAAGCTCAGTCGAACATACAAAATTCATGCGACAAATTTCGCTCGGTCAAAAGCACGTAATTACAAATGTACCTTTGCACACGCTTTTGTTTTCAAACTCTAAACAAAAGTGACTGCAAAGGTACATTTGTATTTACGTCACAATTGTGTTCCTGAGACCCCTTAGAATCTGTTGCACAAAAGGTGGTTATTTTGGGTCAGGAAAATTGTTTTTCCATTTGAAATTTTCTTTTACATCAATGTTTGTGTAAAGTTATTTATTTTAAATAATTTTCCCTTACAACTGTAAAAAATAATTTTGTTTGATAGACACTTTAAAGATCTTTTGACGAAGAAGGATTAACAACAAGAATAACTTACATCAAAATGGCTCTTGCAAAAGCAATGACCAGTGCTTAGTTTCTTTTCGTTTTGTGTGGTGTTTAGTAGTACACCTTAACTTGCTTGAGTTAATAAAATTTATTTGTTTGAAAAATTTAATTTATGTAAATTTACGGAACCTTGTGCAGATGTTCTTGCAGATAAGCCGCACCCCCAATTTCAAATGAAGATTTTGGGTAACAAGGTGCGGCTTATCCGTGAGTGAATACGGTAAGTGAAATAAAGTCTTCTGAATGCCATTTATTTCTCATTTTTTCTTGGACATAACAATATGTAATGTCCGTAACGCAACAGCTTGTAATGTCTGTAACGCTTTTCCCCCCTATTTTTCTAAGTAAAGGTATTAGGGACCATTCATTATTTATGCCTGGGGGGGGGGGGGGGGGCTGGCAAGAATGAGGGGGGGGGGGGGTCATCAAAAATTCAAGGGCATGAGAGGGGGGGTCACAGAAAAAAATAAGCATAGAAGGGGGGGCTGTATATATTTTTG
Organism: Actinernus sp. WN-2022; assembly: GCA_030867875.1. Lineage (NCBI taxonomy): Eukaryota > Metazoa > Cnidaria > Anthozoa > Actiniaria > Actinernidae > Actinernus > Actinernus sp. WN-2022. The sequence goes on along the minus strand of JAOWCC010000577.1, from coordinate 176,372,713 downwards.
GGTGCATTTCCAGGCATCTAAGGGGCCGCAATTTTCAAAATTTTCCCCCATGGGAGCATCCCCAGACCCCCCCAGAGAAATACCTTGCTTTATTAAATAGTAATCAGCCAATCCAATGAGAAACATACAGAGCACCAGGAGCCGGGCTCCTGAGAGCACCTAATGCAACCACCATTCAATTGTCTTGCCTAATATTTTGTTTGCCTCATCTTAATTTTGAAACTCTATTAGTAAAAAAATATCATCTAGATCCATCTGAAATTAATTAAAGGTAGGTTTGGGTGCATTTCCAGCGATCTCAGAAACCTTAATTTCAAAAAAAAATTCCCGGCCCCCCTTAGTAGAGCCGATCCACATAATGTTCAGTCCGTGTTTAGTCCTCTGTAAATGTAAAACTGTGAACAGTGTGAGGAAGGGAGGGGGGGGGGGGGGCTCTATGTTTTTCAGAATTGTGTGCGGGGGGGTTATGAAATTTTGTTTTGTTTGGAGGGGGGGTCAAGACATTTTGTTGTTGTTTAGAACGAATCTTGCCAGCCCCCCCCCCGAGGTCTGAAATTGTTTGTACCCGTGTATAAGCCACACTCTCAACTTTGGCCCTTGTTTTTCTCCAAAACAGTGCAGCATACCTGTACATGTGGGTATTTATGATAAGTTAAAGTTAAACTCCATAAAGACAACATGAAATCAATGACAATTAAGTTAAAACCTTATTCCTGAGTGATATCAAGAAAACAAAATAAATAAATGAGTGCTGGATATGAACAAAATGGATTTCACTGTAAAAAAAACTAAACTACTGTAAGCTATTTGGTAAGAATTAATTGGTCCAGTGAACAGAAAGAAAATCAAGTTGTTGTACAGTTGATTTAATATTTGTAAAGCACCGGTTGAATGAACTTCATGGATTCATGCTCATTGCAGCAATTTATAAATCTGTTCTTTGTCTTTGGGATTGACTATTGATTTCCAGGGCCTGGTTGTTTGAAGCAAGAGTAACTTTATCCCTAGGATAGTGCTAAATCTGTACAGTTTAACCTTGGGTTAACAATTTAACCCTGGGGTAGCTCTTACACTTGCTTCAAACCAGGCCAAGAACAGGGATATTGAACATTGATTTAACAGAGGGACTTTATCATACTAGTCTTTGCCTCTTGTGATATGGCTGAACAAATTCTTTTTTTTTCTTTCCATTTAATTTTAAGCAGCTTAACCTTTTAAATGAAAGAAGAAAAACAAATTCAAGTGTGCAATTTTGCTGTCTCGGAGGCTTGAAAGCTTTGTGTAAGTTGTAAATGCCAGCCTTTATTTCATATTCCCTCACAACATATTTATGAATATAAATTTGTAAAACTGGTAATAATGTACAGTACTGTTGGAAAATATACAACAGGAGAAGTGAAACTTCACCTTTATAAGTGAAATTTCGCCTAAAAGACAATGGAAATTTCACTTGTTCAGGTGAAATTTTACTTCCCAGTTAAATAAGACAATTGAAAAAATGAAAGAAAGCCTTTTGTTCATATCCAGCACTCATTTATTTCTCTTTTTTAGTTTTGTTGATATCACTCAGCAATAAAGGTTTTAACTTGTTATTGATTTCATGTTGTTTTTATGGGGAATTAACTTTAACTTCCCATAAATACCTACATGTATGCTGCACTGTTGTGGAGAAAAACAAGGGCCAACGTTGAGAGTGTGGCTTATACGCGGGTACAAACAATTTCAGACCTCGCACTCGTATAGTTTTGCCAGAAAACCTCGCTTTCTCTTGTACATAATGGAATGAGGTCCCTTGAAAATGTTTTGAGTTTACTGGAGAAGAATTCTTGGATAGAATTAGCAGAAGAATTCTGGAGAAGAATGGAGTGATTTAAAGACGGTATACAGAATAAATGACAACGAAAGTTTTAAACATATTAATTTTTTTGATGTTGCAATATCAATTAGCCACTTAGAGACGAGTAGGAGATTGGGGCAAGTCCAATTTCGCAAGCTTCACTTCTGGTAAAGTGTCTTATTTTGCTTACTCTGCTACCATTCAATGAGTTATTCGCCATGTTTGTTTGTATTCTGTACGATGCATGTCCCCAGTAACGATCCCAAACGCCTTTGCGAGATTGAACTCGTCCTAATCCCTAGTAGTTTCTAAAGTGGCTATAATTGGAATGACTTGGAATGACACCAATCTCTTCTGAAGAGGTTTTGCTTCAAATTTAAGTAGGAACACTTATGAACTTTTTTTTCCCAAAAAGGCATCGTAGTTTTGCATGCGGCTTTTATGGTACTCTTGCAAATTTGTATATGGTTGGAATCATACCTTCCGATTATGCATCATTCGTTTTAGGAAGGGGATTCTACATGTTTGTTTACTGATAGGACACTAAGTGAGAAGAGGATTTGGCAAGTAGTAGTAGTAATAACAATAATATCTTCTTTAACCAGGGTGAACCCTTCAGCCAAAGCTGTTATCAGTGGGTGCCCTGGGAAATCAGAATAATTAAATTACAAAGTATAAAAATATCAGACAATATTGCAGTAAAAGTATATGTACAAAGTTATCCTATAACTAATGTCTACAATATTATTTAAAATTCAGAAATCTAAAAATCTAAAAAATATCTCATTTTGTGTTTAAAACTAACAACGATGATGCTTCTTTAATGTCTGTTAATTGGTAGATCATTAAAATATTTTGCCCCTGAGTAAAAAACAGCCTTTCTTTGTAGTTTCTATCTTAACTTAAGGAATTATGAGATCCAGGCCATTTGGGCATGAGAGGTCTTATCGTAATATTGACTAAAAAACTGGACCATTACAATTAAGACATTTAAATATAAAGATAACGCAGTACATAGTGCAGCGTGCTTGTAGATATTTCCATCCTGACCGGTGAAGCATTACCCTGGATCAGAGGTTGGAAACCGCCTCTCCTAGATCACATTAGCGCTTCTCCTTTCTCACATCAACGATGCGGCTGCACATTTTACGCATGCCAATCTAATTGGATTATGTTCTAAGGAACCGTAAACAGTACTAGAGTCTTCCAGAGGCTCGTCGCTTTGCTCGACTAAGACGTCTCGCTTCGAGCCTCTGGCATCCAGGGTAGTGAAGCATATCTTCATGCGTCGAATCATGTTCACACCCCCATGAACGGGCCTCAACGGATATGTACTTGCATTCAAATATCGACAAATAGTATCATAACCAGGGGGTAATGAACTAATCACTGTAAAAATGTGCCTTGTAGGTTGTTACAGAAACTAGCTGTGTTGTTACAGAACTAGCTAGCTCTTGGTCATGATACTTCAGTAATTTCGCGACCAGCAGCTTAATGCTCGTGGATATTTAGGCTTGCCACGAGTCAACCTCTTTGTTTTCTTTTTCTTGGAAAGAACTTTGATTGAGTAAGTATAGTGCATATTCCGCCATGGCTAGTCAGCTCTGGCCGCTCTCGATGTAAACAAAGCACTCTCCAAAAACTCGGCTCTGGTGTGGTTCTCTTTGAAAAATCATATCTCAAATTGTAGACATATTTCAGAGATAGGATTTGGTGTATTGTTTTTTTTTTTGGGGGGGGGGGGGGGACCTCCGTTATAAATTCGCAAAGTGACTTTCGAGTTTCGATCGAGACACATTTAGCTTTAAATTGCTGTCAATCCACGTGAGACCAATTTCAACTTTGCGGGGCATGTTTACATTAGTCAGAGTATTAGCGCAGTTGGATGCCACGAAGTGACAATTCAAACGTTTACCCAGAGGCTGATTTCGGAAAGGGCATAGAAATGTGTTTGTTATCAGCTTCGTGAATAATTAAACTAATATTTCTCATTTTATTTTTTGCAGTGATGGTGAAATTTATCTGGAATCGGCAATGGTGGTATCGGTCACAGTGAGCCAAGAAGCACCATTAATGATGAACTGGTGCATGAAACAAATGATGATAGCTTGGACTTTGATGATGATCAGTTTTGAATTTAGTTTAGATCGAGATGTATTAGGAGCAAATATGTTCTAAACTCATTATTTAATTCAGTTTTTATCTACAAAATCCCTGAATAGAAACTGGCGTATACGCCACATTTGCTAGCTCCGCTGTTCTAGGCAATTTTCTTGATAAAATAAAGAGAAAGAGAAGGGGGGTCAGATCGAAAAGGTGAATTCGATTGAGATGAATGGGGTTCTATCGAACCACTGGACTATATAGAACAATTACCGATGCATTGGGCTGCATGCATGAATACTGCATGTGAAATGATGTAAAAATATTGTCCCTTTAAAGTTTAAATAAAGGAACTATACGGTTAAAATGAATTTACGTTATCATTTTTCTTCATAAAATCTGATTTAGTGGCTGAAATCTATCGATTAATATACGTCAACTATCGCGTAATAATTTATATTGCAAATTAAAACTGATTTCAAATTAAACTTCTACGGAACATTGTAGCTTCCTTTTATACCAAACAGTATGGTCATCATACATACATCACCTGTAAGAATCCTTCTATTTTCCTTATATACAACTTTATATACCCTGTTTCACACAGTACACAATTATATACTGGTGCGTATACGGACATATCAGGAAACCTGCCACAAGTGTTACCCGCCTTATACACAACCTTTCTTATACGCCCTGTTACACAGTACACAGCACGTATACTGGTGCGTATACGGACATATCAGGAAACCTGCCACAAGTGTACCAGATCCTGCCATTTTCTAAGCATACCCTGAAAATATAAGGACCGTATCCACACATTACACATCCTGCCATCCTCGTATATCTGCCTTACACACGTGTGTATACGGACTGTATAAGATGTGAATAAGGGCTCTTATACAGGCCATTTCATGCAGTGTATTTTGAAAACCGTTCCCGGCTGCCGGTATCTAGCCAATATTTATAGTAAAACTGTACTTGTTAATTTCGTGCATAAAAGATGGACATTCAGCGCGTTGTGAGCCAGCATTTCCAGTATGTTGCTCCCCGAGCGCTTCGACGACAGGAAGAACCAGTATTGCAAGCAGATGCAAGATTTTCGTTGTCATTTTGACCGCGCTTATTCGTTACGGATGTGGGCAAACAATACATCAAAACGTGGGAAATTCAATAGACTAATTGAATTCGATTGTAGGTTTGACTGGTTCTTTTCCCAGCCTTTTATAGCCCAGACTTCCCTGGCATATGCCCAGAAATAGAGGAACGCCTTGTATATTTTGACTCAACCGGTCGAAAACAATTGCAAATTGACCGCGGAAAATAAGCGACTATGGGGTTTAAACTATTAAAACTACAGAGAAAAGACATTATTGTTTTGTATTCCGTTCAGGTTTTTTATTTTTTTATTTACGAGGTCAAGATAAAATTAACAAATTGCAAGAAAATCCCGGAGGGGGCGTGAGCTTTTGTTAAACGGAAGTTTAATATGCAAACGGCCAAGCTCTGTCCATAAAATATTTACAATAAATGTACGAAAAAACGAACGGCGGATGTTCACCCTGCGGATCAGTGATTTGTCTGCATGAGTTGTCTATGACCTGGAATACCACATAATTTTACGAAGAACACAGACCCTGAAGTATAAATTGGGTTCAAACCCACACACCGTATCACCACCCATCCCATCTACTGACGTCATAAACATGAATGCCCCCTCCCTTGGTGCAGACCACTCGTGCAGGGAACCAATCAATAAACTTGGCGATCAGATGTCTAATAAGCTCACGATTTAGCATCTTTATCCCGGAAGACGCAGTGAAGATCTACTGACCACTCGCGGTATTAGGTAGAGATCGTACGGGGAGCACGTGTTCTTCGGTTGATTTTATTCGAGACTAGCCGGCACTGGAAAAATCGAAGCGTTTACGGACTTTGAAGAACTATCTAAAATGTTTGTATAAAATTCTGTACATTCACACGCAAACATCTTACAAAGTCTGTAATACGTCTGTAAAACAGGGAGGTAAATACTCCCTGGTAAAATACTCACATTTTACGAAAAAAAATACAGACTGTAAATGGTGGAGTTTTTCCATTTTCGAACCTGGCTGTATTCGAACCCTCTGCCTCTCACACGGCAGATCGACATCCAGCAAATGGAACAATAAAACCCAATGTCGTTTAAAATACGTTATACTAGCAGACAAGCATCTAGACTGTATTATCATGCTAAGTTACTTCAAAGCTTTTATATTACGTTCGTGAGTTCTCATGCAACACCGCTTTGCATCAGCTATGATGAAAATAACTAACGGTTCATTCTCGTAAAAATAATCTGTTTAAAGCAACAAAAATTAGAAAACTGGACATTCTATTAAAACTAAAACGTTGTCGTTATTGTTTAATGTTATCAAAACAAGCTTGTGTTAGATCAACAGGGGCATATACTAATTGAAATAAAATAGCGCAATAGCGCTAGTAGTCAGAGAAATCAGAATGATTTCGGAAAGTACATCGCGCTAGAACTGAAATACGGTACACGGCGACTGTTGCTAGCAAGCTGCTTAGGTACCAGACCGACTCAAAGCTATTTAGGTACCAGACTAACTCAAACTCGACTCAAACTCTTTAAGTTGTTTATAACAATACTTGTAATTTAATCTATGGTAATACTAATAAATCAATATTTGTTGTAGCTGTCAACACTGATTTTACAAAAGTCACGAAAACGCACTGAAGTGAATCATTGATAACATTTCTCATTTAAATTCGCGACTACACATCGATGGACAAAATGATCCCATTTTGCGAGTGTTTGTTGCTGATTAGCGGCCGATACAGCATTTATTATCAGTAAAACAATTATAGTTTGATACACGGAAGTAACATTAATAAGGTTATAATTTGTGAGCATTGACTTGAATTCTTAAGCGGTTAAATTTACTTGAACCCGTTTTGGTTCTACATTACCTCACGAACACAACGCTCCGAGCAAAGAAGAATGGAATTAGAAGAGACTCCAACCACCACGAGCCAACATGTAGATGAGATAAGAAGTAGATGAAGACTATATTTCATAGTGCTGCCATTTCCTTGCTAGGGTCCTGTAGAATTGAAAGAAAAGAAAAATCAGTGTTCAAAAGAAAGCAAACAGTCATAGTGGTAGTTCTGTCGAAAACAACATTTACACATGACTGTCAAACATATCGTTTATAAGCATGTTAGGACGCTATCACAACGAAAGTGGAATTCAGAACTGAACTCATCAATCAAACTAAAAAATGATTAAACTGATTAAATATACAGACAAAACATACTATTAAATCAGTATGTTCTTAATGAATTGCTGGAGGCCTTCGATAAAGCAATCGGTGCCCTCAGAAAACACATCGTCAATAACAACACAAATGGCGTCGAACTGCCGTACGTGTTTGGTCAGGGAGGTCAGTGGAAAGCCACAAATTAATACGGTGCATGTTGAGCAATTAATCGGTTTTTGACCAACATATGTTAATTTTAGAAATTTGTAAGTGTAATGTAGGTAAAGTAAGCTGTGGTTCGGTCGGTCGTTCGCTCCTTCTGACGTCATGTAAGTTCGCTCCTTCTGACGTCTCACCCTCCTGACGTCACGGAAAATTACAGTTACAGCAGAGAAATTCTTGATTGATAAAATGCAGTCTTCCGCAGTTTGGAGCTACTTTCGAAATACGCTGTACTGCTTCAAAACAAAAGCTCCATGTCTCAGGCCTTGGGGAATATATTACATATTTATAGGGTCGATATCAACTGTGGAAAGTGTCATTTTGGCGCTAAGTCAAACGCTGGGCATTAGTTTTTCTTCTACGTTTCGTCGGCATATTTTAACATGAATAGAAATTAGAAGTATCGGTTTATCGATTTATCTTGATCATTGAGTCATTTTGGTGGTGTTTATAGTACTTTTAGCCCTATATTTTACGGTGGAAATTATTACTTCTCAATGTGAATGAGATTCTTAAAAGCTCGCATTAGAGACTTGGAACTGACTTTGACAAAACCCATCGACGAATCTTCCTCTAAAGTTGGGAAATCATTCCCCAAATGTGTATGATTAAAACTGTGTAAAAGCGCCTCTAAGCGCCACCTATCTTCGATCTGAATTTTTGACTTGAATTTGGGAAAATTTTGGCGATTAGGCTAAATTGCATAATACAACGCCGCTGCAGTGCCACTTAAAAAGATACTTGAAAACTTCGGTAAATTCTTCATTATAATTCAGGTGTATTTAGACTCGTTCTATGAATGATTTTGGGTTGAAAAAAAAAGATTTTAATTTTTAATTTTGGGGGTTCAGTTTAGAAGGTTTGTATGAAAATTTGATAAAAGGAATTATACTGAGCAAAGTGGCATTGTACTGTTATTCAACTGTCACTACATGTCAGCTATTACCTCAATTTTTATTCATTTAATTATTTTAACAGATGACCGAATAATTACCAGCCCAGCAAGAGAGGTCGTGGTGGTGCTACAGGGGATACCCCTGGAAAGCCTGCTCAAAAATCTTGAGATCGGCTAGCGAGACAAATGAGAGCAAAGCAAGAGCTATTCACAACTTTTTTAAGCAAATAATTTATTTTCAAAATACCTTTCTTATGCACTTATTAGCAGCTTCCTCCAGGGATAGACTCCCAGGCCGACCAGGGTGCCAGTTGGTGAATAAAAGGGGATTGAATGTAAGTTTTGCCCCTGGGTAGGGGAAAATGCTTGACTTTGTTTGAAGTTCCAAGATAAGCGAGGGGGAATTTGTAAGATTATAATCTCACATAAGAGGGATTTTCTGTTGAAGGAAAACGTGACCCAGGGGACTTTGACTAATAACATTTCCCCACTCCTGGGGAAAATCGTGAAGTTTGTTCCACCCTTTTTGCAATCCTCTTGATCGTCCCAGGGTCTACCCCTGAGGGAAGCTGCTGATAAGTGCATTAGTTGATTCTGTGCACCTACATTACACCGGCATGTGGAAATATTTAAATTATCTAATTTAATATAAATGGCAACAATAAAAAAAAAATATGTACAATGTATGTACCGTAATTATTTCATTGGACAAATCAACCTGAATTATAGAAAAGCTAATATAATGCTTAAATGCTGGGGCATAGGGAGGCCCTTAAAATTGGGGGAAACTGGATTGGGGGGGGGGGGGGGAGATGAATTCTGAGACATTTTCATTGATGACTTCTCTCTTCTATTAATGATCTCCCCTCTTGTGATCTATTCTCAGAAGTAAGGATGTATGCTGATGATACCAGCCTTACAGTAGCTGATGCAGACCCAAATGTTCTAGAGCAACAAATGAACCATGACTTGAATAAGGTGCACATATGGTGAAAGGCAAATAAACTTAGTTTAAATATAGTAAAAAACTAAGTTTATGATAGTTGCAAATCGGCATAAAATAAGACACCTTGAACATAATTTCATAATCAAAGTTGATCACAAATCCTTAAAGTGCATATGAGCCCAAAAAAATGGTTATTTTCACGAAATCTTGATGCTATTTCTGAAACAATGAAACAGAAAAAAATGATTTTGTGCAAAACCGTGATTTTTTACACGCTTTCAAAGATACCATGTCCGTGGTTTTGAGGGCCTGGGTCCTACAAACGAGTGTGACGACATCAGAGTTAAACAGTTCACTTCCGGTTTAGTAGTGTCTCTCTGTTTTCCTGTGAAGGCACGCTATGTCTTATAAGTCGCGGTACAGAATCTTCAATATTGCCCTAAATTTCAAGAACGACGACTTCAGGTTCCGAATGAGAAGACTGCTATATGTCTGATGACTCAGAATATAACTTTATATCGAGATATGAGATCGAAGTGGAGACTGGAATTGCTGGCAAAGAGGAAGCTACTACTGCTTCATGTCGCCGAACCGTACGCCGATGAACCCCTTGCTGATGAAGAATACTGAATAGGTTATAGCCTATGAACAAGAAGAAATTCGACGCCAACAGATACAAAATAGACTAGATGGAGTAACTGCTGTTAGTAATTGGTAAGTAATGCCTTGTTGTAGTTTATACATGCCCTGAGTCTTTGGAAGTGATTTTTAGCTATTTCTAGACCAAACAGAACCCTCCCCCCCCCCCCCCCTAAGTAAACTGTAGTCACTGTTACCATGGAATTTTCAACTGACCTATAATACTGGGGGTTCAACGTTTTTAGACGGCCATTTTGAAAGCAGTTGTGGATTACTTGACGGAGCTGGCGGGAAGTTTGTTTGGAGGGATAAAGAGAATTTCAGCCTTTTTAAAGCCCTTTTCAGTAAAAATGAACCCCTAGGCCTACTTTACCACCATTTATAGAGTGCTGGAGGACATCATTAAGTCTGATCATGATGAGAGCTTCAATCAGCACTTTCTCAAAGAACCGAGTTTGTGCCAGTTTATTGTGACAGAGAAAGAGCCTCATTTCCCACTCGTGAATGGGCCAGGACGTCTTCTGTCACTTTAGCGTGGGCTTTATAAATGGGGGTCTGGAGCCACCTATCATAGCTTTTTTGGAATATTGGACAATATGTACTCGCCATTGATTCCAATATGAAGGTATTAGGTCGAAATGGCTTTAGATTGAAGAATGAAGATGGGGGAGTGCTATGCCGCCGGTGGATTGGATTTCCCGGCATGCTTTGCGGTCAGAGTGGTTGAATTTAGCTTGCTCTGAAGTGCTTATGGAATGGTGGCTTGGTGTTGTGCAAGTTTCAGTGTTCAGGGACAGAAAGTGAGGTTAGTGGAAACTTGAAAGCCTATATTTGATGGCGGAAACATGCATCATCGGGCAGAATCAGGCGACATTACTTAGTCACGTGACACGATCAAGCGCGCTGGATTTAAATTTCTGCTCCAGCGCACATGCCAAATAACAAAGAAAGCTGCCTCAAACTGGTCTATGCCCTGAACATATTGCCAGTTTTGGGGTTTTAAAACTGATATCCACAAAAATGTAAACACGGGATTTTAAAGTAGGGATGTTACGCTGCAATTTCCACTAATTTGGGGGTAGATTAAGTGGAATCTGCTGCCATTAAATAAAGGCTGAAGTTTGGGTTATTTCAGGTCGAAAACGTATGGAAAGTGTTCTCATTTGCTATTCAGGACTTATTTTCTCACGAAGTCTAATATCATTAAAAATTGTAAAAACGGGAAAATATTATTTTATAACTTATCTGTTATCGAGCGTTCTTTTATCGAAATTCGTTAAATATTTCTGCCATTATAGTTTAAAAGTATTTCTAGCAGTGAAATTGTCCTTAATGCTTGCATATTAATCGACCTTTCAAAACTCCCGGGAGACCGGCAAGCTAACATAAGCTCCGCCTCCTGGGTTAAAATAGAAGATACCGAAACAAAGGGGCGGCAGTGGAATTATGAAACGATTCTTTGCATGATTTAGTTTACAGAGTGCTTACAATTCCCAGAGGAGGGTATAAGCCGGGTTTTAAGAACTCTCTGTTTTGAGTTCAAACAAGAAAAATCTCAAAGAACAGCGTAAAAACCGATTGCGCGTCAAAAACAAATGAAGAAACATATATTTTTAATCTTGAGATTTAAAATGAGACATTTCTCGTGTTTCTGTCTGCTCTAGAAGTCGAACTCTCAAAAAATTGAAACTAGTTGTCGTCTTCACTGGCTCAGAACCGGCTAAGACTGAAGGACTGCGGCACTGTTTGGAGTTCAAAACTCAAAGAACAGCGTAAAATTAAAAGCGATAACGCGTTCAAAAACAAATGAAGAAACGGATATTTTTACTACCTCCCTTTAAATTGAGACATTTCTCGTGTTTCTGACCTAAAAAACTAACAGAACAACATAAATATTGATAGCGCATCAAAAACAAATGTTCAAGCGGATTTTGTAAACCTTCAGCTTTAAAATGAGACCTTTTTGGTGTTTCTGTGTGCACTAGAAGTCAACGACCAAAGAATTCTGACTCAGAACCGGCGTTTGAAAAGTGAAAATGAAAACTAACAGAACAACGTAAAAAGCTCTTGCGCATCGTCAACAGATGTCAAAACGGAATTTTGAATTATTCAGATTAAAAATGTTTCTCATGTTTCTGTTTGCTGTAGGAGTCAAACTAGCAAAGAATGATGTGAATTGCCTTGTGGTATTGACTCAGAGCTATATATGCCGCGTGTGAAGCCGTTGCTGTTATTCACGTCCAATACATTACATCAAGAGAGATTAAGCACCGCGTTCAACGGCAAACGGGAAACGTCAGCCCGCCGTCAAAATACGAAATAAATACATAAGAAAAGTGGAAAAGAATTGCGACGTTCTCAACAAACGCGGATCTTAACTCAACTTCACGTAAAAACTGAAAATGTCAAGCAGCAAACGCGCGAAAATTGTGGTTAGGTTTTCATTTCTGCCGGAAAGAAAGAACGCGATGCTTAATCTCTCTAATAACTCGCTAAATTCACGAGGGTCTCAATGGGGTTAACCGTTAGCCGTAAATCGGCAAAAAAACTAGTCGTTAGGCGTAAAAATTACATAATTAACCGTAAACTGAAATATTCTAACATGGCCTAGGGAAAAAACTAACCGTTAGTCGTAAAAAAGCCCAAATTTTAACCGTTAACCGTAAAAGCCACCACCCCATTGAGACCCTCATTCACGGGGGCCGTGTTCCTATTAAGGTCTCCCAGCCCGGCAAAAAGGAAGTGATTTTCGGGAAAGGCACCAATCAGACTATCGAGATGTCATAAACTCCATTTTGACCCACGTTCGATTCAAGAGTTACGATCTAGGATATTGGGTCGATTGCTGAAAATCGTAAATGGGATTATTTGGAGACTGAGACGATTGCTGAAAACATTTATAACTCCTGTGCCATGTTCAATATCGTGAAATACATCGTAAAGTAGATCAGGCTGTAATAATCTTTAGTTGAAAGTACCTACAGATTATAATGTGACAGCAAGTCGGATACAAACTTGCTCATCAAAAGAGCATATTAGGCGGGATCTTATAGGTTCGATACCGGGGGGAGGGGGGTACTCCCAATCATAAGCCGTATAGCCGGTATGTGCCGCGGATAGGGTACCACGGGTTTTCGAGCCGCCAGACCCTTAAATAGGGTCTCATGTTCTCTATTATCATCCTTAAATAACTTTTCCGATCCTAGGGTAGGTTTTTGTTCCCCTAACTCTTGATATGCAATATCGTGCATTTGCTCAACGCCCCTAAACGTAACAATCTTCAATAAACGTAAAACATTACACAGACAGAGAAATTAAAACGATCTGTTCAATAAATTCTGAGTATTCATTTGTCCCTTAAATAGAGCCTCATATTTTAGTTTCAAGCCTTTGAAAGGGTACCATTAAAAAGATTAACTGATCAAAATTTGAGGGATGTGCTGTGCTGGGAAGCGTGCTCAGTTTGCCATACATTTGTCTGGAAAACTGAAAACACGATTGCACGCTTCACAGCACAGCTACGTCGCTCAAATTTTGATCAGTTAATCCTTGACCTGGTATTTTAAGTTTGGAGTCGACTGTGAATAATTCAGAAATTCGATTTTACTGAAATTATTTGGTATCGGATTCCCATACAAACACTGTATTTTGCGGCATGTTTGCACACCTTTCAAAATGTCGGAATTAACCGCGAACTGGTCTATACTCCAACTTACCACGCAGATATGTGACACGAATTGGTCGGCTATACTCCAACTTACCACGCAGATTCTGACACGATTACAATAACGCTCTATCAGTTCCAAGTTGTAGCCGCAAATTTGTGACTATTTTTAGTAAATTGTAATTAATTATTATCAAACTCATTAATAATTCATAAAGCAAAAACAAAGGAAATGACTGAACGATAAGTAATCTGTTACTCTGATACAGATTTTGTCCTGATTTACATAAACGTTTGCTTCGATTTTCTCGGCCAAAATAAGTCGTATTGCCAAAATAACTGAAAACATGACCCTAGTCATCTAGACGTCATAAGTCAGATACATAATTCGTGTCCGATATATGCTTTATGGGATTTACAAACTCCCGCTTTCGGCTCGACTTTGTAAATCCCATAAAACACGGCCACTCATTCTGTATCTATTACATACATGATATATAATTTAATATGTGATCAGTTATGTATCAACTTCTAGTTCTTGAATGCAAAAAAAGTGTAATTTAATAGACAAGTGCTAAACTATACCATAGTCAATGAAGGTGCGACATCTTATGCTGAATCAATCTTTTTTTTCTCTTTCTCGGTCTCATTACGGCTAGTAAAAAGAGAAAGAAAATAATGGCATTTCGACAACTATTTTTCTGCCAACCTGCATATATTTGCGATTCTTATTTTGTGTATAGCTACTGTAGGTAGGAGGCGGGTCCCGGAACCTCGTGATATTTCAGTTCCGCAGTCTACTTCCTTGCCTTCACACAAGGCCATTCCAGTTCTAGACACAAACAAATCAGTTTATCAAACCATTTCAACTTTAAGGTGAACAAGGATGAAGAGGGGAGAAAATAAGTGTCTAAAACTGACGGTCTTCAAAAGCAATGACATTCGGTCATATATTTCAATGATCTTCTATTTAGAGATATATTATCATTGAGCTTAGAATCGTTAAACCGTGCACTTGTTGTCTATAGAAGATTGACTTACTTGGGGGAATACGCGCCACTATACAAGGGACAACAATACCTGTTAAATGTTGGCCCAAAATGTTTCCCGCTGCACAAACTGTGGAAACACTGTATGGCACCACATCCCCAAAGCATGCATACAAATAGTGTAAACCCTTATAGGGTCATGCATACTCGGTTATGGTCGACTTATCTCTCCCATAACTAAAGTCCCTATCATTTTAGTATTTACGAGAACTCGCTTCGATTTATCACGAAAAACCGAACTAAAAACAAGCGAGCTTTCATTGTCGGAGATTAAGTCGGCAGCAGCGACTTCTGTTACTGACTGGATTAAGATCAACCGGTAGGCAAACCTTTGTTTACGATTCTTTTGCTAATAACGAAGAGTAACGAGGCTTATAAATTTACTAATCTGAAACTCGAAGGCTGTGAAATCGTGTACAAATTCTTGTGAGATGGTTTCTACTACTTACGGTTTCGTTCAGTTGTACGGCTATACCGGCGTAAATAAAGCTATCTCTTGCCTGCAGTTCACCTCGTTCAGTTGACCTAGGCCTTACTATTGCGAGTGTCAATTGTAGCTTCATGCAACTCCATGCAACACTGAGTTAGACTAAAATACATCAGTAACTCGTAATGTTAGGAGGCAATGATCACCAGAGTGGAAATGTTTTAAAATGGGACTTAAAACTGTCATGTCATTCAGTGCCCAACAATCGGCAGATCTACCCTTTAGATAACCGAAGTGCTGAACTTCTTGGCGGAATTCTATAAAACGTGATGAGCATGCTAGCCCCGAGAGTCCTCTGCAACACGTTTCGGGAAGTCAAAGCAGATCTCATATACTTAATGAAATGACCATTATCAAACGTGCATGGAATAATATATATGAATACTCCAGGAGTAGTAAGTTGTTATTACTAATTAGTATAATTTATAGAGATTCCAGCATTCTCATTGGTCGCAGGTGTTCTAAGGGTATATTGGCCTGGAGCGAGGGGACATCGCCCGAGGGCGGCACCCGAAGTGAATAAATAACATACCGCCGAGCGGGAGGTCGATAAATGATCGTTTTTCACAATGGCGAGGTTGTTTTGTTGTACACATTTCATAAATGCCAAATAGGAAGCATTGTTAGCCTGGCAAACTGTTGCATAAAATTCACGTTCATATTTGCAAAGCTTCTAATTGGTAATATTTTTTTCTCGGTGATTTCAACTAACGTAGCTGATAGTGTAGTACATAAGCCAGAGGACTAGAAAAAAAGAGAGTGTAAACGGTTGATCGGGGGTTCCCTGAGTTACACTCGAGACAAATGCGTTTATTTATTCAATCTTCTCCTTTATTTCTTCCTACTTCACCGAATGAGCCATATAATCGAATTGTAAGGGGGATATTAAAGTTGAGGGGAATATGTTGCAAGGTTCAGTCCCTCTGCCTTTGGAATTGGGTAGATGTTAGAAATATATTCTTCCGAAAGGAACGAAGAAAATCAAACCATTTGAAAAATAAGGCGCAAAATAATCACTATATCCAACTAAATTCTAATCATCGTTGCCAGCAAATTTTCTTATATTTTGGAGGAAGAAATCGATTAAATCCTTCTCCAAATCACCCTAAAGCAGCACTGAAGCTCCATATTTGCTGGAATACGTTGTAAACATTGAGTTTATACAATGGATCATGTCAGGATCGATCAAGTACATGCCATTAAATAGCATTAATAACCGAATTCAAATATGGCCACGGTAATTTACATAATGTTGAAACTCGATATTTTCGGGAGAATAAACTGTGCCATTTAAAACATAAATGTACATGTTAGTAAGGTTTATAAGTTTAGAGATGAAATAATGGACCCTTCTACCCTGGGTTCCAGAGGTCAAATGTTTTGCCTTTTGTTGTACATAGCGCCGTTGGCGAGTTCAGAAAGGGCGAGGAGTTCGGTGAGCACGGACGGAAAAAATTGAATTGAATTTTGCCGTCCGCGCGGCCGCCGAATTTACCAACAAGCCGTACACAAAACATTTAACCCCTAGAACCCTGGGTAGAATCCTCGTGAATTTATCAAGGCTTAAGGTAAAACCAAAACCACTAAGACCAAAACCACTAAGTTTAGGCCGCGATATGATACAAACTTTTTCAAAGTGATATTTTAGACGGCATAAGCAGTTTTTATAGGAAGACTTTTGGTAAGCGATAGTACCGGATCACCTTGGAGGGATCTAATCAGCGAAAATTTGTAAACAGTAACAACGAAGAAAGGCTGATTATACGGTAATGGCCGGGTACAATATATATTAAACAATATTTCGATTAGCACGGCCAACCTTCTTTAAAAGTACACACGCAAGAAAACGTTAAAAATTCAAAAGTAGGAATCTGACGTGTGTAATTACACGCCGCTCATGCGCGCGGCAGTGCGGCACGCTTGAATGATACACCGAAGTCCAGAAAGGAATTATAACAAAACTGGCAGCCTAGTATTGTTTGAATGTTCTTTGATATTCAACTCTGAAATTATACTACAACAATTCTTCACCTCAGTCTCTCGTGAATATTTAGCTTTGAAACCTTGGCCTTTGAACAGGCTCTCTTTTTGGGGAGGGGAGGGGAGGGGAGACAGGCACTCGGTAAATATTCACGAATCTGCACTTCGTCGTTGATGAATAATTATTAGTTATTTTCAGTTCTTAATAAGAGATGGAATCAATAAGAAAATAAAAG
Organism: Actinernus sp. WN-2022; assembly: GCA_030867875.1. NCBI lineage: Eukaryota > Metazoa > Cnidaria > Anthozoa > Actiniaria > Actinernidae > Actinernus > Actinernus sp. WN-2022. Next base: position 176,355,392 of record JAOWCC010000577.1, on the reverse strand, counting down.
CTAGCTCGTCTACATGGTTAGTAGTAGTAGTTTAGAATGATATAAAACATCGTATTCAATCCACTCGTCCTCGACCGAAATATAGGTCACGTGACATATTGTATTTGGATCTTATAAATATTTACATTATAATACAAACATCTATGTACATATAGATGTACATACATAAATGTATATATAGTACATATACTGGTCCCTTTTCCCATGTATTTCTATAACATTACTCTATATAAAATAAGCTTCTATCTCGTTGTGAGGCCTTTGAGTTCTCAATTAGCCTGCAATGCAGGCGTTTCAGTGGTTTTCCCCGCTTTCGTGGACGTTTTCCGCTCGCGAATGAATTTCAGACGAGCGCCATTCTTCCCTCGTGCAAATATATTGCGGTTTCCCAAATAAAACGCCTGCAATGTTCTCAATCGGCATCATAGTCTTTGGTCTGGCTTAATTGTGTATTTGAATCAATTCGTTGTTTCTTATATAGGGGTGCAAACTAATCCAGAGTCACATTTCAAGCTTATTAAAGCTTTTCCATCCTCTACTGCAAGACAAACCCCAGGAGTACGGCTGTGTACTTATACAATTATGTTGGAGAGACCACATTGGTTCGGGAAGAATATTTTACTGATCACAAATGATTAGTGATTTCTAATTAATGGTCTGTTTTTGTAATATATATATATATATATATAGGATATATTTTGTGGAAATCAAAAGACACTGAGAAGAGAAACGAGACAAGGAAAAAAGTAGGTGATATCTTAATTGATTGAAAGTGCGTATAATGTAGTAGGTGGTATAAGCCGATAGATCAGAAAATGTGTTCAGCGTGGCGCCCGGATTGAGTAGTTGAGTGTCAAATTATGTTCACTGTCACTTGTGAAACCGAACAGATGAACACTAGCACCGCAAACGGGTGTTTGTAAAACGAGGATACGGATGACGGATGGCGGATGGCGGCATGCAGAAATAAATCAGAGAGCACGTGGCATGACTACAAAGTGTATAAACTATACTGTTAAAAAATAATCAGAAAGCCGAGAAAATTACCACTTCCAGAAACAACCTCGGCATAGCTTCTCTAGCCTGCAATGCAGGCGTTTCTAGTGGTTTTCCCCGCTTTCGTGGACGTTTTCCGCTCACGAATGAATTTCAGACGAGTAGGAATGGAGCGACGACGAAAAAGCTTCTTCGCCATTCTTCCCTCGTCCAAATATATTTCGGTTTCCCAAATAAAACGCCTGCATTGCAGGCTATAGCTTCTCTTGTACATGTCCATGTTCGCCATTTTCTCCTCCGACTGGAGTAGTCTTTCTTGCTTTCGGCACAGCAGTGAAGTATAGGATCAATCTCGAATGGCATTCAGTGGTGAATGGAGATGAGCTTAGACTCACATTACACTTCGTCGTCACGAATATATGTAGCTTCTGTTATTCTTATAGATAACGCCGGATTCATCGAACGGTGGATCTTTGCTTAAGATCTAGATGAACTTTATAAACTACAGCCGCTGCTTCAGAAAGATCAAGATACCGGCGACGAGCTATTTCGTTCAATTATAAATTAAAACCGACACAGTAAGTCTTTATCAGACCCAGTCAAACAATCAAAATAAAATACAATGTTCTTACCGTGTTACCGGCTCTTCTGTAATTATTTTCAATCAAGGTTTTTAAGATTGGGCAGAGCCTTATTCAGTTTCTTTAATTTGGTTTGATATTAGAAAACCAAAGAAAATAAGGCTCTGCTAGCAGGGTAGGTTAGGCCAACGGCAAACGCCGAACTTAAGTCGCGCTGATCCTATTAAAAAATAGGTTCGGTAGAAGATCGACTTTAAGGGCCGACGTGGTAGCAAACGTCGAATTCACACGGGAACTAACACGTGTCCTGACGCATTTCACTTTTCGCCCGCGGTTAGTGATTGGCGAAATACAGCGCTCGGTCGAATATATTAAAGAAAGGCCTTTCTGTGGAAAATGATTGTTCAAAACAGAAACACAAGAATGGTGTTCTACACAGACGATGGTTGTCACTGCAAGTGGCGTTATTGGCCATGTTTCTAGCGGTTGCGATTCACACATTGAAACCTCTGTTAATAGTCGATCATGCCGCAGTTTTCAACGACATTCTGGATGTTTGACTTCATATTTGACTTTTGACTTCATAAAGTAACACATGTAAATATATTTAAGTCATTTAAGCTATTGTACTATTACTAATTATTCCTCGATCACTATAATTTATATTTTCACATGAGCTTGTCCTCTCTATACACTTCATAGGTAGTGGTCAACCCGAAAACTTTGCTCCGTTTCACCACAATTCCTGTAAAGCTCCCTTTTTTTTCTTCCCTTATTTTCTTCTCCATTATTATACTTGTACTGGCTCATGCTTTGTAAATATATCCTGTAAATAGTGTGAAATAAAAAAATGGTAAAAATGGTAATGGCATATGGTAGAAGCGTTTCAAAGCGAGCTATATCGCAGCATTCGCAATAGCCAATGCTTCTGCCGGTATTCCAGCCAGGCGCATCTTCATTACTTTCGATCGAATACTGAGCATTTATTACAAAAGGGCATTTCGCATTTAAGGCAAATGTATTTTGTGACGTTAAAGCACGAACTACACATTTCCGGCTGAGCGTCATGCGGCAATGACTTCCGATAGGCCGCCATTTCGCCTTCGAAATCGAAATCGAAATCAGTGTTTGGGAGATGGGGGAGATGTTGTTTTCACGGTTTTGGCACAATCCATACGATTTGCATGATTTATTTATTATTTTACATAATTTATGAATTTAGTTCAGCGCGTGTTAAGAACGACGTTTGCCGTAAAGTCGCACCAGAGTCGTAATTCCCGACTTGGCTACTCGAACTTCATGCCGGACTCGTACCTATTGAATAGGTCGATCTCAATTGCGGCAAACGTCGTACTATCCATGAGCGTATTTCAAAATTAATAGGTTCGACTGAATTAAGTTCATGGCTAGTTCGACGTTTGCCGTAGGCCTTACCTGTTCCCCGAAATCATTAGGACCTTACCATACCAACTTCTATGACGCCGGCCGGTATAATAACAAAATTCTGCACGCAAGCTGTTAATATTTTTATGTATACATCCCGAGTGAAGCACACCATGCAAAACGCGTCGGAGAGAATAAAAATATTTAAAAACGAAACCAGAGTTCTCGTAGATGTACTGCTCACTAGTTCTTATTAATCTTTTTTAATGTAATATATTTATTTTAACATGCATATCCGCCATCCGTATCCCCGTTTTACAAACACCCACCGCAAACAGCATACGATCCGATCTCAAGACTCGATATATCTGCATGGCTTCTTTTGATTAGCAGTCATAAGATATAATCTCTATAAGGAAGATGTTTTTTCCGCTTAGTCATGGCAGATGGAGTTTAAGATCACTTAAAACAAGTCTATTCAATAATGCAAAGATTTAGGTTTAGGGCCGCGCTTCAGCCTACCAAACAAGACTGAAAATCTACTAAACTGTTCAAGGACGGAAAGCGAATAATATCAAAAAGCTGATTGATCATGTTAGAATGTCTAATAAAGCAAAGTGAAGAACATCGATAAAAGATCCTTGGGAAGACATCACATCACGTCAAGAAGATCTTTAGCGCGATATAGAAATACAATCACTATATCGGTTTGCTAGGAGACGGAGCCGAGTGTAGCCTTGAAATTTGTCGTGAAGTACGTTGATGTTTTGTAACACTTGTTTGCTTTCAGTGTTTATTAAATAGTGACAAATCGGCTATCACTGTCGTGGGAAAAATAAAATCCATACAGCATTGATTTCAAACGATGAAGTGGTTCGCAGCGTCGGAGTTTCAATGATATTACAACGATATTTGAATATGACTTTAGAGAAAAACATTTTCACCGACAGACATTATCACATGTATATTAAGCTTATACGTTCAAAATGTTCAAAGTATCCAAAAAGTGAAACAGTACATTTCCAGTCGTATTTTGATTCAGAAACTTAGTCGAGTGGATGATCGGATAACTGAGCACTTGCTAAGTTGGCCTATTTTTACTTGTAATCTTAATTGGATCACTTATTGTTGTTTTTGCTCGATGTATTTCCTTTATTAAAAGTACGGAACAGAATAGTGAAACACGTACTATTAAAATGGGTTCGAAAGCGAAAATGAGAAAGCCATATTTCGCGAGACTTTAAGAAATTTCGCGATTTGAAGGAGAAAATGTACCAAAATGTACTTTAATTTTCGCTGCATCTTTCTTTCGCGGGACTTAATTTTCGGGGTTTATTTTTAAATCGCGGAAATCGCGAAAATAAGTAACCACAGGAAACTGTGGTGAAAATGCTTGTCACGTAAAGGGCTTATGTTACAACAAGTGCGGGAGAAAGGTGAAACTTTATTCCGCAAATCAGTTTTAAGAAGATCGAAGAATTCAAGGACTTGCTACATTATTTCGTTCATATATTGCTGCTGGTCCGCGACAGCTGCGGAAAGGTCACAGGTCTAGTCAAATTGTGTCATTGGCTTTTTATTTTCGTCTTTTAAAGCCCGGATTTCCGAAAAACAACATGTGCAAAGAGTATATTTCCGGCAAAGCAAGAGTTGATGTACATTTTAAGTTCACGTTCTCTGTTAAACCTTTATCCTTTATTATTGTTTCCGTTTTATTAGGAATCCCCGGCTGTTGGAACAAATTGCCGTTAATACTGATGTCCAAGGGTTTTTAAATTGAGTATACGGTATTTTAAAATCTATTTCGTATTATGGGTATTTCGTATATATCTATATTTCAATAAACGTCGGAGGGAAATGGCAAACAGGAAAGCTGAGACCCAATTTAATCCTGGGAGTCTATTATGTTGCGTCTGGCTCCATTCTCTGCCTATTTAAATTAGTCACAGTGTCTCTTTTCTTATTTTCTTCCGACAACGTTAATTGAAATAGGTACTTATTTAAATATTGGGATTTTCTGCTATAAAGTTTACGGAAAGATTTTTACATATGATTTAAATGTACCATAAGTTGGATTGCGTTGTTTCATTCTGCAATGTGATTGGTTCTCGTTGTCTAAGTGCAATGTGATTGGTTCTCGTTGTCTAAGTGCAATGTGATTGGTTCTCGTTGTCTAAGTGCAATGTGATTGGTTCTCGTTGTCTAAGTGGCTCCCGTTTCAGTAGTTGCACTGTAAAGGGTACTAGGACCCAGTACTCCCTGGGCGAGGCTGAAGTTTTCACGTTGTGTTTCAATTTTGCAGACAACGGTTCAACTGAGGCTACATTTAGTTCCTTGTGCAGTTTTTTTGCGCTTTGTAATTAAAGTCTCTTACTTTAGTGCTGCTGTCCATGGTCCAACACAATAAAACATTTATATGTGTAGTTTACAAGACTGGCCATTGTTTTCCCTGGCCCGTCGACAGAACTCTCCGGGGGGGAGGTAGTGGTTCGTTTTCAGTGAGTCGAGTCGAAGATACATGAAGCGGGGAAAAATCCAACCTCGATTCCATGCGTCAGCAGACGAAAGGATCTTACGGGGGTAGGGGTGGGGGAGTTCGTTCGAACCATCGAACCTCCCCTGTCGACGGGCCTGTTTCCAGCGGTTAAACAATGGCCAGGCTTGTAAAATACACGCGTCAAAGTTGTATCGAATAGATCAGACCGTTTCGTATTCAAGAATTACCGCTGGATGCGATTACTACAGACTCACCGTTAGTCTGGTTGGTCTCATTCTGATGTAAACTATTCACAAATACCAGCGAGACTGAGGTGCAGTAGTTCAAACTAAAATAACACATAGAGTTGTTAATAACCCATTTTCTCGCTGGTATTTATGAAAATGAGAGATGGCTAACGTTGAGTAAATGCGCCTCGGTAATCATCGCATCCAGCGGTAATTCGTGAATGCGAAACTGGCCCATTGGCTTCAGGACGCCGCGTGCATTGTGGGTAGGACCTGTTTACATGAAGGGCGGCAGTCGATCCTAGAACAAGGGCAATCTCCATTGTATTTTAATTACTCAAAACTGTTTTATACATATCGATAACAATGCTGTTGGTTTTAGCACTACATACTTGTCCAATACTCTGACAAATTTATCATAGCATTGTTTTGTGTTTTATTGTATTGCTTCGTTCTACTATTGTATTGTATTGTATTGTATTGCTTCGTTCTACTATTGTATTGTATTGTATTGTATTGTATTGCTTCGTTCTACTATTGTATTGTATTGTATTGTATTGTATTGTATTGTAACTTTACCACATATTAGGATGTTTGGGTGAATATGAACTGAATGGCAAGCTTTGATAAGTCGCTAAAATAGGAGAGAAATGTATGGAACAAGTGTCCCCTGTAACCACATACTATAATATCAATGTATGGAACAAGTGTCCCCTGTAACCACATACTATAATATCAATGTATGGAACAAGTGTCCCCTGTAACCACATACTATAATATCAATGTATGGAACAAGTGTCCCCTGTAACCACATACTATAATATCAATGTATGGAACAAGTGTCCCCTGTAACCAGATACTCTCTTATTGTAGCGATTTTTGAAATCGCGTCACATGTAGATATCACCAATCCTCTTCAAACTTGGAAAATATACTAATTTTGATGTGATCTTTCTTATAATTTTTATTTGGTGAAACCCTTATTACACATGTGGCAGGAGCCCATTACCAGGAGCGTCCATCTTCCCCACTGTGTCTGTACCCCAGCACAGAGGTAGATGAGGCTATTTTTAGCATTGCGTTCGCGCGAAAAAGAACAAAGGTAGGCTACTCTTAGCCAATCAAATAGCTAACGTCACTTCTCATTATTATTCATTATCATTCTTCTCACTTTCAACGCGGGAATTCGAATTGCTGGTTTTCACTCAATCCTCAGAGATTCAAATGTTGGTGCCCCAACAAAAGAAGCTAACGAGGAATCTATTGTTTAAGGGCACCAACATGGCGGCAACCTCTTTTCGCGGGAATTTCGAATCTAAAAATAGCCTCATCTACTCCTGTGCTGGGGACCCAACCCATAACAGAGGAACGCTCCTGGTAATGGGCTCCTGACATGTGGCCAAACCCTTATTACACTTGAGGATAAACCCTTATTACACTTGAGGGTTAAATCCTTATTACACTTGAGGGTAAATCTTTATTACACTTGAGGGTTTTATTACACTTGAGGGTAAATCCTTATTACACTTGAGGGTTTTATTACTTTATTACACTTGAGGGTAATTATTACTTTATTACACTTGAGGGTAATTATTACACTTGAGGGTGCAACAGGGTGGTCTAGGCCTTGCCCGATTGTGCTCGGCAACTTTTAGAATATTGAGCAACTTTTTGGAAAACGAACAACTTCGAGCAACTTTTTTCAAAGTTAGCATAATTCCAGTAACGTTTTGCTAATTTGAGCAGTGAATGAGAATGTTTGAAGTTTTGAATATTAATTAATTGGTAATCGTGTAAATCAACTCTTATTAGCATCACCATATTCCATATTGAACAGATAGTAGATAGTGAAAGATGCAAGTCGCACATTCAAGAGTTTGCGCCCGTGAGGTGGTCAGTGATAATTTTCATTGGTCGTCGCCCGCAAGCATATATTGCAGCGGCTATTTCCTTGTCTCCTTACTCGATTTTCTAGTAAGGTTCTGTTTAAAGATCATGTCATATCCTGCCGATAATGACACCGCAAATGACCCGATTCAACTAACTAAACTAAGAGGCAACAGACAAGGGAACCTGCAAGAGCTTCAAGTCGACAATTACCCGTGAGTAGTGGAAAATGCAAAGGATGCCGAGTAGAAAATAAGGACAACAGGTCTATTTGGGACAGATTAAAAGAATTCTCTAATCAACATTTCGTCTCAGCAAATGGAAAGTTCCATTGAGAAACATATGAGTGGTATTGCAAGCAAAAAGGTATATCGAGTCATTCGAAATATTTTTATACACACTGGTATTTAAAAACGATAAACTACTGTCAATTCAAGAGTAAAACCGCTGAATATGTGCAGGCTCGGACCTGAACCAAAAGGCTTGACATTTCAAGCAAATTAAGAAAAAAAGTCAGAAAACCCATAGAGTCTGCTCTAAAAGTCCTAAATATTCCGATATTTGTATCTAAGCCTAGCTCGCACACTTGCTTTAATAGTTCAGCTGCTTCCGGTTACTAAAAATAGATTTTATTAGATAGTATCCTGAACGTACAAGCGCGCGTATTGGAAATTCCCTCTCTTACGGACCCTCTACAAAGTATTTATAATAACCCTATATATCTTAGCAGGTTTCACTTGCCTGAAACATCTTGTATTCCTCCCACTATTTATGACATCTGCATAAGTCAAACCAAAGGCTTTAGAACCGTCTCGACTGTTAGAATTATTCATCCTAAGAGCACGATCCGATATAGCATGAAATACATCTGAAATCTCCCTGTCGAACTAGGATGTAAACGCACTACAAACTGTGTGCCGTAAAGTTTAACTTAACCAGTACAGTAGTTCTGCAACATTCGAAATAAGATTTAGCGACTAGTCAATTGTTTTACTGCTCGCGAGCGGTCATAACTGGGCAGTAATTTGTTTCAGAAATATTTTGTTTTAGAGTACCAGCCGGCTATTTATGTTTGTTTTTTTAGTTTCCACTTTAACTTTCAAACCGGATTTCGCTCTCAGTTTCTATTGCCGATAGTTGACGAGGAGCTTCGAGTTCGTAATCAATTATTAACAATTTTTTACAATTTTGAAAAGAGTACCGAAGTGATGACGTCATAAATAAAAAAAATTCCCTTTAACAACATTTGACCACAGTTGCAGAAAGAACACGATAAAAGAACATTACATAGCAAAAATGAGGTGAATAAGATGAAAAGCGGCCGAGATATGGGCATTGGAATATATAATATTCTTTAACAAAACAATGTATTTTTGTCCTGGTTCCTAAGTTTATGAACCAGTACAAAAATACAGTGATTTGTTAAAGAAAAGTATATATTCCAATGCCCATATCTCAGCTGCTTTTCATCGTATACACCTCATTTTTGGTATGTAATGTTCTTTTATATTGCTCTTTCTGAATCAGTGGTCCAAACATTCTACATCTAAATTTTGCAAATTTGTGACGTCACACTTCGGTACTCTATTCAGTGGCGCGAGTAAGGGCTGGTTCTCATATAATCGTCCCGATCGCTTGATTCTTATTCTGCATATTAATTAACGCTACGATTCACACCGAACAAAAGGTTCAAGCGATCGGGACGATCGCAACCAGCCGAGAGACAGATGCGACAGCTTCAGCCGTCTACGAGATACATTTTGATCCTCTTTAGTTTAAAAAGCGCAAAAAGTAATAACTCTTAGCCTAGTAATCATATTTATAAAACGTATTTGGATTGGCGGCGAGTTGCAATTTGGACATTTTGAAAACTAATTAAAATTGGTACATTTGCTTGAGAGAGTGCAATGGTAAATTAAAACGTTAATCTAGGATTTTGTCAGAATCCTGGAGGACACATGTTATCTTTATGTTTGAATAGGGTTTCCTTTAAGCCGATCTTTCATCATGCTTTTCGTTGGAGAAAAAATGAAAGTAATAGGATCCGAAACATCACTTAAACTGTGCACTGGTCGATTTGATCTCTTGGTTATCTATGTAAGATTACTAAAAATATTAAGTCATCCGTCAAAATTCGAGTAGTTCATAACGCGCCGATTCCTATAGGTCTGATATATAATTACGATAAACATATTTTCATGATACCGGGTCAAGCTTATACCTTTTTGCGTGGTGAGTTTCTTTCATGAGGTTTCGTTGGACGGTCGAGGATCAAATGATGATAGTAATAAACTTTATAGTCCTTTCGTAGAAGACTCCGTTTCGTTGTGTCGCCTCTTGTTGGTTGAGCTCAGCCTTTAGCCAGAGTAATTCCGAGTGTATAGAAATAAAGTTGGAATGTTTGTTATAGCTCATAGCACGTACAAGTTTTGTCTCAGCTTGGCTCTAATGAGCTCGTGCTTTTGTAACTGAAGGCTCCCATGCCCATCGCCCGCAACCGGAAGTTCGGTCAATCGAGAAGAGATGTTGCACGTCACAAGTAATTGACTGACGTCGTAATGGCTCACACTTGCAAAACACGACAGAAATAATTGAAAAGATAAAACACTATTTCGGAAATCTTCAAAAGCATATTACTAAAGTCGGTGATCCGACTTATTGAAGTGATTTCAATGCAATAAACGTATCAGGGGTCAGTTATTCGAGTTTGGCCGGGGAGTTTGGATGGATTAACCTGAGATAAAGAGAAGGTAATGCATAATGCTTATTCGATGTATGTAAACTAGGAGCTCGTGCGCTTTTTTTGTTCTCCCGCTTGTGAGAGATTTCAGTTCCCTCAGCACAGGCGCTAGTCAATCGGAATAAAAACAAGCCCACTAGATCGGCTGTGTCTATGCTTTGTGGAATAATTGATATTTTGCTACAATCAATTTGAAATATTTCCATTTCATGTATTAAATGCGTATTTATTGTAATTTCTGGAGACATCTCGTTTTCCCTGACCGCTGTGTCACAATCCTGTCTCAAACTGTGTGCCATTTGGAACAACATGTCCGTCTTAATATAGCTTTAAACTTAATAATGGCATAAATTGACACAAACCGATCTATTTTTCGGATTTCTTTCGCTTCTTCCATTCTTGAACTGAGTAAAACGGCATGATACGAAGAGAATTAATACTAGAAACCCTGCTTCTCAAAATAACAGGTACCTGGGAGTGTATTTTTAGACCGCGAATTTCAAAGTTTTTTCATGCTTTCTGATATATTCAAAAGATGTTTCCAATACTATATGGCGGTACAGTCAGCATGTAGAAAATAAATTATATTTGCTTTTCTCATGACACCATCTGCCACATCATGATTATCATGCAACCATTTATTGAGCAATAAAAGTGAGCACCTTGCTTTTTCTTGATATAGTACCCCGTCGATATAGCACCCCGTCGATATAGCACCCCGTCGATATAGTACCCCGTCGATGTCGGTAGGCCAAGTTAGTGCCACAGGGGTTTCAACAACAAAAAAATGTCTTAAAGAGGATAGCGTTTTTTATTAGCTCAGGCTAAAAAAAAAAGAAACCATTGGTCATTTCAGCACCGAAAAACCAGAAATTCCGGTTGGAAAATCAAATGGTACGCGTGTGCGCGCTCATCATGGCTTCCTATCCAGTGGATAAGTATTAACCAAACTAGCTTATTTTATCCACTGGATAGGGATTTATCCGCTTGATATATAAAGTTACCATTCTTTGAACAACCGGACCCAGTATAGCGAACCGATTGTCCCGGAAGATTTTGGAGGGCCTATTTATTCTGAGTTTTGAGTTTAATCAATTTGGAACACACTCCAACCTGATAGTGTTATGGCCGTCCGTGACCGAGGGGAAGATAACCATCTATTCATTTAGCTATATCATCAATATCAGTGGGGCACATCCTAGAACGTGTAATTCTGATTGGTTGTCAGGAATAACTGAGCATTTCTTCGAGACAGCCTATAAGCTGAAATAGCGTTCTCTGACGCCAGTAAAGGTGGATGGTGAAACAGTCTCAGTCAAAGTCTGAGATACAACCCACCTCACAACGACCCCAGAGAACAAGAAGGATGCCCGAGAGATTTAAGGACTATGCTGCCTAACGTGACAGATCTTCTCAAAGGAACACTGAACATTATCTTGTCTGACATTTATATCAGATTTTTGATTGTAACCAGTTTCACAGATTTTGAGTGTTAAGTTTCATTTAGAGTATGTAATCAACGAATGACAGAGTTTTAGCTCGCTAAGTATGCTGGTATGCTGTGCGAAGGAAGAGGCGGCCATATTGGATCTAGTTTGTTGAGTTGAATCTGATTATTAAGTATACTGGTATCGGTCAGGGACATAACACTAAAGTACTCGAATATTTTAGGGCATATTTCCAAAAATACAATAGAATACAACACAATACAATTCAATACAACAATAGAACGCAACACAATACAATACAATAGAATACAATTTGGTAGCAATTCGTGTCGTCCTACATGAAGGGATGGCCCTAAATCTTGCTTAAAGGCGTTTTAGTGTCAGCCAGTAAACTAGCTTATCTGCAAATGTTATTATTCATTAGGCTGAGGTCTGCACACTTGAAGGTTTACTTCAAGGGATACCCGAGTGAAAAACACATTTGGGCTCAAAAGCATCTTTCAGATGTACTTTGTTCAGAAAATGTATTAAAATTTGATAAAACTTTTTCAGAGTTGAGAACGAGCCCCTCAAAGTTGGCCCCGCGAAGACCTGGGAGCCGCCATTTTGTTGACATTAATTCCTGTGACGTTTTTTACGTCACTTCGTCCCACCGGAGTCTTGCGGCTAACTTGTAGCGACTTGTTTTCTTTGCAGAATTTTCACTATGGCAGAGCAATTTCGTACTAGAACAAAAATATGATGAAGACGATATTGTGAGAGAAGTTCAGAAGACTGGGAGGACGAAGAAAAGCATGTGGAAGGCGAGAATATCAAGGAACAACCACAGGAAGCCCAAGCTCTGTTTATGTAAATTTAATTTATAAGGGTTTGTATGGGAATTTTTTAATCTGGCTTTTCGATAAATATACTGTAATAAAGTGAATAAAACTTACCTGGTGTCTATGATCTGTGTCTTGGCTGTGTCTGTACGTAGTTTCAGCGAATTTGGGCGAATTTTGAATCCCTTACTCTTCATACTGATAGAAGAAATGAAAGGTAGGAGACGAACTTTAAATCTCGGGTTCAAAGCCACTCACGTTTGGGTCGATTTTTTCACGAAAATTTTTAAATCTAGCTTTCGTTAGTTGCAGAGAAAGGATTTAAAATTCGCCTAAATTCGCGGCAACTGCATACAAACATAGTCAAGACACAGGCTATAAACACCAGGTAAGTTTTATTCATTTTATTGCAATATATTTATCGAAAAGCAAGATTTTAAAATTCCCAACAGCCATAAACAGAGCTTGGGTTTCCTGTGTTGGCACCACTTTGGCGAGTCACAGGCATAGATGGCTGCTTATGGCGAGATTTTGGCGGACTCAATAGTGGATTGTAGCTCGGCAAATACAGATATCTTCGTTTGTTTGGCACAGATAGACTGGAAATTTATCACTGCGTATGCTGATGGGGATAGAATGTAAAATCGATGCGATTTTCGTGAAAAAATCGACCCAAACGTGAGTGGCTTTGAACCCGAGATTTGAAGTTCGTCTCCTACCTTTCATTTCTTCTATAGTATGAAGAGTAAGGGATTCAAAATTCGCCCAAATTCGCTGAAACTACGTACAGACACAGCCAAGACACAGATCATAGACACCAGGTAAGTTTTATTCACTTTATTACAGTATATTTATCGAAAAGCCAGATTAAAAAATTCCCATACAAACCCTTATAAATTAAATTTACATAAACAGAGCTTGGGCTTCCTGTGGAACAACAAAAGGCGACTACCGAGCTAGTGCTATAAAGATTCGCCGTGTGTTTTTTTGTATGGAACTTGTCAGCCTTAAACACAAGACTAAAGGTAGATTATTACAATATTGATATCGGCATAGCAATCGAAACTTGTTTAATTTGACCCAGAGAGATAATCAGGGTGTAGCAAGCCACATAATTTTAATTTCGTTTACCTAACTGATGTGTTGTGAAAAAGCGCGCGCGCGCCAAGTTCCACCACAAACATGCCGGGCTTGATCGCGCCAATGCTTTCACACAATTTAATAAGGGAATGGAATTATTTTTGCAATAAAATTGCTCCGAGTGTCTCGTTCTTGTGTCATTGCATATATTATGCTATGTTGGGCTAGTTATGATCGGTTTTTACAGGGAGGTTTTAACTTTTCAAGTGTTTCGTTTCAGTTGCACAAAGCCATGCAGTCAGTACAGATCGAACCAGATAACTCGCAAATTATATAGTTCCAATAATACATAAGTTTCGAAAGCAATGCCAATATCAATATTGTCATAATCTACCTTAGTCTTGCGTTTAAGGCTGACAAGTTCCATACAAAAAAACACAGCGAATCTTTACATCATAGCACAACAACAGTTTTGCACAAGCTAGCTCGGTAGTCGCCTTTTGTTGTTCGTCTGATCGCAGGCTTCCCAGACTCGACGTATATTTCCCGCTTATTAGTCTGTTGGGTTACCTGTGGTTTATCGATTACTTTCATAACGATCTCAGAAGAGTTTATGCATAGTTAATAGAGTGGAATGGTTATGAAATCCGGCAAACTTCAAAGGGGCTAACAAAGGCGCTGCGATTTATGTTGGAATGGGGCAAGACAAAAGATTGTACAGGGTCATAGTTCATTAGCGTCCCCTGAACGACTGAACTCACACGTTTCTATTGGCTGATTGAATAACACATTGGAATTTCTATTGTGTTTTGTGCACCTAATTTATCATGTGTTTCTTATGCCTTGAGTAATGCTTTTTTGTTTTTTGTATCCCAAGAGGAAATGTACCAATTTCTATAACTGGAAAACAAAGCACTGAATCCTCTGGAGAACTATCACGTGGTTTGAAATGGGGCAACAAACAGGCAAGCTGACTAGGTCTATTATCTGGCTCCCCTAGCACAAACAATGTATGACACAAAAATATGCTAGAACTCCATAAACTAAATGTGTTCACATATTCATGCCCTAGGTGGCCCGAGTTAAGGCCACTCAGGGCCTCTGTTTCTGTTGCAATGCAAGCGCGTAGGAATTTTTTAAAGTTCACGCCGTGTATTGCGCAATATCTCCGATGACGTCAGTTAGTTGTCAGCCGGAGTATCTCAGTATTGTACGACTATGTGAACACGAACATTGCAATGTGACGTTTTGGATAAAGTTGGAGGAAATGGCAGCTCCTTTTCTTCTTGAACCGGAGTATGAAGATGGAGAAGAGCCTCAGTGTGGTTCTGATGACTCGGAGGGGGAAAATAGTGAGAATTTTGGAGACGAGGAGATTGGAATTGAAGAACAAGAACAAGAACAAGAAGTTTATTTCACTCTAGATAATAAAATTTACATTAATTTTCACACACACACAACAAAAGAAGTATCCAATACTACTTTTATAAATTTATAGTACAAGAGTAGGAAAGTTCTGAAAAAAACCACAGGGCTATCGAGTCAGAACTACCTGGTAGGTCAGGTGATAAATATCATTTATAATTACAAGCAAATACGAAAAAAAAAAAAAAAAAAAAAGTGAGAAACATGCATAGTTCTATTAGTTATAATGTCGAGAGGAGAGACTTGCAGGCAAGATAGTTAATGATGTTGACCAAGTTGCAGCAAAATGCTTGAATTGTTATTACAGGTATATATACAGTACATTTATACATATTTATACAAGACTTAAATATCTATATACATTAAGGATATAAATCTAACTGTCCTCAGCAATATATCTATCAATATACAGAGATGAAACTTCTTCTTTAAATAAATGCTTTTGAACTATTGATTTGATGTTTTGAGGTATCTCTTCCCATATCTTGATTCCATTTATAGTAATAAATTTTAATTTATAGCTAGTATTGCTAGATTTTATGAAATATGTTGCCTCTTTAATTGTCTGGTATTGTAATTGTGAATATCTGATAAAGGAATAAACATATCAACAAAAGTAGTACCTATTCTTTTATAATATATATCATGCATAAATAGAACTGAGTTTAATTTATAAATGTCATCAATTTTTAGCAAATTTAATTGACGAAAAAGTGGTGTAGTATGACTGTGCCACTTCTTGTTTGATATTAGTCTAATGGCTTTTCTTTGAATTATTCTTAGAGGTTCAATATAGGAATTGAAAGTGTTTCCCCAAAGTAGGATTCCATAATTTAAATGAGGAAGTAACAAAGAATCATAAATTTGCTTGAGAATTTTAGGTGGGCCATAATGCTTTGCTTTATAGAGTATCCCAAGGGACTTAGAAGTTTTAATTTTAATATGCGCAATATGTTCATTCCAACTGAGGTGTTTGTCTATGATCATACCAAGATATTTTGTTGATATTTTTTCTTCAATTTGTTCGTCATTAATTTTAAGCAAGAGGTGCCTTTCGGTTTTCTGTCTTCTAGGAGTGAAATTGACAAAATTCGATTTATTTGTATTTAGTGTTAGTTTATTACATGAAAGCCACTCTTGAATTTCATGCAATTCTCTATTTACTGTGGTCTCCAAGTTATTAATATTATTGCTTGAGTAGAATAGACTAGTATCATCTGCAAATAAAAGAAATTTTAAGTATTTGGATGAATTTGGAAGGTCATTAATATATAGCAGGAAAAGCAGTGGCCCTAGAACAGAGCTGTAGGACACCAAAGTTTACAGTACGTTTGTTGGAGAGAGTACCAGAAGCTGATGAAGATACAAGATGGCGGCTTCCAGTGTAAATGTAGTAACTGTGCCGTCATGGAAACTTTAGATATGTGCATGTGCTGCAAGGAGATCGGGAGCCTTGAACATAGGTGCACTTCAGGTAACTGTCAAGTGTTTTTTCCTCAAAGCAGATTATTTTGAAATGTATCATATGAAGTGTGTTCTACAAGAACAACACAAGTTCGTGACGGCAGCGAGTGTAACGCAATTAAGCTCTAAATTTCTAATTGCTGATCAATCCATAAAAAGCTAGGTTTCTTTTGTTTTTCAAGCATATATTCACGCTTCTTTGCATGTAGTTCTCGTAATTTATCCTGAGATGGCTGCATAACAAGTGAACAAAGCTTTGAGACTGTGTGTCTATCGAGATGTGCTGTGGACAGCACTTGTTTCCCTACACGATAGGGAAAGTACAGCTCTTCCAAGGCCTGCAAATGTTCAAAATGAGTAAGAACAGTATCTTGAAGGAAACTAAAGTGAAATCAATAAACCTGGGAACTGTTAAAGTTTAACTTTATGACCATGTACTATTATTGTACATTGGTGCACTATTTTGTGTAAACTAACTACTTTTTTACAGCCTGTACTTCACTAAATTTCAACATATTTTTAAAAATAGTTTAAATATACTTCCCGAATTTGATCCACAATATTTAGCCGTTATTTCACAGGTTTACTGATATCACTACAATGTGATCTTGTTTTTGTTGTTTAGCACATTAAGTATAAGCACAAGTAAACTAATAAATAAATGATGTTGTTGTTCTTATTTCAGTTCACTCAGATAGCTGCATATAGACAATTCACTTGGCGGACACATGGAAGAGTTATACCTGCCTGTGTAGTTTCGAAAATACGGGCAACATTTCCTTCAGAAGATGGAACTTACACTGGGTATAAAGACTCTGAAGAAGGCCAACATAGAAATGAGGTGGACCTTGCATGGAAATAAAATAGACATATTACCAAAGTTATCCCATGAAAAAAAAATACTTATTTTTATACACTCAAATTAATACATATTGATCTTTATTGAAACTCTGTTTCAGAATTTGCATATTGATTTGGGTCCCCAATAAGGCAAATTGAAGCAGCTCACTTCAATAGTTAACTGGGATCCCTCTTGCGATTTTCTCTTTACACTCTCAGGTAACACTATACAACTACACTTAGGGCAAAATTTTAAAAGTTCAAAAAGACCTTCTTCATAAACCAGAAATGTTTCCTGATCTTGCAAAGGCTGAAAACATGATTACTGGGATGTGAATTGGCTTTCTTGTGAACTCGGCTCAAATGTAGGATCTTGACACTCTTCTTTAGCTGATCCTTGACTACTTGAACTCCCCTCAAAAAGCTCCATGGTGGTGTCTATATCAGGATAAGTATCTGGTGACGACAGGGAAAATACTCTCATTTCTTCATCAGGCATGGAACATTGGAAAGAAGGCCTTCTGTCTTAGTTGGAGAGGTCGAGAGGTACAATTTCAACAGAATTCGCTGAAATTGCATACAGAGCTCAATGAAGAACAGATAAAGGGGAGTTTTCATTGATTCTATTTCAGTATTTCTGGCCTAACGGATACAACACAATACTCGTTAAAAATCTCATACAAACCCTTATAATTTAAAACAAAAACAGAGTTTGGGTTTCCTGTGGTCTCTCGCTGCTCTCTCTATTTTTCGGTTGTGGCTTATGGGCAAAGATAGTTGGGACTACATCGGGCTTCAGCTGTTGTTTTTCCTTGTGTCCCAACTTTGCCTGCAGACTAAAGCTCTCTTCGAAACAGGATGATTCGAAGTGCAAAGAACACAAAAATATTTGTCCCTTTGGGAGTCAGTCAGTTCGGTTCGTCCAATGGCACTCAGCCACTGTCTCCTAACTTTTCCTCTCTTTGTCCCCGGTAATGAATGAAATGCAATTTCGGGATTTTTCTTCTTAGATTCACTTGTGCATCCAACTGCTATGCAGGGAAAACAGTAATATTGAGAACTGAGGAATTGCTTAGCAGCCACCCAGATCTCGACAACTAACTGACGTCATCGGAGATATTGCGCAATACACGGCGTGAACTTTAAAACATTCCTACGCGCTTGCATTGCAACAGAAATAATTTCTATTGCAATTTCAGTGTTCAGGGCAGTCTAAATATTATTTTGAGACCATAAGTGTTTTGTACTCGGGTGTCCCTTTAAGATTAGTAACCGCCAGTTTCGTTAAAAGCCTAGCAATGGTCCTCTGATTGGCGATATATTTGTTTCCGTTCCTCGAACGGAAGTATATTTTCACGATTTGCATCGTTTTGGGTAGGGGCGGGAAAATTTTGGACCGCTTTGGTCGGTCTGGTTCTTACAGATCATTGGAAGGTCGCGCTTTTTGGGTCTTGAGGAGGCCGTTTGGCGGTGATAAATTTGATGGACTTTCCTAAAACTCTGGTCAGATGTTGCTTGATAACTATTCCCTCCTGTACCGAAAGCTGAATAGTGAGCGACGAAGAAAAGTGCCGATTTTTGGTTGATCTTTGAGGTAAGTCTTTGCTTTGGCGAGGTCGAGTTGCCTACCTTGTAAATTGTTTAGAGCCGCGGCCAACGGTCAACATTTTGAACCCTAATAAATTGCTTTAGAAGGCCCAAAATTGCCAAAAAACCACTCACACAACTTCATTAAGTATCATTCTTTTATTATTGAAGATTTATTTCGTAGGATTCGGAAAAGAGAATTCACACGAAGCAATTATATAAACTCTTCTGAGATCGTTATGAAAGTAATCGATAAACCACAGGTACGGCCCAACAGACTAATAAGCGGGAAATATACGTCGAGTCTGGGAAGCCTGTGGTCTGATATTCTCGCCTTCCACATGCTTTTCTTCCTCCTCCCAGTCTTCTGAACTTCTCTCACAATATCGTCTTCATCATATTTTTGTTCTAGTACGAAATTGCTCTCCCATATCGATGAAAATCTACTCTAATTCCGAGCGTGTGAAAGTTCTACAAAGAAAACAAGTCGCTACAAGTTAGCCGGAAGACTCCGGTGGAACGAAGTGACGTAAAAAACGTCACAGGAATTAATGTCAACAAAATGGCGGCGCCCAGGTCTTCGCGGGGCCAACTTCGAGGGGCTCGTTCTCAACTCTGAAAAAGTTTTATCAAATTTTAATACATTTTCTGAACAAAATACATCTGAAAGATGCTTTTGAGCCCAAATATGTTTTTCACTCGGGTATCCCTTTCAGTAAATTTGCCTTTACTGAGGTAAATTTAAAGCTACATTCTCCGATCTTAGCGATGGCACCAGAACATATAGTTGTTTTACTCGTTTTTATTCTTTTACTCATTATTCTCACTAGGAGAGATAACAGATTTCGCTTCATTTTAATGTTTATGTTACCTTTCAAGGCAAACTTGCCAATTGCAGTTAACTCGATCTATCTATTGTTTTGAGAATAATTATTTGTCCATATCGACGTAAAGGTATCGCAAACAGTCGCAAACTGTTTGCGATGGCTTGATTGCAAACTGTTTGCGATGTGACCAACTTAATGGTAATACAGTTTACGTTGCGTTGCGATTGGTCGCAGACGAATCGCAAACATTACGTAAAGATAGAACCGGTTCTATCTTTACGTATCATCTGCGATACGTATTGTTTGCGATTCGATATTTCTGAAAATAGGACGCTGTTATGTTGAAAATGTACAGCATTGAATCTGCGGGATACCCTTAACTTTTCGCAATATTTTAAGAATAAGAAGTTAAGACTGCTTTCTCATGTTCTTTTTTACCATATTATACCCTTTATTGCTGAAAAGGCATTATTATTTTTTATAATGAATAACCTTTACAAAATTCTAGATATCTCGGGTAGAAATGGAGATATGGCTGTCATATTTTGGGAAAATAAAGTTTAGAATCTGCCTTCACATTTGCAATCATTACTAACGGATTTACGGGAACTTCATTTTTTTGACTTTTGAAATGTCAATTGGGCCCTTTAGCTGAGAGTCAGTGAAAGGCATCGCAATGTCGTAATTTGTTTACGATGTGACGGAGTTAATGGGAATACAGTTTACGTTGCGTTGGGATGGGTCGCAGACGGATCGCGAACAATTATACGTAAAGAGCTCCTCCGCAGGCAACTCCTAATGATAATCGGGAAAAAATCGAGAAATAAAATGTGAAACCGGGCTTCCTGTGGTAAGAGAGGGCCGAGCATGGGTCTGAGGACGAAACAAATCATTGGATCCTCCTGGCTTCGCCGGATGCCGGATCTAAAAAATATTAAGAGATGCCTTCGGAGGAGGCTAGAACCAGTAAGTGACAGTATACTTTATTCATGATATAAACGAGCCAGAGATCATCAGGTCTGAAATCAGCGTGAGCTCTGGTTGTTATGTAGTGACGTCACAGTTTAGAAATCGAATGATATTTGCGGTTTTGTTTTAAGTGAATAAAGCTAGTCATGGCTAATGTCAGGGATGTAGGGAAGTTTTATTTTGACTCTGGCAATAAATTAGTATATGCATTGTTCTGTTTCTTATTTAGTCTACCATTCAAGTCCGTGCTCGCAGCCGAGATGACTGTTGAAGCTGAGGGCAGTATTTTGCTTCAAAGAACCGTCGTTATTAGTACTTCTTCCGCTTGGAAATTTCATCAACAGAAGTGGATAAAATTGGGAGCAAATATATGAGAAACCGGAGGATTTTTCTAAAGTCTAGTCGATGATACAATGGCGGGTTTCGCATTCAGTAATCGATACTACATGAAATGTACAACAGCTAAACCACAGTCAGCCCAAGCTAATGATTTTTACAAGGATTGTATGGGAATTTGTAGAAAAATCTGAAACTGTACTAAAATACGAAATCTTACCTGTGTGTTGTAAAGTTGTTCCTCTTCATCACTGATGTGTTTATTTGAGGCACTTCTAGGGGAGGGAAGAATTCAAGGAGTTCCTCAAATCAAAAATAACACACCAGTGATGAAGAGGAACAACTTTATAACACACAGGTAAGATTTCGTAAATTCATTGACCATTTTAGTACAGTTTCAGATTTTTCTGAAAATTCCCATACAATCCTAGTAAAACTCGTCAGCTTGGGCTGACTGTGGCTAAACCAGTATTGCTTCTGATCTCCACATCAGCCGCGAGATATTAGGACCAAACAATTTGGATTTACTGACCCTGGATGAAACGTTGGTGACTTTGCGAAGCTGGTAGTGCTAAAAGGTGGCATAAATCTACATGGTAAGAAATTCCCGCCAAATCAAACTTATATAATTGCCCATCAGGCAAAAAGGCGTGGCCTAATTAGCATACATTCTGAATTTAAACAAATACAGAAAAATTGATATAGACTCCTGAAAGAGCAGTAAGACGTTGTTGACAGTATGTAGTTTAATAGTTTTATAACAATTTGTTCCAAAGTTATTAGCATTTAAACCTTTGGGAAAACATGAAAACGAGGCTGGTAAGGCCATAATTCAAACCCTAATTACTTTGTAGTAATGAAAGCTATGACACTCAAATTTCACAGGATTACTTATTTTCGCAAGCTGTTTTATCTGACAAGGTTGATTTCCTCATGTGATCATTGTTGACCAATGAAAATAAAAACAGTATTATCAGCATAAGGTCTATACAGGATCAGAACCGTAAAGTATGGACTGTCGAAAGCAGCCACGCCAGGAAACCTTGACCTGCAAGACGAAACGAACAAGCTCAAGCCATTGATTGACCGACTCAAGCCGACACTTCGCTATTCCTAACTCTGATTTCACTGAAGGGTGGAGAGGTCGAGGGGTAAAACTGTTAAAATGATTTCAACAGAATTCGCTAAAATTGCATACAGAGCCCAATGAAGAACAGATAAGTAGTATAAGTTGCCATTGATTTTATTTCAGTATTTCTGGCCTAACGGATACTGCCAAATATTCGTAAAAATCTCATACAAATCCTTATAATTTAAAACACAAACAGAGCTTGGGTTGGCCTGTGATAAAACAAAAAGCTAAGCACTTTATTTTTCCTCTACTAAATGGCATCAGTAAAGCCTTGCGAAAGCTGTCAAAGGAAGAGGGTTTAGAGGGAATTCAAGCTTGGCCTAATTGATTGGAATGTTGAGAGTTACTAGGCACCTGCAGAGATCGCAGAACTCAGTCTGGTGTGCGATCGCTGCGGGACACCTAGCCAAAATGTGGTTTATACTAAGAGCGTCTGGCTCGTTATGAGTTTTATCAGCAAAAAAGCCTCCCGGTTGATTCACGGGGATTCAGCACACTAATGAATAAAATATCAACCACTTATTGATATTGCAAATTTCGCTCTATATGTCCTAATCCGTGTTTTGATCACAACTGACCGAGTGAAGAATAGGACCGAGTCTGAAACGAACCCCTGGGGAGGGATGAGGAGAGACTGAGGACGGAAGAAATTGTGCATCACGCTCAAACGAAGAAATAGAACAACTACTCCAGGATTAATACTCAAAATCTGCCATCAATGACAACAGTTATGCCTCGAATGGCGTCTACGTGACTGATATCAGGTCACATGATGTATCTGTTTATTCTGATAGAGAAAACATACCTCCTCCTCCCTTCCCCCTCCCCCCGTCGCTCGTTTGACAACTCGCGCCCAATCTTCGCTCGGCCAAAAAAACATTTCTGAATTTCTCGTGGACATATAAAGGGGACTGATCGCAGCCTAAAGAAACCAGAGCTAACCCTAGCACTAGCCCAAACCGTAGCACTAGCCCTAATCCTTTGGTTTGGTATTGAAGTTATACGATTTGAGAATAGGCCCTTTGCAGCTAACAAATCACGTGGTTGTACTGGAGAGCAAAAAATATCGGACTTCATTTATTTAAAGGCCTTGTACGAGATTGGTAGTGTTATTAGCAAAACCTGTTTGTAAATGCTATTTTCCACCTCCAATCGATTGACGATCTTTCTAAAACTGCGTTTTTGAAGATAGCTTGCTCTCCAGTATCCATGGCAACGTCTTTCCCATGGGGATCACGAGCTCAATTCATTCGTTAATGAAGTATTATATCAGCACGTGACTGTTCGCTGCAAAGGGCCTATTAGGTACAGTAGTAATACTGAGTTAACTGATATCATAACAGCTCCTGATCACCCTAAGCTAGAAAAAAAATACTCAATATTTTTATCCCTCTACAAGAACTGATAACGTCTTAATCAAAGAGATATTTATTGTATTTGCGTGTTTGAAAGAGGATCTAAATTTACTCGAGGAAATATGACTTTTGAAAAGGCCAGGTGTATGCAAAATAGCACGACGGGTATAGCCGCGCCCATGCATCAAATAAAACAGATGGTCGAGTCAAAATAGCCCGGGGGTATTGTGACAGCGGTATCATAAAGATTCGCACTTTTAAGCGGGAAGATTTTGAGCGATCTTTTGAACCATGTATTTCCTGATATTGAAAATTAGTAAATCCAAGATACATAATATTTTTGGAGATATTCGTACTTCTTTCGAGACCATTTTTTTATGCGAAAATCTTCAAACCGAAAATATTTCTATTTTGAAAATCTTGTTATAGATTAACTAACCCATGAGCTTTGTTGGTAACGAGTTTTAAACGAAATCGGTGAAGTGGAAACTTCTACAGCAAAAGAGATATTACCGCAAAATGAAAAACGTCGGGCAACTGTGATCGCCGATTCCAATTTTACCCCGTAATCTATAGTTTAACACCCCATGAGAAACTACTGTGTTAACTACACGAAACTGATCTAGAAAGCGGGACGGAGTATGTCACTAAATGAAGGAGGTAAGGTTAATTGTGAGCATTTGGTGAAAAGCGCCACTAAATTCTAAATTTATCTAAATATTAAAAACATTAAATGAAACTTTGGCCTTGTTTGCAATTATGCTGTACAATTTGATTTCGTTTCATGAAAAATGCCTATTACTCGATAGAAATCCTCCACATTGCTCTAAAACTGAACACAATTACTAGTTTTAATGCGATCTTTCATGTGGTAGCATTAACATTAGCCGTAGATTTCTTCCAAATTATAAGCAATTATTGGACGAGGCTGAGCAAAATATGATGAATTGTCTCTGGCGAGCTACCAGTTATTTGCGATGCCGAAGGCAGAGGCAAATAACTGGTAGCGAGACACAGACAATTCATCATATTTTGCGATAGCCGCAGTTCCAATATTTTTTTTATTATTCAGTAATTGGGCATCCAAAATGCTCGCAATTTCCTCCCCTGAAGACTCTGGAAACCGAGCAGCCCAATCTGGTTCCCAGATCCCGCGATCTTTTGGCCAGCTCGAACGTTTGGTCACCGCTGGCCGAAAAACGGGGGGGCTCTGGGAACGAGATTGCGAGCCGTGTTGGGATTTGTTGTTCAACAGCACTGCGCATGCTCACAACAATATATGCAGCAAACGCCATTCTCATTCCCAGTGCCTCTTCAACTAACGAGAATGCAGCAAACGCTTATTTGCGCGCAATTATCTGCAGGTGAATCAACCAATCAAAGTTCGGGTCTTCTAGAACCGCAGTAACGAAAATACACGTTTCAGTATTTTTTCGGGCGATAATTTACCTGTGAATGAATCTTTGCACTAAGTATAAACTGTATCACATCTGGTCATAATTGTGAACTGACTCCAACGACAACACAAACTACAAGATTGAGCTTAGCGTCTTACTTGCATCACGAACGAGAGTTATAAATTAACTTTGAAATAGCAGATTAGTGTTTACTAAAGTAGCGCAATTTTACCAAATCGCCTCGTTTCTGTGTAGCGCGGGGGAAATATTTGGTAAACAAAACACCAAGAGGCGCTGGTCAAGTTTCCCGTAATATCTGAGTGCTTACAGACAGAGCGGCCTCGTAAGCTGTTTCACTATTATATAATAATCTAAAGCAATTGGAAAAGTATTTTAACAGAGGCGAAGTCGCCTAACTGATGTATTGAAAGCGATTGGCTGAAAATGCTGACAGAGCCTCATAAGCTATTTCACTATAATCTATCTGTCACATTATGAAGCCGAATGAGCAAGAACTGATCTAAAGCAATTCGAAAAGTCTTTTAACAGAATAATATCATAGAGGCGAAGTCGTCTTACTGATGTATCGAAATCGATTGGCGCGATGGGACGAAACTGAACGGTAATTTATACTTTCCAGTTACCACAGAAATAGAGACAAATTCACTGAGGTCATGAAAAGCACTAATTGGCGCGTTGCGACGAAAACCAAAACAGTTATTTCAATTTATAGCACACAGGTGGAGCTAGAGACGTGCTGAAAATAAGGAAGGAAAAGGAAAAACTTACCTGCAAGTGTACGGCAGTTTCGCACCAGTCAAGTCTGGTTGGAAATATTTAAGTCCTTATGTAAAATTTTACGCCATAACTTTATGCAGTGCGACAAAATAGACAAACGCTTTGAAGCATAATATCCACGCAAGCAAGCTCAATATATATACTTATATAACCAGAGATGTGGCAATATAACTAACACATAAACAGGTTATATCCAATTAATATGTAAAATTTATGCTAAACATCATGACATGTTACGTTTGATGACCAACGCCAGACTGTTCATGAAACAAAAATAGAATAAAGTGCGAGCAAACTCGGGTCCACATCAAGTGGTCACAACTGGACTTTCGGCTTAAGAATTTTAATTTATATATTATTATTATGTATTTATTTATTACCCTTTTCTTAGCAAGAGTGAATTTTATATTGTAATTTAACATCTTGTAATTTTAAGGGTTTGCGGGTTCAATTTTTCATGCAGATGATTAGAGTCACCCCGGGGGGGGGGGGGGGGTACTCCTGTTTGTGACGTATTATGTATGTGCCGCGGGGGTGGGTCAGGGTTTTGAGCTCAGTTTGGGCAGGTATGGTCAGGGATTTGACCTGATTTGGGCAGATCAGGGTCAGGATTTGAGTTTAATGTGGGTGCAGTCAGGGTCGGGGTTCAGTATATTTTAGGCATCAGGGTTTTTTCCCCCTAAAAGAGGGCAATTAGGGTTTTGGACATCGGATTTGGGTCTAACAGGGTCAGGGTTTGAGCCTCTTGGCCTCACATACATACCCATTTTTCATGTAAGTACCGCCCCCTCAGACCCCATTTGTTTGACTGCGCATGCTCGACGAAAAAATAGGGCTCTGGGATAATCCGATTTTTGTGTATTCTAATTGGCTGTTCTGAATAATGCAATTTCACCGGAAGTCAAACATAAAGCCATTTATTTGGCCAAAGGCATTGAACATTGGGATTATCTAAACGCTAAAACCGTTGGATTTTACCTGACTGGGTGCTGCTAAAAAAAATCAGGAATTCTTAGATATTTTCTTGCATCCTATCGGGAGTTCAAATCACTTCACCGCCAACACAAAACGCACACAGTACATGAATTCGAAAATCGAACCCAACAGGCAGTAATAGTAACAGTTGATATAGCCGAGAGATTTACCGTAACAGGTGGGTAATACTGCACATTCCCATATTAACAACAATGTTCGTAAGTGCTCTATAGGCAGAAGTGGCATTTTTCGATCTCGTAAACTTGTGAACAGGTGTTGATCGCTTAAATGTGGGAATGCAACGAACTGAAGGAGCTAAAATATGAGACACTGACTTGACTTGCTTCTACGGTGTATCCAGTTGCTGTTTGTGTGGTCATCGGGCTCAGGTAAGGCGATTTCAGCAAGTTTTCGATCCGTATGAATCCTCTTGTTTAGTAGGATCTGTGATGTCTGATGAATCCACCGCACGATAACTGATAAACACTAGCCTGAGGCATGACATTAAAGCCTTAAAATCCAAACTAAAAACGGCCGGAAATGAAAGAGACTCCCTAAGGCTTGCCCTGACACTAGCAAGCAAAAGATCACTATAAAAATCTGGCCTGGCGAACTTCCAAATCCAAACCAAAACCTAGGTCTGAGGCGCTGAGCGAGAATCGAACCCGAAGAAACGATTTCTCAGGGTGACGTAATGATAAGCATGCCGAGAGTCGCATTCACGGACTTCCGGAATCGGATTCTTCCAGAGCCCAATTTTTTTCATCGAGCATGCGCAGTAAGAAACAAATGGGGTCTGGGTACGAGATTGATAAAGACCAAGGTAGTGCGCATGCGTATTAAACATCTCTGGACATTTTTTTTTGTCACCACTCAAAACAAAATGGTGGACGAGTCGACCCGGAGATGTTAATACGCATGCGTATATATGTGCTTATCCTTATTTCGCTGCTGTCTTCACTACCTTGTGCTTATGTCGTGCATCTCCTCACTATAAATACAGCATAAGAAGAACGGAACGTTTTGATTTTCTTGTGCTTATTCTTATGTTGTGTCTGTCCTCACTCTCGTGCTTGTGCTTAGTGCATGTCGTTAGCGAGGAAGAAGAAGAAGAAGAAGAAGAAGAAGTCTGGTAACAATGGTATCAGAGCGAGGCCAGTTGTCCCAAGGATCGCAATTCAGAAATTCTTAGTTTCTGTCGTACCGCACTGTTGTGTTCTCTTGTGTTATCAGGAAATTAACGTTATTTTCCGCCATCGCGATCGACTGAATATTTTTCTCTTCCTGTGACAACTAGCCTCGCTTTGATGCCTTTATGAATAAGGTCAATGATTATGACATATTTACTCGGATTTAGTTTTTCGTAATAACTAACCAAAGGCTTTACGGTCTTGACTTGTAGCTTTTGACGTTTATTGAAATAGTCGAACAGCAGATAGTAGTTTGCAAATGGCACATTACCTCTAACTAACTGAAGGCAGTAATACATGTATTGAAAAACTGCAAGGACCAACGGACGAAGCATAGTACCGGATCACCTTGGAGGGATCTAATCAGCGAAAATGTGTAAACAGTACTGACAACGAAGAAAGGCTGATTATATGGTAATGCATATATTTGAACTACAACAGATATCTAATAGATGTCTAATTAGAAAATAGTGGAAAATATCAAATATCAACCTCCTTTACAAGCGTTTTCTTGTCTGTTCACTTGTAAACCCTGAAGAAGGTTGGCCGTGCCAGCCGAAATATTGGTTAATTAACAATTATTCACCAAAGTGGTGGTGAATAGTGGTAGATATTTACCGCTGAGCCGCTTCGGCGAGGTAAATATCCACCACTATTCACCAACACTGAGGTGAATAATTGTTTGAGTATATACCACACATAGTGAATAGCCAACACCAATTAGTTACTTAATTTTCTGTCAAATGGACAAAAACTCGCGCAAGGTGATCGCTGCCTCGCTCGAAGGTGAATTTGAAATCATATTCACTGCGGTTTGAGTAGCCAATCAGAGCGCGCGAAAAGTGATATTCACTGGTGTGGGAAAACCTAATACATATTTTACCATTACCGTATAATCAGCCTTTCTTCGTTGGTACAGTAATACATGTGATGTTTTCGAGACATCACGGACCTACATCAGTTTCATTAAGTTTCATTTGAAGCTGTCATTCTCTGTTTGTTTTGGTGCGAATGTTTGTCTGAGGATTTTCCATATTTGATGCCAACACATTTCTTTATCTTTGTGTCCGATGAATGCGCGCGCATCACTCAGTGGTTTTAGTCACGTGATCGAAACACTTGAAAATCGCCAACGCTCCGTAACACACTAACGATAACTGTGCCTAAACGAATTTAAAATCCGCGCGTGTATACGTATTATCGGTCAAACAACAATAGCAGACTTCGAAAACAATACATCATTATTAACCGAGTGTGAGGTCCGTAACATTAGTTGTGGACCGAGTTCTGTCCCTTTCGCGAAGCGCGCGGTAAAATGGAGGGAAACGAGGACCGAGCAAACGAGGTTAATAACTGATATGTTTATTATATGGCTACTGTACACAACTTCATCTCATGTTCAGGTCCGTACGGCAAGTTATGGACGGCAGGTCCGTACGGCAAGTTATGGACCGCAAATCGACCAATCATAGGTCGCGAAATTGCTTAGCCCATATCATACAGTTTAGTATATTAAAGGCAACCGCCCACAGTAGCACGCTTGTGAAGGTTATTTCATGAGCCAGTTAAAGATTTTATATCGACATTTCTACCACTTTTCATCACATTTTTCATCGGAAACTACGTATACTATAATAGCAATATTTGATATTTCATTTAGCATTTTACCTCACAAAAGTAAGGATTTGTGCTTTAATTGAATTCTGGCGCGGAAATTGAATTTCGCTCAGACCAGCGGTGAGTGACTGTTAATGGAAATAACAAGCAAATCGGCAAATCGTGACCGATCGATATATCAGCATGGACGATAACGAGGATATTCAAATAACGCTTACAGGGCTAGATTTATCCTCAGTGGTACTACGAGAAACTATCGGCTATTTCTAGAAAAACATGAAATCATATGAATTTTCAAACATTCATATCTCAGGTTCTATTCAACAGATTCTGTTACTATTAAGAGGAAAATTCTCAGCAACGTAAGGGAAAGAACACTAACTTACTTTTGATCTACGTTTTTAAAAGCAAAACTTTTGACTAAACCCCCTACTCTCATTATCTCGAAGGAGTTTTAACGAGCCACCTGCGAAGGCTAAGGGAATATTCAATGTGTCGAAACCAAACCAGTAGATTGTTAATTATTGTGCAAGAGCTCGATTTATTGAAAACACAAGAAGATGATTTCGTAAATTGATAACAACATGACTTATTTCCAGTCATAACTGATTTTCGTACTTCGCGAACTGAAAGCTGAGAAAATTATGTTTTGCTAAATTAGAGTTGAGAATGAGTGTAAAAGGCTGGACAAAGAATCATTTGGTGTTTGGACTACATCCTGATATGTATTTACTGTCGGTGAAAGCCAGATAAATAAAATATGAGGATGTATAGTGTATAGTCTACTCAGTACAGCATGATTTCACCTCAAATTAAGACTTTCATTCTTTTAGATTTTAGCAAGTGTCATTTTGCCTTAGTTTATAGTTATAACCACTCAGAGATTTAATTTAGACCCGAGAGGTTCTCTTAAAATGTGCATGGATTGAAGGGTGTTTTGTAGTTAATAATACAATAATATGCAGAGTAAAAACTGCAAGATGTGATAAACCACCTGCTACAATGCTCCGTTCACGATTTGGCTTGGTGCGCCAGAAAGTTGTTGCACCTCAACAGATCACGAGCTTCCAATACCGGTGAGAGTCAGGGATTCTATATTTGAGTAGTACTTGCATGCAGCCAGTGCACGGATAGTGCCGAGAGACTGGCAAACGAAAACTAAATTACTTTTCGGTAAAACAGAAACTCTAAATATTTATAAAGCGAGAGACATTTAATTGGCGTCTTGAACATAAATAATAGAACACATCTTTTTCCTGTTTTCTGAATTATTGATTGAAAATATTGTAATAACTACTAAGAAAGTTAAAAACAACTCGTAATGTGGTCAGTTGAACTGAAATACATATATACCCTTAATTCTGTTTGTCATTTGGGATTATTTCTGCTTTATAGAAGTAAATGTCGGGAGGTATCTTACAGACCAGCAAAGTGTTATAGGCCCATGCATTTACACTACACTGGACGTTTGGTACGGCTCGGATAAAATTGGTATGTACGCGTACCAAAAAGAAAGTTAGGCTCGGACCAATTTTGCAGTGTAAATGGTTTGCTGTGCCTTTTACCCGTGACGAAACAAACATTTTACCCGTGCCTGGCCTAAATAGTCCGAGCACGGGTACCCAAAATATTGGTTCGGCTCGGATAAAATTCGTAGCCGTAAACGATTATCCGGGCCAAAGCGCTTTCGTTCGGATTGCATGGCAAGCGATCACACTCAGAAGTTTACACGTGGAAAGAGAGCGATCAGTAGAGAACTTCTCACCATAATTTTGGCACTCGTACCAAATGGTTATTTAGCGGCACGGCAAAAAAATTATAGTGTAAACGAGGTAGCGAATCGATATTTTTGGTAGCGGTACCACTTTTATCCGAGCCGTGCCAAAAATTCAGTGTAGTGTAAATGAGCTCGTTTCCTACAGAATATTCGCTCAGAATTAATAAAACAGTAATTTAAAGTGATGTAGCCGCCATTATACCCGTAGTGGAGCATCTGCCGAATTTAGCAGTTGCAAATAAAAGAACCATAAGTTAAGATGCTCGTTCTATAATTAATGAAACAGTTTGATCTTCACAGAGGCCGAGAGATTGTGTACATGTGCCGGGTCTGTTTAAATAGAACCTCGGCGCTGCTCCGAGTTAATTTAATAACGAAGACAAAACTGTCTTTCACTACGAAAATACGGTTCGAACTCTCAATTCGACTCGCTTTATACTATCAATTTAAACTCAAAGAACTGAATGCAAAATGTCGTTTCTTTTCAGTAATAATAAGGTACCTAACGCTACACTAGTGATTTTTTACTTACCTTTATCCACTAAAGAATCAGTTCAATAATTCGGTGAAAATTAATTGTCATGTAAAGTTCTATGTCATATATCCAGGGTCATATATCATATCAGAGGAAGTGAGCGGGATATGCACCGCGAGACGTATAGCTTACAGCCAACTTCAAAAAAGGGCACGGTTTTTGCCGACTTCTTCATCGGCTTCGTGGGAAAACACACGCCTAACTCTAAATATGAATACATTAAAAAGTCATAAAAAACAACTGAAGTATGTGATCGATAAATGATTGAAAAGCAGCATTAGGTTATCTGAACTGCGAGTTATCAACCATGTCAAGTTATTGATTGTACGATAATAATCACCATTTTTCCTATCAAGAAGTCGTTTATCCTAAACCGGCGCGAGGGACTTTGTAATTAATTTGTGATATTTTCAGGTTGATTATTTCGGTTAGTTTGAACAGCTCTGACAAATACTGGCACTTCGTCTCATGTACAATCTTGCCGTTTAATTGACGAAAGAGTACCCTCCCATTGACAAATTGCCGACCGCTATTTCCAAACACTAGCTTTCTCCTTTCTAAGTGCTTACAGTTTTTTTCTTCAAACATTCCGCAAAATTACCATTTAGGGATGGTCCAAGTTCTCCGGTTTAACTGTGCCAGCTTCAATTGTCTCGAACATTCTATAACCGCAATAATAAAACTTCCTTCCACTCTAATAACTTAAAAGTAAAGCTCTGAACTCAGAACATAGTTTAAAATTAATAATTGTTTAGTATTTTATATTTTAAGTAATATAAACTAAACATTATCGTTCAAAGTGATCACAAAGTGCGTACACATCAGCAGGGAACATGTCAAAATTCCCGTTGATTTTCCCTGGTGATAACACATACGATAGCAAGCACTGTCCAATATCAGCAGGAGACAACGTATGGCATAATTTTCTCGAATAAATAGCATGTAATAGCAGAGAAAAAAATTGAACAACAAAAACCGAAAGTGTAAACAACTTGAGTGCGAGATGAAATGGTGAAAGAACAACTACTTTGATATTTGAAACACCGTAAACTATAAACCCTACAAAGGGAAAAACACCAATTACAATTATTATATTATTTTTTAGTGCAATAAATCACTAGAGACCGGATCTTAAAATTGAATCTCAAATCATAACTGAATCAGTTCTTTTTCTTAAATATATATTTTTCAGTAAAATGTTTCGTTCGACGTGATATGGAATTGTCTTCAAGCCAGCCACTCCATCAAATATTAGTTTACTGACGCAGTTAGTTTTCATACAGAGCGCACAAAACACATCAAAGTGGGGGAAGTAATCTGTATGTATATCAGATTGACTAGGAATAAACACAGCAAAAACGTAATAGAGTCCTCGGGCCGCCATCACGTTCGATGCCATGCATGGGAAAACCGCCGAAAATTCGGTGTCAAAGTTGTGTCCGGTATATTAGTTAAGCCTTGTTGTCAAAGGCAGAGCTCTTCACTATGTTTCCTTTTGGTACGTACGAGTGTCATATTCATTCGAATTGGAAAAAAGAAGCCACTATTAAAACTCGTCAAGTTTAATCGGTACCGAAAGCAATACTAGAATAGTGACTACCCTAAATTTGAAAAATCTTGAGAGAAAGACATTATCCCTAGGATAGTGCTATTAATGTGTAATTGTAATCTGTTCAGTTTGTCGTTTGGTTAGCGATTTAAATCCGGGGTAGCGCGGCTTACCCCGCTTCCCGCTTCGAACAACCGGGTCCTGCTTTTTGAACAGTTAACGAGAGTTCATACAAGTTACACATACATTGCTTTGCCTAGAATTTCTAATTTATGCATGTGTACTCAGTCTAAACTGAACTTCTCAATTTTGAGAGTGTAATCCGGTGAAATCCTTTCAATCCGATGATGTTCTACTAGCGGCAGGGTTTAGCATCTGATAAAGCCGGAAAAAGAAAAAAAATCGCCTTTAGGTGAAGATATGAAACGTAATAAAAATTTAAAAAGACGTTCCTACAGTTTTAACGAAAGGTTAAAAGATTATTATTTGGTTTGTCATAACATGACACTTTAGAGTTCCTATGAGGAAACTGCCCTTGGCTGCTAAAGGACTGGGCACTAATCAAGCATTGAGCTGAGAATTTGTCACACTTCGAGGATGGATGTTCACTTAGTATAGTGGTTACCACGTTGGCTTTGATGACAGAAGGTCATGGGTTCGGAATCCATAAAAACCTCACATTATTTTCTCTCCCTACTTTTTTCTCCTGTTTACCTGTGAACCCAGAACCCTAACTCTGAAACCTCGTCGTTTTACCTGCGAACTTGCTTTCGAAGTGGTTGGAATTGTGTTAGAGATTAGATTACTAGCAAGTCTCTATTCTATTCCTCTATTATTTTAGATTAGCGCGAAGCCATCGCTAAACATGGCGTTTTAAGTATAGACCCTACGTTCCGCTCTAAACCCAGCCATGCACGTTGAACAATGTTGCATGTGCCATGTTTAGCCATTGCTTCGCGCTTATATAGAAACTAGCGGAATAGAAGGGACTTACTAGTAGTATAGTTAGAGATTGGGTTTGAAGTCTATGAGCGATTCCTATAATTAGGAGCGCGTACAACACTTATTCTTGCTTAATTTCTAAGTATTCTTTGTTGGATCAGCTACCCTGGTTCCAGAGGGGCTCAGGTACGAATATACTGTAATGTGCCGCGATCGAAAGAGTTTTGATTCCCCGAAGGAGTTTTGTTTTGCTGCTCTCGCTTCGCTCGCCCCGACGATTTCGAGCCTCTGGTATCCAGGGTATGGACCAGCCAGTCGTTTTGCAGACCTGTAGGGGATTCAATCACTGGAGACTGGGACGAGACCGTGAACCTCCAGTCGTCACTCTGCAGGATAGCAATCTGAACATTTTCAAACTAAGAAAAATGCAAACTGTGGTATATTGTGTACACCAGCGTACATCTATTTCGGTTAACGTTGTATTCCCAGACCGAAATTGATTATGGTCTTCACACGTCTGCATATCAACAACAATGCTGCTGGCCCTAATTAACACTATAGGGC
Organism: Actinernus sp. WN-2022; assembly: GCA_030867875.1. Lineage (NCBI taxonomy): Eukaryota > Metazoa > Cnidaria > Anthozoa > Actiniaria > Actinernidae > Actinernus > Actinernus sp. WN-2022. Next base: position 176,320,453 of record JAOWCC010000577.1, on the reverse strand, counting down.
AATCTTCATTGTATTGTAATCATCGAGTCTGTTTCCCTCCGTGTTCGTGCAGCGCGCATATCACACCTGCCTGTACTTGATGCATGGTTAAAGTTTTGTTGGCACCGTGCATCAGTGCACGCAATCAGCTGCGTTCAGTTGTGTTAAACAGGTGTCAGCAACATTACATTGCGCACGGCGATGGTTCTTTTGCAGAATACGATCACGTGGTTGTACTGGATGGCACAACATATCGGACTTCAGTTATTGAAGATCGGTAGTGTTATTAGTAAAATCTGTTTGTAAATGCTATTTTCACCTCCAATCGATTGTCTATCTTTCTAAAGTCGTGTTTTAAAATATTGTTTGCCATCCAGTAAAGCCTTTTCCATGAGGGTACATCAGCACGTGACTGTTAGCTGTAAAAGGTTTATTATTACAGAGGTGGATGTTGTGGTTACTTTGGTGACAGTCTAGTCACATTGCCAATAAACAGAGAAATTTCAGTCAGTAACATTACAACAGTACGGAGATCCGGCGTAAAGCCGTATAACGACGACGAGAGCCAACAACAACAATAATAATAATATTCTGTATTCCGTGTGACAAATTCGAAATTATATAACAATGCATTATTGTATTACAATAATAAACGACTCCAGTGACGCGTGGAGTCGTCAACTTATGCATGATCATCAAGTAACAAAACACATTTTGTGGGTTAGTAAACTTCACATCAAAACACGAGACTAACCGGTAAGGTGCATTGAAGGAATGGTATTACCCTCGATAAAGTCAAACCAATATACAGTAGTTCCAATTTGAAAAGTGAAGCGGGGTTCATTAGCATATCCAGTCAATAACAGTTGATTTCGGTTGTTTACACTTCATCAGACTCCATGCTCGGATGCAACATTTTTTTTGCTGGGAATCCTAAAAATGTCGGAAATTGGTAGATTCAGGGAATTTACCCGGAAATCATTGATATATCGGGACAAACTGAAAATAAACCGGGACAACTTTTGAGAAAACACACGCCACAGCTCAAACAGGCTTCAGGCAAGATAGCCCCAAAGCTACACAATAGATTTACACATTGACATTTTTGTTACCCAATAATATAATATTGTTTTCCTTTGAGCGGCAGCATTCACTACCTATTAGGTATACTAGTTTATAGTACATTCTAACACTATAAGATTATCAAGAACATATATTGACACTTTCTTCCCTTGTTGAGTTACAGGAGTCATTTACGTATACTGTCTCAATGTAATAGAATAACAAGCACAATGTACGCTACGGTATATCACGCGCATGCGCTCATTCTACCGACCTCCTGGTATGACGTAGCTCAAGACCACCGACTAACCTTGAAACTCTTTCTGATTTATACAAAATATTTGGTAAAATCACTTATATAAGGCTCAAATATAACATGGTTGTTTAGAAAAAACAAATTATCCAGCCAGCACGTTTTTGTATAAGAAATGAGGCCTCCCATAATTAGCATATTGGAAAAAGAAGCCTTTATAACTCACAGACGCAACACCCAAATCAAGAAATGTTACAGTTCACCTATTTACTCGGATGGAGAATCGATTTTAATAATACAAAATTTGGGCTCATATGCACTTTAGAGATATGTTTCCAATGGCATCCAAAGACTATCGAACAACTTTAAAAATCTCCCTGATACACTTTGATGTTTAAGGGAAAGAGGATACACCTTATTCCAAAATGGCAAATCTTGTTTTAGTAGTAGAGAGAGCAGTAAATAACAGTTGAATGCTACCACGTTAAAGAGTAAGCCAAGATTAGCCTAAATTTCAGCCGTCTCCTCCGGTTCGTTCCTCCCGAGAGAGACGTCTGAATCCAATATGCCGTCCAATGACGTCACTACCAGAAAACCTGGTAGTGATCTTTGATTGGTTCATATTCTATAATTTCGCATAATTATCATAATTAACTCATCCGAGAAGACGGCAGGATTCACTCGTGATTGTTGATCGTTGTGTTTCAGTGGAGTGATTGTCTTTGGCAAAGACCTTGAATTCGTAAGGAAAACATCTGGAAATGGATTGAAAGTGTCCTGCACAATAACCGGCCGACTGTCCTGCCGTAAACATGTACATTTTATCCCGTCGCGTCCGCAGGGTTGTTGATAATCGATTATTTGTTTACACTTGCAGTGGTAAAGAATGTCGCTACTCTCTTCAAGGAACTGTTCTTTCCCGTAAAAGAGTCTTCGTATTTCTTCGAAAATTCTCCATTATCCTTTCATGTTTTTCTACTTTTTTGTTGCATCATTTACATAGGTAATATCTCGTAGCTGTGTCGATTCGAACGGCAGATCGGTGAGACAAAGATCAACGGAAAGACAACGGATCAACTGTACTTTGCCTCCAAATATAATATAACGATTTGTTGCTTCGAAAAGGTTTTCACAACGTAAGAGCCACTTGAGAAGCAAATGGGATGGGATATATATAGGTAAGGCTTTTATTTTGGCCGGCATGATCTCAAATAATTTCTCAAGGCGAGCGATGACCGCCGTGCCAGTTTTATTTGCATAAATTAAATTGTTAATCCGCCTTGACGTCACTGGACGGCATTATCGGCGATTGGATTCAGACGTCTCTCTCGGGAGGAACGAACCAGAGGAGAAGGCTGAAATTCAGGCTAAGCCAAGATTAGCAATACTCTGAATGTTAGAGGCGATAGCATAAAATGGTACTAAGTTATCGAGATTTCAATAGTAGAGTTTTGTATGGGTTTGAGCCAGTAAAGTTATACCTACTAGCCTCGTTTTCGTGATTTACACTGTATTTAAATGTCAATAACTTTGCAATAATAAAAGACCAAACTCTCAAACTGCTCAGTATTACGTACTTTTGCATGCCTTAATATAGACGGCATTCACTTCGCCCAAGAGACTAATGGTCTCTTGCTTCGCCTAACATCCTAAGTTTTTTTGGCATTATGCAAAATAGGAGCAGCCGTATCGGAATAAAGAAAATAGTTATGAATAGGAAAATAGTAGTTTTCCCTCTCCATAAGAGCCGGGAGCGTCAAAATCTGTCAAAACGAGGACAGAAATGCAGGTGTACCATCATAGACGTGTAGTCTAGTATCATAATACAGTGATCTTCTCGCTTTCAAGTAGTTTGAGCACTTAAGGTGGCCCGCGGCTATTTATTTTGGCAACGAGGGTCTTTTTAAATCGCGTTTTTGAAGAGCTAAACATTATCCGATTTCTGAGATTTTTTGGACTTTTAATAAAGAATCCTCGAATTTTATAAAAAGTACAATTAGAAAGTGATTAACAAAGAACTGCTGAAGATATAAGCGATTTTCCAAAACGTTGTTTTCTAGGAAAGAGCGTATATTTCAAAACCCAAAAGATGGATTTGTTCCATTTTACTTTCAACGAGTGCCCAACCTCCAAGGTCTGTGACAGGCAAGTTTCAGGTTAATCGGCACCATACAAGTTTCTCAGCAAACGGCTGATCAATTTTAACCTCAAAATGTTATGCTCATGCATCTGGTTCAACTGCCGGAGAAATATTACGGTAATAATTAAATCGTACATACCATATGGAAGTTCAATACCACTTGAAACTTCTGTGCCAAAGGCAAGAAGATCGGAAACTGTAACTAACGTTATGCGGCGAACGAAGTAAGATAGGTTATTGCTGAATATTTGCGAAAATCGAGAAATTTGTATTCTTTCGGCGTCAAAAAAAATCACCCAATTGTTTTTCTTAAGTTCCTAATATGACTTACAGTAGCATATTTTAAAGTACCTTACCGAGTTTCAGCGCGCTTTGACCATACGCTTTTGAGAAATAAAGGCTGTAAACTTCAGCTTGTGCGAGACTTCTAAAATCTAAATGCTTGGAAAACCCCTCATGTTCGCTAATTTATTCAATGGGTTTGTTTTGAATTTCCGCACGGGTTCTGCCACTTGGGAATCGCGAGGCAAGGAATAATTAAAATTATTGTTGAAATTAAAATGAGGATTACATTGTAATTCATGGGACTGTGTGCAGTAACCCATGAAACAGGTGTTACGTGTTATGTCCACATGGTAGTAAGTAGCGACGAGGGGAGAACATTTGAAGAACGTTTCCACAGTAGGATACTCCTTGGCACCAAAACATTACTCAGCCTGGAACTATTATTACAAATGCTTACTACACTTGCAAAATTAATCCTCATTTTAATTTCAACATTAATTTTAATTATTCCTTGCCTCGCGATTCCCAAGTGGCAGAACCCGTGCGGAAATTCAAAACAAACCCATTGAATAAATTAGCGAACATGAGGGGTTTTCCAAGCATTTAGATTTTAGAAGTCTCGCACAAGCTGAAGTTTACAGCCTTTATTCCTCAAAAGCGTATGGTCAAAGCGCGCTGAAACTCGGTAAGGTACTTTAAAATATGCTACTGTAAGTCATATTAGGAACTTAAGAAAAACAAATGGGTGAATTTTTTTGACGCCGAAAGAATACAAATTTCTCGATTTTCGCAAATATTCAGCAATAACCTATCTTACTTCGTTCGCCGCATAACGTTAGTTGCAGTTTTCCGATCTTCTTGCCTTTGGGACAGAAGTTTCAAGTGGTATTGAACTTCCATATGGTATGTACGATTTAATTAGTACCGTAATATTTCTCCGGCAGTTGAACCAGATGCCTGAGCATAATAGTTTAAGGTTAAAATTGATCAGCCGTTTGCTGAGAAACTTGTATGGTGCCGATTAACCTGAGACTTGCCTGTCACAGACCTTGGAGGTTGTGCACTCGTTGAAAGTAAAATGGAACAAATCCATCTTTTGGGTTTTGAAATTTACGCTCTTTCCTAAAAAACAACGTTTCGAAAAATCGCTTATATCTTCAGCAATTCTTTGTTAATCACTTTCTAATTGTACTTTTTATAAAATTCGAGGATTCGTTATTACAAGTTCGAAAAATCTCAGAAATCGGATAATGTTTAGCTCTTCAAAAACGCGATTTAAAAAGACCCCCATTGTCAAAATAAATAGCCGCGGGCCACCTTAAGAGGATCAGTACTAGTAACTCCAGTCGAAGTCCCACTTTACACGTGACTACAATTAAACGACTTTGGGGAAAGACGAATACGTTTGCTTCGAGACAACATTAAAGTGTTTCTTATTTTGGTTATCTGATCTTATTTGCATAATTTGGAAGGTAAGTCTGTAGAGAGAAACTAATGCTACCACATGAAAGATCACATTAACTAGTAATTGTGTTCAGTTTTAGAGCAATGTGTAGAATTGAGTTATAGACATTTTAAATGCAGAAAAACACGAAAGCGCGAGACTGGAAATTAAAGGCCTCGTGTTTTTTCGCATGCTCAAGAATACCAATATAATCTTTCTAATTTCTCATGGCTGTAATTTCATCGTTTTTTAAGCTACAGCACTCGCATTTCACAAGATCACTAAATGTCGAGATGCTCTTTCGCGTGGCAATGATAATGTTTTCTGTACATGGATAAACTATTGAAACAGGAATACGCATTTATGAATAGGTACGTGTATGGCTTCGCTTTCTATCGTGTCAGGAGGTACTGGGCGTTTCAGGAGGTACTGGAAGGAGCTCCATTGTTGAGGGCGGCTCTCATATTTGTGATGTAAGTTGTTAATCAGTCTCTCTTTTTACTGTAACTGGAAAATAGGAACTATATACCTCACAGTGGTTCCCTCCCGGTGTGCATGCATCAGTGGTAACCTCTCACTGGAGCAACGAAACATTATTGAACTGATAAATATATCCTTTAGGTTTTTATTATTACCAGTTAGATCTTAGATTTTCGAATTAGTGCCTCGTTTTCTAATCCATTGTGTAGTAGTAAATCATCACGCGAGCCTTAGCTTTGTTTATGGTACTTCCTCGCCAACGCACATGCATATAGGCCTGAGCGGATTGTGCTAGCATAATTTTTGGCATAATTGGAGCAAACGAGCATAATTTTTCAAAGAAGCACTGCTCGAGCATAATTACCAGATTGTAGCATAATTTGAAGCATTAAAGCCAAAAGCAATGCTATTATTGCTTTTATAGTGCCTTTCCTAATTATTATCTGGTATACTTTGCTTAGATTCTAAATTTTTCCAAAGCAAATACCTGAATTTCACGAGTGTGCGTTAAACGTGAAAAAAGCCAAAAAGCCAAAAAGCCGTCTTTTGTTCAGAGCGTGGGAACAGTCACGCCTGATTGGTTTCTGTGTCCGTTGGTACTAAAAAGTCTATAAAATGTTGTGTGAACAACTAAAAATGCCGCGCATCAACTAATGCCGGCCGTCTTCGAAAAACTTTTTTTGTGAGCATAATTGTGTAATCTACGAGCATAATTTTTGAACTTTGGCATAATTTGGGCATAATTCGACAAAATTTGGAGCAGTGCTAGCGGCATAATATGCCACTTTTAGGAGCACAATCCGCTCAGGCCTACATGCATACACTCAGGTATCAGTCTTTAGCTTGAACTCGGACTGACTAGCCACCCATGGTACCTGTATGAGTGAAAAGTCTTGTTTTGTCTAGCCCTGCTGCTATCAACCCTTTCTTCGGCGTTTTTTACTTGACAAAGAAAAGAGTCGCACTGCAGATTTGCGGCGGTATCTAAAGTAGATTGGGGAAGAGTTTCTGTGGGCGGTTGGCTTCTCACGCAAGTAACAATTTATCAAGGCCTCAGGCTTACGTTTGTATCTCATGCTACCATTACTTTCCCATTATAATCTTAAACAAACGCCAAAGGGGAACGCAGTATTAGTAGTCTATTTTCCACTTCCTTTGAGGTCTTGCATTAATAGATGCCTAACGAAACTTTACCGGAAATATTTCATATCCGGCATGATCTAATTCAGCAAAAAAAAGCCAAAGTAACTCTCACCTCGCGGATCCCCGTTAGGATAACATTGCAAAAATAATATGCTTATGTGCGAAACACAACATAATCGTTTTTTATGTTTACTGTTCTATCAATCTCAGGTTTAGCCTGAAACACAGCCGTATCCTTGACTTGTTCCCATGGATATCACAGGAGAGCAATAAATCACTGAAAATATTGTATAAACAGTATTTTAATGTTTTGCATCAAACAGAATTAAAAGCGATTTTTAATATCGTCGATTGTTTCTTTGTTCTAGATTAGAAACAAGGTAAAGTAGATATGTTGTGTTCAATTGAACATTTGGCAGTAGTACGAAGGCGCCAGCTCGTATACATTCAGTCTCGCGCATACTCGACCAATATACTCAAAATTAGCCAATATATATATTCTGCTTTTTTTGCCAGAGAACAAAATATTAGTGACAATTTTTTGCATTAATTGCTGCCTGAACTGTACTTGTCGAGCAATGAAGTAATAAAAAGGCAAAACAGAAATAAGCCGAATACAGCTTTTTCTGAAAATCTAACCGTCAGAAATGAAAAAAAACCTTCCAGTTAGCACATCGTTCTGCTTGTACTGATTCCACCAGATTATATGATCTGAGTGTTTACAAAGTACCCTTTACGATCTTGAAGTACGACGAGAAATACAAACTCACTAGATCATCGGGTATCCAAAGTATATCATATCTCTCTACGAGATCTTGTAGCCAAGAAAGGACAAGTGCGGCTTATTTAATTGATTTCCTTTCTTTAATTTTGTATTAAAATGTTCTGTGCTTTTTCAGTGTATTCAATGAAGAGTTGTGTATGAGTACGATTATAAAAACAGCGAGCAATTAAGAAATGGTCTTGCTTATATATAGTTTTGATTCCGTACTGGAGACACCTGATTCTAAAATTATCAACCGAAGCTGGTCTGAAATTTACGTAAATTGCCTTCATGGCATTCCTTGTATTTGCCTTTCTCATGATGAGTACTTTCATTAATTGTCCATTCTGCTGCCCTCCATGGAAAATCATTTTTATATACACACTTCTCAATATACACATACATACATATACATATATATACATATATATACATACATACACTACACATGCGTATACAGAAATATAGATGGGAAAACAACCATACAAGTATATATACATAGACATACATATATAGTACGCATGTACCTATAACATTGTACATATAAAGGTGTTGGAGTTTATTCATAAATCAAAACTCACTCGAAGCTTAAAAGAAAAATAGTTTTAAACGAGCATATACTTCACTAAAAATCTAAACCGCAAAAAAAGTTATCTCGACTCACCTCATAAACCATGCTCCATGTAAACAAATGAACCTATTTGAAAGCAACCTGCCACTTCCTTCGTTCGCGGTCAGTTGAATTGAACGAAGTCAATAAGAACTAAATGTATCCTGACTGTTTTTTAGGGAAAGTACGCTAGCTTGGCCAGACAGCTCGGGAGGGGGGGGGGGGAGAAGACAAAAAAATAGAGTATTTGTTTGAGCCTAGAGGCTAAGTGAACCGTGAGGTTTTCGAGTTAGGCCCTAGTAGCTATCTAAAGTTTGAGTTTATTTAATAAAAGAAGCAGCAAGGAAGAGGAACTGGGACTATTAAATATTTTTTAATGGAAAGGTAACTAATGACTTAGAAAAAATTAAGAACGTTTCTATTCATGTTTCTTTAAGTGTTGTTCTGACAGTAAATACTGTTTAATTTCTTTGGTAAAGGAAAATGTACTGAGGTCTTTCAGATGGTGAGGGATCTCATGCCAAAGGTCAATTGCCTTGTAGGAAAACATTTGTTTTCCAGTATTGGTACGAACACGTGGTTTACATACATTTTGTTTGGATACGTACCTTGTATTGTATGTATGCCGGTCACAAATGCGTAACTTAAGGGCGTGGAGGCGGTAAACATTATTTACAGTTAGAATGTCTAATAGGTTTAGGAGAGGGAGAGCGCTTTCAGTATTGGGCCCAGACGTTACTGTAAAAAACATTAATCTTGCTTAGATTATAATTTTTGTAAATGCGTTTTGTAAGCACTTCCCCAAGCTATTACAGCATATGATAGATAGGGGTAGATAAGGTTATAGTAAATTTGTTTAAGTTGATGAATAGAGAGATAGTGCCTTAGGTTTGAAACGATGCCAATATTCCGTGAAATACGAGAGCAAATAGGGAATGGAAAATCTTATGTTGGTCTGAAATAGGGTCAGGGTTTTGAGAGCCGAGCGGAACACTCCCACCCGAAATTCCTGGGAGTACCCTCCCCCTTCCCTCCCCTTCCCCCCCCCCCCCCCCCCCCCCTCCCGGGAAGACAGTCTCGATGGCATTCCATTTTTACTGTAATATTAATTTTATCATTCCCTTTCAGCGCACTATTATTATATCAGTTAGATTCACGACGAATTAAAACAGTCCGGTCCATATTTTTCAAACACTGAGGCGAAGTCAGGACTACTAAAAAATACTGCATACTCATCAAGTTCAAAGATAAACTAACAATATCCTTGTGGGAGGATGCTCTATAGGGAAACCAGTACTCAGTTGTCTTACCTTTTACTCGAATTTTCAGCCGGCAAGTGAACGGCTTCATTAGCAGCAGTATAGAGCGTGCGCCCCTTTTTTTTACAATTTACGAAAATGCCCCAAATTACTGCATTTTCGGTCCACTTCTGCGATTTTTAAAGCATGTTCAGTCAAGCACTAGTCCCCCCCTGCTGTTACTAGCCCATGTTCCACGTAGATCAACACCCTGTACCATCGTGGTATAGACAAATTCTTGATCTACGCCAAGTTCTTTATGCTTCAGATATGTCTCCGAAAGTGACCTCCATTTAGAAATGTCCGTGTGGTAGGTATACCTGAGGTAATCGCGTTGCGATATGAAAGGTTACAACTTGTGTGTTTGGCTAACCGTTGGCCGGCCAACCATTTGTGGAAAGAGTTGCTGCGGAACTTATTGTAAAGTCCATCTCGCAAAGCTCCGAAAGGTCGTCCACTTCCAGTACCATGCAGGTCTTGCGGAAATGGCGTTCAGAGTGATATACGATGGTGTCGAGCATGTGGCCGAGATAAGATCCGGCAAAGGCACATAGCTATGGAGAGAAGAGCAAAGCAGCAGTTTCGATCGGTGATGGGTGAGGTTAGGCACATAGCTATGGTGAGAAGAGCAAAGCAGCAGTTTCCATCGGTAATGGGTGAGCTTCTTGCGATTTCTCGCAATTTGACCCCCTATTAGAGATCGCTAGTATAAGGTATACCCATCCGTCATGGCTACTATGGATGATTTGATCGATGAGATGCTTGCAGAGTATGACGAACCAATTCCGAAAGAACCAAGGCTGTCATTTATCGACCTGGACGCCCAGGTTCCTCCTTCCATAAGACTTCCAGCTGACCAGTGGGTGGAACTCTTGAATGATGCCAAAGATGAGTTTGAGGTCGACGGCGCCACTGCTGTCTTCTCTACGTGGAGGGTGGAATCAGATGACCCACTTGACGTTGGCGATATCGGGATTGTCAATGGGATTGAAGCGAGGGCCGGCCGGCTGGCTCTGGATGTCCGTATGACAGGCGAGAGGGCGACACAGCTCCTTACGGCCCTTCCAGAGGGTAAGTTCATCCTGAAAATCAAGTTTCTTAGAGAGAACATTTACGATGGTGAGAGTTATTGGATCGTCGAAGATAAGTTCGACCCAGTCCATGCCGAGAGGAAGAAGGGGTATGGCATTATCGAGATATCTCAGGACACAAATCCAGGCGCAATAACTGGCATCGACAGGTTGTTCTACCAGAACGCATATCCCGTCACTGCTGTTGTCTATGGACTCTACCCCATCAGAGACCCAAATCCTGCAAATTTGGCTCCAATGCGCAATGGGCGATCTTAATTGTGTCGCACAGAGAGTGGTGGAGCACTTTGAAGGTGCGAGAGGCCAGGGGTTAACCCCCACAAGGCGTCAGAAAATACAGGAGTGGGAAGAACGAGTCCACCAAACCGGTGCCACAGTTGTTGATGTGTCTAAACTAGAGAGGATCCTAAAACGGTCCATCATCCTGCGGGACATTGCTGGCGAGGACATCCACAACAGCGGCAAACACCAGTGCAAGCGTGGCCTTATAGAACTAATCGTCCACAATGGCCACGCCTGGTCCAAGGACCTACGTTTCCCACAGTCTCGTAACGTCCATATATACGAGGGTGATGTGTGGGAAGCCATTCGACAAGCAACTTGGAACGAACCAAAAGCAGTCTGGTTGCTGGGTGACAGTTCCAAAGGAAGGCGACTTAATGTCAACCAATTCGTGCTTCAGGACGGCCGCACTTACAGGACGCAGGAAACCCACGAGAGACTTCAAAGAGTTTGTCAAATCTTGGGTGACGAGAGTTCTTGCTGATCGGGTCTTCGGTGAGAACCACGCCGCAAGTGTCATCGCAAAGGAAAATAATGGTTGGAAGCCAACCCCAACCAACTTTCTCGAAGACATCCAAAAGGCTTGTGCGGAGCATGACCACGGTGGTCTCTGGAATTCGATGGACTACGACACCAGAGACAGTTGACATGAAGGCCTGCTATCCAGCCAGCTTTCGAGGAGAAGGCGAGGCAAAGCCGTACTTCAAACGGTTCGGCCATCCAACTCATCGTATGACTCGAGTTAGCATAAATGGCCCTCTTCCCAGTGACATTGGAACCGGATTTGCCGAGATCTAGGAGTGGGCCTTTGCTCCCACCTGACACCCTGTCATTCCAGCATGGTTTGGGAAGCATTTTGCAGAGAATGGTGGGGCCCCAACACATCTTCTCGCCTTTCTTGTAGACAAAGGATTCCTGAAAACTCTCAAGGTCCGTGAGGCTATTGTGGCTTTTGAAAAGCAAACCAAGATCTGGCTCCCAGAAAGTCGTGACCAGGGATGCAGCATTATAGGCAAGTTCACCCAGGGTAGCAAGGCCGATGGAAAACGCTTGACCAGAAGGCTAGTAACAGACCAAGGAGAGCTCGATTTTCTAGTACGAGATACTCGCCAAAGTGGCACCCTGGTTGGTGCACCGGAACGATGTCCCCTTGGCCACATCCTCACATACTACGATGGCTCACAGCCTCAGTACACACATCTGCGCGCAAGCATGCTGGCTTATGCCCACATAAATCTACTCAGTATGCCTCAGCGTTTCACCCCTTCCGAGGCTGTTCGTGTCGCCACCGACTCCATATACGTCCAGAAAACTGCGCTTTGCAAACTGGATGGAGTTGAGGCATACGTGGCTCCCAAGATGTGCATCTGTGGTGAAGAGATATGTGTATCCTACTCTCTCGGTGAGCCATATCTTCCCACAGTGGCTCCAGCCCAATGGCGCGACAAAAATGAACCATGCAGCCTACCTTCCCAAGCCAGAGTACGAAAGCCAACAAAAAGAACTACCACCCAGCACAGCACCATGCTACGCCGATCCATTGTCACGGCACCAACTGAGCTATCTCAACGGTGGTGGAGGTAGTGGCAAAACCACGAGAGCAATCGAGCTCTTTCGGACGAGAGATCCTCTCATTTTCACTCCAACACATCGTTTAGCCAAAGAGATGCGTGCTAGAGGGGTACAGGCCCAAACCTACCATAGTTTCTTCCGGTATTGCGGTGTCAAAAGAGCCAAAGCGACAGAAGAGGACCTTCGCACTCTACAGGCTTTGTCCAAATATAGCGGGAAGTCGATCAACGTCTTCAAGGCAGAAAAGGACTGGGGGGCTGGCGAGGAAGTTCTCTTAGCAATAGACACTAATGTGGTCCCAGAGCTTGATCTCGATGGAAACGAAGTGGAAGCAGAGGAGGCTATATTTGTTGCTCGAAAAGAGGACGACCCCCTTCATCACCCGGGATCCAACAAAACCGGCCCCCAATTTAGCGGACAAAGAATGGACACCTGACCGGTTGGGACAGAAATACGTACCAAGAGTTGTAATCTGGGATGAGGTGTGTACCGTGCCTCACCCTATTCTAGAGACGTTTCTGGGCTGTCTCGACCAAAGAGGTGTCCAAGTCGTCTGTTGTGGTGATCAAGGCCAACCTCCTCCGATCTCAGGTGAATTGCCTCACAATTGGTTGAAAAAAACAAGCCAACTACTACGAAGAGATCGAGAACGACTACAGGGCAAAAGACGACGAACTCAAAGCTCTCAAAAAGCGCATCCGCCTTCAAACCGACAAAGTCCAATGTCAGGAAATGCGTCGCTCTCTCCCGGTTTGCCTTGGATGGGATCAGTTTGTCGAAGCCTGGAGGCCGTGCGACCTCATATTGACCAGCCGTCAGAAGGTCCGAGACCGAGTACAGAAGCTCTTGTTCCATCGGCAGAAGGAGTGCTTTCCAGACATCCCCGTTCCTCTTCTCTACCATCCCAAATACAGTCGGAAGCAAAACGTCATGGTAGCTATCCCAGGCACCGACAAGAGAGAAAAGCTTGTCCTCAACGACATTGTAGATGTTACTATCGACACAGAGGAAGCAGCAGCTGGAACCGCGTCTCTTGACTGGCGCTTTGGTTACGCTCTCACAGTCCATTCCACCCAAGGCCTCACAATCTATGACCCCAAAAAAGTGTGGATCATTGACGACTACCTTGGTTGGTCCAACCTCGTCTACCTCGCAGTGTCCAGAGTGGAATATATGCGCCAACTTGAGCGTGTTGATTGTCCACCGGAGGACATACCGCAAATGTTGCCATCGGATTGGACCAAGGACATGCTCAAGCTGGCGCATATCCGCAAAGTCATTTGTAGGAAGCTCGTGGCCTACAAGCGCCGGAATCGAGCCAAGACATTCCAAGGATTCGACTTAAAAGTCGATAACATACTACAGCTCAAGAAAATCCAAAATAACTGTTGCGCTGCGTGTAACATAGAACTGCTCTGGATTTATGCCCCAAGAGACCCACGACAGTTCTCAGTTGATCGGCTGGATAACTCCAAGGGACATACTTGTGACAATGTTAGGCTGACTTGTCTCGAGTGCAACGTAAGAAGAGGAGCAGTGCCACTGTCGGGACAACTAGAGAACACTATTTGGCGGCAGATCTGTGTCAGGGGGTACAACGAGGAGTTCTTCGCGGACGAAACCACGCAGTGGTACTTGCGTCGCTGGGACGACTTCTACTCGTTGCGTCGCTGGCTGTGGTGTCGTCAAATAGTAAAGGACTGGCCCATCCAGCTTGATAACAACACGTCCTGGCTGGTATATATCTAGAGACCACACAGGATCAGTTGCACGACGGCGACCACCTTCCAGCTCACCAGATGCGTAGAGATATCGAACAGTGACACTAGAGGGAAGCCTTTGCTCTTTGAGACCAATTGGACGCCCAGAGTGTGCAGGCTCTGCCGGCTTTGATTCGATTTCCTCTTTGGCAACTGCTAAGGCTGGTTGTTTTCCCGTCAAACGGGTAACTTCGTTGTTCAAAGCTTTGATGACACTAGGTAAACGAACTACCCACTCAACTGACCTCTGACCCTCAGGGAGCAGCATTTCTTGAGCATATTGGTGTCCAAATAGCCTTTCAGACAGCGTCCGATTAAAGCGCTCAACAATCGCTTGATCCCGGTGGACATCCACACGTCCACGTCTCACAGAAACTCCATGTTTGGTAAGCAGTGGGGAAACAGCACCCATGAACTCACGTCCTGGATCGATCTGAAGCAGCTTCGGCCATGTCAGTGAACTTCGCTTGTAGATTCGCTCGAAAGCCGCAGCCACCTCTTTAGCCTCCGTAGTGGTCAATGGCTCGGCTTCTTTGTACCTGGAGGCTATGTCAACAACTGTAAGTGCATATTTGTATAGCTTCCATGTTCGTCCCGAACGGACCCTGTCATGCGGAAGAAAGAGCAGATCGGCTTGGTGAACCTCGTTTGGCGAAGAGACATCAAATTTAGGTCGTGGTACGTACCGAGGAGCAGGCAAATAGATCTGCCATATAGCTTGCTTTCCAGCCACATCCGAGCCATATCTTCGGAGACGCCAGCTGCGGTGGCAAGATGTCCAATAGCCGGGAGGCCTTTCCAGTAGCCTTGAGGGCTGTAGTACTGTAGACTGAGTTTACGACTCAACTTGCTGGTCATTGTCGTTGTCATTAACGTGTTAATATATGATACAGGCACGAACCTTCAACAAGCTAAGTCTACAGCCATCGACTAGCAGCAGAGCCAATGGCAAGCATTCCACCCCCAACATAGACCAACTCACCTGTCTTCTGTGCACTCGAAGGTCGATAGTAGTCTGAGAAACTAGGTTCGTGCAGGGCTGGTATGCGGTGTAGCCCCACGTGTACAGTATTGTACAGCACAAGAGCACGGTCCGTATCATTGAGATCCTCAGAAGCATGACGCTGCAGACGTTCCTGTTCTTGGACCCAGTCAGCTAATTGTTCATGATGCTCTTGGAAAACAGCCCAGTCTGCCTGATACTTCTCGAGAGCTTTATCGTGTCTTTTTCGCTCTATGGCTAGCACGTCAGGACCTTTACCAGAGATTGCCCGGGCGAGGTAGCTTCCACTTACAAAGGCCGTTGCGTTGAGTACGGCTCCGCCTATTATCATAGCTATGGTAGCCATCGTAGCTTTGCTACACACTCTGTGGGATCAACTTTTGGTCCTCGAGATATTTCTTGGCGGCAATGCTACCAGCCAATACAGCCGTCCACTTCACGTAATTCAAGACGGAAGCCGAAGGATCGCTAAGCATGGACTCCTTGACCAACATTTTTGCGATGAACCCAATGCCCGCAGCGAGTCCAGATAATATAGCAGCGTCTGTTACTGTTTGCATCAACTTGTTCTCTACCATTATCGTGGGGCATATGACCTATGGTTCTAGTCTTCAAATGGCGCACCATCTACTCCATGTCAGGCAACACGCGCGCTGGGGGCACTGTGTGTTTATCGGGAGCACGTGGTGTAGCTGGTGTTGTACTACCAGGCTCGGAGGGCGAATAGCTACAACAGTCCTTGATGCGTTGTGTGTTCTTCTTGTATTGATAGTACAGCCCTACCAACGTAGCACCTACACCGATAGCTGTGAGTGTAGTGTTGGCAGACAAGTTCTTGAGCCAGCCGGATTCAGCAACCTCACTTTCTGCCTCCACTTCACCTTCGCGCTCCTCCTCGCGATCCAACTCGCGATTCAATGCCTCTCTAGCACGACGGTTGCTTGCTGCCAGTGCTATTCCAGCAGCGACACGCTTGGGATCTTTTACCTTTTGTTTTTTTCTCAGGCACAGTCTTCGGAGGGTCTGCAGTGATCCGATCCATCTGTTACTCCATCTTGCTTTGATATAGCAGTTGACTGTAGGTCTTTAATAGGTTGATCACTTGATGTGATTGCTACGCAATCAGGAACAACTACGTGGTTGGCTAGATGGAACGAAGCACTATCTAGGGCCACTAAGCGACCTGCTTTAAGAGACAACAAGCCGGCCACAGCAGATATCTCGTTGCGGACTAGGTGGTCTTCTTGTAGGTCCTTCAACAGTGCTTGTTGGTCATCTAGAGGAACTAGGTATGCAACTATGCGGGTAGCTAGACGCATCACACCATTGACTAGACACTCTGTTATTTGCTGAGCTAGAACGGCCTGGTACATTCTATGTAACCGCTCTACGTCTTTCTCAGGTAGTCTAAAAATGTCTCCTAGAGAGACATTTTCCCCTAGATATTCCTTTGTAGTACCTGTTGCTGCCAAAATTGAAAGTGCTTCCCGATGATCATTTGCTGTTTCAGCAGCCGAATTGGTTGCTTCTGACTTGGCTGGAGGACCTGTTACATCCTCATCTAGTAGGGCAGCTATTTCATCCTCCATGGTATACTACAGTATACTGTGGGGTGCAGGCAGCTCTAATACTACTGCGAAAGGATGTCGGAGACAGAAGCATATGCGAGCAAACTTGTGGGCCTTGAGCTCCGAGGCCAACATCTTTTTCTCATCCGCCTCCAACCCTCCTAACCTCGGCATCCAGAGCTGACGCCGTATGGAAGGCCACAACCATGGCTACATTTTCGCTGAAGGGTTTGCAGATACTCGTGAGCTGTTGGGAGAGCACCCAAACAGAAATACCGATGTGGCGAGCAGAAAAGGCCAGTTCCACGAGTTTGTTGGTTCGTTTCTTGACATCCTTTGAAGCGGCACAATCATCGAGTATCAGTAGGGTATTGGTCCCTGCCCAAAAGGTGGCACAAACATGCAGTGCGGCGTCGATGGCATCTTGTGGGGGTGATATAGCAAAGAAATGAGGGTCTCGATGGGCAAATCCACGATAGGTTTTGTTGTTGGCATACGTATGACATACGAGTACGATGTAGTCGAACTTGCCGCGAAATGCTCCACGAAGGTGCTCCACGAGAAATGCCGTTTTTCCGCATTTTGTGGGTCCTACTACAAGGGCATTGAATGGAATGTGTTCTACCAGGGCATCCATGTAGCTTTGCTATATACTGTTTCTCCAAAAATGGTTAATATGCTATATTATGGAAGGCTCCATTTAATACCGTGAGTTGGGCATCAGCGCTGCCTCCACTCCTATGAACACGGATGCGGAGGTGGCTTCCACCCTCCGTTTGGGCCAAGCCATCACCGTGGATAGCTGGATCCATTGCCGTGCGACAGTCAACCAGGACGGCGAATTTGTTGTTGTAGAACTTGGTGGAGGTCATGGCTGTTGCTTGTCCTGCCAGTTGTGGAGCTTGTCGATTTCCTCCGGACATGGCAAACCATCCCTTGGCAGCCTTCCAGAAGTCTGGTGGTAGCATACCTCCTGGAAAGAGGCTGTTTGGAATTCCATTGACGTCTACCTCGACCTTTGTGATACCCGGATTGACAAATGCCTCGCTGTCCCGGGTGCCAGTGGTGTATGGATCCACGAAGAGGAGAAGTAGTCCATTAAAGGATCGCCGTTGGGATTTGATGGTCTGAGCCACCAGAGTGTCGGACGCCTTATTCACAGATACGATCATGAAGTGGACAGCGCGGTTGAACAGGAAGGCAGCGCCTGTGGTATATGCGTGCTGTGCCTGCCTGGCGATAGTTTCACTCTCGATGACCTTATACTCCAGCTCGATGTTATTGAGCTTGTGTGTGCCTAGCTAGGTGGAGTCTGATCCCACAATCACATCGGTGGCATCTGCTAGAGTCAGCTCAAACGAAAGAGTGTCACGTAGGGCGTGGGGAGACAGGGCTCCATGTTGTGTCAGAATATCAAAGTCTAACGGAATTCGATATTTCGATCCATATGTGGCCAGGAGCGTATTGTCTGCAGCATTCGACGTGTTCTTGTCGCCAGCCGCTGATCGAAGTTTATTCACGTTCTCTGACTGAATACCTTGTTGAGTCCGATCGCCTTCTCGCTCTGAAGTAGGAAGATAGAGATCGGAATATACCTGTAGGAGATCTGGTCGGCCAGTCTCTTCCAGTGTCTTAGCTCCCATTTTGCAAATTCGACTTGAGACCAGACAGCGTCCGACATTGGCCACCACTCGGTTGTTGGCGTGTCCACCAGACAACTCAAGGTCAGCCAAGAGTGCTAGGCTACCTGGAACTAGGACGATGTTTTTTCCTAGTATTGGAACCTCAACACGGAGTCTCTCTCCTGGGTTGGCAGATGATGGTGAGAAATTTATTCTATATAGAATGCGTCGAGCTTTGAGCCCAAGAGGCTCTCTGCGTGCTTGTGCAGGAACTAACTTTGACGATAACATATTGAATATGTATGGCATATAGCTTAGTTATATCACATAGCATACGTGTTCAATATGAATACTGTCGAGGTGGACACAACGGACAAAGATCCACTCCTTCCAGATGGAGGAGATGCCGGTGGAGACGACCCTACCAACCCTAATCCTTTCGAACCTGTTCCAGGTGGAGAGGGGAGTGGAGAGCTAGTACCTATGCAAGGTGGAACAACCAATGAAGGTTTCCAACCAGAAGCGCACACAACCGAGACTTCATTCATTGAGAGTGAAGCCAACAGAGATACATCCTGGGATCAGATTCGTACCAAGTTCCCGGAGGTCAACCCTGTGACCGCCAATTTCACTGCTAAGTTAAATGATTATTATCAAGTGCTTGTTAGGCTTAAAAGAGGGAACGGAATTGACTATCACTTATTTAAGGCAAATGGAGATCTTAACGAAAAGCTACCTAAAACACTTGTCGAGGCGTTGGGTCCTCTGCGGCGAAGGTCGTACAACAAAACGAAGCGGAGGTCGAAGTCCTCAAACAGAAAAAAATACGGTGGATAAGGCTATTGTCGAAGATCCTGCCACACCTGAGACGACGAAGCATGAAGCTCGGGAGCGAATAAACTCTAGGGAACCAAAGATTCAAGCACTCGAGCAAAATAATGAGGCCATCGAAGAGCGTATGTCGCTGCGGGACCAGCGGTTTTCAAGAAGTATGGATTATCGGTGCTTGGGGTGCTGGTTGCGACAGGCACCGTTATCGGTGTCATGGTTTCCATGCTACAGAGCGGACTACACGGCGTTGCCAAAGGTGTTGGCAATGGGCTGAAGGCAATAGGAAAAAAGCTGGGGCAGATTCTACCTGGGATGGTAGGAGCAATTGCAAGCTTTCTCTTTCGGACTGTGGGCGAGGTCGTAGGATTCTTAGCAAAGAATGCCTGGTTGTTGATCGTGGCGGTAGTTGTGTTCGCAGTGGAACAATACAAGCGCCGCTAGCGAAATAGCCACCAAGCGGCTCCGGCTGCAGCAATCGATGCCACTGCCAGATTGGTCTCGTGCACTGTGACTTGTGGCGCAGTTGCTGTGTTGGAGATCTTGCTGTGGGTAGGATCCCCAGGCTGTTGCCGTACGACTGCAGCAATATGTGGCAAGTGTTTCTTTGGGAGAGGTCCTAGCATAGGTAGTGGAGGCGGTTTTTTGTTCTCCGTATTTACATGGTCATTTGCACCCAACCTTTCGTAGCCTTCTGGAGATCGTTGTTATAACCTACGACACTGTGGATGTTGATCACCAGGTCACTTGGCAACAACCACACCCCTATAGCTACGGCTAGATTGAGCCTCTTTTTCGTTTCTTGAATAGCCAACTGATAATTTGCTACGCTTTTTGTGAGGTCGTTTTCTAGGATTGATTCTTCGAGCAGTTTTTTGAACTCGAGTTGAGTGTTCATAGCACCCCCGCTGTTACCTATAATAGATGAGCGCATGTTGGCTTGGGCGCCTAGAACGCAATATACGAAAGCCTCGACTGAGCGATTTAGCCTACCCAACCAAGTCTTTGTCAGACCTCTCCCGATTTGGGGTGCGAACCAGTTGAATTGCTTTCCTTCAGCTGCATCATTCCGAATAAAGGATACCAGATTTCCCATGTCCACCTTGCCTCCTTGGTCTGCAAACAAATTATTATGATCGGGCCAAGTATCTGCTTCTTTGACATAGCCTCGGATTACGTGGACGTTTCTATAGCCATCACCCGGGTAGTAAAGGAATACATCTCCTAATCCGTGATTCCTACCACCCTTCCATCGAAAGTCAGGTGTGCGAGACAAGCCAAACTCAATGCACAAGGTCTCCAGAGCCGCTTTGTTGTAGAGGTTAACAAGTTGCTTGAAAGCAGAATCACCAGGTAGTGGCACTCCGTGGGAGCCACCAAGTTCATGCAGAATTCGTCGTATTGTGAAATATGTGTGAAATCGTAGGAACCCTTGAACAATAGGTGGATATGTCTTGAAAGCAGGATCGAACAATGACACTCCACAGCCAGCAGTTGCACACCATGTTGCTAGGTTGAGTTGTTGAGGCCAATAGCTGAATGATGGAGCTGCCAGCCATTTTATGCTGTTTTATGCGTCACAACGGTCTCCTTAAATATATCCCTAACACCTACTTCGAATGAGTTTGTAGGTGTGACGTATATCTGCAAAGTCTTGAGATCAACGTAGTGGGCTGCTTCGGTTAAGGGGATTGCTGGAACAGGGTATTTCACACCTGGGGAACACACCAGGGAAGATGGGAAACCATACGACATATATATCCCGTGGAGAGCGTTATCAATGCGTTTTTGAATGGCAGCAGGTTTACTGTAATGTGGTTCATCGCCATAAACTAAATAACCATCATCTCCGTCTTGAAATATGATATTTGTTGAGTATTGTCCCCGGCCATCTATATCCATTACCACATGGAACCAAGTAGGGTCGGCATGGGGATGAACTTTGCCCACAAAGCAGCATTTAACTGCTCGACTTTTCCTTGGCTCATTCTGTTGCTTTTGCAACTATTGAAGCTGTAGTCGTTACCTTTAATATTACGAAAATGGTGATCTTAAATGTCACCTGTACCTCGGCTGACCAAACGGTCTACTTTCAAGAACCTCCTCTTATCCAGAATATTTCGCTAGTCGAGGTCACTCTTGAGAACAGTTGGTGGAATCTAGCAGAGAAGGGTTCGTTCTGGTGGAAGCCAAAAGGTGTTATGTTCCCATACAGTATCGCTGCAGGGCACTATGATATGGCAATCATTCAACAAGCCTTCAAACCCGCAATCGATGCTGGTATTGCGGAGTTTTCTGAACACTTGCCACAGGACAAGTGGACATGGTGGTTAAGAAACCAATCTATTTCGATAGAGCTCTCTGCACACTGCTGTGCCTTGAAGGCAAAAACTCGGAGTTTGGCACAACACTAGACGTGAAACGATACGAACTGTTGCTCAACGATATCCACACGGTGTATGTCCACTGTGATGTGGTGGATTCCAGCTTCTCACTTCTCGAGGGAAAGACCTCAAAAGTCCTGGCTAGCTTAGAGATCCGAGGTGGGAGGCTCGCAAAAACAACATATACTCTAGTCAATCCCCAAGCCGTCCTAGCCCTAGGGACAATGCGGAGCAGTCTTAGTCTGACAGTTCGGGATGAAGAAGGCAACGTTGTAGACTTCCGTAGTCGACCCATACGCTACGTATTGAAGATTGAGTAAGGCATACGTATATACCATAGGTATAATGGCAAGCGATTCGATTCAAACCATTCCGACGGCACCACGGATTTATCCCTCACTCTCTGGAGAGAACTTTCGCCTGCAAAAGGTGTGTGAAACGCTTGCTGGCGTTGAAGCCCAAGAAAAACACTACGAAGGTGTGCGTTAAAAGTATGCCCGTGCGCAGGGAATCATTCATGGTATCTCTATGGCCACAGGTAGCCTGAGCGTGCTTTTATCGGGCTCAGGCTTATCAATCGCTCTCTCCGGCTTTGGTGTTGTGGTTGGCCTACCACTCGGTGTTGTTGGCGGGCTCTGTGGGTTAATTTCAGCCTCTACAGCTGTTGAGGCTAAAAAGCTTGGAATCAAAGTTTCGAAGCATGAGAAAACCGCTATGTTGGCGAGAGCAAAAGTGAATACACTTCGTGACCTCGTGTCAAAAGCCTTGCGTGATGAGAAAGTGTCTGACTCTGAGTTCACTCTCATCCTTGCCGAAGCAGATAAATATGAGGCTATGAGGGTCGAAATTCGTCACAAAGCCCAAGTGGTGAAAAAAGCGTGGAACAAATTCGGACCGAGATTCGGGAAGAGATGCGGTCAAAACTTGGCAGTCTCGTGGGATAAAAATCGATGTTTCCTATGAGAGAAACCCGCGTGGGTTTTATTTCAACTTCGCAAAAATAAATTAATTCGTATGCAAATTTTGACTCGACGCCATCGTATATCACTCTGAACGCCATTTCCGCAAGACCTGCATGGTACTGGGAGTGGACGACCTTTTCGGAGCTTTGCGAGATGGACTTTACAATAAGTTCCGCAGCAACTCTTTCCACAAATGGTTGTCCGGCCAACGGTTAGCCAAACACACAAGTTGTAACCTTTCACATCGCAACGTGATTACCTCAGGTATACCTACCACACGGACATTTCTAAATGGAGGTCACTTTCGGAGAGATATCTGAAGCATAAAGAATTCGAACTTGGCGTAGATCAAGAATGTCTATACCACGATGGTACAGGGTGTTGATCTACGTGGAACATGGGCTAGTAACAGCAGGGGGGGACTAGTGCTTGACTGAACATGCTGGTCTGAACATGGATTAAAAATCGCAGAAGTGGACCGAAAATGCAGTAATTTGGGGCATTTTCGTAAATTGTAAAAAAAAGGGCGCACGCTCTATACTGCTGCTTCATTTCTGATGAGAATGGCACCAAACGTGCTGTCGTATCAATATTTTACTCATTTTTTAACGTCACTTAAATTGTATACATGTATATGGTCAAATATTTTTGTCATTTTACATCAAGTAATTAGATAGTCTCCACGCAACGCGTTAGTGGGGAAAAGCGTTGGGAGACGACACAAATAACAGCTGCGAAGGAAACTAGTAATTAGTTGAATAATAGAATAATATTTCTCGATGTCAGTGTTGCATCCATAAGTTATAGAAGTTTATATTTATAATATATTCAAGCCGGTGAACCAGTCTTCATTTATTATACAAACAAACACAAACATATACTGGTAGAGAGAAGACCTTTTGTAAATATGTTATATTTGAAGCAGTATCAGTGATTTTACCAAATATTTTGTCAAAATCAGAAAACGGTTTCATTCACAAGAAAATATTCTACTATTCAACTATTCACTTGATGCGGAATTGATAGCAATGATATTTGTTTTGACCATATATATACTATAATGAAGGAGTATTGTCCCAGCAAGCTTTGCGGCCAAAACCGGAAAAGGGCGATGGATTTTTATGGGTATAGAAAGGAACATAGTTGAGACATGGGGTTTTCACCAAAATTTTACCCATAGAAAACTTCAGGGGTTTTTCTTAATTTGGTTGACATTAAAGTTGACATAAAATTTCAACACGGCTTAACCCCCCCTGAACTTCATTTGCGCGAGTATTCACTCTTTTCACCTGGTGGCCATCTTGGATTCAAAGCGAGGCAATCCTTTGTTCTTGCCAGGTTAGCCTCGTAGTGAGGGATAGTCAGAACGAGGCTAACCTGGCAAAAACAAAGGATTGCCTCGCTTTGAATCCAAGATGGCCACCAAGTGAAAAGAGTGAATTACATCGAAACTTTAATCTAGCTGGACAAAATTACATAATGGGCTCCTGTGATAGGCTAGCTTTAATTCCCGTTAAGGTTACCGGATACCTTCAAGGCATGTTTTTTTGTAAAAAAATATTATTGATTATTTGGAAAGATTATGGATTGTTCTACAATTTAGAAAAAACATTATTTCAAAAGATATAAAAGCTTGCGAGATATTTAGAAAAAACGTATTTAGAAGGAAACTAAATAAATCACCGAGGCGTTGTAATCCCTTTACGTGCCACGGGCACCCCGTGGACTTTTAGTGGGAGCTGTTATCGGAGTACCGTAATTTGCATACTGTTGTTGTAGCTTCCCTTCTTCGAAATAACAAACGTGCATTTAGAGTCTTTTATCAATCGTTTGTATGGGGAAATCCAAAAGAGAAAAGCAGAGTCCTTGAGTAAAACATAAAGCGAACCCTGGACCGAAAAACAAAGGAAACCGGCGATAAGGAGGAATTCGGTAAAACGAGCCGGATTGAGCTCGCGGACAGCGACAAAGGCTCGTGGTTCGAAGAACTTGCGAAACGCAGCGAATAACAACCTTCAACTTCAGTGTCAACTCCAAATATGTGCAGCGCCAGCAGGCTTAAACTATCGTTTGGCTTACCAGGAACCAGCAAGTCATTTGAAGAGACTGAGGACGCGAGCAGCGATGAATTCACATCGGAGTCTATAATTTCCCGCGAATTTCACTACTGCTTTGAAGCTCCAGGGGTCCTTGCGTAGTCATTGGCTAGTTGGTTCGAAGTGTTGACATTTGCCTTGATGAGGTGTGAAATGTTCACAAAACTTTACACGCCAAATCTCCGACTAGGTTTTTCTTCGTGTCCCCTCTCTTTGAACGAATTAATAGGGTATGCAGACTTGCCAGATTTTGATAAAACTCGGCCAAAAGACAGATAAGTTACTGACAAAGAAAAGGGTGTGAGCGTTTAGCAATATTCAAAGTATTTTTCCTCGTAGAGTATCCCGCGTGATGTGACTCGGACATTATTGAAGACTAAAACTTTAGGAATGAGTTGCATTTGAATGAAGTAAAATATTTACAAATGCTCACACCCTATTTTTAGGCTGTTATATGCTGATTAACATTATGCAGTTGAATTGTTCTTATGCGTTAACCCGAAGGCTGCTAATTCACTTTTATAAACCTTGTCAGTTTTGCGTTTGTTGGCTTAGCATTGCTTTACTATACAATATATTTTTAAACAAATCCATTCAGCGTATTCTACACTTCATAAGCTTTACAGAGGTATATATGTTTCTATAGTTTTCTTTAAAACAACGCGCGTACAAAATTATTAACGAGAGAGACCCGCGAAATTGCAACATACTAAACAATAACACCTCTAAGCTATAAATTACAATTATACCCTACCCCACCCCACTTGTGTTAGCAAAATGTCTCCGAACTGATCGGTTTCTAAGCTTTCAAGTTCTAATAGGAACTACAGAAGTGACGTTAAACGCCTTAATCCCCCCTTTGTTGTGTGTAATTACATATAAAGATGTGTCGGTTTTTATGCCATTAACTATGCGCTATTTAATTAATTATTGTATTATTTCTATGATTATCGTTAAGAATTATTATTACTAACTAGCTAAGGCTTTATTCGACGATTGTGTGAGATCAGTAGTGGAAAAAAGGTCAAGATTGGAAAACATTAGCACGTTTTATACGCCACACTCGAAGCTAAAAAGCGAAGATAAATTTGCGAAAACCGTCCTAGCCCGATCGAGAAGATTTAGTTGGAATGTGGTAATCTTGTTTTAAACTACCAATGTCTTCCTCGACTGAAAGAGAAGAGCTTGAAGAAGTCAGCCAAGTGTATTTAGACTCAAGTGGGTCGTGCCAAATAAATGAAGGGTGAGCGAAAATCGAACAAAAGCAATAAATATTGTCAAAACGTGAAGAAACTTTATGTAAAATCGAGAGACAAGAGCGGCGTGTTTAGCACAGAGCATCCAAATACCTTCAGAAAAACTGTTCTTTGGCATACTGCAGTTGTCTTCTGTCGTCGTAGTTGTCAGGTATTAACAGTTTTGTGTGAACCAGTTTTTCTTCCAACGTTTTTTTTGTAGTTTCTAACATTTTATCTTTGCAGTAGATTTGCGGCTCGGCTAATAACATTATTGTTTAGTGTCTGCACAGGCTTCCCAGACTCGACGTATATTTCCCGCTTATTAGTCTGTTGGATTACCTGTGGTTTATCGATTACTTCCATAACGATCTCAGAAGAGTTTATATAATTGCTTCGTGTGAATTCTCTTTTCCGATTCCTACGAAATAGATCTTCAATAATAAAAGATTGATACTTAAGGAAGTTGTGTGAGTGTTTTTTTTGGCGATTTTGGGCCTTCTAAAGCAATTTATTAGGATTCAAAATTTTGACCGTTGGCCGCGGCTCTAAAAAAATTTACAAGGTAGGCAACTCGACCTCGCCAAAGCACAGACTTACCTCAAAGATCACCCAAAAATCGGCACTTTTTTTCCTCGCTCGATATTCAGCTTTCGGCACAGGAGGGAATAGTTATCAAGCAACAAATTTATCACCGCCAAACGGCCTCCTCAAGACCCAAAAAGCGCGACCTTCCAATGATCTGTAAGAACCAGACCAACCAAAGCGGTCGAACATTTTCCCGCCCCTACCCAAAACGATGCAAATCGCCATTTTCGATGAGCCTCTCTGTATCTAAGATGGCGGCCAAGCTAAATATGGCAATAAACACTGGTATGTAATCAACTAAAGTCGATTGAGGTATGGTAACCGCCGTTGAAAGCGAGTAGCAGCTGACGTTTCGAGTGCTAGCCCTTCGTCAGAGCAAAAGAGAGAATTGTGGGTGGGGAAACTTGTGCGCCAACAATAGAAATGCTAATAGTTGTAACAGCAAGTGTTGATGAGTAAACTAAGAATAGTTCATGACCTGTACAAACCATAGGTTTCCCAATCCGGAGTGAGCGAGAAGCGATTAACGGTATTTCCACGCGGCGAACGATGCAGTGAAAATGGCTCGAAATGGAGTTTACTTGGATAAAGAACCAGTGGAAAGGTATCACAAAGCTACCAGGATGTATCTAAGCTAGAAGAGAATCCTAAAAAGCCGTTCATTTCCCGTTATGTATCAGTCAATTCCAAACCCGTGTATCCCCCCCCCCCTACACCGCCCCCCCCCCCCCCCCCCCACACCGGGCCACCCCCGGGCATTTGATCAGAGGCTTGCTCCCGAGGGTGGGGAATTTGACGAGTATCTAAGCCCTCAGGGGCGGGCATTTGACAAACAGTGGGGGTGGGGGGGGGGGGGTGGGGCATTTGATCGGTGTTCAAAAAATACATTCTCTCGCATCGAAATGGCGAACGTACGTGTCTTCGAGGAATTCCAGGATAATGATTGCGCATTTGTAGAGGCTTGATAGAGTAAACCTGCAAAATTTGAAGGCCACTTTCAGAGGTAAATTGCTTATGTTTAAACCTATAAACGCTTTGCTTCATGAACTTTGACCGACTGCGTGATATTAAGTGCGTGACAAGATTTGTGATAAGTTGAATTTGCTGCGACCCTCGACAGCGCGCGAGTTAAAAACGGTAAAAGACGGGCCGATTGGTGCCTGTTGCATACCTTATATACCAAGAACATAAGCTAACATATTCAATTTCAACCCATTAATACGCTTATTATAAAGTATATAACTGAAACCAAGAACGATCGAGCCGGTAGAAATTAATGTTCTCATCCCTGACCGGTTGAAGGTGGTTTTCACCGTCGGTGTTTCCTGTGAATTGCTTGAGTCAGAGATTCTGAATAAAACAATGATTTCATTTATTTGTCAATAGTCTTTGCCTTGTAAAATTTTCTGATCCGGTACCCGATGGTGGGGCATTTGAACAGCCTGGATGAAAAACTGGTGGGGCATTTGAACAATTTTTCTGCCTTGGTAGTGGGGCATTTGATCGATTTTTTTTCAAAATGTTCAAATGCCTGGGGGTGGCCCGTGGGGGGGGGGGGGAGGGGGGCATGCACGGGTTTGGAATTGACTGATACATTAGCGTTGAAGCGAAGCAATCGATAGCACATGTTCAGGTTTAACGGCTTCTCCTGGCTTTCCCACTGATGAACCTTACCAGAAAACTACCCAGTAATGCACTTCAGCTATTGCTCTATCTACACAACGTGTTTTAAGGTTATTTAAAATCGTTTTATTGATAACATTTGAGCAATCTAAACTATATACAAGTTCATCTCTCTGGACTCAGTCCGTTTGGCCAATAAAAAGCATTGTTAGAACTGACAACCCTTGCGTCATAATCGTAGAGCCAATTAGAATACGTGACAGTTCAGCGTTTACCAGGGCCTTCTCTCTGAGTAGCCGCCATCTTGGAACACTAAACACTTTAGAAACTCAGATATCAAAGAAAAGACCTTATTTTTATTCAACAATATTGACCCTCTTATTTGCAAAAAAACTGAACATTTCATTTTTGAAGCCTTTCAGTTACGGAATCGGTTAATTACATCAAAAACAGTTTAATAATAAACTGAAACAATTACTCTTGTTCAATCATTTATTATATTATTATTGTAATTAGTTTATGAATAAATTTATTATATATATATAATTACATATGTAATGCAGTGGCAATACCATTTATGTACATGGGAATGCTAATAAATTGTTGTTGTTGTTGGATCTGACCGATAAGACCCTGGGAACGAGTTATTATTTACATGACAAGTAACAATTATCCAATCACGATTAATTATTTCAATTGATTCTTACGCATGCGTTATCATTTCAGCCAATCAGCAAGGACCAAAAAATAGCTGTTACCAGAGCTCTCTCTGTGGAGATGAGCTCTGGGTACGAGACTGGTGTGTAACCACACGGGCTAGCGTTGCGTGACGACCCTCACCTCCTGTCAAGTGCTGAGCACGTGACTTGTTGTGGACCGTTGGGGCGTACAAGCTCTTACGCGCCAAAAATATTTTTTATCAAGTTCAATACATTCACGCCAGATAACTCCAAAAACTTGATGTCTGGCTTTCTCACTGCGAACAGACTTATATCAGGTGGGTTTCTCATTTCTTTGCCTTTCCTGTCTGCTCGCACGGTATTCAATGTATGTAATCAATTTCCTGCGTCCCTTGTCGCCGGATTAATTACTAAGTGACTTCACAACAACCAATCAGAGAGAAGTTTGCCCTGTTACCATAACAACTCTACAGTGATTGTTCATTAGTCATTATATTGCGCTACCGGTTTCCACATAATTCATTCTCCTTCGAGGCAAGAAGGATTGAAAGGGCTTCCCGTGGTACTCTGAGCGCTAACATGGTATTTTTACAAATTACAGAGATTGAAAGGAGGGGTTCGCGCAAAAATTCCCTTCTATGACAAGCGATTTTTCTTCTCTTTTAAGAATTGAAGGAGAATCTTTTATATACCAATCGTCTCTTTATTATTCATATTACGTGGTATAATGTTTTTTTTTCCAGGCAACTATCGTTGCATTAATTCATGCGAAGTCGTTTTGTTATGCTTTAATTCATAATAGCGTCCATTGTTCAAAGCTTCTCATGAATTGAATTTTCTTCCATTTTATGTATCAGATATCTTATTCAAGTGTTCAACAATACTCGGTATTCAAATGTATTCTAATTACTCTCGTTCTGCTGGAGCAATCACGTCTGCATTAACCGTTAAAATTTTACGCGAAACGGATATTCTCAAACCACAGGCAGCCCAAGCTCAAAGTTTGAATTTATTTGACAGTTGAACTACGAAGGTTCAAACATCCAGAATATCTGGTATTTTATTGCACTAAATGGCAAATGAATAACAAAATAAACTTGCTTTGATGAAGATTAAGTTGTTGTGTCTTGAATTTGGGGGTTTGGGGGCCGATTTAACGAGTTTCTAGGAAACCTGGATTCACTCTACCTAAAGAGTGGAAAGGCCAGCAAGCCGATCGCGATGGCGTGTCACATACCTGTCATCTCCACGGCAAAAATAACCCTTAAATCTACTCAATCGACGTGATATACCTCCAGATCCCGTAGACAGGTCACCTTGCTACGTATCCTCCAAGTTTCATGACCAAACATTCAACGAATACCGAGAAATGATTTTTGTCACCTCGCATTTCGCCGTCCCAAACACCTCTTCACACTTTGTTGAGACACCGGAAGTCCAATCGAAAGGATGCTTTCCCATCCAATTGGTGTGGCGGTGATTTTCAACTCCAAAACGAGGCATCCTTTCGATTGCACTTCCGGTGTCTCGACAAAGTCGAGGTGACAAAAATCATTTCTCGGTACTCTTTGAATGTTTGGTCATGAAACTTGGAGGATACGCAGCAAGGAGATCCGTCTACGGGATCCGGAAGTATCACGTCGATTGAGTGGATTATTCTGGATGTTTGAACCTTCGTAGTTCAACTGTCAAATAAATTCAAACTTTGAGCTTGGGCTGCCTGTGCTCAAACCACCGCTGCGAATTCACGGTCGAATTCACTCACGATGATTTTGCAAATCTTTGCTACTTGTGAAGGGGAATCTGTTTGATTTATCCTTAGGTGTTAATATTCAAATGCATGAAGATAATATTGGTAAAAGACCACATATTGAAAGTGGAAAATCAGTAGCTTCTCTCTCGGCACAAAACTCGGAAGCAAACTCGGTAGACGGTAGTCAACTCTCCGGCCGGCAGCAAACTCGGTAGTCAACTCGTTTGGAAAACTAAAAATTAACCTCCAGACATGGAAAACTTCGTACTGGGGTGAACTTCTTTGTACTTTGATCCATATATATAGATAAACAAGAGCCCATCTGGGCTTTCACTCGGGCCACATGAGATTGAAGATGAAATACACTTTCATTTGAAATCCTCTTAGTAATAACCAAAGGGAAGAATTATTAGCAGTCTTTAGGAGTGGCCGGTAGCGCGGTGACTTTCATTCTCTGCTCCCCTAGTATATATATACATGTATGTAATTTAATATTTTTGTTTTCTCGTATGTAAATTAAAGTAGTTGATCTTTTATTGAAAACACTACTTATTCATGTGTGTATGTATGTTCAGACTACTATCGTGCAGCTAGCTAGAGTCTTGAGATATCTGTCAGCAACTCGCAGCTAGTTAATAAATTAGTACTGTTCAGACCTAGTAACTTAGTAGGTTTTACTTTTTGTTTTTCCCTCTTCTGGTTTGTTTCTATCTCTAAAGAGGGCATGAATGGGGTTAACTGACTACTGACAAACAGCCTTACAAATAACTGACAACTGACAAATGACGATTTTTTTACTGACAACTGACAACCGAAAAATAACTGACAACTGACAAATTTGGTTTTTGTGGGTCAAACATTGTAAATTTTCTCTAGTAATGATTAACTAGGGCTAACTGACAACTGACAAATGGCCAACATTTTAACTGACAACTGACATGTAGACCCCCCCATTCAGACCCTCTCTAAAAGATATAAATTTGGTCTATAACTGCCCTTGGCGCAAGTGTTTCGTAATCGCAAATAATTGACCGCCAAAGTGCTCAATTGAAATTTCAACCAAAATATTAAAACTGTGCGAAAAACTGCTACTGACTGGTGTTTGGCGATCCTCGTTATCCATGATGGCTCAATTGACGTACAATACCCCCGGTAGTTGTCATCGATGGGCTTTTAGCGCGCTAGATTCTATTCAAGCTACCTCGCTAGGTAGCCTGGAACTTCAAAGTATTCCACCGACCACTAGCTAGCTAATCACCAGAGCAGAAAAACTGTTCAGACTAAAGAAGCTCGCTACCTCCTGTGGTTAGCTAGCTAGATTTACTAGCCTGAACACGGCCACACGTTTACAATGTAGTCTGCAGGTCCGATAAAACTGCAGGTTCCAGTCGTAAACAGTCCGAGTTTGACCAAAGTGAAACGATCGAGCTGCTCGCGTCCGTAGATATATATTTCTTCGTTTGCACTTTTGACATGATATAATTCTTCAAATGGCACCATTGTTTTATTTCTTATGTTTAATAATACAGTTCTCAGCTGTAAATAAAATAGAACATTCTATGGAAGATTTCTTGTCCTAAAGTTTGGAAACGTAACACATGCATTTGACGCTAGAAAGTTCAGTACTCGCAAGGTCAATTTACTAGTGGCAGTTTACTAGTTTGCACTATCGGCTGTTATGGAATGGAAACATACTTTCACAGCTTAATATGTATGTCGATTGGTCAGAAGGATATCTTGTTTAAATGCTACGGTCCTTTCGGCATCAGGCAATTTTTAAACGGGAGTTTTCGTACAGTATTTCAAGCTATGCTGTAGTGCGAGTTCAGTTACGCCACAAATGTCGGTGAAACTAATACCGTGTTCATTATTATCGGTTTTCTCTATGGGTTCTCATGTATTCAATAATTACTTCTGGAGCTTCATATTTATGTCGATTGGTCACAATGATTTCCTCTTTCAGTTTTTCCCTTTAGTTTGGACATTAGGGATATATCCTTGGAGATTTCGTACAGTTTAGCGACCGTTGTGTCGAAAGTAGAAACGTTCGTTTGTCATGAAAGTGCGTAAACAAACTGTCACAAGCGGTTTCATAGCAGCTCGATGTTTGACTCCCATATAGTCGATGATAACGTATATAGCTTCATATGTACGTCGATTTCTCACAAGGATTTCCTCTTTCAGTTTTCCTCTCTCTTTGCTGGCAGTTCATGCTTCTTGTTCGGGTAGTTGCCCCACTGAGCCGTAACCACAAAACGAGCACAGCATTTCAGTTGGCATACACTGCGTACATCTGCTTAACTAATTAGATTTGTAAAAATCTTAGCGGATCATGTAAATATTCCGCTTGGCTCAAATATGAGGGTTTCTGCCGTCAAAGTTCATTTTTTGTTTCAGTTTTCCCCATATTAGCAGACTTGTATAATGCCTCGAGCTCTCCGAATCCAGTAGAAAGACTCTGGTTATTACTCGGGCTGCCTGTGGCAGCACCGAGTCTTAAAATGCAAGTCGTTTTTTTTTTTGTTGGGTGTCGCAAAATTTCTGCGCATGCGTTAAAGGTCAAATTCACACCAATCAGATTGCACTGTGCTGGTCACGCAACAATCGCCAGGTTAATTTATTTACATAATTTAATACAGTAAAGCAAGATGGCGGAAGACCCGCGAGGAACTTTCTCTCTAGTTTGGAGTCCCATCTTTCAAATGTAAGCCAGTTTAATGTTTTATTTAACTTCACTCGTGCGAAAGCCTTCCAACAGGCTTAGGATATTTCAACTGGCGCTATTGACGGAGCCGAAGGACCGCGTTTTTTACCCAGATGGCCAGTGATACGACACGTACGACGACCTGAAGCCAGTGAACTGGGGCCAGGATCCGGAAAGCTAAAATTCGAAGAAATAGATATTGGAATCTATAAGCCATCGGCTCGCTGTGCTGAATTTAAAACATCCGAGTAGAACATCTTATTTTGGGTGAAGGCACTTCAAGACCAATATTATGAGTCTCTTAAAAACTGTCAGAGATTTAAATTTACCGTAAGTTGGATCAGAGAGTATTGAGATCAAGTTATTTCGTTCCAGCGAGGATATTGACCTAGCGGAAACGGTACAAGCTGTCGAAGGATTTTACTTATAATCATCCACGTCTATTTAACAACAAGAATAGTTATGTGCCAAGGCATGGGCAAAGATTGAGTTTCCCAGAATACAGATGAAAGTAGAGAACTTAATGAATGAAGAAACAGAGGTCACGCGCGACATGCTTGAGAACATGAACATGTTCAACACTTTATATTATACTAAGAAAACAAAACATATTACAGAGCCTGCAAGTTCACAAGTCAATGAAAAACCCCAAGTGCCTGTAGTTTTGGATCAACATATCCTTGAAACTCCAAAAGCAACATACACATGAGTCAAATTCAAACCGGAAGAGACGGAATTCTTTAGATTATTCACGAGGATAAATTTGTTAGCCCGCAATAAGGACCAAGGTCTCCAATGTTCCGAGACTCTACCCAACCTACTGAAGCTTATCAGTTTGTTCAAGAGCCACGAGAGTTTACAATCACCTGACCGACAACTCACTACTAAAGAAAGGGACCATGAAGTACGGTAGGACGGTTAATTCTCGGGTTCAAAACAATGAATATATGCCTACTCAAATGCAATGTGTTAAACGAATAAGTAATGTTCAACATACGAGAAAAACAAAACTATTAAATTACATATAATGTATACTAGACGAGCAGAGAATGAAAGTCACCGCGCTACCGGCCACTAAAGACTGCTAAATTCGGCTAATAATTCTTCCCTTTGGTTATTACTAAGAGGATTTCAAATGAAAGTGTATTACATCTTCAATCTCATGTGGCCCGAGTGAAAGCCCAGATGGGCTCTTGTTCTGTCGTAAAACATGGACCTGACCCAAATTTAGGTTGTATTGCATCATTGCCCACGATGGAATAGATTTCTGACAATGACTATTTGAAATTGATATCTCCTTGTCTCGCCTAGTCTGAGCTTTGAATTTTCTTATCTGAGCGCGCCTGAGGAAATCTAACCTTTGTTTGCGTGACCAGCATAGTGCAATCTGATTGGTTTGAATTTGACCTTTAACGCATGCGCAGAAGCCGTCTGACACGGACCAAAAAAAATAAAAATAATAACCACTTGCATTTTCAGACTCGGCGCTGCCACAGGCAGCCCGAGTAAATAGACATAAATAAGCTCGCAAGTGTCAAGAACGGTCTTGTCCGAATATCAAACAAGAGCCCATCTGGGCTTTCACTCGGGCCACATGAGATTGAAGATGAAATTACACTTTCATTTGAAATCCTCTAGTAATAACCGAAGAATTATTATCTGAATTTAGCAGTCTTTAGGAGTGGCCGGTAGCGCGGTGACATTCATTCTCTGCTCCCCTAGTATATATATGTAATTTAATATTTGTTTTTCTCGTGTATGTTGACCTCTACTTATTCATATCATGTTCATGTTACGCACGCGCTTTTCTTGTATCAACTTACAAGAATTGACTAGCACTTCAGTTCGTCCTCTGTCTATTCTACCAGAAATGACTGCTTTCCTGGACCATATTTTGAAAGAGAACCTGATGATTGAAACAAAGCGACAAACGTCGATCTTGTCAAGCGAGTTTTGCATCTTCGCTGGCCAACCAACGAGACAAAAA
Organism: Actinernus sp. WN-2022; assembly: GCA_030867875.1. Classification (NCBI taxonomy): domain Eukaryota; kingdom Metazoa; phylum Cnidaria; class Anthozoa; order Actiniaria; family Actinernidae; genus Actinernus; species Actinernus sp. WN-2022. Next base: position 176,285,258 of record JAOWCC010000577.1, on the reverse strand, counting down.
TTGCTTAATACAATATAGACTGTCAAGTCCTATTTAAACTGTATCCCAAACTCATCTTTTCCCATGCAATATCGTTGTAAGACTTCACCTAAACATTGAAAAGTTACAAAGGTCAGGTTTTCCTGTATTAAGGCAAAAACAAAAGAATGTAGCCGCGTGCCGAGTGCAATCATCTTCTTCGATAAAACTCATCGGAGACCAAAGCTGTTATGGCTGGAAGAGCATATACATTAAAACTATGAACTGATAGCATCCTAAAATTCGGCAATCTTGCTTAATATGTTGGTGTGCTCTTTCAAACCATTATATTATTCGGTTTGCATTTATCGAGTTTTCAAATTTAATACCTGCAGCTCCGAAAGAAATTAACCTCATTTGTGCTCAGAAAATAAATCAAAGCATTGTAGATGTACTGTAGACGCCGAGGCTTTGCTTCCAAAATTTATTGAGAACAGTAGTTCCTTCTCATTGTTTACTGGTGGATACATAGTCAGGGTTTCAGTAATTTATAGCCACTTACGTTTCATTGCCAGACCTAGTCTCGTTGTTCTGTGCTTTTAAGGTCTCTTGTACAAACATTTATCCAACGCTGACATTTCTCACTGATTTTGCTGTAAAGGTTTTGGAACAGAAAAGCTCCTCCTGTGAGTGATCAAAAAGGCCGAGAAAAGATGAGAAACCGCTACTAGCGGTCTCCCGATCGATGGATGCTTCATTCTCCGAGACATATATCTTTGAGAGCCGGATTTATGAAGGTTTTTCACATCTAGAGTCACTCTTCTCCCCCTGCAACAATGCTTAGTAGTCACCATTACTGATATGACTGGGAATCTTACTGAAGCAGCTGAAGGCATTGATTCTTTTTTTTAATCGAAAAAATACGAATTCGGTCCTAATTTAGTCTGCTGTTCTGCAGGTTCAGAGTACTAATAGATGAGTGTCTCAAATGTATGATGGAGCTACATGTATCACTATATTTCTCTACTGTTCTTTCTACCCTGCGGCTCTTTGATCGCGTCCATATCGTTTTGTTTATCTCTATTTAAAAGCTTTTACCCTCCTTCCCAAAACTGCAGTCTGCTCATTATATTACAGCACTATAAAGGGAACTGTTGGAAGCCTTTAATTTCTCGAACCAAAACCTCGGCCGTGAGAGGAGTCTTGTTTACCGTGAGACTCGACTCAGTGAGAGTTGAATAACTGCTTCGGTCATCATATTCTGTGCCGAGTGAGTGTTTATTACCTACGAAACGTACCTCCAACAAGAGCGCCAGTTGAAATATCCTGAGCCTGTTGGGAGTGTTGGAAGGCTTTCGCACGAGTGAACTTAAATAAAACATTAAACTGCTCAGTTACATTTGAGAGATGGGACTCCAAATTTGAGAGAAACTTCCTCGCGCCGTGGTCCACATCTTGATTTACTGTATTTACTTATGTAAATACATTTAACCTGGCGATTGTTGCGTGACCAGCACAGTGCAATCTGATTGGTTTGAATTTGACCTTTAACACATGCGCAGAAGCCGTCTGACACTAATTTTTTTTTTTAAATAACCACTTGCATTTTAAGACTTGGCGCTGCCACAGGCAGCCCGAGTAATGAGCAAGTCACGTGATTTTTGTCGTTGATAATATATTTGGTTGCAAAGGATCATGGGAAGCCCTTTCAAGCCTCCTTGCCTTCGAGGTAAAGCTTGCCGAATATCTTTGTGCTGTAGAACGTTACTTTCTACGCGACAGACTCTTAAATAACACCAAGAACTCTAGTAATATTAACCAAGACAATTTGAACAAACAAAATGGTGAGTAGTAGCGTTTCATGCAACAAAATATTGTTGAATTTACGTAGCCGACCGTGAAAACGTGAAAACGTGAAAAGAATCCCTCGTCTTTGTGAAAATTTGAGTCTCGTTTAGTTAGAAAACTAGATTATATTAAGTCTTCTGCAGTGGGAACTACTAACAGTAACTCGTCTTTCATTCAGCGTGAGTGTATCTCAATCCATGTTGGCCAGGCCGGAGTACAGATCGGCAATGCTTGTTGGGAGTTGTACTGTCTTGAGCACGGAATTCAGCCCGATGGCCAGATGCCCAGTGACAAGACAATTGGTGGCGGCGATGACTCGTTCAACACTTTCTTTAGCGAGACTGGAGCCGGTAAACACGTTCCTCGGGCTGTGTTCGTCGACCTTGAGCCCACAGTTATCGGTAAGAATCTTTTTTTTCGCTTAGTTTTGTAAGAATTTCGTTTTTCATATATTGCTCAACCTTCGCGTCAACAAAACTTTGACAAAAGCTTTTGTCAAAAAGACAAAAGCCAGTTGGCATGTTGGTTAGAATAAATTAGTTTTGTTTCCAAGTTCATGCTCCATGGCGAGTATTTATAACTATAAGCGAAACAAGTGGTGGTCCCTAATGGTTAATACGCCGAACTCCTTTAATTTTACTAAGGCTAAGGAGGTGAAAAATTAGTTTTTCATGTCCAGTATTTGACCGACGAAAGGTCAGCCATTTTCATGCGTTTTGGCGCGCGCTTTATCATATTAGTTTATAAAATAATTTAGATAGTACACGCGTTCTGATTGGCTGATAGCCATGTTTTCATTAGCCTGTGCAAACATGGAAAGACGTCACACCGTAAGACAAGCACCGTAATTGCTTCTTTTATCAAAATGATTATTTTATAAAAGAAATGAAACAGCTTTTCCATGTTTGCAAAGACTCATGTAAACCTCGGTAAGTTTGGGAGAATTCTTGAGCAGGTACAAACACTCGACCTGTGGTCTCGTGTTTGTTCTGCTCTCGAATTCTCCCAAACTTACCTTGGTTTGCATGAGCCTGTGCAAACATGGAAGATCTGTTTCATTTCTTAAATATTGTAAGATGGAGCGGGAAGTTTTTATTCACTAAAGGCCCTATAACCCTCCTACAAGGTTGCCATCCTGCTGGAAGGGTTATACGTGATCTTTACATGCAAATATCCCGCGAGGAGGGTTTATAGCGTACAATGTGTATTTAGGCGTCGCTGCAGTTGTTAAATATTAGGCTTAGTTGCAGAATACTCAAAAGATCGCTTGAAAACTGTGCCAAATTCTCCACTTTAGTTCAGGTGTATTTAGACTCGTTCTATGAATGATTTTGGGTCGAAATAATTAGTTTTTTTTTATTATTTCAGGGTTAGGTTTTTAGAAGGTTTGTAAAAAAGTTGAGAAATGAATTATTAATGAACCAAAGGAGGGGGTATTCTGCAATTACAATTTCTATCAAATAGAAAATCAAATCATGAATTTCCCATATGAGCTAGAAGTTTTTATATCTCTTTTGAAGCTTACGAAAGTTTATTTATATGAAATGGGGGAGGGGGGAGGAAGGGAGGGTGATAAAGTTATCGACATTGGGAGTGTACAATAATTGTTGTATCCCCTTTCCATCTCTTCAGCTTTTTAAGCACCCCACCCCTGTAGCATTGAACAATCCCAAGCCCCTCTTGTAACTCCAGTCACTTTCAATAGCTCCCCTTTTAACTGACCAAAGTATTTATTATAAAGAGCCCACTCAATAGATTCACCCATGCCACCCCTCATAAAGTTTCCCTCATACTTATTCAAGGAAGAAGAATTGCCAATATAGTTTAAGTTCACACAGGGTATATTCAGTTGTGTTCATACAATAATCCTATTTATAGTTCTGGGACCACAATTTTGAAAGGCAACCAAGCCTTTTGTGATATTGAGGCTGGAGTCAGCTTAGTTAGAGCCTTGTATCTAGTTAGCATGACAATCAAAAACTATCCATATTCATAGAAAGAGGGTTTGTATCAGTGCAGGCTGGTCAAGTCCATCTGCCATACCATAAAATGTCTCTGTGTATACTAAATAGCAGCTCTACCAGATTTACTGCAAAGTATCCTTTTCTTATAAATGCTGTCACTTTTTATATATTTAGAAGTTATGGGCAGTGAACTTAATGTAATTATAACGACACTTAAAAGCCTGTTGATGATGAAAAACCTGATAGTCAAAATATATTTGTCAAAATTAAAACAATGCAATTTAGTCCTATTTTTTTGTAAAAATAGTTATGTAGAGGCCATAATTAATAAACAAGTGGGCTAAAATTGTATATGGCCACCACAAGTTTACTAGTTTAATGGTATACATGCCAGAACACACTAAGGGACTGGTCATTATTTATGAAGGAGGGGGGGCAGGAAAAAAATTATTATTAGACAAGACAAGACATTAGACAAGAGTGCCAAGCGACAGACTGTACATAGGCATGCTTCTCCAATATTCTATACAAGGATGGTTTGCCTAACTTTAAAACATTCATAGATGTATTTTGCTATTTCTGGCTTATGTTTTTTTGGTGCAATTAAATCTTTATAGTTTGTTATTTTTTTGTTTATATCTTGAAAAAGAGAGTTTCTCAGATCAGAATATAATTGACATTTAGATAAAAAATGTTCTTCGTTTTCCATAATTTGACAATGTGGGCATATTCTCAATTCAGGACTCACATAAACTCTGTTATAATGGCCTCTTTCAATTTGTAAAATATGGTCGCTTATTCTTAACTTAGTTAGTGCTCTGCGATGATCTATATTTTTAACTTCCAATAAATAATCTTCGAGTTTATATTCTGTTTTGAACTCACGAAATGTTCTTAATTTATTTCCTCCCACTGATCTGGATTCATCATCGAAGATGCTTGATCTCCAGTCTTGAGTTTCAATATCCTCTAGTCTTTGTTTGGTATATTTATAAAACCGCTTGATCTCGTTTCCATCAATAACGGCATCTTGTTGGGATTCCCAGCAATAGCCAAAGCCATTCTGAAATAATATAGCTTTAATTTGCATTGCCCAGTTCTTCGAATTCGTGTGACTTAGCATATCTAAGTAGGCTTGCTTTGCGATTCTATTTTCGTCTAATGTTAGAAGGCAGGCCCAGAATGATAATGCCTTAGATTTTACTTCGATAATGATGGGGAAACGGCCTAATTCTGCACGGCAAACTTTGTTCACCGCTCTTTTGCTTACGCCTAGGATTTGTTAACAGAACTTTGTGTGAACTTGTTCTATTGGGTCACGTGATTCATTATATTTAACAGTATCAAGACCCCAAATTTCAGAGCCATATGTGAGAATGAGTTTTATTAGGGTATCGAATAGATGTAAGGTAAGTGGCAGGTCTCTTCTAAATGAGATTCCCATGTTCTTGCGGAGTGAGTAAAAAGCTTTTAGTGCAACCTTTTTTAGCTCTTGTTTTGCTATAGTAAATGATCCAGTGGCACTTAAAGTCAATCCTAAATACTTATATTTAGTTACGTTCTCAATCAGTGTTGTCCCAACGTTGAATAAATAACGATTTAGTTTTCTACCATTAGGGTTAAATATTATTACTTTTGTTTTATTTGCGTTGATGTAGAGACTGTTGGCTTTGCCGTAATCCAGTAGGCATTTTAAATTGTTTTGTAATCCCAACTGAGACTTTGAGATAATTACTAAATCGTCTGCATATACATGTAGTAAGCAACTAACGGTTCTGTTGTTTAGTTTGGGGGCGTCTTTGTCTTTGTTAAGAATGTTTGCTAGATCACTTAAATATATATTGAAAAGGGTAGGTGACAACATGCACACTTGCTTGACTCCTTTAAGGCACGCAAATTCCTCCGAGATGTGCCCGTCAAGTTTAACACACGCGGAGTCTTTGCTGTACATGTCTTTAATAATGGCAAGAAAATTTCCGTTTATACCAATGTTGTTTAACTTTGTGTATAATTTGTCGCGTGATATGTTATCGAAGGCTTTGCTAAAATCGATGAAGCAAGTGTACAAGAAATTATTCCTGGGTTTTGGCTTGTTCTTTATATATTTGTCGATCAGCGTTTTTAATACTAAAAGATTGTCAGTACCTCTAAATGTTTTCCTGAAACCTGCTTGTTCTTGAGGCAGGATATTGTGAAAATCTAGGTAGCTAACTAGCCGTGTATTTAATAGCAGAGCAAAAAGTTTTCCTAGGTGGGACAGGATTGTAATTCCTCTGTAGTTTCCTGGCTCTGATTTCGTGCCATTTTTATATATAGGAGTTATGTATCCAAAGGCCCAAATTTTAGGGTATATTTTCGAGTTTAGAATAGAATTAAATAACATAGTTATTGTTTCCGATAGTAGTTTATAACTGACCTTCAGGAATTCGTTGTTAATAAAATCGCTTCCGGGTGTTTTGCCGCTTTTAAGTGCTTTAATTCCATTTATCACTTCTTCTTTCGTAAATGCGAAGTCAAGTGGACCGGCTTCATTGTTTTCGGCATGCGTATTTGTGTCGTGTGTTTCACCAATGTTGTCTTTTTCGGCTTTGTTAAGATCTTTGAAATATTCACGAAAGCTGCTTAGATCAACATGCTTGGTATCATCTGCTCTATTGTTGTCGGTGTTTAAGTTTCTTAGTGCTTTCCAAAACTGCCGTGGGTTGTGTGATCTTAGCTTTGGTAGTTTATCAAATTCACTATCGTAGAACTTTCGTTTTTTCCGTTTTAGTAGTTTCCTAAACATTTTCTTATTGCTATTTAGCAATTCTCTTATATCCTCCCTGTTTGGATGTCTAGTCCTAAGTTTACCTAAATTAGTTAAGTTGTTTTTTTGTATTTTACATTCACGATCGAACCATTTATTTTCTTCACGTTTTGTTTTATCGACGTTAGTATTTTTTAGTGCCCCAGCATTGTCAATAACTTTATGTATCAGCTTATTAAAGTCTTCAACAAAATTTTCAGTGTTATCGTTGAGCGGCCTCTGGTTCAGGTTACCAATATCGGCTAATGTTTCTGGTAAATTTAAATATTCTACAACTTTATGGAAGACATTATCGTTCCAGAATAATTTTGAGAGCAGACGCCTGCCCTTATTTTGACTTTTGTCGTTAACCGGAAGTGGTACTTTCTTTACCTCTATACTATATGTAATGTATGAGTGATCCGAAATATGGGGTTTTAGATCTTCTACTTTTAAATATTGAAATGAGTTTAATGTTTCGTTATCTGAAATGACGTAGTCAACTAGACTCGAGCCGTTTGGTTGGTGACAATTAAAGACAAAATTCACTAAAGCCCCCCCCCCCCCCCCCCCCCCCCCCCTCCCTTCCTCGGCCTGAAAATGACAAGCGACCCGCCTCTCATAGTCCTCGAGAGGGGGGATCCCCAAACACACACACGTACATCGTTCCGGAGAACTATTCTAACTAATAGGTATTGGGCATGTGGAGCAGGGCTGGCACTACGAGACCATGTCGTAAGCGATAGTACGTAGTGATCTTACCTGTGGAACACTGTTGGAAGATGTAAATCTACGATAGTGTTGATAGTCAACTAAGTTTAGTACTGCACATAACCTGTGTATCATGTGGACCAGTGCCCCGTTCTGCGTCCACTTCGGGTTGTTTTCTCTGTTGGTGGTAATAACATTTTTCATCACAAACCCCCCCCCCCCCCCTCCCCTCCCCTTCTTTACTACTCAGAATAACATGACCCATCCCTTATTGACTAAATAAAATGCACATGACCCACCCCTATCTCCCCCCCTCCTTCATAAATATAATGACCGGTCCCTTACTTTGATTTCTGAACCCATATTTCAAATGTCTTGATAACATTCAACCACTGAGGACCAGCAGGAGAGACTCCTATTTGAAGCACGTATACTTTAAGTAGTTATTCAAAATCTTGTTCACAAATTGCGTTTAACATTTGATCGAATTTATACAATGTAGTACAATTTAGCCTGACCATCACTGGGGCAAGGGACATTACCTCATTTCAAGAAAACTATTTTTATCTACACAAACCTCTGGCTTTACTTGTTGTATAAAGTAGAAAAATAAGACGATGGCGATTATACAAAATAATGGTACAGCAATCCCAGTACAATACAAATCCACTTTGCACTCAGCTTGAATTATGGCAACTTCAGCCTCATAAAAAAATACCGTAACTTCAAAGTCCTCAGCAATCCTCTGAAGTCCTTTCGCCCTAAGTTTAGAAATTTGCTCCTCGATAATTGCGTTCAGGGGAGATACAACGACCACGATTGAGTTGGATGATCCTTGAACTTGAAGTGCATCAAACACAAACGGTAAACTTGGGTAAATAAACGACTTAGTCCCATAACCGGTCTGAAGGACACAGAATCAGTCCTTATCTAAACTAATTACATGAATAGCTTCCAACTGCTTACTTTTTAAAGAAAACTGTATTTAGCTTTGTAAGTGCGAACTGAATACCTTCGATGAAGTCCGCCATTACTGAGAATGCTAAGAGCATGCGCAGTTTCAATGTCCTAGAATCTAGGACATCCGGTTTCGTTGTCTTACCAGAGCCTCCGATTTTTCAGTTAGTTGAGGAGGCACTGGGAACGAGCGTGGTAATTATGCAGTTTTAACCTGTGGATCGAGCACGCCGTTGACGTTTGATTTTCCGAAGATATATCGACAGACGTTTGTGATTAGCTAGCTGTGAATGGGATATGGGATTTCCTTAACTGATATCAATAATACTCGCTTAATATTGCTGGCAGGTGGCTCAAACCTGGACAGACATGGTAGTGGGTCCCTATCAATCACTTTGTGGTGATGATGTAACAATGTCATTGGTCACATTGTTTTAAGTACATCCCCATATATCCCTCATTTCCAATGCCAGACAGTTCAAACTTGGACAGGCATGGCAGTGGGTCGCTATCAACCACTTACGTAAAAACGACATCATCGGTCAGTGGGTCCCTATGAATTACCTAGTGGTGATGACATAACAATGACTTCATCAGTCACATTATTTTAGGTACATGCCCATATCTCCCTCATTTCTAATGCCAGCTGGCTCAAACCTGGACAGACATGGCAGTGGGTCCCTAATCAACCACTTAGTTATGATGACGTAATGATCACATCATGGGTCACATGATTTTAAGTACATGTCCATATTGCCCTAATTTCTAAAGCCAGACAGTTCAAACTTGGGCAGGCATGGTATTGGGTTCCAGCAAATCACTTATTGCAGTGATGACGTACTGATGACGTCATTGGTCATGTGATTTTAGGTACATGCACATTTCTCCCTCATTTCTAATGCCAGACAGTTCAAACTTGGACAAACATGGTAGTGGGTCCCCAGAAATCACTTGCTGGCAATGACGTAACGATGATATCATCGGTCACATGATTTTTAGTATATGCCAAACTAGTTCACTGAAAATAGGTCACATGATTTTTAAGTACATGTCTATATCGCCCTAATTTCTAAAGCCAGACAGTTCAAACTTGGGCAGGCATGGTATTGGGTTCCCGCAAATCACTTAGTGCCATGATGACGTACTGATGACGTCATTGGTCATGTGATTTTAAGTACATGCACATTTCTCCCTCATTTCTAATGCCAGACAGTTCAAACTTGGACAGACATGGTAGTGGGTCCCCACAAATCACTTGCTGGCAATGACGTAACGATGACATCATCGGTCACATGATTTTTAGTATATGCCAAAATAGCTCACTGACCATCCGCAAGTTGCCCTTAGGGGCCCTACATGTATGTTTAATTATGACTACCCAGGTATGTGTGGCACAGACCCATTATAAACTAAACTCGTACCTTTCCACAGATGAAGTACGCACAGGAACATACAGACAGCTATTCCATCCAGAGCAGCTGATGACAGGCAAGGAAGATGCTGCTAACAACTATGCTCGTGGCCACTATACCGTTGGTAAAGATATGATTGATCTCGTACTGGACAGAATCAGAAAACTGGTGAGTGAAATGATCAATCTTGTTTATGTAGAGGAAAATTGCATGAATGGGAAAAATTGCATGAATGCAAGCGCTAAAGGCAAGTGCAATTTTGATATACTCACTCGTTATTGACCAATCATAATCCAGATATTTTGTTCAGTATATTATAACACATGCAGAGTTGCCATTAACGCACAATCGTGCCTATTTGACGCACAAAAATGGAAAAGGACGCACGACTTGGGGGCCCTGTACGTCCCTGGGACGCACAGATACTGGGCCTACCCAGAATACACGCATCAGTTGTTGACCCGCCATTTTGAACAGCTGATAGTCGGAAGATCGAGTCCGTCAAAATGGCAACTAATTCGCATTCCACTTCCAAGAAAAAAGCTCGATCTCTCAATGATAAGTGGCTGCAGGAATTCAGTTGGCTAATCTTCGAAGATCAAGAAATAAAATGAAATGTAAAATATGCCTAGAAGCGTATAGAGACCGTGACAATCGTTGAGGGTGCGAAGAATTTCCAGCGTTCTTCGCTTCTCAGACATCAGAGTGGAAACGAACATGGGACCCTTGAAAAATAGAAAGGACCCCCATTTAGCTGAAGAGGGGGTCCTAGTGACCCTTATTTTTGAAAACTAGTGGGAACTCGGACATGTAAAAGGCCTAACAGTCCTGGGTGGTTAAGTAAATTTATGAAACAAGCAAAACCATTAGAAAGATTAGTGGAAGCTTGGTGACCACACCATTTTCTATAATGTAAATCTCTCGTGTACCTGAATTAGCTCGGCAGCAAAAACACCAGTACAATTTTAATGTAAAGCTTGTGCGTAGTCCTTATAAAACAGTAAATGCGTACAGTACTAAATCAAAATTGATAACTAACCCCATATTGTTTTTTACACTTTCAGGCTGACCAGTGCACTGGTCTTCAAGGGTTCCTTATTTTCCACTCTTTCGGTGGTGGTACTGGGTCCGGTTTCACCTCTCTTCTCATGGAGCGTTTGTCCGTTGACTATGGTAAGAAGTCGAAGTTAGAGTTTGCCATCTACCCGGCACCTCAGATCTCCACTGCTGTTGTCGAGCCCTACAACTCCATCTTGACGACACACACCACCTTGGAACACTCTGACTGCGCCTTCATGGTTGACAACGAGGCTATTTACGACATCTGCCGTCGTAATATGGACATCGAGAGACCAACCTACACCAACCTGAATCGACTTATTGCTCAGATCGTGTCCTCCATCACTGCTTCACTTCGCTTCGATGGTGCGCTCAACGTTGACCTGACTGAGTTCCAGACCAACTTGGTGCCCTACCCGCGTATCCACTTCCCTCTTGCCACGTACGCGCCTGTCATCTCTGCTGAGAAAGCCTACCATGAGCAGTTGACTGTAGCTGAGATCACCAACGCCTGCTTCGAGCCTGCCAACCAGATGGTGAAGTGTGACCCACGACACGGTAAATACATGGCCTGCTGTTTGCTGTACCGTGGTGATGTGGTACCCAAGGATGTGAATGCAGCCATTGCCACCATCAAGACTAAAAGAACCATCCAGTTTGTGGACTGGTGTCCCACTGGATTCAAGGTTGGCATCAATTACCAGCCACCCACAGTAGTCCCTGGTGGTGACCTGGCCAAGGTACAGCGTGCCGTGTGCATGTTGAGTAACACCACTGCTATCGCCGAGGCCTGGGCTCGTCTGGATCACAAATTTGACCTGATGTACGCCAAGCGTGCCTTTGTGCATTGGTACGTGGGTGAAGGTATGGAGGAGGGAGAGTTCTCCGAGGCTCGCGAGGACTTGGCTGCTCTGGAGAAGGATTACGAGGAAGTTGGCGTTGACTCCGTTGAAGAGGAAGGAGAGGAAGAAGGAGAGGAGTACTAACCATACATCGGGTATGCCATCGGTTAATGTTGCACTTTTGACAGACTTGTGTAAGACTGAAGAAAGAAACCTCAATCACGGAAATTAATTTGTATGAGTTTATTAATTAAAATTGGATTTGGCTTTTTTAGAAGAAAAAAACACCTGATAGATAGTGCAATATGTACTAACTGCGTTGATGGAACACAATATAATAAGAGAATAAAACTCCACTTCAATATATTTTGTTTTCTTGACTACAGTATAGTGATATACCGTAAATGCTCTATTTAGCGCCCGGGCGCGTATTTAATTCTGGGGGTCTTAGGGGCCGCTTATTAGAGAATGGGCATTTAACAGAGACGCGCTTGTTCAATTTCCTCTATCAGATACACTTGCCCAAAAACGAAAGCGCTATAAATTTCAAAACAACTTACGACTCTTCAAAACAGGCGTTTATTACTCGGGCCAGGCCTTTCGCCGGCTCGAGTAAGAAATCGCAAGTTTTTGTGTCGAGGTATTTCGCCGTCAACCAATCAGAAAGCACTGTGGACGTGGACACTGATAGACTTCGGCAATACGAAGTGTTTGAATGCGAGCAAAGAAGAAAGTGTTTTGTGCCATTTGTAGCTGTTATTTGGCTAAAACCAAAAGTTTCTTCGACTGAAATGCTAAGATGTTGAGTTTCTTTAGGGCTGACAAAAGTTTTACGGACTTTCGAGGGAAATTTCGCACATTTTACGACAAGATAACTGGCGCTCCTGAACGCACGTGGACCAGTAATAATCGACATATGTACTTCTCTTCCCAGTAAACTGTAGCCTCCTTTGCAGGCGTCCTTGGTGTCTGTCCTAAACTCCCTCCCCACTAAGTTAGTCTTTAGTGTCAGTCCTAAACTCTGTACCACGTGATCACTGTTTGGCATGCCGCGGGTAGAGATTTTTGTGTGGCGGTGTGAGAAAAGCGACGTGTTTTACATTGTAGACAAAGAATGCCTCGTAGACAGAATGACGCATTGTAGACCAGTTTGACATTTCAAAACCGCAGAACGACTGACAATGAGATCTTAAAATATGAACTACCATCTTAAATCTTAAAATATCTCGGATGAATTGGCAAAATATTTCCTCCAGTTACCTTAAAAGTTAAGCCACGTCATGTGGTTCTTCAAATACGTTTAATAATAAACTCCAGAACTCAAAGAAGGGCGAGAAGCAAATTTTTCCCAGCGATTTCTAGACTTTGAAATCGACAAGGCAGTCGAAACTTGTCCACAAAAGACTACAACTGCCGCCGACAAGAAATCTACCCGGCGGTATGCCAAACAGTAATCCGTGGTACAGAATATTCACATCACGTGGGCCGTAAAAAAACTTGGGGTGTCGCAGTTTACTGGGAAGAGTAGTACATGTAAGTAAACAATTGACAAACTTTACCAGCTTGTAGTAGTATCGTGTTTATTTGTGCCTTTTAAAAATAATGGCTTAACATATATAGTCAATGGCCTAATTTTTCAGTTCGGATCATACATACCACAGGTACCCCAGGCTCATGCGTAAAACGGTTATTTCCCGGATATTTGAAATTACAGTAAATGTATGGAGTTTTAGTTCGAATGGCCGTTTGCTCTAAAATAAAATTCAATAAATCGTCAAAATATTCTTACCTGTCTCTTGTGTGTTCCTTTCTGTGAAGTTTCAAGCCATTCCGTTCAATTTTGAGGGAGTTACAGGAATTTTCCTTCCCTTAGTATAATTATTGGGAAGGTAGCAAACTCTACGGTAGTATCGTCGTGTACGGGTTAACCAAGTACGTCATTATCCTACTGTCATCGGATTATGAACGAACAAACGTGATAATAATCATCGGAAGAGCCGATGTATCCTTGTAGTCTGTTCCATTCGTGCCGGAAGTAGACTGTACCCTTATCATACCATAGTGAAATTCTCGCTGACACTGACAGTGGCGGAAGTAAACTGTACCTTATCATATATACGTACCATAGTGAAATTCTCGGTGACACTGAGTGCCGGAAGTAAACTGTACCTTATCATATATGACACTGATAGTGCCGGAAGTAAACTGTACCTTATCATACTAGATACTAGTCTCCTTTGCAGCCGTTCTTAGTGTCGGTCCCATACTCCCTCTCCACTAACTTTAGTGGGGAGGGAGTATGGGACCGACACTAAGAACGGCTGCAAAGGAGACTAACTAGATACGGACCATAGTGGATGTGACTGTGCCGGAAGTGGCAGAGCGGAAAAACGGAGCGCATGCGTATTTGGCACTTTATTGAAAGTGATCAAGATGGCCGCCGAGTGGGAGTGAATTGTGCTCTTTTTCAGGGCCCTCTCATAGCTCAAGAAATACCACGATTACTTTATTACTTCACACCATCGACTGATATTCTTCAGTGACTTCTCTGAGCCCAAATAACACATAATCCAGTTCACAGAAAGAACGCTACGACTGCTCGTTCAACTCTGTCTTCAAGACTCAGAAATACCATGGAACCATTTCGAAATGTTCATATATATGCGACTGAAAAAACGCCAAAAATAAGGGAACGTGTGAATATATAAGCTTTATACTTCAGTAGGGAACTAAGGAGGTAATGGTTTTCAAAATATAAAATACTATATTCAAGATTTTCATACTATTTTTAAAACGAAGCATTTGAAGTTACAGTACTGAGTGACTAGACTGTCTACAGCAGTAGAAATCCTGGAACGACGAACCCCTCATCCGCATTACCAAAGACTGTAAGTAGCCTGGATGTGGACTTTCTCATCCAAGCATTGTGTTTGCTTTACACATTTAATGCAGATCAAACAAAGAAGCAGTACCTCTGGTATACGTGATTTAGGAATGACTATCTTTTGTAAGCTTTCGTGTAATGAAAACAATAAAATATTGAACTTTGAAGAACTTGTCTTGTGTTATCAAGTGTCCTTAAGTATCATATTTCAATCGTAGCGCTCTGGGACCTGTTTTAGTACGTTTTCTAGCTCGCTCTTTTTCTTGTTTTAATACTCTGTACTATACACGACTTTCATAATGGCCGCCTCCTAATTTGCATATGTGATATCCCGTTTCGGTAGTTTATCCACATGTAGAGAAAATATAAACATTGCCATGTCAAAGAGCATGTTGACATTAGTGAACTTATGAAAGTTGAGTGATATAGCTTATAAAGCAATGAAGTTACATCCAGTTGAAATTAGAGACATTTGTATGAGAAAAACAACGGAGAAAGTGAATTTGCCATAATTACTCGGGCTGGCCGTTATGTTTTTTGTTTTTTTTTGTTGCTTGTCGCAAAATTTCTGCGCATGCGTTAAAGGTCAAGTTCACCACCAATCAGCTCGCACTGTGCTGGTCACGTAACACTCGCCAGGTTAATGTATTTACATAATTGAATACAGTAAATCAAAATGGTCGACGCGCGAGGGCGAAAGCCTTCCAACAGGCTCAGGATATTTCAACTGGCGCTCTCGTTGACCATAAAAATACATGAACAACCAGGAGCCGTAATACATTCGATCAGCGCTGTCTTGAGAGATCCAATGTACATTTAGAAACGTAAGCGAAATACAATATCCAAACACGTTTGGATATCAACGGGTATAGAATTATAATCAAAGGTTAGAATTCGTCAGGCGCGCTCAGATAAGAAAGGTCAAAGCTCTCAGACTAGGCGAGACAAGGAATGAGTCATTGTCAGAAATCTATTCCATCGTGGGCAATTATGCAATACAACCTAAATTTGGGTCAGGTCTAGATCTTGTACAGCCTAAGGCATGTTTTACGACAGAATAACCAGAGTCTTTCTACTGGATTGAGAGCTCGAGACATTATACATGTCTGCTAATATGGGGAAAACTGAAACAAAAAATGAACTTTGACGGCAGAAACCCTCATTGAGCCAAGTGGAATATTTACATGATCCGCTAAGATTTTTACAAATCTTAGTTGTTTTCAGTGTATGCCAACTGAAATGCTGTGCTCGTTTTCTGGTTACGGCTCAGTGGGGCAACTACACGAACAAGAAGCATGAACTGCCAGCAAAGAGAGAGGAAA
Organism: Actinernus sp. WN-2022; assembly: GCA_030867875.1. Taxonomy (NCBI): domain Eukaryota; kingdom Metazoa; phylum Cnidaria; class Anthozoa; order Actiniaria; family Actinernidae; genus Actinernus; species Actinernus sp. WN-2022. The sequence continues at coordinate 176,269,516 of JAOWCC010000577.1, read as the reverse complement.
AAGTACTTGAAATGCACAAAGCTAGCTGAAGTAGGGAATATATATAATATCTGAGACGTTAAATTACGTTACTGTGAAGAGGATCAAAATTCAAGTTTTGTAGCTCGAGACTGTCTTCTGCCGTGACTCGTGAGAGAAATTGGAAAAGATCTAGCTGTTTCATTCAGACACTGGCAAATTTATTGAAAGCTACGGGCTTACTTTATGAGATTATTATGCATTGTGGAATGAAATGAAACAGGTTAGCTGAAAGTTAAGTTCGAGGTAGGCTTCGACTTTCATTCCGATTCAGTGCATATGTGCACGAAGGTGGGATGCTGTCAACAACACTACCAAAAGATCCAAAACGAAAGATTCAGTTACGTAAGTACTGTAAGTAAACTCTTTTTGATTTGAATAAATTTCCTCTCAGTTTGTCTGTTAATGTACTTTTTCTTCTAATTATCGCTTAATTTATTTAACATCTCTGTGATTTAGAGTATGCGTACCTCAGAATAAATTATTTGAAAGGTCAACTGAACTCTTGTGTCGATAAGCGCAAATGTTTTTGTAAAACAGTCTGTGAATTTGAGAAGCGGACTTAGAAGAGCTTTCTCATTAGAAATTACAATTTTTTTCTTGCTATGAAATTTATGTTTCATTTCACATTTATTCATACAGTTTTAGCTGGACATTTCCCCGAGTTTTTTTATCTATTTTCAATCAAATTCAAAGTCTGAATATGTCATTGTATTGCATTTATACACTTGAATTGCCAGTATTCTGTTGTTCAAATCCTGCGTTATCATAGTCATGTCATAAAAGCAATTAATAGACCAGACGTTTTTATGACGTTCTCACTGGCGAATTAAAGCACGACTTGTTACTAAGATCGATACTAAGAGGATTTCAAATGAAAGTGTATTTCATCTTCAATCTCATGTGGCCCGAGTGAAAGCCCAGATGGGCTCTTGTTTGTTCTTATACTAGGCCTAAGTATTTTTTTTCTAGATGAATATCTTGTATTATGAGAATGGATACTTGATACAGGGATGAGGAATTCAGTAAATATAGAAGGGATACTAATTGAGTGGTTTATTATCTTATGTGTAACTATAGATGTCTTTAGTTTGACGATCATGATGCCATAGTTTAGATATGGATAGATAAGTGTATAATAAAGTTGCTTTAAAATATGCAAATCAAGATAGTACCTTAGTTTATAAATGATTCCAATATTCTTAGCTATTGTTATTAACATGAGTAATCTGATTATGCCAGTTAATATGTTCGAAGATACGAAGATACCTAAATATTTAATGTAGGGTTTACGTTTGATATTGGGAATATTAATTTCTATATTTTTTCTATGGGCAGAGGTTATAATCATATAATTTGTTTTTTTAAAGTTAACAGAAAGTTTATTAGTAGCAACAGTAATTAAAGACATGTTTCGGTTCATCATTTATAACAGTTTCTAGGTCACTGAGTAGGATTGTCACATGAAAAAAAGATGTTAGTGTCATCTGCAAAGATTCTGAATGATAACTTATTAGAAGTATTTGGCATGTCATTTATATATATATAGTAAGAACATAAGTGCACCTAAGGTTGATCTGTGGTACACCACATATAATGTTTTGTGCACTTGATTCTGTATTGCCAATTTTAACATACTGTTTTCTATTTTGAAGATAACTGCAAAACCCCCGGTGCAAAACCAATCCAGAGCTATTCCTCTGATGCCATACTTTTCAAGTTTTTTTAACAATATGTTATGATTTACAGTATCAAATGCTTTTGAGAAGTCGAGGAACAAGCCACAAGTAATGAGTTTATTATCTATTGATGTTTTTAGATTATCAGTTAATTCCAGTATAGCTTGTTCAGTAGAATGGCCTTTTCTAAAACCAAATTGATACTCAAAAAGAATGTTATGCTTTTCTAAAAAAGACTAACTGGTTGTATACTAATCGTTCTAAAACTTTACTAAAGGGAGATAAGATTGCTATTGGTCTATAATTTCCAGGATCGGTAACAATGCCATTCTTGTAGATGAGAGTTATCCTAGAGACTTTAAGTATGTCAGGGACAATGCCAGTTGAAATTGATTCATTAAAGATGTAAGTAAATGGTTTTGAGAGTGGTTGACATGCTATCTTTATCATTTTATTAGGAATGTCTAAAGATGCTTTATTGGTATTCAGCTGTGAAAATAGACGACTGACATCTGTTTCTGAGACAGGTGACATAAAAAAGCTTGAAGATGGTGTATTATTTATAAATTTTGTAGGGTTATCATAAGCCTTGTAAGCCTGTAAGCTTTGTAAGCCTTGTAAGCCCGTAAGCCCTGTAAGCTTTGTAAGCCTGTAAGCCTGCAAGCCTTGTAAGCATGTAAACCTGTAAGCCTTGTAAGCCTGTAAGCTTTGTAAGTCCATATTAGCCTGTAAGCGTTGTAAGCCCTGTAAGCTTATAGCTGAAAGGGTTAGGGATAATTATTAAATGGTTGCCATGACAACACATGCTGTAAGGCTTACAGAAAAGCTTACAGCGATTAGTCATTCCTAAATCATGACTATATAGTATACTGGTACGGCTGATGTTCCTGTAAAATAGTAAACTTGATTCTCTTTTCAATTCACCCTGTTTGTTTGCTGTTTTTGGATATGTGGACCGAAATTTTAAAGGAGCACCTGGTTATACAAATTACTTGTTGAGAAATGCAGACTTCAAACACCTTAATTTGTCTTGATCTCTATTTTGCCCAAGCAAAAGGAAAGTTGGGCAAATATAGAAAATTATGAAAACTAATACAAATGTATATAGTTTTCATCTATACTTTCTCGTTATTTAAGACTATACATGTACGTGTTTTAAACCTGTTTATTTTTACTATAGAAAAGAATTACATAATTATCTGGACCCATATAAACGGCATTGGAAGGAACACATCTGTATGGAAGACAAATGTATACTCTTCAGCACCATCACTTCTCTTGATCTTTATTCTCTATGAAACATGTGAACTAACATTATTTTCTTCAAATATGCTAAACTATACTATAGAATTTAATTAGAGGTAAATCATGTATGTCTTGGTGTTGTAACTCAAATTTGAGTGTGGAAGGGTAACATTGTAGGTGTTGATTGAAAGAATGTAATAGTTGATTCAGTTTATGTGGGTTTGATAATGTATTTGGGAAAGGAAAATCGTGATGGCTAGGGAGGTTAATTCCAATGAGGTTTAATTCACTCATATTATTTACTAACATTAGCAATCAGATACATGTGTGTTGGTGAACACATTTTTTAATTATGCAAAACATGACAAAAGAACTAATTGACTAATAATATAATTTTAATTATAAAAGTGTTAATATTAAAAACAATAGTTCTAATATGATAAGAATATCATTACTAAGAAGCTCTGCTCCCACATATATTGCATATTCATGTTCAAATCATAAGGGTCTTTAATTTTTTAAAGTTAAATTTTAGACCAAAAAATAATACTATCAATAATACCAATATGATTATAATCAATTACATATTTATTTATGTTGCATCTGAATCTTAAATTCAGAAACAGTTTACCATTTCAGAGCACCCCTGAGCTTTATGTCATAGCAATTAACTTCCTAGCCATTTAAAAAGGGTCTGCTTAATACAGAATACACACTTGGCATTTAAAAATAAAAAAAATAAAAGCCTTGATTTTAAATGAACGTGCATGATCATAAACAGAGATTCTTAGCATTGATATCTGATTACTATAATATAACTATTATTGTTTTTTTACTTACACACTGTCTGATTGTTATTATTGTTATTACGAGGAGTTATCAATGGCTATTATAAAATGGAAGCACTGGAAATATGTGCTTCATTCCAACATGCTTCCCCCTCCACATTGCTTTCCTTTCCCAAATTAATTAGTGCTTATACAGACTGGCCTATCACTTCCATTCACTGGACACCTAACCCTTTCTCCTCCTTCCTCAAATTTATCCAGTAAAAAGCTGACCTTCCTGCCTTGAAATGATCCCATTAGGTGCATTAGCAATTCAATTGTAACATATACACATGATTCACCTCTGAAATAAGTTCACATAAAATAATATATAAAACATAAGCACATGACATATACACATGATTCACAGTACCTTTATTAAAATAATTTCACATAATTCATACAAATTTCATTTTAAAAATCAAGTTAAGAAAACATGTTCACTATTATTATTGACATGTTTCTTAGATTAGCCCTTCACATAATTTCAGAAAATAATCTTCACTTAATGTTCACACACTTCATAAAATAAGTATCACTAGATGTACAGAAAATGGGGCCATACAGGCAATGGCCACTAATTATCAGGGGTTTGAAAATAACCTGGCTACACCCAGAGCTCCAGCAGTTAAGCATGCATCGATCTACATTGTACTTAGCCTGAAATAGCCTTAACACGTATAGCCAGCTACACATACTTTAATATTTGTATTTTAACATATATTTATTACTAAAAGCATATTCACAGCTATACTTTCAAAGTCCAAGCCAGCTACACTGAAAATTAATGAAACTCTGCATTATGCTAATAATGTAGTTTCCGTGTTAAACTCCAAAAAGAGGTTCATGAAGCTCCCAAGATTTTCAGTTAATTTTATTACATATAAACTCGGCAAGATAGTAGAGGATTCTGCTGCAATATAATGTAAAAAATATTGTTGTCCTTCCTCTGTTGTGCCGTGTTACAATTATTAGAACCAGGTTTATAATTAACACAGTTTATTTTCTCAAATAAAGTATACATGAAAAATATAGATTTGTTCTCATACATGTACATGTATGTAGTTTGCTATGGAGGCTATTTATCTCTCTTTCAATTATCCTACACATGTATTTGTCTCACTTTCCTTGTGCTTGGGGAGAATAAAATGAAGATCAAGAGAAGTGATGGTACTTGAAGAGTCTACATTTCTCAAGTAGTCTACACAAGCAAACATCAAGTAAATACTGAGGGAACTGGGAAGGGAAAGGTATGCTTTGCAGGCTTACTTTTTTGTGGGAAAATAACAAGAAATACTGTTTCATGTAAAGCAAACATAATTGATAAAGCTTGGGTGAGAAAGTCCACATGCGTGCAGGCACCAACCACCTCCCTTACAGAACCGCATACATTAAGTCCCACACAACATAATTCTTGGGTTACAATCATTCCTAAGGGAATAAAATCACCAAAGCGTAGCGGCCATCGTGGTTGGTAGGAACAAAAGAAGCAAATGTGGTTTCTTTTGTTCCTACCAACCAACATGGCCACCAGTGCAACCCACCAATTAGTGTCACCCCTCTTCCAACATGAACAAAATTAAATGAACACAAAACTGCTCTGCGAAAGGCATTCGATTACAACAAATGTTTTATTGTTGGTTTTCTGAAAACAACAATTATAACATTTAAGTTTGTTTTACATGTAATACTCCACCTAAGAAGTAATGACTCGATCGCTTGACCTGAATCATGTTTATAGTAGAACAAATGTTTTTAAATATAGTTTTTTTTTGTACAAATAATTAATCAAGGTATAGTTTATCAGATAATATAAGAAAGGCCATAAGCTTATCAAGATTTAAACATAAGGTTATGTCATTTTTAAATAAGGAGATTTTGCAATAGTTTTATCTTTTTTTTAATAGTCCTACTCCACAATATAATTTGTAAAGTTATTTATGGGATCAGTGAGATAGTAATATTATATTATACTTAGTCTTAGCTGAGGAATATCCCTCGAATGGTGCCTTGGGTGCTTTTGGATATTCCCCTCTCCGTCTTTTTTTTTTCTTTCCTTTTTCCTGCCCATATTATAAGTAGTATCACGATTCACTGATCACTTTGTTTACTTTTGAGACGCCAATATAACATGGTATTGCGTCTCAGAATACCAGCCTCTGATTGGCTCTTGCGCGAGCCCTTGCAGTTACATGGGTTCCAGGTCAAGGTCAAAAGTCGTTTGTTCAACAGCAAGATTTCTACAATTTCACCTTCAAAACACTGTAAATTACAAGATAAGCATCAATCAATCCTAAAGGTAAGGTTGGCATTGTAGTTTCCGTCAGAAATCTAACACTCTTATTCGCTAAAAGTACAATTTTCATAATTTTTGAAGAGATTTCAAAACACGTCGCGAAAGTTTTCGCCACTCAAGCCGTGAAACCGTTGCCATAGATATACTAGGCGCCTTTTGAGAATTGAAATTACGATCAGAATAAGTTTGGTGCTTCATTCTCTTCTTTCTTTTAACAATTCCCGACTTAACTGTTGAATCGCGATACAAAACTAATTGAGATTTTGAGACGCGATACCGAATTATATTGCCGGCGTTGGAAGAAAATATATTCTTCGTATTGGGCTTCGTCGCTGCGCGACTCCGCCCAATACGGAATATATTTTCTCCCAACTGGCCGGCAATATAATTCGGTATCGCGTCTCAAAATCTCAATTAGTTTATAGTATTATAGTATTTGTAATAACAGAGTAAATTTAATTTAAAAAAATTAAAACAAAATTAAAAATCGTTTTCTTTACACTGGTAAAACAATCAACTAATTCCTCAAAATGCCGATGTGAACCATAATAACCAAATCAAGTGAAATATTGTACAATTTCCTGATAATAGCTCTGTAGATTTACTTACAATCTTTGGTAATGCGGATGAGGGGTTCGTCGTTCCAAGATTTCTACTACTGTAGACAGTCTAGCCACTGCACTACTGTAACTTCAAATGCTTCGTTTGAAAAATGGAATGAAAATCTTGAAAACCATTACCTCCTTAGTTCCCTACCGAAGTATAAAGCTTATATATTCACACGTTTCCTTATTTTTGGCGTTTTTCCAGTCGCATTTCGAAATGGTTCGTTTTTCTGAGTCTTGAAGACAGAGTTGAACGAGCAGTTGTAGCGTTCTCTCTGTGAACTGGATTATGTGTTATTTGGGCTCAGAGAAGTCACTGAAGAATATCAGTCGATGGTGTGAAGTAATAAAGTAATCGTAGTATTTCTTGAGCTGTGAGGGCCCTGAAAAAGAGCACAATTCACTCCCACTCGGCAATCTCGTTCCCAGAGCCCGCGCGTTTTTCAGCCAGCGGTGACCAAACGCTTTGAGGTATCTTGGCGCTGGCCAGAAGATCGCGGGCTCTGGGAACGAGATTGGGTGACACTGTGACAGTGCCGGAAGTGGCAGAGCGGAAAAACGGAGCGCATGCGTATTAGGCACTTTATTAAAAGTGATCAAGATGGCCGCCGAGTGGGAGTGAATTGTGCTCTTTTTCAGGGCCCTCTCACAGCTCAAGAAATACCACGATTACTTTATTACTTCACACCATGGACTGATATTCTTCAGTGACTTCTCTGAGCCCAAATAACACATAATCCAGTTCACAGAAAGAACGCTACAACTGCTCGTTCAACTCTGTCTTCAAGACTCAGAAAAATGAACCATTTCGAAATGCGACTGGAAAACGCCAAAAATAAGGAAACGTGTGAATATATAAGCTTTATACTTCGGTAGGGAACTAAGGAAGTAATGGTTTTCAACATATAAAATACTATATTCAAGATTTTCATACTATTTTTCAAACGAAGCGTTTGAAGTTACAGTAGTGCAGTGGCTAGACTGTCTACAGCAGAAGATATCCTGGAACGACGAACCCTCATCCGCATTACCAAAGACTGTAAGTAAATCTACAGAGCTATTATCAGGAAATTGTACAATATTTCACTTGTTTGGTTATTATGGTTCACATCGGCATTTTGAGGAATTAGTTGATTGTTTTACCAGTGTAAAGAAAACGATTTTTAATTTTGTTTTAATTTTGTTTTATTAAATTTTCTCCGTTATTACAAATACTATAACACTACTTATAATATGGACAGGAAAAAGGAAAGGAAAAAAAAAAGACGGAGAGGGGAATATCCAAAAGCACCCAAGGCACCATTCGAGGGATATTCCCCAGCTAAGACTAAGTATAATATAATATTACTATTTACAATGTACTCACTGATGCCATAAATAACTTTACAAATTATATTGTGGAGTAGGACTATTAAAAATATGGTAAAACTATTGCAAAATCTCCTTATTTAAAAATGACATGACCTTATGTTTAAATCTAGTTCAAAAACTCATGAATAATTAATGAGCATTTTGTCCAATCAGATGAAGGAAATCAGTCACGTGCATGCTCCTTTATACCTGATAAAATCTCATCATTCTAAAAGGCCCGCGGAGGGATTTGAATTCTGTCCCAGAGGGAAACGGGGTCAATGATTGAGACAATGGAATTTCTATTGATGTTTCAGCTTTCTCATTGAATTGCTAATTAGGATGAACGTTTTATATAAAGAATACTAATGAACATGAAATTTTATATAAAGTTTCATCCTAATTAAGAATTCACTGATAAAGACCCAAAGATAGCAAAAAGTACATGGAACATAAGGTACCTAGATAATAAATTTTGCACTAAATTTACTAATATCAGCAGACTACCGAGATACACAGATAATATTTTTAAAATGAAGTTATCCAACTTGTTTACCGAGCCACTGTTTAGTTCCAATTATTAAACCAAACTCAAAGCCGTAAAATAATAAAAATGTGCATTAAACTTACATATTTTGTGCCGGAGTCAAAAATTTAGAGTCTGCCGTCATGTCAGTCACATCGCTTTCCAAATCTTGAACTTTATCGAGGTAAACCACGACACCAAATCCTTCAAGTGCAGGTCCTTCTTACATTGCGAAACACCGCTTCAAACAACATAGTATGGTAATTTCTTCATGTCATTCCCTTGAGATGTTCGTAATTGCAGGCGGTGATTACTCGAATATTTTGCATGGGGTTGTGAATACAAAGGTTCAATGATTCATTAAGTAACCATTCCCTTGAGATGTGCGTCTTTCTTTCATTGCATTCTTAAAGCGTTTTTGAAGCCGTTTAAAACACTCACAGCACGTGTTTTATCAAGTCTAAAAATTCTCGGGCTTCGCCCGCGAATTTTTAAACTTGATAAAACACTGCTGTTCGTGTTTTAAACAGTACATAAGCTAATGGCCTCTCTTATATTATCTGATAAACTATTCCCTTGATTAATTATTTGTACAAAAAAAATATATTTTAAAACATTTGTTCTACTATAAACATGATTCAGGTCAAGCGATCGAGTCATTATAATTGTTGTTTTCAGAAAACAAACAATAAAACATTGTTGTAATCGAATGCCTTTCGCAGAGCAGTTTTGTGTTCATTTAATTTTGTTCATGTTGGAAGAGGGGTGACACTAATTGGTGGGTTGCACTGGTGGCCATGTTGGTTGGTAGGAACAAAAGAAACCACCTTTGGTGATTTTATTCCCTTAGGAATGATTGCAACCCAAGAATTATGTGTGAGACTTAATGTTTGCGGTTCTGTAAGGGAGGTGGTTGGTGCCTACATGGACAGCGCTGAAAAGCGTCTGCGCATGCTCAACCGCGCGCGACCGAAGGCTGGAGACGACAACATGCACCTATTACAAAGTAAAGGGAAAATGGCGGCTGATTTGAAATGTTGAAGTCTGAGTCACGTTTTGTGGCAAAGTAAGGTGCCTGAAATTGGGTTAAGGTTTTGATTTTCAAAAGTTTGGGGTTTATTAATTTTACTAGCACATACCGTATGAACCTTAGACATCTTTCTTTGAACCAAGGTTGAAAAATGACCCCGAACCGACGGTCGCGATCTTCCGACATCTAAAATGGTAATTTCAGTGACAGTCATTTGCGTAGGATAAGAGTTTTCCCGTAGTTTTGCCGCAAACAGCTGTTTCAAACTCTTAGAGAATCCCCATTGATAACCAAGAAAGACATATTTTGAACACCGTGGTTTTAACACCGAGAATCAGACTATAATATGCTACAAACACAAGTCACACACACCGAGGCATGGGCTGTCATGTGGCCGCGGGCATGTGGACAAGATCGATGGTTACTACTTTTGGACAAGGCATCCGATTCAACTTAGGGCTACACGGGCAGAGTTGGAAAGCAGAGACAAAACAGAACGATTTCTCGAACTACTGCTCGGTACGTTAACGGGATGACGGACGATTCAAGGGTCTCTTTTATTCTACTACCGCTAAGTGAAAATCTAGTTGGAATAATTAAACTACACATTCCAAATGCAACACATTTGGACTACACTACAGCTAAATCGTGAATATAAAGGTAGCCCAGTCCCTACGGTCACACCTAGGTGAAAATGGCCTATTATACAATTCCAAACAGGGTTCCGGAAGTCATTCTCTACCGAGACTGCCTTGATCCGTCTATTAGACCAGCTACTCTTTGACCTTGATGTGAATAAAGGTAGCGGCCTAGTTTTCGTAGATTATAAGAAAGCTTTTGACCTCATTGACCATGAAATCATGTTGAATAAGCTCCATCTCTTTGGAATCCAGGGAAATGAACTTGATCTATTACGGAGCTCTCTCCCCTATTGCACGCAGTATGTCAACATAGGCGGTGTAACCTCGTCTTCCAGGAAGGTCGAACTAGGAGTACCACAGATTCCGTCCTAGGCCCTATATTGTTTCTCATATTTATCAATTATCTGCCGTGTCAAATCGAACACTCCATGGTAGATATTTATGCAGATGATACAACACTTATCTGTTCATTTGAAGTTTTTGCTGCTCCTCATCCAATTGTTGATGAGCTGCAGAAAAACATCACTAATATTGTTACCTGGACCAGAAGTAACAACTATATATATCTATAAACAGTATGAAGAAGAAACCCATCTCTATATATAAATAATCAGAATAAAGGTGAAAGAGAAAATATGTGCCCTGAGTGGGATTTGAACCCACAGCCTCAGCATACCAGTCCGCTGTGTTACTACTACACCATCAGAATCAACCACGCTGGCAACGCAGCCAGTTGATGATGTCATTATGCATGGAACGTAACCGTGGGTACTCCCGGCATATATATACATGTGTTCATGTTTTTCAGGTAAAACTTTTTACATCATAGTAAAGTCACTCATTCCAAGCTAACCTTTATTGTGTTGTACAGCCACTTTATTTTTTCAAGGTAACTGTTATTTGGCCAAATAGAAAGATGTGTGTTTCCAGTAACCAATCAAGTTTAGATTTCTCCTGTTGACCCTACAACTTTTGCACCAAAATTTGATTAGCTGGATTAGCTGTGGATTAGCTGTGTTGGTGGCTCTATAAGGCAGGGAGAGGGGAACTGGCTTTTAAAAACATATATGCCAGTTCTGTGTTAGAGGGATTTAACTTTTTCAGTTGGTTTACAATGTTTGGTATTTAACAAACTTTTTAATCGTTCCTTACAAGCATAACATATTCCTTAAGAAAAATGAGTATCTTTACATGCAGTCATGCATTGAAATTGCAACTAATACTTGTGGCATCAGCCTCAATACATATTACAGCTTCCTGATTGATATTAAGGTATTTATCCTACAGTTCCTGATATACCTTGCCCACTACACACACCAATTCAGTGACCTGTTGAGATAACAATTAAAGGAAAGGAATTAGTATGCCGTGGAATAGGCAGCCAGTACAAAACACACACCCATTACGTATACCAGCTGGAATTTTGGCCTTCTCTCCAACACAGTAGCTACTAAATGTAGATAAATGAACACTATCTTTTTGCTATCTGAAAACTAGTTATCACTATCTAATGGCTAACTTTTTCCTATCTTTTTCCTATCTATATACTGGCTAATAACTATCTAATTTTAGCTATCTAATTCCTATCTTTTTCCTATCTATACCCTATCCATACCCTATCTATTTGGAACCATGCAGATAGCCTATCCACATACTATCCGAAAAAAAATATTTTTTAGATAGGGAAAATATAGCTTTTAGTTAGGAATTAGTTAGAATAAAACTAGAAAACAGATAGCATTGAGCTAGATATTAGATAGCATTTAACTAGATATTAGATAGCATTTAACTAGATATTAGATAGCATTATTTGAACTAGATATTAGATAGCATTTAACTAGAGATCAGATAGCATTTAACTAGACATTAGATAGCATTTAACTAGATATTAGATAGCATTTAGCTTTAGCAAACAAGTCCTGTTTTATCTGCAATAAGCTTATATTTAGTTGTTAATCGATTTACTTATTTATGTATATATTAATTTATATTGGTTGTATATGCAAATAGCTTTACTGATCAAATAAATAGATACAGATAGGAATCAGATACAGCACTAAACTATAGGAATCAGGTAGCACTAAAACTATAAATAAGATAGTTCCTAGCTAGCTGCTACATGTAGCTAATTTGTTAATATAGAAAGCAGATACATTAATTGTCAATGCAGCAATTTAAATTGATGAGGGCCGCATACATATACGTATGTAATATACTATAAAGTATAATCTGCCACACAAACATACATGTAACATTTTGTGGTACATGTAGTACAGTACATGTAGTATCTATTATAAACAATACATGTACAGCATATATATTTTATGTTTGAGTTTAAATAATTACTACATGCCAAACAAGCTACATGTATATATAGTATTGCATGGAGAATATATGAAAACACAAAATAACATTTCATAAAAGTTCAATCTTGTTTATTTTTTAAAAGTACAAAATTGGAAACTCAAAAGATAATTTAAAAGCAATATTTATATTTTTTTGTGATTTGCTATATTTCAATTGACAGTACAAATATACTACACAAGGAGCTATACCTGTTGGTAGCAGAGATTGCAGAATACCCAGACACTACACTATAGCTAATTCATTATTCATTTTCGAAGTGTCCCAAATGCCAAAAAACAATGAACCTTATACCATAAAATTCTGATTATTGCCTCCCCCTTGACCCCTCCTCTGGTTTAATACAGGCTGATCAATCTGGTAATGCACCTCACAACCACTGTTTGGGTAACAAAAAACTGTATTTTTTTATGGCATCTGCAACTACAATAACCAGAGTCAGAATTGGAATTTAGCGTGTTGGTTTTTTTGGACGGAGGAAAACCGGATAACCCGAAGAAAAACCCTCCCCTTGCCCGCAAAAAACAATACCAATTAAAGCGTAGTCCACACAAGCAAGTTTTCCCTTGACAAGTTTTATTTGCTCGTGTAGACGACGAAAAATGACAAGTTTTTCCTTGACAAGTCTCCTTGTTGAAAAACTGGCGTGCCAGTTATTGAACAAGGCAACTTGTCAAGGAAAACTTGCTCGTGTGGACTACGCATAAGTCTTAGTCACTTTCAAGTGAACTGAGGTATTCTGCAATCAAGTCAATTAAATTAAGGTTTAATTTTCACTCAGCTGCACTAGTAATATCCTTTGTTAGGACTTCTTAACCTCCACTCTTTCTCTATTGCTTCCTAATGCCCTGCAAGAAAACAACAACACATAAGAATATAGTCACTTTCGTGTATACATACTGCATACTGCCTTAGTACAAACTCAAAATGTGGTATATGTACAATGTATACAACATGTCAAACCCTGCAATAAAAGCCTTGAAATATCAGGGATTTCATGTAAGCCTTAATAGGTAAAATTCCAGGAAAGATCAGTATTCAAAAAAAAATTAAACTACTGCATGGTATATATAGCTAAAGTATTATCATATAAATATTATTTAATTAAAAATAATAGAAAACTGAAAAAAAAAATGTATGTATGACTTTAAAAGCCGTATCATTTAATTAAAAAGGGTGGCCTACATTTTGTAGCTTATAAGGTCTGTTCAGTCATTGCCCTTCTCCTGACCCTGAGGTGCATTGTGAATCATTAGCATATGCCGTTATCGCGTTCGGACGCGAGATACGGCGCTAAAGAAAATTAAATTTCTAACGCAGTAAAATGGCCTCAATAGATGATATTCGAGAGCTTATCAAAGAAGAATTGCGACCTATCAAACACAACTTGAAATTAATGGAGAATGAGTTCAAAGAAATTACCAAGAGCATGAAGTACATATCTGATAAATATGACCAACTCCTCGAAAACCAGCAAGCCACCGGGAAGAAGGTTTCAGACCTCGCGAATAATTTGAAGGGGCTAAAGGATGATGTTAAAAAGGTAAAGGAGAATACAGATATCGCTCTAGAGGAGAATGAAGATTTAAAACAGTATTTGAGACGCGACCTACTAGAAATAACGGGAATAAAAGTGACTGATGAAAAGTCATGCATGGAAGCGGTCACAGCCATAGGCGAAGTTATAGAAGTACCACTCTCTGAAGCGGATATTTCAATAGCACATCCTATACCCACACACAAGAGTGGACCACCGAAGTTCATTGTTAAATTTACAAGAAGAAATGTGAGAAACCGCTTCTATAATAACCGGAGGAAATTGTCAGGAGTAAAAGCTAAAGATTTGCCAAACCTGAGTGAAGAGCTACGGTCGAATACCAATGTGTATTTAGGAGAGTCATTGACTCGAGAGAAAAAGGCGTTCTTTGCCGATGTCAATAAGTTCCGTAAAGAGATGAAATGGAAATCTATATGGACAAACAACGGGAAAATCTATTTAAAAGAAAGTGAAAATACATCGACACATGTTCTTTACTCGAGGGAAGAGTTCGGCGAACTCCAACGGCGGGCGGCAATGCAAAGAGATAGACCACGTGCACAGCCAACGCGATAGGATAAATTGACTTATTCCAGTTGAACATGAATTTCTCACTGGCTACAAACCAGAGACAGTTTTATGCCAAAAATACAGAAGCTGTGGAGAATGTAGAATTTATTACGTTTATGAAATTCAGTCTGGTTGTACGAATTGTTTACGTGTTGTACAAACATCTAATTCTACTTGGTCCAGTGCAGAAGACTACGAATGAGTTGCACCTGATAATCGTGGAGCAGATCTATAAAGTCCCTCAGGAAATATTACTTCAAGATGCTATCGAATTGGATGACTGTGCCTTACGCCTGCTGTTGTATAAACGGTACTGGCTCACAAGTAAGAAATATTTAAGAATGTAAAAATATCGATTTAATAACTATCGGAGAGTTTAGAATTAATTATGTTACATGTAAATATCGACAAAGAAATAATAACTTGAACATTATTTATAGCTGATGATGAATACGCTAATAGAACTACCATTCTATGATGTATCAGACGGAGACTTCGCTAAGGCTACGGGTGCTTGGGTTTATAATATTCCCAGTGTATTCAAAAACACGAAAGATCTGTTTGGAGACATTCTCGAAAGTCCCAACAAGACTAGGGATGTAGAAGAGAATAATATTGAAAAATATATAGAATCGAAATATCTCACTATAAAACAAACAGGAGCGTGTTTTCAAATTCCTGAACATAAAGGCATTTCTGTGCTCCATTGCAATACTCGAAGCCTATCGAAGAATCTTACTCTGTTAAATGATATTTTGATTACGCTTAAGGAAGTTCCTAGCGTAATAGCCATCTCGGAAACAAAGATTAATATTAACACGCAGGCAAATATTGACATTCCAGGTTATAATTATCAAGGGACAAATTCAGAAACATCGGCTGGCGGCGTGGGTATTTATGTTAGGAAGAATCTTAATTACAATAGAAGATGTGATCTTGAATTGAATATTCCTGGAGTTGAATCGTGTTGGATCGAGGTTATACGAAATAAGCAAAAAAATATTATTATCGGATGCATTTATAGGCATCCTACTAATGACCGAGATATGTTTCAAACAGCTCTCGAACAAAAGTTATCAGATCTAAATAGTAAAAATCGAGAGGTTATCGTGACAGGAGATATAAATATAAACTTTCTAAATTATAGTTCAGATAAGCATACTTCAGAATATCTTGATATGTTATTAAATATTGGTTATATGCCTTTAATAACAAAATCTACTAGGATTACGGATCACTCAGCTACACTCATTGATCATATATATACAAACATCCCTCAAAAAGTTATTAAATCGGGCATATGCCTTGCGGACATATCAGACCATCTTCCGGTATTCTGCACGATAACAAGTAAGTCTCATAATATAAAAGAGCAAAAGATTTATCGGGATTTTTCACATTTTAAAAATGAATTATTTGTAAATGATCTGCAAGATATCAACTTCAAAAATCTTGTTACGGAAGATGTGAATATTAGTGTCGAGAAAATTATGGATAACTTGGAGAGAGTATGCAATAAACACGCCCCATTGAAGAAGATTCCAAATGCAAAATTAAAACAGCTAAATAAACCGTGGATAACTAATAGTATAATAAAATCAATAAAAAATAAACAAAAATTATTTAGAAGCCATTTTTTGAGCGGAAATATTGAGAAAATAAAATATTATAAAAGATATAATAATAAACTGAATAAGATCAAAGAAGCTGCAAAAAAAAATTACTTTTCAGCACAATTTGAAATTAATAAAGGAAATTTAAAGATAACATGGAAACTTATTGGAATACTAATAAGTAGGAAAAAAACAAACATAACTATAAATAAACTGATCTGTAACAACAAATGTTACACTGATAAGCAAAGTATATGTCATCAACTAAATACCCATTATATAAATGTAGGTCCTAACCTAGCTTCACAGCTTCCACAATATAGCGATTCAGATCCAACTCACTATATTAATTATAACAGTCAGAACAGTTTTATGTTCCATGGAATATGTGTCCAAGAAGTCCAGGATGTAATTATGGGCCTACAATCAAATAAGGCTTCCATAGGAATCCCTCGACAATGTATTAAATTAGCTTGTAACCAAATTAGTGAAGCTTTGTCCATGATTTTCAACTACTCACTGCAACAAGGAATTATAGTACCTGATACATTAAAAACATCAAAAATAACACCAATAGATAAAGGTGGTGAGATAACAGACCCTACAAATTTTCGACCTATTTCAATTCTGTCTACTTTTGCTCAAATATTCGAAAAACTCGTTTGTAATCAGCTTGTAAATTATGTAGAAAAATATGAAATACTTTATGAGTTTCAATTTGGATTTAGGAAAGGACGATCAACATCACAAGCAATTACTGAAATCACTGAAAACTTGAAAAAGGCAATTGATAATAAGTTAATTACTTGTGGAATATTCCTAGATTTTTCCAAAGCGTTTGATACGGTTAACCACGAAATTCTACTTAAAAAAATGGAAAAGTACGGAATTAGAGGTGTTCCCTTAAAATGGTTTACTAGTTACTTAACTAATCGTAAACAATATGTTGCTTTAGAAAATGAAGAATCATCAAAACAAGTTATGAAATGTGGTATTCCACAGGGAAGTTCACTTGGTCCAATGCTTTTTTTATTATATATAAATGATCTCCCGAACTGTTCTAGTTTACTTAAATTCAGAATATTTGCTGACGATACGAATGTCTTTGCTTCTTCACATGATAGTTACGCTCTTCAAAATTTAATCAATGTCGAAATGGCGAAAGTTAAAAAGTGGTGTGATATTAATAAATTATCAATAAATTTCAAGAAAACAAATTACATGATAATTAAATCAGCCAAGAGAAGAGATATCAACATAACGTTAAATTTAAAAGGCAAAGATGATATTACACATTCGATTGAAAGGAAGACATACATCAAATACTTAGGTGTGTTTATTGATGATACTCTCTCATGGAAACAGCATATATCATATATATGCTCACGTATTGCAAGAAATACTGGAGCAATTTCAAAATTAAGGCACTATTTATCTCTTCGGCAATTAAAGCAATTGTATTATACTCTTATATACCCTTATATAACGTATGCAATCTCTGCATGGGGCAGTGCATATAAAATGCATATTAAAAAGATACAAATTAAACAAAATAAAGTGGTTAGATTAATATTTTTCGCTAAGTCATATGGTAAGCATACAGAAAGTGCACTACCCTTGTTGAATATATTAGATATTTTAACAGTTGATAATGTATTTCGGTTGCACATACTTAAAATTGCTCACTTATGGCATAGAAAACAGCTCCCAAGTTTGTTTGAGAGCTGGTTTTGCTATGCAAGTGATATCCATTCTCACAATACCAGATATGCTACAAAGCAAAACTTCTATAAACCAAAAGTGAGAACTAATATTGGCAAACAAACAATCTCTTTCATTGCAATTGACATGTGGAAAAAACTTCCGGAAACAATAAAGTCTTCGAGTACCTTTTCGTTCTCAAAAAAACTTAAAGATTATTTGTTGGATATCCAATTTCAGATTAATTAATATTATATTTTCAAATAATTAATTTCATTTATTCTCATTATTATAATTATTTTTTATAATATAATATAATATAAGTTAGAAAACTGATCATATTAACATAATATTAACCTAGGGACTAACTAAGAAAACCAATCGGTTAATTTAGCCCCTAGGACGCACAAATTTCTTCCAGATTGAAAATTTAATTCATAATGTAAGTTTGTATAGATTGTATTATTGTAAAATTAAGTATGTATAGTGTGTGAATAAAGATGATGATGATGATGATCATCAAGCAAGCTCCAGGTGGATCCTATTATGAGTATGACTGTGCAATAAACATTTTGCTTTGGATTGGAAACCTTTTACAGGACTGTTTTTCTCAGTAGCATCTCTGTAAGGAAACACAAAACACACATAATTATATGTGTATAAACTCTTAAAGTGCAAGTATCATGCCAAAAAAAAATTATATTGTACTATTGTGTTTGTTTCTCACAAAAAGATATTAATCTTGCAGATTTTGTAACATTTCTGACATGACATCATAAGATGAATCAACTCCCTCCCAAGAGAAAACTATTACAATAAAATCCTGTAGGTTTCCATTGTGACAACACAAGATGAATCAATCCCGTTATTCGGGTAACTTTTATTCTAGTTGAATTGCTGCTCCAGTCTCTCAAAGAAAACTAATTCAGAGAACTTAAGTATATTAGAAATAGAATTTGGAGCAAAAACAGAATGTTGTTTTATGGCTTTACTTTCAATTTAAGTTAACTTTAATAACCTTACAGTCATTTAAGTTATGAGCTAATAGTAATAAGCTTAATTTATAATAAAATCAAAATGTTGATGGTTCACTAGACACTATTAAAATCACTGCCTTTTGTTTTGAACAACAGTTTTTTGTTATGTTTTCAAATGGTTAAAGATAATTCCACTAGCTAACATTTTTAATGTATTCGTTTTCAATCATATAAAAGCTGAAGATTTGATTCCAACAATAAGAAAATCCATTCAACTGAGCCTGGCTGAGGGGGACATTATCGCGGATGGTGTAATTTGCGGCTTGGCGGCTCGACGGCTTGGCGGCTCGACGGCTTGGCGGCTCGACGGCTTTGACGGAATGGTGGAATGACAACATTATGATAAATTTAATCACTGGACGAAGTTTACTATAGTTAACGGGCATCCTCATGCAGTGTGACCTGCCGGTTTACCATAGTAAACTTAACTGTGGTTAGTTGCTCCGACAACGGTGGCAGGAAGGAGATCTCTTGTCAGGATCCTTAAAGACCCTGTGTCCGAGCCCATGGTGCTTTGCGCCAATGTTATGATTAGTTTGTTTATCAACAGCCGCATAAATTAAAGGCCAGCTTTTAGGCGAACTAAAATGCTCTCGATTGTTTATAAGTTTCATAAAAGAAGTACACATACACTTTGGATAACGAATTTCATAATTTTTACCGGATTAAAAACCCAATCGAGCCCACGAATTTTCCCCGGATGCTTCGAATATGATTTTAACAGCCGGACGGGAAAATACTTGGCTCGAAGTCATGTAACTCGGCAGGAAGCCAGTTGTTCTGTCTTTAGATTTTAATTAGGTTTACGAGTGCGAGTTTTCGCAACTCTACAAGCAAACACATACTCTTGCTACCTTGTTTTCATGTCTCCAGTATTAATAATGGCCACATTTATATAGCGCCATATCAACCACAGTTTCATGGCGCTTTACATATGACTGACATATCCCGTCAGTGAATTATTTCGGACTGCTTCACGGCGCTAATAGCTGCCACGCAGTTTACAATGTTGAGTGTGGTTAGTGCAATGGCCAGGCTGCTGTACCGGGTGACAATCCCCTGCTCTTTTTCGAGTAGTACAACAGGTTCTTTCACGTCCCCTTCAAATACTGATTAGAAGTAGAAGGAGACAAGGCCAACGGCTTATAAACGTCCCTGCCCAAGGACGCGGCCGGGATTCGATTGCTTAGCTGTATTTGAATATCTCTACTTTCCTTGCGAATGATATATTTTGAGTGCAAAATGAAATGTCGTACTCGCACTCGAGTCAAACTCACAGCGAAGTAACAGCTGAACTCGGCAGATTGGACTTTGACCCGCGATCGTAGTTTTGGTAGCAAGACTTTCTGGACGTACTGTAGGATGAAAAAAAAGGTTAAGGACATTGCTTTCTCTGCTAATAAAAATGCAAAACGTATACAGATAAGTATGTAACACCGCAGTGGAGCTCAGCCGTGAGAAATTATAATTACGAATGATCTTGATGCCAGAAGTGGTTGCTTTGTGGGCTTTGTGCCGCTTTGTATTTCCAACGAAGCCCGCCGGTCCCTTAGTGCAGCAAATTCCCGGGAAACTCACGTAGTAGTCCTTTTGAACCACAAGCGGTCTCTTGTAGACCTAGAGAAAGTAAAATGTGGACTGCTGAAGGATTATTTGTCGAGTCGCTTTGCCTCGCTGTCTCGGTTCTTTCTCCGGCATTCCTCTACTCGCATTCGAAGAAATATTCGAACTAAAGTTTCATTTTAAAAAGTATATATACAAAAGTTAAGATAAAAGAAAGTCAGTTAAGCATATATACCTATGAATAATTACACGATGGCCCAAACTAGGGATGGATTTCGAAAGATTCGGGAGTCACACAACAACAACGATCTTTCTGATTTTCGTAGTCTACGAAAATGATTTGCGCGCGCAAAGCACCATGGGCTCGGACACAGGGTCTTTAAGTCAGGATTTCGAGACAGGTTTCCCAGAAATTTATAATTATTTAATCACATACAAAGGAGGCCGCTTAGATCTTAGATATTTTCTTCCATTTTGGTTTACACTTAAAATACTGGCATGTCAAATAAACAAAACCATTGAATTGCTAAAACGTTCAAACCGTTGTATTAAAAATCTATCTATCGCGACCGTGTGAAACTGTCGATCTTATTTCATACACGAACGCGGGTGTAGAAGGCGGGAAAATGAAGGAGTGTGGACAACATGCGAGCCATGCGAGCCAACGATGCGAGCCATGCAAATAAAAAATTTGCGAGCCATGAAAAAAAACTCACATACAAAAAAAAATACTCACATACAATTGCTGCGAATTCCTATCAAAGCTGCATGTAGGAGGGTCTGAATGGAGTACTGGAGTACTGACAAACGGCCTTAAAAATAACTGAGAACTGACAAATGACGATTTTTTACTGACAACCGAAAAATAACTGACAACTGACAAATTTGTTTTTTTTGTGGGTCAAACATTGTACCTTTTCTCTAGTAATGATTAACTAGGGCTAACTGACAACTGACATGTAGACCCTCATGTAGTAGTTGATGAAGATCTGGTGGATTCCTAGTCTCCTTTGCAGCCGTTCTTAGTGTAGGTCCCATACTCGGACCGACACTAAAAACGGCTGCAAAGGAGACTAGTAGATTCCCAGTCTGGACACTACTTTTAATTGAGAAAATACCGGTTTGAATTAACATATTGCCGCGCCGCTTTTAATAGTGATGAAAGATGTTTGATTTATCTCATTTTTACGAAAGCCGAGGAGGGACTTCAGACTTCAGACTTCAGACTTCAGACTTCAGACTATAAGCCAACTTAGAGTGTATATTTGGCTGGTGTCGCTATATTTAATACTTAAAACAATTTTTTAAAAACTAGACTAGTGAGCAGCACGTCTCAGCGAACTTTTAGTTGTAAAACGTATTTATTTCCTACCCGTTTCGTCTGATCATGACTACTGCAGACTTCATCAGGGAGTTTTATAATACACCGTTGGTTGCCTGTATATATACCGAACGTTACCGAAATTTAGGGGTGTAGACACTTGGCCAAAATGCTTGGTACAGGCACCAATCCCATTCACACGACACGTTGTACAATGTAACCAACTGTTGCAAAAAGCTTTGCTATTGATATTTTATACCTGTTGGCTCATTATCAGTTCAGCCGCGGATTTTATGTCGGTGACTCGAGTTACCATGTGTTTCCAGGGCTAGGGTTTTGGGGTTTTCGTTGCAAATGAATGTGAGAAGGTAAGTATTCAGCTTCCGCCAGTGTATGCTTTGCTTACTGGTTGTCAGTCAACTTGGAGAATGGGTTTGATGCGAGTTGAAAAATGCGAGTTGCGAGTTGAAAAATGCGAGTTGCAAGTTGAAAAATGCGAGTTGCAAGAAAAAGTAAGAAAATTGAG
This sequence comes from Actinernus sp. WN-2022, assembly GCA_030867875.1. Classification (NCBI taxonomy): domain Eukaryota; kingdom Metazoa; phylum Cnidaria; class Anthozoa; order Actiniaria; family Actinernidae; genus Actinernus; species Actinernus sp. WN-2022. The sequence continues at coordinate 176,247,067 of JAOWCC010000577.1, read as the reverse complement.
ATTAGAGTTCCTGCAATGGTAAATGCTTTTTGAGGTGGAAAAAATCACATTTTCCGTATGCAGGAACCCGAGTCAGTCGACGAAACGTGGACCCCTGCTTCTGGATCCCTAGAAAAATGAAACGTTTTTATTTTTATACCAGCGTATACCTCGCTGTAAGCTTTATTTTGTTCTCATTACCCTCACAGTTATTCACAGCTAAGTCCTTTCTAATTCTAATTTACAATATTTCGATTACAATTCAGTTCAATCTATTACTTAGTTTCTCTGATCCGCTTCCAGCGACGAACAAAATGTGCATCTTGAGGAAGTCCTACCTCCCCCCTCCACATTTCTAATGGTGCTTCCCTTGGACACTGAAAACATTTTTTTTATGGGAGTACGCGTACCATTCCTCCATAAAGGTGGGACATGCAAAATGTCTCCTGATGAATATATAGTGGCCCGAGTGAAAGCCCAGTGGGCTCTTGTTCCAATATACATTCGATATGGCCGCTCTACAATACAATCGACTAGCTGTATTTCAGTGCGTTCCCGAATCCATAGCGCTAAACCCATGAAACGTCAACGGTTCTGTAACACACATGCGACTTCTAAACTAAAACCTAATAGCATCTCAAATGTCAATTAACTACAACAATCATCATTTCCGTGACAACCGTTGTTTCCATCGATTTTCCAGCGAGAATCGAAATCGCCTTTCTGAATGAGTCACCCTTTGTTGATGTTTCCACAGGGGGCCGGCCAATTTTATAATTTCCTCTCAGAGTTCAGTTTCGCTCGTTTTTCTTGTTCTGTCGGGTTATTTTCCGGTTTATTACTTTTATTCTTTATCCTACTAGTTTGTTCACGTCATTTGCAGTTCGATAAATTGTTTTTGCAATCCGAAAATTAGTTTATTCAGTTCTGCACTAATTCGATTCATGTCCGTATTAAAACCATCAGTTTGTCCATCTCTGTTCTGTTTATTTCGGACTGTTCATCTCGGTTCTGTATCTGGAGAATACTGATTCCGAAAGGTCGTCAAAAATGATTGCTCTTTATCGTTAATCGGAAAGTAAGTCAAATTCTCTTGGACTTGGCTCAGCCGATCTTCGAAATTTCCACACTGCGACAGATCATGTCTTTAATTTTTCCCGCCATTTTTTTCCTTTAACATTGCAACACACACTTTCCCTATTCCCGGTCAACTGAATAATGATTTGTATGAGTGTTTCATCATCAGTACTGGAAATAATCGATTGAACTTTAATTTGTCTGGCTAAATTTTTTTTTTTATTAATTATATTTTTTTGCATGGCTCGCATCGCTGGCTCGCATCGCTGGCTCGCATGCCTCGCACATTGTACAGACCCATACTAAAAACTCAAATACAATTTTATTGCATTCACACAAATGCAAGTAAGTAATTAAACGGAAGTTGACAGGGAAGAGCCCCGGGGAAATAAAGAAAGCCGAGAAAAGTTTCAGGGTAAAGAAACTTCTGCAGCACACTCAACGGCATAATTCCCCTTTAAGCTTTGTCGAGTGAGAACTTTGAAAAAGGTTTAAAAAAAGTTAAACTGGATCTATCAAAGTTTATATTTGCTTATTTCAGCTACTCTGTAAATAGTGTATGTATGTATGTCTGCACTTCTTACAAAGCCGTTCCGTCATGCCGCCAAGCCGTCGAGCCGTCAAGCCGTCGAGCCGCCAAGCCGTCGAGCCGTCAAGCCGTCAAGCGGTCGAGCCGTCAAGCCGCCAAGCCGTCGAACCGCAAATTACACCATCCGCACATTATCGATATCAAGCAGTACAAACTCGTGCTTATTCAAGTCAACAAAAGTTTTTGGGGGCAAAAAAACATATACATGTACCAAGACACAATAAACAGCATGCTGTACTTCTTACCTTTTTCTAGGTTTACAGAATCCTTCGTTTTCTCCATTTTGTAGACAAACTCGGGCATACAGCAGAAATGGCCGCCTTTTATTCTTTCTTTAATAGGGAAGAACTGAAAAAAGGCGCGAAAAACGATCAGCATTGAAACGAGGCTCCACCTGAGGTATGCTGGGAAATCCTCGAGCAAACAAAGATGGCGGATCGCGGACTTGTTATCACAGGGAAAAAAACAGAAAATCCAAGTTGGATTTTTATTGGAAATTCTAGAAAATAGCATTCCAACATTGGTGTATCATTGGTATTTCTAATAAATTCCTTGAGTTACCAATATCACATTGGTATTACATTGGTAAACTATCAAAGTGGTATTCCAATACTGGATTTTCTTTGGAATATGATGGGATAACTATGTTATAAACCTCAAAAAGCAGAAATCCAATAAATTGCCAGCATTGGCTTACCAACATCACATTGGTATCACATTGGTAAACTATCAAAGTGGTATTCCAATACTGGATTTTCTTTGGAGTGTGATTGGATAACTATGTAATAAACTTCAAAAAGCAGAAATCCAATAAATTGCCAACATTGGGTTACCAACATCACATTGGTAAACTATCAAAGTGGTATTCCAATACTGGATTTTCTTTGGAATGTGATGGGATAACTATGTTATAAACCTCAAAAAGCAGAAATCCAATAAATTGCCAACATTGGGTTACCAACATCACATTGGTAAACTATCAAAGTGGTATTCCAATACTGGATTTTCTTTGGAGTGTGATTGGATAACTATGTAATAAACTTCAAAAAGCAGAAATCCAATAAATTGCCAACATTGGGTTACCAACATCACATTGGTAAACTATCAAAGTGGTATTCCAATACTGGATTTTCTTTGGAATGTGATGGGATAACTATGTTATAAACCTCAAAAAGCAGAAATACAATAAATTGCCAACATTGGGTTACCAACATCACATTGGTAAACTATCAAAGTGGTATTCCAATACTGGATTTTCTTTGGAGTGTCATTGGATAACTATGTAATAAACTTCAAAAAGCAGAAATCCAATAAATTGCCAACATTGGGTTGCCAACATCACATTGGTAAACTATCAAAGTGGTATTCCAATACTGGATTTTCTTTGGAATGTGATTGGATAACTATGTAATAAACCTCAAAAAGCAGAAATCCAATAAATTGCCAACATTGGGTTACCAACATCACATTGGTAAACTATCAAAGTGGTATTCCAATACTGGATTTTCTTTGGAATGTGATGGGATAACTATGTTATAAACCTCAAAAAGCAGAAATCCAATAAATTGCCAACATTGGGTTACCAACATCACATTGGTAAACTATCAAAGTGGTATTCCAATACTGGATTTTCTTTGGAGTGTGATTGGATAACTATGTAATAAACTTCAAAAAGCAGAAATCCAATAAATTGCCAACATTGGGTTACCAACATCACATTGGTAAACTATCAAAGTGGTATTCCAATACTGGATTTTCTTTGGAATGTGATTGAATAACTATGCAATAAACTTTCAACAGCAGAAATCCAATAAAGCATAGGTATACCATTGGAGTAGTTATAAATTGTCTTAGTTTACCAGTGTCTATTCATCGTTAATGTCACTACTGATCCATGATGAGAATTTAACCTCCCACTGTCCTCTTGAAATGCTAAGGATACTGCTGAATTGGATTGTCTGTACTGAACTTCTCTCTGGGATCCATTTACCAGGCTCAGCAACATCTTCAACAAAAAACCTTGCATTCACAGACATACGGTTGAAGCTGTATCCCAGAACATGTGTCTCCATGCTGTCATTCTCCAAGTAGCTCTACCATTACATTTTTCACAAAGACAGTGCACATGAGGTTTTCAATTCCGTTATATGAGAAACATTTATTGCCTCTGTTCCTCCGAGTCTGACGCCATTTTGCAAGTTCGGCCTCGCTTGCGTGCCGCGCCTGGTGAGTAATTACCGCATGCCAAAACAGGGCGGGCTCCCAGTACCTTCCCGCCAAAACTTCTCTTTCTTTTCGAAGGGCGGTGTTTTTTGTTTTAGCTGACCGTGAGATTGAGGGAAATTTGGCTTAAAACCAAGAAGAACAGCTTCACTGATGGCTTCAAATGAAAATAACTCGCAGGAGCCTTCTATATCGCCATTTTCAGGTAGTGAAACCGTCAATTTGCGAACTGTTGTGTGTCTCGATTTGTATACATATCATTTTTCCGCCATTTTTCCTCATACCAAACTGCTTCCGCCTTCATTGGTAGTTCAACTTTTATATGACTCGGCGAGGGAGAAAAAGTGCTAAATGTTAGGAGTAATCTTATTATTTTTAACAGAATGGAGTCCTGTTCAAGTTGCTGCTTGGGTTCGTGATAACCCTGATTTAGAGGAGGAAGCAAAACTTTTCGAAGGTGAATGAAAGAATGTGGTGTTTTTCTATTATTGCACGAGACACTTGCACATCAAGCTCGTTAATTTGGCATGCTTTACTGCCATGGGCGTAGCTGCCTTTAAGCCAGTAAGCCCGGGCTTACAAACTTTCTGGACATGTCTATTATCCGAACATTTTCCCCGTTGAACTAGTTGAACGAAGTTTGGAACGGGCTTACAAACCAAAAATGGTTAGCTACGCCCCTGACTGCCATATTGTATCAGTATTTTCATTGTAAGTTATTTGTTTTCTGGTTAGTAAGCTCCATGAGGATCATGCATGGGTACTGGAAAAAATCACAAGAGAGTTTCCCACCGTACCCTGGCCCGGGCCTGGCCTGAGGCTGAGGCCAGTGAAGTCTTCACCTAATCTATCCAGTCAGTTTTTTAGACCCAAAAGCCTCTTAGTCTTTCCAAAAATACAGTCCATAGGGGTTTGGCAGGTGAGCCGACTGTTTCATTGAGAGATGAGTTAGGTTTTCAAAAAAACATTGCATTGTGCTTCTGTACAGAGAAAACAAAAACGAAATCTCAATGAAAACACCTAGATGTATGTGCTTGCACAGCAGTACGTGGCACATGAGCTATTAAGCCCTTGATAGTAGACTTAATGATATCCTGAGACTCTCAAAGCATATCAGTTTCTTGAATGTTAGAACAAAATTACAAAAAACAAACATCAGAGATGGCGCTCATACTTACTGCTATGCCAGGTGGCCCTTCAGCTACATGAATCAGTGGTAGTCGGTTGCTACTGTATGGCTCAGTCAAACTTAACCTGAGGGGGTGCTTGGTGTCTTTTAATTATCTCTAGTCTTAATTGAATGTACAATGTAGCTGAATTTGCTCAGGAGCCAGTGGGTCAATGCACCAGTCAATGTAAACCCCTTATTATAAGACAGGGGTAATTAGCAGGATATATAGCTAGTGAAGGCATTGTAAAGGTTTTAATTATATAACAATTTTATTATGCTTGACTTCAGAATCCCAGATACCAGGAAGAGCTTTATCACTGATAGATAGGGAGTGCCTTAAAGACATTGGCATTACGTCCATTGGAAAGCAACTCCTCATTATTGGATATATCAAGGAACTTCTGGCTAATGGTCAGTGTGCTTTCCTGTAAAATAAAATATTTTCTTTGAGTCCGTAAGTTTAACAGCAATGGCTTACGTTACAGCTGCATGGTCTAATAGCAGTATGCAGAACCACAAAAGTACAGCACAGCTACAAACAATTTATTAGTGTACATGTATGTTGCTATATTTAATTAGTTAATCATGTAAGGTTAGTTTACTAGATCAGTTGTTTAATTTGAAGACACAAAGCCAAAGGACAGCAAAACCAGTACAGGGTCCTCTGTTGGTCAAGAAGCTACAACTAAAATGAAAGTGAAAATTATCAGTGCACACAAACAAGAGATGTTGGCTGAGGAACTGCACAATTATCATAGCAAGTAAGTACAGGCTTCTGTTCCCCAACTATATTTAAACACTCTGTAAAATTTCTCTTTACATTGAATGCATCAGGCATTACAGGGTTATGAGAACATTTTGTACTGCTGTATTATCAGAAATGGCATCATCCCTTGAAGCAAACGCATAGAAGAGATTGGATTTGGTATAAGTAAAAGCAATTTATGTATGTTTTAATTTTCTAATTATAAATATAAAAACACACTCATGTAATGGTATTATATTGCTTGTTGCATGAAGTAAGTGAGACAACCACTGTAATCATATGTCTGTTTTTCTCAAGGTAATAAAATCAATAAACGAAACACAATAGCTAGATTGTTCACATCCCTTTTAACTATATCCATTGATGTTCTTTTCTTCCATATTGTTTCAGGTGCAATAAGAGACATGATATCCTGCAGTGGGTTTCAGAGAAAAATAGAAAGATCAGTAATGGATATGACTTTGAGGTAATTACATGTATTACAAAAACTGATGATTATGCCAATACAGGTTTAATAGGCCCTTTTCAGCACATGGTCACGTGACCATGTCAATAAAAAATATCTGAAAAAAGTCTTGAAAATTAACAGAGCTAATTGAGAGGCTTTACTGGCATGGCTTGCCAGTCTGAACCTCATGAACTCAGCTAAATTTAGAGATTTTGAAATACTTGCTTTAACAAGGACCTGCACTAACCCTCCCACTTTTGGCCCATTAGGGTTCTAAATTTGAATTTCAAATTCAGAACAGTGAAGCAAGAAAGCAAGTAATCAGTATTCTCCTTTTAGAATACCTAATTGCTGAAGGCAAAATTAAAATATTTAGCCAAGAAAAAGTAAACAAAAGGAAGATAGTTGCTCACTTACATATGCCTGTCAATTGCACTTTAGAACCATTTACAATCTCTTTATTGTATTTTTAAGACAATCAGGTTAATTTTGAGTGATACCAAATGTCGGAGATCACTCAAGCGGAGCATCATGTCACAGAGCTTTGAACAGAGATGTTCACTTGACAAAGGCTGATTATAAACAATGAAGGACGTGTCTTCACCCTGGTTGAGGTCCTTTTATAGTGCCGGCCAGTCCTTTAAAAGATAACTTGGAGTATGCTAATATTATTGTCACTTAATCTTTCCATTTCTTGCAGTCTCACTGTGATAGCTAGTGTAGGACTTTTAGTGATCTTTCAAATTTTGGTAATGTATCACTGACTATAAAAAGAAAATTAAAAACTGCTGTAAAGGTCCTATAAATTTGCATTGCTGTACAGTTACCAGTTACTTTGTACAGTTACCAGTAATGCTTTTGTGTGTGGGTGGGTGTGGAGGTGCTAGAACACTAATATTGTGATATTATCCCAATATCATCAGTCAATTCATCACCTATTTATTCATCATGTCACGGCTTCTGAAACATTGATACCGTTACAAATTATTTCTTATTCAGAAATCACGTACTCCAGCAAAGAGAGCTTATAAGCCTAACATCAGTAGTGACGAAGACAAGAACCAGAGTATTGGTAAGTTAACTATTATTATAACTTTACACAGTAAAAATGGAAAATGCACACAAATATAATTAATTGCCTATAATGTGATGATAGTTTGTTACTGTACATTAATTGACTTTGTATAAAAGTAACCAATCTTTGATCAGCTGTTTTTATAATGCTTTAATTTCTTTTTTTAATTAGCACCAACAGATGCACAGATACCATCAGAGAAAGAATTAAGCCCCCTCTACATCTGTTGAAGATATATCCCAATATAGTGCCCAACTTATTTGTAGTAAGGTGATTGGTGTCCCAGCTTTCCGTAACCTTGCAGTAAAAGAGCATTTAGGTCCTCTAGCTAAAATTCTAAAGATAAAAAGTAGAGGTTTTGGTAAATATGAAATTGCCAATAAGATTGCTGTTGAGTTGCTAAACCAGAATGATGTAACAGTGCAAACTGATGCTAACTTCAAGCATTTGAACAGAGAGCAAATCACATGCTCTAAAAAAAGATATATCTGCTCAAGTGGCAAACTTAAAATAACAACAGGATAAAGCCACTAATGAAAAAGCTGCAATTAACGAGGCAGCTAACAGCTCATTTGACAGCTCTGCATCCACTCAAAGTGTGTTGAGTAGTGACAATTATGATTCATCCAGTGATATAGAAACGGATGATTAGTTTTGGTTTCCATGCAGTTAATACATATCTGCAGGGTACTTCTTAGGGTTGACACTTGGAGACATGATGCATTAGTTATAGCTGCAATGTATGCAGACTCGGTAGTGCATTTATCTCACAAATGTAAATCAGTACGACATAATGGCATGGCATGCTAATGCACATTACTTGACTGAATCTGCATATGTTGCTTGTCGTTGTGCTTGTGTTGCAAGTGTGGACCAGCTCTTTAGCACAGTACATACAGTGTATGTAGTGACTGTACATACCAGCATACTTGAAGTTAATTATGTCAAAAGCAGTGAGAATTGGTTTAAAAAATGCAGTTTGGTTTATATCAGTCAGAAAATACAAAGCAGTTACTTGAAGTTAATGTCCTTTATTGCAAATTGATCTATGCAAAAGGAGAGACATGTCATTTTGTTAAAAAAATGTTTGCTTTATCAGAGTACAATGCTTAACTTAATTACATACCGAAGTTCAGCATACTTGAACTGAATGTCCAATTTATTGCAAACTGCCAGGTGGAAGCATTAATAAGTAGGTTAAGCCTTAAGTATGTGAGACTTGTAGTTTATTGTTTTAAAAATGCAGTTTGCTTTATCAGAGTACAATTGCAAGCCTAACAAATTATACCAGTTATGTAGTGCTGAACTTTAATGAACATTAAAGTGACCATTATAATGTCCAACTTTGTGTGTAGTATTTAAGGGTAATTGCATTATTGTTGCATGGTCGCTGTTGGTATTTGGCTGTGTTAAATGTTGGATGGTACAATAAGAAATACCAGCATTGGTATTTGCCTATAGTTCAATATATCCAACATTGGTTTATTGATTGGCAACCAGTTATCCAACATTGGACAATTAATTGGTAACCGGTTATCCAACATTGGACAATTGGTTGGTAACTGGTTATCCAACGTTGGACTTTTAATTGGTAACTGGTTATCCAACATTGGACTATTAATTGGTAACCAGTTATCCAACATTGGACTATTAATTGGTAACTGGTTATCCAACATTGGACTATTAATTGGTAACTGGTTATCCAACATTGGACAATTGGTTGGTAACTGGTTATCCAATGTTGGACTATTAATTGGTAACCGGTTATCCAACATTGGACTATTAATTGCTAACTGGTTATCCAACATTGGACTATTGATTGGTAACTGTTTATCCAATGTTGGACTATTAACATTTAATTAAAATACCAACATTGGTTTTCTAAAAATGGCTCTCCAATGTTGGAAGATGTATCTCTTTTTCCAATGTTGGAGTTTTTCTTGGTTCTCCAATGATTTACCAATGTTTTTCCAATATAACCCCAATGATCTTCCAAACTTGGATTTTCTGTTTTTTTTCCTGTGTATTAGATTATTGGCATCAGAAAGGCTCTATAAAAACGTTTTTCCAACCGGCTATGTTCTCTGTAATTCTCCCATTGCATGAACAATACTCGAAAGAAGCGAGCGCTTCCTTTAGTGCTAACAACTGAGCAATAATAACAAGAAGACGATGTAGGAGCAACTTCGTTTGTGCCTAAATTATGGGTAAGAGAAAGGCAGCTTGTGGATTTTGGGCGCTTTCTCAGTGTACGCATATGAATAATTCATTTTGTAAAATTTTCATACAAACCTTCTTAAACCTAACCCCAAAATAAATAAAAAATCTAACCATTTAAAAGCCCAAATCATTCATAGAACGAGTCTAAATACACGTGAATTTAATGGAGAATTTAGCGAAGTTTTCAAGTGTTTTCAAGTGTACTTTTGCTTTAACAATTTCAGGACATGCTTACACTGAGAAACCCCCGGATTTGGATTTTGTTTGTGATTATTGTCTAATTTGCATCTGAGAGGACACAGTCAGGGGCGTAGCTAGCCATTTTTGGTTTGGAATCGCGAGTTTAGTGAGGGTAAGGGAATGTTCGGATAATAGACATGTCCAGAAAGTTTGTAAGCCCGGGCTTTATTTACTCAGTTACTGGCTTAAAGGCAGCTACGCCCATGACAGTACACAATTATGAAAGTAGTGAGCCTTGATTGCATGCTAATGTTGATACCGATCGATTGGGATGTTTATGTAATCTTTATGTTTTGTGTATTAGTAAATTTTCTTTTAAAAACTGAAATTCTGGCCAGTCTTTATATATAACTTAAAGTGCCTATGAAGCTTATTATTTTATTTTAGATATCAATTCTAAATCAAGTGAATAGTAGAAATGGTAAAATATATTTTGCTTTGAATGCTGTGCCACTGAGTTAAGGAGGCATCAGGGGAGGCATCTGCAATCACTTCTTAGTGGTTGTGAATGGGCGTTTCTACTGATATAAGAAAACAAATTTCTAATATCATTTTATTTCAACCATGGGTATAACACTGATAATTAAAAAAAATTGTTTAATTGTAACAAAAAAAATTGTATAATAATTGATGCCTCCCCTGACGTCATGTAATTAGCATTTTGGATATTAAAACAACCTTAACTCAAGGTCACGGGATAAGAAACAATACGACTCGAAGTCCCTTACAAGGTTTGCCTCCACAGCTTGTTACTGTACCACAGTTTGTTGCTGGCTTGTCATTATTGTGCCAAGCTTGTTACTGGCTTGTAATTACATTACCAAGCTTGTTGCTGGCTTGTCATTATTGTGCCAAGCTTGTTACTGGCTTGTAATTACTGTACCAAGCTTGTTGCTGGCTTGTCATTATTGTACCAGGCTTGTTGCTGGCTTGTAGCAAACATGACAGGACTGTAACAGGCTTGTCATGAACACGTTCATGTTCAGCTCTCAGCTTGCCACATGCATGTCACAGGCCTGCACCTTAGATTATTACTGCAATCATGCCTGTCACATGCCTGTAACAAGCTTGCTAACAGGCCTGTCACAAGATTATCTTTTCCGTAAGGGAAGTTTTCAAACAATTTCGGAATTTAGTTTTGATATGTTTCATTGCCAAGCATGGCCCCATGCAGTAATGTTCGAAGCTTGATTAATGTTAATCCAGGATTAAAGGTTAACCAAGGATTCTGGTCCCTTAACTTGTAATATCTAGGATTATTACAAATAGAAAGGTACTGCTCATTCCTCATCTATCTATAAGTTTTTAACCAAAAATCTGCATTCATCAATAAAATTTTAAGCCAATTTAATCAGGCTTTGACCAACCGGTTGCATGATCTTATGATACTTAAACCATATTGACATAAAAATACTCACTTTATGTATACATGTATTTCAATGGTTGTTTTTTGAATTATATTGCAGAATTGTGGTATGATTTTATAATTTTTGAAAATGATGGTTCAAACAGCTGCCTATCAGGAACCCGTATTTTTTTATATTTTCAGATAGTTTTCGGATAGGCTAGTTTTCTCTTATCTTACATGCAGATACATGTAGTTTTCGGATAGGTTTGTGTTCTTGCAGATAGGTTTCAGATAGGCTAGTTTTTTACTATCCGTATTTTTTATCATTTTCAGATAGGTTTCGGATAGACTAGTTTTCTACTATCCTAACTGTAGATAGTTTTCGGATAGGTTTGTGTTTTGCAGATAGGATTCAGATAGGCAAGTTTTTTACTATCCATATTTTTTTATATTTTCAGATAGTTTTCGGATAGGCTAGTTTTCTACTATCTTACATGCAGATAGTTTTCGGATAGGTTTGTGTTCTTGCAGATAGGTTTCAGATAGGCTAGTTTTTAACTATCCGTAATGTAGATAGATTTTAGATAGCCTATCTATTAACTATCTTTCTAACAGATAGTTATTAACTAGCCAAAAGATAGTGAAAAGATAACAGTGGACTATCCGATAAACTGCTCAGATAGTAAAAAGATAGTAAAGTTGTGCCATCAACTAGGAATTAGATAGCAATAACTAGCATGCGGATAGGAAATAAGCTTAGAAATAGATATGTTCATTTTTGTAGGGGATAATTCAGTTAAACTAAATCGTCAATACCGACATTGGAGCAACTCTATTAGCTTATGTTTATCTTATGCACTTATATTGTATTAGCACTAGCTGTGCAGTGATGGCATATTTACACCATAAATCAAGCATAAGAGCTTGAGGATAAATGGCGAGGCATGCCAAAGATAGCCCAGGTTCACCAGCACAATGATTCATGTAGGGTCAATTCAATGTGGCTGCCAAAATCATGCAAGCATATATAGAAATCAAAATGGCAGACATGAGTATAGAATGTAGTTATGTTACCTAGCTACATGCTACTAATTGCTAGGCAATGCTGGTAACTTGCAATCTGAAATGTGGCTCTAGAATATAAACATAACATAATCCCAGGGCTCAGCTACCCACTTGATTGTAAACACATTGCTAAAAACAAAGGGGAAATCCGCTGTTTGTAATGAAACCTTAACTACATGTATCAATCATGATTAACTATAAATTATCATACAAATTTTAATGGCACTTATGATGGTCCATGGTAATCAGGTTTTGATTTTGATGAAAGCTGTGTGAGAAAATATTACAGTCAAACATGGAAATAAAAAGATATAAAAATATAGACATGCAGAATAAAAGAAACTTATTATTACTGTAAATTTTATAGTGCTAATTACTATATTTTAGTGTCATTATCTAAAATTTACAAAAATGTACGTACATTTGGCAACTAGTATTTCAGTAGTATTTCATCATATTTATGCTCCTGTGTGTGTGTTTAGTTTGCATTTACGATTTAGTATAATTATTAATAGTAAGCTTTTAATACATAGATTATATTTATAGGGAACGATTGCAGAATACCCCACCTGACTTGGTTCATTAATAATGCATTTTCTCAAATTCTAATACAAACCTTCTAAAAACCTAACCCTGAAATTCAAATAAATCTTTCCCATTTTCAACCCCAAATCATTCATAGAACGAGTCTAAATACACCTGAGCTAAATGGATAATTTTGCACAATTTGTAAGGGCTTTTCAAGTGATCTTCTGCAATCTAGCCTATTTATAGTGCTTTCTAATAATTGTATAATCCCATATGATCGTATATGATGTCCATCTTGTAAAGTTCTCTTTGACGAATTTTCCATTTATAACCACAAGCCGTTTAAGCATCTGGCTTTGTCCCTTCACTACATAACTTTAATTGTTATTTTGTAGAATGTCAGTTTGCAGGGTTTGCAACTAGATCAAGACATCGGACAGCAAATTTTGAATGAACACGCGACAAAACATATTTAATAACCCTAGTTGACAAGCATTAACTTTAAAGATTATTTCAAATGCTATATATCAAGGTACATTTTTGCTTTCGGCTTCCTTTAAATCTATACACTGCATCACCGCTAAAGTCTAAAAAGGCTAAAGCAAGGTCGGCAAAAAATTATGCGAAAACAATTTTAACGTACAGTACTCCCAAGACTCCTATTTTTGAAGGGGTTTCGACTTACCTGACCTCCGGATTTCTACTGGTCTTCACTCAACAGGCTTTTGTTGCCAATTAAGTCCATTGGTAGGCAAATAAATTTCCGAAAAGGAAACTTTTTCCAAACCCATCTGCTTCATTCACTCGAACATTTCATCGTGACAAACTCCATTTTTCAACCTTGACTCACGCATGCGCAGACGTTTTTCAGCGTTGTTGCTTGCATGCATGTGGACTTTCTCACTCAAGCTTTATCAATTATGTTTCCTTTACATGAAACAGTATTTCTTGTTATTTTCCCACAAAAAAGTAAGCCTGCAAAGCATACCTTTCCCTTCCCAGTTCCCTCAGTATTTACTTGATGTTTGCTTGTGTAGACTACTTGAGAAATGTAGACTCTTCAAGCACCATCAATTCTCTTGATCTTCATTTTATTCTCCCCAAGCACAAGGAAAGTGAGACAAATACATGTGTAGGATAATTGAAAGAGATATAAATAGCCTCCATAGCAAACTACATACATGTACATGTATGAGAACAAATCTACATTTTTCATGTATACTTTATTTGAGAAAATAAACTGTGTTAATTATAAACCTGGTTCTAATAATTGTAACACGGCACAGCAGAGGAAGGACAACAATAGTTTTTAAATTAAATTGCAGCAGAATCCTCTACTATCCTGCCGAGTTTATATGTAATAAAATTAACTGAAAATCTTGGGAGCTTCGTGAACCTCTTTTTGGAGTTTAACACGGAAACTACATTATTAGCATAATGCAGAGTTTCATTAATTTTCAGTGTAGCTGGCTTGGACTTTGAAAGTATAGCTGTGAATGTGCTTTTTAAGTTATAAATATATGTTAAAATACAAATATTAAAGTATGTGCAGCTGGCTATACGTGTTAAGGCTATTTCAGGCTAAGTACAATATAGATCGATGCATGCTTAAGTGCTGGAGCTCTGGGTGTAGCCAGGTTATTTTCAAACCCCTGATAATTAGTGGCCTTATGATTTGAACATGAATATGCAATATATGTGGGAGCAGAGCTTCTTAGTAATGATATCCTTATCATATTAGAACTATTGTTTTTAATATTTTTACTTTTATAATTAAAATTATATTATTAGTCAATTAGTTCTTTTGTCATGTTTTGCATAATTAAAAAATGTGTTCACCAACACACATGTATCTGATTGCTAATGTTAGTAAATAATATGAGTGAATTAAACCTCATTGGAATTAACCTCCCTAGCCATCACGATTTTCCTTTCCCAAATACATTATCAAACCCACATAAACTGAATCAACTATTACATTCTTTCAATCAACACCTACAATGTTACCCTCCCACACTCAAATTTGAGTTACAACACCAAGACATACATGATTTACCTCTAATTAAATTCTATAGTATAGTTTAGCATATTTGAAGAAAATAATGTTAGTTCACATGTTTCATAGAGAATAAAGATCAAGAGAAGTGATGATGCTGAAGGGTATACATCTGTCTTCCATACAGATGTGTTCCTTCCAATGCCGTTTATATGGATCCAGATAATTATGTTATTCTTTTCTATAGTAAAAATAAACAGGTTTAAAACACGTACATGTATAGTCTTAAATAACGAGAAAGTATAGATGAAAACTATATACATTTGTATTAGTTTTCATAATTTTCTATATTTGCCCGACTTTCCTTTTGCTTGGGCAAAATAGAGATCAAGACAAATTAAGGTGTTTGAAGTCTGCATTTCTCAACAAGTCATTTGTATAACCAGGTGCTCCTTTAAAATTTCGGTCCACATATCCAAAAACAGCAAACAAGCAGGGTGAATTGAAAAGAGAATCAAGTTTACTATTTTACAAGAACATCAGCAAGACCGTACCAGTATACTAGTCATGATTTAGGAATGACTTATCGCTGTAAGCTTTTCTGTAAGCCTAATACAGCATATGTGTTTTCATGGCAACCATTTAATAATTATCCCTAACCCTTTCAGCTATAAGCTTACAGGGCTTACAACGCTTACAGGCTAATATGGACTTATAAAGCTCACAGGCTTACAAGGCTTACAGGTTTACATGCTTACAAGGCTTGCAAGGCTTACAAAGCTTACAGGGCTTACAGGCTTACAAGGCTTACAAAGCTTACAGGCTTACAAGGCTTATGATAACCCTACAAAATTTATAAATAATACACCATCTTCAAGCTTTTTTATGTCACCTGTCTCAGAAACAGATGTCAGTCGTCTATTTTCACAGCTGAATACCAATAAAGCATCTTTAGACATTCCTAATAAAATGATAAAGATAGCATGTCAACCACTCTCAAAACCATTTACTTACATCTTTAATGAATCAATTTCAACTGGCATTGTCCCTGACATACTTAAAGTCTCTAGGATAACTCCCATCTACAAGAATGGCATTGTTACCGATCCTGGAAATTATAGACCAATAGCAATCTTATCTCCCTTTAGTAAAGTTTTGGAACGATTAGTATACAACCAGTTAATGTCTGTTTTAGAAAAGCATAACATTCTTTTTGAGTATCAATTTGGTTTTAGAAAAGGCCATTCTACTGAACAAGCTACATGTATACTGGAATTAACTGATAATCTAAAAACATCAATAGATAATAAACTCATTACTTGTGGCTTGTTCCTTGACTTCTCAAAAGCATTTGATACTGTAAATCATAACATAATTAATAGCTCTGGATTGGTTTTGCAGTTATCTTCAAAATAGAAAATTGGCAATACTGAATCAAGTGCACAAAACGTTATATGTGGTGTACCACATGATCAACCTTAGGTCCACTTATGTTCTTACTATATATAAATGACATGTCAAATTCTTCTAATAAGTTATCATTCAGAATCTTTGCAGATGACACTAACATCTTTTTTTCATGTGATAATCCTACTGACCTAGAAACTGTTATAAATGATGAACTGAAACATGTCTTTAATTACTGTGCTACTAATGAACTTTCTGTTAACTTTAAAAAAACAAATTATATGATTATAACCTCTGCCCATAGAAAAAATATAGAAATTAATATTCCCAATATCAAACGTAAACCCTACATTAAATATTTAGGTATCTTCGTAGACGAACATATTAACTGGCATAATCAGATTACTCATGTTAATAACAAAATAGCTAAGAAGATTGGAATCATTTATAAACTAAGGTACTATCTTGATTTGCATATTTTAAAGCAACTCTATTATACACTTATCTATCCATATCTAAACTATGGCATCATGAGCTGGGGTAACACTTACAAAACTAGCTTTAAAAAACTCTCTGTCAAACAAAACAACTGCATAAGAAGTATATTCTTTATTAAAGGAAAGAGAATCTGGACCCATATTTCAATCTTCTTGGAATTCTCAAAATTGAAAATATCGTCAAACTAAAGACATCTATATTTACACATAAGATAATAAACCACTCAATTAGTATCCCTTCTATATTTACTGAATTCCTCATCCCTGTATCAAGTATCCATTCTCATAATACAAAATATTCATCTAGAAAAAAATTATGGCAAATTCACTTTCAAATCCAAGTTATGGGAAAGCATCCCTCCTGACCTAAAAGACCTATCAGCTAATTCTTTCAAAAAACAATATAAAACTTATCTCTTGAATCGTAAAACTTAATTCTCAACTATCACTGAATTCTTGATTTTCTCATTTTTATGGCAATCGTATGTAAGTTTTTTTTTCTTCTTCGTCTCTTTATAAGTTGTTAACGATAACATCATAGTATATATTTATTTTAACATCAAACCTTTTTCTTCCTAGCTGTAAATATGATCAACTGATATGCATGCTAATTACTTTAAATTGTTTAGTCATCTATGTAATTTGTAACTGAGCTCAGCCTATTTTTACTTTCCTAATTACAGCAGCCAACTCGACAGCCTTGCGCTACTTTGGCTACTGCACACAGACATTGTATTATCCTTATTTCTAAACTAATGACCTCAATCCATTGTATATTTTTCATGCTACTCCTGTTATTTACGTTTTCGAATCAGTGTGAAATAAATTGTCTTGTCCTGTCTTGTTTACAAGGTTTACAGGTTTTCGAATTGCCAAACTTTCCAACAAACCTGAAACCTCTCCACAGCCATCTTGTTTTTCACGGATCCTCAGGTTTTTGCATGTTAATAATTCACACCGAATACTGACGGTGATTGGTGCATACTAATCACGTGTTGTGTAAGGTTGTAAGCCGGCTTACACGAAAGCTACAAAAGATAGTTATTCCTAAATCACGTATACCAGAGGTACTGCTTCAAGGGCACCCAACGAAGTTTTCGGTTAAAAAGCTGTTCGGGAGAGTAAGTTAGCCTAAAACTTTCGGATTTGAAAAAAATGTCCCTAGAAAATTGTTTTCTGAAAGACTGGCTAGAATTTTTTTTTTTTAATCCCTAGAAAATTATAGAAGAAAAGAGAGACTAAAAGGTTTCCCCTAAAATATTCGTACGTCCCAATTCGTCTGATCAATAGAGTCAGAACGATCCAAAAGAACCCCTAAAAAATTCGTACCTCCACACAACTTTGCAACATGAAGTTCCTTGGGCTAGAAAATTCTTGTTTATGTTCTAGACTAACAAATTCGTAGGCGGGGAATATTTTGCCATTGTATTTTCGGTTGACGCGATTTCCACCTAGAAAATCCGAACAGCTAATAGATTTCTAGAATACCTCAAAAGACATAGTAGGCGCCTTAAAATGGCTAGATGAGCTGCATAAACTGGTTTCAAACGAATTTAAAAAAATACTCGTTGGGTGCCCTTGCTGCTTCTTTGTTTGATCTGCATTAAATGTGTAAAGCAAACACAATGCTTGGATGAGAAAGTCCACATCCAGGCTACTTACAGTCTTTGCAGTGGCGGATCCAGGGGTGGTTACGGGGGTGACATGTCACCCCCCCCCCCCCCTTTTTGGGCCAAAAACAAATTCTGTATAAGAATTCGTAAAAATAAAATACATTCGTTCAAATTTTGTAAGAAATTTCGCACCAGAAACTGTACCGGTCAAAATAGTCACCCCCCTTTTTCAAATCCTGGATCCGCCACTGCTTTGGTAATGCGGATGAGGGGTTCGTCGTTCCAGGAATTCTACTGCTGTAGACAGTCTAGTCACTCAGTACTGTAACTTCAAATGCTTCGTTTGAAAAATAGTATGAAAATCTTGAATATAGTATTTTATATTTCGAAAACCATTACCTCCTTAGACTTAGTTCCCTACTGAAGTATAAAGCTTATATATTCACACGTTCCCTTATTTTTGGCGTTTTTCCAGTCGCATATATATGAACATTTCGAAATGGTTCGTATTTCCGAGTCTTGAAGACAGAGTTGAACGAGCAGTTGTAGCGTTCTTTCTGTGAACTGGATTATGTGTTATTTGGGCTCAGAGAAGTCACTGAAGAATATCAGTCCATGGTGTGAAGTAATAAAGTAATCGTGGTATTTCTTGAGCTGTGAGAGGACCCTGAAAAAGAGCACAATTCACTCCCACTCGGCGGCCATCTTGATCACTTTTAATAGTGCCAAATACGCATGCGCTCCGTTTTTCCGCTCTGCCACTTCCGGTACAGTCACAGTGTCACCGAGAATTCCACTATGGTCCGTATCTAGTATGATAAGGTACAGTTTACTTCCGGCACTGTCGAGTGTCACCCAGAATTTCACTATGGAGTATGGTACGTATATATGATAAGATACAGTTTACTTCCGGCACTGTCACCGAGAATTTCACTATGGTCCGTATTTCACTATGGAGTATGGTACGTATATATGATAAGGTACAGTTTACTTCCGGCACTGTCAGTGTCACCGAGAATTTCACTATGCTCCGTGTATATGATAAGGTACAGTTTACTTCCGCCACTGGCTGAGGTCACACTGGATGAAGTTTACTATAGTTAAGCGAATTTAACTATAGTTAACGGCATCCCGAGTGTGACCTGCATTTTACGGTTTACCGTAGTAAACTCAACTGTGGTTAGTTGCTCCGACAACGGCGGCAGGAAGAAAGAAAAGTTAACTATAGTTAGCCGACCTGAAAAGATGGGTTTATCGCTAAGTTAATCTAAACTTATTGACAGCTTGTCATCTATTTTGATGTTTGATGTAATTAAATCCTAGTTTGTGGTTTCTGAATTGTCAACACTCACGTCGGAATGCATCATTTGTCATTTCCCTGATTTCAGTCTGGTTTTCGCCAGGTTACTATTTTAACTATAGTAAAAAATTCTTAACCATAGTTTAGCTGGTTTACTATAGTTAACGTCCCAGTGTGACCTCAGCCACTGTCTGAGAATTTCACTATGGTATGATAAGGGTACAGTTTACTTCCGGCACGAATGGAAGAGACTACAAGGATACATCGGCTCTTCTGATGATTATTATAACGTTGTTTGTTCATAACCCGATGACAGTACGATAATGACGTACTTGGTTAACCCGTACAAGACGATACTACCGTAGAGTTTGCTACCTTCCCAATAATTATACTAAGGGAAGGAAAATTCCTGTAACTCCCTCAAAATTGAACGGAATGGCTTGAAACTTCACAGAAACTGAAAGGAACACACAAGAGACAGGAGACACACTTTTGACGATTTATTGAATTTTATTTTAGAGCAAACGGCCATTCGAACTAAAACTCCATACATTTACTGTAATTTCAAATATTCGGGAAATAACCGTTTTACGCATAATGAGCCTGGGGTACCTGTGGTATGTATTTTAAGCAATTATTTTTAAAAGGCATAAATAAACACTACTACAAGCTGGTAAAGTTTGTCATTTGTTTACTGACATGTACTACTCTTCCCAGTAAACTGCGACACCCCAAGTTTTTTTACGGCCCACGTGATGTGAATATTCTGTACCACGGATTACTGTTTGGCATACCGCCGGGTAGATTTCTGGTCGGCGGCAGTTGTAGTCTTTTGTGGACAAGTTACGACTGCCTTGTCGATTTCAAAGTCTAGAAATCGCCGGGAAAAATTTGCTTCTCGCTCTTCTGTGTGTTCTGGAGTTCATTATTAAACGTATTTGAAGAACCACATAACGCGGCTTAACTTTTAAGGTAACTGGAGGAAATATTTTGCCAATTCATCAGAGATATTTTAAGATTTAAGATGGTAGTTCATATTTTAAGATCTCAGTCAGTCGTTCTGCGGTTTTGAAATGTCAAACTTGTCTACAATGTGTCATTCTGTCTACGAGGCATTCTTTGTCTACAATGTAGAACAACACGTCGCTATTCTCACGCCGCCACACAAAAATCTCTACCCGCGGTATGCCAAACAGTGATCACGTGGTACATACCATTCACATCACGGGGGCCGTAAAAAAACTTGGGGTTCCTTAGTCGGTCCTAAACTCCCTCCCCACTAAGTTAGTGGGGAGAGAGTTTAGGACCGACACTAAGGACGCCTGCAAAGGAGGCTACAGTTTACTGGGAAGAGAAGTACATATGTAGATTATTACTGGTCGACGTGCGTTCAGGAGCGCCGTTATCTTATCGTAAAATGTGCGAAATTTCCCTCGAAAGTCCGTAAAACTTTTGACGGCCCTAGAAAAACTTAACATCTTAGCATTTCAGTCGAAGAAACTTTTGGTTTTAGCCAAATAACAAGCTACAAATGGCACGAAACACTTTCTTCTTTGCTCGCATTCAAACTCTTCGTATTGCCGAAGTCTATCAGTGTCCACGTGCACAGTGCTTTCTGATTGGTTGACGGCGAAATACCTAGACACAAAAAATTAAAATTAGACTTGCGATTTCGGACTCGAGCTGGCACGAGTAATAAGCGCCTGTTTTGAAGAGAGTCGTAAGTTGTTTTGAAATTTATAGCGCTTTCGTTTTTGGGCAAGTGTATCTGATAGAGGAAATTGAACAAGCGCCTCTCTGTTAAATGCCCCGTCTCTATTAAGCGGCCCCCAAGATCCCCAGAATTAAATAAGCGCCGGGCGCTTAATAGAGCATTTACGGTATATCACTATACTGTAGTCAAGAAAACAAAATATATTGAAGTAGAGTTTTATTCTCTTATTATATTGTGTCCCATCAACGCAGTTAGTACATATTGCACTATCTGTCAGGTGTTTTAAGTCTTCTAAAAAAGCCAAATCCAATTTCAATTAATAAAATCATACAAAGTAATTTCCGTGATTGAGGTTTCTTACTTCAGTCTTACACAAGTCTGTCAAAAGTTCAACATTAACCGACGGCATACCCGATGTATGGTTAGTACTCCTCTCCTTCTTCCTCTCCTTCCTCTTCAACGGAGTCAACGCCAACTTCCTCGTAATCCTTCTCCAGAGCAGCCAAGTCCTCGCGAGCCTCGGAGAACTCTCCCTCCTCCATACCTTCACCCACGTACCAATGCACAAAGGCACGCTTGGCGTACATCAGGTCAAATTTGTGATCCAGACGAGCCCAGGCCTCGGCGATGGCGGTGGTGTTACTCAACATGCACACGGCACGCTGTACCTTGGCCAGGTCACCACCAGGGACTACTGTGGGCGGCTGGTAATTGATGCCAACCTTGAATCCAGTGGGACACCAGTCCACAAACTGGATGGTTCTTTTAGTCTTGATGGTGGCAATGGCTGCATTCACATCCTTGGGTACCACATCACCACGGTACAGCATACAGCAGGCCATGTATTTACCGTGTCGTGGGTCACACTTCACCATCTGGTTGGCAGGCTCGAAGCAGGCGTTGGTGATCTCAGCTACACTCAACTGCTCATGGTAGGCTTTCTCAGCAGAGATGACAGGCGCGTATGTGGCAAGAGGGAAGTGGATGCGCGGGTAGGGCACCAAGTTGGTCTGGAACTCAGTCAGGTCAACGTTGAGCGCACCATCGAAGCGAAGTGAAGCAGTGATGGAGGACACGATCTGAGCAATAAGTCGATTCAGGTTGGTGTAGGTTGGTCTCTCGATGTCCATATTACGACGGCAGATGTCGTAAATAGCCTCGTTGTCAACCATGAAGGCGCAGTCAGAGTGTTCCAAGGTGGTGTGTGTCGTCAAGATGGAGTTGTAGGGCTCGACAACAGCAGTGGAGATCTGAGGTGCCGGGTAGATGGCAAACTCTAACTTCGACTTCTTACCATAGTCAACGGACAAACGCTCCATGAGAAGAGAGGTGAAACCGGACCCAGTACCACCACCGAAAGAGTGGAAAATAAGGAACCCTTGAAGACCAGTGCACTGGTCAGCCTGAAAGTGTAAAAAACAATATGGGGTTAGTTATCAATTTTGATTTAGTACTGTACGCATTTACTGTTTTATAAGGACTACGCACAGGCTTTACATTAAAATTGTACTGGTGTTTTTGCTGCCGAGCAAATTCTGGTACACGAGATTTACATTATAGAAAATGGTGTGGTCACCAAGCTTCCACTAATCTTTCTAATGGTTTTGCTTGTTTCATAAATTTACTTAACCACCCAGGACTGTTAGGCCTTTTACATGTCCGAGTTCCCACTAGTTTTCAAAAATAAGGGTCACTAGGACCCCCTCTTCAGTTAAATGGGGGTCCTTTCTATTTTTCAAGGGTCCCATGTTCGTCTCCACTCTGATGTCCGAGAAGCGAAGAACGCTGGAAATTCTTCGCACCCTCGACGAATGCAGTTGCGTTCTTGACACGGTCTCTATACGCTTCTACCCATATTTTACCTTTCATTTTATTTCTTGATCTTCGAAGATTAGCCAACTGAATTCCTGCAGCCACTTATCATTGAGAGATCGAGCTTTTTTCTTGGAAGTGGAATGCGAATTAGTTGCCATTTTGACGGACTCGATCTTCCGACTATCAGCTGTTCAAAATGGCGGGTCAACAACTGATGCGTGTATTCTGGGTAGGCCCAGTATCTGTGCGTCCCAGGGACGTACAGGGCCCCCAAGTCATGCGTCCTTTTCCATTTTTGTGCGTCAAATACGCACGATTGTGCGTTAATGGCAACTCTGCATGTGTTATAATATACTGAACAAAATATCTGGATTATGATTGGTCAATAACGAGTGCGTATATCAAAATTGCACTTGCCTTTAGCGCTTGCATTCATGCAATTTTTCCCATTCATGCAATTTTCCTCTACATAAACAAGATTGATCATTTCACTCACCAGTTTTCTGATTCTGTCCAGTACGAGATCAATCATATCTTTACCAACGGTATAGTGGCCACGAGCATAGTTGTTAGCAGCATCTTCCTTGCCTGTCATCAGCTGCTCTGGATGGAATAGCTGTCTGTATGTTCCTGTGCGTACTTCATCTGTGGAAAGGTACGAGTTTAGTTTATAATGGGTCTGTGCCACACATACCTGGGTAGTCATAATTAAACATACACATGTAGGGCCCCTAAGGGCAACTTGCGGATGGTCAGTGAGCTATTTTGGCATATACTAAAAATCATGTGACCGATGATGTCATCGTTACGTCTTTGCCAGCAGGTGATTTGTGGGGACCCACTACCATGTCTGTCCAAGTTTCAACTGTCTGACATTAGAAATGAGAGAGAAATGTGCATGTACTTAAAATCACATGACCAATGACGTCATCACTGCACTAAGTGATTTGCGGGAACCCAATACCATGCCTGCCCAAGTTTGAACTGTCTGGCTTTAGAAATTAGGGCGAATAGACCTGTACTTAAAAATCATGTGACCTATTCTTAGTGAACTATTTTGGCATATACTAAAAATCATGTGACCGATGATATCATCGTTACGTCATTGCCAGCAAGTGATTTGTGGGGACCCACTACCATGTCTGTCCAAGTTTGAACTGTCTGGCATTATAAATGAGGGAGAAATGTGCATGTAGCTAAAATCACATGACGAATGACGTCATCAGTACGTCATCGCTGCAATAAATGATTTGCTGGAACCCAATACCATGCCTGCCCAAGTTTGAACTGTCTGGCTTTAGAAATTAGGGCAATATGGGCATGTACTTAAAATCATGTGACCCATGATGTCATCATTACGTCATCATAACTAAGTGATTGATTAGGGACCCACTGCCATGTCTGTCCAGGTTTGAGCCAGCTGGCATTAGAAATGAGGGAGATATGGGCATGTACCTAAAATAATGCGACTGATGAAGTCATTGTTATGTCATCACCACTAGGTGATTCATAGGGACCCACTGACCGATGATGTCATTGTTACGTAAGTGGTTGATAGGGACCCACTACCATGCCTGTCCAAGTTTGAACTGTCTGGCATTGGAAATGAGGGATATATGGCGATGTACTTAAAACAATGTGACCGATGACATTATTGTTACATCACCACAAAGTGATTGATAGGGACCCACTACCATGCATGTCTGTCCAGGTTTGAGCTACCTGCCAGTAATATTAAGCGAGTATTATTGATATCAGTTAAGGAAATCCCATTGACATCTAGCTAATCACAAACGTCTGTCAATATATCTTCGGAAAATCAAACGTCAACGGCGTGCTCAATCCACAGGTTAAAACTGCATAATTACCACGCATCACTAACCCCAATAACTTGTTCTGCACATGCGTGCATCCAAGAGTTAAACATTGTTGATGGGTAAGAATCATATGGTAACAACAAATGCAAAATTTATTTAAAGGGAACCTCGGCTGAGAAACAATGTTTGTTCTCAAGTGTTTGTTATGGATGCCTAAGTTGTGTTTGTCTCCAGTAAATTGTACACTAGATGTCATTTATACACCGATTTTCCTGTCGATAAAACTCATTTGAATTTCCTGCGCGCTGCCATCTTGGATCTTGTGACGTCACAGTGTTGCGCCTATTGTTCCATAACAAAAGAGCTCTTGTTTTCTGACAATAAGGCAACACTGTGACGTCATAAAATTCAAGATGGCAGCACGTAGGAAATTCAATTGAGTTTTATCGATAGGAGAATCGGTGCATAAATGACATCTAGTGTACAATTTACTGGAGACAAACACAGAAACAGAATTAAGCATGCATAACAATCATTTGAGAGCAAACATTGTTTTTCAGCCATTTTCAGTCAGTAGATCCGAAAAATCCTTCATTCTCGAGCAGCAAGTTGCTGAAGAAATCCACCAAATCACTCATTTACAGCCATTTTGATGCATGTCAATAATTTATTCATAGTTTGTGACAAACTGGAAAACGTTGGCACATGCTGTCAGGCCTGGGCACTTAAACCAAACATTCAAACTTAATGCCAGCACCCAGGCCTGACCGTGCGCCATTTCCCACAACTTTCAATCGACATGTACATGTATATCAGAATAGCTGCAAATGAGCGATTTGGTGGAGTTCTTCTGCAGCTTGCTGCTCAAGAATGAAGGATATCTCGGATCTACTGACTTGACTCACATGTAATGCACACTGCAGTATTTTGCAGCAACATGTCCCTACAAAATGCCCCTGCTGTGTACTCGCCTCAAAGAGTGTCTGGCTGTATATAGAGGTTATTGACCAAGGGTGAGGTCAAGATGGGGGGATATTGGCCAAGTTCATTTTTTGCGTGTTTAAACGCAAAAATGAATGAGGCCAATATTCCCCCATCTTGACCGAACAAGCTTGGTCAATAAGGTTTTTATTATATGGCAAAAATGAATAAAAGCCCACTTTGACACACGCGCCAGGAACCCATTGCGTGGTAAACTGAAGAGCGAATAGAAATCAATCTAAAATTAGACCGAGTCTCGGCGACTTTCACTTGAAGTTCAACCATGTGGCGTTCAAAACAGTTTGTTTTCCGACGTAAAACATGCGTTTTTATGGATGAAAACCGACATGTACTTTACTTCAGATGTACTGAGTTTCAATGACAACTTCATCAGGAAGGCCGAATGCATTATCTAGAGACAAAAATGTGCATATTTGTGGAAGATTTGAAAGTTGAAAACCGGCGTTGAAATCACTTGAGATAGAGCTGTAGAAGAATACAAACAAACTTGTAAGTATTAGTTAGTAAATACTCTTAATTTGTAAGCCAATTACCAAATGTGAATGCTGAATTTCTTAGCTCATACAATATAAAACCTGCTTTCTTTGATGAAACTGTGTGCTAAGCTTACTAAGTTTCCATAATAATTTTATTTCTTTGTACCACGATTGTAGTAGCGTTGAGGTAGCCGAACTTTTCTTTGTGTTTTTGAAGTCACTGCCATTTCAGCTTCGCTATAGGTTTTTTATCTCCTAAGTCCAGCTTCATTCAATTCAGTCGCTTTTGATGCAGTTGTTTTCATCGAACTTGCGAGAGCCAGAAAAACTGCATTAATCCCTCTAATTATATAAAAAGGTGACTTTTAGCTGTAAACGAAAAGGCAGAACGATTTTTAAATTAGTATTTGCCTTCATGTCACAAATTGTTTAGTTTCTTTCAAAATGTATGGGTTCTATCGCTATTTGTTTACGAAGAATTGTGAGCGAATTTGGAAAATCCTGAGCGGGCAAGTTAAAAAAATCTTGCCCGCTGAGCAACCAATCAGATTGCAGCATTCAGAGTCATCTTGCCCACTCACGGAGCTGCCATATAATAAGGATGTGGCCCAAGTGAAAGCCCATTCTTCGATCGCCGCGAAGATAATTTTGTCATCGAACAAGAATTCTTAAGCTGTGATTCTTTGTCCCCAGAGAAGTCTTGTTAAAAAAAAAAAGAGTGAAAGACCCAGGCGATAACAATATCGAGCTTTTCGTCAAAACAACGCGACTTCCCGCCATTTGGTTTAATATTTAACGACTGCAGCGACGCCTAAATACACATTGTACGCTGTACTGCCTAAAGCTAGCTATAAACCCTCCTCGCGGGATATTTGCATGGAAAGATCACGTATAACCCTTCCAGCTGGATGGCAACCTTGTAGGAGGGTTATAGGGCCTTTAGTGAATAAAAACTTCCCGCTCAATCGAACAATATACTAATATGATAAAGCGCGCGCCAAAACGCATGAAAATGGCCGACCTTTCGTCGGTAAAATACTGGACATGAAAAACTAATTTTTCACCTCCTTAGTAAAATTAAAGGAGTTCGGGCTCCGGAGTTCGGTGTATTAACCATTAGGGACCACCACTTGTTTCGCTTATAGTTATAAATACTCGCCATGGAGCGTGAACTTGAAAACAAAACTAATTTATTCTAACCAACATGGCAACTGGCTTTTGTTGACGCGAAGGTTGAGCAATATATGAAAAACGAAATTCTTACAAAACTAAGCAAAAAAAAAAAGATTCTTACCGATAACTGTGGGCTCAAGGTCGACGAACACAGCCCGAGGAACGTGTTTACCGGCTCCAGTCTCGCTAAAGAAAGTGTTGAACGAGTCATCGCCGCCACCAATTGTCTTGTCACTGGGCATCTGGCCATCGGGCTGAATTCCGTGCTCAAGACAGTACAACTCCCAACAAGCATTGCCGATCTGTACTCCGGCCTGGCCAACATGGATTGAGATACACTCACGCTGAACGAAAGACGAGTTACTGTTAGTAGTTCCCACTGCAGAAGACTTAATATAATCTAGTTTTCTAACTAAACGAGACTCAAATTTTCACAAAGACGAGGGATTCTTTTCACGTTTTCACGGTCGGCTACGTAAATTCAACAATATTTTGTTGCATGAAACGCTACTACTCACCATTTTGTTTGTTCAAATTGTCTTGGTTAATATTACTAGAGTTCTTGGTGTTATTTAAGAGTCTGTCGCGTAGAAAGTAACGTTCTACAGCACAAAAGTATTCACCAAGCTTTATCTCGAAGGAGAATGAATTATGTGGAAACCGGTAGCGCATATATAATGACTAGTATTGGGCAATCACTGTAGAGTTGTTATGGTAACATGGCAAACTTCTCTCTGATTGGTTGTTGTGAAGTCACTTAGTAATTAATCCGGCGACAAGAGACGCAGGAAATTGATTACATACATTGAATACCGTGCGAGCAGACAGGAAAGGCAAAGAAATGAGAAACCCACCTGATATAAGTCTGTTCGCAGTGAGAAAGCCAGACATCAAGTTTTTGGAGTTATCTGGCGTGAATGTATTGAACTTGATAAAAAATATTTTTGGCGCGAAAGAGCTTGTACGCCCCAACGGTCCATTTGATCAGACAAACAACAAGACACGTGTTCAGCACTTGACAGGAGGGGAGGGTCGTCACGCAACGCTAGCCCGTGTGGTTCAACATATCCTCGTTCTAGAATTATGCGGGTATCAGCGGCCATCCCGAGGGGGCGGCCCCCGGGCAACCCAGGGGCTTAGCAGGGGATTTGTAGCAAAAACATGCCCCACACGCGGGGCATTAGAGCGCTTTTGCGTTTTCGTCAAAATACCCCGGGGACATACCCACGGGGTTTGCACGTAATCTGCTATCTCAACGTTCAGCCGTTTTCGCCACAGGACTCGCTCGATCTTCGATTTCTTTGTCCTTGAGGTAAGTCATATCATTATCATTCAAATTTAGAGATTAAATTAAGCCATCCACTGTCGGAAGACAGAACAAAGAAATAAAGGATAATATTTGTATAAAACTATTAAGATTTTTGACACTTCTAAAACGTTTAGCTTCTAATACTTATAATATGTTGCCCAGGTTGCCGCAGGGGTGGGGGTTTTTGTCACAATTTTCTGCCCCACCCGAGGGGTTTTAGCATTTATTTGTCATGGCTGCTGTGACAAATGCCCCTGGGTGCCCGGGGTCCGCCCCCTCGGGATGGCCGCTGATACCCGCATTACCAATAATCAGTAATTGGCTTTTGCTCTTCAATTATCAATAATCGCTAATTCTGGAACACAAATTAAACAATGACATTCTTAAAACCAGTCAAGGATAAAGATAAACAATTGTCCAAATCCGAACGGCGGTAGACGCGCTTAGTGTAGTGGTCGTGACGCCTGCACTGCCAAGCACAACACGCAAACGATTACGAGTTCAAGCCCGAGTAGGAGCGCTCAAAATAGTTCTTTATCTCGTTTACCTTCTCTTCTTGTTTACCTGTGAACCCTAGCTCTAGTGAGTGAGAACCCGTCGTTTACCCGCGAACTCGTCCGATGGTTAGGGTTCGGGTTAGGATTTGTCCAATCTCGTACCCAGATCCCATTTGTTTCTTACTGCGCATGCTCGACGAAATAATAGGGCTCTGGACGAATCCGATTTTTGTGTATTCTGATTGGCTGTTTTGAACAATGCAATTTTACCGGAAGTCAAGCATAAAGTAATTTATTTGGACAAATGCATTGAAAATTGGGGGGCATCTAAACGCTAAAAACCGTTGGATTTTACCTAAAGGGGTGTCGATCTCTTCAGGGATTCTTAGATATTTGCTTGCATCCTATCGGGAGTTCAAATCACTTCAGCGGCAAACTCAAATCATACGGTACATGAATTCGAAAATCGAACCCAACCAGCAGTAACAGTTGATATAGCCGAGGGATTTACCGTAACAGATAGGTAATACTACGCATTCCCATTTTAACAACATTGTTCGTAAGTGCTCTATAGGCAGAAGTGGCATTTTCCGATCTCTTAAACTTGTGAACTGGCACTGATCGCTTAAATATAAGCGTTTGTACTGATGGACAATTATGCAACGAACTCCAGCCTTCAAGGAGCTAAAATACGAGAGAATGGCAAGTAAAAATGCCTTGACTTGCTTCTACGGTGTATTCAGTTGCTGTTTGTGTGGTCATCGGGCTCAGGTAAGGCAATTTCAGCGATCAGTTTTCGATCCCCATGAATCCTCTTCACGTGTACTGGAATCTGTGATGTCTGATGAATCCACCGATACCGAAACACGAGCCTGATGCATGAAAATAAAGCCTTAAAATCCAAACTGAAAACGGCAGAAGATGAAAGAGACTCCCTAAGGGTTGCCCTGACACTAGCAAGCAAATAATCACTATCAAAATACCGGGCGAACTCCCAAATCTAAACCAAAACATAGGCCTGAGGCGCTGAGCGAGAATCGAACCCGAAGAAACGACTTCTCAGGTGACGTAATGATAAGCATGCGCAGAATTGCCGGAAGTCCGTGATTCGCGGACTTCCGGAATCGGATTCGTCCAGAGCCCTATTATTTCGTCGAGCATGCGCAGTAAGAAACAAATGGGATATGGGTACGAGATTGGGATTTGTCGTAGTTGCGTTCGACGAATGAGAACGCATACTAATCTGCTTGCATTGGGCTCCCTGTGCGTTTACAGGCGAAACACATCGAGAAATTTTCATGCGTGGATGTGGTCAACCTCAACAACAACAACAAGTTTATTTTCGTACCATTTTCGAAAATACAAGGAATAAAGAACAAGAAGCTTGTATTGTAGGTACTGGTTACCTGTAATAGCCGAGTGGGCTAATCGAGACAGGTCACCATGATTGAAATAGTTAATAACAATATTATAGTAGACTTAAGCAGTCTAAAACACACACACATATTCTGAAACATACATAAAATAAATGAAAGAGACAAGAAAGATGTCACATATATATACATATATACACACATACATACTGCATATATATACATACATACACATATACATACATATACAATATATATAGGGCATACATGTATCAATGATTTGTACTAGAAAAACATTTAGGAGTAACCACTAATAATATCTGATTTAAGGTTGTGTTTAAAAGCATATTTTTTTCAGGTATTTGTAGTTTTCATAATAGAATTCCAAATTTTCACTCCTTGAAACCGAATGCAGAATTTTCCATAGTTTGTTTTTACTGAAGGGAGATAAAATGATTCTTTTGAAGCTAGCCGAGTATTGTATTTGTGTACTTTATTGATTTTCTTAAAAAACTCATCAAAGGCTGGTGGCAGTTTACTGGTATAATAGTCATATATAAAAAGTGCATTATGAAAAAAGACCAAATCAGTAAATCGGAGAATATTTAGCTTTTTAAATAAAGGTAGGGTGTGTTCTTTGAAATCTGAAAATGTAATAATTCTTAATGCCCTTTTTTGTAGTATTATAATTCGATTTAAGGTGGATTCATAGGTGTTACCCCAGATGGCGATCCCATATGTCAAAAATGGGTAAATCAAAGAATAATATAATTGAACAAGAATATTTATATTTACACAATAGCGAATTTTTGACAACACTCCTATACTTCTTATAATTTTTTTGGATATGTAGTGAATTTGGCTTTTCCAATTGAGATTTGAATCTAGGTATATTCCTAAATATTTTAGACTTTGCTCTTGCTTGATTAATTTTCGATTGATATATAGTTTAATCCGAATTGTTTTTTTTTTTTTAGGAGGATGAAATATGACAAAATTCGTTTTGTCTGTATTAAGAGAAAGTTTGTTTGAGGAGAGCCAGTTGTTTATATGTTTTAGTTGATTATTAATTGTTAATTCTATGTCTAGTAAGTTTTTATTAGAGTAAAATACGTTAGTATCATCTGCAAAGAGATGGAAATCGAGAATATTTGAAGAATTTTTAAAGTCATTTATATATAAGAGGAATAGAAGGGGCCCTAGTACTGATCCTTGTGGAACGCCACATGAAATGGTTTGCTCTTCTGAAGACGTACTTCCTATAGTAACAAATTGTTTTCTATTGCATAAATATGATTGGAACCACTCTTTTACGATACCTCGGATGCCATATTTTTCAAGTTTTTTTATCAGAATTGCATGTACCGTATCGAAAGCTTTACTAAAGTCTAGAAAAAGTCCACATGAATATTGACCATCTTCTATAGCTCTCTGTATTTTATCTGTTATGAGCATTACTGCTTGCACTGTGGAGTAACCTGAACGAAAACCAAATTGTTTGTCATAAAGGATATTTTCTTTTTTTACATAAGCTGCTAGCCGCGTATACATTAGTTTCTCTAGAAGTCTATTAAAAACTGAAAGTAGAGAGATTGGACGATAGTTATTCAAAGCAGTTTGAGGCCCCTTCTTATGTATAGGTATTACACGTGCTATTTTAAATTTACTGGGGACAATACCAGTAGAAAAGGAACAATTAAATAGTATCTCTAAAGGCTTTGACAAACATACTCTTAGTGTCTTCAATAGTTTAGTTGGAATACTGAAAGGTCCCGTGGCTTTTTTTTCGTTTAGGTTGAAAATTTCTTCCTCATTCCCAGGGGTCTTTACGCGCCTGACCCAAGATGGCGTCGGATTACTGGTGATACGTCACGAGAGAGCTTTGCCGAGACGTTCTTCGACGTTTACTCTCCAGGCCTGCTGGTTTTGTCTGTACGATTTATCAAAGGAGTGAAAGCCTGAGGGAAATGTTCACAAGTCTAAACTCTGGAGCATTGACGAAGTCCGATGTCTGAACTGTATCAAACCAAACGTGGTATATGTTTTGCATTTTGTCGGTGCAGCCTATTCAACCCCAACAGTCAAATAAACTCGTCCATAATATTTGCTGAATTGTCCAGTAAAAATCGGGTGAGTCTGCAATCGAAAATTCTGTTGGATTTCTCTCTGTATTGGATTGTGCTTTTATTATTCCTACGAATTTAAACTGACAATGGACACTTGATATTCTGCAGCCAGCCTTGATCTCACTTGAAGAATAATTTGAATTCTCTGAAGGAACTGGAGTGTAGTTTATACACATGCATAATTATATAGTTTATATTGTATCACAAACAGAAGAGTCAACATACTCAATGTTGCAATCCAAAATGTTTTATTTATCTCAGTCAAATGATAACCGACAGTGTATTTAACCGAACATATCCATCCCCTTGTATAAATTTATTATTTAAAGACATATATAGTCAATCCCAAAAAGGTTGTCCAGCAGAACATAATATAATACTTTAATATCCATTGTTTTGGCCTAGACAATAGCCCAAAACAATGGATATTATAGTATTATATTATATTCTGCTGGACAACCTTTTTGGGATTGACTGTATATATATATATATATATATATATATATATACAGTCGTTGCCGTTAATGTTGTTCTAGACATATGTTAGCTTATGTTCTTGGTATATAAAGTATGCAACAGGCACCAATCGGCCCGTCTTTTACCGTTTTTATAGCCTGCTTGCCGGCTCTCCTGTAATTTTTTTCGGACGTTTCTTTTCGGAGGGGGAGGGGAAGGGGAAAGGAGGGGAAGAAAGGAGAGCCTGCACGAATGCCATTGTTTTGAGAATTATGCCCCTCCACGCTTGACAGCCCGTCACGCTCCAAGTGTAAAAAAATGGCCAATGAAAATCGCGCTTAATGTCAACACGATTCAAAATGACAGCGCTCCAGTTCAGCGCTCCACGTTCTAAATTTTTGCGGTATTAATCATAACACAAATGGTGCATGTGGACCAAGAAGAAACCCCAAAGAAAGTAATTACCAGTAAGAGAGGTCGAAACATCCGTGGATGATTTTTGTCGCCTTTGCAAGTGTTGATCCAGGTTGTTCTGGAGTTATTTCTAAGGATAATCTTTTAATTCCTTCCAAATGCAAACGTGAAGGAAGCCGTGTTGTCAATTCTCCTGGTTTTAATATCGAGTCGAGTTTGTAATCCCTGTGGGAGGAAGATTAGAATTCTTAATGATTTGTACTTTTACGTGAAAAACTTTGTAAATAAAGTGGAGCTGGAGAAAGCTGCAGTAGTCCTAGTTCTGAAGCCATTCGAAGCAAACGCCAGCTACCAACAACAGTTTTGACACCCGATCGAAGCCCGTTGGCAAGAAAACAACCACGGTCTGAATATTTACCAATAAAAACGACTTCTTCGCGGTCGTCGAGAAAGTATTTGTTTCAAGTTCAACAGGAGTAAAGTGCCGATGAAGTTTAAATATTGATGTTGTTACAGAAACGAAGGAGACCAGTGTGAAAGTAGTAATACTTAGCCGAATGGAAATGTCTCCGTTTGTGTTACGACCGATGTAACTACATATGTCACACGGGATTCGGTTTCGTGTGTGCTTAATGTCAAACTTGACACCTGTCACATTCTAGCCAATGGGAATTTTCCGTTCGTGGACGAACGGTAAATACTCCGAAAACAATGGCATTCGTGCAGGCTCTCCTTTCTTCCCCTCCTTTCCCCTTCCCCTCCCCCTCCCTTCGTTTTTGTCCTCGCCCCATTTTGACCGCGTGCCACAGGTGACCCAATCCGAAAAGAAACGACCGAAAAAAATTACAGGAGAGCCGGCAAGCAGGCTACCGTTTTTAACTCGCGCGCTGTCGAGGGTCGCAGCAAATTCAACTTATCACAAATCTTGTCACGCACTTAATATCACGCAGTAGGTCAAAGTTCATGAAGCAAAACGTTTATAGGTTTAAACATAAGCAATTTACCTCTGAAAGTGGCCTTCAAATTTGGCAGGTTTACTCTATCAAGCCTCTACAAATGCGCAATCATTATCCTGGAATTCCTCGAAGACACGTACGTTCGCCATTTCGATGCGAGAGAATGTATTTTTTGAACACTGATCAAATGCCCCACCCCCCACCCCCACTGTTTGTGAAATACCCGCCCCTGAGGGCTTAGATACTCGTCAAATTCCCCACCCCCGGGCATTTGATCAGAGGCTTGCTCCCAGGGGTGGGGAAAATGATTGGCCCGGTTTGGAGGGGTGGGGGGGGGGGGGGGGGGTGCACGGGTTTGAAATTGACTGATACATAACGGAAAATGAACGGCTTTTTATGATTCTCTTCCAGCTTAGATACATCCTGGTAGCTTTGTGATACCTTTCCACTGGTTCTTTATCCAAGTAAACTCCATTTCGAGCCATTTAGTAGACTTGTTTTCACTGCAATCGTTCGCCGCGTGGAAATACCGTTAATCGCTTCTCACTCACACTCCGGATTGGGAAACCTATGGTTTGTACACGTCATGAACTATTCTTAGTTTACTCATCAATACTTGCTGTTACAACTATTAGCATTTCTATTGTTGGCGCACTTTTCTTTGATCACAATTGATCTAAGCACATGTTTCCTCAGCGGTAATCATGCATTGGCGCAATTTCCTTTGATCCCAATTGATCCGAGTACATGTTTCCTCAGCGGTAATCATGCACTCGACACTATATAAACCGTTTCCCACCCACAATTCTCTCTTTTGCTCTGACGAAGGGCTAGCGCTCGAAACGTCAGCTGCTACTTGCTTTCCACGGCGGTTAGCATACCTCAATCGACTTTAGTTGATTACATACCAGTGTTTATTCCCATATTTAGCTTGGCCGCCATCTTAGATCACCAAATCACGTGACAAAATACTCCCAAAATCTGGGAGTATTTGATCACGTGATCCAGCCTTTACCAGGGTCTTCTCTCTGAGTAGCCGCCATCTTGGATCTGACCGAGAAGACCCTGGGGACGAGGTTGAGAGCATGCTGGCCGAAGTACAGAGAGGCTCATCGAAAATGGCGATTTGCATCGTTTTGGGTAGGGTCGGGAAAATTGTCGACCGCATTGGTTGGTTTGGTTCTTACAGATCATTGGAAGGTCGCGCTTTTGGGGTCTTGAGGAGGCTGTTTGTCGGTGATAAATTTATGGATTTTCCTAAATCTCGGGTCAGATGTTGCTTGATAACTATTCCCTCCTGTGCCGAAAGCTGAATATCGAGCGAGGAAAAAAAGTGCCGATTGTGATATTTGACTGAGGTAAGTCTGTGCTTTGGCGAGGTCGAGTTGCCTACCTTGTAAATGTTTTTAGAGCCGCGGCCAACTGTCAAAATTTTTAATCCTAATAAATTGCTTTAGAAGGCCCAAAATCGCCAAAAAAAACACTCACACAACTTCATTAAGTATCAATCTTTTATTATTGAAGATTTATGTCGTAGGAATCGGAAAAGAGAATTCACACGGAGCAATTGACCTATATCACTATGACGTCATATCAAAACAATCTATTGTTTAAACGCTAAGGATCACCGTTGTGGGAGGGGGACAAAACAGGGACAAAACAGCAACAACACAAAGGAAATCGCTATCAAATGCATTTTGAAGAACGTAGAATAGCGGTAACACCCACCAAGTACGGTAAATATTGTGGGATAAACATTGATACAACTGATATCTGGAAACTAGACAATTCGAAGTTAAATTTTCCTCAGCAGAGCAGATTTAGTTCAAAATTCTATTGTTCAAGTCGATTCTGTCCCCCTCATAAACAAGCCGTGACGTCATAATGATATAGGGTAATTATATAAACCCTTCTGGGCCATCCCTTCATGTAGGACGACACGAATTGCTACCAAATTGTATTCTATTGTATTGTATTGTGTTGCGTTCTATTGTTGTATTGAATTGTATTGTGTTGTATTCTATTGTATTTTTGGTAAAAATTCGTGTCGTCCTACATAAAGGGATTGCCCTCTTCTGAGATCGTTATGAAAGTAATCGATAAACCACAGGTAACCCAACAGACTAATAAGCGGGAAATATACGTCGAGTCTGGGAAGCCTGTGGTGTCTGCGATACTGTTTGCAGCTCTTGACGTCAAAACTGAACTGACAATATCGCGTGACGTCATACCAGCGCGCGTGCATCACATATTTTGTAAAAGGCGGGATGGCTTACGAAGTGTGAGAACATTTCTTTCCTCCAGATGAAAGAGACTTATCAGGGAAAACTATTAACATAAATCACAAAATGAACAAGGCTCGGGCCTTCGGCCCTCGCAGTATTTTAACAGTCTGCTTTGTGTTCTTCATACGCAGGATGGTATTCTCTAAGCGCAATCCATGATCAAACTTTATGCACATCCCCAGATCTCCCCATTGGGACAGATAATACATTGTTGTTCAGGAGATTAGTTATGCCAAGAGGGTCTCAATGGGGTTAACCGTTAGCCGTAAATCGGCAAAAAAACTAGTCGTTAGGCGTAAAAATTACATAATTTTAACCGTTAGTCGTAAAAAAAATAACCGTAAACTGAAATATTCTAACATGGCCTATGAGACCTATGAGAGGGTCTCAATGGGGTTAATACCGTTAGTCGTAAAAAAGCCCAAATTTTAACCGTTAACCGTAAAAGCCACCACCCCATTGAGACCCTCTGCCAATACTGAGCTCTTTTTCATTTATTTATTTATTTATTTATTTGAGACTTCGGAACAATGCAATATGATGCACTAGAATGCAATTATCAGTACAATTTCAAGTACCATCTGGGAAGGAGGGTGAGGTAGAGGTTTCCAGAAGAATACATGTATATATATATCATATATATAATATATACAGCGAAGTGCCAAAACTTTGACCCCCGCTCCTCAACTATATCAATATATCGGGTGCATTATGGGTAGGAGTATCTGCTCGCGTTTACAAATCATCACAGCGAAGACTTGTGTAGTTGATTTAAATTTCAAGAATTTATCTAGAATACAACACTTTTACTCGGAACAGGCAGGAAAGTTTAAAGTAAAGTAAATGTACTCTCTATTTTCTGTTTGGACAAATATTTTTCCTGATTTTATATTATAAATTAATGTTTACGTTAGCAGAACTATGGCAAGCTGATTGTAGCATTATTTAATCTTTCAAAATATATATTTAAATTTAATCTTGTGTGAGAAATTTGCTTCAATTTAAACTTGTATTATTCATTTAAATTTAATCAAGCTACGATTTTTTACTTTGATTTGATCTTTCGTTTGCCTTTTAAAATGTGCTGTAATTTACTAGTTTGAACTCCCTATTTATGATTTGATTTAAACCGGAAAATTCATTTAATCCACCTAATCTATTTGATATTCCTGGTACGAGCGCGGTCGGAGTAGCCTCGTTTTCAAGTCTATATTTTACATTCTTGGCTACTTGGTCTACCTGTGTTTCAGTGGTTTGCCGCCATTTTGTCGTTTTGTTTGGGGCCTTAGTATCTGGCTAGGTTTTAACTGTTTTGAACCATTACATGTTAGAGGAAGCATCCATGCTTCTTCGTGCGTTCAACAGATGGAACTGCATGGAAAAAGACAAGAACCAGCAAGTCCCAGCAGTCTTCAAAATCATACCATCCACGTAGGCACATCGCATACCGAGACAGCGAGAGTTCTTCAACTGAGGGATTTTCAGACGCTTAAATCGAGCAGAGAGA
This sequence comes from Actinernus sp. WN-2022, assembly GCA_030867875.1. Classification (NCBI taxonomy): domain Eukaryota; kingdom Metazoa; phylum Cnidaria; class Anthozoa; order Actiniaria; family Actinernidae; genus Actinernus; species Actinernus sp. WN-2022. The sequence goes on along the minus strand of JAOWCC010000577.1, from coordinate 176,208,605 downwards.
TTGAGAGCAGCTAGCCGTATAAACCGTTCGTCGGGCATTAGTAAAACAAAAAGAAAAGAATATATATATATATATGGCCATTAAGAAGGAGAAAAACCTGTAGAAATGGCTTCGTCGCTTGCTTGTTAGTGCTTTGCAAGCAATTTCACTACAAATGTTAAACGGTACTGTTTTAAATATTTATAACACATGATTTTATGAAATATTTTTTATAAGCTTATTAATAAAATGTGCAAATCATTTTAAAATATTTTTAAATATGTACTGTTTTAAATATTTATGACATGTTTTATGACATGATTTTATGCAATATGTTTTTATAAGCTTAGGGAGTGTTCATTATTTATGGCTTGGGGAGGGGTCGGCATTTCATCTGCTTCTCTTGTTAAAACTTTTATGATCCCCCTATGAATGAATTAAAACTTAGATGGCCCCCCTATAAAATGGCTCAAAACTTTATTGACCCCCCCCCCCCCCCCCCCACCCAACAAAAAAGATAGATGTGCAAGAAAGAATACAAACTGCATATACTGTACATATGTAATCTATTAAAATGTACTATTAATGTTTCTAGATTTATTAGATTTATGGTATTTTCCATGATAATTCCATGATAATCCTGTTAATTCGTGCATTATATTGCATCATATTGCATTGTTCCGTAGTCCCAAATAAATGAAAAAGAGCTCAGTATTGGCATAACTAATCTCCTGGACACCGATGCACTATCTGTCCTATGGGGATGTGCCTTTGATCATGAGCTTAGAGAATACCATCCTGTGTATGAAGGAAACAAAGCAGACTGCCTAAATGTTGCGAGGGCCGAAGGCCCTAGCCTAAATTTTTGAGATTTACTGCTCTCTAAACACTGGTTTCCTGTGTTCTGGACTAAACACTAGCTTAGCATTACAGTAACAATTTCATTACATTTTACATGACAGGTACGTCAAAACTTTGATGACCCCCCCAAGGATGATGACCCCCCTACGAAAACGAGTCAAATGCCCGGGGGTTGCCCGGGGGGATGTTGATGTTTCGAATTGATCGGTACATTATTAAATAGTACAAGCATAAGAATCTGAAAGTTCTTCAATTTTAATCAGTACTAGTTCTAAAGCCTCTGTATATACATCTATTCCCACTTCACTCGATCGTTTCACTCCCAAGGGTCCAGTTTTTCCAAAACATATGACCTGCAGACTACATCATTATGGCCCAAGTCAACTGGTACAACAACAGCATGATTATCATTTCCAGTTGAAGATGGTGCCTGGGGGTCATACTCGCCATATACTTCCATATACATCATAAGGCTCATTCATCAAGCCGCCCTTGTATAGTGGATCTTCAATAAGTAATTTCAGACATAAGTAACTCATGCTCACCTTCCAGTATTTTAATACAGTTGAACCTTCCGTAAGCGACCACCCTCGGGACCTGGAAAAGTGGTCGCTTACGAGAGGTGGTCGCTTACGAGAGTAACCACCACAGGAAGCCCAAATTTTAGTAATATGATATCTGGTCTCTAGGACAGGAAATATCAATACAACAACATATTTTATCACTACAGTTTATTATTATGAGTTTGTAGTGCTCCAACCTCAAAACCTTTAAAATTTTCAGCGAACATGAACTTCAACAGATAAATGGGGATTGATCAGATTGATGGTGCCAAAAAATATTTACAGTTTATGGCTTGAAAAACCTTTTAATCGAGGATTGTGTAACGATTTCAGTTGTATGGTCGCTTAACGGAGGTAAATAACAAAGAATAATCCAACTCCCAAGCCCAAAAGGTGGTCGCGGTCGCTTACGAGAGGTGGGCGCTTACGAGATCAGCTAAAAATAAACATTACACAACAGTTAAAGAAAACGATTCGATGTTCAAACTGTAAGAGGTTTCCTTACGTTACACTATAAAGTGTTTATTTTGATTTGTCGATACGTTTTCCAACTATAAGCCAGGCTCTTGTGCAGTCTGTGCATCCGGTCAGCTCCGGTCAGTACATATGAATCCTTTCATTCTGCTCTTTGAAACGTTCAGTATCAGTCTAATAACACTGATCAGTTCAGTCTTCACAGAAGTGAGAAGATAGAGAACGGAATACCTGCGCTGATAGCGAGCTGAATTTTTTCATCGCTCTCAGTTTTGGTTTAGAATCACTGACAACAAATGTAGAATGTCAAAGTTTCAAAAGAATTGATATTTGCCCTGAACCCACAGATCAGGTGTAATCATGTCTCCTCTTCATGGGTTATCTCGATATTTAGGTCATCAGAAGATATCCTAACAGCTTCACAAATAGCTCTGAATTCACGCTTCGAACCTGAAACTTCGGCATGATCATTTCCCGTTCTCTTTCCGCCGACCAGGGTGTTCTGTTTTGCAAATATTCGATCTAACAGAATTCGATCTAACAGAATTTTAACCTTTTTTTAGCTGTTAGCTGATATTTGTGAGATAGCTGTTACCTGATATTTCATTATTTTTTATTAAAATGACGTAACGTCACATGCTATTATTGGCTTTTCGGATGGTTTTCGACAGATTTGATCCAGTTGATAATAGTCAAATATTGAACATGACACATCAGAGTTATCTGATACTAGAAAAATCTATTGAATAGACAAAATGTAGTGTTTGATGTTGAATTAGCGGTTAATATTATTCATTTCATACCAGCAAATATGTATTCAAATCAGGTTAGGTAGTCTTTTTATATAACTTAACTGATAACAGCAAAATTTAACTGATGACTGACAAATAGCAAAAAAATTAGCTGTTAACTGATATTGGTACCCCCCCCCCCCCCCCCCCCCCCCCCCATTCAGCCCCTCAATTAAATTAGAATCTACTTTTAGAAGCATTAAATATTGGTCAAAGTTAATAACAAAGGAAAATTTTGAGCTTTCAAAAATTGCCTATATAGATTGTCTCCAGTCCCCAAAACCTGTATTCTGGGGAGAAAAAATAAGACATAAAATCTATAAACTTGGCTTTGGTCATATCTGGCTATCGCAACAAGACATATCTGATTACGAGGGATTCTTAATTCAAATTAAATTGAGATTACAAGACATGGAATACCAACATTGGCTAAGTGACGTATTTAACGACCAAAGAAAAAATCCCCACCACCGCAACAAACTTAGAACATATAGATTGTTTAAAACGGATTACAAAGTAGAAAAATATCTCAACGCTGTCCCTAATATAAATCATAGAGTCGCTCTTACAAAACTCAGAATAAGTAATCACTGCCTACAAATCGAAAGAGGGAGGTACACTAGGCCCTACACGAAACTGGAAGATAGAATATGCCCCACCTGTAATAAAAACTTAGAAGACGAGTTCCACTTCATTGTTAAATGTGAAACGTACGATACGATAAGAAACGATTTTCATTGCACCCTTAAAATTAATACAAAATACAATACAAGTTATATGTCTGATGACCATTTATTTAATTTGGTCATAAATCCACCCATGGAAGTAGCTCGTTTTGCAGCAAAGTATGTCTATGAGAGCATGATCTTAAGATCATCAATTTTATCGATTTAACATCTAAATGTTAATGTTTACACTAAATTATATTTTATTAGCGCTATATTCCAATGTACCATTTGTTGTGCAAGGAGCTAATAAAAAATATCTGTATCTGTATCTGTATCTGTATATATATATATATGTTTTCTACTAAAAAAAGTATTGTCTCATGAAACATTAATAGTAAATTTAATAGATTACATGTATATGAAGTTTGCATTTTTTCTTGCACATCCATCTTTTTTTGTTGGGGGGGGGGGGGGGTGGGTCAAAGTTTTGAGCAATTTTATAGGTGGGTCATCTAAGTTTTAATTCATTCATAGGGGGGTCATAAAAGTTTTAACAAGAGAAGCCGATGAAATGCCGACCCCCCCCCCCCCCCCCAAACCATAAATAATGAACACTCCCTAGGAGTCCTAAAAAAAATTCGGGTGCACCCCAAAGACCTGACCTGGAATGAACTAAATTACTAATTGGAGTACCTACAACCCCTGCCATTTAAGGTTACCGGATACCTTCAGGGTGCGTTTCCAGTCTAAATTATGTAGCGCCTCGAAAAAATATCGTAGATAAATAATTCATGTATCGTTTTAAAGCTTATAAAATTGGCTACAAGAATACATAAAAAGTTTTGAGTTCTTTAAAAATCTCGAATTTTCCGCCATCCCGTTTCTCCGATCTAGTGAGATGGCTTTCAGAAGCTCCGATTCCGAAAATATTTTAAAGTTTAAAAATCTGTTTGCTTTGTTTTGTCGTATTTCAGAGGAATCGTATTACAAAACCCGTGTCGGGGAATTTCAAAATTCGATTTAGTTCAAAAGTTATCATGCTTTCCGTGAAAAGGCGTAAAATAATCCGAGTAGATATGCGGGAAACGTCGTTAAGAGCTCTCTTTTGAGAATTTCCCAATTCCCCAACAGCGCTTTGCAGCTGAGATATCAATTGACATTTTGTGACAATTTCGCACAAATCGAATAAATTCCTCTGAAATACGACAAAGCAAACAGATTTTTAAACTTTAAAATATTTTCGGAATCGGAGCTTCTGAAAGCCTCTTGAGTGGGAGCTTTTTTAAAACTCTATTTTGATTGAAAATCGAAAGCGAGAAAATGGCACTTCAAAAAATCTAGCCGTCTGTCGTGCGCGAATCTGAAGCCCCGCCTCTCCAACAATTAGCAAGCTCTTGGCCAATCATTTCTCATCACAGTTCAACTATCTGTCAAGATTTCCCGCCAATGTTGATTTCCGATCAAAGCTACGTGCCGCGCATCGAGAAAATGTTTGTTCTTTTTTGTGTGACTTGAAAAATGGTAGCGGAAGAGTCGGCTGGTTTCCCAGGCTAGAAAAATGGGAAAGACAAAAAGACTAAGTGGGGCAAAGGCAAGGTGAACACCTATAGAGACGCCTTGAATGCCAGCATTTGTAGTCGTATGTATTGTTTGGCCTCATTTTGCTTTTCTTTTTTCTTTGTTTTTCAAGCTAAGGGCATCCTGCTTGGTTTTTGTAAGATATAAGGCCAACAACCGATGGAATTGTGGAATCGTGTGTGAAAAAACTTTTCTCAATAAACGTAAACATTGGTATATGAAATGAATTTAATAATATGTGCTATTCCCCTCACGGCCGAGTGAGCACTTGTCATGTGTTTATTGATCTGCTGTCAATCAAAAAGAACCTTTCACTTCCGGTTAAAAACTTCCTTTTGCTATTTCTCCGTCCAAATTTTTTTTTTTAACGGACTTTTTGGTATATGAGACACTACTACTAAAACTACATTTCTGTGCGTAAAAAATACTTTCCCATCTTTTTCGTTTTGAAGGTATCCGGTTGTATGAGGCGAGATTCTAGGTAGCTCACATGGTATAATTGTTGATAACGTCCAGGGAATTTAACGAAAACAGCTCAAAATGAGAGGCGGTAGTAAGCACTTGGTGGGAATACGGGTGGGCTTGTCAATTGGAAATTTTATGAAAAAGCCCGATACTCCGGGAGAAAAAAATATCCGAGGGCGTATCCAAATATTTTACTTGTAATTACAATAAATAATTCAGTCAAATAGATAGAATCCCTTTTTTTATGAAGCTGTAATTAATAGGTAGCCTTATCAGAGGTCCATGTTATGGACTTCTGGCATTATTCAAAAAAATAAAGTAAATCGAGTTGTACATTGCGATACTAGGCTGTGGGGAATTCACATTTACAAATAACAAGCGGGAGATTTTAAACTTGCAACATATGTCGCGACACGGGTTGTACATTTCACTGGAGCCGTCTGAGACCCAACACTCCTTCGGAAAGCACTATTGAAGGTTTGACATTGCCTTCACGAAGGAAACACCGACACTTTGTACCGGAAATTAGTTCGCGGAAGTGTGTTGGAGGAGATCGAAACAGGTTCATTGGAGAGTTTTTCATTTCACTCTCAAATATCTTTGAGGGCGAGCAGCTTGCTGTACCAGCGTGCTCTTGGAGCTTTGCCGAACTTGTTTTCTTCCAGCGTTAGCGTGACATATATTAAAGCCACCCAGCTCGATTAACTTCTAAGTTATTCTGGGTGACTATTACCTTAGACTTGTATAACTTATATTGTATCTTAAAAATTAATCTGTCTTATATTTATGGTAATAAAGCTGTTGTTGTTGTATATATAGTTGGTGTAACGTCGACAGCGGTTCACCATACGATTCACCAATCTATTTGATAATGCTGACCAAAGCCGCTGGAAATTCTCTCTTAAACCAATTGACATCGCTAACAGATCCGGTATATTTTACATTTCTGTATTATTAAAGCCTCTAGCGAACATTTTCGCGCACTCCGACACGTTTCACATGGGTAGTCTAGAAACCTAAGACCTAAGACCTAAGACCTAGAAACCTAAGACCTAAGACCTAGAAACCTAAGACCTAGAAACCTAAGACCTAAGACCTAGAAACCTAAGACCTAGAAACCTAAGACCTAAGACCTAGAAACCTAAGACCTAGAAACCTAAGACCTAAGACCTAGAAACCTAAGACCTAGAAACCTAAGATCTAGAAACCTAAGACCTAAGACCTAGAAACCTAAGACCTAGAAACCTAAGACCTAAGACCTAGAAACCTAAGACCTAGAAACCTAAGACCTAGAAACTTTATTTGTATTCGAGTGTTTGGCAAGCGAAATTCGGGAATCGCCGAGTTCCATTTAATAGGTCATTAACTAGTCTGTTCGTGTTTACATTTTTGAAATTACAAACTCATCTCTTGAAAGCCTTGCGTTTTGTCACTGAAATATCCATCTTTGCATAAATGAAAGAATGATCACAATTTAATGGTGGGCTGTGCGTACCAGAGTAAACAAAATAACCAGGAGCATTGGTAATAATAAGGAAAGACTTATTTGTATGGCGAAATATTGTACTAGACTTAGATAATACTTCCCTAAGATGCCGTCGCTAGCTTTTATTCCACTCAGTTCGGTGGAGAAATGAGCTTAAAAGACCTAGAAACCATCTATAAATAAGGGATATATTTATACAACTGCTTTTTTGTTACAATCTCTCGGGTGGGTCAGTGAACTGGCAGAAAAGAGGCGGATACAACGTAGGCTTACCCGTGCGAAGAAAATATTAGTGTTGCAGTCACATTGAGCATGCATCAGAACAATCTCCTTCAGACAGTACATTTGCCACTGGCCAATCAAAAGAGACTGTTCCCACGCTTGAGCCAAGACTAAGTTGTATATTTCATAGTATGTCTGATTAATAAAAACTGTTTCTGGACGACGGTAACACGAATATCTTATTTTCTTCGCTCTCATTGGAGAGAGATTAGAAAACCAAAGAAAATAAGGCTCTGCTAATCCTCTGTTAGCATGATATACGTTTTCGAGCGAGCTCCCACAAAAGATGAAAATAACTCAGGTAGCAGATCAACGCGCGGGAAGCCAAAACAATGCTTCAGTCTGATTGGATGAAATTGAAGTCTGACTTGGATACATGTAACAGTATTTATAGTTGAGAAAATGATTTTAAAAGCTGTTCAAAAGCCCATAAAAAATCTAACGAGCTATTACGTCTCGTCTGTTTTATTAAGTGAATAATTCTGTTACAAATTAAAACGAGAAAGTTTATGTAATTTATGTAAATTGGTTTGCGTTTCCGGTTGGCTGTAAATTGAGCACCTAGAAACCTAAGACCTAGAAACCTATAAAGACCTAGAAACCTATAAAGACCTAGAAACCTAAGACCTTAACTGTTGGGGCTTACTGTACTTTGCAAACTGTATTTTGTATATCTAAGACCAGTTCACAGGAATTCGATGCCAAATAATTTCCGTAAAATCGGATTTCTGACTGAAAGCATGGGTCATCTTTTTAAGATCCATGCTGGAAGCGTGCAATCGTGTTTTCAGTTTTCCATACATTTGTCGAAACAATTTATCGAACAGGAAATGACATGAACAAACTAGGAGGACAAAGAAGAATTATATTGAACCGGAAAAAGAATGACAGAACAAGAAAATCGAACGAAACTGAACTGTGAGTGGAAATTATAAAATTGACCGGGCCCCTGTGGAAACATCAACAAAGAGTGAGTTTCATTGGAAAGGCGATTCTCGTCCAGAAACAGTTTTTTTTATCAGAAATAATATGAAATATACAACTTAGTCTTGGCTCAAGCGTGGGAACAGTCTCTTTTGATTGGCCAGTGGCAAATGTACTGTCTGAAGGAGATTGATGCATGCTCAATGTGACTGCAACACTAATATTTTCTTCGCACTCAGTGGGTAAGCCTACGTTGTACCCGAGAGATTGTAGACAACGTAAATTTTTGCACAAAAACAAGAAAAAAATACCAAAACAAAAAAGCAGTTGTATAAATATATCCCTTATTAGATGGTTTCTAGGTCTTTTACCGTAAGCTCATTTCTCCACCGAACTGAGTGGAATAAAAGCTAGCGACGGCATCTTAGGGAAGTATTATCTAAGTCTAGTACAATATTTCGCCATACAAATAAATCTTTCCTTATTATTACCAATGCTCCTGGTTATTTTGTTTACTCTGGTACGCACAGCCCACCATTAAATTGTGATCATTCTTTCATTTATGCAAAGATGGATATTTCAGTGACAAAACGCAAGGCTTTCAAGAGATGAGTTCGTAATTTCAAAAATGTAAACACGAACAGACTAGTTAATGCCCTATTAAATGGAACTCGGCGATTCACGAATTTCGCTTGCCAAACACTCGAATACCAAAACTAAAAATAAAGTTTCTAGGTCTTAGGTTTCTAGGTCTTAGGTTTCTAGGTCTTAGGTTTCTAGGTCTTAGGTTTCTAGGTCTTAGGTTTCTAGGTCTTAGGTTTCTAGGTCTTAGGTTTCTAGGTCTTAGGTTTCTAGGTCTTAGGTTTAGGTTTCTAGGTCTTAGGTTTCTAGGTCTTAGGTCTTAGGTTTCTAGGTCTTAGGTTTCTAGGTCTTAGGTTTCTAGGTCTTAGGTTTCTAGGTCTTAGGTTTCTAGGTCTTAGGTTTCTAGGTCTTAGGTTTCTAGGTCTTAGGTTTAGGTTTCTAGGTCTTAGGTTTCTAGGTCTTAGGTCTTAGGTTTCTAGGTCTTAGGTTTCTAGGTCTTAGGTCTTAGGTCTTAGGTCTTAGGTCTTAGGTCTTAGGTCTTAGGTCTTAGGTCTTAGGTCTTAGGTCTTAGGTCTTAGGTCTTAGGTTTCTAGACTGTGAACCGTAGTTTGAAAGAAAAGTTAAGTATGTTTTTTTTATTGCAACGGTTCACCATGCGAACCGTGTCACAGTGCGCGACTATTTTCGCTAGAGTCATTCATAATACGGAATTGCAAAATATTCGGGATGTGTTAGCGATTTAAATTGGTTTAAGAGAGAATTTCCCCCGGCTTTGGTCAGCATTTATATCGAATAGATTGGTGAATCGTATGGTGAACCGTTGTCACGTTACACCAACTATATGTCACGCTAACGCTGGAAGAAAAGAAGTTCGGCAAAACACCGAGAATAACCTTGAAAAACCTTGTGGTTATTTTGCTCCCATCCTTCGATAACGGCTTGGGCAAAGCTTTCTCTGTTGGGAAATATCTCAGTGTCGGCCCTACTATAAGTCAGTAGATATATTGTTCGCTGAGCTCGGCATTATTAACACAGCTGATATGAGTCGTGATCGAAAATTCGTTAGCCGTTTCAAATTTTGGCGCATGCACGGCTTTAAAAAATGAATATTCACAAGCTATTGTGACTTTGAAATGGTAAATGTGTATCGGTATTAATAAATTTAGTAAAAATGTATTTAATTTTAGAGTTATATTTTTTAAAGCCGTAATTCTATATTTTTTTCATATAGGTATGACGTCACTGTATGTGTGATCATATTAAGAATTTCATTTGGTGCCCATTTAGAGACAAAGACGGCTCAATAAAGCTGGCACAATCTACTGAAGCTAATTAAATGCCCTGGACGTGGGTGCCGTTCGCTCAGACAACCCCTGCCATTTAAGTCGGACCTCTTCAGCAATTTCCGGCTATTTTTAACACAATCCCCCTCCCCCATTTCAATGTTGGTTTTCGAGAAGACCGAAATGTTGCCTTTCTATCCCAACATTGTGAAGGGGGAGGGGGACAAGCGAAGTCATAAAAAATACCGGCGATCTGTCAGAGGAGTTCGTTCAGTGATCTAAATAGCCTTATTTTGTCGAGCGGTCCGTACTTAAATGGCGAAGGTTGTAGATTTAGTATTTTTCTACAAGTGTAGATCAGGTTCCATCTAGCCTGATTTTCAGACGGTCGAGGTCGTCCGCTCACTTCCTCCCTGGTCATTGTTTTATTTCGACCAATCAGAGCGAAGGTTTCATTTTTAGAGAACTGAGGTATGCATGGAATGCCTAGTGCAGCCTGCATGAAGGCGGACGATACAAACGGACTTGATATGGCTTTGGAGAAAGCGTGCGAAACTTTCGACATTTCTGAATTATTTCCCGAACAGAGAATTTCCCGGAAGGACCTTTGCTACCACAGCTGCATCTATAAGGCGACGACCAGGTCGAGAATCGAGAGAGGAGAAATTATGTAGTCTTCTACAACTTCTACAGACCGTCAGAATCATGGGGGGCGAAATCGCTAGTGAATTCCCCCCCCCCCCCCCTTCCTCGCCCCCCTCTAGCGATTTCGCAGACCAGACCAGACAAAATCAGACCAGACAAAATCAGACAAAATCAGACAAAATCAATAAGAAACATCTATCGGTCTGTAACAGGGCGACTCACAGGCAGCCCAATCTCAAGATTTGTGTATTTATACGCTTACAAATATCGCTTGAATAGTTCATATTATAAATCCTTCCAAAACATGTATGTTAGACAAATAAATACACGACTTCATCCTTCAATGTTTCAGTTGTGGTTATTCATACCTCTGAGCTCTTCTAGGGTCGTTTCCGCTGTTTTTTTACGAACCTCTTTCCCTCACCTCCTAATTTAATGAAAAGGCTGGAAACAACCGACAAATATACGATGCATAACCTGTAATCTTTGCCACGAAAATCACACTTCGCTCACTCCAAATAACTCCAAACTACGACATGCCATAGAATGATAAATGAACTCATCCCTACCCCAATTTTAAGATCCAGCGATACCACAGTCTGGAGAAATCAAACAATTTGTCGCCCATTTTCAAGTCCTTCGAGGTTGGCAGCCAACGAAGTTGGACGCCGGAAGTGGGACCTTACGCAACCAGGACGGCAACGTCTAGGACGACGGCATAAAACAATACCCTTAATTACAAAATACAATAACTGCACCTGAAAATGCACGCAGTCGACTACATTTCAACCGTTGTCTGGAAAAACACAACGTGAAAACCCCAACGTTACGTTTACAAGAGAGCGCAAACGTAAGAAAGTAAATCACTCTGCTTTTCGTTCGGCGTGAGCAAAACTTTATGCTTATCATATTTTTCGAAGACCTGGTTGTGAAACGTAATTAAAAGTGAATAAAGGAACTAGTAAACACCAGATTTCGGGAGAAAACACTTCTCTACCTCCCGTCGTCACTGCCGTCGCCGTCCTGGTTGCGTAAGGTCCCAGACCACCGGCACTTCCGGCGTCCAACTTCGTTGGCTGCCAACCTCGAAGGACTTGAAAATGGGCGACAAATTGTTTGATTTCTCCAGACTGTGGTATCGCTGGATCTTAAAATTGGGGTAGGGATGAGTTCATTTATCATTCTATGGCCTGTCGTAGTTTGGAGTTATTTGGAGTGAGCGAAGTGTGATTTTCGTGGCAAAGATTACAGGTTATGCATCGTATATTTGTCGGTTGTCTCCAGCCTTTTCATTAAATTAGGAGGTGAGTAAAAGAGGTTCGAAAAAAAACAGCGGAAACGACCCTAGAAGAGCTCAAAGGTATGAATAACCACAACTGAAACATTGAAGGATGAAGTCGTGTATTTATTTGTCTAACATACATGTTTTGGAAGGATTTATAATATGAACTATTCAAGCGATATTTGTAAGCGTATAATTACACAAATCTTGAGATTGGGCTGCCTGTGGGCGACTCTGCAAGGCTTTAGATGACTTAGATCCTTATTTTTTTGGGTTACAGATACAGATACAGATACAGATATTTTTTATTAGCTCCTTGCACAACAAATGGTACATTGGAATATAGCGCTAATAAAATATAATTTAGTGTAAACATTAACATTTAGATGCTAAATCGATAAAATTGATGATCTTAAGATCATGCTCTCATAGACATACTTTGCTGCAAAACGAGCTACTTCCATGGGTGGATTTATGACCAAATTAAATAAATGGTCATCAGACATATAACTTGTATTGTATTTTGTATTAATTTTAAGGGTGCAATGAAAATCGTTTCTTATCGTATCGTACGTTTCACATTTAACAATGAAGTGGAACTCGTCTTCTAAGTTTTTATTACAGGTGGGGCATATTCTATCTTCCAGTTTCGTGTAGGGCCTAGTGTACCTCCCTCTTTCGATTTGTAGGCAGTGATTACTTATTCTGAGTTTTGTAAGAGCGACTCTATGATTTATATTAGGGACAGCGTTGAGATATTTTTCTACTTTGTAATCCGTTTTAAACAATCTATATGTTCTAAGTTTGTTGCGGTGGTGGGGATTTTTTCTTTGGTCGTTAAATACGTCACTTAGCCAATGTTGGTATTCCATGTCTTGTAATCTCAATTTAATTTGAATTAAGAATCCCTCGTAATCAGATATGTCTTGTTGCGATAGCCAAATATGACCAAAGCCAAGTTTATAGATTTTATGTCTTATTTTTTCTCCCCAGAATACAGGTTTTGGGGACTGGAGACAATCTATATAGGCAATTTTTGAAAGCTCAAAATTTTCCTTTGTTATTAACTTTGACCAATATTTAATGCTTCTAAAAGTAGATTCTAATTTAATTGGATATCTACCCAGTTCCGCTCTGCATCCATTGTTGGCAGATGTTTTACTGGTACCAAGCAACATTTTACAGAATTTTACATGTACGTTCTCGAGTGGGTCATTTTGAATCAGGCGGTCTTTATCATCCGCTCCCCATATTTCACTCCCGTAGAGTAAGATTGGTTTAACTAGCGTGTCAAATAGTTTTATAGATAGACATATGTTCGATCTGAAGTGGACACCGGTTTCCTTCCTTATTTTGTACAATGCCTTCAACGCAGTTTTTTTTAGTTCTTGTTTGGCTAAACTAAAATTACCGAATGTACTTAGGGTAAGGCCAAGGTATTTATACATTTGGGTATTTATTAATTGATTGTTTTTAAGGTAAAATTTGTAGTTATTCATTCTTTTGTCATTATTGTTGAAGATCATTACTTTAGTTTTTGTAATATTAACCTCCAGACGGGTTACTGTTACAGTAATCCTCAAGTGTCTTTAAATGATCTTGAAGGCCTTTAGAGGTTGTTGATAGCAGGACTAAGTCATCTGCGTAAAGGAGGCAATTCACATTGTTATTTCCTAGTGTGACTCTCTCTTCGACACCCGATTGTTCGAATTTGTCGGGTAGGTCACTAATGAATAAGTTAAAGAGCGTAGGACTAAGCATGCAGCCTTGTTTAACGCCAATATGGCATCTAAATTTCTCTGTTTTTACATTACCTATCTTAACTGCTGAAATGTCATTTGAGTACATAGTTCGTAGAACGTTATAAAAATTACCTTCGATTCCCGCTTTTTGTATTTTGTTTAAATAGTTTTTCCCTAGGTATGCTATCAAATGCCTTTTTGAAATCAACAAAACAGGAAAACAGAACATTGTTTTTCTTTTTAGGCTTACTCTTAACGTATTTGTCGATGAGAGTTTTTAGTATAAAAATACTATCCACTGTGGAGTGGTGTTTTCTAGAACCACCCTGTTCTTTTTTTAAAATGCCATTACTCTCCAAATATTCGGTTAATCTATGGTTGAGGACTGAAGTGAATACTTTACTTAGCGCGGAAAGTAAAGTAATGCCTCTGTAGTTATTTACATCCGAACGATCTCCCTTTTTATGAATGGGGATTATGAATCCCATATTCCATTCTTGAGGGTACTCGCCTGAGGCTAGAATTATATTGAAGAGTGATCTTAATGGTAGTATTAGACTATCTTTGCCATATTTTAAAATTTCATTTAAAATGTTGTCGTGCCCAGGTGCTTTGTTGTTCTTTAGTTTATCTATGGAATCTCTGATCTCCTTATTTGTTATTTCGTAATCTAATACACGTCTTATGCGGGGTCTTGCTTTTTTCTTGACTGCATGCCAGCGCCAGCCACGCCGTGTATGCGAGCCACGCCGAATACGAGCTTTTCATGACAATAATTCCTTAACAAACAGAAAGAAAAAGCTATATATTCCGAGGTATTTTGAATTATTTACCTACTTTTTAATTACGTTCGTATTTAGCCGGGTCCTGTCTTTGTTAAATTGATTCAGTCCCTTCTTCTTCTGTCCACCATTTTAAATTTATTATTATGCACAGGAAGCCCAAAGCAGCCTCTCCGATTACATATAAATTTGGGTTTCCTGTTTGGTAAAGCGGACACCCTTGGGTCCGTAACTGGAACTGTCCGCTTACGGGAATAGTTCTCGTATAAAGCGGACACTTGTGGAATATGGGATGTGTCCGCTTACGGGAGCTACAATAAAGACCCTGGGGGGTACTCAGAAGAGTTTTGGGTAGGGGTGTGCCGCGGAACCTCTAAAAATGCCGTTTACCATACCCTATCCCAGACTTGAAGCAAAAAATCAATACCCTATCCCAGACATGATCTTGTGATGTTTACACAGCATGACATTAGATACATGTATCAATGAGTCCAGATACCGAACAGTTTTTAATTACAATTACACTACGAAAGCCGTTGTTTTGTATTAATATGGTATTTTAAGCTGTAGTGTAGTCGATAGAGCGCTTAGCATGGCGTCAACGACAAGTATATCAAAATCCATACCCTTTCCAGACCAAAACCGTAAAAAGGATACCCTATCGCAGACCTCGGCAGTTCAACTGACCATACCCTATCCCGCGGCACATGTACCCGTATAGCCCATATATGCGCGAACAGATGAGATAAAGGAATATATTTTATTAGATGATGATAAATATTTTGACATGCCAGATGATTACGAACCCGATGTCCCATTCAAAAGGTACTCACAAGACAAAAACAGCAGTGATAGGAGGGCCGGGCAAATTACTAATTGAAGTGTGTACTGAAAATAATTTAAGAATACTTAACGGCAGAATAAAGGTGATTATACTGACAAGAAAACCTGCTTCCAATATAACGGCAGCAGTTTAGTTGATTACGTCATTAGCAATGCCGGCATCCTCCCTTATATTCAGTTCTTTAAAGTTAACCCGCTTCAACCAGATATCTCTGACCATTGTCAAATATCGTACGGCCTTAAGATAAACAAACTTAAGTATTCAAAACAAACACAATGCACTAGTGAACTGCATCCTCGCTTAATATTTAATGAGAATACAAAAGACAAAATTCCAACAATTCTCGAATCGGAAGAATACAAATGCAAATTCGAGAGTATCATCAATGAATTTAATGCTAACGAACCGAACTCAGTATGTGCAGTTACAAAAAAATCACAAAGGTCCTCATTGAAATTAGGGAAAAAGCGGGAATGAAATACCAAGTAACCAATCTAAGTAAATCAAGAAACTCGAAGCCAGATTGGTTTGACGAAGAATGCAGTACAGAGAAGGAGAATCTGAAATCATTAGGGCATAAAGTCTGCAGCAGTCCTGACGATGATGAGCTAAGGACGAACCTATTCATAAAAAAGAAGCAAAAGCGGGAATGAAATACCAAGTAACCAATCTAAGTAAATCAAGAAACTCGAAGCCAGATTGGTTTGACGAAGAATGCAGTACAGAGAAGGAGAATCTGAAATCATTAGGGCATAAAGTCTGCAGCAGTCCTGACGATGATGAGCTAAGGACGAACCTATTCATAAAAAAGAAGCGTTTTAAAAAGTTGTGTAAAAATAAGAAAGCCCATGCAATCAATGCTCGCCTGAAAGAGCTAGATTTCAAAAATCCAAAGAAACTATGGAGGAAATTAAAAAACATTTTCCAAATAGGCAAAAATCGGGATAAACAGTGCTACCCAGTGGAATTAGAAGAATTTCACAAACATTTTAAAGAACAAAATACTTCTGAAATAAACCCTATACCTAGCAGTCCCACAGAGCAAGGTCCATTAGACTACGAAATAACAAATAAGGAGATCAGAGATGCCATAAATAAACTAAAGAACAACAAAGCACCTGGGCACGACAACATTTTAAATGAAATTTTAAAATATGGCAAAGATAGTCTAATACTACCATTAAGATCACTCTTCAATATAATTCTAGCCTCAGGCGAGTACCCTCAAGAATGGAATATGGATTCATAATCCCCATTCATAAAAAGGGAGATCGTTCGGATGTAAATAACTACAGAGGCATTACTTTACTTTCCGCGCTAAGTAAAGTATTCACTTCAGTCCTCAACCATAGATTAACCGAATATTTAGAGAGTAATGGCATTTTAAAAAAAGAACAGGGTGGTTTTAGAAAACACCACTCCACAGTGGATAGTATTTGTATACTAAAAACTCTCATCGACAAATACGTTAAGAGTAAGCCTAAAAAGAAAAACAATGTTCTGTTTTCCTGTTTTGTTGATTTCAAAAAGGCATTTGATAGCATACCTAGGGAAAAACTATTTAACAAAATACAAAAAGCGGGAATCGAAGGTAATTTTTATAACGTTCTACTGACGAACTATGTACTCAAATGATTTTTCAGCAGTTAAGATATATAGGTAATGTAAAAACAGAGAAATTTAGATGCCATATTGGCGTTAAACAAGGCTGCATGCTTTATAGCCCTACGCTGTTTAACTTATTCATTAGTGACCTACCCGACAAATTCGAACAATCGGGCGTTGAAGAGAGAGTCACACTAGAAAATAACAATATGAATTGCCTCCTTTACGCAGATGACTTAGTCCTGTTATCAACAACCTCTAAAGGCCTTCAAGATCATTTAAAGACACTTGAGGATTACTGTAACAGTAACCGTCTGGAGGTTAATATTACAAAAACTAAAGTAATGATCTTCAACAATAATGGCAAAAGAATGAATAACTACAAATTTTACTTTAAAAACAATCAATTAATAAATACCCAAATGTATAAATACCTTGGTCTCACCCTAAGTACATTCGGTAATTTTAGTTTAGCCAAACAAGAACTAATAAGGAAGGAAACCGGTGTCCACTTCAGATCGAACATAAGTCTATCTATAAAACTATTTGACACGCTAGTTAAACCAATCTTACTCTACGGGAGTGAAATATGGGGAGCGGATGATAAAGACCGCCTGATTCAAAATGACCCACTCGAGAACGTATACGTAAAATTCTGTTAAATGTTGCTTGGTACCAGTAAAACATCTGCCAACAATGGATGCAGAGCGAAACTGGGTAGATATCCAATTAAATTAGAATCTACTTTTAGAAGCATTCAATATTGGTCAAAGTTAATAACAAAGGAAAATTTTGAGCTTTCAAAAATTGCCTATATAGAATGTCTCCAGTCCCAAAAACCTGTATTCTGGGGAGAAAAAAATAAGACATAAAATCTATAAACTTGGCTTTGGTCATATCTGGCTATCGCAACAAGACATATCTGATTACGAGGGATTCTTAATTCAAATTAAATTGAGATTACAAGACATGGAATACCAACATTGGCTAAGTGACGTATTTAACGACCAAAGAAAAAAATCCCCACCACCGCAACAAACTTAGAACATATAGATTGTTTAAAACGGATTACAAACCAGAAAAATATCTCAAGGCTGTCCCTAATACAAATCATAGAGTTGCTCTTACAAAACTCAGAATAAGTACTGAATCACTGCCTACAAATCGAAATAGGGACTGAGGTACACTAGGCCCTACACGAAACTGGAAGATAGAATATGCCCCACCTGTAATAAAAACTTAGAAGACGAGTTTCACTTCATTGTTAAATGTGAAACGTACGATACGATAAGAAACGATTTTTATTGCACCATTAAAATTAATACAAAATACAATACAAGTTATATGTCTGATGACCAGTTATTTAATTTGGTCATATATCCACCCATGGAAGTAGCTCGTTTTGCAGCAAAGTATGTCTATGAGAGCATGATCTTAAGATCATCAATTTTATCGATTTAGCATCTAAATGTTAATGTTTACACTAAATTATATTTTATTAGCGCTATATTCCAATGTACCATTTGTTGTGCAAGGAGCTAATAAAAATATCTGTATCTGTATCTGTATCTATATAAGGGAGTACCCCCCCCCCCCCCCCACCCCCCCGGGAATACAGCTGCAGGGATATGATGTCGTCATCATTGTGAGCTCATGTCGGTACATAAATCTGTACACACAAAAATTAGAAGATATATTTGCAAATGGAAGACTGCTTCATTGCGCTTAAAGACTTGAGTTGCATGTCCACCAATATATCATTGACGCGTGCAACGGCTTGAGACAGTCGCTCTTTTCCTTGCCAGTCAGAGAAGTCTGCAACTTCTTAGCAAGTTCCATCGCACCTTGCCCCAATGAACTTCTGGAACTCTCAGCGGCTGGTCAAAGTCCTTGATCGTATCTTTATACAATACACAAGATTATTTGGATGACAGTTTACTTTACAGCGCTGTTTACAATACTGTAATTGCTCTAGAACTGTATCAAATAAACCGATAAAGCGAATTGCGGAAAAGTTCTAAGCTAACATCGGTGTGAAGTTGATTGATTGCAACATAATACTCATAATCGTTCTAGTCCACTTTATACGGATTGGGCGAGGTTTGTTGTTGGATCATGGATGACTGGCCGCGCGGCAACAGATCTCACGGAGCAATACCTATGGGCGATTTTTTTTTAGGTCTTAGATCCGTCTTTGAAACGTGGATAAGAGAGTTAGCACTCGTTCTCAAAAGGAGGTTTATTAAAACGTCACATGAACTAACCCTAGGCCGTTAACTGAAAAACGTTTCAAGCTTGAGCGCCCTGGAAAACGACGTTTAGTGCAGTGTTGAGGACTAGTTTGTGGCTTAAGTTCACAGGTAAAGGACGATCGTTTTAATAGACAAGAAAGTTCAAGAAAGTCCTTAATTGACTTAATTTAATAGCCCCTCCAAGAACAATTTATATATAATTGAAGAGGCTGATTTGGGCTTCCTGTGCATAGCAATAATTTAAAAATGGTGGACAGAAGAAGATGGGACTGAATCAATTTAACGAAGAAAGGACCCGGCTAAATACGAACGTAATTAAAAAGTAAGTAAATAATTCAAAATACCTCGGAATACATAGCTTTTTCTTTCTGTTTGTTAAGGAAATATTGTCATGAAAAGCTCGTATTCGGCGTGGCTCGCATACACGGCGTGGCTGCATGGCGCTGGCATGCAGTCAAGAAAAAAGCAAGACCCCGCATAAGACGTGTATAACCCAAAAAAATAAGGATCTAAGTCATCTAAAGCCTTGCAGAGTCGCCCTGTTACAGACCGATAGATGTTTCTTATTGATTTTGTCTGGTCTGCATTTTTGAGTCTGCATTTTCCGGTCTGCATTTTCCAGTCTGCAGTCTGCATTTTTCAGTCTGCATTTTGTACCTGCCGTTCTCCAAAGCCATATCAAGTCCGTTTGTATCGTCTGCCATTTGGCTTGTCCTTCATGCAGGCTCCACTGGACATTCCACGCATACCTCAGTTCTCTAAAAATAAAACCTTCCTCTGATTGGTCGAAATGAAATGACGTCAGGAACACGGTTTCTGCCAAAGTCCATCAGACAGGGAGGTGGGAGCTAGGAAGTGAGCGGACGACCTCGACCGTCTGAAAATCAGGCTACTCGGGTTCCATCCGGCTTAACATACACATTGTATTGTAATAGTCCCACACGCCGTGCTAATTCAGCCTTGTATTTAAATGTGCAGCCATCAAGAACTTGTCTCTTCAGAGACAGCTTCTTTGTCAGGATAGCAAACTTATGGAATGGCTATTCCTGATGCTCTTTAGGCTGATCAGTCCTCAAGCATGTTAAGGCATGGTTTGAACATGAAAACGAGGCTACAGCTATTTTCTTGAATAGAGTCACTTGAATTTGCTCAAATCCTAGAACAATGGTGGTTAGAACTAATCTCAGCGTTTTAATCGTCCTAATATAAAATTTTGGTAAAATGGCTATCACGTGACCAACCACGTGATCACAAAAAGATGAAAATTAAACTAAAAACGGGGTGGTGCATTTTATATTTTAAGTAACGATTTTGTGTTTATCTGATTACACTTGTGGTTGACTTTAAAGATCAGTCCGGAATGGTTGACCCTGATAGACTGTTAAGGCGAAAATATAGAAAACAGGTCACGTGACCTATTCTTGGAACCATTTTTCGCCATTTATATCCTCTTCAGTGATAAAAAGTCAACCATTCCGGACACAGTCTCACTTCCCATAACAAGCTTAACATTTCGAATCGAAAATCTGAAACAAAACAATAACTTCCGCCACCCCATTTTGATTTCTTTGTTTTATCAGCCTTAAGGTCACGTGACCTTCAAAACACCAAAATACCGATCCTTAAATGTTAAGACACACGATTACCGTATTATTCCAAAGTTATAGGGTATTTCATACGTAAATGACAAAGATATCGAATTTTGAATGTTTTACCAGAACGGTTCAAAAACCATGCCTTAACATGCTTGAGTCGCTTCCGTCCTTTAAAAAGAAGCTAAAGCTCTTCTTCTACAATATACTTATCACCGTTCTTGATGGAGATAACATATCCGATCGTATAAGTTAGTTTGTCCTAAGTGTCGCCGTATAAATGCTATGCGTGTCTGTAGCGGTTAGCCAATAGCCCATTCTCCATGTGATGGTTCTCCGGTTAGGCGGGGTAAGAATGCCTGTATGAGGCTTGGAGTACAAGCAGTCCTTTTCCGAACCTTGCATTGGAATCTATGCTAGGCCGGAGTCCCAATTCATCAAAAGTGGACTAATTTGTTTTCTTCTTTACTTTATTTTCCATTTGTTATTGATACTGATATTTGTGTTTTTCTTACTATGGGTAATTTGGGTTGGGTCTTCAGGTTTTATACTAGGGGATGGTTTGATAGGTGTCTAATACCTTTTATTTTCACATGGCTCGGTTTTCTATTGTTCTTTCAGGGGAATATAATCACATACCCTTAACTAATTAAATATGCTGGGGGTATATAAATTTTCACCTAGGGGAAAATATATATTCTCCTGCATATTTAATTAGCTACACATGGGGTTAAATGGCATTGGGTCAGAAAAAATATCGAGTGGTATCTTCTGGACAAACCCTGCCCCCTGCATTGATGTCACTTTGAAACACCATTTAACTTACAAAAGGTATTCACCGTAGTCCATGTGGGTCTAATAGAAACATCTACGCATGCTCAAGAGCTATTCTGTTATCTTTCCCTTTGCATTGAACTTGTTAATGAGAAAACTTCGCCATTGTAAAAAATAGCATACTCGGAGATATGCGATATAGTCCCCGCGGGTTCCGCACGAGGGCGCGGCGTGCTCGTGCGGAACCCGCGGGGACTATATCCCATATCCTCGAGTTTCAGGCCGATAACCCTTACGTAGGGGACCTCGTGTCCTATTGTATTTCTCACCTGCCACTTATGGCAAATCTTGAAATAAAAACAAATAAATAAAATGTTTCCTTGTTTCTCGCCGAAACAAAAATTGTTGACTAGATCCCAGGTCTGCGCTACATGTTTTGCACGCGCAAATAAGGCGCATGCGCCAACATTTGTTTTGCCAAGACAACAAAACGTATTTTTTTCTTGCTTCCCACTCGTTTGGTCAACTAAGAAACATTATCAGCAGCAGTTTCCTCGTTTGCGCAGGCCTTACGATTGTACTCTACAATAGTTGAAATTCTGTATGTTCAGTTAGACTACCAACTTGGCTAAAAGAAAAGGGTTTGAAAAAGTCAACCAAATCAGTGTGGTACCAAAGAATGAAGAGAGCGAAAACCGAAAACAAGCAATGTTCTCAATAGAGATGCGAAGGAACTCATTACGAAACTAGAGTGGCATGTTTTATAGTACCGAGAAGAATCCCAGACACCTGAGCTCATGGATGCAACACACAGATCGAGAAATATTCTACTATTAATGTAGAATCGATATCTATTAATGTACAAATGTTTGACCAGATAGATAGATAGATACATAGATTCAGCGCCGTCCTCTCATGTTAGGCACAAACAAACAGACTATATCAGCTGAAAGAGAATTTTAAACTTAGTAATCACCGAAAAGATGAGACTGATATGTTAAATATTTACGGAGAAATGGGCTGGGTAGCAAGAGTTGCTGACAGCCATACATTCTTCGTAAATTGATATTTTTAAACGCTCATTCCTCAAAATATATATATCATATCACTTTCAAATTTTCGGTGATTATCAAGTGTAACAATCTATTTCGATTTATGGACTCCGTTTGTTTGTATGTACGTCGCTTGAAGTTTGATGTATGCTAATAAGGAAAAAACGTAAACAAAGATTCGGCTATATAATGTACTTCTGCGCTACTCAGTGCCCTCTACATTAACAAGAAAAGAAAAGAAAGCAAACATTATCCATCACTAATGGCTTAGATCTTTTTCTATTTTCCTATATAATTGTACAATATATAGGATGCACTTTTTGCAATGATTTCCAGGAGCGACAGGAAGTAACTCTCGGGTTGACTCTGGGGCTCAACCGGCCTTCAAAATCAATGTTAATATGGAACCACATTTGCGGCTGCATCCTGCGGTACAAATCTAGTACTCCCCTCCTTCCTCCTCTCCTTCTTCTTCTACGGAGTCAACACCAACTTCCTCGTAATCCTTCTCCAGAGCAGCCAAGTCCTCGCGAGCTTCGGAGAACTCTCCCTACTCAAGCATGTTAAGGCATGGTTTTTGAACCGTTCTGATAAAACATTCAAAATTCGCTATCTTTGTCATTTACGTGTGAAATACCCTATAACTTTGGAATAATACGGTAATCGTGTGTCTTAACATTTAAGAATCGGTATTTTGGTGTTTTGAAGGTCACGTGACCTTAAGGCTGATAAAACATAGAAATCAAAATGGGGTGGCGGAAGTTATTGTTTTGTTTCAGATTTTCGATTCGAAATGTTAA
Source organism: Actinernus sp. WN-2022 (assembly GCA_030867875.1). Taxonomy (NCBI): domain Eukaryota; kingdom Metazoa; phylum Cnidaria; class Anthozoa; order Actiniaria; family Actinernidae; genus Actinernus; species Actinernus sp. WN-2022. The sequence goes on along the minus strand of JAOWCC010000577.1, from coordinate 176,185,299 downwards.
GCTTGTTATGGGGAATGAGACTGTGTCCGGAATGGTTGACTTTTTAGCACTGAAGAGGATAAAAATGGCAAAAAATGGTTCCAAGAATAGGTCACGTGACCTGTTTTCTATATTTTCCCCTTAACAGTCTATCAGGGTCAACCATTCCGGACTGATCTTTAAAGTCAACTACAAATGCAATCAGATAAACACAAAATCGTTATTTAAAATATAAAATGCACCACCCCGTTTTTAGTTAAATTTTCAACTTTTTGTGATCACGTGGTTGGTCACGTGATAGACATTTTACCAAAATGTTATATTAGGACGATTAAAAACGCTGAGATTAGTAATAGCAACCATTGTTCTAGGATTTGAGCAAATTCAAGTGACTCTATTCAAGAAAATAGATGTAGCCTCGTTTTCATGTTCAAACCATGCCTTAACATGCTTGAGTACTCCATACCTTCACCCACGTACCAATGTACAAAGGCACGCTTGGCGTACATCAGGTCAGATTTGTGATCCAAACGAGCCCAGGCCTCGGCGATGGCAGTGGTGTTACGCTGTACCTTGGCCAGGCCACCACCAGGGACTACTGTGGGTGGCTGGTAATTGATGCCAACCTTGAATCCAGTGGGACACCAGTCCACAAACTGGATTGTTCTTTTAGTCTTGATGGTGGCAATGGATGCATTCACATCCTTGGGTACCACATCACCACCGGTACAGCAAACAGCAGGCCATGTATTTACCGTGTCGTGGGTCACACTTCACCATCTGGTTGGCAGGCTCGAAGCAGGCGTTGGTGATCTCAGCTACACTCAACTGCTCATGGTAGGCTTTCTCAGCTGAGATAACAGATGCGTACGTGGTAAGAGGGAAGTGGATACGCGGGTAGGGCACCAAGTTGGTCTGGAACTCAGTCAGGTCAACGTTGAGCGCACCATCGAAGCGAAGAGAGGCAGTGATTGATGACACAATCTGAGCGATCAGACGGTTCAAGTTGGTATAGGTTGGCCTCTCTATGTCCATATTACGACGGCAGATGTCGTAAATAGCCTCGTTGTCAACCATGAAGGCGCAGTCAGAGTGTTCCAAGGTGGTGTGTGTCGTCAAGATGGAGTTGTAGGGCTCGACAACAGCAGTGGAGATCTGAGGTGCCGGGTAGATGGCAAACTCTAACTTCGACTTCTTACCATAGTCAACGGACAAACGCTTCATGTGAAGAGAGGTGAAATCGGACCCAGTACCACCACCGAAGGAGTGGAAAATAAGGAACCCTTGAAGACCAGTGCACTGGTCAGCCTGAAAGTGTAAAAACAATGGGATTAGTTATCCACTTGATAAAACAGGCGCCAAATAGTAAACTTCATAAAAACGAAATCAATATATTCTGAGGTCTTTACAACAAATTAGATGTTATTTTTCAGCTGGCAGACGAACTGCTATACTGCAGTGCCAGCCAGCCTAAAGATGATGTGACACACGACGGTTGTTCGTGCAATATTGCTGTGCGAAAAATCAACATAGTGTAACATCGCGCGCTGGACGATTTTTAACACAACCTTCAAAACCTGCAACACTGTTGCCCGAATTTTGTTGGAGTTGCTTGGCATAACACCTTCACCGTTGACTTTACACGCAATTAATGTCGTCTCAGAAACCTGTTAGCTAGGCCCACGGAAACGAGGCTACGTCAACTGAGAAACAAAGACATTTTTTAAAGAGGGCGTCGGAGTAGGAGCCTAGATGCTAGCAAGATATACCTTTATACTGGCGTCCGATTGCTACGCATCAGGGTCAACATGAACTGGACTAATTAAACATGACCTATACTGGCGCCCTATTGCACGATTGGTCATTTCACTCACCAGTTTTCTTATTCTGTCCAATACGAGGTCAATCATATCTTTACCAACGGTATAGTGGCCACGAGCATATATATAATTGTTAGCAGCATCTTCCTTGCCTGTCATCAGCTGCTCTGGATGGAATAGCTGTCGGTATGTTCCTGTGCGTACTTCATCTGTGGAGAGGTCAGAATGTTTAGCGCCGGAAGGAATCGATCCAGAACTTCGAAAATTGAGAAATACGCTACCGTCAACCATACAACAAAATCTTTTGCGCCTAGAAAGAACAGCTCGGAAAGAATCTCGAATCCAAACCCTAACCAACATTTTAACCCAAACCCTAACCGTCATGATCACTAATCCTTAACATCGACTTAAAGTGCCTATAACCCTTTTGCATTTTTTATTGCTTACGAACCTCCGAAGAGTTTTGAGTACTTCTGTGAAGAAAGTTTTGGTTTTGAGTGAATACTCTATGTTCTACGTATACGCTTGTTTGAAATCGTATAAATGTGACCTTTCCTGATCCATGACCGCGTAAGCAAAAGCCTGGGTCGATACCTGTATTTACGTCATCTTGACGTCATATAATTAATTCGGCTTTGCAATCATTTCAATAAATACTTAACATGTTGACTAAAATGACTTTTTTCTTTACTAACAACTCACAAACTGTGTATATTTTCTATGCATCGATGTTGTTGTGATAGAAAGGCGCCATGGAGAATAATGCATTAATGAGGTGACGTACATACAGGTTTCGACCCAGGCTTTTACTTACGCGGTCATGGGTCAGGAAAGGTCACAAAAGGTCACATTTACACGATTTCAAACAAGCGTAGAACATAAAGTATTCACTGTAAGCCAAAACTTTCTTCACAGAAGTACTCAAAACTTTTCGGAGGTTCATAAGCTATCAAAATTGCAAAAGGGTTATAGGCACTTTAACTTTATTTGGACATCGTAAGTGAGAGTTAAATACCGAGAACGGAGGCAATAAGCCATATACGTCCAGAGGGCCGTAGGCTTCGAGGTATTTAAGTGTCTTATTTCATACTTGACGAGGTTTTCGCAAAAGTTTCATTGATGTAGCTCTTTTTAGGTAGATTTTGGGCGAGTACCAAGACGGAGAAAAGGTTCTAAATCATTATAGGGATATTTAGTAAGTTTGGCTGAAGCCAAGGTGAATGAATTCCTTGGAGAAAATAATAAAACAAATTCCTTAATGCAAGCGCAATTCAGTGTATAAGCTAGAAACAACAAAATATCGTTGAATTGTATTGAATTGCTCATTATAAATGCAAGGATGTACGAGAAAAGTTCCCGGGATGTATCTGGCTAAAACATCGAAAGTTGATCTATAGAAAAAGACGGTTCTTTTGCTGCAAAGCGCATTAAAATCCATCAAGATCTCGGCGAGAAACGGCGGCCAGTTCAAATAAACGGTGCACAAATTGAGGCATGTTAACACAAATGGCGCCTTAGCAAGGAACAGTGGAAAACCTTGGTTTTATTCTGGCCGCAGTCATTGCGCTTCAAGTGGCCATGCATAGATGATGTTCCAAGTAATACGACTTAAACAGGTGAACACAATTTAGGTATCTCGGAAATACTAAAGTAGGAACAATTTCTTTTGGTAACTTCCTCCTAACCCTCAGATGTACGCTAAAGATAGCCATTATTGCGTCGGTCTCGTGTGCGGGTCAACGGGTTAGAGTAGTCGAGTGACGAGTAATCCTTCCCACAATGCACCCAATATTTTGATATAGTTATATAGTTGGGTTTGACAGAATTTTTGCAATTCGCTGTATATATATATATAACATAATATATACAGCCGCGTGCAAAAATTCTAATATTTTGCCTAGTTAATTCTCAGTCAGTTTAAGACTATAGATTGGTCATACCGTTTCAATGACCATTTTTAGGCCCCCACTTGAAATTTCGCTTCGCCGTCCCTGTCACTGTATTCTGAACTTTACTTTCTCCACATTGCACTAGCTAGGCTTATTCAATTTCCCTGAATGAGGCTGAAGTAGTCACAAAGTTGCTTTCAAACCCTGGAGCATAAGTTTAAATCGTATTATCAATGCGAAACACGCGCGTTCTATTAAACGATTTTATAAAATTATGACGTCATCGATCACGTGATACGACAACCATCCACTTAACAAATTCAAGGAAGTTGATATTAGTATTATGGTTTAATTATATTGAGTTTAAACTGTGATTTCTATCAGAAAACAGTTTTTAACGTACATCTATTTTCCGTTAAATGAACTAGGCCTTAACATGCTTGAGTTGGCTGTGAAGGTTTAATTTGGTTGTTTGTTGGGCAGAATTGCAAACGTGGTCGAACTACCATAAAATAAAATAGAACGTGTTTCACATTGATAGTAAACTTAAACTTAGGCTCCAGGGTTTGAGATCAATTTAGTGAATACTTCAGCCTCGTTTAGGGAAATAGAATAAACCTAGCTAGTGCGACGTGGAGAACTGAAGTAAAGTTAAAGGGATACCCGAGTGAAAAACACATTTGGGCTCAAAAGCATCTTTCAGATGTACTTTGTTCAGAAAATGTATTAAAATTTGATAAAACTTTTTCAGAGTTGAGAACGAGCCCCTCAAAGTTGGCCCTGCGAAGACCTGGGCGCCGCCATTTTGTTAACATTAATTCCTGTGACGTTTTTTACGTCAATTCGTCCCACCGGAGTCTTGCGGTCAACTTGTAGCGACTTGTTTTCTTTGTAGAATTTTCACACGCTTGGAATTAGAGTAGATTTTCATCGATATGGCAGAGCAATTTCGTACTAGAACAAAAATATGATGAAGACGATATTGTGAGAGAAGTTCAGAAGACTGGGAGGACGAAGAAAAGCGTGTGGAAGGCGAAAATATCAGACGAACAACAAAAGGCGACTATACCGAGCTAGTGCAAAACTGGTGTTGTGCTATGATGTCAAGATTCGCTGTGTGTTTTTGTATGGAACTTGTCAGCCTTAAACGGATTATGACAATATTGATATTGGCATTGCTTTCGAAACTTATGTATTATTGGAGCAATATAATTTGCGAGTTATCCGGTTCGATCTGTACTGACTGCATGGCTTTGTGCAACTGAAACGAAACACCTGAAAAGTTAAAACTTCCCTGTAAAAACCGATCATAACTAGCCCAACATAGCAGAATATATGCAATGACACAAGAACGAGACACTCGGAGCAATTTTATTGCAAAAATAATTCCATTCCCTTATTAAATTGTGTGAAAGCATTGGCGCGATCAAGCCACAGGCAGCCCAATCTCAAGATTTGTGTATTTATACGCTTACAAATATCGCTTGAATAGTTCATATTATAAATCCTTCCAAAACATGTATGTTAGTCAAATAAATACACGACTTCATCCTTCAATGTTTCAGCTGTGGTTATTCATACCTCTGAGCTCTTCTAGGGTCGTTTCCGCTGTTTTTTTCGAACCTCTTTCCCTCACCTCCTAATTAAATGAAAAGGCTGGAAACAACCGACAAATATACGATGCATAACCTGTAATCTTTGCCACGAAAATCACACTTCGCTCACTCCAAATAACTCCAAACTACGGCAGGCCATAGAATGACAAATGAACTCATCGCTACCCCAATTTTAAGATCCAGCGGTATACCACAGTCTGGAGAAATCAAACAATTTGTCGCCCATTTTCAAGTCCTTCGAGGTTGGCAGCCAACGAAGTTGGACGCCGGAAGTGCAACCGTCAAAATAGCCCGGTTAGGAGACAACCTCGGTCTGACGAAGGACTTGGAAATGGCGACAAAATGTTCGATTTCTCCAGAATGTGGCATCGCTGGATCTTAAAATTCGGGTTGGGATGAGTTCATTTATCATTCTATGTCCTACCGTAGTTTCGAGTTATTTGGAGTGAGCGAAGTGTGATTTTTGTGGCAAAGATTACAGGTTATGCATCGTATATTTGTCGGTTATCCAGCTAATAGCTTCGCCAGACCGAGGCTATTTTGACGGTTGCACTTCCGGCGTCCAACTTCGTTGGCTGCCAACCTCGAAGGACTTGAAAATGGGCGACAAATTGTTTGATTTCTCCAGACTGTGGTACCGCTGGATCTTAAAATTGGGGTAGGGATGAGTTCATTTGTCATTCTATGGCCTGCCGTAGTTTGGAGTTATTTGGAGTGAGCGAAGTGTGATTTTCGTGGCAAAGATTACAGGTTATGCATCGTATATTTGTCGGTTGTTTCCAGCCTTTTCATTTAATTAGGAGGTGAGGGAAAGAGGTTCGAAAAAAACAGCGGAAACGACCCTAGAAGAGCTCAGAGGTATGAATAACCACAACTGAAACATTGAAGGATGAAGTCGTGTATTTATTTGTCTAACATACATGTTTTGGAAGGATTTATAATATGAACTATTCAAGCGATATTTGTAAGCGTATAAATACACAAATCTTGAGATTGGGCTGCCTGTGATCAAGCCCGGCATGTTTGTGCAATTGTGGTGGAACTTGGCGCGCGCGCTGTTTCACAACACATCAGTTAGGTAAACGAAATTAAAATTATGTGGCTTGCTACACCCTGATTATCTCTCTGGGTCAAATTAAACAAGTTTCGATTGCTATGCCGATATCAATACTGTAATAATCTACCTTTAGTCTTGTGTTTAAGGCTGACTAGTTCCATACAAAAACACACACAGCGAATCTTTATAGCACTAGCTCGTAGTCGCCTTTTGTTGTTCGTTGATATTCTCGCCTTCCACATGCTTTTCTTCGTCCTCCCAGTCTTCTGAACTTCTCTCACAATATCGTCTTCATCATATTTTTGTTCTAGTACGAAATTGCTTTGCCATATCGATGAAAATCTACTCTAATTCCGAGCGTGTGAAAATTCTACAAAGAAAACAAGTCGCTACACTCCGGTGGGACGAAGTGACGTAAAAAACGTCACAGGAATTAATGTCAACAAAATGGCGGCGCCCAAGTCTTCGCGGGGCCAACTTTGAGGGGCTCGTTCTCAACTCTGAAAAAGTTATCAAATTTTAATACATTTCCTGAACAAAGTACATCTGAAAGATGCTTTTGAGCCCAAATGTGTTTTTCACTCGGGTATCCCTTTAACTCTTTACCGTCCGAGCCTGTAAATAGGAGACGTATAAGTCCGTTACTAGAAAAATTATTGCATCACATCTAGACATGCTGGAAAGACGATGTTGCGATATTATGCGAAGGGATGTATGGCTTCAAAGTTCGAGCTATAACAAGGATCACTCGACTCTTTCACTATGGAGAAAAGCTCATTTGTTTTGGCGATTGTTTTGTTTCTTCGATTTTCACGAATTTTAAGGAGCTAAAAATCGGCTCAAAAAAACCTTCCCATTCGCACTTGAAATCAAGAGCAAACACAAAATAACCACTCAGTCGTTACAGTACCTTGTTTAATCTTTCCAACCAGCAGGTTTGTTTTCACAAAACACACCAAGCGACGGTGAACCACGCCGATGTTTGCACTGCATTTCACTCGACCACATTTTCCTGCTCCCACCTCCAATTGCATGCTGGGTAATGGCCAAAAAAAACCACAAGGGGTTCCCCCCTCTGGGACTCCGGTAGGTTTTTTTAAAAAGTCTTTTACCCCTACAACCAAGAGCGGTGATTTGGACTCAAGCCGTTGCTTTAAAGTGACAAAAACACATCCTAATAGGTTGAGCAGGGGTAGAAGACTGCCGGGCCAACTGCAGGATTTCAAGGATTTCATTGAAGATTTTTTTCCTGTGTCTGAAAGCACAAACATAACGGAAAAACCCTGTGAAATCCCCTCACAAGGCCTACTAAAAGCAAACCAAGTACTTTTCAGCCATCCTCAGACTTAATGATGTCCTCAAGCTCTCTGACAGTGGCATATTTCTCCAAAATTAGAGCACATTTCATTAGAAACCCTACCGAAGCAGCCATACCTACCTTCAACGAGTGAACAGAATTCTCCCAAATGGCATTGTGGGAAAAGGTTGAGCCCTCGGCTTAAAAAGTCAGCAGTATTTAACTAGGCCGGGCTAGCTAAACTTGAACTGAGGGGGAGGGTTGAGTTAGCACTCAGGATTTCACCAATTGAGCTAACACACGATCGGACGACAAAGAGTTAAGGTGGTATGATACCAAAATTTGGACAATTTTTTAAGAATTTCTAAACGTTTTTTTTCTATCTCTCAAAGTGTTAAATTTAGTGCTTAATAAATGTAACATTTTAGATTTTTGAAGGGAATTTTCTTTTAATTTTTCCCCCCTATTTTCTGAGGTTTGTTGTTCGGTTGCTAGGGGCAACGGTTTTGTTTACGCGTCCTTTTTGAGAGAAAAACGCTCAAGAAATGATGAGAAACCGTCATTTTATTATCTATTCTGGGTTTTAACTTTAAGTCCATTTTTCTCAGAAAGCAAGATTTTGTACAACCTGTCATAGCTTAACACTTCTACTTTAAAAACTATGCAAGATAATGTAATGGAGCTTGGTGTAGCTCTTTGCCAATAATACCTCAGTGCAATGAACCAAAAACATTTACATATTTTTCTTAATTAACATTATTATAGGATAAATTCAATATGGGTGGGGCCCGGAAAATATTTATGAAAATAGTCCTAATATTCTCTAATTTGAATGTAACAAATTGTACATTTTTAGATTCATTGCATAGTCTCATCTATGTAGAACATTTTCTGAACGTTTTAGAGGTAAAGCATTTGTATTTATACAGCTACAGCTGTTAGCGCAGAGCTATCATCATAGCGAGGTTCAAAGGGCGTGTCCTGGTTACCATGGCAACTGTTGATGTAAAAAACACTGCAAAACTATTTCTCTAAGTGAGAGAAGAATATGTTATTAAAAACAATTTGATTTACACTTTTTTCAAATTTTGTCAAAATTTGGTTATCACACTACCTAAAGAATATAGTGAGTTCCTTGAAGTCTTAGCAGCGTTTCGGTCGACTGGACCCAGTGGCAAACGCATGGAATAAATTAGTGCAACTAAAACTGAAAATAACACTTGTTTTCTTCAACTGATGGGCCCATATGACCTAACAATGTTTTACTCGTACATATTTCATTCCTACCTGATATATTTGTCTGAAAAGCACATTTTTGGATTACCCATGATGCAATAGATATAATTATATATTTTTCATGGGGGGGTCAGAATTTTTGCACGCGGCTGTATATATATATTATATATATACTATACTATGTTATATACTATATATACTACACTATGTTATTATCGACTACATAAGATTCAAAACATCGAACTGCTATGAAACAGCTAGTCAGTTTACTCACTTTCGTGACAAGGGAACTTTTCTACTTTCGACACACGGTCGCTAAACTGTACGAAATCTCCAAGAATAAATCCCTAAATGTCGAAAATAACCTGGGGATCCGAAAGAGGATAGTCTTGTGACCAATAGACATTCATATGAAGCTCTAAAAGTTTTTATCCTTAGCATGAAAATTCCGAGAACAAACCGCTAGTTTACGCACTGTGACAAGTAAACTTTATCTAGTGTCGACATATGCTCGCTAAAGTGTACGAAATCTTCGTGAATTAATCCGTAATGTCCAAACTATCCCGGAAAACTGAAAGAGGAGATCCTTGTGAACAATCGACATACAAATGAAGCTCCAGAAGTACTAGTAATTATTGAATACCGGCATGAGAACCCATAGAGCAAACTGATAATAATGAACGCGCTATTAGTTTTACCGACATTTGTGACTCGCGCTACAACATGCTTGCAATACTGTACGAAAACTTCCATTTAAAAAAATCCTGATGCCAAAAGGACCACGATATCCTTCTGACTAATCGACATAAATATAAAGCTGTGAAAGTAAGTTACTTTCCAGTCCATAACAGCTTATAGTGCAAACTAGTAAACAGCCACTCAGAGTAACCTACGTACTTCCGCGAGTACTGAACTTTCTAGCGTCAAATGCACATGTTACGTTTCCAAACTTTAAGACAGGAAATCTTCCAAACAATTTTCTATTTTTTTTTACAACAGAGAACTGTGTTTTTGGACAGAATTATTTCGTGCCAAAAGTGCATAACGAATATGAAATATAATATCTCATACTCATTAATTATTCATGAGGTAAACAGCCAACCATGTGCCCAGAATTCGATCACATGACGATCCTTGAAACCCCGGAAAGTACACCCAGAACAGAAGTACATTCAACCAATTTCTTTCCACTCCAAGGACTGAATAAATTTTGATCCAGACCTTGGACTGGAACAAAATTAATTCAGTCCTTGGATTGAAAAAAAATTGGTTGAATGTACTCCTGGGAGTTCTGGGAGTACTTTCTCGGGGTTTCAAGGACCGTCATGTGTTCGAATTCTCGGCACATCTAAACATCAAGGTTTCCTATGCTTTCTAGCGGTATGTTCAAGCTTGTGGCCTCCAAAGCGGCAACTTTTTTCTCTCTTGTCTGCCTCCATTCTTGAAAAAAATTCACTGCCAAGTTGTTCTTGTAACGGGTTAACAAGGGCACAGCATTTGTTAACACTTCTTCTTCCTCGCTGCTTCAGTTTCACTTTCCTAAAACGTTTTAGAGGTCGGAAGTCTTCCTCGTCGCTCTCACGACAAGCCATGCTGACTTCCCGGCGTTGTCTTACACTTGTACAAACTAAATTCTGAAATTTGATATTATAATTCACGTACTCCAGTCTCAACAAATCCCAAAGGGCGAGAAACAAAAGCTACTTCATTACTAGAAATAGTAGAATGGATCAATCTTCAGTGACAAACAACTTGCCTCCCAAATAATTAATGAGCATGAGATGTCATTTGAAAGCGTCCAATTCGGACTGGACGGGATTACAAGTCCTTGCAATTAGTTCGGCTGCGCCTCAGACTGGAACTAATTGCGCGGAATTGAAATCCCGTCGAGTCCGCATTGTCGGCTTTGAAACATTACATATAATAGCATATGAAATATATATATATATACGGACGCGAGCAGCCTTTTGCCTCGATTACTTGGAGTTAAAGAATTCTCGATGTCCTCGTCGCTTATTGAGTTGCGTATCCAGTTGTACAGCGTGTGTAAATTATGGACTTTCCTTGCACATGTATTGCACACACGACTCGACGACAACGGCGAATTCACAAGTTACACGCCAACTGATATTGGCACAGCAAGGCTAACACTGTGCCGCGACTGCCATCCAAATCAGAGACTTCGTACAGATTTTCCGTATTTAATATTCAAACTACACTTGCAAAAACGGCAGAAATTATGCACCGTTAAATTCACTGAAACTCTACGCACTTTTTGCGGAGTTTTCTGTACCCTGGTAGGCTCGAAAGTCGCGAGTCGCGAAGCGACGAGTCTCCGTGATGAGGAGACGGATCGCGAATCGACCCCAGGTCCACTCGGTTACGTCGGTCACTGTGACCTACGACGATCTCACGTGGAACACTGTCAAATATTCACATTGTACTTCGCTCTGATTGGTTACTTTTTGACAGCTGATAATTCACTGATGCGTGAAGACGTCATGCAGGATCAGGGGGCGGCTACTCTGAAATACCGGCCTTCCGAGAGCCTTCCAGGCCAATATATCCTCGCTCTACAATTACCAATAATCAGTAATTGGCTTTTGCTCTTCAATTATCAATAATCGCTAATTCTGGAACACAAATTAAACAATGACATTCTTAAAACCAGTCAAGGATAAAGATAAACAATTCTCCAAATCCGAACGGCGGTAGACGCGCTTAGTGTAGTGGTCGTGACGCCTGTACTACAAAGCACAACACGCAAATGATTACGAGTTCGAGCCCGAGTAGGAGCGCTCAAAAATATTTGTTCTCTCGTTTGCCTTCTCTTCTTGTTTACCTGTGAACCCTAGCTCTAGGTGAGTGAGAACCCGTCGTTTACCCGTGAACTCGTCCGATGGTTATGGTTCGGGTTAGGATTTGTCGTAGAATTACCAATATTCGGTATTTCAAGCGTATTTGCCATTTATTGATTATTGGTAATTGTAGAGCGAGGATGCGTTGTCCAGGCAGGCTCTCGTGCTGACGCACTCCTCCACCTCGCTCGGCCTTTGGCCTCGCTCGGCTCCGGGCTTCGCTCGGTCCACAGGTAACCCAAACTCGACCCGAAAACTAACATTTCCGAAAAACCCGAGAACCTGTAAGCAGGCTAATAAATTATCCAAACAATAACTAATACTAACATTACCTTAATTAATTTGAGGTAGCTATGCAATCGGTGACTATAATCGTTACATAGTTATGTATGTATGACTTATATTAATAATAACCAATAACTTTAATGGTAAACTGTATGACGCGTTAGTGGCTAGACAATCTGCATACGTAAAAGTGCAACTTCAAAGATTTCGTAAATATATTTTGCCATCATTTTTTGCGCCGCATCTGGGATTTGTCTGTGTTTTAGACAACGAAAACACTGGGTGATAATTATTATGATTAGTATATACCACACCAGTGAATATCACTTTCGCGCGCTCTGATTCTCAAACAGTGAATAGGAATACTCAAACAGTGAATATGATTTCATATTCACCTGCGAGCGATGTAGCGATCACCTCGCGCGAGTTTTTGCCCATTTGACAGAAAATAAAATAACTATTTGGTGCTGGCTATTCACCTCCACTTCGGTGAATAATTGTTAAATATTCTGAAATAGAAGTAGTAAAAAGTTATAGTGTCGTCATTCCATTTTTATGAACAAATTCTCTTCCAACCTAATAGTAACAGCCAGAAACAGTAGCTACGAAACAGGCACGATTGATAAGGTTCCGAACATACGATTTGCTTTATAAACGACATTTGGAACCGCAGTGCAAATCGTAGTTTTAATATCTTGAAAAATTGGAGGAAATTTTACGTCTCCTAACCTTTAGGGCAATTTTCATGTTTCAACTAATGAGATCAAGAATTTTCACAATACAAAATTAACACCTTCCCCCATCTGAATGCCGTTCGGTGCCGTACTTCTTACACGAACGGCATTACTAATCATCTTCAATACCGTTGATTATAGAGTGTTGACAAATCTTAGTTCTATAGGTGTTTTAGGATGTGTATGTCTTATACCAACTTCTATATTCAAGTTGCGATTTCCAGATCTTGATTTTGTAAACATTCTTGTGTTTTATATTCTTTAAAAGCCTGTAGAGGCCATCTGAGGTACTAGTATCATATTTAAAGGTATAATAAAATTTAATTGAATAAGTTTTATCTGATGTAATTTTGATTTGTTTATGATATTCAACTTCAGATGGCAGATAAACGCTTACTGATTGACCTCAACTTATCGATGGTATGATTACTCAAGGGCACCCAACGAGTACTTTTTGAAATTCGTTTGAAACCAGTTGTATGCAGCTAATCTAGCCATTTTAAGGCGCCTACTGTGTCTTTTGACGTATTCTAGAAAGCTATTAGCTGTTCGGATTTTCTAGGTGGAAATCGCGTCAACCGAAAATCAGCTATGGCAAAATATTCCCGGCCTACGAATTTGTTAGTAGTCTAGAATATAAACAAGAATTTTCTAGCCCAAATAACTTCATGTTGCAAAGTTTTGTGGAGGTACGAATTTTTTAGAGGTTCTTTTTCTTTTAGGTGACCTCCATTTGCTAAAGGTATATTCTTTCGGATTTTAGATGTCAGAATTTCTTAGAGAATGAAAATGTGTTTTCGAAAACTTTGGGTGGCCGCTTCACTAAATGATTTGTGATAATATGTTTTTTTTTTTCATTCCAACCAATGTTTTTTGCCGGATCGTTCTGACTCTATTGATCAGACGAATTGGGACGTACGAATATTTTAGGGGAAATCTTTTAGTCTCTCTTTTCTTCTCTGATAATTTTGTAGGGATTTAAAACAAATTTTCAAGCCAGCCGATTTCAGAAAACAATTCTCTAGGGACAATTTTTTCAAATCCGAAAGTTTTAGGCTAACTTACTCTCCCGAACAGCTTTTTAACCGAAAACTTCGTTGGGTGCCCTTGGTAATTTAAGCATTGGGTATGAAGTCGTTCTACTGGATCTCTTTCCAACTTTTGAAAATTAATGCTATATATCGTATGCACCCAACACTTCTGAGTTATATAGTAACATAGGAGAAATAAGGTATCAAATTAGATTATTGCACATTTTTATATAGCAGTTAGGTGAAGTCAAGTATCTTCAGTGCTGGGCTACGGGGTCAAGAAAGCTCTGGATCAAGTTTAGGACTCCTTCTAGGTTGACCTTATGGGTAAAGAAATCCGCAAATTACCGGTGCCCACGGGCATTGACCCGGCTCGGTGGCGGTTATTTTTGGCCGGTGTTTGAAAAAGGGCCCGCCAACCCGTGACGGGTAAAAAAACCAGCAGGGCCGTACGGGCAGCGAAGCAAATCCAGAGAAAGTATAAGACGTGGTAGCAGAAGAAGAAATCCAAGACAGGGAAAAAGAAACGGGCCACGGCACAACCCCATCCCTCGGACCCAAGCCCAACAGGCATTTCCGTGACGCGATGGGTAGTGCAACGACACCCGCCCAAACGAAAAAAGCGATGAAAGAGGCCGAGGCCGCCACGGGGAAGAACCCTATGCGCATGGTCTTGGTGCCGGAAGAGTCCATGCGGTGGTTGGAACAACAGCTTCGTGTGGACACGACCAAAGGTGTTAAAGTGCTCAGTCAGTACCAAACGGCCATGGCCCAGGTTCTAGAATCTCCAAGGAAACCGGAAAGTGCGGCCCAGTTTCAAGATTTCAAACAAAAATACGTACGGCGTCGCGAAGACATTGAGCCTAGCCCCTTCATGGCCGTGGCGGCTAAAGTTTTAACACAGAGCCAAAAGGGCGCTTTGCGCCGCGTCCCCCCTTCCAGCAAACCTTTAGCGTCGGTGGTGGTCAATCTGTTGAAGCTGAAAGGGGCCCAGAAAATTTCCTGTAATGCGCAAGGGGAAGTGAAACTCTACGGGCAAACCCTTCCGGGCAGTCAAATTGCCGATCCGATTAAAGAGGCCGTACATCCTTCTTCCACTCGGACGTCCCCCGGCTATCGCGATTTCATGCAAATTTTAGCGGAAGAAAAAATTCCTAAAGAACTCAGGACCCTCTCTATGGCGGTGGTCACGTCTTGAAGGGCCTGTAAATAAATGAATGAATGAATGAATGAATGAATGAATGAATGAATGAATGAATGAATGAATGAATGAATGAATGAATGAATGAATGAATGAATGAATGAATGAATGAATGAATGAATGAATGAATGAATGAATGAATGAATGAATGAATGAATGAATGAATGAATGAATGAATGAATGAATGAATGAATGAATGAATGAATGAATGAATGAATGAATGAATGAATGAATGAATGAATGAATGAATGAATGAATGAATGAATGAATGAATGAATGAATGAATGAATGAATGAATGAATGAATGAATGAATGAATGAATGAATGAATGAATGAATGAATGAATGAATGAATGAATGAATGAATAATAAATAAATAAAAACAATTAATATTAAAAATTAAAAATTAAAAATTAAAAATTATAAAAATAAATAGAAATAAATAAAAATAAATAAAAATAATAAAAATAAATAAAAATAAATAAAAATAAATGAAAATAAATGAAAATAAATAAAAATAAATAAAAATAAATAAAAATTAATAAAAATAAATAAAAGTAAATAAAAATAAATGAAAATAAATAAAAATAAATAAAAATAAATAAAAGTAAATAAAAATAAATGAAAATAAATAAAAATAAATAAAAATAAATAAAAATAAATAAAAGTAAATAAAGATAAATAAAGATAAATATAAATAAATAAAAAAAAATTAAAAAACATAAAAATAAGTAAAAATAAATAAAAAAAATAAAAATTAAAAAAATTAAAATTAAAAAAAAAAAAATTAAAAAGAATAAAAATTAATAAAAATTAATAAAAATAAATAATAAAAAAAAAAAATTAATAAAAGTAAATAAAAGTAAATAAAAGTAAATAGAGATTACTTCATGGTTGGTGAGCGCGTACGATTTTTATTCACGAGTTGTGAAAGAATCACAAACGAACGAGCGAGTCCTCGAGCGAGTGAGTTTGTGATTCTTTCACAACAAGTGAATAAAAATCGTACGCGCTCACCAACCATGAAGTTATTTGTTTATTTTATAAGTACTGAGATTTCTTTTTCTGATCCGTCGGTAGCAAACATTTTAGGCGGTATTGCCCTGACATCACGGCAGTCTGAACCGGTTCTTGTTTTCGTTTGTCTTTCATTAAACTCCAAAAACTCCTTGCCGTCCGTTTTCTTCAACTTTACATCACCCCAGCACATATCTCTATTTTCTTTACAGCCTCTGAGTCCAAAATGTATGGTGTTATTTAACCAGAGTGTGTTCAGAAGCGCTTCAGGATTTCGTGTACCAAGAAGCATAGCTCTTTCTGTTTGGAGAGAAGGACTTTCCTTGTCTTCTCAAATACGAGGTCATTCATGATACTGGCGGAGTAGCTTTTCTTCTTCAGGTGTCGCTCAAAACTTGCTAATAAACTTCGGAGCGAAGAAGGCTCTTTCCCATCTTTTGTCCTGACCGAAATGACAAACTCACACATGTATTCGTTCAGCTCCACAGCTGGAATTTCTTCAATTTTTCTAAGCTCATTCTTGGTTTCTAAAAACTTTTAAAGAAGCTTTATGTCTCGTTGTGTTTTTTGTACAGTCAGTTTGTTTTCTTGTCCTGAAATAAAATCAGCAACCGAACCGGCGTCAACAAATCTTTCCGACATATTGAACTTTGATCAAAGGCGGCTTGCCAGCTTTCGCGCCAAGGATGACGTAGTTTCCCGTACGATCATTTTTCACTAGTGAAGAAACATCGTTCGTCCAATCAGAAGCCGCGAACGATGTTTTTTCACTAGTGAAATTTCATCGTTCGCGTCGCTTATTGGCTCTGCCTGAAAACAGAACGACTGTTTCATCACTGTCATTTCTGTGAATAAATCTCAGTACTTATAGAATAAATAAAAATAAATAAAAATAAAAATAAATAAATAAAAATTAATAAAAATTAATAAAAATTAATAAAAATTAATAAAAATTAATAAAAATTAATAAAAAATAAAAAATAAAAAATAAAAAATTGTAGGCCTCTGTATTAAGGTAAGAAGCGAGAAAGAAAAAGAATTATATAATAAAAAAATTGGCTTACGGGCGGAGGGTCGAACCCGCTCACTCCTTTGAAATTCCGAACAGGAGCATTAACCTCTGCCGCCAACGCGCGCAGCCATGACGTCATGCCACAAATTAGTGTAGTCATACTTTCGACTTACCTCAGCCAGAGTCGCGCGGGACTTCGTCTTGATTTTCAGTTCGTAATCTTTACACGTCGTCTTGATTTTTTTGCACGCACTTGTTCTTGTTTGTACCAGTTCAAATTTTTCTTCTTCTTCTTCTTCTTCTTCTTCTGCTTATTCCCCTTCTTCTTCTGCTTCTTCCCCTTCTTCTCCTTCTTCTACTACTTTTTTTTTTCTGCCCCCTTGTTGTTCTACCACGCGTTTCCGTTTTGTTGGGGGCACGTGGGAGGCCGTAGGAAACAATTCTTTTAACCAGGCTTCCGTATCCCAGGCGTCGTCATCGTCACCCATGTCCTCGGACAAGACTTCGGCAAGGTCTTTGCCGTTAATTTCGGAAGCACGTCAGGGAGGTTCAACGCAGCGACTACCCCCTCTACCCCCTCCTCGGCTATTTCGTCCCTCTCTAGAGACCACCCCTCGGGAATATCAAATGTATCTTGAGACAAAGAGGAGTCATCCCCCGGGGGAAAATTCATGTCTTGAAGGAACGCGTACTCGTTGTACCAAGAAGTACTCGTTGTACCAAGAAGTGACTTCTTCGTAAGTCACAAACTCATTTTCTTCTAAAGGAATTTCTTCTAAAGGAATTTCTTCCACGTCGGTAAAAGCTTACGGCGGGGAATTAAAGAATTTCCTCCAACTCCCCCGGTGAGGGGCGGGGCGGCGGCGGCGGCGACCGCGGTGGTAAGGCATAGGGGTTGTTCTCTTTTTCTTCTTCTACCGTGACCGTAACTTCCTCTCCTTCTTCATCTAGATAATTTAAGTGGAACATCGTGGTGAAAACTAATCCAAAAAAATCTTCTCTCACTTTTAATTTTTTTTCACTCCTCTCTGATTGGTGCACTTTTCTCGCCCTGCGATTGGTTCCCTAGAATGAACACGCCTCGGGATTGGTGGATTTCAATCCGTGTTTAGCTCAAGCCCAACTCTTTTTGTAAAAGTATCCTCAAAACCGCCCCCCTAACCCTAAGCTTGTTCTTCAAAATTGTCTAGATCCCTTCCGGGGGGATTCCCTCTTTCTTCCTTCTTTTACCCACAACCTATCTCGCGCCGAGAACGTCATCTAAAAACCTTCCCAAAACCCTCCTTTGTCTTCCAAACTAGGCCACCCAGTTTAGTCCAGGGCAAGGGTAAGGTCAACCAAGGCCAATGTCAGTCAGTCAAGAGCACGCGCTCGCGCTTCGCTCTGATTGGGGCACTTTTCTCGGACAGGGATTGGCTCACGCCACGGCGCGCGCTTCGCGATTGGTGGTTTTTTTTCGATCCGTTTTTCACAAAAAGTTAACTTTTAGGTTGACTTGGTTTAGTCGCGCGGGGTTTCGGTAGGAAAATGGACCCTTTCCCGGATCAAACGAGGCGGGAAAGGACAGGGAAAACTAAGAAGTCCTTAGGAGGAAAGCCTACAAAAATGTTTGGAAGATTCCACTTAGATTTTGGGGTAGAAATTGGCGATTTTGGACAACCCTAAAAAACTTGAGCTTGAGCTTGAGCTAAAACCGGATTGAAATCTACCACTCCTGACGCGCGCTCCGTTTAGCGAACCAATCCCAGGCCGAGAAAGTGCACCAATCAGAGCCCAGGATTTGGCCTGGCCAACATGGATTGAGATACACTCACGCTGAATGAAAGAAGACTTATTGTTAGCAGTTGTCACTGCAGAAGACTTAGTTAGTCTAGCTAGTTTTCTAACTTAAACGAGGCTCAAAGTTTCACAAAGACGAGGGATTTTTTTCACGCTTTCATTAAAAAATCTAATTTATGAAAATCATGTAAGGTGTAATATTTGAACTTAAAATGGAAGTTCATTGTCAGGATTAATATCACAATCAAGGGATGTCAAATGGTTTCCCTATTGTCAGTTTTGTCCTGCTTATCCAATCAAATTACAGAGCTAATGTACAGCATGGTTACGGTAAGGCTACGGACATGCCGTAGTTTGACCCACCATTTTGTTTGTTCAAATTGTCTTGGTTAATATTACGAGAGTTCTTGGTGTTATTTAAGAGTCGCGTAGAAAGTAACGTTCTACAGCACAACGGTATTCACCAACTTTACCTCGAAGGAGAATGTGGAAACCGGTAGCGCTATATAATAAAGAGAGCAATCACTGTAGAGTTATGGTAACAGATGCAAACTTCTCTCTGATTGGTTGTCACTGCAAGGCTGATCGTACAGCTGTACGATGTTATTTATTGTACCCTAGATTTCGGTTCGGCAGACCGAACCTTCTGAAGGGGTTATATGAACTAAGCTCATATCACCCCTGAAGAAGGTTCGTTCTGCCAAACCGAAATATAGGGTACAATAAATAACATCGTACAGCCGTCCGATCAGCCTTGCAGTCTTCATATATGTATTTTATAACGGAATGTATACACCTATTTCAATTAATTTTGCTAATTAACTTTTAAGCATAATCACAATTTCTTATTAAACCCGATAGTTACAGGTAATTAAATCTTATAGAAAGAGTGCTAGTAGTTACAAGCTTGTCGGCGTTATCATAAGCAACATATTGAGTATGTCAGTTTAAAAAAGCGAACAAGAGGTTGCACTCCCTTAGAATATTGAAAAGGGTAGGCGCTTCACCCAGCTCTATTAACTGAAGTATACTATTATTAGACCTACCGTTAGAATACGCTACACAAGTGTGACAGGACATTCCTAGTTTCCACGCGCGTTATTAAACAGAAGACTGGTAGGGATGATCGTCGTATTTTTTAGGGGTTGAAATCAGCAATTTAGTATTTTTATGGGTTGACCAAAATAATGGGCTCCTGACCAAGCGAAATCCATTTTTTAGGGTAAGTAAACTATAAGTATAATCTTTATATACTCACGAAAGTCCATCATTACAATAATAAAATGTTCTTCCTGAACATCGTGATTACATGTAAAAAATATATAAATATCTTAATAAAATAACAATCCTAAACTAACACTAATACACTATATTATCTAGCCTTAATAGACCATCACCTGATGGTCTCTTGCTAGCCTACATAAGTAATAATTGTTAAAAGGCAGTAATTAATAGTGATTATATTAATAATAAGCTAAAAAACATATTATTTAATCCTTTGTCTAAATTGGTTGAGTGAATCAGCAGAGCAAATGCTCCTCGGGAGAGAATTCCATAGTACTGACCCACTATAGAAGAAACACTTTTTACCATAATTCGTATTAGGTTTGGGCGGGTGGAACCAAATTCAGATCAGAGTTTCTTGTTTGATAATTATGAACCTGACTGGTGTTAGTAACTTGGGGCAATATCGTTCATGACCTTATACATCCATGTAGCTTTTGCCCTTTTCCTAATTTGTTTTTTTTAACGGATGACCAGCCAAGTTCATCACGAATAATAGGTGCAGACGGAGTATCAAAGGAAGATCCTGTGATAATCCTGGCTGCTCTATTCCGGCGGTAGTCGTTGAAGTTTGGTAGATAGATCATCGGAGGGTGATCTTTTCACCACGAGGCATATTTTAGGGTAGGTAATTGTTCACGGGTACGATTTTTTTAGGGTATTTTTGGAGATTTTCCGACGGTCACCCTATACTCTTTTTACCTTGAAGTTTTCACCCCAAAAGTACAGATCTGAACTGAAATTGAAACCACACACAGCCCGGCGCTTTTTATTTGATATTAGTTTCGAAAATCCAAGACTAAAAAAATCCCATACAAATGCTAGTAAATATTGCCACTTACAGAGCTTGGGTCGCCTGTGGTTCAAACGGCCATGATTCCATGCCCAGAGGTTTTCGAGAGAGAAGAGCCGCGGAGCGGCAAGCTGCGATATCGTCGCTTCGCGGTTCTTTCTCCGCAGCTGTTCTCTCTTGAAAATCTCTGGAACTAGGGTAACGTTTGAATCAAATTTACGTCGAAACTTCGACTGGCCTTGCAGTCATGCGGCAGAAGTGCGACACTGATTCAAACGTTACATTCCTGTCGAATCGATTGAATCTAATACATATGTTTTGAAGGATTTTTTTGCATGTAACATCGCATTGGTGACAACACTGAATTAAAGCCCGTTTCGAACATTGTTTCTGTGGTGTCTTATTCAATTCAATTAAGTTCGGCAGAAATTCGACAGCTGATTCATACCTCAAAGTTTTAGTGCGACAAAAATTCGACATATGAATCAACTGCCGCATTTCAGTCTGAACTTAGTGGAAGAGGTCAAAACAATGGTACTTTTACGGGACCCAATTTGATGGAAGGGGGGTTGTACTCGGAACCCGGCCACCGCCTATTTTGGCAAAATATAGATTTTTGACCACAAATATCTTCTTGAATAAAATACTTATTAAAGGAGTAACCGTATATTTCTAGTTTCTATACAGGCATAGAAGAACGTGTGTCTGCATTAAAATCAGGTATCCCTATTTTACAACGCGAGAAAATCACCCTCGAAAAAAGGAGTAGGGGGTATAACCCGCAACCCACTTCCTCCCCTGACAAAATTGGGTCCCATTCGAAATCCATTGTTTTGGACTCATCCCTTAATTGAATTGAATTCGACACGGCAGAAATTCGACGTTTGAACCAAGCATCAGGTCCATTAGTTATCAAAACCTTTATGAAGCATTTTCTGTTTTCCTAAGGTTATAGTTATTAACTACCGACTAAAGAAACACGAAAACGCTAAAAGACCGTTTGAAAACACGTAAGGTATTAAGAACTGAGCCACACATTAAATGTAAAGGAGTTTGTTGCATGAAACGCGAACACTCACCATTTTGCCTCAAAGGTTCTGAGCGCTGCTCTACTGATGTGTTACCGAATGGAATTGAAGACCAGTTCAAGCATTTTATTTCTGCCGTGTCTTATTCAATTCAATTTAGTGCGGCAAAAATGCGACTTATTAAATTCGACGTATGAATCAACTGCTGCAGGTAGATCAAAACCACTACCAGGAAAATTTGAAACCAACATCGTAAAACCCTATACTCAGTCTAGAGATTGCGTAACACAAACAAACTGAGCTCGGTGATAGGTTCATTATGCGGTTTATTGTGTAGCTAGGCGCATTTCAAACGAACTTTCAATACAAAAATGAATGAGCCATTGACTTTGGTAAATTCACACAAGGCAAAATTATTGAAAACAAATTCATGCACAGCTAGTCTGAAAAACAATTAGCGCAAAACGATGGTGGCACTGTTATGCCCTCAAAATGCTATAGAAATAGCATTTCTTGATGCTTCTATAATTATTTTTTTTCGGGAAGCATGCCCCCGGATAGCCTGCTATGCAGAAGTATTTTTTCACTCTCATAAATTCGAAGAAAAAAGGAACGTTTGCTTTCCCGAGCACTTAATTACTCGGGCCAGGCCTTTGGCTGGCACGAGTCTAAATCGCAAGTGTTTTTTTTTCCAACGTCGAACTTTCTCGCCGTTAACCAATCAGATTACACAAGAGCCCATTGTTCGATGGAGACATTAGAAAACTTTATTTATGCACGGAGATCCAACAGAGTATAAGACCTCATGGAGGCCGTGCCATAATAAAATAGAAGTAGATAAAAACAGGTGGTTAAAATATAATTAACCGGAAATCAGAAGGCGGTCATTCCTTAGAAGGGACTTAAAAGCCCGCAAACACTTAATTTGCCGAGTAGCTTTTGGCAATTAGTTCCTCTTGTTTCCCGAGTCGCCATCTTGGATGTTGAATTGTTTGACCTTCAAAAATGCGTTTTCATCTGTTTTCATTAAGTTAAAAAGAATGCTTCACATTTATTTGGGGTCACCTCCAGTTCCCCCATTGTCTCAGCTGTAAATATATATAGTTTAAGGAGGAATTTCGTTGCCCCAGGTGGGGAAATTTGGTCACAATTGACCATTTTTTTCTTTCCACAGGGTGGGGAATTTTACCAAAAATTCTCGAAAAAGTCAAATGCCGCACAACTGCCCGAAACCCCCCCCCCCCCCCCCCCCTTCGGCTTAACATTGATAACAACAACGTGATATGGCTAAAACTGGCGATAAAATGTTTTTTCATCGAACTAAAGATATTTATATCGGCACTATTTATTTCAGCCCTGGGAGACTCCCATATAAAAGGGTAGGGAAGCTCGTCGGACATTTTCGATTTGACCCCTAAGAGGTATTAAAATGGGCGTGGCTCAAGCTTATTTTGACCCCTAAAAGGTACCGATAAAAACATGCCAACATTTTAAACTTTCGATGCCTTTTATTGCTATTATTCGATGTTGTATCATCAAGCGTAAGCACATTCTTCCTTGTTGTTTTCAAAAGCGCTGTCATTCTCTAGTATTCGGTGACACCCGGCCCCTAAAAGGTACCGCTTTACATAGATACCCTAAGTGGTACTAAACTCCTGATTTTGACCCCTAAAAGGTACGACGAGTATCCATGTAAGGGAGTTCCCCCCCCCCCGGGCTTAAAGTACACACAACGAATAACAACTCTCTTACGATACTACAAAACATTTCAGGAAAATCATATGGAACGAGGGCGCAGCTACAAAATCCCAGAGCTCTTAAATGATTCTGTTTGATATCAATCAGCTTTTTCCAGGATACTCCAACTAAACGGAGAGCATTAGGATGTAAATAAACTAACACAAAATTTCACCCAAGCCATAGTTGAACTGAGTGAAGAAGCTGGTCTACGCTACCAAAAACAACCGAAAGGAAACTATGATGCAAACAAAGACTGGTTTGACTTGGAATGCACAACTGAAAAAGAAAATATAAAATCTTTAGGACGCCAAGTGTGTAATGCTCCAAA
This sequence comes from Actinernus sp. WN-2022, assembly GCA_030867875.1. Classification (NCBI taxonomy): domain Eukaryota; kingdom Metazoa; phylum Cnidaria; class Anthozoa; order Actiniaria; family Actinernidae; genus Actinernus; species Actinernus sp. WN-2022. The sequence goes on along the minus strand of JAOWCC010000577.1, from coordinate 176,161,316 downwards.
ATGCGAACAACTAAGATTTGCTGTCTAATCCAACGTCAGCTATAGTCCAAATTATCATTTTACAACGTTACCAATTATGCCTAGGATCACACGTCGCAACCAAACAGATGCTTCAGTAAGATCACTTCGACTTGGTGTCTGGAATATTCACGGGTACAGAATCGAAACAAAGATCTTGGAAATAAGTTGAAATTAATTGACGTTGTCAACATTATCAAACGTCATGACATCTTTGGAATTATAGAAACGCACGCAAATTAATAATTAAGGAAGCGGACATATCGATCGATTCGTTTAAGTGTAAAACTAAGTGTCGAGAAAAACGTGGAAACAGGCATTTCGGTGGAATCGCCGTATATATAAATAAGCGAATAAGTAATGGTTTCGTATGTATCCAATACAAACATACAAAATACATGCATTACAGAGAAGAGTCGTGTTTTGGTGGAAGTCAATCAAGCAAAACACGTTGGAACTATAATAAAGAACACCTGCGATTGCAAAATAAGTTCTTCGAAGATTTAACATAAGCTTAACTCGTATAGCTAGACTTCAATTCCTTGACCCCAAATTATGATATTCACATGAACGACAAATAAAGTAGCTTAAAAGAATTACTTATCAGACTTGTTCGCGTCTAGAAGTGGAGGAGTTGAACAATCGCAAAGTATAGTAGAAATAAACTTATAGTTAAATAAGTTATCATCAATGGGTAACTAGTTGCTGTATACACTAGTGTTGGTCTGCGTCGGAGGGGAAGATAAACACTGCGATTGAGGTATGCTAACCGCCGTGGAAAGCGAGTAGCAGCTGACGTTTCGAGCTGACGTTTGATAAGTTGATAAGCATGCCCCAATGCGAACGAAACGTTTCGATCATGCAAATTTCTGTGGATTACTTCTGAAACGCATTCATGAAAGCAATCCACATGATCGATTGGACTCAGCTTGCCTGTTTGTTGCCCCAATTCAGACCACATGACTTTTCCCTTGAGTAATGCTTTTTTGTTTTTCTGTATGGCCAAGAGGAAATGTACCAATTTCTATAATTGGAAAACAAAGCACTGAATCCCCTGGAGAACTATCACGTGGTCTGAAATAGGGCAACAAACAGGCAAGCTGAAAGGTCTATTCAAGAAGTTACGCAATTCTGTAAATATATATAATGAATCAAAAACGCCAAAGAGTTCTATAATAAAAATGCTTTCAACGATTACAACTGGTTGAAGTCGATTCTCGTAAGACCTGGCAAAACTATCCAATGAGATGTTTTGTTTGATTTCCGTAACTAGCCCCTAGAGCTTTTGGACGCGTTTAACGATCACTTTATCACAACGCAAAAACAAAACCCACAACGCAAAAACAAAACCCACAACGCAAAAACAAAACCCACAACGCAAAAACAAAACCCACAACGTAAAAACAAAACTCACAACGCAAAAACAAAACCCACGACGCAAAACGCAGACAAGGCATTGTCACTTGGCTCAACCTCGTTCCTATGTTCTTTTCGGGGAATCTGCCAAGATGGCCGCTTGTATGATGTTCAGTGTTTGTTCTCGCGATCGTGTTATATCAGTTTGGTTCGGTGTGACGGTTTCGCCACACTTGAAGATTGTATTCGTCAAGGGCACCCAACGAAGTTTTCGGTTAAAAAGCTGTTCGGGAGAGTAAGTTAGCCTAAAACTTTCGGATTTGAAAAAAATGTCCCTAGAAAATTGTTTTCTGAAATACTGGCTAGAAAATTTGTTTTCAATCCCTAGAAAATTATAGAAGAAAAGGGAGACTAAAAGGTTTCCCCTAAAATATTCGTACGTACCAATTCGTCTGATCAATAGAGTCAGAACAACACATTTTCATTCCCTAAGAATTGCCTAAAGGAAAAATGAATCCCTAAAAAATTCGTACCTCCACAAAACTCTTGTTTCTGTTCTAGACTACTAACAAATTCGTAGGCCGGGAATATTTTGCCATAGCATTTTCGGTTGACGCGATTTCCACCTAGAAAATCCGAACAGCTAATAGCTTTCTAGAATACGTCAAAAGACATAGTAGGCGCCTTAAAATGGCTAGATAAGCTGCACACAACTGGTTTCAAACGAATTTCAAAATGTACTCAATCGTTGCATGGGTGCCCTTGATTCGTGCCTACTGGAGTATCGCTTATTCAGTTATTGGGTACATGTATTGCATAATTGCAAATAGCTTAACAATCATAGAGCGGTTTTCGATAACGCATTCAAGAAAAAGGACAACTAAAGTAAAGTCATGATTGGTTTTACAAGGGCACCCATCGAAGTTTTCGGTTAAAAAGCTGTTCGGGAGAGTAAGTTAGCCTAAAACTTTGGGATTTGAAAAAATTGTCCCTAGAAAATTGTTTTCAATCCCTAGAAAATTATAGAAGAAAAGAGAGACTAAAAGGTTTCCCCTAAAATATTCGTACGTCCCAATTCGTCTGATCAATAGAGTCAGAACGATCCAAAAGAACCCCTGAAAAATTCGTACCTCCACAAAACTTTGCAACATGAAGTTACTTGGGCTAGAAAATTCTTGTTTATATGTTCTAGACTACTAACAAATTCGTAGGCCGGGAATATTTTGCCATAGTATTTTCGGTTGACGCGATTTCCACCTAGAAAATCCGAACAGCTAATAGCTTTCTAGAACACGTCAAAAGACATAGTAGGCGCCTTAAAATGGCTAGATTAGCTGCATACAACTGGTTTCAAACGAATTTCAAAAAGTACTCGTTGGGTGCCATTGGTTTTAGAAAGCAACAACAAGCAGGATAATCAGAAGAAAATTGCATAAACAATCACTGAATCGATCACTTTAAACACACTTTGTCTAGTGAAAACCGCTCTAATACAAATGTTGACATGCAACTGTGCCTAGGCCTTATTTGGAATTTGAGTTCTACAAATTCAGGCCAATCTATATTTTCCTTTTATAACAATACAACATGCAAAAATAATTGATTATATCTCAGTATCACTGAGCCAATGTACAATATTTATGAGTTTAAAATAAAGTTGCAGCCTATTTACGTTTTGATTGTGGTTGTGTTGTCCTGTGCCAGTTTACGTATAATGTACATATTACTAAAACAGCTTCTGGGTGTATGAATCAGTTAGTACAGAGACCTTTTAGATAAGAAAACACTTTTATTGCTCATAAATAGTTTTGTATTTACTAAATTGTTTTACTGCTCCTCGCAGTATGGGGGAATACTACTAAATCTAATTTACATAAGCTGCAGTTAGTGCAGAATTTTGCAGCCAGAATAGGCTTAGGATTAAGAAAGTTTGATCATATTTCTGAGGGCCGAAGATCGCTTAAATGGCTAAATGTCTCAGAAAAGATTATATTTAATTATTTAGTTTTAGCTTTTAAATGCATGAATGGATTAGCTCCAGAATATTTATCTAAATACTTTGTTAAGCGTTCTGCCATTCATGGTAGAAATACTAGGGGATCTGGAAATTTGAATATTCCACGCTGCAGATTGTCAACGGGACAAAGAGCTTTTTATTTCCGGGGTGTCAGTGCATGGAATAGTCTTACAAAAGATCTACAAAATATCAAAAATATTCAGAATTTTAAGAGAAGTGTTTTTAATAGTTTATTTAATAAAGATAAGGTTTATTAAATTAACCTATAATTGTAAATTATATTATATTTTTACTGTAAATTAGATTATATATATTTTTATATTGTATTGTGACTGAAAAGCCCTGTTAAGGGAGTCTCAAATAAAGTATGTATGTATGTACGTAAGGGTTCAAGTATCGGACTGGAGCGAGGGGGGATGTGACCGAAGAGTAGTCGAGAGTTCCATGGCACGTTTTTTCCCCTCCATTCTAAAAAATGGTACTAGAAAGTGATAGGGGAATATGTTGCATTGTTCGGAACGAAAGAAAACCGAATAAGTATGTGCTATCCACAGATCGAAATAAAGTAATTGGGGGGTGGGGGTGAAGAAAAATGGATTACCCCCAAAAAATAAACTCGAATGTTAGAGTGGTTTCACTTAAAGGGGCTGTGTCACGGTAAGGGGCCGTCGACATATTCACTTTGTACGTCCACTTGGAATTTTGCTATTGTGTACTAGAGGAAATGTATGGAATGGTTTTGCACCACAACACCATCAAAACAAATAACTTTCCGATTTAAAAAGCTATGCCAATCGGCTTCAGAACAATCCTTGAACTTAATGGCGAAGTACTTTCCGTGAATTTCACTTCGTTCTCCTTAAAATCCTTCTGTTTTTCCATATCAATTGCCTCTATATAATTCTGGAGTGGAAGGTTACCGCCATTTTGTGCACCCAATTCCCCAATGAACGCGGGGATACCACAGGCAACCCACCGCCATCTATTTCGTGCTCGTTCCCAAGCCACAAATAGAGCCAAGTAGCGACTGCGAATCTCGTTTCTTCTGGAGAGTGTAGCTATAAATTTGAAGCTAATTTATAGACATTAAGTAAACTTCGGGAAAGAAAAAATATGTTTTGACAAAAATGTCACAGACTATCGTCCACAACTTCACGCTCTTTACTCGTTATTCGTCATCAATGCTCGCCCGTCTCCGCTTCACCGTGTGACATATTTATGTCAGTGCCCGGCCTCTGGCGGCATTTGAAACAACAGCAGCTAAGCGGTTTCTCCGCCTTCTTTGCAGTAGGAGTATCTTCATCCTTTTCATGCGACTTGAGTGGGATTTACTTATGAATCGTCTGAGCAGAAAAATAGCAAATCCTGCAACAATAACGTTGGCCAAGACCGGCATCACGAAGCACTCAGAAAATTAAACTGCAGACAAGCATGACCGCCTTGTATGGCGCGCCGTTTGTTTCAAAATTATTTATTACCGTTATTGACTTATTTTACCTACCTGTAATAAATTACCTTGAACCTTCATGCGACTTTACTACCTCATATCGTCAGTTTTACTACATTGATGTGTGGCGGTTTACTACCTTCATGACCTTGATGTCATTATTGTAAGATATGTGTGTTAATACTACCCTGATGTGTGTTACTCTACCCTGATGTATGTTTTACTACCTTGATGTGTGTGTTATACTACCTTGATGCGATTTTCTCTACCTTGATGTGTGTGTTATTCTACCTTGATGCATGCATTTCTCTACCTTGAAGCGATTTTCTCTACCTTGATGTGTGTGTTTTTCTACCTTGATGTGAATTTGTCTACCTTGATGTGAATTTGTCTACCTTGATGCGTGCATTTCTCTACCTTGATGCGTGTTTCTCTACCTTGATGCGTGTGTTATATTACCTTGATGCGATTTTCTCTACCTTGATGTGTGTGTTTTTCTACCTTGATGTGTGTGTTTTTCTACCTTAATGTGAATTTATCTACCTTGATGCGTGTTTCTCTACCTTGATGTGTGTGTTATTCTACCTTGATGCGTGCTATCTTTTCTACCTTGATATCAATTTACTACCGTGATGTGTGTTAGCTTGATATCAATTTACTACCATGATAAGTGATTTAATTACCTTGATGCGAGTTTACTGTGTTTCTACTTTGATGCGTGTGTTTGTCTACCTTGATATGTGTTTTATACTACATTGATGCTTGTGTTTTTCTACCTTGATGCGTGTTTCTCTATCTTGATATGTGTTTTATGCTACCTTGATGTGTGTCAGTGTTTGTTATACTATCTTGATGTGTGTAATATACTACCTTGATGTGTTTATTTTTACCTTGATGTGTGTGTTATACAACCTTGATGCGATTTTCTCTACCTTGATGCGTGCGTTTCTCTACCTTGATGTGTGTGTTATTACTACCTTGATGCGATTTTCTCTTCCTTAATTGATGCGTGTGTTATTCTACCTTGATGTCAATTTGTCTACCTTGATGTGAATTTGTTTACCTTGATGCGTGCATTTCTCTACCTTGATGCGATTTTCTCTACCTTGATGTGTGTGTTATACAACCTTGATGCGATTTTCGCTACCTTGATGCGTGCGTTTCTCTACCTTGATGTGTGTGTTATACTACCTTGATGCGATTTTCTCTACCTTGATGCGTGCGTTTTTCTACCTTGATGTGTGTGTTGCTCTACCTTGATGTGTGTTTTTCTACCTTGATATCAATTTCCTACCGTGATGTGCCACTGCATGAAATGGACTGTATAAGGACATACAATGATTCCTTATACATATGGTATAATGGTCATACAAGGTGATATAAGGACTTTGGCGTATCCTGGTCATATCATGACCCGTATATCATATGAGTCCTTAAACCATGTATAAGGTGTCCTTGTACGAAGTATAATGATTACGTATACTGGGTATCATAGTTATCTGATTTGAGTACTGACTTACAGGTTTGTAACCATATTGAAAGCAAAAACGCCAAATATGTTTCAACCTATTGACACAGTTATTAAAGCTGATAATGGTTTGTTTGCATTTAGTTACTAACTCATTGACTTTACAAAAAGTGCTTACAATCTACATGACCGACACTTAGCATCACTTTTTCATGAATGCAAAGTAAGAGTCGGTGGTGCATAGGACGGAATGCAGTTATATTTGAATATCGTTGTAGTCAGATATTTACCTTTTCTCAGATTTTTGCCGGTGAAGTCCAATCCTTCAAAGGGGTCTATGTCACCAGAAATAATATGATTTTCGGTCAAACAATCATCTACTTTGTTCAGATTATACGAAAAATACTTCTTTTAGACTAAGGTATACATTGTTCGTTTTTGAAGAGGAGTCAAGCTAGTAACTGTCTGTAGTGTGAGCTTCCTCCAAGAAGTTGTTTCATAAAAAAAAACACGATATTAAATTGAAGCCTAATATCAAATCCACCATTTCCATCCTTGGTACCAGTAGCCTGATAAGCTTTTCTGTGGTTTAAATTCAGTTTTTGTTTTTATTCAGTCTACTATTATTATTGGACTCCCTCTCATGTAAAAGTATTTTTTACAAAGTGCCAATAAAACAATCGTTATCTGTCTGTCTTTCAGTTATGAAGGTTTTAACCCTTGTACTGCTAAAGACGAATATACTCGTTTTTTAATGGTTACTTTCTTTGAGGGTTTCAATCTTACAAACTCCTGAGATTCCTACACAGCATAACGTATAGACAAATGATCCTATTGAATTTCATTAGGCATTTTAAAAATGAATAATTTCATCTACATCCTCCCTTTCTTTGCACTTAAAGTGCACCTATACATATGAATCTTTGAAAGGTTTCGAGTACTTCTGCGAAGAAATTTTTGGCTTAAAAAGAATACTTTATGTTCTAGGCTTGTTTGAAATGGTGAAAATTTGACCTTCCCTGACCCATGACCGTGTGAGAAGAAACCTGGGTCGATTCTGGATCTTACATCATCTAATTCATTCGACTTTGCAATAAGTTGGATAAATGTTTAGCATTTTGTCTAAAATAACGGTTTTCTTTACTAACAACTCACAGACTGTATAAATTCTCTATACACATATATCGATGTTGCTGTGATAGAAAGGCGCCATGGAGAATAATGCATTAATGAGGTACGCTATACCATACGAGATTCCGAGGGCAGAGACGATCTGGAGACATGGCCTAACGTTGTAACCTACAAGATGTCGGAATCATATCCTATTGAATTTCATTAGGCATTTTAAAAATGAATAATTTCATCTACATCCTCCCTTTCTTTGCACTTAAAGTGCACCTATACATATGAATCTTTGAAAGGTTTCGAGTACTTCTGCGAAGAAATTTTTGGCTTAAAAAGAATACTTTATGTTCTAGGCTTGTTTGAAATGGTGAAAATTTGACCTTCCCTGACCCATGACCGTGTGAGAAGAAACCTGGGTCGATTCTGGATCTTACATCATCTAATTCATTCGACTTTGCAATAAGTTGGATAAATGTTTAGCATTTTGTCTAAAATAACGGTTTTCTTTACTAACAACTCACAGACTGTATAAATTCTCTATACACATATATCGATGTTGCTGTGATAGAAAGGCGCCATGGAGAATAATGCATTAATGTTATACGCTATACCATACGAGATTCCGAGGGCAGAGACGATCTGGAGACATGGCCTAACGTTGTAACCTACAAGATGTCGGAATCATATCTGCTGTTTAACTGAGGAAAGCCCGTATACACAGGACCAGCTCATGAAGTGTAAAAGTCTTCAGCGCTACCAGATCAGAACATATCTCGGGAAAGATATTGCCAGCTCACTGTTACTGTAATTGGCTGGCCTTTGGTATGCATACTCAGCAGTGATCCCAGAATCCTTTGAGTGAGTCACGTCGTTTGGCAGCTTCAGTTGGGCTGTTGAAGCTGAGTCTGCAACTTTCCCCAAGGACAAGATATTTGCTCAAGACTTCCCTGACCCAGCCATTTGCAAAGTTATATATAGTAGCATTGAAGGCTTTTATAGTTCATGAGCTGGTCCTATGTATACAGGCTTTCCTTAAACAGCAGATACATTCTGACATGTATTGTAGGTAACGCTAGGCCAAGTCTCCAGATCGCCTTTCCACACTGCCCTCGGAATATCGTATGGTCCTGTCCATCTACGTACTTCAGCTTCGTTAGATATCTTTCTCGAGACTCTTAAGGTTGTAAACCTTTAAAATAGCCGGGTAAAAACTTTTAGATGACATTTCTGAAAAGTAAACGGTGCTTTTTTTCGCTGCATTAGCTCGGTGTATTCACTGTGTTCGACTGTTGTTTTGATTGTGGTTGACCTCCAGTTCGGCCTTGACAACGGTAACCAATGACGCTGTAACTGGTCTCTATGTGTATTGTAAGGAAAAGACTATCAAAAAGCATAAGGCATTGATATCAGTAACGTTTTATTGCAGAAGTATAACCAGAGAAAGAGCTGTCTTGATCCGGCAAAAACACAAGAAATTAACGCGTTTAATGCGTTGTCAAAATACCACATGTCAAGTGATGAGGAGGATCTAAATGACAGTTCTCAATGGTTATCAAGGCCGCCAACTTATCGAAGCGATACACTAAAGAAGTTCCTTCAGAAGTACGTTTCTGTGCAATTCAGTGTTTACATGTATACATATTAAGCCGTAAGATAAACACGTTGACAAAAATACGTTCAGCATATTTTTACTTGGCTTTCAGATTTTACGTGACTGTTAATATCCTGTAGACGAGGTCCGTTGGACTATTATATAAACGAAATATTTTATTGGTATGGCTTAATTATCTGTTGTTTTTGGTAAGATCCCAATCTCGTGATGCATGAGCGAAAACAACTTCTAGTTTCTTTGCAATATACAATAAGACATGCCTCCGCGCCTGGTAAAGTTATTTAGAAGACAGTGATATGTTGTGTGTTCTCCACTATAACGTATATTTCTAATAACGCGACTTCCCATTTTTGCCTTTACTTCTATCAGATTAGACAAAGTACACAGCAAACGATCAAGTAGGGACAGAAAATTTAGCAAAAAGATCAAGCGTACAGAAGGGGAAGCCAAGGAGGTGGAGTTGCCAGCAAGCACTCCCGTGTGGGCAATAAGTCGCGAGTGGATGGAAAGCCAGGAGAGAACAAATAAGTAAGTATTCTGAATATACTTCGAGATTTATCTATCAGTAGGGTATTCAGTCGGTGATAAGTTGACAGTTTATACATGATAGAGCGGTTTTCAATTGAGTGACGAAAATGTTTTGGTTTTGCGTTTACTAAGCTCTCCTATTGGCTTAGAAAATCAATCAACTGACCAATCCGATTTCAAATTAAAGTGAAACCAAATGCACATTAGTTTAGGTTTTACTGTGGTTTGCAATTGGCTCACAGATAAGCCTTTTCTATGCTAGTTGTGATTACTAGCTCCTGTGGATTGACTGGCTGTGTGTAATTTGCGTTTGGTTTTACAACACTCAAGTGAAAACTGCTCTATAGCCCATCCTCGGATACCCAGGGGCAGTTAGTGGGCGACAGGTGTAGCCATTTTTATGTCTTCATAATTTTTTCCTTGCTATAGGGTTGGTCTCTTTAAAAAGACAAAACTAAGTTCCGAGTTTTGCCAATCAGATTGTTGTATTTACTAGGTTATAGACACATCAGAATTATCAAACTCCGAATTCGGTTTTGCAATAACTTGGAAATCTGTTTTTTTTTCTCTGCAAACCGGGTTCGGTTCGGGACTCCATGGCTACACATACCTACCCATTTATCTATCTCTCTTCTATCTCCGGGTGTTATTTTTTGTAGTTGTGTTTATGACTGAGAAACGTGGTTTAATTCGATTGACAGTGTTTCGACCCTGAAGCTACAAATGTTAATTCCATGGCATAATTACTAAAATAAGGTAATCCTTAATATTTACAGTGAAGATAATGAAGTCGTACAAGAAGAAGAAGAAATGGATGAGATGGCAAACGATCGCTATAGCCAGCAAGAGTCTGAGTCTGAGGATGAGCAGAGCGAATTAGATTTTTCGCTTTAAAAAATAATAAAGTAAGTATAGGTAACCTTTAGTGCTGCACCAATAATCACGCTCATAGTCTAGGAATCCTATTAAAATTACTACTGGCAGCGCTGATAGCTGACAACTTTTAAATCCTGTTACAATATATGAGTAAACAACCGATGAATACGTTGCTATTAAAATAATTCAGGCTATATTCACTACGAAAATTAAATATATTATTTATTGCTTTACAGCGGAAAAACCATACCCATATTGATCCATGGCGGTAAAGACTCGAGAGTGACAGTCAAGAAGGCATGCATGTACGAATGAGGCATCAGAGCTTTAAGCTAATTGCATGTTTATCGAATGTTAGCGAGAACTGGAACTCTTATTAATCTTGAAATATATTTTTATATATTTTCCTTAGTAGTCAGGCGCAACGTACACTGTACCTGTAAATTTACTATAAGTATTTCGGTATTCACGCTACACTAGTACCCAGAGATCGGGGATAGACTTAGCACTGTGACACCGCCATGCAACACAAATGTGAGAACCGTTTACGGCAAGTTAAAGTTATTCATCACTCTTCATATTATTGATATATATATACTCTTGTAAAAGAAACGCTGTAACTATCTGCGAGTATAAGGCAAGCAAATACCTGTGTGTGTATATGCGCTTAATTCATACTTGTATCTATATTTTCCCATACCAAGAATATATATTGTCAATTTGATTATCATTTCAGCGATATAGTTTTGAAATATATTTTTATATATTTTCCTTAGTAGTCAGGCGCAACGTACACTGTACCTGTAAATTTACTATAAGTATTTCGGTATTCACGCTACACTAGTACCCAGAGATCGGGGATAGACTTAGCACTGTGACACCGCCATGCAACACAAATGTGAGAACCGTTTACGGCAAGTTAAAGTTATTCATCACTCTTCATATTATTGATATATATATACTCTTGTAAAAGAAACGCTGTAACTATCTGCGAGTATAAGGCAAGCAAATACCTGTGTGTGTATATGCGCTTAATTCATACTTGTATCTATATTTTCCCATTGTTAATAACTTCATATTGTGTAAATAAAAACCATCAATGTGCACTTTTTGTCGTTTTGCTCGAGTACAATATGAGTGTGGCGAATGCCATTCAACCTGCAGTAGCCTGCCATTACCTGGAATTCTATATAAGCTGCTGCAAATATTATAAGTGCGATCGATTTATTTTTTCTAAAAATCCCGATAATTTTCTGTATTTTGCGGTGTGGGACAAAAGTGCATCCAGGAGCGTTAATTATACAATCATGATCACACGAAGGCGCCTATAGCTCTTCCTATTACAGATCTAGAGGGCGTATCATGCATGATGCCAATTTACTGATTTGACAACTGTAAAATAATAGCGTATAATAATCCGTATACGACTATTTCCTTGTATGCCCTGTCACGGCCAGTAAACCTGTAATTTCAGGTCTGTATCAGGGCGTATAATGGTCCATGATACATAGCATACTGATCCTTATACGAAAGGCGGCACATCATGAAAATATAAGGCATCTTATACGATCATGATGTTGCCCTTATACCATCAGTAAACTACATGTATAAGGATGGTTTAAGACCAGTTTAAGGGCCCTTATATGACCTATTTCATGCAGTGTGCGTTACCTTGATATCGATTTACTACCCGGTGCCGATTGTCTTACCTTTATGTCAAATTACTATGTTGTAAGTGATTTAAATACGTTGATGCGAGTTTTGCACGGTGACTTTCTAACTTGATGCAAATTTAGTACGTTGATATATATATTAGTACCTTCATGTGTGTTATACTACCTTGATGCGTGTGTTTTTCTACCTGTGTAAAATACTCCCTTGATATCAATATACCAACTTGACATTTTCAGATTACATTATTGACCCTGTATCCCGGGGGGGTACTCCCATATATGGACTATACGGGGATGATCCGCTGTACAGGGTATGGTTTTTTGAGTTTCTGATCTTAGACAGGGTATCCATTTTCACATCGACAGATCTTGAACAGGGTATGGTATTTATCTAGTGCCGTTATTTAGTCTAGTGCTTGCTGAATACTTATTTAGTTATGACACTCGTTATACAGGATCACAATAAACACTGACATCCAAGTATAGATAATTTGTTATTTGTCTTATAGAGGGAAAATTTTTAACACTTTGTCTTAAACAGGGTATGGAAATTTGAGTTTTTTTGTCTTAAACAGGGTAAGGGTTTCAGAGCCCCAGCGGCACACCCCTACCCAACTTTGGGTAGAGTACCCCCCCGGGCCCTGTATGTAGTAGTTGTATAAAATATGTTCAAACAATGACGGAAGATCAGTGGACATTTTTTCTTGAATCTGTGGGAAGTCTCGGTGGCGAAGTTGAAAGGAGACTGTATGCATCAGACTCCAATGCTCTGCAAGATTTCCTCCTGAGGCTTCAGGCTAACAGAACTGCTTGTGAGAGAGTAATTGGAGCTGCTTTGGATAGGAATGTGGAAAGCCATGTGGCATTAAATCACTTATCACGGTAGTAAATTGATATCAAGCTAACACACATCAAGGTAGTAAATTGATATCAAGCTAACACACACATCACGGTAGTAAATTGATATCAAGGTAAAAGATAGCACGCATCAAGGTAGAGAAAATTGCATCAAGGTAGTATAACACACACATCAAGGTAGAGAAATGCACGCATCAAGGTAGACAAATTCACATCAAGGTAGAAAAACACACACATCAAGGTAGAGAAATGCACGCACCAAGGTAGACAAATTCACATCAAGGTAGTATAACACACACATCAAGGTAGTATAACACACACATCAAGGTAGAGAAACACGCATCAAGGTAGAGAAAATTGCATCAAGGTAGTATAACACAAACATCAAGGTAAAAAGAAACACACATCAAGGTAGTATATTACACACATCAAGATAGTATAACAAACACTGACACACATCAAGGTAGCATAAAACACATATCAAGGTAGAGAAATACGCATCAAGGTAGAAAAACACAAGCATCGATGTAGTATAAAACACATATCAAGGTAGACAAACACACGCATCAAAGTAGCTTAGAAACACAGTAAACTCGCATCAAGGTAATTAAATCACTTATCACGGTAGTAAATTGATATCAAGCTAACACACATCACAGTAGTAAATTGATATCAAGCTAACACACATCACGGTATTAAATTGATATCAAGGTAGAAAAGATAGCACGCATCAAGGTAGAATAACACACACATCAAGGTAGAGAAACACGCATCAAGGTAGAGAAATGCACGCATCAAGGTAGACAAATTCACATCAAGGTAGATAAACACACACATCAAGGTAGAAAAACACACATCAAGGTAGAGAAAATCGCATCAAGGTAATATAACACACACATCAAGGTAGAGAAACACGCATCAAGGTAGAGAAAATTGCATCAAGGTAGTATCACACACACATCAAGGTAGAGAAAATCGCATCAAGGTAAAGAAAAGCATGCATCAAGGTAGAATAACACACACATCAAGGTAGAGAAAATCGCATCAAGGTAGTATAACACACACATCAAGGTAGAGAAATGCACGCATCAAGGTAGACAAATTCACATCAAGGTAGTATAACACACACAACAAGGTAGAGAAAATCGCATCAAGGTAGAGAAACACACATATCAAGGTTGAGAAAATCGCACCAAGGTAGAAAAATGCACGCATCAAGGTAGAATATTAACACACACATCAATGTAGAGAAACGCACGCATCAAGGTAGAGCAAATCGCATCAAGGTAGTATAACACACACATCAAGGTAGAGATCGAAACACACACATCAAGGTAGAGAAAATCGCTTCAAGGTAGAGAAACACACACATAAGGTTGAGAAAATCGCACCAAGGTAGAAAAATGCACGCATCAAGGTAGAATATTAACACACACATCAAGGTAAAATAACACACGCATCAAGGTAGAGAAAATCGCACCAAGGTAGTATAACACACACATCAAGGTAGTAAAATATACATCAGGGTAGAGTAACACACATCAAGGTAGTATTAACAGACATATCTTACAATAATGACATCAAGGTCATGAAGGTAGTAATCCGCCACACATCAATGTAGTAAAACTGACGATATGAGGTAGTAAAGTCGCATGAAGGTTCAAGGTAATTTATTACAGGTAGGTAAAATAAGTCAATAACGGTAATAAATAATTTTGAAACAAACGGCGCGCCATAGCCTTGTCTGTATAATGACAGCTACATGTACTTTTCGTTTTAATTAACATTCCAAAACAAACATACCTCTCGAGTTTCGTAAAACGTGATTAGTTTTTACACTTTTTTAAATCGTGATTTAGGTCGCTAAATCTTGTTTAACCCTCTCGTGTGACCACACCCAGTAACAAAGAACTTACCAAGCTAACTGGCCGCTCGAGACGACGAAGCACATGTAGATGTATCTCGAACCTTGGCTTTTCTTGGCTTTTCAGTCATGTGATCTTGAGGCGGGAAACAGTACAGGGGTCCCATCGGGAATTCACTCCATGGACTTTGATTGACATCGGCAAGCTCGTTCACACTCGGGAACTTTCTGGCTGTTTGGATGACTTGAGATTAGTTAACCAGCCGAGGATAGTTTCTCGACTTTCTCTGTGGTTTGAGCAATTTGCGAAGAGAGCAGTGTATAGATAGATTTAAACAATATTTTTGGACCCTCCACTTTTTACCCTCGGCCCTCGACTTTTTACCCTCGGCGTTTTACTCTCGACCCTCGACAAAAACCTACACTCGAGGTTTATACAAAGTGGTAAATAAATAAATTTCAGTGCATAAAATGTGGACTTTAGCTATGGATTTTGCAGCTGCCGAATATTTCTAAAAGAAAGATCTTCACGTCTTTCCCGTTGCCACAAAAAAAACTCTGGCTTTGGTGGCAAGAATACTCAGTTCAGCGACTGAAGGTTTGTAGTGAATCTATTCATATCGACGAGCTGTGCATTTTAATGAGCTCCCGGAAAATGAGAGCTCCTCTCTGATTGGCTGAACAAAAAAACCGGCTCGAGTTCGCGGACGTTGGTGTGGGTGGGAGGGAGGGAAACGAACCACACAAGACGTCTGCATCGGAGGCTAGCTCTTCTTTGAGTTCTGGAGTTTATTATTAAACGTATTTGAAGAACCACATAACGTGGCTTAACTTTTAAGGTAACTGGAGGAAATATTTTGCCAATTCATCAGAGATATTTTAAGATTCAAGATGGTAGTTCATATTTTATTAAAGATCTCATTGTCAGTCGTTCTGCGGTTTTGAAATGTAAAACTGGTCTACAATGCGTCATCCTGTCTACAACGAGGCATTCTTTGTCTACAATGTAGAACAACACGTCGCTTTTCTCACGCCGCCACACAAAAATCTCTACCCGCGGTATGCCAAACAGTGATCACGTGGTACAGAACATTCACATCACGGGGCCGTAAAAAAACTTAGGGGTCCTTAGTGTCGGTCCTAAACTCCCTCCCCACTAATTTAGTAGGGAGGGAGTTTAGGACCGACACTATAAGGACTAACTTTTGTGGGGAGGAGTTTAGGACCGACACTAAGGACGCCTGCAAAGGAGGCTACAGTTGACTGGGAAGAGAAGTACATATGTCGTTATTACTGGTCCACGTGCGTTAAGGAGCGCCAGTTATCTTGTCGTGAAATGTGCGAAATTTCCCTCGAAAGTCCGTAAAACCTTTGTCAGCCCTAGAAAAACTACATCTTAGCATTTCAATAGAAGAAACTTTTGGTTTTAGCCAAATAACAGCTACAAATGGCACAAAACACTTTCTTCTTTGCTCGAAGTCTATCAGTGTCCACGTGCACAGTGCTTTCTGATTGGTTGACGGCGAAATACCTCAACACAAAAAAAAAAAAAAAAAATGGACTTGCGATTTCTGACTCGAGCCGGCCAAAGGCCTGGCCCGAGTAATAAACGCCTGTTTTGAAGAGAGTCGTAAGTTGTTTTGAAATTTATAGCGCTTTCGTTTTTGGGCAAGTGTATCTGATAGAGGAAATTGAACAAGTGCCTCTCTGTTAAATGCCTCGTCTCTAATAAGCGGCCCCTAAGACACCACCAGAATTAAATAAGCGCCCGGGCGCTTAATAGAGCATTTACGGTATATCACTATACTGTAGTTAAGAAAACAAAATATATTGAAGTGGAGTTTTATTCTCTTATTATATTGTGTTCCATCAACGCAGTTAGTACATATTGCACTATCTATCAGGTGTTTTTTTTTCTTCTAAAAAAGCCAAATCCAATTTTAATTAATAAAATCATACAAATTAATTTCCGTGATTGAGGTTTCTTTCTTCAGTCTTACACAAGTCTGTCAAAAGTTCAACATTAACCGATGGCATACCCGATGTATGGTTAGTACTCCTCTCCTTCTTCCTCTCCTTCCTCTTCAACGGAGTCAACGCCAACTTCTTCGTAATCCTTCTCCAGAGCAGCCAAGTCCTCGCGAGCCTCGGAGAACTCTCCCTCCTCCATACCTTCACCCACGTACCAATGCACAAAGGCACGCTTGGCGTACATCAGGTCAAATTTGTGATCCAGACGAGCCCAGGCCTCGGCGATAGCAGTGGTGTTACTCAACATGCACACGGCACGCTGTACCTTGGCCAGGTCACCACCAGGGACTACTGTGGGTGGCTGGTAATTGATGCCAACCTTGAATCCAGTGGGACACCAGTCCACAAACTGGATGGTTCTTTTAGTCTTGATGGTGGCAATGGCTGCATTCACATCCTTGGGTACCACATCACCACGGTACAGCAAACAGCAGGCCATGTATTTACCGTGTCGTGGGTCACACTTCACCATCTGGTTGGCAGGCTCGAAGCAGGCGTTGGTGATCTCAGCTACAGTCAACTGCTCATGGTAGGCTTTCTCAGCAGAGATGACAGGCGCGTACGTGGCAAGAGGGAAGTGGATACGCGGGTAGGGCACCAAGTTGGTCTGGAACTCAGTCAGGTCAACGTTGAGCGCACCATCGAAGCGAAGTGAAGCAGTGATGGAGGACACGATCTGAGCAATAAGTCGATTCAGGTTGGTGTAGGTTGGTCTCTCGATGTCCAGATTACGACGGCAGATGTCGTAAGTAGCCTCGTTGTCAACCATGAAGGCGCAGTCAGAGTGTTCCAAGGTGGTGTGTGTCGTCAAGATGGAGTTGTAGGGCTCGACAACAGCAGTGGAGATCTGAGGTGCCGGGTAGATGGCAAACTCTAACTTCGACTTCTTACCATAGTCAACGGACAAACGCTCCATGAGAAGAGAGGTGAAACCGGACCCAGTACCACCACCGAAGGAGTGGAAAATAAGGAACCCTTGAAGACCAGTGCACTGGTCAGCCTAAAAGTGTAAAAACAATATGGGGTTAGTTATCAATTTTGATTTAGTACTGTACGCATTTACTGTTTTATAAGGACTACGCACAGGCTTTACATTAAAATTGTACTGGTGTCTTTGCTGCCGAGCAAATTCAGGTACACGAGAGATTTACATTATAGAAAATGGTGTGGTCACCAAGCTTCCACTAATCTTTCTAATGGTTTTGTTTGTTTCATAAATTTACTTAAAGTGCCCCTCAACCCTTTTGCAATTTTTATATATATGAAACTTTGAAAGGTTTTGAGTACTTCTGCGAAGAAATGTTTGGCTTACAGAGGATACTCTATGTTCTAGGCTTGTTTGAAATGGTGAAAATGTGACCTCTCCTGACCCATTACCGTGTAAGAAAAAGCCTGGGTCGATTCCCTATCTTACGTTACCTCATTAATGCATTATTGTCCATGACGCCTTTCTATCACAACAGCATCGATATATAGGGAATATACAGTCTGTGAGATTTTAGTAAAGAAAACAGCTATTTTAGACAAAATGCTAAATATTTATTCAAGTTATTGCAAAGTCGAATTAATTGGATGACGTAAGATAGGGAATCGACCCAGGCTTTTTCTTACACGGTAATGGGTCAGGAGAGGTCACATTTTCACCATTTCAAACAAGCCTAGAACATAGAGTATCCTCTGTAAGCCAAAAATGTCTTCGCAGAAGTACTCAAAACCTTTCAAAGTTTCATATATATAAAAATTGCAAAAGGGTTGAGGGGCACTTTAACCACCCAGGACTGTTAGGCCTTTTACATGTCCGAGTTCCCATTAGTTTTCAAAAATAAGGGTCACTAGGAACCCCTCTTCAGTTAAATGGGGGTCCTTTCCATTTTAGTTTCCACTCTGATGTCTGACAAGCGAAGAACGCTGGAAATTCTTCGCACGCTCTACGATTGTCACGGTCTCTATACGCTTCTACGCATATTTTACATTTCATTTTATTTCTTGATCTTCGAAGATTAGCCAACTGAATTCCTGCAGCCACTTATCATTGAGAGATCGAGCTTTTTTCTTGGAAGTGGAATGCGAATTAGTTGCCATTTTGACGGACTCGATGTTCCGACTATCAGCTGTTCAAAATGGTGGGTCAACAACTGATGTGTGTATTCTGGGTAAACCCAGTATCTGTGCGTCCAGGGCCCCCAAGCCGTGCGTCCTTTTCCATTTTTGTGCGTCAAATACGCACGATTGTGCGTCAAATACGCACGATTGTGCGTTAATGGCAACTCTGCATGTGTTATAATATACTGAACAAAATATCTGGATTATGATTGGTCAATAACGAGTGCGTATATCAAAATTGCACTTGCCTTTAGCGCTTGCATTCATGAAATTTTTCCCATTCATGCAATTTTCCTCTACACAAACAAGATTGATCGTTTCACTCACCAGTTTTCTGATTCTGTCCAGTACGAGGTCAATCATATCTTTACCAACTGTATAGTGGCCACGAGCATAGTTGTTAGCAGCATCTTCCTTGCCTGTCATCAGCTGCTCTGGATGGAATAGCTGTCTGTATGTTCCTGTGCGTACTTCATCTGTGGAAAGGTACGAGTTTAGTTTATAATGGGTCTGTGCCACACATACCTGGGTAGTCATAATTAAACATACATGTAGGGCCCCTAAGGGCAACTTGCGGATGGTCAGTGAGCTATTTTGGCATATACTAAAAATCATGTGACCGATGATGTCATCGTTACGTCATTGCCAGCAAGTGATTTGTGGGGACCCACTACCATGTCTGTCCAAGTTTGAACTGTCTGACTTAAAATCACATGACCAATGACGTCATCAGTACGTCATCACTGCACTAAGTGATTTGCGGGAACCCAATACCATGCCTGCCCAAGTTTGAACTGTCTGGCTTTAGAAATTAGGGCGATATAGACATGTACTTAAAAATCATGTGACCTATTTTCAGTGAACTATTTTGGCATATACTAAAAATCATGTGACCGATGATATCATCGTTACGTCATTGCCAGCAAGTGATTTGTGGGGACCCACTACCATGTCTGTCCAAGTTTGAACTGTCTGGCATTAGAAATGAGGGAGAAATGTGCATGTACCTAAAATCACTTGACCAATGACGTCATCAGTACGTCATCACTGCAATAAGTGATTTGTGGGAACCCAATACCATGCCTGCCCAAGTTTGAACTGTCTGGCTTTAGAAATTAGGGCGATATAGACATGTACTTAAAAATCATGTGACCTATTTTCAGTGAACTATTTTGGCATATACTAAAAATCATGTGACCGATGATATCATCGTTACGTCATTGCCAGCAAGTGATTTGTGGGGACCCACTACCATGTCTGTCCAAGTTTGAACTGTCTGGCATTAGAAATGAGGGAGAAATGTGCATGTACCTAAAATCACTTGACCAATGACGTCATCAGTACGTCATCACTGCAATAAGTGATTTGCTGGAACCCAATACCATGCCTGCCCAAGTTTGAACTGTCTGGCTTTAGAAATTAGGGCAATATGGACATGTACTTAACATCATGTGACCCATGATGTCATCATTACGTCATCATAACTAAGTGATTGATTAGGGACCCACTGTCCTGTCTGTCCAGCTTTGAGCCAGCTGGCATTAGAAATGAGGAAGATATGGGCATGTACCTAAAATAATGTGACTGATGAAGTCATTGTTATGTCATCACCACTAGGTGATTCATAGGGACCTACTGACCGATGATGTCATTGTTACATACATTTTTAAGTGGTTGATAGGGACCCACTACCATGCCTGTCCAAGTTTGAACTGTCTGGCATCGGAAATGAGGGATATATGGGGATGTACTTAAAACAATGTGACCGATGACATTATTGTTACATCATCACCACAAAGTGATTGATAGGGACCCACTACCATGTCTGTCCAGGTTTGAGCCACCTGCCAGTAATATTAAGCGAGTACTATTATTGATATCAGTTAAGGAAATCCCATATCCATTCACAGCTAGCTAATCACAAACGTCTGTCGATATATCTTCGGAAAATCAAACGTCAACGGCGTGCTTGATCCACAGGTTAAAACTGCATAATTACCACGCATCACTAACCCCAATAACTTGTTCTGCACATGCGTGCATCCAAGAGTTAAAAATTGTTGATGGGTAAGAATCATATGGTAACAATAAATGCAAAATTTATTTAAGAAAATATAACATAAAAATGTATGTTCATAGCCAAGGTAGAATGATTTAAAAAAATGTATAAATTATATCTATACATTTATATTAGCCAAAAAATTGGATACCATTCAGCAGGCAGGCCAAGGGAGCTACGATCAGTTGAAACGTGTCTACCGGTATTTTCAATAACATTAAATTAAAATTGGGATTGTTTCAAAGGGACTTAGATGTTGGCGACATTTTGACAATTATTAAGAGGTATTTTAATGCCATACTACACAGACAGCTAGCATAAATGCAAGTAGAATACAAAATACCGGTACCCCTTCTCAAACTCATTAATAATTCAGAGTATTCAACCAATGGAGGGACTGTATTTGGTCACATGCATGTGTCTTGAAACCCGGTCACCCCTTGTTCGAAGCTTCATTGGTGGATGCATCTTGACATCCAATGAAATGCACTTATTGTTTGATCAGATTTCCCACTCTAGTGATCAATAAATTAATTAATCATCATATTCATGAACCACTAACTACTTATATACTGATAAACTACTAGAAAGAAAGTGTGCCTCCACTGGAGTTTGAACATCGACCCTTCCAACTGCTTGTACTAACTCTTCACCATTACACTACTGTTACGCTAGTTGAAATCATTGCCAGAAAAAAAAGAAGAATAAGCCATCTCTGGAATAATAATACAACAGTCAAATGGTAAAAAATACTTGCTAACATTTGAAAAAAATAGTATGTACAATATAAATGTTCGGTTTCGTCATTTGCATTAGAAGTCATTTCAAACAGTCATTGTTCATGTTTCATCAGGGGATTCCAAATATTTCGAAAACAATAAAACCCTAGAGGCGACGAAGGATTACAGAGCCAAACTCTCACCACTTATCCCCTGAAAATCCCAAATAATCGCATCTTGCCTTTGCCACTGCATTGGCCAGTAAATATTAAGCCATTTTCATGTAGTCAGTAGATCCAAAATATCCTTCATTCTCGAGCAGCAAGTTGCTGAAGAACTCCACCAAATCACTCATTTACAGCCATTTTGATGCATGTCAATAATTTATTCACAGTTTGTGACAAACTGGAAAACGTTGGCACATGCTGTCAGGCCTGGGCACTTAAACCAAACATTCAAACTTACCAGCACCCAGGCCTGACCGTGTGCCATTTCCCACAACTTTCAATCGACATGTATATCAAAATAGCTGCAAATGAGCGATTTGGTGGAGTTCTTCTGCAGCTTGCTGTTCAAGAATGAAGGATATCTCGGATCTACTGAATGAAATTCAAAATGCAGTGCACACTGTCTTGACTCACATGTAATGCACACTGCAGTATTTTGCAAAATGCCCCTGCTGCGTACTCGCCTGGCTGTATATAGAGGTTATTGACCAAGGGTGAGGTCAAGATGAGGGGATATTGGCCAAGTTCATTTTTTGCGTGTTTATGGACCGAGACAAAGTCTAGGTCCATAAAAACGCAAAAAATGAACGAGGCCAATATTCCCCCATCTTGACCGAACAAGCTTGGTCAATAAGGTTTTTATTATATGGCAAAAATGAATAAAAGCCCACTTTGACACACGCGCCAGGAACCCATTGCGTGGTAAACTGAAGAGCGAATAGAAATCAATCTAAAATTAGACTGAGTCTCCGCGACTTTCACTTGAAGTTCAACCATGTGGCATTCAAAACAGTTTGTTTTCCGACGTAAAACATGCGTTTTTATGGATGAAAACCGACATCTACTTTACTTCAATGGCAACTTCATCAGGAAGGCCGAATGCATTATCTAGAGACAAAAATGTGCATATTTGTGGAAGATTTGAAAGTTGAAAACCGGCGTTGAAATCACTGGAGTGGCGATAACTCTAAATAGAGCTGTAGAAGAATACAAACAAACTTGTAAGTATTAATTAGTAAATACTCTTAATTTGTAAGCCAATTACCAAATGTGAATGCTGAATTTCTTAGCTCATACAATATAAAACCTGCTTTCTTTGATGAAACTGTGTGCTAAGCTTACTAAGTTTCCATAATAATTATATTTCTTTGTACCACGATTGTAGTAGCGTTGTGAGGTAGCCGAACTTTTCTTTGTGTTTTTGAAGTCACAGCCATTTCAGCTTCGCTATAGTTTTTTATCTCCTAAGTCCAGCTTCATTCAATTCAGTCGCTTTTGATTCAGTTGTTTTCATCGAACTTGCGAGAGCCAGAAAAACTGCATTAATCCCTCTAATAAAAAGGTGAATTTTAGCTGTAAACGAAAAGGCAGAACGATTTTTAAATTAGTATTTGCCTTCATGTCACAATTTTTTTAGTTTCTTTCAAAATGTATGGGTTCTATCGCTATTTGTTTACGAAGAATTGTGACCGAATTTGGCACGCCAGTTTTTCAACAAGGAGACTTGTCAAGGCAAAACTTGTCATTTTTCGTCGTCTACACGAGCAAATATAACTTGTCATGGGAAAACTTGTCAAGGAAAACTTGCTCGTGTGGACTACGCTTAACCCTTCCAGCAGGATGGCAACCTTGTAGGAGGGTTATAGGGCCTTTAGTGAATAAAAACTTCCCGCTCCATCGGCATCGAACAATATAATAATATGATAAAGCGCGCGCCAAAACGCATGAAAATGGCCGACCTTTCGTCGGTAAAATACTGGACATGAAAAACTAATTTTTCACTTCCTTAGTAAAATTAAACGAGTTCGGTGTATTAACCATTAGGGACCACCACTTGTTTCGCTTATAGTTATAAATACTCGCCATGGAGCATGAACTTGAAAACAAAACTAATTTATTCTAACCAACATGGCAACTGGCTTTTGAGTTTTGTTGACGCGAAGCCGGTTGAGCAATATATGAAAAACGAAATTCTTACAAAACTAAGCAAAAAAAAGATTCTTACCGATAACTGTGGGCTCAAGGTCGACGAACACAGTCCGAGGAACGTGTTTACCGGCTCCAGTCTCGCTAAAGAAAGTGTTGAACGAGTCATCGCCGCCACCAATTGTCTTGTCACTGGGCATCTGGCCATCAGGCTGAATTCCGTGCTCAAGACAGTACAACTCCCAACAAGCATTGCCGATCTGTACTCCGGCCTGGCCAACATGGATTGAGATACACTCACGCTGAATGAAAGACGAGTTACTGTTAGTAGTTCCCACTGCAGAAGACTTAATATAATCTAGTTTTCTAACTAAACGAGACTCAAATTTTCACAAAGACGAGGGATTCTTTTCACGTTTTCACGGTCGGCTACGTAAATTCAACAATATTTTGTTGCATGAAACGCTACTACTCACCATTTTGTTTGTTCAAATTGTCTTGGTTAATATTACTAGAGTTCTTCGTGTTATTTAAGAGTCTGTCGCGTAGAAAGTAACGTTCTACAGCACAAAGACATTCACCAAGCAGGCAAGCTTTACCTCGAAGGAGAATTGAAACCGGCAGCGCATATATAATGACTAATTTAGTAATTAGCCGGTAACAAAACGAGCAGGGGCCTGGGACCGAGTTTATCAGAATTACTCTAAAAATGAAGTTCATCACATGATAGAGCACTGATGTTGAAATTGGCATGCATGTCAAGTTTGACTTGATTCAAGTGAATCTTGTCTGAATTATAAGCAATTGAAATTTCTTTGTCCCTCCAAAATTTTACAGTGAATGTATGGTTTGGAGGCCGGACAACGTTAAAAAATAAGAGAGTTTGTATAGGAAACTTGACATATTTGATGCCTTCTAGCCGATCATCAATATTAAGCCACAGTTCACCAAACTTTCCAGAATTGCTAAGTTTGATCTGCTCTATTGGAAAATAATGCTCACTTTTACTAGTTATATTATTAATTGAATTAGCTTAACTGACTCGGTTCCAGTCCCCCGCTCGTTTTGTTACTGGCTAATTGGGCAATCACTGTAGAGTTGTTATGGTAACAGGGCAAGCTTCTCACTGATTGGTTGTTGTGAAGTCACTTAGTAATTAATCCGGCGACAAGAGACGCAGGCAATTAATTACATATATTGAATACCGTGCGAGCAGACAGGAAAGGCAAAGAAATGAGAAACCCACCTGATATAAGTCTGTTCGCAGTGAGAAAGCCAGACATCAAGTTTTTGGGGTTTTCTGGCGTGAATTTATTGAACTTGATAAAAACTATTTTTCGCGCGAAAGAGCTTGTACGCCCCAACGATCCACAACAAGTCACGTGCTCAGCACTTGACAGGAATACGAAGTCCAAGGACTACGGCAAAGCTGACACAACGTAGGATTTTATATTGAATATTACAATATTTCGGCTGGCCAAACCAGCCTTCTTCAGGTACTAGATGTTACAAGTGAAGAGCTCTAAGGTAAGAAGATCTATAAATGTGGTAAATTTCGCAATAGAAATTGCGTAAACGGGAAGTGACGTAGACCAAAACTTGAAGTAGCAAAATAGTGATAAGCATTATGTTTCATCACGTATATTCATACCATATGGTTCTAGAGTTTTAGCTTTATCTATAAGGTGCGCTTCTCTGGCTTTACGTATTGAGTCTCTTGAGGAGTATATTATTTCTAGGGGGATAAGTTGCATGTCGGTGTAAGAGTGGTTAGGTCTAGAAAGAAAATGTTCAGATACAGTAGTAGGTTTAGATTTAATGTTAGGCTTGTCTACTGTCCGTCTGTGTTCATTAAATCTGTCTTTGAGGCGTCGCTTAGTTTCACCTATGTATTGCAAATGGCAACGATTACATTGTATCATGTATATGAGGTTTTTAGTATTACAGGTTATGTGTGAATTAATAAAGCGAGACTCGCCAGTGGAATGAAATGTGTATTGATTGAGGCCGTTAGTAATGTAGGGACAAGTTGCACAATCTTGTCCGCAGCGAAAGGAGCCTGGCGGAGCTTTAGATTGATTAGATGTGTTACGTGGTAGCTGTGATTTGACCAAAAGGTCACGAAGGTTAGAGCTACGTCGATATGCAACTAGAGGCAATTGCTTAAAAACGTCTTTGCAGCGGTTGGAAGAAAATAGTATATTAGTGTGCTTGCGTACGATATTAGAGATGTGGGGAAGTGCTGGGTTATATGTAATAACAAAAGGTATACGGTGGGTAGAGTTTTGTGAGTTAGTAGTTTGTAGAGCGTCGTTGCGAGGAATGTTAGTAACGCGTTCTATTTGTTTATTAAGGAATGTGCGGTTATAACCTCGTTTGTAAAGGTATGTTATTAATTCATTAGTACGAATTTTAAAAGTTTCGTCGGTAGAACAGATGCGTCGGAGACGAAGAGCTAAACTGAAAGGAATGGCTCTTTTAGTGTGAAGGGGATGACAGGATGATTTAAGGAGGTGTTGATGTTTATCTGTAGGTTTAGTATAGCGATACTTACTGTTTGTAAACACTGACGTCATTTATATATTTGCATATATAATGTGGTTGGCAAAAAAACCCGCGTGTTTGTATGACTTGTATGGGAACTAGCGATTTTGGCCTCACAAAATACATCTAAAGTCTCAATTCTGATTCCAAATCTTAATTCCTTTATAAGACTTATAAGTTAAGAGCATATAAGCTTCGATGAAAGGGCTTGCTTGCATTTTGGAAGAACAAGAAAGTAATTTGGCGATGAATAAGCACCGACCTGTGATATTTTATAAGCATCTGACTGGGTTCACGCTTCGTTTCTGCCAACCACAGAAAGCAACAAATGTGGCGTGACTGGCCTGTGTGACGTCACAGTAAGTATCGCTATATAAATCAGTCTCAATGTAATTGTTATCTATTGATACGGTAACGTCGAGAAATGGAACGTGAGTTAATGAGTGAGAACTAGTGAATTTAATAGTAGGATGAATATTATTGAGATAATCGATGAATATTTTCAGATGGTCTTCCCCCTCAGTCCAGATCATGAAAATATCGTCGAGATATCTCCACCAGGTGTGAGGTTTATAAGGGGCATTAGAGAGAGCGTTAGTTTCAAATTTACCGAGGAATAAGTTAGCGAAAGAAGGAGCCATTCTGGTACCCATGGCTGTGCCATGTACCTGCAGATAATGTTTACCATTAAAAGAAAAAATATTCATAGTAAGGATCATACGTATTAAGTCACAAAGTGTTTCGGTGGGAATGGTAGGATTAGTACGAGTGCAAAGAAAATGATTACAAGCATTAATACCTTCGTTATGTGGGATGTTAGTGTATAAAGATGAAACGTCAAGAGTAACTTGACAGGAGGCGAGGGTCGTCACGCAACGCTAGCCCGTGTGGTTACACACCAGTCTCGTACCCAGAGCTCATCTCCACAGAGAGAGCTCTGGTAACAGCTATTTTTTGGTCCTTGCTGATTGGCTGAAATGATAACGCATGCGTAATAATCAATTGAAATACTTAATCGTGATTGGATAATTGTTACTTGTCATGTAAATAATAAAGTTTGCGCATAGCGCATGCCAACCTCGTTCCCAGGGTCTTCTCGGTCAGATCCTACAACAACAATTTATTAGCAAATGGTATTGCCACTGCATTACATATGTAATTATATATATATAATAAATTTATTCATAAACTAATTACAATAATAATATAATAAATGGTTGAACAAGAGTAATTGTTTCAGTTTATTATTAAACTGTTTTTGGTGTAATTAATCGATTCCGTAACTGAAAGGCTTCAAAAATGAAATGTCCAGTTTTTTTGCAACAAAGAGGGTCAATATTGTTGAATAAAAATAAGGTATTTTCTTTGATATCTAAGTTTCTAAAGTGTTTAGTGTTTAGTGTTCCAAGATGGCGGCTACTCAGAGAGAAGACCCTGGTAAACGCTGAACTGTCACGTATTCTGATTGGCTCTTCGATTATGACGCAAGGGTTGTTCTAACAATGCTTTTTATTGGCCAAACGGACTGAGTCCAGAGAGATGAACTTGTATATAGATTAGATTGCTCAAATTTTATCAATAAAACGATTTTAAATAACCTTAAAACACATTGTGTAGATAGAGCAATAGCTGAAGTGCATTACTGGGTAGTTTTCTGGTAAGGTTCATCAGTGGGAAAGCCAGGAGAAGCCGTTAAACCTGAACATGTGCTATCGATCGCTTCGCTTCAACGCTAATGTATCAGTAAATTCCTAACCCGTGTATGCCCCCCCCCCCCCCCCCTCCTTCATCGACCACCCCTGGGCATTTGAACATTTTGAAAAAAAATCGATCAAATGCCCCACTACCAAGGCAGAAAAACTGTTCAAATGCCCCACCAGTTTTTCATCCAGGCTGTTCAAATGCCCCACCATCGGGGACCGGATCAGAAAAATTTACAAGGCAAAGACTATTGACAAATAAATGAAATCATTGTTTTATTCAGAATCTCTGACTCAAGCAATTCACAGGAAACACCGACGGTGAAAACCACCTTCAACCGGTCAGGGATGAGAACAATCATTTCTACCGGCTCGATCGTTCTTGGTTTCAGTTATATACTTTATAATAAACGTATTAATGGTTTGAAATTGAATATGTTAGCTTGCGTTCTTGGTATATAAAGTATGCAACAGGCACCAATCGGCCCGTCTTTTACCGTTTTTAACTCGCGCGCTGTCGAGGGTCGCAGCAAATTCAACTTATCACAAATCTTGTCACCCACTTAATATCACGCAGTCGGTCAAAGTTCATGAAGCAAAACATTTATAGGTTTAAACATAAGCAATTTACCTCTGAAAGTGGGCTTCAAATTTGGCAGGTTTACTCTATCAAGCCTCTACAAATGCGCAATCATTATCCTGGAATTCCTCGAAGACACGTACGTTCGCCATTTCGATGAGAGCGATGCGAATTTGTAGACAGAAAGAATGCATTTTTTGAACACCGATCAAATGCCCCACCCCCCACCCCACTGTTTGTCATCAAATGCCCGCCCCTGAGGGCTTAGATACTCGTCAAATTCCTCACCCTCGGGAGCAAGCCTCGGGAGCAAGCCCGGGGGGGGGGGGGGGGGGGGAGGGGGGATGCACGGGTTTGGAATTGACTGATACATAACGGAAAATGAACGGCTTTTTAGGATTCTCTTCTAGCTTAGATACATCCTGGTAGCTTTGTGATACCTTTCCACTGGTTCTTTATCCAAGTAAACTCCATTTCGAGCCATTTAGTAGACTTGTTTTCACTGCATCGTTCGCCGCGTGGAAATACCGTTAATCGCTTCTCGCTCACTCCGGATTGGGAAACCTATGGTTTGTACACGTCATGAACTATTCTTAGTTTACTCATCAACACTTGCTGTTACAACTATTAGCATTTCTATTGTTGGCGCACTTTTCTTTGATCACAATTGATCTAAGCACATGTTTCCTCAGCGGTAATCATGCATTGGCGCAATTTCCTTTGATCCCAATTGATCCGAGTACATGTTTCCTCAGCGGTAATCATGCACTCGACAATTTATAAACCGTTTCCCCACCCACAATTCTCTCTTTTGCTCTGATGAAGGGCTAGCGCTCGAAACGTCAGCTGCTACTCGCTTTCCACGGCGGTTAGCATACCTCAATCGACTTTAGTTGATTACATACCAGTGTTTATTCCCATATTTAGCTTGGCCGCCATCTTAGATCGCCAAATCACGTGACAAAATACTCCCAAATCTGGGAGTATTTGATCACGTGATCCAGCCTTTACTGAGTCAACGCGTCATCTCCCTTAGATTGACTATTATCATCAATTGTCAAAATCGCTAGAATTGATTATAATCATCATTCTAAGACAAACCCTAACCCGAACTACAAACCAAACCCTAACCATCGGACGAGTTCACGGGTAAACGATGGGTTCTCACTAGAGCTAGGGTTCACAGGTAAACGAGAAAGGAAGGTAAACGAGAGAATTTTTTTTTGAGCGCTCCTACTCGGGCTCGAACTCGTAGCCGTTTGCGTGTAGTGTTTGGTAGTACAGACGTCATGACCACTACACTAAGCGCGTCTACCGCCGTTCGGAATTCGACAATTGTTTATCTTTATACTTGACTGGTTTTTACCTCGAGGTTAATTAAATTGAGGATTATAATCAATTCTAGCGATTTTGACAATTGATGATAATAGTCAATCTAAGGAAGATACCGTGTTGACTGAGTAGCCGCCATCTTGGATCTGACCGAGAAGACCATGGCGACGAGGTTGAGAGCATGCTGGCCGAAGTACAGAGGCTCATCGAAAATGGCGATTTGCATCGATTTGCAATATTAGGGCATAGGCAAACCACAATAATGAAGTGAAAACTATAATAAAACGTGTTTACATATTGTTTGTGAAGTGAAAACGAGAATAAAACGTGTTTTACATTTTTTACCCTCCCTCCCCTTCCCCAACTTTTAAAGACTGCTCAATTCAAATTTTAAACTATAACCACAGGGAGCCCAGACTCGATATATATTTCCCGCTTTTTGGGTTACCTGTGGTATGTTTCATTGGCGATCTCGGAAGAGTTTATATAATTGCTCCTTGTGAATTCTCTTTTCCGATTCCTACGAAATAAATCTTCAATAATAAAAGATTGATACTTAATGAAGTTGTGAGAGTGGTTTTGGTTCTGTAATATAATGAGCAGACTGCAGTTTTTGGAAGGAGGGTAAAAGCTTTTAAATATAGATAACCAACAGGCATTTCGGTTAATAATCTTTAATCCAACAAATACCAATATGGACGCGATCAGCGAGCTGCGATAAAGAGCCGCAGGGTAGAAAGAACAGTAGAGAAATATAGTGATAGCTCCATCATAGGTGGACAGGATACAACTTATAATATGAGACAAATATAAACATACATTTGAGACACTCATCTATTAGTACTCTGAACCTGCAGAACAGCAGACTAAATTGTAAGCGTGCGTTACATGAATAAGTAGAGGTCAACTTCTTTAATTTACATACACGAGAAAAACAAAAATATTAAATTACATATATATACTAGGGGAGCAGAGAATGAATGTCACCGCGCTACCGGCCACTCCTAAAGACTGCTAATAATTCAGCTAATAATTCTTCCCTTCGGTAATTGCTAAGAGGATTTCAAATGAATTTTTTTTTGTTTCATGCAGCAAATTTTCTGCGTACGTATTAAAGTTCACCACCAATCAGATTGCACTGTGCTGGTCACGCAACACTCGCCAGGTTAATTTCTTTACATAATTTCATACAGTCAAATCAAGATGGTAGCCCGCGAGCAAATTTCTCTCTAATTTGGAGTCCCATCTCTCAAATGTAAGCAGTTTAATGTTTTATTTATCTTCACTCGTGCGAAAGCCTTCCAACAGGCTCAGGATATTTCAACTGGCGCTCTTGTCGGAGCCGAAGGATCGCGTTTTTTACCCAGATGGCCAGTGAATTTATATACGAGACGACGACCTGAGAGGGCTGCATGATGAAAGCTAATATTTCTCGTTTAAGCTTCTCTTCCGCCACGGCTTTGTTCTTTGAATCTCTGTGGATTGGTATACTCAAATATACTGCACAATACCATACAACTGAATAAGAAGTCTTTAACAAAGCCAAACTCAACTTCAACTCAAGAGCAAAGCTGAGAGGGAAAGTGAAACTGAACAGTGTCTTGTTTGACTTTAAGGTACGTTTCGTAGGTTTTATGCCACATTTCATCGCATTTCATTTTACTCTCGGTCATAATACATACCAGCGCAAACGGCCAACACTAAAATAATTTTGACCGCGTTTTTGGCTGGTTTACCGATCTCGTGACGATCTCTCTGTGTACCG
This sequence comes from Actinernus sp. WN-2022, assembly GCA_030867875.1. Taxonomy (NCBI): domain Eukaryota; kingdom Metazoa; phylum Cnidaria; class Anthozoa; order Actiniaria; family Actinernidae; genus Actinernus; species Actinernus sp. WN-2022. The sequence continues at coordinate 176,129,488 of JAOWCC010000577.1, read as the reverse complement.
CGTTCGCGTTATACTAGCTGGTATACTGAACAGCTGATTTATAGCGAAATATAGCGATTTACTAGCAAATATATATACTGTGGTTGAGCAGTTATGGGTTACTATCCTCTATCGAAGTCTGAAGACCCTGGGACGAGGTTGGTAATGCCCATGGCCGGCCATGGCCCACGGGCATATTATGACTAGTGAGATATGTTAATGTACGGCAAACTTTGATAGCCCTAAAAACAGATGAACTGAGTCATAATTTTAGAGAAAAACGGAGAGAAAGTGCAAAATGAGCAAGGAAGAACATTCCGAAAGTGAAATTTATTACCCTTCTGAAATAGAAAGTAACCCGGTTTATATAGTGAACAAAAACAACACTGCCACACTGATATATGGTCAACGCCAACGGTAAAGGCCGCTCCGAACACTCCGAGCAGCCAGCAAGGAATCGAGAGGTTCGTAAATAAACAAAAAAGTTCCGTGAAGAAAATGGCTACTGACACAAAAACCTTCTGTCGGTTCCTGGAGCCGATAAACAAGGAAAACGTAATATTTGCAACCCACAGGTTGGCCAAGCTTACGATTTGTATGAGCGATTAATGTATGGAAATTTCACTATTGACGTTGTAATGCTCTTACCTCTAATAAAATGTTTCAAAACCTTCGCTTTCCCTTGTAGTCATTACCTTTCGTGTCCATGGCGATTCTTGGGCCGTTTAACCTCGATTTAGGGTGGTTTTTGAATTCTCGATTTTCTCCCTCACCACCCTAAACACAGGCAGCCCAAGCTCTGTATTTGCACTGTGTGATCACTTTTGTATATGTCAATCCTATTATTTAACTTAATTCTCAGATAAAGAAAATAAACTTACCTTAAGAATTTGCAGCTGTTGTCCTGTTGTTTCTCTGGGGTCTAGAAATGGCGTTTTGGGTTATTTCTCTCACTTTGGATTTTTCTCACTTCTCTCTGTTACACTTAGGGGTAGACAGATTCTGCTCAAAAATTGTTGAAAAGTTGCTCAAAAATATCCCCAAAAGTTGCTCAAAATCGAAAAAGTTGCTCTCAAAATTTCAAAAGTTGCTCGCCCAAATTTACTCTTTTCACATATTTTCGTACTTGTTTTTTTGCGTCTATGATTTTTGAATCGTGCCACGATGTGACAATTAGCCCATACGTACTATAGGAAAATGAAATCGATGGAACAAAGGACATAAGCTGCTACTATTTGCTAGAAAAGTTAAATAACACATGCATATATAGTTCACCCTGGTTTATTTCTTCTCTTCCGTTGTTACAAAGCACAGTGTAAAAAACGTATACACTCTTGTTTCACATATAGAAATGAAGCAATCCTGCTCTCTGTTTCTATAGTTTCCACATAACAGTAACTAACAAGGGAGGGAATAACACTCTTGAACAAAAAAACGTTTCACGTCAGTTTCAGTTTCAATGAGACTACGCTCCTAGTGCCTTCTTTGAGCATTGTTGTATCTTATCATAACAGAAGCTTCCACGTAGTCTTCCAGAGCTCCATCCTGTTGTGCTGAGAGGGTGCTAAGAAGACTAAACACCATCTCGACCGCGGCAGAACTGGGCTGGATCAAAAGCAGCTTCTTGACAAGTGAAGCCCAGTAGGGAAGCGTGTCTTCGTGTGCCGCCCACCATGAAACCTTCTGATCCTCAGTCGTGCATACAACGCCATCAGCGGCAGCAAGATAATCAGGCAGCTCTGTTGCTAAGTTAGCAATGATGACGTCATTCATGAAGGGGAAATTCTTCAATTCTTGAAGAGATGCAGCTGTTGGCTGCAGTTCTTGGACTTGGACTGGGCAGCAGAGACGCGCTGCCTTGAATGCTCGCACTACAGTGCGGAACTGAACACTGAACTTCTCTTGATAAAAGTTCAATCCCGGTTGGATGCAGGCTTTAGCTTGGGCAATCAGTCGAGCTTGGAGATGGAGAGTACCGTTTGCAATTTCTCTTGCAATTGCCTGGGTAATAGGATAGTGCCCTACTCCAACAGCATTAGCGACAGCTGACAGGCGCTCATAACACGAGAATATGAGGGGTCCGTCGCCTTCAAGATAGTAAATGGCATTAATGAAATGCACACCAACATCAACTATAGCACCAAGTTCCAAGCGAAGATCTTGAAGGTCTTGGGGATCATCAACGATATCCAACAGGTGGTGACGTATAAGAGGCGAGAGCCTGTCATTCTCACGCAGGAAGGGCAGAACATCACCAAAGTAGTCTGACACTTGTTTAAGGACATCCCATTTACTCCACCAGCGTGTAACACTGTGTGAGCGCATTGACTGACCAGTTTTCTCCCTCCAGAGTAGCTTTGCATTAAAGCTATGGGCAAATAAATTTACCCAGTGGCGGAAGAATACATCCAGAACTCTAAACTCAAAATGAGATCCCACATTATTAATTGTATGCGAGAAACATACAACATCCATAACGCTTGGATAAAAGAACAGTAGTTGCCGTATAGCAGCCCCGTTAACTGTAGCACCATCTCGCATCCCAGCAAGCAGCATGCTTGGCCCAAAGTTGTAATTCACGGCAATGCAAGACATAAGCCTTTGAGCAAGTTCCTGCCCCTTAAGTGACTTGGCCAGGACCTCCAAGCATACAAGGCGTTGGGTGGGCTTGAAGTCTTCCTGGACAAAACGTATTACGATTGCCAGTGCCTCCCCAAGTCGAGCAGTCCCACCAAATATGATGGATACCTCTTTCACATTTTTTAGCTCATCCTTTATTTTCTCTTTTCTTTTTCCAGTACAGATGGGACCAGGTCTTTCATGTGAGTGCTCGCGGTAAGCCTGTGAGCGTACTTCTCAAAAAGTGGGCGTTAGGCATCTATCTTGGAAATTGGTATTCCGGCAAGCAACAGTGTCTCAACTACTTCAAAGCGAAAGAGTCGCATGTCTGCCGGCAAAGTAGAACCACTTACATTGTTTGACTCTCCTTCTTGCCTTTTTCGATACTCTCGATCCCACTTTGGTGCTTTTTAGACGCCACATGTTTGTGGACAGTGCTTTTCTTTACAGCAACGATTTCGTGGCACGCATTGCACCAGAGCTGGCCTTTAACACAGACGAAATGCTGGCCAGGATATTCTTTTATTCGGTCGTAAACCGAATGCTTGCTCATTGGATTTTGCATCCGACTAGACTTTTATTTGCCCGTGTTTTCGGCTACTTTTCGCTTTCGAGAGACAGAGCTTTCGGAGCCTGACAGGGCCTCCGCACCTTTATCTATTGCAGCCTGGATTGGATCGCTTTGAGTTTGCTCTTCATCGTCAGAAAGCACCGCCGTGGCGTCCGCCATTTTCGTTTGGGTACAGGAAACTGTACCATATTTGGAATATGTAATATTACCACAGGATAACCACCCCTATTTGGATTGCACATCCATATTTGGAACCTAACACCACAGCATACCCAACATGCACTTCAAAATACTTTTGAATTTGATTAAAAGACTTTAAAACAGTGAAAATATGTTGAAAATATACTAATTTTCAGAAAAGTTGCTCGGAAGTTGCTCACTATAAGAAAAGTTGCTCCAAAGCGAAAAAGTTGCTCGAAATCGTGAAAGTTGCTCAAAAGTTGCCGAGCAGAATCTGTCTAGGCCTATTTACACTGGGTCTTTAAAGACCGATTTAATGAACACAGACGAGCAGAGCAGACAATTTAATATTGTCAATATTAAATCTAAACCCACCACAGTTTCTGAACATTTCATTTCCTGCTCTAACCATTCTAATACTGACATGCAACTTATCCCCTTAGAAATATTTTTTTCTTCGCGAGACTCAATTCGAAAAGCCAGAGAGTCATACTGATCTTATCGACATAGCTAAAACTCTCGAAACTCTCGGCATGAACAAACATGATGAAACTTAATATTGGGTTATCTTGTAGACCCGTGCCTTGTGTTATCTCAAATCCATATTTTCACTTACGTCATTTCCTTTTTCCTCTTAGATTGTGTAATTAGCTTCATATTCATACTTATCTACCTGATGAAGAGCCAGCCGAAATATAGTAGAATTAATATATACGTTGTTCGATCAGCTTTTCTGTAGTCTTTGGACTTGTTTACTTATTGATAAATAGACGGAAAAAGCAGAAAGCTGTACTAATGTACAAAATATTAAATGAAATGTCTCCCAAATTCCTAAAAGACCTATTTACATCTGATTTTCTAAGAAATGTATATCCTTCATATGCATGCAGTGGTGCTGACCGAGAAGACCCTGCCACACCATCTCCCAATGTATCCCCCCAAACAAATTCCATACAATCAAGTGAGAACATCTTAATAGAGGTAATCGGCTAACTCTGTTGCCACCCAATTCAGATCATGTGATGTAAATACCCATTACTCTGGAGAATTGACTCTGAAAATTAATTTTATTCAGATAGGCATGACTGCATTATGATTAGAATGAAAAAGGAATATTAAATTCCCCAGAGTAGCATCTGTTTACATCACATGATCTGAATTGGGTGGCAACCGGCGGCAGCTCTATCTATGCAGGCCTTTAAGAGAAATCTCGCCCAAATGTGATTACCAGGTGCGCACGCTCAATCGTGATGTAACGGTTATTTTAATTATATATTTTTAATTACAATATTTAGGATATTGCTATTATTGTGCTCCTGATAAAACTGTATATTGCCTTCCTAATATTACCTACTTTTTATATGTAAACAAGAAGCCCTGAGTGGCTTTAAATCGGGCCACCTATAAATAGGTTAATTAATACATGGAGTTCTAGCATATTTTTGTACCATACATGGTTTGTGCTAGGGGAACCGGAAAATTGATTCACTAGTGACTCATGCTCGTGATAATTTACATATAAGAGAAGAGGTCAAAACAATGGATTTCGAATGGGACCCAATTTTGTCAGGGGAGGTGGTGGGTGGCGGGTAATACCCCCTACCCCTTTTTTCGAGGGTGATTTTCTCGCGTTGTAAAATAGGGACACCTGATTTTATTGCAGATTCACGTTTTTCTCTGCCTGTAGAAACTAGAAATATAGTTACTTCTTTAATAAGTATTTTATTCAAGAAGATATTTGTGGTCAAAAATCTAGATTTTGCCAAAATAGGTGGTGGGTTCGGGGTACAACCCCCTTCCGTCAAAATTGGGTCCCGCCAGAGCACCATTGTTTTGACCTAGAGCTTCCCTAATGGGATGGACCTTTTGTAGGAATGCAATCACATCTTAATTCATCGTATATATTCAGGGTACTGTTCCGGATAAAATTAAGTAGCGTCTCGAATATTCATCGTATATTATATAAAATAAAATAATTTTTTTTGAGAAATTCCACTCTGAAGCTATACGATAACCTTAAACGCACTTGTATGAGATCGGTAGTGTTATTAACAAAACATGTTTGTAAATGCTATTTTCCACCTTCTTCCAATGCTCAACCCCCAAAGGTAGTCACGGTCCCTTACGGGAGCTTCCAATTACAAAGTTTTACTTATATTTCATACTCATCAGTCTTCTTGATTTCAGTTCTCGGCCCCCCCCCCCTTGCATCTCCCCTGCTAATTGTTGACTAGTCCCTAATGTTTAATAAAATATTGTGTTGATTTCATGCTAGCCTGGGTGCCAGAGGTTCTACTGCCCTCTCTAAGCCAACGTTTAGGAACTACGAGAAGGCTGGGAGAACCGGGTAAGTACAAAACACTGACCCCCGGTCCATGGATCCCCTCATGGACCCCCTATAAAATTTTCTCAAATTCTAAAAAAAAAAAAAAAAAATGCGAAATGTACGTTATCCTTTCCTTACGATTTTCGCTTCGTTTAAAATGTTTTGAACAACAACTAAGGTCATGCTGACAAATAAGTCTGATGATGAAGTGCGATAAGGATCGTGAGAACATGTTATTTTGATTGCCAACGGAGCGGTGCTTCTTTGCATACTTAACTTACTAGTTCGTTCGACGAAGGAGAACGCATACTAATCTTGCAGTGGACTATGGAAAGCCATTTGGTGCAAAATTCAAGGTGTTCAGCTTCTACCACATTCAACAAATTTCGTTCAAGCTCAAGTATTTTTTCCACTCAGATTCAGCAACACTGTTTTCAAGGTCAAGGATATCACAGCATCACATTCAACATCCAAAACTCATTCAAGGTCAAGCTAGTATGTTCGGCTCACATTCAATAGATTACTATCACGCTCACAGAAAAATACGTTCAAGGTCAAACAAAAAAATGTCGCACATGTTCTAGGCAGGAAAACACGATCAACAAACTCAAAAATACTGTCAACAAACCGCGGGACGTTGTCAACAAAAACACGCTCGTTCCCAGGCTTTCTCCTCATTGCCTCGATCTGGTGTTGAGCACGCGGTTTTGTCAAAATGGAGGCCGAAGGTGGATCGAGTGCCATCCGAATGAAGCTTCTTTAGCCGGATGACAGAATTCGAAGATGCATCCGCGAAGAGTTGAACTCTGGATCCGCTCGAAACTCTTCACAGGCATTGGTTGGCCGAACAAGAGATTTAATCTGTTCGTTGGCTTCGTTTGCATCGCGACAACTCCAGATTAGGTCGGGTTTTAATACATGTACATGTAATATAGTCCTAAGACTAGGTCAGAATTATATGTAGTATATAATGTAAAATATGCTACATGTTGAAACAATTACTGTATTATATTAAATTATTAGAATACGACATTATAGTTGGGTCTGGATAAGGTACAGGTTGAATTTTGTTTTGAACTGAAAGAGATTTAAACTCAGTTTTGAGTTCAGTAGGGATAGTTTGCCAAATTTTAGATAAAGAAAATTTAAATGTATAGATAAGCCATAGTTAGTTCTTACATTGGGTCGATACAGATTTTTATTTTTTGCATACCTGGTATTGTAAGTATGTATTTCAGATACCAGTGTAACATATTGGGTGAAAATACTTTGCGCATTGGAAAAAGAAAAGTTCCCTTGCCCAAGAAATCTGTGAAAACCAGCAAGCAGATCATTCCAAAGACTTACTAGATAACTTCCTTGAGGATGAAGAAATCAGCGAAGATCATGAATATGTACTCAAATATGACATGGTTCTGCTAAAGGGAGAATTCGATTTGGAAAATGGCGCGGATGAATCGGCCATAAGATCAGAGTTGAAAACAGTTTCCCAAAAGAAGTTCCCTCTTATCAGAGAAACAAATTTTATTTCATCTAATTGTCCACCTTGAAACTAATAGCATCTCGGAAATATGGGTCCACGTGAATCCAAATGACCTCAACTGCACTAAGGTGTCTTCACTAATGTCAAACTTTAAATAGCCACTTGTGTACACTGAGAAGAGGACTGCGTAGTCTTGGACTTCCAGTCCAAGAGCAATAGTCGGATATTTCGTAACAGTTATTCTAGAAATTCAGAGCATTGGAGATTTCTTGCAGAGGATAAGACTTGCTGAAGGGGAGCAACAACAGATTCAAGTCTGATAACAACATTCTCTCGAGCAGATAAATCAGATGTATGAAAATACCTTTCATAATCGTTTAATACTTCAATGATTGACTCAAAATCCTCCAAACGTTTGTTGACTGATCACCATCATGGTTCGATTCAGGCGCCATATTGATTTCGGTGCACACCAGATTGAGGCAATGAGGAGAAAGCCTGGAAACGAGCGTGTTTTTGTTGACAACGTCCCGCGGTTTGTTGACAGTATTTTTGAGTTTGTTGATCGTGTTTTCCTGCCTAGAACATGTGCAACATTTTTTTTGTTTGACCTTGAACGTATTTTTCTGTGAGCGTGAAAATAATTTATTGAATGTGAGCCGAACATACTAGCTTGACCTTGAATGAGTTTTGGATGTTGAATGTGATGCTGTGATAGCCTTGATCTTGAAAACAGTGTTGCTGAATCTGAGTGGAAAAAATACTTGAGCTTGAGCCTTGAACGAAATTTGTTGAATGTGGTAGAAGTTGAGCACCTTGAATTTTGCACCAAATGGCTTTCCATAGTGGACTCCCTGTGGTCATGTGTGGGCTACCTGTGCTTCCCCAGGCGAAAGAAATCGAGATTCGGGTAATAAGTTCATGTCCTAGATACAACAATAGGTTAATTACGTTCTATTATGTTTCGGTCATAGAACGTCAGTAACATATTGGTGTATCTAGGACATGAACTTATTACCGAGATTCGTGTACACGATGCTGCATTCACCAAAATGGCCGCTCGCATGGACTATATCGCAACCCCGCCGTCGCAGTGCACTCTGGGATGGATATCTCAGTTTTCCATTGTTGTTGTTGGGCGGCCATCTTGGATTTAACAATAGAAACTGAGATATCCATCCCAGAGTGCACTGCGACGGCGGAGTTGCGATATAGTCTATGGTTCCTTCTGTTTTGCTCGCGATCGGTAAGTTACTTGCCTTATTTTCCGACAACCAATGCAATGATGTTTCAAAGGTTCGCTAGTACAATTGAGCAAAGTACAATTGAGTGTGTAGTACATTTGGAGGCCTGACAAAGTCCAATATGCCGTCTGTTTTGTACCTTGAACATTCAAGTTTCAGGCTCTTTCTCGATATATCAACGACAATGAACTACGTATACAGCAAAACAATACCCTGAAATACAAAGAACCCTAACCCCAGAATACAATGAACTACAGCAAAACAATACCCTGAAATACAAAGAACGAACGAAAACAATAGAGTTGTCATTGTCCTGAATTTCAGGACGTTGATATATCGAGAAAGCCCCAAGTTTCAACTCGGCCATAATTATTTATTTGTGCTGAACCCGAGTGAATATGTGATCGAAAGAAAAATATGCTGTTGGCTTGCTCGCTGCATTAATTGTGCTGTTCGCTTTGCCGATACCAAAACTGCAAATCGTCAAGATGCTATAAATCATACCTGAAGGCTGAAGAGAAATACATTCGATATGAATATTTCAGTGTGAGTTGTGAAGAATCTTTTTAAATACTACACATATGTGCATCGTCGTGGTTTCATCGTGGTTATACAAATTGACACTGTATTCAGGGTATAACCACACTTGGATATGTCAAGGAACTTAAATATCAAAACACGGTGAGCCCTAATATGCTCAGAAATTATTCTGCAATAACAATGGACACTCAATATTCTGCAGCCAGCCTTGGTCTCACTTGAAGAATAATTTGAATCAATATTTTATGTTCTACGCTGGAGTGTAATCACTAACACTTAGTCAGTATTAATACTATTATGGAGACAGCCTTGGTCATGAAAACTGGGATGCAGTTTATACACATCTGAATAGGGTTGATTGTGTTCTATACTAACTCCTATGTACTATATATTTAAAACACTAATTGGAGTGGTATTACAAATGTTGAGAAAACAATTGAAACCTGAGAGGCGTTACATGTAGTTCTCATACAAAAAAATGTGTCGAACGCACTTTGATAATCCATGATTACTTCTAGTAATTCCCGTTCGTATCATGCGATCAATCGTCGGCAATTTCCGCGAAGACGAATGACGCGAAGCGTGGACAGTGTCGAGGAGCGAAGCACCGCTTCACTCCTCGGTGGAAGAGCTTCGTACCTAACTTTTGCAAAGTGAGAACCTCTGGTACCCAGGGTAGAGTTAACGCCATATCCTGCTATATTTTGGTTCCCGAATTTATATAAACATGTTCATATAATATGATTTTAAAAGGACCCTGTCAGATCGAGAACTGAGAAATCGCGAGAAATCGGGTCATTTCTACTATACTTTCCGAGAGGTTAATAACAATGAATAACAACACAACCACAGTCAATTGATATAAAAGTTATCATGTTCAGTTTTAATTAGCTACTTACATTTGCAAACTGTTGTCTCACTGTTAGTATAGTCTTAATGTTGATCACATCTTAGCGATCTATCACGGTATCAGACTGTCACGAGTGGATCTGGAGCATGTGGCATAAATAAGTAATAAATTCCCGTCCAAAGCCCGCGAAACTCCTCTCAGCTTTAGAAAAATATATATTCGCATTTCACTTGAAGAAACATTTGGTTTACTCAAAATAATAGCAAGATTAAAGGTTTTGCTAAGTCAAAACTCTGCTCATATCGCCATCTTGAAAAACAAGCACTGTGTTCAGCACAGTGCAATCTGATTGGTACGATGGCGAAAAGAACTTCGAAGGTGCAATCTGATTGGTTGACGACGCAAAGTCTCGACACCAAATTAAAAAAAATTAAACTTGCGATTTCTGACTCGTGCCGGCCAAAGGCCTGGCCCGAGTAATAACTGATATGATGATACTACCGTGTCTAAATAAAGTTTATGTATGTATGTAAAAGTAATTTCCCTAGGTAATTTTCCACATGGTCGATTTATCTTGGGTTACACACATTTGTCTGTCCCGTGGTGAACTGTTGACTCCTGTTCAAAGGTGAATGAATTCAACGATTTAATACTTATGCACTTATCACCAGCCATCCTGGTGGGTGAACACGGGAACATCCCAGGGGATTCGTTCACTTTTGCAGCCAGTTTTAATCCCGGGACTGGATGTTTTTTTTTGGAATTTTCCTCGAGAACTGGGGAGATGTCGTCATATTTCCTCACTACAATCCTGGCAGCAGTGTTCTGGATACGTTGCAGCTTATCAAGCTGAACAGCCGGAAGACAATACAATATGCTGTTACAACTATCGAGCTTAGCTTAGATGTAATACGTGGACGAGTTTCACTCACTTTGACCAATATACTTTCTAGAGTGATTTTACTTAACCCGTGAAATATATACTAGCGTAATTACTCACTATTCTTGGGTTGCAACCAATCCCCAGAGATTCAAATGACAAAGCCGTGGCGGCCATGTTGGTGGAACTAACAAGAGAAGCTAATAGTGAGGAATCTTTTGTTAACGTCCACCAACATGGCGGCCATGACGTCACGTGCAACCCAGCAATTACACTCTAATTATTTTGTTCTCTTTTGTCTTTATCTTGGTATTACACACTAACTAATAGTTTCTGTTTCACGGTTAAGTAAAATCACTCTTAATATGAATGACGAAATAGTACTCTAAAGTGCCCCTGGGGTAGGGATTATTGGTACCTTTTTGTTAAAACAAAATCTGCCCTTGGGTATTCGGGGGGGGGGGGGTTGGGGTTGGTTGACATCATTGTACAAATGCCCGGCGGTTCACCGGGGTATAATATAAAAATAAAACGAGAAGAAAAGATATGAAACCGGGCTTCCTGTGGTAATAGAGGTTGGAGCAAGGGCGACGTTCGCAGCTTTTCTTAGCCGGTGTACTTTACAATTAAACAAGAGGCCCGGGGTGGCCTTAACTCGGGCCACCCAGGAATAGCTGAATACATGTAGTCCATGGAGTTCTAGCATATTTTTTGTGTCATGGTTTGTGCTATGGGAGTCGAATAATTGATTCACTACTGATGCTCGTGATAACTGAAGGGCTGCCGTGCAAAAGGCCATACAAGTCTAGTCCCACACATTTCTGGCTTGGTAATACTTTTTGTGATTGGGTCGATGAGATCCTTGTGGTTTATAATAGCCGTAATGATACAAACCAGTACAAATCACTGGGATCTGTTAACACAATCAGAAAAAAATCCAGCCAGATGCAGTACATGGGACTAAGCTGGTGCCACATATGTAAGCAATGGATTGGTTAATCGAATTAAAAATACCACCATACAAAATATCACATAAAAATTAGTACAATGTATGCCGACTGAGTTTGATTAGCAAACATCTAATCAGTAACCACCTTAAATCTATGTATTCATCTATGTGGTTCAATCTATTTAGAGGAGTTCTGCAGTTCCATTTTATCATGTCTATAAACTTTCCTTTCAATAATAGTTTTCTTTCATGTTGAGCATTTCCGTTTTCCTACCATTCACACGACATGTATATTCAGTAGTTACTCGTTTGGAATTGGACTGTTCCGTCATTGGGTTTCGGTATTCGGTATTCAGGTCGTGCCAGTCTCCCCCAGGTGACACAAATCAGAGTAAAATCAGTATATTGTTCAGTAACCCCGTTATACCCGTGAAAGGCAGTTATGACAAATACGATCTGTAAATAAAGATCATAATTATATTTTTCTATGTTTTGTACATAAACTATATTTTAACACAAATGTAGGCTTTGCGAGAATTCAGTACAGACGTTGAATGAATTCTGTAACATTTTACTGACTGAAAATAACTAGTTCAAATGACCACGAAAACAGAGCAGTTGTGATTTTACTATAGGTGCTATAAATTACAAGAATGTTTTCGAAGTATTGGAGAAAACAACCAAATTTCTCGTTGTCACTATTACATCAGTTGACTACCAGAATCCTTCTCCAATTCTTTTTCTTATTCAGATTCATTAACTCCCGAGATGAACAAGACAATGGTCCAAATAGACCAGTTGGCGGTAAATTCCTTCATTTTGAAAGGGGTGCAAACATGGTGCGAAATAGTGTTTGAATGGGAATCCGATGCCAAACAATTTCCGTAAAATCGAATTTCTGAAATATTCACAGTCTGCAAACAAGATACCAATGAGGTTAAAAAGTAACTGATCAAAATTTGAGGGATCAAATTAATGGATTAACCGCGAACTGATCTATTAGAAGAACAAAAGAATCAGCGCAAAGAATTCTGGTAGTTGTATTCAACTGACGTCATAGTGTAAACATAACCTCGTTACCAGTGGATTCAATATGGCGGCCGGCGCTAAAGAATCTGGGAACGAGGTTGGGGCTAATGTGTTAACAGCTCTTTCATAGCAATGTTTATTCAACTAATTACTTTCGCTTTTGAACAGGAAAATATTGTTTTGCCAATTCAAGAATCATCGCCAGCAAAACCAAACCAAAACAAACTGAAGAACATATAACAGAAAGTGACGGGCATGAAACGGTCTGATAATGTCAGAATGTTGTCCTTTGAACTCTAAGTTGTCAGTTCTACCATGTTGCCTTGCTGGTAGCATTGAAAGTTCAATCGTGTTGGTTAAGTAAACGTAGCCTTGCTGGTAGCATTGAAAGTTCAATCGTGTTGGTTAAGTTACTTGGGCACGGCACCCCTAACTTGGGCACGGCACTCCTAACTCGGGCACGGCCCTCCAAACAGGCGGGCCGCGACTACATTTACACAGGGTCTCAGAACCCCTAGATTTTCCGACACGCGAACCCGGAACATTTCCATTTACACGACAAAAATAAGTGGCACCGTTCCGAAGATGTTTGGCACGCGTACCGTGTCCAAAATACTTGTCGTGTAAATCGGGCTAATGTGTCTGGTATAAGAGCACCACAATTGAAATGTAACTGAAACGATTTTGAAACAAAAAGACTACTGCAGCTCACACAGTCAAGATTTCAATTCTGTCAAATAAAGTTAATCCAACGCATACTAAACAAGACCTCCGGTCCGTTAAACGGGGGTGACAAATAGCCTGAAATACAATCACCTCCCCAGCTCGTTCAGACTAAGTGACAACTCTAAGAAGGCTTGTTTGAGCAGTTTCATGTTTCTCAAAAGTAACCCGCATAATGTTTCCTTGTCCCGATCATTCCCTTCCAAACCACGGCCGAAGAAAACCCTCCCAAAAAGTGTGCAATGTCCCGGTATTGTTTCCATTTTCCCAGTTAAAGGAGAACCGACGACTAAACAAATTTGTATTCAAGAGAAATAAGTTCTGCTATTTTATTTCTTTGTGGTGCAGGTCTAAAGAGGAAATACATTTGAAGGTCGAAAAATAGCCGATTCTCCGCTGATAAAGCTAGTTTGTGTGGCGGCTCAATTCAGTGCCTTTTTCACCGTATCGTACGTGATGCATACCAAGGAAAAACAACCACACCTTCAGCACAAAGAAAACACAATAGTGCGCATTTATGAGTCGTTAGTCCATCTATTCAAAGCCGAGAACATGACAAAACTAATTCATTCCCCGTATCGTACGTCACAGATTACAGGAATTGAGCCGTCTGTACTTAGCGACGGTTGGGAGGAAGATATGCATATTTTCTTTTCTTTAACGGAGTAGCACGGAACCTCTCGAGACCTGTATTATGATTGCACCCATAATACTATACTTCAATTTTTTTTGTACTGCACTTTCTAAAGGTTAGGGTGTTTTCTATTGTTGGGTAGGCCAATACTGTCGCTCGTTTCGAGAAGTTCCACCCGACCCCTTTGACGCAAAACACAGTAAAATAAATTTTGGTACGAGTCTTTTCATGTTTAGATCTACTCATTGAGCTAAAGTTGATTTTAGGCTTCATTTCTCCTTTAAAAACACCGGGTCTCCCGATTCCTAACATTTTCTTTAGATTCCCGGCAACAGTTTGCTGTCGTACCAACACAGGCTTCCTTAGAGTTGTCACTCCCCGTCAGTAATCGTCAACAGAGCTGTCACTGAGGTATAAAAGACGTTTCCATTCTATGCTAAGAAAGACCACTGTAAGTGACATTGCAAACCAGGAAGAGGTCGCATGCAAAGGTTAGGAGCAGGACATCGTACGTCCATCAGTTTCTTCCGTCGCCACGACAGCGAGGCGTTCAACATCTTCCACATACATTTATGGATAGCCAAAAGTATTACGTGTGTCGTGCGTGATATATCACGTGTTCTGTGACGTAGAAGAGTTCGCCGACCCACTAGATTTTTTAATAGCGGGTTTTAGGTATAAGTCCTCACAAAGAGTCAAAACATCAGCTCGGTCCTCTTTCCGGTATGCGAGGCATCGACGAATGAAGTTCTGAAATTTCACATAAGAAATGTTTAGAGAGACTAAATGGAGGATATTACGTGGCCGCGCGGAGATACGGAATCATGTATCTTTCAGCAGCCATGTAAGTTACTTTTTATTACATGAAAACCAGTTGGTGAGCATTTGTTAAAAGAAGTTCAAAAACTCATGAATAATTAATGAGCATTTTGTCAAATCAGTCACGTGCATGCTCCTTTATACCTGATAAAATCTCATCATTCTCAAAGGCCCGCGGAGGGATTTGAATTCTGTCCCAGACGGAAACGGGGTTAATGATTGAGACTATGGAATTTCTATTGATGTTTCAGCTTTCTCATTGAATTGCTAATTAGGATGAACGTTATATATAAAGAATACTAATGAACATGAAATTTTATATAAAGCTTCATCCTAATTAAGAATTCACTGATAAAGACCCAAAGATAGCAAAAAGTACACGGATCATCAGGTACCCAGATAATAAATTTTGCACTAAATTTACTAATATCAGCAGACTACCGAAATACACAGATAATATTTTTGAAATGAAGTTATCCAACTACCATTACTTGTTTACCGAGCCACTGTTTAGTTAGATTATTAAACCAAACTCAAAGCCGTAAAATAATAAAAACGTGCATATTTTGTGCCGGTGTCAAAAAATTAGAGTCTGCCGTCATGTCAGTCACATCGCTTTCCAAGTCTTGAACTTTATCGAGGTAAACCACGACACCAAATCCTTCAAATGCAGGTTCTTCTTGCATTGCGAAACGCCGCTTCAAACAACATAGTATGGTAATTTCTTCATGTCATTCCCTTGAGATGTTCGTAATTGCAGGCGATGATTACTCGAGTATTTTGCATGGCGTTGTGAATACAAAGGTTCAATGGTTCATTAAGTAACCATTCCCTTGAGATGTGCGTCTTTCTTTCATTGCATTCTTAAAGCGTTTTTGAAGCCGTTTAAAACACTCACAGCACGTGTTTTATCAAGTCTAAAAATTATCGGGCTTCGCCCTCGAATTTTTAAACTTGATACAACACTGTTGTTCGTGTTTTAAACAGTACATAACGCATGCGCACTGTTTCCATGTCCTTAGCCTCTTATGTAAAGATGCCTTGTAGCCAATCAGAGTACATGTAGCGTTTGGGTTATTTTATAACATGTAATTTGAGTTACCTATACACCCCATTCCAATATGGCGGATACACGGCCGGAGCGTTGGGGAGGGACACGAAAACGAGGGTAGTTAGGCGGAAGTCGATGTCAAGAAGGTCATGAGGCGGGAATTTCGTGCAAGTTTTGAAGTGAGTTTGTTTTTCCGAGAGGGTTGGAATAAGTAGATTTTATCCCCAGAGAGTTAGAAAATATGGCGGATATTCAGGCTATCATTTTCACTGAGGGATATATTATTCAGTGAAAACGATAGCCTGAATATCCGCCATATTTTCTAACTCTCTGGGGATAAAATCTACTTATTCCAACCCTCTCGGAAAAACAAACTCACTTCAAAACTTGCACGAAATTCCCGCCTCATGACCTTCTTGACATCGACTTCCGCCTAACTACCCTCGTTTTCGTGTCCCGCCCCAACACTCCGGCCGTGTATCCGCCATATTGGAATGGGGTGTATACAGCAACAATGCCACCAACGACAACAATTATAGGTTATACCATGATCGCCGAGGAACGGAACAAATCTCTGAGAAGTTTAGTTTTCTCTGCCGAAACTAAAGACGTCGCAGTCGAGTTGCTTTCGAAAACGTTTTGTTTAATGCTTGACTGAGCGCCATTGATTAAACGACCCTGGCTTCCCCTGGGGAAAAGCGTGTTGTTTTTGAGAAGAATAACACTAAAATACAATGTAATTATGCGGTTGACTAAATATTCAAAGAGCATGAATGGATTTTAATTACGTCACGTTTATGGTTTTAAGTATCCCACATGGAAGAAGCGGGTTTGAGAAATTAAGAGAAGAATATGCAGATTGAAATACGTGATCCCACATGGATTGCGTTGAAGGTTATGATGAAGACAGGTCAGTTTGGATTCAGTATTTTTCATCCGGGAGCGCAGGGCTAGTTGTGCCAGAGGGGAGCAGGAGTCGATGCTTTTGACCTTCTCACTTCCAGCCTGCATTCTCTTCTAATTTTCCCTCATTACGCATGCAGGGGAAATTTAGAAATATGCATTGTCTCGAAATTTCCCGGCGGGAAATTTCGAAACAATGCATATTTCTAAATATCCCTGCCATCAGGGAAAATTAGTGGTTTAAATGTGCCTCGGAGAACAAAAGAATCCGAGGCTACCATGGTATAATAATAAATTATTATATACAGTTGTTTTTTGATAATTTATATTATTATTACTCCAAAAAAATGTATTGTTATTAGCTAGTATTATCGTAGATAGTATAAGTATTCGAATTGTAATATTTCTAAATCTTCAACTTAATGAACACTTTAATACCTTGGCCTCGGCACTGACAACAGGTTTGGTAGGAAAGTCCACCTCTCTGGCCTTGAGGATGGTACGGTTCTCCAGAATGGACGCTTGGGTTTGGTTATGACCAAATGGCTACAGGAGTGAACAAAAATAACGTAACTGCTCATGATATCGCTCCACTTCGATGTAATGTACCTATCAATGTTAAACCCGGGGGTGGCCGGGGAGTTCTATCATAATGAGCGGCCCGGAGGTCGGGTCTTTTGCCCGTTGGAGGCTCCAACCTTGCCTGCCATCTAAGGATTATGTGCAAAGAGACCCCTGGGATTGAGGCAATAATGTATGTGCACCAAAATCCCACAATGACTGCCAGCAAGCATGAGCAATGTCAGGAAGCGAAGGTAAGCTCACCTTTTTCCCATAAAGCATCTGATAAAAGATTACACCAACCGACCAGACATCAACCTAGGGAAGAAAGGTGATGATTTACTTTTGAAAAGACACTGGGAAATTATTTGACCAAATAAGTGCGCTGATCATGACCATGATTTCTTTTCCTAGTAAAGAGGCACAACATCACATGATCTAGCAAGTACTGTTTTGTCAGGCCTCAAAGTCACCCATGTGGGACAGGACTTTGAGTGCATTCTATTGTCCGTATCACCACTTCTGAAAGAGTGCTAAAGTCACTCCAGATGATTTACATTGAGGAATAAATAACATGCAACACTTCATACAATCTAACCAATAAAATAAGTCCTAAAATCAACAAACAAACAAATCTGCATACGAAAAACAATATCATTGCTCGGGCACATATGCAGTTTAAGTACTGATCCAGCTAAGAACAGGAGCACTAAACGGCAAGGAATTTACAAAAAGGTGTTAATTTTCTATTCTTCTTGATCGTAATCGCATTGGTTGATACTCGTACACTCAATAGAAAACTAGCAAGGCAATATATTTTCAATACATAGTTTTTGATATTTCAATTTGATAGCCTTGATCAAACTACTTGGTCTGATTTCAAAGAAATTCATTATTGGGGAAAGTTCTCAAATTTGTGATTCAACTATCTTTTGTCTTCCCCCTTTCCGATTGGCTGAATGGTATTTCTTTCAGTTTTCACAGCCAAAAAAAAGACCAACAGCGTACTGTTTCCTTTATCTTTAGTTTATAACTTTGACTGTGGACATCTCAGACAGCACTTAAGGCATATTCAAGCAAATTCATATTTGGGAATTGCTCATTGCCGCACCCTATTGTCTTTTGCTCCTGTTCTTTGGCGAACCTATTGCCATTAGTCTTACTTTGGAGGAAATTTTCGGTGGTTCCTTGCCAACAACAAAGCACTCTGGGGGTAGGTACCAGTAAGTTCCTGCACCCTGTGACGTCAGTTCCATACTGTCATCATCATCACTCTCGAATATTTTACTGAGACCAAAGTCTGTGATTTTAGTCTCACCACTTAATGCACCCGTCCCAACCAGTAGAATATTACCTAATGTAGGAAACGTACATCACGTGTCAGCACAGCAACTCAAGCCAGTCCGAGTGTCTTGGCATGTTGTACATCAAAAATCACGGTCAATCACGGTTTCTGGTAAACTATCCACCCACCCCTACTCTGGGTGCCAGAGGTTCTACTGCCCTCTCTAAGCCAAAGTTTAGGATCGACGAGAAGGCTGGGAGAACCTCTGGGTGCGCAAAGTATGTATGACTCTGTCTGAGTCAGAATTTGACCCTGGCCCTCTGATTGGCCTAGAGCAAATTCATTTGTAACGATCGCTGCGATTGGATCACGCCATAGCAGTTTCCAAGGTCGCCATTGTTTACCCGTTCCGTGTCGCTGAACCAGTCGCATCGCTGGAGTTTGCACCAGTTCCCTCGAGCTCTATAACACTCCAGAAAACGGCCGAATAAAAGGCCATTTAAACTAGCTGACCTGTTCTGTGTAGTGCTTCGGCCCTTGGGAGAGGAAATTGTAATTTAATTCAGTTGTCCGAAAGTGCTGGCTTTTCATAAACCGTTGGTAATGAAGCCTACGTGGACAAAACCGGTTTAATCAATTGCTAGAAAAAGGGTTCTCAGGTGTCAATCAAAAGGGATTAGTCTGGCATGGAAGTGAGATTCATACTTTGTGCGCCCAGGGGTTCTCCCAGCCTTCTCCTCGATCCTAAACTTTGGCTTAGAGAGGGCAATAGAACCTCTGGCACCCAGGGTAACCCACCCCTCCCTTGGGCATATATGTGTAATTAATGATTAACCATTACATTTAGTGTGAAACAGGGCGGAGGGGTGAGGGTTCCCCACAAACTGTAATGGCCTGACAGATGAATACGTTTGGCAATATGGGAGTCTTCTTCAATCCACTAACTAAAGACTCAGAGCAAAGACCTGTGGCCTTGGTTGCCTCTGCTATCTCCTTAGTTGCATGTTACTTGCCCATTCATAGCTCCACAGCCGCATGATCACCTCCTTCCCCCTTAGTGTTGCTATGTCCTCTCCTTAGTTATGGTTGCTATGTCCAAACCCTTAGTTACTGTTGCTATGTTGTCCCCCTTAGTTACGGTTGCTGTGCCCTCCCCCTTAGTTATGGTTGCTATGTCCCACAAGCCTTTAACCCGAAGAAATTCAAAACAAACATGGTGAAAACATGGATCGTAAAACTGGATTGGCCATGCGCTGACGTGTGGCCGCAACCAAGTGGAAAATCATAAACAAACATTTTCGTAATTTTGCGATTTTGCGGGTAGCTAGCAAAGGTCATGATTAGCTTTTAAGGTGTCTCAATCGAAACTCTGATGCCACTTTGTGAATTTAAAGACTGCAAGAAGCACCATAAAACAACATTAACTCTTTTTGCCCCAAATTCTATTTCTAATATACTTCAGCTGTCTAAATTAGTTATCTTCAAGAGACTGGAGCAGCAATTCAACTAGAATAAAAGTTACCAGAATTGCGGTAGTGATGTGAAACTGCACAATAAGTAAATAAATAAGTAAGTAAGTAAGTAAGTAAGTAAGTAAGTAAGTAAGTAAGTAAGTAAGTAAGTAAGTACATGTAAGTAAGTAAGTACATGTAAGTAAGTAAGTAAGTAAGTAAGTAAGTAAGTAAGTAAGTAAGTAAGTAAGTAAGTAAGTAAGTAAATAAAATAATAAATGGTTTATTTTACATCGAAGATACAGGAAGCTGTTACGGGGTCTCCCAAGCCAGAGGCTTATGTTTAAGTATTCCGACGAACTCCATCATGGTCGAATTGGAATTTAGGTTGATTTTTGAGGAGGGAGGAAAACCGGAGAAAAACCCTCGGAGCAAGGGCGAGATACCAACAAACTCAACTCACATATGGCGCCACGTCCAGGGATCGAACCTGGGCTACAGAGGTGAGAGGTGAAGCGCTTAAACACTGCACCACCCCGGCTCAACACAATACTTCAGGGCCGGGTTGTTCAAAGCCCGATTAGTGCTAATCCTGGATTAACTCTGCACGGAACCTATTGGTTGTCATAGAAATTATCCCTGGATTAGCACTAATCGGGCTTTGAACAACCCGGCCAGGGCATTAACCTAGAGTCAATTCCATGAAGAGAAACCATCACAAGGGTTAGACAATGAACACAAGTACATCATAGGATTCAGAGTCCCAAGCATTATAATCTACCTAATGTGAGGGACTCTAAATTCCATAAAGCCTGAATGTTCATTGTCTAATTACCTGAGAAAATGGTAATGCACTGACCCACAAAATAATTTTTAAATAATATTGTTCTCAATGAACATTATTTTGTAGTGGATGCAGTCTCCTATTGGTCACGATGTATGTATACAGTGTTGTTGTAACTACAGCCTGGACACATTGTATTTGGAGCCAAGCTCTGTTGTGTGGGCCCTACCACATTTTGTTTAATTTATTATTCTAGTTCACATTTTTTGTAACAGTCTCTATTCGTGGTAAGAGCATTATAAATAAATATTTGTATTTATAGTTTAATTTTGGGGAATTTTTTCCTTGAGGAGTGAATCAATGTGTGGGCGGGGGTATGAAATGTCTTGAGAACTTTTATAATTTCTTATCTCGCCCCCCTCCTCCATAAATAATGAATGATCGATATAAAGTATAACACATTTTGAATCATGGAGTCATGACATGAAGAAAAAAAAACAGTAAGGCAATAGTATCTTTTTTCTGTGTTTTAGTAACTGTAAAATCTGCATCTAGACTACTAGTCTTCGTTTAATACAGGTACATGTACTATGGAACATAAGGAAGAGTTCTGAATGTTTGGTTAAGTTCCACTGGTTATTATAAAGTACACCATCATTAATTTTGATAGAGAACTGTGAAGACATACATGTATGAATAGTTGTAGATAGAAGGAGATTTCGGACTGCTTATGAAGGAACATATAGGATATTGAATTTCAATAGGATATTGAATTTCAATGGATAGACCACAAGGAGGTAAACCTCTAATTTAATAGCATGTTGGTTTTGTGGAGGGAGGTAAACCAGAGAACCTGGGGGTTAACCCTCAGAGCAAGGGCGAGATGCCAACAAACGCAACTCACTTAATTATGGCACCGTGATTGAGAATAGAGCCTGGGTCACAGAGGTGAGAGGCGAAGTGCTTACCACTTGCACTAGCCTGGCTGCATCAAGCACTCGTGCTCCATACTCACCTGGTTTTAGGTCATAATGAATGACAGGTGGTTTAATTTCGTTCAGATATTTTAATGCACTGACGGTCTGTAAGAAAAGAAAACAACCATGAAACTTCGAATTGTCTCTATAGAGCCAACTTCGAGTGGGTGAGTCAAATGCAACATGAGATGGCAAGTTTGTAGAATGGTAATTTTGCTTCTTTCTACCAATCAACTTGCAGGTTACTGTTTTGTAATGTAATTTCAATGGCAGGAATGAAAGATACTACAACATCAACAATCTGACCACAACCAAGCAATGAAACTAAATGTAAAGCGACCTTTATTTAACATATGTAGCTCGCAACAGACTTGAAAGACTGATAAACTTGAGGTAGACGGGCGACCTACATGTACGATTTAACATCGTTATCTGACAAGACGTGAAGGTCTAACCATTTGCAGTTTGAGAACGAGATTATTTCACAAAGGCAGTACCTTCTACTGTATTTTATAAGCAACTGAAGAGACTAAATAATACATTATTTTTCAAACACATTCTGTCTAAGATTTTTCGCAAAAAAAATAATCCATTTTTGAAGTTTTTTATTTGTTTTCTGAAATTCTTGCTTCAACTTAAACCTTTCATGCTATGAACCTTTTTTTTTAACATCTTTTTCTTTTCTTTTATACAATATACAAAAACACACATATATGTTGCACATACTCATACTACAATAAAATAAAACATAACATAACACCCTTGCCAGCTATATATATAATCGACAATATTTAATTTAATTTAATCCAATAAAGCAATATTTAATTTTTCCCACTTCTGAAGATGCACCATAATATTGTTCTTAGATTTTGCCACTCTTAGTTCGACTTTCTGAGAATATCTTAAATGGTTTTTGAAAAGAGACAGAGAAGGAGATTATTAGACATCATTAAATTTTGTAACTACCACTTCTAATAGTAGGGACCTTAAGAAACCACTACGGCATAAAACAATAGCCTTAATTACAAAATACAACAACTGCACGTGAAAATGCACGCAGTCTCCTACATTTTCATCGTTCTCTGCAAAAACACAACGTGAAAACTCCAAATTGTACGTTTTCAAGACAACGTGAACGTAAGAAAGCAAATCAAATCATTTTTCGTTCTGCGTGAACGGAACTCTATAGTCATTGAATTTTTCGAAAATCTGGTTGTGAAAAACAATTCAAGGCGAACAAATTTTGGGAGAAAAATGTTTCTACGTCCCGTCGTCACTGCCGTCGCCGTCCTGGTTTCTTAAGGTCCCTAGTAGAAATAATGATGATAATAAATCAAACAATGATACTCATTGAAATACAGCAGAGGAAGCTTCATCTTCAACTTACCTGCATTACAATAGACTTTGCCTAGAGTAGAAGAGAAAGAATAACTTCTGAATTATTTAATAACCTAACATGCAACAGTATACACAGTAACAAACTTAAGCACTGAATTGGCAAGTCCTGTTACTACCAACTACCATTGATGGTTTATAGAATGAAGAACTACACTCTGTCAACAAGGATGGAACTCAGGGCTCGAAATTAACACTTGGAAACTCAAATTTAAAAAATCTGTTCGCATTTTGTGAGTGAAACAAATCTTCACTAACAAAATAATGTCTACAAGTCGATCTTCCTTTAAGGTACAACTGAAACCTCGAACAAACATGGCATATTAGCAAGAGTTTAAGCTTAATTCTAATCTGATGCACAACTAAAAGTAAATTATATAAAGTGATATGGCGAATATATAGAATATGAGTATATTTTGTGATTTGCTCGTTGTTTTTAAGAGTTAAGTTCGAGCCCTGGCAAACTAACATCTACTGCTGAGGAAAAATGTACTGCTTACCTCTCTTTCAGGGACAGTCTTGTGCTGTTTGAGTAGAAAGTCTAAGTCATGACCATCACAGTATTCTAGTACGGTACAGAACCTGTTCCACAGAAGAAGTACAAAGAGAACTGGTGTTATACAATGTTAGAGCAAAGAGAAGTTCAAGATTCATCATCAACATAAGATATTGCTAAATAATAAATTAGGCTTTAACAGTGGTACATCCACATAGGGGAGGAAAGGGGAAGCAAAAAGAACCTTTAGCCCTGGTCAAAGCTTTAACTTATTTCAACATTGTCTGGTCTTGTGAAGGGACAGCAAGTATATGAAGCAATTTTCTTCATTCAAAAGACTTTACTTCAGAATCGCATTTTACCAGATTAAAGCTAGAGAAAGTCAAAATGCGACTGTCTTGAAATCGACACTGATTGGCTCATGTAACAGTACGTTGGAATGTTTTGTTTTCGTTCTGCAATGTGATTGGTTCTCGTTGTTTAAGTAGCCCCGGTTTCAGTAGTCACAACATTGAACATGATGATATTACAGTTTGAGATATTGACCTTTATGAAGTTGATCAGGGCAGGGTCCAACTAGATAACGTTAGAAGATCGTAGTTAAACCAATCAACACGATCTAATGGAAATGTTGAGTGGATGTTGAAGGAAGGTTTGATGGAAAACAAACTCTATTCAGTGCCCCAACACTGTTCAACAGGGGTAATGAAACGGTTAATCAACCAACCAATGTTTAATGATGTATAGTACATTTAGAATAGTTTGAACTGGGCTTAAATTAACAAGAATAATCAACTAAAAGTCAATTAAGGTATGCTTAACTGCCGTGGGAATCAAGTAGCAGCTGACATTTAGAGCATTAGCCCATCGTCACATCTAATAAGGGCTTTCGCTGTTACAATGGGCTAATTGCTTGAATCAGCTCCTTCTCACTTCCAACAGTGGTTAGCATACATGTACCTTAATAGACTTTTAGTTGATTACATATACCAGTTTAGCACTATAATTGAAGGGCTGTGTGCAAAAAGGGCATAAGTGATTCTTGATCACGTTCTAAATTCTCCTTTAGAAAACAAAGAAGTCATGGGTGATCAAGAGTCACTTACACCCTTTTTGCACACAGCCCTTCAATTAACATAACATAAGTTTCACTTACGATTCCACATCAATCTCAAATACATCGTATAACTGTACTATTCTCTGAAAGAGAATGAAATTAAGAAATATTGAGTTGAAAAAATATTAATGTAGAATAGAAATGCAGGTAACTATGGTAATGTTCCTCTTTGCCAGTACAAGGTAACATAACTTACTGGGTGGTTTAATGACTTGTGGATGTTATATTCTCTCAAGGCATGCCTTAAGTGGAAGCAAAGGAAGAAGGTCAAAGATTATAAAAAACTAAACGTATACAAAACAATTGAGTGGAAATAATAGGATAGTCACAATAATGATTTCATAGCTTTTTCGATTGGTCAGCCACTGAAGTAAAGTAAAGCAAAGCAACTTTATTTAACGTTGGTAACTTGTGACAGTCCGGTAAGACAGATAAACTTGAGGCCGACATGGGACCTAAGATTTTATGTCTTTATCCGAGAAGGCGTGAAGGTCTACCATTTGCAGTTGAAGAAGAGATGGTTTCACAAAGGCAGCCCCTTCTACTCTGGTGAGAGTTTGAACCTCCGACCTCCTGCACAACAGACTGGAGGCTTAGGGACCTGCTCTTGTTGTTGTATATAGAGTCAGTCCATAGGGAGGTATTAACAACCAGAAAAGGAGTTCAACACAGCACCTTTCCTTTCACAATGGATAATTTTACAATGGATAGTTACTGTAAAAACTAGTGTAGGTCTGTGACGGCAGGGAAGATAAACACTGGTATGCATGTATAAACATCTAAAAGTCATACAACGGATAATTGGTTACTAGTGTTGATCTGCATTGACAGGGAAGATAAACACTGGTATAATCAACTAAAAGTCAATCAAGGTACATGTACGCTAACAGCTGTGGGAAGAGAGTAGCAGCTGATGTTTAGAGTATTAGCCCTTCGTCAGAAAGACAAAGGGCTAATACTAGAAACATCAACTGCCACTCGCTTCTTGATGTTAGCATACCTTGATTGACTTTTCCTTGATTACACCAGTGTTCCCCTTTCCCTTTAGTTTGCTGCTAGTGTTCTGGTGATCTAACTGTTTGGTTGATAAATCACATGCAGTTCTTACTTAATATAATTTGCTTTTTTGTCCTCCTTCCATTCTTTGATCAACTGATGTATTTTGCAGGCCACATATCGGTGATTTAAGAGATCATAACCCTGGAGAGGTTAACGTACATCCCACAGTGAATCACACACTATATCATAACCCTGGAGTGGTTAACATACATACTACAGTGAATCACACTCTACAAATGTATATCATACCACTGGAGAGGTTAACATACATCCTACAGTGAATCACACTATACATGTACATTGTATGTATCAAAATCCTGGAGATGTTAACATACATCCTACAGTGAATTACACTCTATATCATAATCCTGGAGATGTTAACATACATCCTACAGTGAATCACTCTATATCATAACCGTGGAGAGGTTAAGATGCATCCTATATTGAATCACACTATTATGTATCATAAGAGTTATTCTAAATAAACACCAACTTCAATCGAAGGGCTGTGTGCAACAAGGGCACAAGTGACTCCTGATCACATTCTAAATTCTCCTTCAAATTCTTTGTTTTCTAAGGGAGAATTGAGAACGTGATCAGGAGTTACTTACACCCTTATTATTTATTTATCACAGTTGGGGCTATCTCGACCTTCTCAACTGCATGTACATTTTATACACAATCATGTAGTTCTCAGAAACCTTAGGCTGGATTACCAGCCATGTGTGTGAACCCGCTTCCTCCCCCACCCCAATGGCTGGATTACTGGTCTCCTCTATTGTATTCTAAGCCAATGAGGGCATCGCCTGCACCAATCTTACAGGCAAGTATGTGATTGTTTGGTTAAGTCATGTGCTAGACGATCGGCATAAGTCAGTTCGAAAATGGTGGGTATCTACAGTGAAGAGATTACCGGCTGTATATAACCCTGTTTCAAGGCTTTTCAAGCTAGAAATTTTTAAAGACTCACAAGAAAAGCCACTCAGAAATCTCTTGAATGGTAGTTATTTTTGTTATCCAGCCCACTGGGTTTACTTACGAAAGTCATTAATTTTCCAGTCTTTACCGCACAATAAGATTCACACATTGTCCAGTCCCATCATTTCTTTAGTAATTTCACCCCTTTACACTTCGCTGATGCAAGACCAAGTGGCCTTTCTCAATTCCATTGGAACAGATACTGCATTGAGCTATAAATAGCCAAAAGAAATCAGCTATGAGCTTAAAGTCAAAGACATTAGTGTCATTGGCATTTTAATTTAACTTAAGCTTGATAAAATGTTACTCTGAAGTCCATGCCTTCCTTGCCATTCTGAAGATCAAGGTCAAATACTGAGAACATTTTTACAAGGAAATGTTGAGTTTGCCAGTCACGGTAAGTTTGATATAATTTATTTCCTTTTCTTCAAGTTGAATGTGTCGCATGCAATCAAACTTTCTGTGCTGAAACAAAGATAGTATAGAAAGATTTATACAAACTTTTATGGTATTCAAGTGGATTTTAAAGCGTTTGGAATGTTTGTGTTTGTTGATACTCGTTCGCGGGGAGTCTGGCAAAGTGCTTTATTTGTCTGTAAAATGTAGAAGAATGAAATTAATGGGAATCAATAAATGGGAATCCACTGCTAAGACTTAAAATTACTACTTCTTGAAATACTTCTGAAAGAGTTAAATGTACTTGAGAATAATACAAGCTAATCAACATTTTCTGGAAATTTTCATTCGCAACACTTCTCCCACCAGACTTTATGCATACTAATATTCCTCGAGATTGGCACAACAAAAATATACAATGCTTTAAAATTTGCTCAAAGCCAATAAAAGTTTGTTTGGATTTTTCTATACTATTTTTATAGCGGTACAGCAAGTTTGGCTGTGATACATTCAATAGAAAGTGATTCAGTAATATTAAACTTATCGTCACCATCCTATTATTGGCATAAATATCAGATGACATCACGGACAAGCTAAGCTGAGCATTGATCCAGCCATTTGTGGGGAGGGGGATCATGACCGGACTCGCGCAATGGGTAGGATAGAGCCTACAGCATCCTGCATCTCTTTTAAATTGGGACGTTTCATAGTCTCTCATACCTGTACATTTTGTATGAATTGCTTATTAATAAAATGTAACTTTAGTGTGATAAATGCTGTATCTAATGCACTCTTGTTCTTTTCTCATAAAACAATTAAAGGTAACTAGTCTCTACCTTTTTCTCCTGTTGTTTAATAGAACATTTTAATAATAACTGTATCCCTAGAAGATTTCACTAGATCATATAATCACCAGTGGATACTCTGTATAATGCAATACATGTACACTATACATGTACATGTATTAAAGACATAATATACACTGGACATACAATTTATAGGGATTTGATTGATCTCGCATGGTGTCTGGACCCCTGAAAGATGCCATCAATGGCTACCTTCACAGGCAATTTAAGCCATGCATTTCATTTAACACTCTTTTAAGTAAAAGTATGGCTAAGAACTAGGCAGTCCAATGGTAAGGAATGCAGAAAAGTGCTAATTGTGGTATTGTTTCAGTCATCCACTTCCTTGGCTTAGTTTTTTCACACATTGTTATTTAGAGTGGATTTCGTATAACTGGGACAAAAATATGGTATGTGTGTAACCTTACTGTAACTTACCGTACCATAACACTGTAATTCGATTGGATCAGAATGAGAAAAACAATAGAGAAGTCATTTCAATGTTATGGCATTGAGAAAAAGTAACTGTGTCATAAGTTGCCATAACTGACCCACTCATACAAAATCCACTCTAATACAACTCTAGTGATCTGCATCACAGTGATAAAAAAAAAATATTATGGTAGCAAGACATTTTGGATATTTTTCAGACTTTGGGCTTTACGTTTGCCCCAAGAGCTCTAAGCTCATCATGGGGGCTCACTTGAATTAATTTATACGATGTTGACCATGAAGAAGCACAGAACAAACACAACGAGAAAGGAAAATAAATAAATAAATAAATAAATAACTAAAATAACAAATTACATCTCTTAATTAAAACGTCCAGATTGGCTTATGAAAGTCCTTACGGCATTAGCTTCGAAATTCAAAATTGTTAAACCGTTCAGTAAAACGTCTACTCCATTAGATAAATTAAGTGATGACCAGGCATTGCCGGCATTCTGCATAACGGAGGTAAGCATTGTCGCACGTAGAGCAGCAAAACAAGGGCAAATCATCAAAAAATGTGTAACATCCTCCTTGGGTGCACTGCAAGCACAAGAAGGTGACTGTATACAATTCATTGAATAAAGGTAATAATTCAAACCACAATTCTGGAGTCTTAGTCTAGTATGTAAAATAGATAAATATTGATCCCCTAAATAAAATAGTTTAACAGGAGATACGTAAAATTTATTACACAGCAAGTCGTTTTTAAAAGACGCTACAGAAGTACAATCATGGGATGATTTCAGCAGAGTATTCCACTGTTTTGTAGTTGAATAAAGAAAATAATTCTTCATTTTTTCAGTACGTATAGAGGTAAGCACAATTTATTCCTAGTTCGAAGAGCATAAGAACTCCTCTGGCTAACATAAGGAGGGCAAAGTGATGAGATATAACCTGGTGCAAGACTATTAATCATTTTATACAACAAAATCAATTTATGTACTTTTCTCCTATCACTAAGCCTATGCAATCCACTTTCAACTAACAAACTTTCCCTATGCGTGCCCTTCATAGCATCAGTAATTAATTTTACGGCATCAAATTGAACACTTTCAAGCAAGTTGGATTCACCCAAAGAACACCTGTCCCAAACAACATCAGCATAAATTATTCTAAATTAGAGCGAACAAGTGATTTGTACAAAATCTCCAGGATTGATCGTGAAAGTTTGAATTTAAGACCCTTGAGTAAATTTAACTTTTTAAATGCCTTTTGGTGTATTTTAAGAATGTGAGCCCTCCAAGACATGTTACTAGAAAGCGAGACACCTAAATGCTTGTGACTGCTAACTTTATCAATTGCTCTGTCACACAATTTCAAAAGAGGATGATATTATGGCTTATCTCTTTTAAGAGAAAACACCATACTTTGTCTTTGAAGCATTCATTGTAACCATGCGACCAATTATCGGACCACGAAGTTATTACGTTCAAATCATCATTTAAACTTTTTAGTGTTAGTAAAACCCAGGGATTTTAAAACAAGCTAGCAGCCACCAGAGCTCAGGCAGTTGCTACGAGATACATCGCCAGTTATGTTCTCTTTATGAACCGACAATGAAACTTTTGCCTTTTGACCAGAGTTTTGTCACAGATGACCTCCTACTCAAATATATTTTGGAAGCCCTGAAAACCCAAGCCTTAATCCAACTCCTTACCAAAATAATGTCATGAGTTACCAACAGGACTCAATCACAGACTTGATCTCTAGCCCAAAAGACAAAATAATAAAAAAAACTTTTTCAATAAATTGTACTGTATTTGCATTACCTGATCTATTGTTTCATTACTCTGACTCATTCTTTCATTTGGCCATTTAAAAATTGAAACTTTGCTGACAGATATTTACAGAGACACATTTCTTTGTTTTATCCAACTGGCATAATGAAATTGAAATATTTATTTGACAAAGAAGGACAACAACGTACACTGTAGAATAAAATACTCTGTACCTTATACACTTCGCTGAACCCTCCCTTGCCAAGGAGATGGAGAAGTAAATATCTGTCATGTAATTTAGGACGATCCTTGAATCTACAAAAGAAACAGAATGAATGTTAACAGTGGCAATTGTATGGCTCAAGATAGTGGGGCTTGGACCATGTTTTCTTGGTGCTCCACTTATCAAGGGCTAGTATGAGTACATTGTACAGTAACTTACCAGCAGGAATTATTAAATAAATCTGTGCTTACTTGTAGAACCTTCACAAAAAAATTATTGAATAGCGAAACGATTGGACTTTATCGCCGGATTCAATCCCAAACGCTGATATTCTTCCCAGTGATACATGTCCCCTTCGAAATGAGGAAGGATGGCGCCCCAGACTCCTTGAATGAGGAAAAGAAATTCCCAGATTTCTCCTTTGGTAAACACAATTTTATTGCTGTGGGTGCAGCAGAAGTTTTGCCACAATGTAGGCATTATTTGTAAGTGCCTTAGAGTAAATTATTTTGTATAACATAGACAGATCCTGCAATTTAGTGTTTCCATGACAACATCATAGTTTGCCTATTGATGTGGATTTTCCTTATTACTGTACATGTGCAAAGTTTCAATTGTTTCTACCTATTATATGCAGAGTTATTCTTCATTTTGTGATTTGTCTTCAGGCTTTGCACAACTAATGACATCATAAATCCTCTAATTTGCATATTCGAAAAACCTGAATATCTCTGCAATGAGATGAGATAGTGAAAAACAGAAAACGCCATCCTTCCTCATTTCGAAGGGATGTTAAACTGAAATCTTTAATTTCATAGGAACTTTAAAATAATAATAGTTAATAGTTAAATCTACATCTCATTAAGCAAGTGAGTATTTTACATTTGAAATAAATTGTTGAGCTTTCAAATGAATTATATTCATACTTCAGCCAAGTTTCAAATATTATCAGATCGAACTGACACGTAAGACCGCCGCCGTATGCCAGAGGAAACAGTAATCCATTTCACTTGTGCAAACGTTGCAATAGTTGGGACAATTTGTAGGTCAAGCATAATTTCCCACTGTTTCAAAGAGTGTTTCTTCTAGTTTTTGCAATGTTAGAAATAATTTATTTTATTGAGAAAGTACTTCATAAAGATTGAGATCTTATTTATAGTGCCTAGCCTAATGGGAGAAAAAGCAGGTAATTTACAGTCTCAAGTGGCTTTTTAAGCCTTACAAGAGAGCTAAGAAACACAGTTAAGCTTGAATTCAGAGTCAGATCAAAAGTTCGAGTTTGTTGGACTAATCAATTTGCTGATTGGTGGACATTATTCGACCAATCAGATAGCTGAATGGTGGATATTATTCAACCAATCAGATCACTGAATGGTGGACATTATTCGACCAATCAGATTGCTGAATGGTGGACATTATTCAACCAATCAGTTTGCTGAATGGTGGACATTATTCGACCAATCAGATTGCTGGAACAAACACATACCGACAGACACATGAAGTTTAGTAGTACAGATTACACTCAAAACCATGATTTCCTATACTTAGTCTTTTTGCTGTCCTCCTAGATGTATAGGGCTAGTCCCTTCCACTTGGAATGATTGACAGGAGCCCAAAGAAAACTACCGTAAACACCCGTAGATAAGCCGCACCTTTTCACCCATAATTTTCGTTCAAAATCGGAGTGCAGCTTATCTACGGGAACACCTAGAAAGGAGACCCAACATTAACATATATTTACAAATCATGAACCTGTATGAAGCTTTTATTATGCGACGGTGCATATATTACAATCAGGTTCAAATCGCATCCGATCGTGTAATATAGCAATTTAAGCATAATCATTGAAAAAAAACATGCAGTTTGAAAGAATTATAGCAAAAACTCTAAGACCCACCTTAGACCTAGTATATTACTAAGAATTTCGTGAATATTTAAACGTGATTAAGCTTATTTACCTTCCAAAACATGCTGATTTGCAGCGCTTGTCAAAGCAGGCATCTAAACAACCAGGCATTCTTCTCAATTTTACACGTGGGAGATTGGAACTAGTTAATGAAAATCCAAGATGGCAGACCTCAGGTGCAATTATAGTTTCGCCAGAAAACCTTAATTCTTTCTCTAGCGATTAAAGGAAAGCGATTCCTTGGAATTGTTGTTAGTTAATGGGAGAATAAAACGGAAGAATTCTGGAGTGATTTAAAGACTGCAGGTTAAAATATACACAAGAAATGACAAGGCAAGTTGAACCATATTCAATCGAATTAAAGTTGCGATTATGTATTTATGACAATCTGATGAAGTTTTGCTTCAAGTATGAGCTCCAACAAAAGATTATTCTTTTTTTTTGGAAGAAGTTTGGCATCAAGTACAAGCATTTATGAACTCGGACAAAAGATTTCTATTTTTTTTTTTGTATTTTTCAAAAAAAGTTTTTTTCCTAAATTCAAACTTCAAAACTTGGGGTGCGGCTTATCTACGGGTGTGGCTTATACACGGGTATTTACGGTACACGTCATGGCTTTGGTCTCTCACCATCATGTAGCAATGAAAACAGTACATGTGCAAAACCCTATGGAATTTATACTTTAATTTGTATTAATCTTAGGTGTAGAACCAGTCTTGTCCTGTGCTACTCTCACACGGGTCAATCTGCTGATAACAACATGCACCACCTTGCACTTAATTTGGTTTTCATTTGAGTGTTGAAAGTAATAAGTGACTGCTTTGGTTTTGCATTTGCTTAGCTTTTTTTGACTATGAAAAATATTTCGTAATTATCAACCAATCAAGTTCTAAACTAAAAGTAAACATTGTTTTGGTTCATCACACAATAATATTTTTTTTGTTTTCGCAAGAGTTATACACAACTGCATTACTTTTCCTCATGATTGGATCAAGTAAAACCAATCACAAATTATTTCAGTTCATGATTGCGTTTTGACTTGCTCCCATGACTGGCTCAGTAATTACTTTAGTTTTGGTTTTATGCCAGTCAATCGACAACAGCTCTATAGACTGAAGTCCTATGTTGTAATTCTACCAAACATGTGGAAAGAGGACATATCTGATGGATAGAGATGACAATGGGATTATGACTTTGCACTAAATACCTGGAGTTATCCTCATGTTGAATTCGTTTAACTTCTCGTATGTGTAAATTTCTTTCTCTGTCTAGTTTTTCCAACTCAAGCTGAAGATCTGTCTCCTCCTAAATGAAGATGAATGACCAAGAAATGCATTCTCATTTTCATAGACAGGAGAATTATTAAACACTTAATGACTGTCCCCCTATCCCCAAGGAAAACAGTGAGTTTTGTTTCCCAGAGATCATTGATGGAGGCTCACTGATTTCCGAGGGACCAGTCATCAAGTGATTTGGTATATAACAACAATTATAAAATTCCTTTTGCCTGAGTTTTGGTAAACAAATATTTCTATTCCCACCTTAGCTAACCAGTGGCATGTACAATTCAATCACTTGTTGGGATACATTTTAATCAAATCCCACACAGGATACATTGGATTTTGAAGATTATGATGTGATCCCAGATTAATCAACAAGAGTGCATGTTAGATCTCATGAAACCCTTACAATGTAACAATCATTATTATGCAGATAATTTTATCTAAAGAATTGTGAGGTACACTAGTAGAATTACAGTAAAAGTGAGTAAATGTTTCTGATGTTTGTTTTGCATCTACATAAAATAACCTTCCTTCCTTTCATCTCCGATTCTACA
Organism: Actinernus sp. WN-2022; assembly: GCA_030867875.1. Lineage (NCBI taxonomy): Eukaryota > Metazoa > Cnidaria > Anthozoa > Actiniaria > Actinernidae > Actinernus > Actinernus sp. WN-2022. The sequence continues at coordinate 176,095,188 of JAOWCC010000577.1, read as the reverse complement.
TGTACATGTATGTTTCAGGTTCGTGTGACCAAGAAATGAGCTAATAAAAAATATAACTCATTAACTTCCCCTGGTCAACCTACAGGTACATGACTTGTTCACATACCTTTTTCAGTGCCACTGCTCTTAATTTTAATATTTCTTCCCGCTCATAATATTCCATTGGTGATAAACTAAGAAAACAGAAAAAAGCCAATCTTAAAAATCGCCAAAAACACAAACTGGTTAGTGAAAGGAGATAAAATTCCTAAATCCTGTCAAGTACACAATTTTCCCTCAATCTATGATGCTCAGTCTGATGTTTTTCTTGGATTATGAGTTCACATATTTAAATCATACAAGATTGTGACAGTGGCTCTTCCAACATTTATTTAGCAATCACAGTAGTTGTATCCCAGTATTACAAATCCACAAGGCCATAGAGTAGTTGATCCAAGTGGTTATAAGCTAACTAAGGACAATGATTTATCTAGCATGGACTCTGGGCCGATAAGGGATCTTTATAACCCACTTACAAGCAATCCTGGCCATGCATTATCAACAAACATCCAGTGTACATATTATTACATCATTTCAAGTACACACACAAGTGAAAGATACTCTTGTAAAATAACAAACACTATGAGCAGTCAATATGTTGTACAATAAAAATTAACTAAATTATATACATGTCTAGTCTTCTAGCTGATCCTAGAAAGGGTCTACTAATCGGGTCACATTTTAATTTGGGTTGGTTTTTGAGGAGGAAGGAACCAAAGAACCTAGATAAAACCCTTGGAGCAAGGGAGAGAAAGCAACAAACTCAACTCACATTTGGCACCGCATTGCAGGAATCGAACCTGAACCTCATTAGCTAAACTATCTCTGGGTGTGCTAAGTAAAATCTAATAATAGATGCGTATCAATTAACCTCAGAGATGAGAGGCAAAGCACTTATTAATAACCACTCACCACCCGGGGCCAGCAAAAAGTAAGGTACAGAACATGCTTGTATAATAGATGTAACTATTTTTGTGCTATTTCATGTTACAGCATATGAACATTTTAAGAGGGATGGTTCAATAATGAGTTTATTCTTACAGTGGAGAAGCAGGCCTTGCAAAGTCCCCATCGCTGCTGCTTTTTGTTGCCTTCTTTTCTTTTACTGCTGAAAAAAGAAACACATTGCAAAAGTTACTTCTGATACATGATGACAGTACAGCTGTTGTACAATGCACAATGACAGTACAGCTGTTGTACAATGCACAATGACAGTACAGCTGTTGTACATTGCATGATGACAGTACAGCTGTTGTACAATGCACAATGACAGTACAGCTGTTGTACAATGCACAATGACAGTACAGCTGTTGTACAATGAACGATGACAGTACAGCTGTTGTACATTGCATGATGACAGTACAGCTGTTGTACAATGCACGATGACAGTACAGCTGTTGTACAATGCACAATCACAGTACAGCTGTTGTACAATGCACAATGACAGTGCAGCAGCTGTATGTGTTGTCCAATCCGCTTTGGCACAAAAAATTGCACGGATTAACCTTCAGAGTAACTATTTTTAACTTCAAAATTCTATAACAGGCCTTTTGCAGGAAACAGTCACATGCTGATATATATCACTTTAATAATGAATTAATTGAGCTCGTGATCCCATGTGAAAGGCTTTACTGGATGGCAAACAATCTTCAATACTGCAGTTTTAGAGATATCAACAATCAATGATTGGAAGTGGAAAATAGCATTTACAAACAGGTTTTGCTTAGTACTAGTACTACCAATCTTGACAAGTGCCTTTAAATATTTTTTTGCCACATTAGTTTATTTTAATCACATTATATGTATTGGAATTGCAGTCATGTACGGTGTAAGTTATCAGTAAAACATGGTAATGAAAACTTCTGATTCTCAGAACAAATAACTGTGTCCCAGTTTTACAAGACCACAAGGCCATGGAGTAGGTGACCCAAGTAGTTATAAGCTAACTGAGGACAGGGATTAGTCTAGCATGGATTCTGGGCCGATAAGAGATCTTTATCACCCCTCACAAGCAATCCTGGCCATGCATTACACAGAACAATACAACTGAGTTATTTTTTGTTCTGGTATAGTACATGAAAGAAAATTATTTCACCAGATTATTATAAGTAATAGCATGGCATGAGGTCGATTAGTGATTAAATGAACCAGAAAGCTGAGGGAGGTTTTGTACAATGCAGGATGACAGTACAGCTGTTGTACAATGCAGGATGACAGTGCAGCTGTTGTACAATGCAGGATGACAGTGCAACTGTTGTACAATGCAGGATGACAGTGCAGCTGTTGTACAATGCAGGATGACAGTGCAGCTGTTGTACAATGCAGGATGACAGTGCAGGATGACAGTGCAGCTGTTGTACAATGCAGGATGACAGTGCAGCTGTTGTACAATGCAGGATGACAGTGCAGCTGTTGTACAATGCACAATGACAGTACAGCTGTTGTACAATGCAGGATGACAGTACAGCTGTTGTACAAATGCATAATGACAGTACAGCTGTTGTACAATGCACGGTGACAGTACAGCTGTTGTACAATGCACGGTGACAGTACAGTTGTATGTGTTGCCCAATCCGCTTTGGCACAAAACAAATTATTGAATTAACTTTCAGGGTAACTATTTTTAACTTCAAAAATATATAACAGGCCTTTTGCAGGAAAGAGTCACATGCTGATATATATCACTTTAATAATGAATTAATTGAGCTTGTGATCCCATGTGAAAGGCTTTACTGGATGGCAAACAATCTTCAATACTGCAGTTTTAGAGATATCAACAATCAATGACTGGAAGTGGAAAATAGCATTTACAAATAGGTTTTGCTACTAGCACTACCAATCTTGACAAGACTAGTGCCTTTAAATATTTTTTGCCACCCAGCACAATCACATGATTGTATCCTGCAGAAGGTCCATCGAGCTGCTTTTTATTAAAGCATTAGTTTATTTTAATCACATTACATGTATTGGAATTGCAGTAATGTACGGTGTAAGTTATCAGTAAAACATGGTTATGAAAACTTCTGATTCTCAGAACAAATAACTGTGTCCCAGTTTTACAAGACCACAAGACCATGGAGTAGGTGACCCAAGTAGTTATAAGCTAACTGAGGACAGGGATTAGTCTAGCATGGATTCTGGGCCGATAAGGGATCTTTATCACCCCTCACAAGCAATCCTGGCCATGCATTACACTGGTATAGTACATGAAAAAAAAAAAAAACTACATTATTATACATAATATAATACCATAAAGACCCATGTATAAGCCGCATCAAAATTGGGGGTGCGGCTTATCTACGGGAACACCTACATTAACACACATTTACATATTATGAAGCTTTTATTATGCGACAGTGCATATATTACAATCAGCTTGAAATCGCATCTGATCATGTAATATAGCAATTTAAGCATAATCATTGAAAAAACATGCAATTTGAAAGAATTAAAGCAAAAACTCTTCTAAGACCTACCTTAGCCCTAATATATTAGAATTTTGTGAAGATTGAAACGTGATTAAGCTTATTTACCTTCCAAAACACACTGATTCACAGCGCTTGTCAAAGCATGCATCTAAACAACCAGGCATTCTTTGCAATTTTACACGTGGGAGATTGGCACTAGTTAATGAAAATCCAAGATAGCAGACCTCAGACCTACAATTATAGTTTCGCCAGAAAACCTTTCTTGCTCTAGCGATTAAAGGAAAGTGGTTCCTTGGAATTGTTGTTAGTTAATGGGGGAATAAAAGCGGAAGAATTCTGGAGTGATTTAAAGACTACAGGTTAAAATATACACAAGAAATGACAAGGCAAGTCGTAACCATATTCGATTGAATTAAAGTTGCGATTATGTATTTATGACAATCTGATGAAGTTTTGCTTCAAGTATGAGCGTTTATGAACTCCAACAAAAGATTATTCTTTTTTTTGAAGAAGTTTGGCATCAAGTACAAGCATTTATGAACTCGGACAAAATATTTTCTAATTATTTTTTGTATTTTTCAAAAAAGTTTTTTCCTAAATTAAAGCTTCAAAACTTGGGGTGCTGCTTATCTACGGGTCTTTACGGTATATAATATTATTGCACTTGTTCCCCAGGTGGAAAGGTATCAGGGATATTAGGGGACTTAACACTAAACTACAATGTACAAATTTCATATTTTTATGTTGCCTGACCCAAGGTTTGGGAAGATTATAATTGACAGTACATTTAAGTCTTTATCTTTGCCTTTGTGTGGGTTATTTGACATGAAAATAATGTCTTTCCAGGGTGGGAATATCGACCATATAATAATGTTAAAATGTTCATCAACACCCCTCCCCTGGGGAAAACATTGGCTGGTCAAAAACAGCTCAAAGTGAAGTGTACTGCTAATAATATGCATGCATGTGAATTCATCAATTTACCCATGGAGTTACTTGTAGGCTTCTTTTTTGCTAATAACTTTTTCTGTTTTTCCAGTTCCTCTCTGTGTTGGTTGATTCTTTCTTGTTGCCTAAGTTAAAAAAAACTATCAATATTTGAATATAATTTATTAAGAAGTTATCTTATAACACCCAACAGAAAGCAGACATTCCTTTAGAATACTCAACTTCCTGAAAGATTCTATGCATCAGTAACCTTTTTACTCAGACAAAGCAAAAGGTCTTGCACATGTAATGTGCAAATTAAAAATTAATGATAAAATCACAAAATGTATCAATCACATTGGCAAAAAGCTTTTAAAAGGGGGGGCTTACATTTAAAATGCTATGTTTTGATACAGTTGTGTAGTTTTTATACTCTTTCTTGATTTCATACAAACCAAAAATAGTATCATAGCCCTGTAGACAAAGATTTCAGAAAAAGAAAAATAAGAAAGAAAATAATGGTGGGGGAATTAGTGAATTTTAAAGAAATACGGAAAAATGAAGATTATGTTTATAAAGAGTTGAAATTGTTTTTTAAGTTAATAATTAATATTTGGGCACCAATTGTCTCTTATTCCAACAATATTATCATCCCTTTTTCATTGAAATTCAACTCAACAGTAATGGTTGTATCCCAGTTTTACAAGTCCACATCACCATGGGGTATGTGGATTTGACACGTGACCTTACACCAGAAAACGTACAATAACGGCTTTCCGTTTAAACGGGTGAAATAAACGACTAACAAAAGGGTTTTCAAGTCGTTTACACGACTTTCTAGGCCGTGTAAATGAGTTGGAAAGCTGTGTACACGAGTTGGGAAGCAGTGTACACGAGTTGGAAAGATAGCCCAAAAAAGCAAACAGCTTTCTAAAACGTTTAGAGTGCTCTATGACAGGTTAGCACAAAAATTCGCTGCACTCTGCGAAATATTGTGCAAAATTTTGTTTGGTACTCTGCGAATATTCGTACGAAACTTCGCGTCTTTGATGTCGATCTGATCGTGTTTTCTATTCAGACTTTCAGTAACTGAACTTTACGACTCACTTTCGAATGGTACAGGAGGACAACTGCAGAGTTTACTTCAGTTCAGTCAGTATAATCAGGCTAAGAATAGAAATCTGATGCTTTGAACCCGTTTGAATTGAAGGCCGGAAGGCTAATAAACGAAAGGAAAGCATTAGTGTGCCGTTACTAATCGCACATCCCAACTTCGGAAGTGTTCAATTTTGTAAACGTTATCCGTATATCCACAATAATATTCAGATCCGTCAGACTTCCAGATCTTTGTAAAAGTCATTGCATAAAGTTTTCAAGTAAATTTGGACCATGCAGTTATCAAAATGTCGTTACCCTGCGAGCAGAGGTTTCTCATCTCTTTACCTTTCTTGTCGCCAAAAGAAACCTCTGCCACGAAACAATTGCTTTTCCCGTTGAACATGCGCACTTGCAACCTCCAAAATCTTGGAGGTAAACCATGTGATAAACCAGTTACCAAACCGGTTTTACCTGTTTGATATCACTCGGCATGACTTTTTGGCAATCTTCGCTGGTTTTGCAAGAGCCCACAGTATCCTTCGCAGCCGTTATTTATGTCGCCACGCGTTTGTTGTTTGCCGACGATTGATACAAATGGGCTTCAAACTACGGCTTTGTCTTCTTCTTACTGTCTTTACTGAACTGCACAGAAGACCTTGAAATTACCGTTCGATAAATCTACCTTAATTTATCCTAAAGAAAGCTTTGATTTATACCTTCGAAGAAGGACATTAATTATATTTTCTCCACTGCCGTTTATAACAATAGGAAATAGACAATTTGAAATCTACATACAATGAATCTACAATGTTTACCATCTCGTTTTTCTCAGCCAATGGAAATCCAGATACCGTGGCGCATGCTCAACGCGAAAAGCAATCGTTTTGTGGCAGAGGTTTCTTTTGGCGACAGGAAAGGTAAAGAGATGAGAAACCTCTGCTTGCAGGGTAAATGTCGTGAGCCGTAAAATAAACAAAACGGCTGCGTGGCCCATTTTAAAGCTGGACTCACTCGCTGAGCACAAAGCATAACACCACATAAACGTTTGCTTCAGTGTAGTTTCACATTTACGGCATATCCTTGTCTTGTTACTAGTATTAAAAGGTTTCGGCAGAAATCATTGTAAATGTTTGCGTATTAAAATCTCAACTCTTCTTGGAGTCTGAATTTCCACGTGCAATCAGTCAGGCGTGAACGTGTCAGTCTGATTTTTTACAGAACATGAACAGAGTTTTGAAGCAACGTTTGTCATGAAAGACGTGCAAAAACTTCCTAGAAAACTTCTACTGGGGAAGTGCAATTCCTTTTGAATTAAAAAGCTTTACTGCGTCGGATCAGATCAGTCAGTTCTTGTAAATGGAAAGTGCCCTAGCTAATTGCGCTCCCACGGTATTTGCTGACAGTTCACGATTGACGGGGACTTTATACGCAGGGTATTTACCAAAATCATCTTACTGTACGTTTGTAATGAATTCAAATTTGTCACGCGTTAATCCTGGTGAAAGAAAGGTTAGAATACGAAATTGTGCAATTTTCGTAGGAACGTTGGCATTACTTTTGCATGGCAATTAAACGGCCTGGCCGAGAAATGGCTTCACAACTTGTTTCCACGGGCAGAAAAAAAAAAGACTTTCGAAGCCGTGTAAACGACTTTCAAAGCCGTGTAAACCGTTTACATGGATAACAAACGGCTTAGCACGCTAAATGGAAAAGCGTTATTGTATGTTTTCTCCTGTAAGGTCACACATGTGGTTAAAGTGCCTATAACCCCAACAATTCTGCCACATTCTACCACATGGTTTGTACGGTGTGAAAAACTTTTGACAGGGACTGTACATTGAGATTAACTAGTACATAACTTATTTTATTTACACTGGTGTTGTCTTATTGGCTGAATCCAAATACAATGTATGGTAAGTTATGACTAAAATTGCATAATGTTGAGACTATATTTTCAAGAGAACAAATTGTACCATTGAAAAGGAAACAAGACATTAGTAGAGATTATAAATTTGAATATGAAATAATGAACACCAAAATGAGATATGAAATAATGGACACCAAATTCTCATACAAAAGTTTCTAAATCTGAGCTGCAATATTATATTTAAAGCCTTTCTTGCTATGTCATCCAAACTTTCCAAAGTTATTGATTTCAAAGTGATTTTTGGAAGAGCAACACAATCCAGCTCAAATTTCACCTATTTATTGACACTACATGTACATGGGATCCCATAATGTGGCTTCCCTGTCACTTGTGGCAAAGTTTGGAATTAAAATAAATAAAAACTGTAGTAATATCCCATGTACTGAAAATTTGATACTCTTGTGTTGAATACTCACTAAATTCAAGAGTCCAAAACTCTCAAACATTTCCATGCTTTCTTACATGTATAAATCACTTTTGGACCTGACATTCAAAGTACTAGATAAATCTTTATGGGATTTACAAACTCGAGCTGAAAGGCAAGCGAGAGTTTGTAAATCCCATGAAGATCGGATGCAAATTCTTTATCGCACTTACTAAATGTCTAGATGTAGAGACATGTTTTCAGTTATTTTGGTGATACAACATATAATTTTTTGCCGAGAAAATAGAAGCCAAAGTTTATGTAAATCAGGACGAAATCTCTAGTAGAATTAAAGACTGACATTTTATTAATTTCCTTTGTTTTTGCTTCATGGATTATTAATGAGTTTGATGTCAGATCAAAATGCAAACTGGTCTGTCATGCCACTCCAAGTAGCAAAGTGTACCACTTACCGGTTCAGTTCTTGAAATGCATAACCATCACTCCAAGTTTCCACAAAGTGTGCTCCCTGTCTGACAGGCACAAACTGACCCAATCTTAACCTATTCTTTATACAGTTTTCCCTCACAGACTTCTTCTCAAATCTTGACTATCAAAAAGGGAAGATAATCATTCACATTAGCAGACAGCAATCATATTCCAATAAAAAAAATTAACAATTATTATATAATATTTTTATCCTACTTACTGCAGCTATCAATAGCTCCTCATTGACCGCTGTGCATTTTTCTAAGCTTTTCTCAAGCTCTACTTTAGCTTTCTGCAATAAGAACCAAAACATGAAAATCAAAGTGGATATGGCACCCCAATTGTAGCAATATTCAACTCCGTAATAATCAATATGGCATGCCAATTGTAGCAATATTCAACTCCGTAATATTCAACCATTCAACTATTCATTCAACTTCAATTCAACCCTTATTCAACTTCAATTCAACCCCTATTCAACCATTCAATTATTATTCAACTTCAATTCAACCTCTTATTCAACCATTCAACTATTATTCAACTTCAATTCAACCCCTATTCAACCATTCAATTATTATTCAACTTCAATTCAACCCCTTATTCAACCATTCAACTATTATTCAACTTCAATTTAACCCCTATTCAACCATTCAATTATTATTCAACTTCAATTCAACCCCTTATTCAACCATTCAACTATTATTCAACTTCAATTCAACCCCTATTCAACCATTCAATTATTATTCAACTTCAATTCAACCCCTATTCAACCATTCAATTATTATTCAACTTCAATTCAACCCCTTATTCAACCATTCAACTCGATCATTGTCCAACTGATCCTTAAACCATGGAGGTTTTCCAGAGTCTCAATGGGAATATTGCAAAAGGTGGTTTCCCTGGTGTTCCTCATTTTTTACTAACCAAGCTAACTGAATTATCAGCAAGTGTTGTTGGAGTCAGCGATTCGTCTTGGCCAGGCCATACTCTTTCATCGACGATGAAACTTCGGCAAAAACCACTGATAGGGAATTCCAGCTCTCTTTGTCATTTGCATCAACATCATCCCGAATTGAACGAATCAAACCAAGAGCCTGATCAACAACTACTGCATGTAATTCTACAGTGCTCTGGTCAACCGTACTTTGACAAACATTTCCCACTTTGTCTAAAACTGAATAAAAAAATTCAGGGAGATCTTTTTACTGCTTTTTCAATATCGAAGTCATTTATGTCTTCCATCTTGGATTTCAACCAGGTCGTCAGTCAAGTCTCTTTTATGCAGCTCTCGTCGTGTAGGACTGATGCGAGTTGAATGGGGGTTGAATGGTTGGATAAGGGTTGAATTGAAGTTGAATAGAGGTTGAATTGAAGTTGAATAATAGTTGAATGGTTGAATAAGGGGTTGAATTGAAGTTGAATAATAATTGAATGGTTGAATAGGGGTTGAATAATAATTGAATGGTTGAATAGGGGTTGATTTGAAGTTGAATAATAGTTGAATGGTTGAATAAGGGGTTGAACTGAAGTTGAATAATAATTGAATGGTTGAATTGAAGTTGAATGAATAGTTGAATATTACGGAGTTGAATATTGCTACAATTGGCATGCCATAAGTGGACTAACAGGATGGTGTATGTAGCGGTAAGGGAGGATTTTGATCATTGGATTAAATTTAATAATTGCCATACACAATTATAGCCTCTGATGCAGACGTCTTGTGTGGATCCATTCCCTCCCACACCAACATCTGCTAACTTGAGCCCACATTTTGTGTTCCATGACTTACAGATTGTTTATTTTGACCAATCAAATAATTATTCTATTTGCTAATTAGGTTTTTCCCTACTTCGTGGACCATGGGAACACAAACATCTGATTAGCTGATTATTTTGGCATCCATTCTTGCACATGCCAGCCTTCACATGCAAGTCTTCGTCTCAGTCACCTAGATGACATAAAATAACTTTCAGAGTTTGCCAAGTCGTCAAAAAAAACAATATTTCACTGCATAAATTTGGATTTTGGGTATGGAGTTTTAAGATCTTCAGAAGAAAGATCTTCACATCTTTCCCGTTGCCACAAAAAAAGCTCTGCTTTAGTGGGAAGAATACTCAGTTCAGCGACTGTGGAAGTTTGTAGGGAATCAAATGATATCAACAAGTTATGCATTTTTATCAGATCCAGGAAAGTAAGAGCTCCTCTCTGATTGGCTGAAGTGGGTTCAAGTTTGCAGCCATTGGTGTGGGAGGGAATGGAACCACACAAGACGTCTGCATCAGAGGCTAATACAATTACAGGTACTCGCACATTAATATTATTATACAGTTTATTAAGTCAATCAATATGTATCAAGGCACCTCTTGTGAAGGAGAACCCACCCTCACACCTGGGTTTCTTTTTTCGTAGTTGCTATTGCTCAATAAAAAATTTGATTACTCCAGCCTGTCTCTCTCTTATGTTCAAGACCTTTTGTGATAGTATGATGGTAATTATAAGGTGTCTGTATATCTCTGCAGCCATCCACTGGGTTCAATTAGCAGGGTGATTAATTATCATGGTTATTGCAATGAGAATATTTGCTTGTACAATAATTATCTTTTAGTGTGTGACCACTGTAACCGAGGCCACTTAGACAATGAGAACCAATCACATCACAGAACGAAAACACAGCATTCCAACTTACGGTTATTTGAGCCAATCAGTGTTGAGTACAAGACAATATCTAGAGCATTTCAATTTGCTCGAGCTTCAATCCAGTAAAAGGCACATTGGGTGGACTAGTTGAGTGTCTTTTCAGTGACAAAATTTGCATGGTTGTGTTAGGATACATGTAGCTGGAATGCTTTGTTTTCATTCTGCAATGTGATTTGTACTTGTTGTCCAAGTCGTCCTAGTTACAGTAGCCACACAGTAAAAATGTTCTTGACCTTGTTCAATTTTATTCAAATTACATTGTAAATACAGTAAGCTCTTGCTAGCTTAAACACATTTACAAGGGATGCAGAAATTGTTCAAGTCAGTGGAATTTCAAAAATAGCAAAAGTTTGAGGTATAGCAAATTATAAGTAAAACAGTGGCCAGATACCTGAAAATAATAAATTCAAGATGTCAATTCAAAATGCAACTGTCTATTTACCTGCAGTGTTTCTAGTTGCTGTTTGTAGTTCTCAACAAGCTGTAGAATTAATAAGACATTACAATGTCATGTCATTAATACATGTAATATTGCTTAGGACATGTACCAATCAATACCGTATTTACCCGTGTATAAGCCGCACCTGTAGATAAGCCGCACCCCAAGAAGCTTGAATTTAGTAAAAAAAATGTTTTTGAAAAATACAAAAAAAAAAATAGAAAATCTTTTGTCCGAGTTTATAAACGCTTGTACTTGATGCCAAACTTCTTCAAAAAAAGAATAATCTTTTGTTGGAGTTCATAAACACTCGTACTTGAAGCAAAACTTCATCAGATTGTCATAAATAAATAATCACAACTTTAATTCGATCGAATATGGTTCAACTTGCCTTGTCATTTCTTGTGTATATTTTAACCTGCAGTCTTTAAATCACTCCAGAATTCTTCCGCACTTATTCCCCAATTAACTAACAACAATTCCAAGGAACCGCTTTCCTTTAATCACTAGAGCAAGAAAGGTTTTCTGGCGAAACAAAACTTGCACGAGTAGGTCAGGTCCGCCATCTTGGATTTTCATTAACTAGTGCCAATCTCCCACGTGTAAAATTGCAAAGAATGCCTGGTTGTTTAGATGCATGCTTTGACAACCGCTGCGAATCAGCCCGTTTTGGAAGGTAAATAAGCTTAATCACGTTTAAATATTCACGAAGAAGTCTTAGAAGAGTTTTTGCTTTAACTCTTTGAAAGTGCCTTTTTTTTTTTCAATGATTATGCTTAAATTGCTATATTACACGATCGGATGCGATTTGAACCTGATTGTAATATACGCACCGTCGCATAATAAAAGCTTCATTCAGGTTCATGATACATGTATGTAAATACATGTATATGTTAATGTTGGGTCTCCTTTCTAGGTGTTCCCGTAGATAAGCCGCACCCCCGATTTTAAACGAAAATTTTGGGTGAAAAGGTGCGGCTTATACATGGGTCTTTACGGTATTATATTATGTATAATAATGTAGTTTTTTTTTTCATGTACTATACCAGTACAAAAAATTACCAGTTGTATTTTGTGTAATGCATGGCCAGGATTGCTTGTGAGGGGTGATAAAGATCCCTTATCGGCCCAGAATCCATGCTATTTTTATGAAAAAAGGGAATTAGAAGGGGAAAAAGATTTTACACAACGTAAAGACTTTGTCTTACTCTTTTAAGATCATCAATGGTGTCATCCTTCTTTTTAGACAATGCTACCCCAGAGGACATTCTCTCTTCCATTTCCTAAAAAAAACAGAGATGAATAATAATAGGTATTTACGAGAACCAGATGAGCATATTGATCAGTCGCATCTTAGTAACTTAAAGTGCAAATAAGCCCTAGCCAGTTATCTTTGATATCGATTGTACATGAAGTGGATAGTTCAATGGTAGAATATTTCTTGATTTGGGTGTTGCATCTAAGAGATATAAAGGTTTATATTTCCAATATGCTAATGATGTGATGTCATCACCGACATCACTTATTAAACAAAAGCATGATGGTAGAAACAAATTACCTATTTTTAAATTCTAAGTTATATTTGAAGCTTATCAAAGTGATTTTACAAACAAAAAATCTAAATTAGAAAATAGCTTAATTCACAAGCACAAAGAAATTCAGCAAAATAATGTTGGTGATGACATCACATCATTAGCATATTGGAAATATAAACCTTTATATCTCGTAGACGCAACACCCAAATCAAGAAAATAATATTCTATTGTTGGACTATTCACTTCACGTACAATCGATATCAAAGATAACTGGCTAGGGCTTATAATTATGCACTTTAATAAACACTGTATAAACTGTATAAAAACTGTCTTAATAAACAAACACTCAAACTGTTGTTTGAGATTCTCTTTTTCCTTTTTGGCCTTCAACATCTTTGAATACTGTCATCTACAATGGAAATACATTGTACACTGCAACATGATATACAGTAACTCATAGAAATGAACAGCAACTGGAAATAGATTCATGGATGTCTTCATACATGTACAGTACCACCTGAAATTATTGAAACTTTTACCATGGTTGACCTCAGAATGACCGACTTTATGAATGTTGACCAGTACTGTAGAAGGTCAGATTTTTCAGTAAGATTGCAAGAACAAACCCAAATTTGGATCACAGTGTGGAGTTCCAAACTTCTTCACACTCACATACCAATATTTCGTCCTGCATAATTTGTATATCAAGTCGGCAAAGCTGTGAAGGCACTTCTCTCTTTGTAGCTTCACAACACCCAACGTAGCCAATTGATAAGAATTGATTATCAAAATTGAATTGATAAAATTGATTTTAATTGATTTCAATTAAACTAATCGATTATCAATAATTGTATCAGAAATTGATAAAAATTGATACTCACTCGGATTTTGTCAGTTATCAATTGATTATCAATTGCTGTGAAATGACATCATCAAGCTGTTGCTGCATGGTCAAGTCACGACTGCTCGGACAACTCCAATGCTCTAATCTGAGCATGACACACACCGACTTGCTTTGGCACAATAGTTTGAATTCTCTCTCACTCTCTCTTAAATAATGTTTAATTATGTTAATGTGTAGCTACATGTAGGTGGATGTCTTCCTCTCGGGATGAATTTTATGAGAACATCCAAAAAACAGTGCAGCCAATACGGAGGAAGAATGGATTACATGTATATCTCAATGGTTTTGTACCTTCTGGGACAAAACGAATGGCATGGTACTCGGAAACGTTCTCCACATTGTGAAGATGCCAAATGCAAAAACATTGTTTCCAGTGTTTGAATGGACCTCTGAGTGTAAGGATAAATCTCTGTTTTGTATTAAAACATTCCACACAAAGTTAATTGAAAATGAAGTCTGGCAACTTGTAGATGGTAATAATAGTGCTATTCACTGGTTTGAAAACACAAATGTGATTTTAATACTAATAGTAATGTTCTCTGATAAGTCAATTATTGTAGACAATTATGATAAACATCATTTCAAAAGTATTCTGCCGACACTAGAGTTTTGGTGAAAAGATAGTCATTGTGTCATGACCATGGCTGCAGTGAATAATTTGACCGTGGTAAAGCTGTGGCAATAAATTGAATGTCTATCATGGCTTTTCCGCATCCAATGACCGAGGTAAAGCCATGGTTTGACTGCATCCGTATGCTTCAATAATTTCAGGTGATACTGTATGCAATGTAGTTACACACCTTCAAGGATGTCATTGTTAAGGAGGTCTGTAACAATAATAATAAGATTACCGCAGTATGTTATATTATCACATGCACAGAATCAACAGATTCATAATAATAAAAACAACATAATTTTATACATAAATTATAACACATTATTTACACAGGGTAACTAGAATTAAATATTAAAGTAATTTTCATCTAGGTGCTACAGCTGTTCCTAGCAATGAGAAGTACAATATACATGTAACAAACTATAGCCATGTGTGTTAAAGGCGACGAAATCTCCAAGAATAAATCCCAAATGTTGAAAATAACCGGGGGATCCAAAAGAGGATAGTCTTGTGACCAATAGACATTTGTATTAAGCTACACTGTAGTAGACAGCCACTAGTAACCTAGTTTACGTACTTCCACAAGTACTGAACTTTCTAGCGTCAAATGTGCATGTGTTACATTTACAAACTTTAAGACAGCCTGAAATCTTTCATAGAATGTTCTAATTATTTTACAGCAGAGAACTGGGTAGAAATAAAAAAATGTTGTCATTTGGATAATTATTTCATGTCAAAAGTGCATAACGAAGAAATATATACATGTATCTACGGACGGATGCAGCTTGCGACTTCACTTTGGTCAAATTCAGACTGTTTACGACTGGAAACACAGCAAAAAAAACAAGCAAGTAATGAAATATAGATATCATTCTTTACTCAGTGCTGTTTATCTTGTATGTACAGTAGGAAGAATAAAATCCTTGTAAAATAAAAATCTCACCATATACTGTGGAAAACTACAATCTGTGAATTACTGCTATCACCCGAACAGTGTGGCATTTCCAGCAATTTATTGTGATTGATTCTCATTGGATGTTACAAAATACGGCTGTCAATTTAATGTCTGACACTGTAACATGACACAGTGCCTTTAAAGGAAACCTCTAGAGAATGAAAAACAATGACTGCTCTCAAATGTTCCTTATGACTGCATAAATCTACTGCAGCGTTTGTCTGCTGTAAATGGTACACTGTATATCATTTACGGACTGATTTTTCTGTCCATAAAACTCACTTGAATTTCCAGCATGCCACCATCTTGGATCTTATGACATCACACCATTGCTGCTATGGTCAGAAAACAATACCCCTTTTGTGGTTTAACAATAGCAGCAACTGTGTGATCTCAAAATATCCAAGATGGCAAATCAGTCCATAACTGACAGAGTATACAATTTACAGGACTGGGGGGGGGGGGGGGGGGGGGAGAATATTTGTTACTTTAACAACTTTGTTGTGATACATGTATCTGTAAAGATAATGACCTGCTTAAAACTGAATCTACTGTATACATGTAACAACTGTTGATGCCAACCATTCAAGTTTTGAATCTGGTGTATTCTGTACCTGACAGGCCTCGTGTACACTAATACATGCCAAGTCGTCAAGCCCATCTGTGTCAAGGTTTGTACTATTGTGATTAGACTGCTTTACTGGTATTTGGCTGGATAGGTTGAAGCCTTCACTATTACACTGTAAATATAAAACATTTCCATTATAGGAAATCAATTACTACTACAAGAAGATACAGAACACAAGGCTAGAGTCTTTAAGCAATGGGTCTATGGTTTCAATCGGCTGATAGTTGGAGCACAAAATTGATTCAGCATAAACAAGCTCTTCGGATGCCAGATGCTTTATGACATTTACTTTACTACTGTCTGAGCACTACTGTCTGCACTGAAGCTGAAGCAAAATGAACATTTCCTAAAACGTTTCAATATTATATATTATCGACTATTCACAACTTGCCAAAACAAATAATGTTCATGCAGTTAACACATCAACTACTAAGTTACATGTACCAGTGCTGTGAATGATGGAAGAAGATTCTGAGGACTTCTTGTTCTTGATGGCGACTCATTCTAGAAATTAATTTTAAAATTACAAACAATGTTAAAGTGGCTCTATCATCCCTTCCAGTCACTGTTACCATGGTAACTAAACTACAGGATAGAACTTTCATCAAAGGATCCCCAAATAAAACAAGTTTATCACCTTAAAATACTCTGTAATCTTGTTGCTCGTTGTATCAGATCTGCCACTTTTTGGTAAGATTTGACCTACAGTAAAGTCAAAGAAAACTGTGACTCCAGCTATAATTTTGTTTGCCCCACCACATTTTAAACGTCAGCTGACCAACAACCTCTCCAGTATATGTATATCGAGACCAGCTAAACACACACTTTTTTACTCCTAATATATTATGTATTTTAGCAAGCCTTTATGAGAGCAAAAATGCATAATTATGACAAGTACAACTACAGCCCATATTAATTTACAGTCAACTGTCCTTGCTGATACTTGAACCGGCAATCATCGGATCTGTTGGTCAGAGGCTTAACCACTGTGCCACTGAGTGATCGATGTGAAACACCAATACTCATTTACTATATATGTGACCCTCCATGCGAAAACCCGGCTTAAGTAAATCAGCGAGATGTCAGTTTTCCATTTTAATGCATTTTTGACCGTTGGGAATGCATTTCATAACATTCCCAATGCGTTGGATATCGTTACCAACGAGTTCATAAAACGTTCTAAAACATTACAATGAATCTGTACTCCATTCCAAATCATTTCAAAACGTTTGGCATTTATTCAATAAACGTTGTAAGATATTTGGCAACCATTTAAAATCATTTGCAAATCGTTGGCGTTTATTCGATAAGCATTGTGGAACATTTGGCAAGCATTCCAAATCATTACCAAATCGTTGCCATTCATTCGATAAGCGTTGTAAATCATTTGTCAACCGTTCCAAATCATTTCCAAATCGTTGGTGTTCATTTTTCGTACTTGTACGACATTAAATTTGGCAACGTACACCACTGGCGCTCATTTGGCAATCGTGTTGATAAGATAATCGAACTGGCAAGCAATCCAGAATTAAGCATTCATATCACAAATAAGGGCAATGTAGAAACTTCTCTGATATTCTTATACGACTTTTCACGGCGTAATTTTGTTTAGGACTATTTTGTAGTAATAAAGTTATCTTTGCTTCAAACGACACGCTTCAAACACTGGCGTTTCGTTCGTTCTCCCTTGTCTTCGTCTCGTTTATGATTGACATATGGCGTGTAATTAGCATACCGTAAAAGACCGCCTATAAGCCGCAGGTTTTTTTCAATTTCATTTTAACTAAGAGTGTTTTTTTCTCTCTCTAAAATTAAGTCTGTGTGCGGCTTGTACACGGGCTCTTTCAGATAGAAGTTCGCGTGAGATATCCAAAAATGAGCCCTGATAACTTCTTTATGTTGTTTTCTTCTCGTAACATTCCTTAATCCAGTTTGTGTTTAATTAATATCATGCTACCGTAAAGGTCACATTTTGTGAAGTTTGATTGGTTCGAGTCTCGTTCTTTAATGTGCTCATTGAAAGACTCCTGGAGAAATATTCAGATTCAAGAAGTGGATCACATATCCAGAATACTTTGGGTATAAAGCTAAAGAAGTTGTTTGTGCAATCTCACGAGTCACGGCACGTGGCAAATTATAATATTGTCAACAAATCCAAAACTTCACATCTGAGAGATTTGAGAGACTCCAGCACTTTTTGCAGAACATGCAAACTGTTCACGAAGTAAAATCAAAATCATCCAGAACATTTAATTTGTCTATAGCGAATTTTCAAAGCGGCAAACATTACGCGAAGCTAATCGGCTATTCAAATCAGTTCGCGGAAAACTTCACACATTATGCACCGCGGCAGTTTGAAAGACAATACAATAAAAACTCAGTTCCCGCACCCCAGTGTTGTTGTGTCAAAATCCAGACAGACAGAGATATTAAATTCAATTCAAGTTCATAGCGTTTCTTGAAAATACAAGGCAGCATTCTAGCATAACTATGATTCTAGTAAGTAGGTATATCCTTTGTCTAATAAATGATTTTTCAAAGCAATTGTTTTATTTCATTCATCTACTTTATTAACAATGTGGTAAAATTTGCTGGGGGTTAAACGAGCTCTCCTCGTTCTGACGACTTGTGGAATTCCATTCAGTCACAGAAAATCACTTCGTCAGGTTGTGGTACACATCCGGCGCACCAAATAAGAACGGTCATTATCAACACTCCAGGATAGTAACTCACAGCAAACCTTTCGACTTAGGGGGTGAATTTCTTTGGGAGAATATTTAAAAAATTCAAATCCCATGAGAAAATTTGTATGAGAAAACTCCGCATTTGATTGACGATCTCCAAACAAAACTTAAATAAACATTTATATGAATGCGAAAGGTTTTGAACATTCTATCAGATCGTTTTACGAATTCTAAATTAACGTTTTATTGGATCGTTATGGAAAGTTGACAAAGCATTCTCAGACATTACCAATGCGTTTCAATGTTCTATCAGATCGTTGTGAAAAGTTGACAAAGCGTTCTCAAACATTACAAATGCGTTTCAATGTTTTATCGGATCGTTGTGGAAAGTTGACAAAGCATTCTCAAACATTACGAATGCGTTTCAATGTTCTATCAGATCGTTGTGAAACGTTGACAATGCATTCCAGAACTTTAGGAAAGCATTTCAACGTTATTTCAGATCGTTGTGAAAAGTTGACAACCGGGTTTTCGCATGGAGGGTCACATATCATGATGCTACTAGTAAAAAATATTACATTATTTTTTTAATGCGAAGTCTCGCAAAGTGAAACAATGAATACAGGAGGTGGGCTAAATTCTAACCAAGACAACTGCCTCATTTGCCTCTAGCTAGCTACGGGCCTGCTTGGTGCAGTGTACATGTTTTATCTTGACCAAAACAATGTTATATACAACATCATGTAAACTATACTGAATATCACATAGCATTGAAATGTTACTTAACAGTAATTAAAAGTTACAAAAATAACACCCTGAGATACAGCGTAGAAGATAAATACCATGTGAATGTCCTGGTGATTTTTTCGATAGAGGATGGCAAATTACAGCAACTTCAAAATCCAATTTTAAAATTATAGTAGACAACATAAATATTAACAAATGAAGCTAGAATCTACACTCAGCATTCTTCCTGGCATTTAAAAATCGAATTCAAATGGAGTTTGCGAATACAGTGTATTAAAAAAAATACCTGGTGAATCTGTTTCTGTGGGTGCTTTTCTCTTTCTTCCTCCATGCTTCTCAACCCTATTCCCTGGTGTCACCTGTCCAAACACACACACTGTTAAATAGAATGACTAGAAAATGCTCCCATTTTCCTAATTGGACAATTACCTATTATTAACTGAAACTTCACAAATAATAAAATTATTTACTAATCTTGACCTGTTGCCCTAGGTTCTTGACACCATGTTGTAGTACTTACACATGTTGTATAGGTAGGTCCCCTTAGCATTTTCTAGTTACACATGTGTTGTATAAGTAGGTAGGTCCCTTAGCATGTTCTAGTTACACGTGTTGTATAAGTAGGTAGGTCCCTTGGCATGTTCTAGTTACACATGCATTGTATAAGTACATGTACAGTACCGCCTGGAATTATTGAAGCATTTACCGCGGTTTTACCGCGTCCAATGACCGCGGTTTTACCGCGTCCAATGACCACGGTCAATGACCGTGGTAATACCGCGGTTTGATCTCAGAATGACCACAGTATTACCACGGTAATACCTCGGTAAAACCGCGGTCAACTGCGGTAATGGCCGCGGTCACGCCCGCGGCCGCTGAGATTTGTATCACGCCGAAATAATTGACTTTAGTGTAAAGATGTAGCAGTCATGATCACAAACGTGCGAGTTTGGCGCGATGACTCAGCGTTCTTTTCATTCTTTACTCAACACCGCTGTTAACTTTATAATCTTTTATTTTCGTTTCATTCAGAACTCTAACGGCGGGTAGAGAAGCACTCATCGGTGAAACTAAGACTTTAGAATCTTTTATTTTTGCTTCATTCAGGACTCAAACGGCGGGTAGAGAAGCACTCATCGGTGAAACTAAGAATCTTTAAGATTCTAACCCGCCGTTAGAGTTCTGAATGAACAGCGAAAATAAAAGATTCTAAAGTCTTAGTTTCACCGATGAGTGCTTCTAAAACCGCCGTTTGAAATTTTGATCCTTGCCCATCAAAGATCAAGTTACTTCCGGCTCACTCGGTCAATTCGACCAACCTGAGTTGTAAACTTTATTCGGACTTTGACTAACTGAACTTTACGGCTCACTTTCGAACGGTACAGGAGGACAACTGTAGAGTTTACTTCAGTTCAGTGAGTATAATCAGGCTAAGAATGGCTCCGCTAAGAATAGAAATCCGATGCTTTGAACCCGGTTTGAATCGAAGGGTAATAAACAAAAGGAATGCGTTACTATAAATCGCACATCTCAACTTCGGAAGTGTTCAATTTTGTAAACGTTATCTGTATATCCACAATAATATTCAGATCCTTCAGCCTTCTAGAGCTTTGTAAAAGTCATTGCATAAAGTTTTCAATTAAATTTGGACTATGCAGTTATCAAAAATAAACAAAACAACGGATGCTCGCTTAGGGGTGTCTATAAAACAAAGACCTAAGACCTAAGACCCAAGAACTAAGACCTATAAAACTAAGACCTATAAAACTAAGACCTATAAAACTAAGACCTATAAAACTTGTGTGTTTACCATGAACTTAGCAAAATTTAATACGGTTTTAACAGGTTCAGTCCATAAATAGGGGGACGGGGATCGGGCTGTTTTCTGTCAGCTCATGCACACATGTAACCAGGATGCATCCACCACTCAATCTGCATACTTAATTTTGGATTTTTAAGTAAGTATGAAGCTAACACTGCGAAGAACAATGGAAGAAAACAAGTTTCGTTTGGTCATGGCCAACTACAATAAAGTTCAAGTTGTGCATGTAGTATCTATCGTTTGAAAGATACAATACACTGAACGTTTATTCCTACCCAGAAAGAGAATATTATTATGTTTTCAACGAGGAAAGAGAATAGGAAACATAGCAGCAAAATAAAGGTTAGGTTTTTTAAAGCTTCTATTAGCTTCATAGCACTCAAAAGCATGCAGCAGCCCTACCACTAAACACAAAAGAAATATTAAACATGATGCCTCTTCTATTGAAAACTTGTGTCAACACTAACATTCCAGTAACGCCTCGCCCTTCCTAACTCAACCAAATCTTGTTAGAGTTTGGTTTTATATTACAGGAATTAATTGGCTGAGGGTAGATCGAATTTACCCTCAACGGATTAGCATACTAATTTTTTCAGCCTTAAGCTCCTCATGAGTTCGCTGTAACATGGGTTAGTTCAATATATGGAGTGAAATATGGCCTTCAAATTCCCATCAGTACCTTCAGTGAGCTCTGTTAGTGCTCAAACTTGCACCACTAACTTAAAATCGATTTTAGGCGAAGGTTTCCCAGCATTTGAGTGGGGTGATCTCACAGAACTGGGTGCTTCAATTGGATGCAGGTCGTTCGGCTCAGTGTTTGTAGCGAAACAACGTGCAAATGGAGAAACGATCGTAGTGAAAAAGCTGATCAGTGAAGAAGAAAACGATCAACGAATGTTTTTGAAGGAGGCTCGCATTCTGCGAAACATCGAAAGTAAGTATGTCGGCCACCTGAAAGAGGAATGTGTTGTTCCGTGTGCAATAATGTTGGAGTATGTTTACTTTGACTTTCGACCATTCGGCACAGAGCAGAGAGTTAGCAGCCTTGAACAGTTCTTGAAATACATTGACAAGAACACACTTGTGGATGAATTTGACTTACATCTAAAAATTGCAGAGGACACCTCGCGAGGCCTTCTTTATTTGCATGAACATGGAATTGTCCACAGAAACGTCAAGCCTGCAAAATAATGTCCTTGTATCGAACCAGCACTACTGCAATTTTAAAGATACAAGCAAGATCCAGGAGGCATGGAGCAGCAAACCGATTGTTTGCAAGATGGCAGACTTCGGTAAATGTCGCTCGCTCGTTGTTCAGACTGCCGCTCTTTGCTGAACGGCAACAAGCCGTGTCTTAAGCGGCACACCAGTTTTTCGTGCTCCCTAATTATTTGCTGATGAACTGGCTAATGACAAGCTTTCATTGACTGACCTGAAAGCCGTATATATAGGTCTTAGTTTTATAGGTCTTAGTTTTATAGATCTTAGGTCTTGGGTCTTTGTTTTATAGACACCCGCTTGCTTAGTTCCCAGACCGGCGGTGCGTGGCCCGCTTTAAAGCTTGACTCACTCCGCTGAGCGCAAAACATAACACCAAATAAACTTTTGCTTCAGTGTAGTTTCACATTTACGGCAGATCCTTGTCTTGTTACTAGTATTAAAAGGTTTCGGCAGAAATCATTGTAAATGTTTGTGTATTAAAATCTCAACTCTTCTGAATTTCCACGTGCAATCAGTCAGGCGTGAACGTGTCAGTCTCATTTCTTACAGAACATCAACAGAGTTTTGAAGCAACGTTTGTCATATTGAAAGACGTGCAAAAACTTCTATACTCTTACCAGAAAACTTCTACTGGGAAAGTGCAATTCCTTTAATGCATCGGATCAGATCAGTCAGTTCGCGTAAATGGAAATTAATTGCGCCCCCGCAGTATGTGTCAGAAATGAGACACACGTCTGGCTGACAGTTCACGATTGACTGGGACTTTTATTAAGAATCTTGACTTTTTTACGCCTCTGGCACGCAGGTTATTTACCAAAACCATCTTACTGTACGTTTGTAAAACTGTTTGTCATGAATTCGAATTTGTCACGCGTTAATCCTAGTGAAAGAAAGGTTAAAATACAAAACTGGGCAATGAACACGTACGCTTGCGATCACGAAATTTCGATCACGAAATTTCAGATCACGATATTTCGATAACCTGGTCCGAATTTTCGTTTGACAATAAACAAAATATCGTCAAAATGTCGCTCGCAGGTTGGCGATATTTCGCCTTGGCATTCGAATTTTCGCGTATCTGATAAATTCTTCGTCGAAATTTCGAACGAAAAGTTGCTGTAGTACTTATTGTGTCATGACCGCGGATTTTGACCGCGGTAAAGCCTCGTCCATGGTGCGGTAATACCGCGTCCAATGACCGCGGTATTACCGCGGTTTGACCGTGACCTGATGCTTCAATAATTCCAGGCGGTACTGTAGGTCCCTTAGCATGTTCTAGTTACACATGTGTTGTATAAGTAGGTAGGTCCCTTAGCATGTTCTAGTTACACATGCATTGTATAAGTAGGTCCCTTAGCATGTTCTAGTTACACGTGTTGTATACTAAGGTAGAACCCTTAGCATGTTCTACTTACACATGCATTGTATCCCTTATTAGCAAAAGGCCTATTCAGAGTAACATTCTCCCAAAGTGTGAAACAAATCATTACCTGATCACTATCCCTATCACTACCAGTAGAGGAAGCACTTGCATTGCTCATCTGGGAGTCCTGACTGAATGGCTACAAAGCAAGACATGTTTTACTATCATTTATAAACTGATTAACCAAGCTACTGTTGCACTTGTCTAACAATATTATACAGGGCTTGATTTTTGAAACTGATGAGAATGACAAAGTCATAAGGTTCTTACATGTACATTAATATGGCTTTTGCTAATGATTCTGGGGGTGCTTTTGTTTTGTTCCAACAATAGAGAGCATTAAAGTATTTTTCTCACAAGGTACAGCAGCATTCTCTCTGATTGGTCAGCTGAATGAATGTAATTCCTGATTGGTCAGCTGAATGAATGTAATTCCGGACTGGTCAGCTGAATGAATGTAATTCCTGATTGGCTGAGTAAGACTGAAACCCTTTCAAAATCACATACTTACTAGGTACATTTAGTGTAGCTTGACAGTAAAATTAAATTACAGGAGTTCATCTCAACACCCTTTGTGTAAATGGAATGCAATCAGTTCCTTGGGTTGTTTGGTGGCAGAGAGGTTTATTTACTTTCATCTAGTTTATAGTTATTCTGCCTTCACTGAATAAACTTCTCTCCTGTGCCAAAAAACGAGTGGTGTTGTTGTGGTGAGGGTGATCAGTAAGGGGAATTATTCCTCGTTGGGCTGGCGCGCACATGCTCAAAGGGGTTAATTGCCTTTGCTGATGCACTTGTAATTTATCAATCAGGTGTCAATCATAGTCGTAGTGACATTATATTAGGGTTCAGTTTATAATTGTAGTTGTTCAGTTGAACACGTCCTATCTTCGCTCGATCTCTTAGTCCTTTATTTTCCCACCCACCCACCCTGGGTTATTAGGGTGGCAGAGAGGTTTATTTACTTTTGTCTAGTTAATAGTTATTCTGCCTTCACTGAATAAACTTCTCTCCTATGCCAAAATGAGTGATGTTGTTGTGGTGAGGGCAATCAGTAGGGAGAATTATAGGAGTTCATCTCAACACTCTTTGTGTAAATGGAATGCAATCAGTTCCTGAACAGAATTTCCCGATTGGAATAACGTGTTCCATGTACATGTATACACAAACCATCTAGACAATGAATATCCTTAGTTACCATGCACAAGCTCAGCATAATGCCTGGAAGTAATACATGGCATAAATAGAACATAAACTTCCTGGTCGGTCGTACCAGAAAAGTAAATAGAAAATAAACTTTCTGGTTGGTCGTCCCAGTAACGTAAATGGAACAAAACCTTCCTGGTCGGTCATATCAGTAACGTAAATAGAACCTTACAAGTTGGCCGTACCAGTTGGGAATTTTGGACTACCTATGAAGATGATCCATTGATTTAGTAAATTTTCCATGGGATAAACTGAAATAGCCTGTGAATACAACCGTGTCGCATCGGAAGCCACAATCAAAATGTGTCCTCAGAGATGTCTGCAATTTGAGGCCAAAAATTCCATACTGATTATGCTTGTGGCCAGTATCTATTCACGTCATATGATTGGCGAGTATGCCTAATTATCATAAACAAACCAATCAAATAACGCAACCAGATCCTGGCCACATAACGTCATCAGTTTGGAATTTTTGGCTTTGAATCGCAGACATCTCTCTCAGGGGGACGCATTTTGGTTGTGGCTCCTGATGCGAGAGAACTGTATTTTGCAGGCTAGAACTGAAATAAAATTCCCACCGAATGGCCAGAATTTTGGTATACATTGTACGTGGTAAACGACCAAAGAGTTGCAACTGCCTTTAGAAAATCCTGAGCAGCCAAGATGAAAAAATCTTGCTGCTAATTAAGCAACCATTCGAAGTAATCTTGAAACAGGGCCCTGGTTTGAAGAACATGTATACGTATGTATTTGTTGTGTGTAAATTAAGAGAAAGGGGTTGGGAAAGCAATCTTGATTGTTATGGAGTATTGACATCAATAGTTTAATCCGAGTCCACCTAGCACGCAAAAAGCCACGTGGGATGGAACTGGGAGGTCTAACAACCTACAGCAATATTAAAACAAAAGTAAAATAAAACATATACACGTGTACAAATAATGTAAGTATCTGACTTATGTTATGAGTACCTTCTTAAAGTTAAAATCATTAAATCCAAATGAGGAAAAGATTCGAGCTATCTTGATTTGAAGAAATCTGAATTTCAGAAGTTTTCACGGTCACATGCTGTCACATGCAATCGAAATAAACTTGATTACCAACCCGTGGGGCTGAAAATCTTGCTTCAAGAAGCTCCCGTTTGGTTGGATCCAGTGCTTCCAGCCCAGCGAAGTGGCTGAAAGAAGCCTCTGGCTCCTTTGCTTCTGCTGCAAGACAAAGATTGATTCAATCAAGGGTAGAATAATTAGAGAACAAATGAAATATAATCTGAGAGTTGAGCCAATAAATTATCGTGCACTCACACGTTGACGAGTTCGAGCGGTTCATTTCGTGAGATTTGCTATTGCTTCCGTCAAGTTGCAACTGGAAGTCAATAAGACTTCGCTCTTTCGAGCAGACTGGTTCTCCCATGCTCCAATACTGCCCAATATTAGCTATAAACTTTCACATCTCATCTTCCCTGTTCAGGCCTTCGCCATGGCGCGGCACAGTCATCTCGCACAGTGCGAAGCTTGCCGCTCCGCCAGGTGACCAGGCCCTGTACGGAGGAAGGTTACAACACAGGAAGCCCAAGCGCTGTTTATGTAAATTAATTTTATTTCATTTTACTCAACGACCGAAAACACATCTAATATCAAACTCAACATCATAAAAGAATCCAAGTTACATCAGATGAAACTCGTTCAATTACACAAGAAGCTTTATTTTTACTCAACATTTAAAGTTGATACCAATTGTTCTGATTGCTATGACATGCTTAAAAATATGAAGCACAGAAGAATGTTAGCCAAACTACGAATAGGAAATCATAATTTACGTTTAGAAGTTGGTCATGCACAACCTAAGATACCGAGAGAGTCCAGAACCTGCCAGTGCTGTCTGTCAACAGATATTGAAGACGAAAATCACTTTGTATTCTCCTGTGCTTCATATGCTGATCTCAGGAAAAAGTTATTTGATGACATAAGTAATTATAGTAACAACTTTTCTAAACTTAAAAGATATTGACAAGATCTTGTTTTTCTTCAATAGCGTCGACCCAGTGTCGACCCGTTTATATGTAAAAAAACTAGAACACTATATGTATGAAGCGGCGAAACGTATTACTTTCACGTTTAGCTAGATAGATTTTTATTGTAATCGTAATATTTTTGTAAGCAATACCATCTGATGAATATGGGAATGCTAATAAAGTTGATTGATTGATTGATTGTATGGGAATTTCTTAATATACTGTAATAAAAATGAATAAAATTTACCTGGTGTCTATAAGCTATGTCTTGGTTGTGTCTGTACGTAGTTACAGCGAATTTGGGCGAATTTTAAATCCCTTACCCTACATACTATTGAAGAAGCCCCGAAAGCTAGATTTAAAATTTCCCATATTAAATTTACATAAACAGAGCTTGGGCTTCCTGTGGTTACAAAGGCAAATGACCTCCGCTGCTTTTCAACATTTCTTTATGAACCGCTAACTAAAATTTTACACTTACCGTATTTGCAGGCCGGACACAAAAAAATAATACAAAATAAGTCGATAATAACTAGTGCACGGGACTGTCCCGGATAATACAGGACGGGTGCCAGCTGGTATGCAAACCGCTTGGGCTTTTCCGAAACCCTGACCCTGCTTGACCACAAAAGGGAGCTCCAAATCCCCGATTGCCCTACTTTTGTAAAAAAACGAACCCTGATTGCCCGACCCTGGCTGCCCAAATTAGGCTAAAACCCTGACCCACCCCCAACGCACATATATTACGTCATAACCCCCCTCCCCCCCCCCCCCCCCCCCCCCCCCCCCCCCCCCCCCCCCCCCCCCCCCCCCTCCCTCCGGGAACACATCGGAGACAACTCGGGTCACACAGAGCATGCGATGCGCAAGCCGATATTACATGCAGCAGCAGCAACATTATATTTCATAGAGTAAGGGGAAAAAGTTACATCAATGATAGTAATTAGATGTTATGTATGGGGTCACCTAGCCTGCTATGCAGACGTATTATTTCACTCTCATAAATTCGAAGAAAAATGTAACGTCTGCTTACCGAGCGCTTAAGTAGTTTCCAATATGCACACCTCATTGTGTTATGGATCTATCAGATTTTACCTTCCATATCCTGGAAGGTAAATGTTACGTAATGTTACATTTAAAAGCAATTCAGACAATACATGTACCATTGACCAATCATAGGAGTGTGTTCACTGGCGCGCCAATTCACTAATATTCTAACAATGGCTTTGATTGGTAGGGTTAGACACATTATGCCGGCATAATGTTGGGCATACTGCTATAGTCAGAGCATCAAGCATAATGCTGGCATAATAGGCATTTTTTTATAATAATGCTTCAAAATTTATCTTTCATTGAATTCAATGAAAAGTTTTATTAGAAAAATGTCACGAATTTGGTTTTCAACTGCCTTTTCTGAGTACAGTATTCAGCTCATTTCAAGGCTTGGTTACCGGTTTAGAGGCCTGGTTACCTCATTATGCCAGGTTCCTCAGGCTTGGCAGTCATCAATCCAACATGGCCGCTAGCTCAGGGTCAAGTTCGATTGAACTCACTGGGAGCCAGGAGAAACCGTGACAAATGCTTTAAGTCTACTGATTAAGAAGGGGTCTTCGGTCTTCGTTTTATAGGTCTTCGGTCTTCGTTTTATAGGTCTTCGTTTTATAGACACCCCTCGGTAGAGACAAGAATCAGAGAATACAAAGACGAGCCCTTTCGTAAGTCTCATAATAAGCTTTTTTGTGAGGCCTGCCGGGAAGAGGTTTCTGTGAAAGCAAGCATACTTAAGCGCCACATCGAGTCTTCTATAAGCACAAGTCGGGAAAGGAGAGGCTAGCCCAAAAGAAGATTAGAGATGTTTCAATAGTTGACGCTATGACGAAGTATGACCAAGAAGTTCACCCTAAAGCAAAGGGGAAACGCTAAGTGACAATCAAAGAGTGTACATGTTCCGAGTCAAAGTTCTCAAGGCAGGAGTGGCACTTCACAAGATGGATGATTTCCGTGAACTACTCGAAGAAGGAGGCTACCGTCTCACCTCAGCGCCCCATATGAGACAGCTAATTCCATCTGTGAAACAACAAGAAGAAGAAATGATCAAGAGTGAGATATCTGGCACCAATGTTTCTGTGATCTTTGATGTTGACAACGAGACTTGGAGAAGCATTGGCTATTGTGCTAAGGTTCGTCACAGCTGACTGGGAAATCAAGCAACGACTTGTACGACTACAGTTGACAGCCAAATCTCTTAAAGGAGAGGAACTAGCGCGTGAACTTATTATGGTCCTTGCACAACAGTACAATGTTCAGAACAACAACCTTTGCGCGGCAATGAGAGACGGTGCTGCCGTGAATGGCGCTGCCATGAGAACTGTGAAGGTTGTTTTTCCCAAAGTGGTTGATGTTCGCTGTTTCTCCCACGCCATAGATGGTGCAGGTGACCATTTCAACATCCCTATCCTCAAACGCTTTTTACAGCTTTGGAACAGCCTTTTTGGCCACAGTCCTGCCACTCGACTAGCTTGGAGGGAGCGCACTGGCATCTCTATGAAGTCCTACTTGCCGACACGGTGGTGGAGCTGGTGGGAGGTTGCACAACAGATAATGCAACAGTTTGCTGAGATTCTCCCTTTCATGCAACAGAGATTACAAGAAGCTGCAAACAGGGCCGCCACCCTAAGGCAAATTAAGGCAATGTTAAACGATGCTCAATCCAAATGTTTGGTACAAGTTGAACTTGCAGCAGTTGTCGATGCTGGCAAGCCTATGGTAGAGTCAACCTATATTCTGGAGGGGGATGGCGCACTGGTATGGAAATGCTATGAGCAACTCAAAGTCATCCAGAACAGCATCCACGCAGCTCATCTCCCCAACCTCACTGCTGTCTCTTGAAAGGCACATCTCTGAAGGAAATCCTGTTGTTGCCCAACAATGTTACCAGTATGGTGTCGAAGCGGTGCAGCCCGGTTGGGCCGGACTACTTCAACCAGACGGTGCTGGGAACATTACATCCCCAAGTAGTAATCTTCAAGCCTGCAAGACTATTCAGTCCACATCACATCTGTCAGTTGCGTCCTGTGGCAAACGACATCGATGCCGTGGCAGCTATCGGTTTCCTTAATGACGCCGCCGTGATAAGAAACCTCAAGAATGAGCTACCAAGATACCTGGCGAAGGCAGAGGGAATTGCAGAAGAGGTTGACCCGGTCGGTTGGTGGAAGACCAATAAAGCTGAGCTACCGTTTTGGTCAGCAGCAGCTAAGCTTGTTCTCTTGCTGCAGCCATCATCAGCATCATCGGAGAGTCTTTTCCATCCTGACTACAACTTTTGGTCATTTACAAGACCTCGCCCTACAAGAATACATCGAGTTTTCATTGATGCTTCAGTTTAACAAGAGATACATGAACATTGAAAGATGTCCAGAGCGAACCGATCAGAAAGAACTTAGAGTCAAAGACATTTCTATTTCGAGCGTTTTGAGCTCATTCGTTATTGCTCATACTGTACCAGAAACATTAAAAAGTTGTGTTTGTAACCTATGAAGGTAATTTGTTTGGGCATGCAGGGCCAGGAAAAAAGCTAAAATATAGCAAGCATCAATCGAGCATAATGCTCCGACGTGAGCATAATTTTCGGCATAATGCTATGATTTTTAGGGCGACGTTCAAAAGGATAATGCTCGAATTTTCGAGCATGTCTAACCCTATTGATTGGGCAGAAGAATAAAACAAACGTGCCGACGTCTGCTTGCATATTGGAAACTAATTAAGCGCTCGGGTAAGCAGACGTTACTTTTTTCTTCGAATTTATGAGAGTGAAAAAATACGTCTGCATAGCAGGCTAGGGGTCACCTGGAATAACTGGAAATCTAATCGAGCCAGGTGCCCAAGGCTGGCTTGAAACCGAGTTGACCCGAGTCAACTTTTTCCATAATTGCTGCCGCAGCGTGCGAGCCTGAAGTGAGCGAGCAAGGAAGCAGTTCTAATCTGTAAGCGGGTCCAAATTTCGATTTTTTTTTTTTTACCACAATGCATCACTTCGTCTTATTTTACCACAATGCTTTGCACGGATCTGATCGTCACGTGACATTACACGAGGTGGAAGCTAACTACGTTCAACGATTAGTATGCGATCCTTGTGTAATCATTAATTTGTTGACGTGTAGAGGTGTAGGCGAACTCTGTACGTGTCAACTATCAGTTTCCAAAGAGCAAGATCTCTCCTGTTATCAAGATGGTGAGCAGCAAATAATTTTCTTCTATTGGTCTTCGATAAAGTCAAGCCGCCGGTTCAAAATATAATACAATTAGCATTTACAATTACATTCTCAATTACAGTTCATTTCCGGGGAGAACAGCAGTTTTTTGTGACGGGAATCTTAAGAAAATGTCGGGAATTGGTAGGCTTAGGGAATTTACCGGGAGATCGTTGATATGTCGGGACAAAATGAAAATAAATCGGGACAACTTTTGAGATACACACCACAACTCAAACAGGATTCAGTTCCACGATAGCCCCAAAACTACAAAATATATTCATCTAACACCTTGGCATTTGTATCACCCAGTAATCTATTTTTCCTGGCAAAGTGCTACTGTAGGTCCTCTTCTAATAATAATAATAATAATAATAATAACAATGTTTATACAGGGGGCTCGCATCACCAAGGTGTTTTTCAGCGAGGCCCTGTTAAAATTATAATAATAAAAATACAATGGGGAGTTCAAAGATGAAAGTTAAAAATGCTATTATACAAATTAAATATATAAAATCTAATTAAAAATATGTGTCTTGATATGCTGTTTAAAAACAGCCAAGGATTCGGATTCCTTTATTGACTTATATAAATTGTTCCAGTCATAAAAACCTTGGTAAAAAAGCCGTTGTTTTCCATAATTACGTTTTACTAAAGGGAGGCGATAATCTCCCTTTCTTCTCGTATTGTAGTTGTGAATATCACTATTTCTTAAAATATTAAAATTGTAATTTATAAGTCCGTGGATATACTTAAATATAAGTATAAGTCTATGTACAAGGCGCCGCTGGGATAAAGTGGGCCAACCAAGTCTATTGAGAGCATCAGTGGCTGAGGCATGCCTAGGCAGGTCAAGAATAATTTTAGCTTTGTTTTGTATGATCTGGAGATCTTCCATGAGGGTGGCATTGTTCTTATCGCCCCAGATAACGTCAGCGTAGTCCAAAAGTGGGCTAACAAGACTATTATATAAAGTTGCTCGTGCCTCTAAAGGAAGCAAGTGCTTGACACGTTTGAGTAATCCAAGCCTTTGATTGGCTTTGGCAATTATAGCCTCGATACACTTCCTTAACTGAGCGGAGCAGCATTCACTACCTGTTAAACCTTATTAAACGCTCAGCTAAATTTAGCGTTAGAAACAAAAATAATTTGAGGTATTTGAAGTATTGTCCAGAATAATAACGAACAAACACAAGACGAAGGGTAAAGGATAATATAACTGTGACACTACTGTAGTCCTTTGAATGATTCAGTTTATTGCTTCTAAATTATATCAGAGCCTAGAAGGCTACATACATGAACAAAATATTGATTCTGATTAGCTAAGAGCAGTTCAAGCATAACATCAAAACCACAGTTTTTGTCGAAAGTTTGACGTAAATGTACATAGCATTCACTACCCTGTATTTCTGGCAAATATTTGATAAACAAAGTCTAGGAAAGAGGTGATAAACTGCAGAAAATTGCCTATGATTTGAGTGACACATTTTCAGTATTTTCGAACAAAGAGCGCGCGCGTGTTATGCTCCTGCAATGATATCATCTTGATAGGATTTTTCTGTCGTTGGCCCGTCGTTGTGGGTTTGGACGCACGCACATCGCCGAGGTGTGGTTTGATGTGGAGTCGCATTACATGGAAAGGCCACCTATAAAACAGGACATCAAAGGGTCTTATAAGAAATCTTCCGTTTCCCTACTTTGGAACAGTCAAACAAAACGCCATCAAGACAAATGACAACTGAACTATTACAGAGCCTTCCTTAATATCGTTTTTCTTTTTTCAAGGAACCCAGACTTTCGTCAGTTACAATCAAACGTGCCTTTATACTCTAACCCGATTCGCATTAAAATATGTATCGCCGTCGTACGTCACCACCACCACCGCCGCCGCATTAGACTGCGGCGGCGGTGGTGGTGTACGTTTTATTGATGGTAGCACTTGATATCTACAGATAATGTTCGCGTGGCCCTCAAAAGCGCCAGAACCGCGAATTAGGATTTGAAGGGAGGTTGACCCACAGGCAGCCCAAGCTCAAGTTACGAAAATACAAGGTTTGTATGGGAGCGTAGCGAGCTCAAGTTACGAAAATATAAGGGTTTGTATGGGAGCGTAGCGAACTCCGTTTACTAGCCAGAAATACTGTAAAATATTTGAATAAAATGACTTACCTTGCCACTGTGATGTCTTCTGTCGTGTTTCTCTCCTGATTTAAAAAAAACCGGCTGAAATCAGCTTAAAACTACCCAACAAGGAGAGAAACACGACAGAAGACATCACAGTGGCAAGGCAAGTCATTTTATTCAAATATTTTACAGTATTTCTGGCTAGTAAACGGAGTTCGCTTCGCTCCCATACAAACCCTTATATTTTCGTAACTTGAGCTTGGGCTGCCTGTGGTTGACCCAGCGGCATTGTTGTCGATATGTAAAACAGTCTCGAGGGATTACAATACAATGAAGAGGACAAGCAGCATTGTTGTCGATATGTAACACAGTCTCGAGGGATTACAAAACAATGAAAATAGCCCTAGTGCTAGGACCAGCAGCATTGTTGTCGATATGTAAACCAGTCTCGAGGGATTACAAAACAATGAAAATAGCCCTAGTGCTAGGACCAGCAGCACTAATTGTTGTCGATATGTAACAGTCTCGAGGGATTACAAAACAATGAAAATAGCCCTAGTGCTAGGACCAGCACCATTGTTGTCGATATGTAAACCAGTCTCGAGGGATTACAAAACAATGAAAACAGCCCTAGTGCTAGGACCAGCAGCATTGTTATCGATATGAAAAACATCTCGAGATATTACAATACAATGAAGATAGCCCTAGTGCTAGGACCAGCAGCATTGTTATCGATATGTAAACCAGTCTCGAGGGATTACAAAACAATGAAAACAGCCCTAGTGCTAGGACCAGCAGCATTGTTATCGATATGAAAAACATCTCGAGGGATTACAATACAATGAAGATAGCCCTAGTGCTAGGACCAGCAGCATTGTTATCGATATGTAAACCAGTCTCGAGGGATTACAAAACAATGAAAACAGCCCTAGTGCTAGGACCAGCAGCATTGTTATCGATATGAAAAACCGCATCTTGAGGGATTACAATACAATGAAGATAGCCATAAAATAAGTGTTAGGACGTGCAGCATTGTTAGCGATGTGCAAAACAGTATTACAATGAAGATAACCATAGTGCTTGGGTCAACCTCTCTTCTGAGGCTGTTTAATAGAATCAAGCTGAGGCTGTTAGAATCAAGCAAAGCTGAGTGACGGCAATCATGCAAATCAAACCAAACCATTTCAAATACGTAAAGACGGTTCTTGTTTCGTAAAGGAAGTGTTTGTAAAGATTCGTAAATAGAGTATTTGTTTGCGATCGTCGCTGACCCATCGCAACGTAAAAAAGTATTGCCATTAACTCGGTCACACCACAACCAGTTTGCGATCAAGCCGTCGTAAACTGTTTGCAATTGTTTGCGGGTTATATTAGCGGAGCACCATAGATATAGAATGAGAGTAAAAATTGCCTGACTTTCGGTTTCCCTCGCGCCCGAACTCCGACGCGCGATGTGCCATTCTCGTTCCCAGTGCCTCCTCAACTTATGCACTGGGAACGAGAATGGCGTTCGGTACCTGAAAAAGTGCTGCACCTGCGCGCGCACTGTTGAACCCAGGCGCCAGGAATGAAACCTGTGCCAGTAGGTTTTTATTCATTTTTCGTTATCTTCATTTTACTTCTTAACCTTTTGCACTGATTTCCCTAGATTCTACCAGTTATTTGTGTAACTGGGAGCTCCGCTTTTAAGCTTGCCTATAGATATATTATTACGTTTATATGGAAAACAGTCTTAAAACTGAACTGCAAAGCCTTATCATGGATTACCTGTGACTTCTATGCTCGCTCCAGTTACGTAACTACTTCTGTCTGATGCGAGGAAGGCGACTACATCTGCAACATCTAAAGTCAAACGTTACAAAAATATGTTTTGAACACTTATTTTACCCCGTAAAATTAGAACCGGGAGCTGCTAGTTATTTGCTACATTCTACAAGTTTCCGTTTGGCGATAGTCGAAAGCACAGCATTTCTGAAATAGCTCGATCTGAAGCTGTGAGAGTACTGCGTTTTAAATAGTGAATTTTGTCTTCAACTGTTCCAGTCCCTTAATAAAGGGACTATTGTCATTGTGTTATGCATGCATGGAGTCAATATTCGATCGGTGGCTGTTACCTGGCAACAAACATGCTTGATTGAAATGCCATGCAATATTTTCCTCGAAGACTATGCCTATACATGGTTTGTTAGTCAATTTTGCATATTTTAACCATCCCCCATGTGTACGAGGTTCGTCAGTTCATATGAAAATTGCTGAAAATAACTGTGGGGATATAAAGGCCTCTCACCGTGACACGGCATGACTCACCGTGACACAGCCCCATTAATTATCTTCAACTGACAAGAAGGTGTAAAGACGTTGTACTGACAACACATATAGTTTAGACAATACTGTTTCATCCCAGACAGCAAATGAAACTTAATTCTTACAGAAACTTATCGGATATTTCAATAACAAATTTTACACTCGGATGTCGATTTTACTCTTTTAAACGTACTGTACCTGATGGATTGCCGGATTTGCCCAGAGGAATGAAGTGAATAATCTATATAACAAATGAAACGTAAGGTTACCAACTTGCCTTTTTTGTTGGTGGATTCGGTCGATTTTGTTTCAAGTTATCGGATCAGGACGGAATATCAATTGCAGCTACATCAACCTCCCACCCGGCCACCAGCCTTGCTTCTTGTTAACAAATAGAGAACAAGTTTAAAGTTTCTATGGTATTTTAGTATAAGTCAACCAGTATTCATTCATATTCCTCTGGAATAAGTTATTTATCATCCCAAAATTCAGCATTTCATTTGAAACACTGTAAAGCCATTTCGCAGTTCAGCGGCGGCCATGACTTTGCGTACACAGCCTCGCATCGAAAGGTTTCAGGACGAGTTTATGTTGGCAAGCACAACGATTTTTATCAGTTCTAGATCTCCTGGGATTAAACGTGGCCGCCCATGAATAAGGTGTATTTCGCTACTGAAGACGACTGCCTTATGCCGTGGATATGCAACAAGTAAACTTTAATGGAACGTGTTCACATAGCCTCTTCCGCAGTCAGTGTTTTTAGGGGCGTTCATACATAACGCCCCTAAAAACGAAACACTTTTGCGTTCATAAAAAATAATTGCGTTCTGAAGTTCAACGCGACCTCGGCTTAACAGTTCACAAAAAGCACAACAATTTATTCACCTCTTCCATTATTTTTGAAGGCACTTTTTGCGTCATTGGGGTGTCGATAAAGCCAGGTAAAACAGCATTGCATCTGATCCCAAACCTGTGAAACAATCACTTTAAACTCCATTAACGAAACTTGTTTATCCTGTCAGAAAGTTTGGGGATTAGGGCAGCTTCACAAGAATGATGGCTAATAAAACAATGTGTGAACTTGAACTTTGGGGGGAGGGTGTTGGAAAATAATAATTGCCGACTTTTGTAATATTAATTGTGAATATAAATATTTAACTGCTATGAAGAAAATAATGATAACAGAGGTAGCTTCAGTTGGACACTGGCATATCAAAGATTTTTGTTAACACAAAAGCATTAATCATAATGATGCAATTTCCCCCAAAAGAATATTCATTGATGGCAGGAATTTTATTCTTTAAGAACTTACATATTTGCCAACCGTCACGGATTCTGCAGGACAGTTCCAGGTTTTAGTCACTTTTTATATGTCCCGCGTCTCGCATGACCATGAAAATGTCTAGGATTTTCGTTACTGTGTTCTGGTGTACCAGCAATGTCGCCCCCCACCCCCCGTGAATTCGTCCCCCGGGGGGCGAAATCGCTAGTGAATTCGCCCCCCCCCCCCCCCCCCCTTCCTCGCCCCCCTCTAGCGATTTCCCCCCCCCCCCCCCCCCCCCCTGGCCTCCCCTCCAAATGAATACATGTTTCCTTATTATTATTACTGTAATGTATTGGACATGGAGAATAGTAATGCAAAAAGCTATCAGTAATGTGTATAAAGGCATGCAATTCAATTTTATTTTAAAATTCATGCTTCCGCCTTTTCTTCGACAAAATTCGTGTTGGTAGCTACGGTAAACGCTACAATTTTCATCCGCGCGAGCAGTGCAACAAGAAATCTGCAATCCACCTACAATCTTCGTCAATCTTCGAATGATTAGTTGTTAATATTTCTTGCCTGAAGCCAACATGTAGGTTTTGATAACCCGTAAATCCGCCTACTTTGAAAAGGCTTTGCCGAATAAAGGAAGTGTTACCGACTAGCGTAAAAACTTTCCGAATAAACAAGCTAATGAACTAATTAAGATCTAAAACGGCGGGAAGTTTTAAAACTTACCTTAGCTTGTAGCGAGTGGAAATCATATTTGGAAACAACTGCCAAATAGCCTGATGATTTTTACATGCATGAAAACCACAATGAAGTTGACGTATTTATCGTGGTATGTAAGTTTTTATAACCCGTAATGCTCACGTCGATCCATCTATCTATTTTGAAATAACTTCGCCGAATAAAGGAGTGTTACCGACTCGCGTGCTTAGTTCTATTTCAATTGAGCTTAACGGCGCTTGTTAGTCAGTAGTAGTAATAGTAGCTAGAGGTCTTTATATACACTTTAATAATTATATTTAAAAAAATACTTTAGATTTATAAAAAAACACTTTTTGTTCAGTGCGTTGACATGTACTGCCTCTATTTTCTGAGGCGGGGCGATTTCAATAAGAATTACCAATTGCGAATTCACTAGCGATTTTGCCATACCAGGTAGTTTACAAGAGGTAGTTTAACAGGTAGTTTACAAGAGTATGTATTGTTTGATGACGAGAAATTCATTGATGTTCCTGACGATTATGTTGTTGATGATCCTATTAAGAGATATTCCCAAGATGGAAATAATACTGATTTACGAGGAAAGTTTGTACAGGAAACAATCTCATAATATTAAGTGGTAGAATAATAGGGGGCTCTGCAGGTAAAAAAACATGTTTTCAGTACAACGGAAGTAGCTTAGTAGATTATATAATTGCAGACACAAGCATGCTCTCCAAGGTACAATTTTTAGCAGTTAATCCACTCAGTACAACCTGACATTTCTGATCACTGTCAAATTTCGTTTGGTATTAAAATGAACGATTTCACACACAAACGAATTCAACTCTAGCAAACTTCATAAACACAAAATATTATTGATAAACGAAGAAGCGAAAAATAGAATTCCCGAGATCCTCGCATCTGAGGCATGAATACAAAGATAAACTCGAGGAAATTCTGAGTAATTCTGAAATAAATGACATAAATGATTTAAGCCAACTAACAAGAAACTTTACCGGGGTGCTTATAGAAGTTTGTGAAAAGGCAGGTATGAAATACAGAGATAGGGACTTTAAAACAAAAGAGGGAAATCAACAATCTAGCTGGCTTGACCAGGACTGTAGAGCCGAAAAAGAAAACCTTAAGTCGATTGGAAGAAAGGTCTGTCAGGACCCAAACAATGACGAGCTAAGAAAACATTTACACGTTAAGAAAAAGCGATCCAGAAAACTATGCAAAAAGAAAAAAACACAATCAATAGAAGCTAGATTAAAGAAACTAGACCATAAAAATCCGAAGAAATTGTGGAAAGAACTTAAAGGTCTTTTTAATATAAATAACAAACGGACCAATCAATCATGCCCTGTAAAAATACAAGAATCTTATGAACATTTCAAAGATTTGAATGCTCAACACAAAGACAACACAACGAACACGACCAGCACCCCAAATAACCATACGGAATAAATAGGAGTATTGGACTATGAAATAACGATAAAGGAGGTAGAGGAGGCCATCGAAAAGTTGAAATATAGGAAGGCAGTGGGCATCGATAACATATCAAATGAAGTCCTTATATCGGGTAAAACGGAGCTTACAAAACCCCTGACTTCACTATTTAACACGATTCTCAAATCAGGGATTTATCCACAGGAATGGAGCATATAGGCCTCATAATCCCTATTCACAAAAAAGGCGACCGGACAAATATAGAGAATTACAGAGGCATAACCCTTTTATCCGCACTCGGTAAGTTATTTACATCTATTCTGAATCAGAGGTTATATGGGTACCTATCAGAAAAATGAATTCTAAAAAAAGAGCAGTTCGGATTTAGAAAAAAAACACTCCACAGTTGATTGCATCTTCGTCCTGAAAGGACTCATCGACAAATTTGTAAAAAGTAAACCAAAAAAGAAAAACAACATGTTGTTTACCTGATTCGTCGATTTTAAAAAAGCATTCGACAGCATACCAAGAGAAAAAATATTTTAAAAACTAAAACAGGCAGGTATCAATGGCAATGTTTTCTCAATATTACACTCGATGTACTCTAATGATTACTCGGCGGTCAAAAAAGATGACGTTATTACGGAAACCTTCAGATACTATGCTGGAGTTAAACAAGGCTGCATGCTCAGTCCTACCCTATTCAACTTATTTTTAAGTGACTTATTACCACAAACGTTAGACCATGCGGGCATGGAAGACCCGGTATATATATCTAATGTCAATCTGAGCAATATACTTTACGCAGATGATTTAGTTTTAATATTCAAGAATGCGAATGACCTGCAAAGACTCCTAGATTGTCTCGAAGTCTATACTGTAGCTCCAACAAACTAACCGTCAACAAAGACAAAACAAAAAGTCATTGTTTTCAACAATAACGGCAAACGAATGAACAATTATAATTTTATTATAATAACGATCAACTAGAAAACGTCCGTATGTATAAATATCTCGGGCTCACTTTCAGTGCATACGGAAATTTCACTGTTGCAAAACAAGAACTAAAAAAATCAGCACTAAAAGCTCTGCTTAAACTCAAACAAGAAATGGGAACTTTCTTCAGATCTGACCTTAAACTTACGATCAAATTATTTGCCACTTTAATCAAACCCATCCTGTTTTATTATATGGAAGCGAGGTCTGGGGAATTGACAACAACAAAGGATCTGACACAAATGATCCGATTGAAATAGTACATACTAAATTCTGTAAACTACTTCTAGGAACTACAAGAACATCTACCAATAACGCTTGCAGAGCAGAGCTCGGTAGGTATATCCCCTTAGCTTAGGCATGAATCAACATTCAGAAGTATCAAATACTGGGCAAATCTATTAATTAACAGAGAATCAGAGGCTTACTTTTATAATATATACTGACAGTTTACAGTTGAATAAACCAACATTATGGAGCTCTAAAATTCAAAATACCATACAGAGCCTTGGCTTCGGTAACTGTTGGATACTTCAGAATAATTTGCTAGAGTACAGGGGACTCCTAAAGAGCATTAAACAAAGCCGGATTAAAAGACATAGGACTACAATATTGGCTCAGCGATATATTTAATGATCAAAGACAAAATCCAAACCAGGGCAACAAACTACGGGTCTACCGTACATTCAAAACAAAGTATGAATTCGAAGATTATTTGAATACTGTTAAAAACATTAAACACAGAAATACATTCACGAAATTAAGAATAAGCAATCATTGCCTACAGATTGATTAAACCCTATTTAAAACCAGAAGATCGAATATGCCCAACTTGCAACAAAGAAATGGAAGACGATCGAAAGACACTTCCTAATAAGATGTAAAACGTTTGAGGCAATCAGGAATGATTTCTTATTCAAATTAAAAACTCTTGCTAACCTAGACAGTAGCTACTTTTAACTATTATCAGTATTATCAATTCCTCAAGGGAAGTTTCAACTATAGCCGCAAAATATGTGTATGAATGCATGAATGCCAGATCTGTCACGATACAAGGCTCTTAATATTTTAACTAGTTACTTTTACTCTTTTTTAGCTACTTTAAAAGTTTATTAGCAACAATCTGATGTACCTATGTAGTACAAAGAGCTAATAAAAAAATGTCTATGTCCATGTCTATGTCTATGTCACCAGCCTCCCGCACTGTTACGTTATTATTGACTTTTTGTATTACCATTTGTTTCTGTCGCGTAATTGCCTTGTCACAGCCTTTTTTGGTTGCAAAGATAAGTGAGAGAACCTTTTCTTCGACTTCGATGTCATGTCCCGAATTTGAATTCTGCAGTATTGGTAAGTACATCACGGATTTAAAGCAGATTTCGTATGAGTTAAGAACAAACTACGGCACGGTTACGGGAGTTAGTGTACGGCATGCTGTGATGTTTTTGTCCTAAAGCACGGTTATGATACATGTATACGGTTACGTTAAGGCAGTTTGTCCAACTCATGCGAAATCTGCTCTATTTAAATAAACTATTCAGTAACATTAATTTGTAGATACTATATCCTATTCACTAACTTGGCCAGTTCTCTTGCACAAACTCTAGTTAGTCCTTCTACTCCTGCTTTAGATGCAGCATAATTTGCTTGTCCAAGGTTTCCATTCTAGAAAAGAAATTATGAAATCAATAATTACAATCTGAAAATTTAACAATGCTTAATTATCAGATGAAACTACTGAAAGTTGCCATTTAGACTAAAGTTAGCCCTAAATTCCATTTTGACCTTGAAATTCATCAATGCTTGAATATAAGCCACTGGCTTTGGAGACCCCATAATAGATCACTATATCTCACCACAATTAAGGTAAAGGTATTCATTTTTATAGTGCAAATTCTATATGAATATATCCAAATGCGATTCACAAGGTTATTTTTGTGATACGGACTGCTATTGTGGTGCAATGTGCTGCCGTGCAGTTTACAATCATGAGTGATTGTTAGTACCTCAGAATACCATGCTGCTGTGTTGGGAGACAATCCCCTACTCTTTCTCGAAATAACACAACAGGTTCTTTCACGTCCCCCTCGTAAATTAGATTAGAAGAGGAAGGAGACAAGGCCAACAGCTTATACGTCCCTGCCCAAGGACGCAGCCGGGATTCGAACCCCTGACCTTCCGCACTCTAGACCGTGCTCTACCAACTGAGCTAACAAAGGGCTTAGAACATCAAAGTAACCAGAGAAGCTACTGTACTTAAAAAACACAACCAGTTCTTAAGAGACGTTGTACACATTTGATCTGTTCAGCAAAGTACATCATAGTTAGCAGAAGTGTTTTGAGTTCAAAGGAAATCTTGCCAGCTGAGTTTTACTAAATCATAATGCACCAGTCAATGTAGACTGCATGCAGTCCCTCCTAAATTTCCCTCCGCTGATAGTGAAGGTATTTAACAAATACTCAAAGTTTTATTTTAACCCATTTTGGAAGAGCAAAATGTTAGTTTCCAATCTCCTCTCTCCCGAGAGCACGCCATTGATCCTGTGCCCCAGTCATAGAGGCGGGGTGATAAAACAGATATATACCCCACACTCCAGCAAGCTAGGGGCATTAATTATGTCCTAAAGCAGAAAACTGCCTCACAACTCCTTCGCTATGCCCTGCTATGCCCAGCCTGGGGGAAGGGGGGAGAGGGATTTATATTGACCAGTGCAAAACAGCAATAAATTAGAGCAATTACATGTACATGGTCAAATAGTCCATTTTCATATTTTAAATTACCGCTGTAGGTGATGAATGTAGACGCACATGCTCAGTGTTAGCCTCATCTTGGTTTTAAACATTCATAAATACCAGTGAGAAAGTGGACTATTCACAACTCTGCGTATTGTTGTAGTTTTGAGTTTTACACCCTCTTGCTGGTATTTATGAATATTTAACTTCAGAATGAGGCTAAGACTGAGCAAATGCATCTGTATAGTCATTGCATTCAGCGGTCATTTTCGAATACGAAACAGGACTATTGAGTTATAGTATAAATTTTGTAAATTATTATTCAAAGAGCCAGGCCAAACATGTGAACTCACCCTTCCTGAGATGCTAGATATATTGACTATGGAACCATTGACAATCTTGTGCTCCACCATTACTTTTGATGCATTCTGGGACATGAGGAATGTACCCTACACATACACATACAAAAGAGTATAAGATCAAGCCACATCTGCATGTAGATTTGATACAACTGGAACGTGAATTCTGTAAATTAACTCTTACATGTAATTCTGAAACTATCTAAAATCGAACAATTTTCTGAAATGTTGACGAAAAGCGTAAAAATTAGAGTTTGATATTATCATTAGCATCACAGACATGTGCAGTTAAAAAAAATAAAAAACAGATCCCATAATTGAGATGGTCTGCATGCATTAATACAGGAGTTTTACTTTGACATTTCACCCTTTTGAGGTCAGAGATTGGTTGCTATTACATTAATTTAATTAATTAATTTACATTATTTTGTAGCTTTACAAAGTGTAGATATTCTTTGTTTTGATTTTTAAAATATGTACTGCCACAGCTGTTCATTAAGATAATATAAGTGAGAGTAACAAGGGTAATTAATACTGATGATACAGATGTTTTATTAATCAGATCTGTATCCAACAAGAACTAATGTCTAAGTATAGACTACATATCTATAATCAGGTCTGTACTGGAGTATACAGTTAAGCCACCACATGATATCATCCACAGCACAGATGATTGGTTAGCACCCTGAATTATGAATGAGGTTTTGAATAGTAACTTAAAATAAGTACAAACCTTGAGGTTTACATCAATAACATCATCAAAGTCCTTCTCTTTCATTTTTAATAAAAATGCATCCCTAGTAATACCAGCAGAGTTCACTAGTATGCAAGGTGCCCTCTTATATTCCTCTATAACATTCTCTATAAGTTTTTTAACTTCTTCTGATGAAGCCACATTAACAGCATAGTGTGTGTGCTTGACATCTTCATGTACTGGTAGAACTGCCGCAGTTTCCTGTGCACCCTT
Organism: Actinernus sp. WN-2022; assembly: GCA_030867875.1. Classification (NCBI taxonomy): domain Eukaryota; kingdom Metazoa; phylum Cnidaria; class Anthozoa; order Actiniaria; family Actinernidae; genus Actinernus; species Actinernus sp. WN-2022. The sequence continues at coordinate 176,050,868 of JAOWCC010000577.1, read as the reverse complement.
GTAATTCACATCAACTACTGCTACTGCGGCACCTCCATTTGCTAAGGCCTCGCAAACAGCTTTTCCAATACCACTGGCTCCACCTACCATACATGAAATAAGACATGTTTTCATGCAAAACCCACATCCATATACTCTGCCTATATTGCAGAATTCAAATGCGGGAAATAACATATATAGAAGATGGAGAAAATGTTCTTTTACCAAAAAAAGGCCCTGTCAATTAAACAAACGGAAAGGAATTTGGATGGCCATGTGGGATGCGGCACAAATGACCCGCATGTCCTGCATGCCATGGGCATCCAAATGTCCCGCATTTTCGCTTCCACATTCCCTCCTGCATATTTACTTATTATCAAACTTTATGTATTACAATTTTTGTTTCTGTCCTGTATTTCCCTTGTCACTCTTTTTTTGGGTTACAATTTTAGATACATTTGTTAGTGAAAGTGCATTTTCTTCAACTTTGATGCCATGTGGTATTAATGGTTCTATCAATTCCAAACCTGCTCATCCCCCCCCCCCCCCCCCTCTCAGGGGCATATCTGGGGCATTTGACTGTTTCTGTGTTTCTGTCCAAGGGGGCATTTGCCAGCAAAGAAAAGTGTGTGTGTGGGGGGGGTTGAAATAGTGAATTTTATAAGAGCTTTGCACACATTCCAAAGCCCATTTGGTGCATTTGCATAGCTTAGCTGACCCCACGGTGCAGTGGGGCATTTGCAACACTCTGTCTCTGATTCAAAAATGTCAAATTCCACAGTGCAAGTTCAATTCGACCGGCACTGGACCATTCATGTACGATCTAACTAGAGGCAAGAGTATTCTTAATTCCCACATATTGATTAGACTAATTGCAATATAGTAATACGTGCCTGTAACAACTGCTAACCTGCCGACCAACAACCCTCTAGTGGCCGCCATCTTGTACGATTTGAAGGCCGCGAGAGACTGGGACCGAAAGCCACAGGACACCCATGAGTATTTTTTTATAGAGATACCTGAACTAAGTATATCCTATTCCTGAATATTAAACCAGATTAGTGTGGTTCATATATCATCTAAAGTGAAACCAGAGCTTTATTTGTTGTTTCTAAATAAACACCACCCCTTCCTCGATTAAGCACCATCAGATAGACAGAAAGACGCCGACACTGGTTTTAATAGAGGGACAGACAGACAGACATTTTCGAAAATGAAACATACTCACTGAATTTCTAACGGGACCTGAAACAACCATGAGAGGCTGATCAAAGCCAGGAGCCGGCTAATTCACAGATCGAATTGGAATTTAGCGTGTTGGTTTTTGAAGAGGGAGAAAAACCGGAGAACCTGGAGAAAAACTCTCGCAGCAAGGGCGAGATTCCAACAAACCGGCTCAACTCACATATGGCGCCACGTCCGAGGTCGAACCTGGGCCACAGAGGTGAGAGGCGAAGCGCTTAACCACTGCGCCACCCCGGCTCCCCATACCAAAGTGCTTAATAACTGCCGGAGGTGACAAGTAAAACCCTGGACCCCGGGGTTAAATCTGCTGCTAACCTGAGGTTAATTAACAATTATTCACCGAAGTGGAGGTGAATAATTGTTTTAGTATATACCACACTGCAGGTGAATAGCCAGCACTAGCCTCCTCCGCAGGCACCTTGAAAGTATAGGACGGCGAGAGGAAAAAAATTGTAAAACAAAAAGTAAATTGGGTTACCTGTGCCTGTGGAGGAGAGAAGTCAGTCGCATCCCCTCTCTTCTCTCGTTTTACCACAGGAAACCCGGTCTCGATTTTGTCCCGATTATATAGGAGGTGCCTGCGGAGGAGGCTAAGCCAGCACCAAATATTTATTTTATTTTCTGTCAAATGGACAAAAACTTGCGCGAGATGATCGCTGCTTTGGTTCGGAGGTGAATATGAAATCATATTCACTGTTTGAGTAGCCAATAAGAGCGCGCGAAAAGTGATATTCAATGGGGAGTGAGTGAAAGTGTAGTACTTGAGCTCTACATCGGGTCATTGAACTGACTGTCAGCTTGAGAGCACAACCCTTGCATTGGTCATTATAAATGCAAGGGCTTTGTCTGTATAAAGACCCCACGTATTTATACAGATTAAGCCTAGCATTTATAATGAGCAGGTCTCTGTTGTTCAACCGGTGAATAACAAAGAAAACCGAGCCGATCATGCAATAATGTCAATTGAACACGTGCGGGATATCACTTCACAGACCAAAACGTGTTTTGTCTGATTTGCTCTTTTTTACACCCTCATGTTTCCAAAATGTAAACATACTACTTGTAAATAGAGACAACGTAATTTTGAGCAAATTTGTTTGATTTTGATTTGGTTTGACAGGCTTTTCAAGGAATTTTGGTGATCTTCAAAATTAGAAATGAAAATGTTCACCAACTGGTTTTCACGTAATAAAAAGTTACATGGCTGCTTTTGTCACATAATTTATCTTCTCGTGTTTAAATTGATAACTCAAGATAACAAAAGAAATCAATGCACGTGCGATAAGTGATCTGTAAATCTGATACAAATTCGTCCTGATCTGAATAAACTTTTGCTTAGATTTTATCGGCCGAAATAGGTCGTATCGCCAAAATAACTGAAAAACACGACTCTATATATCGTTTGATAATTCGTGTCCGTGCTTTATCGGGTCCGTTCAGTTGCCATTGATTGGTCCATTCATTCAAGGTATTTAATTAGGTAACATGGACCTGGTTATAATTGATTATAAATAACACTAGATGGGCAATGTTGTTCTCGAGATGGACCCCCCGGCTGGTAAATAACGTTTTTTATCCTTATCAAGTTATTTTATTTTATTTGCTTTCGTTAATCCAGTCGCACGCTCGTACGGAAGCAGTACATGTGTCAGTCTTGAGCGTGAGCTCTGTTTCACTCAAATCACTGGCAGTTTTTGGCAGTTTTCACCATTTTTGCAAGACTTTCAATACAAGACGCTGAGCCAGTCAGTACACCCATTCTCACAGAGACTATTCAGGGTTTACGGAAATCCGAAAGCTTCTCTGACAACTTGATCCTATGATCTCATTCAGTAGGTGAATTTTTTTCAGAAATTTGCCACAAATAAATTCAGTGGTTTGGAAGTTACAGGCAATTATAATATAGATACGATAGCACGCGCGCACTGATTGGCTAAAAAGCCATGTTTTATATAACATGGTTTGCCGTGTTTTATTGTTTTCAACTGGCGGTTTCTTTTCATCGCGCAAGTAAATCTATATTATAAAACAGATAAAGAAGCCTTAAATCCATGTTTTACACTATCATAATTATAAAACACTCTGGTCATTTGAGACTGACACACTCGAGAGAAATGTTGAAAGCACGCGCCTTCGGCTTGTGCTTTAACATTTCCGGCTCTCATGTTCTCAAATGCTCATCGTGTTTTATGATAGTATAAAACATGGCTAAGGCTTCTTTATTTGTTAAATATGTTACTACTGCTTGTTATCAATAAATTCGGGGGGGGGGGGGGGGGGGATAGGGAAACAGCATAGAAATTGCCACCTAGCAAGAAACAAATGCGTAGAGAAATAACTTAGATACACTGTAACTATATGTTTAACCTATTTGGTGGCTTCTTTGCGGTCCTCGCTGTTGAAATCAATAAATTATCTGGGTTGATATCTATATCAATAATGCCTTCTAATGACATTTTAATCAAAATTACTATAAAAAAGACTAATTTACAATGTAATAGTACTTACGCCTAGTAATTGCTGTGGTCCTTTCCATTTTCTTACAATCAATTCAATTCTAAACAATAATGTTATCTACGCAAACGAAGTTCAGGATTATTACAATAAATATTAGGTATTTACTTTTCTTTTCAGTTTTGCCTGCATGTAGAACATTTGCTTGGTAACGTAATTTACGCCCCCGTAATATAACTTATGCCTGACCACTATCGCCCTGGCCGTGTGTTCCTTAAAATCAATTTAAATCTAAACGATAAATGCTATCAAGTTTGTTACGGAATCTAAATGTTCATACCCGTCTAATCTAAATTTAGACTGCCGGATCAAACCCAGCTGCTGAGATCTTCCCTACCTTCTAATTGTGCGCCCTCAATCAACGATTCTAAAAATATGAATGCTATAACTACTTGTTTCCAGTTGCTTGCCCTAACTTTCCTTCATTAGTATGTACCTTTTCCTGATTTGCGCCAGGGCCGGGACTCCTCAAGCATGTTAATACCTGAGGCTAATGTTCAGGAAAACAGTGTTTTGACGATTTTTCGCTAGTTGAAAATGGGGTGGTTAGAACGAATTTATTTTTGCAATATTTCAATACGGTCTTTATATGTATCTGGGACTACATATTTTTCTGCCCGGAATGGTTGTTCACCTATCAAACTAGCTGAAATAATAAACTCATGAGGAAGTCCATTGCTATGGTAACGGTTCCCACGGTGACGTGTTCAAAATTGTCGAGTATTTCCTTTATATTGGCCTCATCGTTTTCTTTTATAAACTTGTCAGGATTGACCGTGGTAGTCCGTGGTGGTCTGATTTTAAGTGCACGTGGCTTCGATTCAATGCCATGTTTTAATTTGATGGCACTGACAAAGGCAGGTGTCACGTTCAGTGAATATTGCAAGAATTGGCATGGGCATGGGGGAATCCACATACTAAAATAAACACCAACAACTGATCGAAATGAAACAGCGCAGCCAGCTGCTAGGTTTGTCATAGTAACTATTCCAGAACAAGCCATATCTCTCCCATAATTGATCTTTTGGGTTGGGACTCCCTTGAGCAACGAAGGTTATTATCCCAAGCCACTATGTTCTATAAGATTCAGCAAGATCTAGTTGGTATTCATTTCCCTGATGTATTCTATAAATAGATCCGATCGAGGTTTCCTAACCCTTTACTTTCAGACAGATCCAATGTAGTAATAATGTCTATAAATTTTCCTTTTACCCAAGAACAATTGTTACATGGAACCACATTTCACTTTATAACTTCGATTTAGCGTCCGGTGCACACATTTTTGGGCCCTGAGAGAAGGCGCTCATCGGGGAGGGTCGTTTATTGGAGACATGGCGATTATTTCTTTTTCTAATAAAAAGTGAGACTGTGCATATAAGAAAGCACTGCAGAGAAGCCTTGACCTCTAAATCCGCGCTCTCCCAAATAACAACTGTGACGAGACCAGTTTCTATTTGGGAAATAAAATAAGTTTTCAGTTGACGTTAATTAAAACATGGGTGCTTTGTATTGGAATACGATGGGGCCGGCTAATTGGAATAGGGGCGCTTATTAACAAAAACAATTGCTATCCGGGGCGCTTATAGATGGTTGCACATGACGTCACGGCGGCCATGTTGGTGTACCTTTAACAATAGATTCTTCGTTAGCTTCTTTTGTTAGGTAAACCCAACATGGCCGCCATGCCCTTTGTCATTTGAATCTCTGGGGATTGAGTGAAACCCATCTTTGGACCTTATTCACACGGCGGCCATGTTTAATCCCAGGAGTATAAAAACCTTTGTTTTGCACGCGTGAACTCGTTCTGAAACTGCTCAGTACGAGGCTACACGTGGGAGATATATTGTTTCAAGCCAACATGGCCGCTGTGTGACAAAAGCCCATTAGAGGCGGATCGCTTATTAGAGAGGGAGAAACCAAGCAAGTTGCATGGCACTACCCAACACACGCCATGACGTACTAGCGTCTAACTCGCATGCTCATATTTGATTACCCGCGTGGAGTGGCAACCATGTACAGCTGTTTCGTCCTTGGGAGTATGTCATGTATGAGGGTCTGAATGGGGTTAACTGACTACTGACAAACGGCCTTAAAAATAACTGACAACTGACAAATGACGATATTTTTACTGACAACTGACAACCGAAAAATAACTGACAACTGACAAATTTGTTTTTTGTGGGTCAAACATTGTAAATTTTCTCTAGTAATGATTAACTAGGGCTAACTGACAACTGACAAATGGCCAAAATTTTAACTGACAACTGACATGTAGACCCCCCCCCCGCCATGACGTCACATGCAACCCAGCAATAGTGGAACTGAAATGGAAATGTGGCTGACAGCCAAATCCGAAATTGTAAACCAAGCAAGTTGAGTAGTTTTCCTCGTTTTCCTCCCTCCACAAAAACTAACACACTATTAAATTCCAATTCGATCCGTGCATTAGCCGGGTTGTGACTTTGATCAGTCAGCCTCTATATATGGTTCCAGGTCCCATTAAATCTTCAGAGTTCAGGTATTTAAATGTTAAAATATGATTGATTTCTACTGAAATCTATAAAAAAAACAATTGAGGACATGAAACTGAAAGCTTCGTGATGCACAAGCTAGCGGGACTATTCCTCTCAGCTTTGACACAATATTCAAGTTTATTTGGTATTTATTGTTACATTAATAAACTCATTGTGGGGTCGGTATCCAAATGATTACGCCACATAAGCAGGTTGACTTTCGATTCATTATGAATTAAAGAAAACTGATAATAATCATGTAAAAAGGTACAAAGGCAGCTAACTATCAGCATTCATGATATGCACTTATTTAGCTCTCGAACGTATAAGAGCCCACCTTGTGTCCAGGCATTTAGATGGAATCGCGGAAGGCGAAAGAATGCTTGTGCGAGCGCAATTGATACTGGGAAGATCAAACGGAGTCTTGTGGCCGGAGGTAGGATGAAATACATAAGGTATTTATTTGCACCGTATGATAACGAGTATTTTACGCGCTTTCGTGCTCGCCTCATGTCTCGTGCTTCTCTAATAAATAATATATATTAGAACGTTCTAAATATATTTGTTACCGTTATGAGTTGACAGGCTTTGCCATGAATGTCTATGAATCCTTGGATCCTTGTAGCTGGACTATCCGTTGGCATAAATAAGACTTTGGATCTTTATTACAAGTTATATATATATATACACACACACTCGTTTTCAAAAACATTGCACTGCAAATATATATGTACCTTTTGTATTCTTGTCAAATTTGACAGCTAAAACAATGAAGAACAAAAGGTATATATATATATATAAATCAAAAGCAATGTTTTTGAAAACGAGTATATATATATAGAGAGAGAAGAAACCCATCCCTAATATTAATAATCAGAATAAAGGTGAAAGAGAAAAATATGTCCTGAATGAGATTCGAATCCACGGCCTCGGTATACTAGTCCGATGTGTTAACCACTACACTATCAGGACGACCATGCACGCTGGCAACGCAGCCGACTAATTTGTTTTTTGTGGTACCGTGAGTTTTCCCAGGCTTTTTCTCTTTCGGAACCCTTAGGCGGAGCTCTAATTATTTATAATCAGTCAGGAGAGCAGCCGATTACCAGGAGCGTCCATATATACTATACCCGTGAGTCAGCGTATGACCGGTTTGAGCTATTTTTAGAACATGTTTCCCAGCCGGGTAACTGCCTTCTAACTCTGCTGCGATCGTGCATATGCTTGCCGTAATTATCGAGATTAAGAATGATCTATTGTTCTTTGAGGTGATTTTACTAACGCTGCATTGTCCTGACTATGGTTTGATTGGATTCCCAAAGTGTGGCCACGTGAACTCCCGTGAGATCTGTTCTAAATATATCTCAATCCGGTCATACGCTAACTCACAGACCTAGTATGAGAGATGGATGCTCCTGGTAATGGGCTCCTGTCACAGTAGAGTGCCTGATTTCTAGGAATTGTGGTTTATTGACTAGCTGAGAGATATTTCAGACAGGGGGGTTGAAACAAGTTTTTCGATCGATCGCTTAGAAAGGGCTGTTGGTTATTATTAAAATTTTAATTTGGTACTAGAAAGAAAAATACCAGAACGAGGACCGGAGAGCTAAAAGAAATGTTGGTCAGTAAAAAAGAAAGAGAAAAAAGTGTCCTCTTCGAGACTCAAACTTCCGACCTCAAGCACGCTAAGCGCGCGCTCTGCCGTCTGAGCTATCAAGGCACAATCACAGGCTAACCATCCTCCCATTTTGCGTATTTGTCACTGATATTTTAATAATCCATCATTTATTAGCAAATTGTGAAATAAAATACCTTTTGACTTGATTCTGCTGAATATGTGTTGATCAGTAGCGCGCGCTCATAATACAGCTCGGGTTTCCTGTGTGGCTCAGGCAACTAAATTCATCGCCGACAAGTGAGACGCGCGAGAATTTTGCCGAAAAACGAAAACTTCCAGGTTCCTGCTCCCTCCCTAACATTCAAAATGTTGAAGAACAGTAAATGAGCTAAGTTTTTGGTGGTAATTCACGGCGATATCGAGTGTTACACACTCGCAAAAGCTTCCTAGAAACCGTCAAACTGGTCCAGATTTTCGGCGATTTTTTTCCCTCCCTATTATCGGGACAGATATGAGCCATCATAAGGATTTATAACGGTCATCACATTCAAATTTTTTTAATCAAACTGTCGAATGATCTCCCGTCTAGAGGCCCCTGCGAAGAAATGGACTGTTTTGCAACTTGACACACCACCCCGATGAAGTAGTTTTTGCCAGCTTCCGATGAACTGGAAGAAAAATATCTTGAAGATTAAGACTCGCGGGAAGTTTGTTTACAAAACTATATGTCGCACGACCGCTAAACATCCGTACTATTATTTCAGACCAAATTTTACTCCACTCTACTAGTATTACCACAGGTAACCCAAGCTCTGCAAGTGGCTTTATTTACTAACATTTGTTTGGATTTTTTTTAGTCACTAATATTGAATAAAAAGCGAAAATACTTACAGCATGTGTTTATTTGTCCATGGGCTGTCTCTAGTTGCAATTTCAGCGTTTTTTGGCAAGTTTTGACCCCAGCAGTTCTGCTAACTGTATACCTTGGAAAGGTAGGAGACGAACGATTTCAACCAGTCGAACTCTCGCCACTTTTATACCCCGAAAATCCCAAACAATCGCATCTTGCCTTCGCCACTGCATCGCCCAGTAAATATTAAAGCGTTTACAGTCAGTAGATCCGAGATAACCTTCATTCTCGAGCAGCTAGCCGCCCAATAACTCCACCAAATCACTCGTTTGCAGCCATTTTGATACGTGTCCGAAATACGAACAAACCGAAACCGTTGGTACGCGGTCAGGCCTGGGCGCTAACCAAACAAACTCGATCCCTAGTGGGCAAGCCTAGGTCAAAAATGCTCAACCAAAGGCAGTTCACTATGATGGGGTGGGGGAAGGTTTGGTAATAATATTGTGGCGTTGGTAGTCTAACGGATTGCTTCCAAATATATGAGTATTTGAACACTTTTTGCAACGGTTTTCTAGCTAACCTTCACTCCGTTTTCTCCAATTCACTGCTCACTTTGGATTTTTTTGTTCAGTTCAAACGTTTACTCAGTCGCACAAAAGGCGCGAAAAAACTTTTGCACGCGTGCGCTACCGGATTCCCGGATGGTGTAATTTGCGGCTTGACGGCTCGACGGCTTGACGGCTTGACGGCTCGACGGCTTTGACGGAACGGTGGAATGACAACATTATGATAAATTTAATCACTGGACGAAGTTTACTATAGTTAACGGGCATCCTCATGTGTGACCTGCCGGTTTACCGTAGTAAACTTAACTGTGGTTAGTTGCTCCGACAACGGCGGCAGGAAGGAGATCTCTAGTCAGGATCCTTAAGTCAGGATTTCGAGACAGGTTTCCCAGAAATTTATAATTATTTAATCACATACAAAGGAGGCCGCTTAGATCTTAGCTATTTTCTTCCATTTTGGTTTACACTTAAAATACTGGCACGTCAAATAAACAAAACCATCGAATTGCTAAAACGTTCAAACCGTTGTATTAAAAATCTATCTATCGCGACCGTGTGAAACTGTCGATCTTATTTCATACATGAACGCGCGCGGGTGTAGGAGGCGGGAAAATGAAGGAGTGTGGACAACATGCGAGCCATGCGAGCCAACGATGCGAGCCATGCAAATAAAAAATATGCGAGCCATGAAAAAAAACCTCATACAAAAAAAAAATACTCACATACAATTGCTGCGAATTCCTATCAAAGCTGCATGTAGGAGGGTCTGAATGGGGTTAACTGGAGTATAGTACTGACAAACGGCCTTAAAAATAACTGAGAACTGACAAATGACGATTTTTTTACTGACAACCGAAAAATAACTGACAACTGACAAATTTGGTTTTTTTTGTGGGTCAAACATTGTAAATTTTCTCTAGTAATGATTAACTAGGGCTAACTGACAACTGATAAATGGCCAAAATTTTAACTGACCACTGACATGTAGACCCTCATGTAGTAGTTGATGAAGATCTGGTGGATTCCTAGTCTCCTTTGCAGCCGTTCTTAGTGTCGGTCCGAGTATGGGACTGACGCTAAGAACGGCTACAAAGGAGACTAGTGGATTCCCAGTCTGGACACTACCGGTTTGAATTAACATATTGCCGCGCCGCTTTTAATAGTGATGAAAGATGTTTGATTTATCTCATTTTAAACGAACACTGTTCACTTTATTGAACACCTTTTTGCTTTATAGGCTTTCCTCTCGTTAGATTTCATGCCTAAAACAACGATACTATCAATCGTTTTGAAAATCCCAAGCGTAGTTTCTTGTATTCAATAAAAGTACTGGAGAAGCCATTTGAGTGTTACACACGCGCTGTAGCAATGCAAATAAAAAAACATTTCCCTACCTTTACCTTTTATTTTAGATTTCAAAATGGCCATATAATAAAATTCTTATTAACCGATATACCTTCGTTATGTTTGGAAAGCTTTATTTAAGGTAATAATTATTGTAGACTTATGCTATAATTCTCAAGGACGGCTCTCCAACCAGGCGGACCGAGATAATGAAATGTTCATATGTACACGACAAAAATAGGTGTCGTGCCGAAAACTTTTGGGTCCGCGGACCAAATTTAGGGGTGTAGACACTTGGCCAAAATGCTTGGTACAGGCACCAATCCCATTCACACGACACGTCGTACAATGTAACCAACAGTTGCAAAAAGCTTTGCTATTGATATTTTATACCTGTTGGCTCATTATCAGTACAGCCGCGGATTTTATGTCGGTGGCTCGAGTTACCATATGTTTTCAGGGCTAGGGTTTTGGGGTTTTCGTTGCAAATGAATGTCAGAAGGTAGTATTCAGCTTCCGCCAGTGTATGTTTTGCTTACTGGTTGTCAGTCAACTTGGAGAATGGGTTTGATGCGAGTTGAAAAATGCGAGTTGCGAGTTGAAAAATGCGAGTTGCAAGTTGAAAAATGCGAGTTGCAAGAAAAAGTAAGAAAATTGAGATTAGAGTTCCTGCAATGGTAAATGCTTTTTGAGGTGGAAAAAATCACATTTTCCGTATGCAGGAACCCGAGTCAGTCGACGAAACGTGGACCCCTGCTTCTGGATCCCTAGAAAAATGAAACGTTTTAATTTTTATACCAGCGTATACCTCGCTGTAAGCTTTATTTTGTTCTCATTATCCTCACAGTTATTCACAGTCCTTTCTAATTCTAATTTACTATATTTCGATTACAATCACAATTCAGTTCAATCTATTACTTAGTTTCTCTGATCCGCTTCCAGCGACGAACAAAATGTTCATCTTGAGGAAGTCCTACCTCCCCCCTCCACATTTCTAATGGTGCTTCCCTTAGACACTGAAAACAATTTATTTATGGGAGTACCATTCCTCCATAAAGGTGGGACATGCAAAATGTCTCCTGATGAATATATAGTGGCCCGAGTGAAAGCCCAGTGGGCTCTTGTTCCAATATACATTCGATATGGCCGCTCTACAATACAATCGACTAGCTGTATTTCGTGCGTTCCCGAATCCATAGCGCCAAACCCATGAAACGTCAACAGTTCTGTAACACACATGCGACTTCTAAACTAAAACCTAATAGCATCTCAAATGTCAATTAACTACAACAATCATCATTTCCGTGACAACCGTTGTTTCCATAGATTTTCCAGCGAGAATCGAAATCGCCTTTCTGAATGAGTCACCCTTTGTTGATGTTTCCACAGGGGTCCGGCCAATTTTATAATTTCCTCTCAGAGTTGAGTTTCGCTCGTTTTTCTTGTTCTGTCGGGGTTTTTTTCGGTTTATTACTTTTATTCTTTATCCTACTAGTTTGTTCACGTCATTTGCAGTTCGATAAATTGTTTTTGCAATCCGAAAAGTAGTTTTTTCAGTTCTGCACTAATTCGATTCATGTCCGTATTAAAACCAAGTCTGTTCATCTCTGTTCTGTTTATTTCGGTCTGTTCATCTCGGTTCTGTATCTGGAGAATACTGATTCCGAAAGGTCGTCAAAAATGATTGCTCTTTATCGTTAATCGGAAAGTAAGTCAAATTCTCTTGGACTTGGCTCAGCCGATCTTCGAAATTTCCACACTGCGACAGATCATGTCTTTAATTTTCCCCGCCATTTTTTCCCCTTAACATTTCAACACGCACTTTCCCTATTCCCGGTCAACTGAATAATGATTTGTATGAGTGTTTCATCATCAGTACTGGAAATAATCGATTGAACTTTAATTTGTCTGGCTAAATTTTGTTTTTTATTAATTTTTTTTTTTTGCATGCCTCGCATGCTGGCTCGCATATCCTCGCACATTGTACAGACCCATACTAAAAACTCAAATAATTTTTTATTGCATTCACACATATGCAAGTAAGTAATTAAACGGAAGTTGACCGTGAAGAGCCCCGGGGAAATAAAGAAAGCCGAGAAAAGTTTCAGGGAAAAGAAATTGCATTCATTTTTATTGCATTCACACATATGCAAGTAAGTAATTAAACGGAAGTTGACCGTGAAGAGCCCCGGGGAAATAAAGAAAGCCGAGAAAAGTTTCAGGGAAAAGAAAACTTCTGCAGCACACTCAACGACATAATTCCACCTTTAAGCTTTGTCGAGTGAGAACTTTGAAAAAGGTTTAAAAAAAGTTAAACTGGATCGGAGCTCTTGCAAATCCTCCAATTTGAGCTGGGTCTATCAAAGTTTATATTTATATGAAACAGATCAATTAGCCTTTTCGCCATTTGTCCCTGTTTCAAACGCTTCGAAACGTTCTTAATTAGCTTTCATTTGTATTTTCGTGTATTTATTTCACTAGCTCCGTTCCAGTGAATTTTACTTCACTGTGTATAAGATATTAGCTTATTTCAGCTACTCTGTAAATAGTGTATGTATGTCTGCACTCTTACAAAGCCATTCCGTCAAGCCGCCAAGCCGCCAAGCCGTCGAGCCGTCAAGCCGTCAAGCCGTCAAGCCGTCGAGCCGCCAAGCCGCCAAGCCGTCGAGCCGCAAATTACACCATCCGACCAAATTCCCGCCCTCGGCAAACTGCTTTTATGCATGAGAGCTGGTTTGCATTTTGCATCCGAGATCTACTCATCAGTGTCCTTCTGAATCTGGCCCGATAATGTTTTGTCTCGGCGCTGTGCAATATTTAGCAGGATTTGTTTCTTTGTCTTTGACAAACGACGAGGAAATGTTGGACATTTGTTGGAACTGTTACTGTTAGTGTTAGACAAGGTTTAAAGTGATGGACGGACTAACTCTTTGGCTTTGGACTTCGCTTCGGTTCGCGAATTCGCTTCAACTTCTCAATGTTTGTGTGGAATTATCGACTACTTCAAATCGGAAGAAAGTGGAACTTCTTCTTCACACTCTCGACTAGAAATTTCAAAGATCCTGGCACTCTTGGAACGAGAGGCTCACTACACACACGGTAATTTTCAAGTTAAATATATTTTTATGATGTGATAAACTGTATTTTGGCTGAATTTACTGATGGTAATACCTGGTAATACTAGTAGAGTGGAGTAAAATTTGGTCTGAAATCATAGTAAGAGAGTTTAGCGGTCGTACGACATATATTTTTGTAAACAAACTTCAAGATATTTTTCTTCCGGTTCGTTTATCGGAAGCTGCCAAAAAACTACTTCATCGGGGTGGTGTGTCAAGTTGCAAAACAGCCTACACGAGGGAGATTAGGGGAAATATGTCAGCTGTCCATTTCTTCGCAGGGGACTCTAGACGGGAGATCATTCGACAGTTCGATTAAAAAAAAATGAATGCGATGACCGTTATATATCCTTATGATGGCTCATATCTGTCCCGATCATAGGGAGAAAAAAAAATCGCCGAAAATCTGGATCAGTTTGACGGTTTCTGAGGAGCTTTTACTCGATGTCGATGTGAATTACCACCAAAAAGGTAGCTCATTTACTGTTCTTAAATATTTTGAATGTTAGAGAGGGAGCAGGAACCTGGAAGTTTTCGTTTTTCGGCAAAATTCTCGCTCGTCTCGCTTGTCGGCGATGAATTTAGTTGCCTGCCTTGTGTATTTTTATGTAGTTGGCGAGATGATATGAGCACAGGAAGCCCGAGCTATATGTAAACAATCCTGAGCCACAGGAAACCCGAGCTGTATTATGAGCGCGCTCTAAATCAACACATATACAGCAGAATCAAGTCAAAGGGTATTTTATTTCACAATTTGCTAAGAAATGATGGATTATTAAAACATCAGTGACAAATACACAAAATGGGAGGATGGTTAGCCTGTGGCACAATCAACTGATTTGCTACAAATATTACGCGCGGGGCGCGCGCACGGCGGGGCGAGGGATTACGCGCGAGCAGCAATTTTTTCGATCGCTCGCTATGTGTATGGCCCTCCGCTCGCGCGGGAGCTCCTAGACAGACAGACAGAAGAGGTTTAGACTAACAAAGCCATTTAACCTCGGGGGGGGGGGGGGGGGGGGGGTTACGCTCTGTACAGAGTAAAAAAAGAAAGTAGAAGAATTCGAACAAACAAGCGCAGTCGAACAAAGACTAACAAAGCCATTTAACCTCAGGAGGAGGAGGAGTACAGAGTAAAAAAAAAAAGAAGTAAAAGAATTCTGGACTGTAGATGATGACTCAGCTAATAAACGATGGCAGGAGCCCGTTCCTGGTTATGGTTTTTAATGAAATATCATCTTATTGTGGACAGAAAGTTGGAAAACGGGGTCGGCTGATTCTGGACCCCATGCATGGCCGCACATACCTACCCACACACCCCCCCCCCCCCCCCGGGTATTTAACAGGGACATGATTTAGTGATAAGTAATAGTTTAGACGTAGAGATAAAATAATAAGTAGTAAACTTTCTGCTAAAGACAGACAGGCTTCTTAACAGATCAGAGACAATCGAATATGAGCTTGCCTATTGAACCTCTGACTATATTTACAGTGAATTGTGACGAGCACGGGTTTGATTTTTCTACAAGATGGCCGAAGTCTTCAAGCGCTGCTTTCGGAAGCGAATCCGTCTGTTTTGGAACCAAACTTTAACCTGTGTCTCAGTCAAGTTTAGCCCGTTGGCTAGCAGCCTTCTTTCCTCTCCTGCTACGTACTGCTGGCGTTCGAAAGCCTTTTCGAGCCGCTGAAGTTGAAAAGGCGCGAAGATTGTACGACTGCGCTTGTTTCCCTTTTTCTGCCTTGGTCTCTCCGTTGTTACTTGACCACCTAGATAACCTGAAGAGTGAACATGATAGAGAACGCAAAGTTAGGACTATGATAATATTATATCTACCAAGTGCCACGCCTCGCCGTTTATTCTCAAGCTCTCGCGCAGGACATCGTTAATCTCAGCCTTGTTCGTTATTAAAACCTTTTAACTTTGCTCCAAGTTGGTCTCAAACTACAGGGAATGCCATTTCATGATCAAAGACCTTAGTCTAGACTTTCAACATTTCACGGGGGACAGTGCCTCCGGAACCCATACGGCGCTCACGTGCATGGTCTGCCCCTCAACTTCACTTCTGAAGTTCTATCCACCTATCACCTATAAAAAGGAAAACTGAGAAATCCAGAATTGCCTGAAACTCAAAATGAACAATCAGTGCTAAGGAGGGACAACTTCTGAACACGCGGAGGAGATATCATGACTATTGACCATTTTAGTGCCAGTTCGATCAGATTTTATAAAAATCCCCATACATTTTCTATACTAATTAATAGCTTGGGATGACTATGACCTTTGCAGATTTTTTAAAATGAAAATGACAATCTGAATCGGAGAAATGACGAACATTAAACGACCTCGAGAGAATAAATCGGAGCAAACGATCTCGAAAACCGCAATAGGGGATGAGAGGTCCGGCCAAACAATCTTGGCTCCACTTTTCGGAGATACTCATAAACTCAGTGATATTAAGAAGAAAATGTCAAAAAAGATCGGCTAGAAATTAAAAAAAAAGTCGTCGAGCAAATAATCTGACCCGGCTTTAGAATCTCAGTATAGTAAGAATACACAGAACGGATCACTTATACAAATCGCTTGTATCGTTTTCTTTGCGACAGTATTAGGATACTAATTGTATCCTGAATATCATTTCTTTGTAACTTACAGTGCAAAATCTTCCTGAACCAGTGATTTACAGAGCCGACTTTTCCAGCTATTATGGTCAAACGTGCCCTTAAATCTAGCAGCACAAATAGCAAAGACAAAACAGGGTTGGCCGAGTATTTGGACCGAGTAGGGGTTCTCAAATGAAGTAGATGAGATTCGAATGACGCTAAAACAGGTTCATGAGATGAGTTGTAATTTCTGGACGTGATTTTGAAGTCCATTGTAACAGTTACCTTAATTATCTAAACGATTTAGTGAGATATTTTCTACTGAAAAGATCAATATTACTTGTTTCCGTATTCCCCGGAGAAGATGCGGTTCCTCTGACACGATAACGGACAAAGACAATGCAACGACCAAGAAACACACCCAACTGGAAGGAATAACTTTTCTCGGCATAAATCAGAAGACTGACTCGTGCTAGTAAAGTTCTCAGTTCAAGCAAATAAACGGTTGATTGCTGAAATGATGGTCACATGTTTATAAACTGTGAGTCCTCCTTTATATGTGTTGTCTTGAATTGTTTTTCTTTCAGGGAGCGGGGAAGGGGGCAAGAAGTCACTTCTCTATTTTGGGGTTGCGTTGTTGGGGGTTTAATGGTGAATGGATGTCGGTGTTAAATTGTCCAAATTTCGGCTCTTTTTTTGCTGTTATACATGCCGCAGACTCCACTATCAAAACCAGATAACGCACTAGGACTATAAAAGTTCATTAATTAAATACCTTGAACTTTAGCTGAATCCAAAGCCAAGTTGCAGCTTCCTACTCCCTCACAATGCTGGAAAGAGCTCATAGAACTCTGCCGCCCCATGTCTGGTGGAGGTTGTAACTGGACGGCAGGACTTTCTGATCTCTCGTCACAGCAGACGAGCTGTGGTTGGCTACTGTAGGAGCAGGAGGGCGGTACATGGCTAAGAAACCTTGGATCCTTCAACTGGTGAACAGTGCCGAAGTTGGTCTGAGCGGGCCTGGCGTGAGATAAGATCGATCTTATCGAAAAGGCGCCGGCGAACCGGGCAGATTGTTCATCAGCGCATAATCTGGAGTGACCGTCGATGGATGCTTGCTCGTATAGTACAAGGGGCTGTCGACTCCACTGCAGCGTATTAGAAGGAGACCCGTTTAACATAGCTGTGTTGGCAGTCGCTTGCTACTGACTCATTATACCTAATGTGCATCTATATATTACTAGCAATTTTAAGAAGATCATTTGTTTACATAGATCCGAAAAGCTCACAGGTTTACATTCACACAATTTAAGTGCTAGGCAATTGGAATTACCGGAATACTATTCGACCACGACAACAGCCTGTCAATCACGGCATTTTGCACCAAATTGATCTCGGTAGGTGAGAGACAGTTTGTAGAATATCTCCATGGGGTTTTACCAGTTCTGCTTTTCGCTGAGCCTAGCTGCAGGCGATTTCCGCTTCTAGATGGTCATGTATACTTCATAGCGAGCAAGCAATTAGTGTTGCATGTGTTTAGTTCTCATATAGAAGAAACCTTCATTTATAAGACTGTCTTCTCTCTCACGCTAACTAATGAGACGTAATGGGCATGTAATTCACGCGAAGTCTCAATATAAATGGATATCACGCGTTGATAGGACCATTTTCCGTCACTGTAAAATGAGTGCAAATTGGTCATTGATCGGCCTAGCAAACATCCATTATATGAATATGGGTATTTTACAGGTGTAAATGCTTATGACTTCCTCATATACTTAGCGTGCAGCTCTCCTTCTAGTGTCTACTTTATTGGCTGCCACTGTGTGTATTGTTCTTCTGCTTTTACACTGATTTATTAACGCCCTGAATTTGTTCTCGTTTTTTTTTTCATTTATAGAAAGGATCCATAACGAGCGGCGATAACCACTTGCTAAGTTGGTCTTGCTAAGTTGGTAGTTAAGCAAAGGAACATTGATTTATTGCTGAGTCTTTCCAGGCCTTGGAACTGTTCCCACAATGTTTAAGGAGGGTTCGGAGTCGACAAAATCTACGATAGTTTGGAGAGTTTTCCCGCCGTTTTTCGTCTTATTCCACCCATGGTTCTGAAATAAAATTAGTGAGCTATGCTTGATCCGATTTTGTCCATTCAACTTACTTTATACCTGGAATGGAATAATACAAGCCCTTATATATAATACTGAGTTAGCTGTATTAATAATTGTTCCTTTATTTCCTCTCTTTCGAAGTTTCTTTAATAATTCTTTGTCTTATTTAATGTTCGCCATTTTATCTGATTTCTCATGCCATTTTGAGACCTTTCTTCAGATTGTTCCGGTCGTGACTTCTATGTAAGGTCGCTTTTTTCTTTCTTCCGTCTCTCAAAGTGTGCCGGAGCCAACCTGCCCCCAGCAATATTCAGAACAGAGACAGTATTTACACTCTATACTCACTAATGATATTAAGATTGCCTGTCTATCTCTAAATATTGATCCAAATTTTCTTTGAAATCCCCTTTTCTTTCTTTCGAGAAAAGACATATTGATTAGGATTCCTTTGAGAGACTTACGATCACTGAGGTAACGGCCTCGAACTACTAGTGCTAGCTTCATTGATCTGCAAAAAGCTTGATGAGGTCTATTACGAAATGAGAAATCAAAGCATGTATAAATTTATGACGATCAAACAGTACTCTGACACGTTCAGTAGAATAGCTACATAATGTCAATAGCGCTAAATAAAAATGACTATTAAACTCAGGCGCGACGGTGAGGTCGGTATAAACACTGTTAGTTTAAATTCAATTGCAAACTCAAGATTAATTTTTATTTCTGCACCGTACTCCACTACGGGCGAACACTAAAACCTCGTGAATGTTTGCTTATGCCTCGATAACAAATGTCATACGTTACTTCAGAACTTACGTAGCCCTTTGACAGTTTAGGCTAAAAAATGAAGATGTCGAGGTGGTCAAACGACAGTCGGCTTAATTGTATCTTCAGTTCAGAAAGAATGAAAACAAACTCATAAACTTAAATAATCATCTTTATCATGGTATTCATAAATGTTCAGTCTAGTAAGCAATAGTTTATCATGGTATTCATAAAGGTTCAGTCTAGTAAGCAATAGTTTATCATGGTATTCATAAAGGTTCAGTCTAGTAAGCAATAGTTTATCATGGTATTCATAAAGGTTTAGTCTAGTAAGCAATAGTTTATCATGGTATTCATAAAGGTTCAGTCTAGTAAGCAATAGTTTATCATGGTATTCATAAAGGTTCAGTCTATATAGTAAGCAATAGTTCTTTTTAGTTTTTAAACGTAGTATATAGAATATAGATTGTATCCCGTTTTGATTTTTCCATGCCATCATTGATACGGCTTGGAAACCGTTTCATTCTTTATCATTTCTACATTCAGATCATTTCGTATATCCCGATTTATTAAAAAAAAAACGTTTCCATATTGCCTTTGGTGGTTGTGTGTTTTTGTACACCAGCTTTCTTTGTCACTTTGTCAAGTTGTCATTTTATGGTATTAGGATCTCCTTTGTCTCTCAAAATAGCCTATATTGCCTGTTAATTTATATCGTCTTTCTAATCCAAACAGTGACAAAGAGATCTGCGGCCGTCAAATAAATCACTCCAAACCACAAACACCTCATAAAACCCAGGCTGCTGGAAGAAAAGTATCAGTTTTCTCTTTCTATCCAGTTACTTCGATTTGTCATTTCGAGAATGTGTGTGTGGCACAATAATGGCTGTGTGATATTTAACAAAAATCACGCTGAGAACATCGTGAGCAATAATGGTTGTTAATACAGCCAGATGACAAGATTCTCGAAGTTTTTAGCATACGGATAATCAAGCGGACGCGACTATAACCATGGACGCTAAAATAACATCTCGGTTTAATAAACATCCCCCAATATATCGGCTATGATCTTTACCGTTTAAGATTAGAGTTAAAGAGTTTCAGAAAATCACTGGATTCTTTTTGATTCATAGTAGCCGGTAGATTGTAAGAGTTATGAAAGCCTTGTTTAAGCAAACTGCAAGCTTTACAAAATAAACGTTAATAATTGATTACACGATATGCCGTTGACTGAAGGAAAAGTTAAACAGTTTAGGTCTAGAGTACTTGATAATGCTTTTTAAACAGAATTGAAAACGAAAATGCTTTCAAGATGAGGTTTATTTTGAATCAATAAGTGCTTGATAAGGCCGATAAATGTTTTGTCAATAGGTATAGCAGAGCTTAGAAAGAGAAATAGCAATAAAATGCGAGCCTTTCTTCTGCTTAAATATATTGGAAACTCCCAAATGACGGACCAGACACTCCTTTTGAGATATTTTAATAGCAGATTATACATAAATAATCGATCACACAAAATGTATTTATAAGTGAAAAAAATGATATACACTACTTAAAGTCTAAAGTTCTGCTTGCACTGACTGCTTTAGACACAAAAAAACGGAAAAGCTACTTGTAAGATATTGAATGTGTGAAAAAGGGGAATCCGTAATATTATACAAGTAAATCAGTAACTTTTATCGTTGAGGCTGTCGCATTCTGCTCACGGTAGGCATTTCAACCGATTACATCTCTGACGGACGACTGGAAAGTAGTCTCTTTAAATCCAACTCAGTTAAGTTAGTGTTTTTGATCTGGCAATGAACACACTGAAGGCAAGACAAAAGTACGAATGCGCGGATTGCGCCCTTGTCGCTCTGTTTACACTTTGATGTAAACTACTTCTGGCAGCGACCGATCGGCATGAATCTCCATCGAGCATTCTAGAAAATGGGATAATGATATCTTCAAAAAATATATATATTCTATCGAAATGGCTATTTGTCAAATGGATTATACAAATATTGGCCAATTAAAGCTGATTTTTGAAAAGCTCTCATACATTATGAAAAAATATTCCTTTGCGGCAATGATTAATAACATATTAAAGTATTCCCTATTTTCAGTCCGTCTCCAAGATTTTTTTCTGGCTGTGATCAAATACACAAATTTAAAGGCAAGTCAAAGGTAAGGTGGCTCAAAATGGCGAAAGACTTTGAAAATTATGTGAGCTACTTTTAGCATCGAAACTCTCGAATCGAGCATGTAAAAGATAGGGTGATGGTCTCTTCACAGATAATATATATTCCTCGAAATGGCTATTTGTGGCAAATGGACTACCAATTATACGAATATTGGCCAATTAAATATTACTTTTACAAGCTCTTATTATGAAGAAAATATTTCTTTGCGGCAGTATCTAATACAATTATTACACCTATTTTCACGTATCATTATTTCGTTCTCTTATGCTCCTCGTCAGCATAGCCTAGCTAATGATCAGACTGAATTTTTTTGGCAGAAGAGTTAAGCGCTATAGCTACTCTCGACTTGGCCTGTGGTCAACTGCATGGCCAAAGTTTATATACGCATTATACATGTATCTTTCATGTTTTCATGTGCATGGTATACCGGGAAAGACGATAAAAATAAAATATGTCCTCCCAAAAACAGATCATAAAACAAGATTACAAAACTCCTACCTATTCAAGTGCCGGTGGACTTTGACTGAACTTCAACTGAACAAATTCGTATGGGACTTTTATGTACCTTGGATTTGCTGTTCTGCAACGGAAAAAGGTTTCTGTTTGAGAATATGTTGTCTGATAGCATTGAGAGATCTTTTCTCTTTCGAGACCACTGCTATAGCAGTGAAGAAAATATGGTTAACACTGCGTGACAGGCTTGACAGAAAATCTACTTCATATAAAGACAGATAAGTAGCCGAAAGGAGCACTCCGATACCAAGACAATAACAGCGACAAACGCAGCTGAAATTTCGTAAAACTATACTATGTAGGTGGAGAGCCTGCATGGTGTTCTGTTGCCTGATGCACTTGATCGGAGTTAGTCACTTTTTGTTAATGGCTCAATTCTAGTTCTTATAGAAACCGTTTAAAATTATCTACAGCAAATTCGCAAATATAATATCAAACAAACACCCCGTGAATGTCCTGTTGTGCTCTCCGAACTGTTTTGATAAAATATGGCAAATATTAAAGTGGAGTACAACTGAATCGTATTCTATAGTTACTTGATTTCGGTCAAAGTATATAAGCAATTATATATCCTAGTCGAATTTCAAATATCACTAAACGTGGACCGAAATCAAGTTGCTCTAGAGTTTTCTCTAAAGCAGCATGTTTCCTCCACTAGAATCTTTGTCATCTCCGGCAAATTATTCCAAGCTTTCCCCATCCTCCCCTCCTCCAGTATATCCACAGCCGGAGGTCTAACTTATATTTTGGTTTTCGCGAGAAGACGCACCGGGCTACGGGACTCTCTTTTTTTCGCAACAATACGCGCGGGACGAGGGACTCTCGATGTAAGAAAAGCTGAATGGAGGAAAGTAGCCTGGGAAACCAGCCGACTCTAGAGCGATAAGAGTCGGCTGGTTTCCCAGGCTAGGAGGAAAGCGGCGCGAGGTTGATGATCACCGCACGATGGAGCGGAAAAGTAAAATTACAGAAAATCGAAAATATGGAAATCAGAAACAGTGATCCACGATTACAGAATTCAAACTTTTTTCGGTTCGGTTATGGTTAGAATACATTGTTTATAGCGATATATATGCTCGTTGAATCGTTGTATATAAAACAGTTGTCTTAACTTTGCCGTTTTATTAAAGACTTTATACATCTCAAAGAATAAACTTAGTTTGGGGGGTGGAAGCGGAATCATTCAGGATTCCTTTCTTTTTTACCTCACTCCTTCAAGACATGATCCATTATAAATGTTCTTCAATATTCATTATTCATTTTATAGCCATCTCTCGTTATTCATTAATTCACTAAGTTTTAAACACAAATATTCATGATTCCTGTAATGTTATGGCTATGATTCATGATTCCGCGGCCGCTTCCACCCGGCTACCCTGTAATCGCCGAAAAGAAAACTAAAGAAACTATCGAAGCTGGAAATGAAGTTCCAGTTCTATAACTGAAAAGCAATCAAATTAGTACAAGTTTCTTCAGGCAACTCACTGATTCTCAGCTAAAGTGCCCAATTGACATTTCAAAAGTCAAAAAAACGAAGTTCCCGTAAATCCGTTAGTAATGATTGCAAATGTCAAGG
This sequence comes from Actinernus sp. WN-2022, assembly GCA_030867875.1. Taxonomy (NCBI): domain Eukaryota; kingdom Metazoa; phylum Cnidaria; class Anthozoa; order Actiniaria; family Actinernidae; genus Actinernus; species Actinernus sp. WN-2022. The sequence continues at coordinate 176,027,377 of JAOWCC010000577.1, read as the reverse complement.
CATATTCTAAACTTTATTTTCCCAACATATGACAGCCATATCTCCATTTCCACCTGATATCTAGAATTTTGTAAAGGTTATTCATTATAAAAAAATAATCCCTTTTTCAGCAATAAAGGGTATAGTATGGTATAAAAACATGAGAAAGCAGTCTTAATTTATTATTCTTAAAATATTGCGAAAAGTTGAGGGATATTCAGATTCAATGCTGTACATTTTCAACATAACAGCGTCGGCATATTTTCAGAAATATTACAATTTCATTTGAATAACGTTGCCACTATCTCAAGCATTGCATTATCTCAAGCATTGCATTTTTTAAATCTCCCTCGGAGTAAAACTCTTAACGTGATGAAAGGTTTCGTACTTTGATTTTAACATGTATCCACCATCGTTTTAAGAAATATCACATGAAATCCCCTCGGGCGTGTTTTTGGTGAGGTTGAGGCAACACTAGAAACGTGGTAACTTAAATTACATATTAATGATTTATGGTAATGTAAGTTACATGGCAGTTAATGAATATAATGCAAATTCAAGCCGTTTAACTGTAACTTACTAACGAAATGAGTTCAATAAGGCAATAACTACATTATAGTTCAATTACCAGATGATAATGTGTAACATCAGTAGCATCCAAACTGTAATTATTTCATTTAGTTTATTTGATTTAAAAGAATATTGTTTTTCTTTACCATTCGACAACACATACTGCTGCTTGAAACTGATTTGATATTTTTTAATTAAACGTGAATGCGATTCCTGGCAGTCACTGATAATATAAATGTCTTACTAATGCTTAGCAAGTATAACAGAAGTATGCAACACAACGATTATCTCTGTTTCTATCATAATAAAAGTGTCAAATATTCCTCCATTTTCGTTTAATATTTTCTTACACTTGCTCACACTTTTGTAAGAAATGCTTCGTCTTTGACCTGCTTCTGCTTCTCCCTATATAACCTCTCGTATTTCTGCTTTTGTTTCCTTGTCTCAGACAGACTAGAAGTATAAGACAATCATGCAGAAAATGGAAATTATGGAAATAGAAAAAAACATGTGTAACTTACGTTAGCTATAAAAAGAGATGTAGACCAAATGCATAATTTATCTGAAAAAAAGTATTTACAGCGACGCTAAAACACTTTAAATAGAAAAATGAAGGGTTTTCCCGTACTTGAATTACTTTTGACGAGCTCATATCTACGGAGTTTTAAACGGTAATTATCGCTTTTTTTTGTGAGAAAGTCACTATTTATAGATGTGTAACTTACGTTACTTGCACCCAATAGACAATATGTGAGTTAAAGGTTCCAAAATGTACATCCGTTTTAAAATACAACTGCCTCTTGCTAAGTGAAGGTATTCATGCAGGGAATACCAAGTGCAGGATTTAGTTAAGTACTTTGTATGCATACTTAATCAGCTTTCACAATTACCTATTTTTGCCTATTAAATGTCCCCAGGAGAGTTAAAATGTTTCTCTGAGCACGAGTATAAACAGCCGAGCCCACACTGATACTGCTGAAAAGGAACAAGCTAGAGTAGTATTGCCAAATCGAACAAAAACCTTTAACGGAGGAGTCTTTCATCTGGCATGTGTCTAACGCTTAATTTAAAATCATCTTAATTTTTGGTAACGTAAATTACATTTTCCAACTTCAAATTATGTTATGACACACAAAAAAATTGATGTTCACAATAATATTTATTAGTATACGTACTGTTAGTTACCTCTACACTTCGGGCTTGTTTGCTTCAGTTTTGGAATAAGCAGTTTGGAGAAATACGGGAGGTTACAGCTCCTAAAAGCGACGCGCAACTTGCAGCTAAGAAAATGTATTCCTACGTCTATACCTATTGAATCCAGTGCCGACGCACTTTTATTTAAGAAAGTAGACTAAAAAAGAAGCAGTGTGGTTTTAGTGAGAACCATTGCTGAGTAATCAAAGATAGATAGTTTCAACTAAATTGTAAGAAGTAACGTAAGTTACAAAACTGATCAGTAGGACATACACATACGATGCTCGTTCTCAGTGGGACAGACATTTCTTCCTAGTCTGTATATAAGTCTTTGCAAATCTACTTTCACCTACATAACTTGAAAGAAATACGAAGAAGCTAAAATATCTGCGGAGGCTAGGGAAGAGATACTGATTTGATTTTGTTTTCAAAGGATTCGTCGTGAGATACAGGGTTTTTCACCTATCTGCGCAAAGAGGCCAAATCCTTAATTAATGTTACTAATGAAATGTTTTGCAGGTACAAAATTAGGGGACATAAAATTTATGAATTAGGCACTTTAGCTGAGAATCAGTGAACTTTGAACACGATTTCAAATGCCAATGGCTCACCTGCGATCGAGTTTGCAAGGATTTCTTGCCTCAATGGATCGTAAACAAGACAATTAAAAGAACATTCAAAAGTAAACTTGGCTTACTTTGCAGGTTTTTTATCCTTGTATAATCTCAGCTATTCCTGGGAAACTGCATGTTTGAGTCGGAAAAGAATGTGAATTTTCGGTTCCGAGTTCAATCCATTCATTGATTTAACAGGCTTCCTCATCAGCGAGTCAACTTGTCACAATACCAGCTAAGCTAGTGAGGGAAGTCTCACGACCGATCACTGACTTCCCCTATATCCCATGACGGGTGCAATGACAAAGTACATCTGGGCCGGGTTGTTCAAAGCCCGATTAGTGCTAATCCAGGGTTAATTTCCATGACAACCAATAAGTTTTGTGCAGAGTTAATCCAGGATTAACACTAATCGGGCTTTGAACAACCCGGCCCTGCTCTCTTATTATGTACACACCATCTATTCCATGTGGGACCTGTTTTTCTGCACGCTACGCTCTGCTCTCTTATTGCATACACATTCTCTTCTTTTGTGAGAAACTAATTCATCCCACATCGATAGCAAGGTGGGAGAAATCAAAGGTTAAGATTTTATGTCGTGCATATCAATAGTTATCTATTCATTTCACAAGTACGATAAAATATTCGAGTCCGATCTGTCAGATCCCCCATACAGATCCCCCGCTCATATTTTATCTACTACTTAAACTTTCTCAAGGCACCCCGAGATTCCCGACACTAGCAGAGGCACAGATACGGAGCTCTGTAAGGGCCATTGTAAATCTCGGCTTCCCGCTACGGATTTTTCAAAAATCCGAACTTGTTTTCTTCAAATCCCGACTTTTATCTTTAAAAATCCCTACTTTTTTCCAAAACAACTACTATTGCGAGCACGTTGAAAGGCAAAAACACTGAAAGCAAGAAGAAGAATGTTCCAACATGTTCCAAGCGCAAGAATAGACCCCATGCATAAGTCCTGGTAACTAGCATGTCAACGAGGCCGGTAGGTCCTCTGGAATGTTGAAATTGAAGCGCCCTTGGAGATTGTGAAATGCACTAACGAATGTTCAGTGAAACAATGCCGTTAATTTGCTATGCGCCTGGCTGGTTGTACTATAAAGAAAAATAAAAGGATAAATGAGGATAGATTAGCAACATTTTTCAACTAAACGATCATGTTCAACACGTTTCACACCTCTTGCTAGTATTTCAACTTCAACATTCCAGAGGACCTACCGGCCTCGTTTTCGTGTTGTGACCGCGCGAGTTATGCATAGTGTGTATACCAACGTTTTCTTCGTGGTAATATATACGCTTTGTACCTCCTGTTTTTGTTCTGGTATCCTTGACCAGTATCATCCCGCTGTTCGTTTGGAGAACGCTCCCTGGATAGGCTCGTGGAAGAATACTTTCATCTAGGATACAAACAAACGGAAATTATCGCTTGTTTCCGTCAATAGACCTAGTCAGACCACGTGATAGTTCTCCAGAGGATTCAGTGCTTTGTTTTCCAATTATAGAAATTGGTACCGACATTATATTTCCTCTTGGGATACAAAAAAAACAGGCATTCAGAGGGATGCCTTCCGACTTATTCTTGGTTTGCAACCGGCACTACTCTATACATAATATCATTATGTCAGTTCTAAAAAAACACATTAAATACACTGTAGAATGATATGCCTAAACCAAGAGATAATAATCAAATACAAAGAGGTACAGGCCAGATGTAAATAGACCCGAAAAATAGAACAAAATAAAACCAGTGTCCGAATAACACGCCACAGATAAATATGCGATTTCCACATCAGAGTCATTTATCGTTCGTTTGAAAAAAATCTTCATTTCGGATTACTTACTCAGTTTATACTCACTCACTGCATGCTGGATTTTCGTTCCCGAATTTATAAACATTTAAATACATGTGCATGGGGGGCGAAACGACTGTAATTCTTTTAAAAGGCCCCTGTCAGTCAGAGAACTGAGAAATCGGGTCATTTCTACTACACTTTCGAGAGGTTAATAACAATAAATAACAACACAACGACAGTTAATTGGTATAAAGGTTATCATGTTCAGATTAGCCGCTACTTACATTTACAAGCTGTTGTCTTCATATATAGTCAGTGTTGATCGCAGAGCGGACTGTCACGTCTCACGAGTGTATCTTAAAGCATGTCGCATAATATGTGAAATTCCCGTCCTTTAGAAAAGACAAAAATATTGGTATTGCACTTGAAGGAACCTTTGGTTTACACAAAAAACAGCTGATATTAAAGGTTAAGTCAAAACTCCCACTCGCCGCCATCTTGAAAAACATGGAAATATTTTCCACTGTCCACGTGACCAGCACAGTGCAATCTGATTGGTACGGTGGCAAAAAGAACTTCCAAAGAAGGCGCAATCTGATTGGTTGACGGCGCAAAATCTCGACACAAAAAATAAAAAATAAATACTTGCGATTTCTGACTCGTGCCTCGACCGAAGGCCTGGCCCGAGTAACAAGTTTATCCTTTTAGGCTATCCCAATAAAATGTTTCGTTTCCCATCGCCCGACCGATCCAATTTTTTGGGAAGAGTAAAAAAATGGAAAAGCTTGACACCGAGCCAATATATTTGGAACAGTTAAAAAAATTGATTGAGGAATCATGTTTTAAACTACACCTCTTTTCCGAGCTTTCTACGTATTAGTTTCTTGTCTTTCTCATAGAAATTGTCAATCCACAACTACAATCATGGGTGAATTACATTGGGACGCAGGGAACCCAAGACAAAATATACGCGCGCATTTTTATCAGTTTTATTTTCTCCCTCCAGACAATGTTGGTCCCGATCAACATCAACATTGATTGTTTGGGGGGGGGGGGGGAGTGAAAGGCCTTTTTAACGAAGAAAGGGTATAATTCCCAAACAAGGCACAAACCCCATGAACTTGTCCAGGATTGTAGTAGAGGAAAACGTAGTCGAGAAATAAATGAAATCTTCAAGCCGACTCAGTAGTTCCAGATCCCCTAACGCGGTTTTTTTCGACTGACTGACCCACCATCACGAGAGAGAGGGCGATGGGAAACGAAGCATTTTATTGGGATGGCCTTAGGAGCCGTCGGGACAACGTCCCTTTAACAGGGATGAGATCAGTGAGACAATAGAAAATGTATTACAGGAAGGGAGAAGGAGGGGATTTGATATATCGTCCACGCAGAGCATTGAAACACTCATTTGAATTAAGAAGCTATGAAACTGAACAGAAACAAATTCAAAACCTGCATGAGACGTCCCCTAAATGCGATAGTACTATTTTACCAAGCATAACAGATCGAGAAGTTCCCATTCCCACGCTGGGTATTTAATCAATGCAAGCATGGCGGAATCTACAGTGCTTGTTAATGAGAATCTGATGTCAAATATTTTGCACACACTTATATTTTTGAAACATTCCGCATCCTATTCAATTTTGGTTTAAATTGCTCATTACATATCTTTGTTGTAATAAAAACAGTGATTAAATTACAAGCTAAACCGGATTGCAGGCTAGGTTTCCAAGATGTCTGCTGTCCTCAGATTTAATCAGCAACATCTTTTACCACACATCTTTAGTTCTGGGATTCGAAATGTTTCGAAAATAGTACACTTTGGGCAAAATATGTGACACCAGATTCTCATACAAACACTTTATTGTCCGCTATGTTTGCCCTGATTACCCAGAATGCAAATGGATAAGAACTTCTCTCAGTTGGCTGTCCCGAGTCATTTCCATAAATTCACACACACAAAAAGAAGGAGCACAAAGCAGTTTAATTGTTCTGTTTTTGCAATCAAGTTAATCAATAGTAACCATTTCAATTTCGGAATAGGTTTAGTTATTTTAACTATACTGAAGAAAGCGTACTACAGCATGAGCAATGCATTTTGATCGTCAAATAAGGAAATGTGTAAAACTGCTGCCACATATCAAATGGCATCGTCCTTAATTACCAAGGGTACACTAAACATTCTGTAATTTTTCACACTAGCTTAAAGTTCCATGTTACAAACGAAGTCCAAGGTTAGGTCCAACATTTTCTCCACCGTTTAGTTCATGAAGTTCTCTGTCAAATTCTTGTCCCTGTTCCAACAGCATCTCAAAATGATCAAGTGTTCTCACGCCGTCTGCTATGTGTTGAATTACTTGCACCTGAAAGAGTTGAAAGACTTGCACTAAGCGGTCACGTGACCTTGTCAATCAAAACAATGGTGCTAGTACAATATGGATGAGAAACCGACAATTAGTAACCAAGGCAGGTCTTAAAAACTGACGCAAAGGCATTTTTTTAAATCTCCAAACATGAGGCTGGAAGGCATGTATTAGTATTCTCAGTATTCTTTTAATTAGCCTTTTGTATGACAGTCAAAAATATGAATCACAGAAACCAAAACCAAGGCCCCTGGATACAAAAAAAGCAATCAATTTCTTCAAAAAGCTATACAGAAAGCGTGGATATATTTAAGAAACTGAGAAAATGGTGTCTGTGTTTACATAGTGTTATGAAAACACGAAAGAGTTTATTTTGTATTCCGACAAAAAACAAGTTTCGCACCTTTAGTGTGCTTGGGAACTTACAGTGTTTTCCTTCATCTCATCGATTTCTTCCTCCAAAATTTGAGCAAATCTGCTGGTACGATTTAAAAAAAACTTAGCTCAGTGTAATTGGCAGACCTCGCAGAGTATCTACCTCGCAACGCGGTGAATATAGCTATTGCGACATAGTTAGAACCTCTCGATCAGTCAGAACGCTGGAATCTCTACGAAATTATACTAAATATATATATTTAACAATTGAAACAAAAAAGCCTCAGCCATGTATTATGCTGCCATAAAACACGACAGGCATTTGAAAACATGAGAGAAATATTGAAAGCACAAGTTATTTCAGATTTTGCTAGCTGATATACATTACCTTACTTGAGATTCACGTAAGTTAGTTAATTTGAAGATATGTTCTTAAGTGTGCATTTTAACGTAACACTTCAAAATGATAAATCAAATGGGCTGGATACTATCCCTCACCTCTGATACGCCTAATGTTTCGGTGCTGCAAACATCGAACTCTCCCTTCCGTACATTTAGAGCTGGTATTCCTGGAAGAACAAATAAATGGCAACATATATAGCTATTCCCGTACTTGTCGGCATGGTAAATGAATGCGGTAGACAAAAACTGAGGATGACATTGTTTTTAACTCTGCCAGGATTTGCGGGTAAGGTCAGGAAAAATCAGAAATGGGAGGAGAATGTAGACTCTATTCCCACCGGTCACGATTCTCCTGAACGCAGGCTCACACAAACGGCTGGTATAATCGAGGCTAGAAAAAAATGTGGAAAATGGAAAAAAAATTGGGGGTTAGGCAGAGTCAGAAAACAAATTGGAGCGCAAAAAGGGTGAGCGCGTTTACATTGTCGCCCCGTGAGTGACATTCATTGGCTAAATTTGATTGGGACTTGATTAAGAGTGAAGGGAATGGGATGCAGTTCCTTGTGGAAGGGGAGCCATTGGCCCCCTGCCCCCCTCCCCCTCCCCCTCCCCCTATTTGACCCTCTGGCGACAACCCTGCGGCTATATACGCACCGTTTCTACATCTTGTAAGCTTCAGAGCTTTGAGTAAATAGTGAAGCCTGTTATCCTAAAGGAAGTCAAAGAAATCAAGATTATTCAGAGTAGAAGAGTTATAGTTGATAGGAGCTCGTTCAATCCCAAACCGTGTTTCCCCACTAAGAAGATCAACAATGACGATTTCGTAAATTAACTTCGTTTGGGATGATGTGGGTCCTGCCTTTATTTGTTGCAGCATATGATTTAATTTATTTATTTCAAGAGTCGCCCTGTGAGGGGCAAGTGAAAAAAACAATAGAACGCGAGGTCCTCAGCGAGGTATTATACATCTAAATGACCCATCCCCTAATATAAACCTCAAACTCCCAACCCAAAATTACCCGTTTTAATTAAAGGGACTCTGTCATGAATAACATGCCTGGTTACTAAGCCGCCCAAAACTTGAAATCGTTCGCCAACGTTTTCAACTTGAACACAGGCAGCCCAGACTCGACATATGTTTCCCTCTTATTAGTATGTTGGGTTACCTGTGGTATGTTTCATAAGCGATCTCGGAAGAGTTTATATAATTGCTCCTTGTGAATTCTCTTTTCCGATTCCTACGAAATAAATCTTCAATAATAAAAGATTGATACTTAATGAAGTTGTGGGAGTGGTTTTGGGGCGATTTTGGGACTTCTAAAGCAGTTTATTAGGCCTTGAAGTTTTGACCATTGGCCGCGTGTCTACCTCATGGACACAAAAATATTCACAAGGAGCAATTATATAAACTCTTCCGAGATCGCTTATGAAACTTACCACAGGTAACCCAACAGACTAATAAGCGGGAAACATATGTCTGGGCTGCATGTGGTTTGAAAAGCAACATCGCAGCCATCTCTCATTTTAGTATATAGTCGTTTATCTTTCATATTTAGTTGTTCAAGTTTTACTGATATTTAGCAGAAATGTTCGTATTCATATGTGATTGAGATTTTGGGATGGCATCGACAAGAACTTCGAGCTTCAATGGCAGCTCAACTGCCAACTGGCCGTGATGGACGAAGAAAACAAATCTGGCCGCAGAAAGATAAAGAACACCGGAGAACGGTGTCAGGAAAGCCCACAAGAGTATAGTCCTTGTCTGGAACATTTACGAAGCCTGTAACGATTTCAAACACCGCTTTTGAGATGCGAGTTTCGTGTTTACAGTGCCTGGGTTTCGCGGCGGCCAGTGAAATTACGCTTCGGTTGTTCATTCCTGCTTGCATTCGTCCCCTTTAATACGTTTCTGACTACAAGAACTCTTGCATGTGTAAGTAATTTTGTCTCCCTGAAAGTTGGAGAGAGAATAGATGAGTACATCTTGTAGGTTCTCATCGAGAAAACACAACTCGCATACCTTATCTTACATACTGCGGACTAACATGGCATTTTTGTAGGAAGTCTGATAGTAACAAACTTGAAAAAATCAACGAGAGAGGCCTCAGGGCGGTATATAATGACTGGAGCACCACATATAGCGAACTATTAGTTTGAGCTAAAATGTCTAATTTATATAATAGACGTCTACATGACATTGCTATTTTTATGTTCAAGGTCAAAAACAAGCTGTTACCAAACAACATTTTAGAAATATTTATTACCAGTAGTAGTAGTTACAATTTAAGGAATGCGGACTTTGTACTACCTAGGATCAGCACTATAAAGTTTGGTATACACTCCTTGCGATACTATGGACCTTTTTTATGGGGTAAACTCCCTTCTGCATCCAGAAACTATACAACGCTTACCTCTTTTAAGAAAAACATAAGAAAGCAGAATCTGGCAGTACTTGTAGAGAAGGTATGCCCACCTAGTTGCTTCCTCTGCAATATGTGAATTATTTATTATTTATGACACGGATCTATCCATTATTATAATTACTATTATTATCTTTTAACAGTAGGATATCATAAGGAGTATTCTCCTATTTTAGCAATTTCATGTTTAAAGTATTTACATAACATATCCAATCATATTCTATGTATATTTGTATTGTGCAGATTTTTTATATATACATATATATTATATTTAGGTGTCCCCGATTAGTACACCACCTGTGGTGCGCTAGAAGTTTTTAGACACGTTAATAAAGTTGTTGATTGATTGATTGATACCTAGACAACTGCCTAGAAATGTAGTTTACGGCAAAACACAGTAAATTCGACATCCGGTCACTGAAACTCGCCAGAATGTGTTTCTCGTGAGCCTGAATCTCCATTACAGCAGTGACAACAATACAAAGATGTTTTTCTAACTGAATGCCTTCGAGCAAGAGCCAGTTTGTATTGTAAATATAACTCGTTGTATCGCGATGGCAAGGAACTGAAACTCATTACAATTTTTCAAGTGTTATGCATATCATTTTTTTAAAATTGCTTGAAACCTGTTCATGCGCATCTCATGACAGAGCCCCTTTAAGAAGAACTAACAGAGATAAAAAATAAATAGAAGAAATGAAAGAAATCAAGATAATGGGCCACTCGACATATCAGCAAAATAGATGCCAATGACAAAATAGATGCCAATGCAAGGCTCAGACGCGAACCAGTGTTGTGTCTCGTGAGCCCCACATAGGCATCCACACCCACCGGGAAACCACACACATCGCGAAAATCATGGGTTATTATCTAACATTTGCAAATACGCATAATATTAACGCGACGACACTTGGGGCACAAACTAAACAGAATCAGCAAGAATACAAGTCGACAGGGAGTCAACTCGACTGGTTACTAGTTAGCCTGCTTGCCGGCTCTTCTGTATTTTTTTTTCGGTCGTTTCTTTTCGGATTGGGTCACCTGTGGCACGCGGTCAAAATGGCAATACAATGCTGAAATAAGAGATAAAGTTAAAGAAAGAGTAATTTTGGAGGGAGACTGGTTGTGAGAGCTCATTTAACAAGTACTGAAGATGGTTCGGATCATGCATGTGTACTGTACGCAATGTCGACCGACGGACGTCTCGACCGAGACGGTCGGCCGAGGGTCGGCCAACTGTCGGCCATAGGCGATCGAGGGTCGACCATTAGGCGGTCGAGGGTCGGCCGAGAGTCAACCGCGGAATGTTGACCGGTACTCGGCCGACACTTGACTATTCTGTAAATCGGCCGGCATGGTTAATGATTCATCAACACAATAATCAATACAACTAGAAGTTTCTAATAGAAAGTGAAGTGCTGCGAGGGGATGCATAGAGCTACTGTCTAGTGATATTAGTTCGAGTGTGAGTTGGGTAAACTAAAAATCTCTATGGCTCTATATTGTTCCACTTTATTTATTTTATTATCTTTGTTTCATTTTTTAATCGAAAATTATCAACTAGTGTTATGTCCACAATCATATTCAAATTTGTCCAACGCACTTGCCATATTCTATAATTACTCCTAGTTGATTAAAACTACAGAAACTTGTAAATCATACTTTGCTCAATCAGGACTGATGTGTTGGGTTATTAGACAATGTGCATTTTGGACAGAAAATAACAACATCGATAACGGAAATATAGACGAGTAAATTAGTATAGATATTTTATTGAAATGTGTGAACAATCACAAACTATAACATTAATTTGCTGTATGGCAGAATTTAATGGGAGTGGAGAAAATACTGACCCCAGTCAGGAGCCCATTACCAGGAGCGTCCATCTTCCCCACTGTATCTGTACCCCAGCACAGAGGTAGATGAGGCTATTTTTAGCATTGCGTTTCGCGCGAAAAAGAACAAAGATAGGCTATTCTTAGCCAATCAGATAGCTAACGTCACTTCTCATTACAATTCTTCTCACTTTCAACGCGGGAATTCGAATTGCTGGTTTTCACTCAATCCCCAGAGATTCAAATGTTCTTGCCACAACAAAAGAAGCTAACGAGGAATCTATTGTTTAAGGGCACCAACATGGCGGCAACCTCTTTTCGCGAGAATTTCGAATCTAAAAATAGCCTCATCTACCTCTGTGCTGGCCACCCAACCCATAACAGAGGAACGCTCCTGGTAATGGGCTCCTGCTCCAGTCTATGGACTCCCTAAATGTTCTGGAGGTCAATGTTTTCTCACCACCCAGATCAACAATATTCAATAACATCAACTCAAAGTTAATAATATTTGTGTCCGAGTCCAATGCTACAAAACAATAACAATTTTATGTATACACTCATTACAAAAAATGTCCTAGAAAAATGTAAAAGCTTAAAAGCAAGAGGAATTATATGGGGTATACCTGATACTTGATAGGGATGATTTTTCATTTGTTCCACGTTGGGCGACTTAGTTGTTTGCTACCGTGCTCAGAAGGGTTCGTTTGCTGTCCCGAAGGACGATTTGTAAGTGTTAGTCTACTCTCCATAAATCAACATGCCTAAACGGGCAGACTGTTCAGCGATATTGTCTCTGCATCTGGGACCCGGGGAGGGGGGGGGGGGGGGGGGGGGGGGTACTTACATGAAAAATGGGTATGTATGTGAGGCCAAGAGGCTCAAACCCTGACCCTGTTTGACCCAATCCGAGCTCCAAAACCCTGATTGCCCCCTTTTTGGGAAAAAAAAAAACTGATTGCCCCTTCTTTAAATTGTTTTCAAAACACGGTCGGATATATATCCTGGCCGGTATACCGCGTACCGGGATTTCATGCAAAATACGGAACATTTCAAGTCGGGACGTGGCATTGGGTAAACAAATCAGCAGATGAAGTACATAGATAAAATTAGCGGCGTCACGATGTATGGGAACCTCAGTGCTTGCATGTGGGCAGGCGATAAAAGTGCGGCAACAGAAGGTCTTTTTTTGACATAGTAGCTAAAAAAAATGAACTGCCTAAAAAATACTGAACCCCGACCCTGACTGCACCCAAATTATACTCAAATCCTGACCCTGATCTGCCCAAATCAGGTCAAAACCCTGACCCTACCTGCCCAAACTGAGCTCAAAACCCTGACCCACCCGGGCGGCACATACATAATACGTCACAAACAGGAGTACCCCCCCCCCCCCCCCCGGGATCTGGGATGAGTCGATTGCCAAGCGAAACGAGATCAATCAGTCTCCTTCGATAAGGGTAAATTATTTGTATCAATTTGTGTCAGAGGTCTACGACAGCGCTGAAAATCTCAAAAGAGAATGTTGTCTTCCTCTCGATACATCACTAAAACGTTTGTGACCCTGATGGATAATTCCAGCTATGAATAAAGCGGAGTTTGACATGATAATTTGATAAAATGGTACTTCAGTAAATCAGTGTTGAAATCGGCGAACACGAAAATGCTACATCCGGGACATATCCTCCGAGCCCAGGGCGTCAAAGCGAGGCGATCACCGACCGGCTGGTTGGTGGGTGACCATGAACATGGAAATGGTATACGTGCGAAAAGCTATGCGTGTGGTAACCCTGTATTGTAACGTCAAGTTTAGTGTTGCTGCTAGCTACGCTCGCAGCAATAATCCATATTTAAACACGATCAAAGTTTAAGCATCACTGCTTGCAGGGTCGTGTATTAAAATAACAAAAATTAACATATAGTTCTATATAATATTAATTAATGACATAAAAATTGTGTGTTAATACAGAAATCTAAATATCTACTTGAGCTACGGGTACGGTGATAATTAAAATCTATGTTTACATACGAGGTATTCTAACTGATGATAAACACATCAGATACAGTACAAAAAATTATGGCAAAATATGTTTTTGAAAGTTTTGAAGAAAGAAACAAATGATTATGGTTAAAACTATTCTGCACTTTTCACTCAAATAAACTGACTCATTTGGAATATTTTAATTTACTGTATTGAATATAATTGAGTTTAAGTGGGAAATTGTTTTCTGTTGCGCTATAAAATGTCCCTTTATACTATTAAATCTCTCTTGATGATCTGAAATCTCGTCAAATACAACATTTAAAAACGACCCTAGCCTGTAGCGCCCCCAGTCCCTTCTTTTTCCGCCCCCAGTCCCCTCCTCTTCCCTTTTATCGGAAAGCCAAGCTACGCAGGCTAAAGAGACCCCGACCATTTTGGGGTTTTGTGATTTTGATTTTTTTAGTGTTTTTACAGTTTTGCTCGCGCAAGATCGGTTGCGTTAGATATATACATAGACATGGATTTATTTGAAACTTGTATAACAAAATACATCGCTATTTATCCAGGCAAATAAGTACTTTTAAATATAAGAATAATTTAGATGAAAGGTAACTAAATTTTACAGACTATTTTTAAACTATTGGTAATAGGAAAATAGTTCAATGTCATAACTCGCCTCACTGGTTAGCTTAGTTGATATAACACGGTCTAGAGTGCGGGAGATCACGTGTTCACTGGTTAGCTCAGTTGATAGAGCACGGTCTAGAGTGCGGGAGGTCGGGGGTTCGAATCCCTGCCGCGTCCTTGGGCAGGGACGTATAAGCCGTTGGCCTTGTCTCCTTCTACTTCTAATCAGTATTTGAAGGGGACGTGAAAGAAACTGCTGTGACTACTCGAAAAAGAGCAGGGGATTGTCACCCGGTACAGCAGCCTGGCCATTCTACTAACCACACTGACTCAACATTGTAAACTGCGTGGCAGCTATTATTGGCTATGTCAATAATATGTAAAGCGCCATAAGACTGTGGTGATATGGCGCTATATAAATATGCCCATTATTATTATTATTGTTATTATTATTATAACTTAACATCTCACCGATACCACATCAACATATGACCAGCACCTTACCGATATACCACCGACCCACTCTCGGCCGACAGATAAAAACAGGTGGGAAAACGTCAACCGACATGTCGGTCGGCAGTCCACCGACACACGGCCGACTGTCGACCGTTGGCCAACCCTCGACTGACCCGCGCCCGACAGTCGGTCGACTGTCGACCGATACGTCGGCCGAAACATCGGCCGATATACCGGCCAACCCTCGACCGACAGTCGGCCGACATTGCGTACAGTACACATGATCCGCTGGTTCTCCATGTTCTATTTAACAAATATATGTCATTTTGTCGTGCGACGGAATGGGATGGAAATTAGAATTACCAGCAAAATTTCCAAGGTGATCCCAACAAATTTCCATCCGTTGGAAGTGTGCAAAACCATGGAAATCCAAACTTCCAACTATTTTCTTGCAAATTTCCAAAAAACTTCAATCCCATGGAAAAGGTCATGTTTTTCCAGTGATAGATGCACAGATAACGTCACAACGTGAAGAGAACAAAAACGTAGGCCTTCTCTGGGTTCTAAATTTGCCTTTCAAAGTTCCCAAATGTCGCTGATATCCATGACAATCCCCCCGACCCACACAAAGATCGCCTTAAGACGCTTTAAGACATCTTTAACGTGATGACTAAAGAACCCATAATATAATGAGCGGATTTCGTACGAGTGGGACAAAAATACGACATGTCCGTAGCCTTACCGTAACCGTACTGTAACCATGCCGTACCGTAACTCTGTCATTTGATTGGATCAGTAGGACAAAAACAATAAAGAAGCCATTTCAATGTCACGGCGTGTCGTACAGTAACCATGCCGTAAGTCATTACAGTAACTTGTCAACTCATACGACATCCGCTCTCCATGCACTCTGCCAAGTTGCTATCACTATTTACCGATGATAGACGACGGAACTTGACGCGCACTCGGACCTCCATACCCGTGCCGAGATGCACTGGATCAGAGACAATATATCCCAGGTGCTCAGTCGTTGCAAATTCCTCTGCGTTTCTCTTCAGTTCCTCTTCAAACACGTCTACTCCTCGGCAAAATTTCTCAAATGTTGCTCCTAGGTCACTGTCTTTGGACATACAAATTACCTGGAGAATAACCGACAGGCATCAGTCACATGCATGAAACAGTAAGATCATGAGGGAAGTCAACATTAGTTTATGATTACAGTCGAAATGTACGAACACGCGCTGGAACATTGCTGGCAATGTGTTCTCACTGTCCTGGGACGGATCCAGGATTCTCTGAGGGGTTCTATCATGGCAACTTCTTTGTTGTTCTTTATAAAAGGTAGGGAGAGAAAGGCGGCTTCGATTTAGAGGTATTATGAATGATTGGTTCTCCTCTTACTTAATAAAAAGGGCACGGACAACTCCAGTAGGTACAAAAGTATCAAACAAAGAACAAACATTATGCGGCGTCCCACAGCGATTTGTGCTAGGTGCTTTTTTATTTCTAATCTATATAAATGGCATTCGTTATTTTTCCTTCCCCTGTATATAAAAAAACCAGAAATGCTTCAAACCAGAAATAAACACATTAGTGACGAAGAGGAACAACTTCACAACACACAGGTAATATTTCATGACTTTATTGATCATTTTAGTACAGTTTCAGATTCCCATACAGTCCCTCTAAAAATAGTTATCTTGGGCTGCCTGTGACTATACTATCTTAAAGATTAGTAGGACGATTGGAATAATATCAAGATTAAGACATTTTGTTCCCCTCCCCACCCTTCTAAATATTTATCGTTCTCTCATCTATCCATACATTTCTTATGGCTTACCTGTAAAAACATATCGAGACAAAATCTTAGTTATCCAAAAGCGCGCTCTGCGTCTAATGTACTTTGCCACATATAGAGACCTCATGCATGCCATACCGCTATTTATAGCCTCAAATATACTTCCAGTAAACTTGCTTTACTATAAAACCGTTTCTGTTTTAATGCATGAAGTGAGTAGCAACACAATCCCACCAAACATCTCACAAATGTTTACACATTTAAAAACGGTGCACATATATAATACCAGGTCTGTATCAACTAGAAAATACTATGTCAAATACTCTAGACTTAAACAACAGCGCGAGTCATTTTCACGAATTAGAACAAAATTGTGAAATGCGATCCCAGAAGGTTTACGAAAACAATCCAAGAATTCCTTTAAAGCAAAGATACACACAATTATTTTCCAAATTCTAAAGGATAGGAGACTTTATGTTGACGTTTCCACTCTGATTGAAAATGTTTCAACGTATAAACCTAGAAATTATTAAGAACGCAGACTGATCACCAAGTATATTATATTGTAAGCGTATATTATATTGTACAGGATAGACATGATATATCTATACTTTCTCTCTTTTCCATTCTTCTCCATTTTATCTGAAGTACTTTTCCTCTTGCATCTGTAAATCTTTTCAGCTTTTAACACTACCCGCCTCGATTAGCTCTAGCTATTCGCGCGTTAAGTGTAAAGTTACAGGAAAAATAAAATTGAATAAAGTTGAAGTTGTTCTCTATAAAAGGGAGGGAGAGAAAGGGGGTTCGATTGAGAGAAGGGGGATTTGATCGAACTCACCCCTCCCCCTTACCCCTTCAGTTGGATTCGACCACCTGTCCGATTTGTTGCGCGCATTGTTACAGAAGTAGAACTCGATCCTCCTTTTGCAACGTTCTGGTAATGTTGCGCACATTGCTACAGAAGTAGAACTCGATCCTCCTTTTGTAACATTGCTGGTAATGTTGCGCGCATTGTTACAGAAGTAGAACTCAATCCTCCTTTACTTTTGCAACAGTGCTGGTAATGTTGCACGCAGTTTTGAAGTGAGTGTCCGTAAATGTTTCCTGCTTCAATGAATAAAACATGGGTAAGAGTATTGAGGTTGTGAATTCCCAACATTTTGGCCAAATACAGACTTCTTGTGAAGACAATTTCATCTCTGATCAAAGCTTTGTAGCTAAAAATATTTGAAATTATATTAATATCAAAGCTTAGCATTTGGAGTTAGTACTTTTTTTACAAAGAAGAATTGACTAAGTATTATACCCTATACATAATATCGAATTACTAGGAACACGGGATTCTTATAAGATTATATATATATCAGCTATATATATATCAGCTATGTCAGAAGGACAATCCCTGACCACACCTTGAATAACTAGAGATAAAAAGTTATTTGGCCAAGGATGTTACTTTCTTGTCAAGATAAAGGGTGATTGAACAAAAAGCGCGATCCTAAATGTACAGATACACGTTGCAACATTGCACGCAACATTGCTGCGTGTGTCCAGCTCTAAAATTGTTTCGTGTATCAGTGCAGGAAATGTTGCCGCGTGTGTGTACCTGGCCATTTCAAAAATTACCGGCGATGTCGCGTGCAATGATGGAGCGTGTATCTATAAAGTTAAGTCTGTAGAACTTTTAAATAATGCGCTTGCCTACCTTGAGGTGATCACCCTCGTTCACATGCACAACGAAGCTTTTGTCTCTCGTGAAGAATATTCCCCGAGCATCAGGCCAGTCACGTGCACGCCTCGAGCACGTAATTAATGGTGACGTAGGTAAAGGCATGAGCATGTTGGCTGCTAGGTGTTTCCTGTCACCATCGGGTAATTCAGAGATGGAGTAGTAATCACCTTTATATTCACCTGGAGAAGGTAAATATTCAGTTAAAGTTCACCGCATCTGATAGATCTCTTCTACGTACGATTCTAGAATATGGGGCTCAGACACTCAAATGTTTGGTAAATTGGCTGTGTATAGCTGTAACAGTTCAACCAACCATGGCTTATAATGGAGAAAGTTTTAGGACTTAAAATGGAACTGCATGTATGTGTATTGCACCTTTGCTCTTTTTTATGACTTCGCATGGTCGCTATATTTTCTTATTTTTATTATTATAATTGTAATGAGTAGTATTATGGTTATCAGTTTGTCATTACGGGACCGCATTGCCTTATTATGCCATAGCTCCAGCAACCTTATTTAACTATGGAATGAATGGCTTGGTATTAAGTATTCAGGGACAGAAAGTGAGGTTAGTGCAAACTTGAAAGCCTGTATTTGATGTGAAACATTCATTTTTGTAATAAAATTTAGAATCTGAGGAGAAATATTTATTTTTCTGTTTGTGTCATTTTAGCCCTTTTTTGCTGAAATGAAATGATGTCCCAATGCAGTTCAATAGGATTATTTGTCTATACATTACTGTATATATGATGTGTGGGAATCTCAGGGCCTTGCTCTCTAAACTTAGCAATACTGAAACCCTCAAAGCAAGTAACCAGTAAAATACGGAAAATTCGGTATGCGGGCATGAAAGGGTTGACGTCGGTAACTCGTGACAGTAAGACTGATAAACTTGAGGCAGACGTGGGACCTTTGATTTTACCTCCTTTTCCGAGAAGACGTGAAGATCTAACCATTTTCAGTTCGAGAACGAGATTGTTTCATAAAAGCAGCACCTACTACTCAGTTATTTTAAGACGCTACCTTATGATGCATTATTTTTATTGTTGATAGCGGAGCTGAAAAAAAGATAAAATAAAATATTTCAAATTACCTTTTATCCGTCGCAGTGCACTTCTAATTGCGTGTTCTAGCTGACGTCTTTCCATGCGACCGCAAGCAGCAGGCAGCCTGTATCCGCTCAGAGACCTCCATGCGTTTATTCGTATCGATGTAACGTTGGCCTTACTTAGATTCCCTCCAGTGATACCTTTACAGCTGATGTCCCTTGTGTGGCTGTCCTCCGGCCCGTAATCGTGCAGGTCCTCGATGATTTTATCAAATAGTGGGGCAAATACTACGTACGACTCCTCGTCCCCTGCTATCACACCACTTGCACGCTCCCAGGGCATGCCGGGACAATCGACTCCTACTTGAATCACTTTCTCGAGTGTGAAATTGCCGGAAGTTGTTCTTCGCCTTGCACAGGGGCAGAAATAGAATCATGTTAGTGTGTATATTTATGCACAATGTATTTTAATGCATTAAAAGCCTCCTGAATAAGCTTAAGAAGCCGGAAAACGGGAAAGCTGGAAAATCTTACTTAAGAAGACGTGTAAACCTAATGTGTCATAAAAAGACATTGCTGCGTAAAAAATGTTAGCTTTACGAGCTTGAACACAATGTAACTTTTGTTTCTGAGTGAATGGTGCTGCTTTCCACTTCAGTTTAGACAAATCTATGATGTCCAGCTAAAGGTAAACACTTCAATAGGCCGCAATGTTCAACATTTTCAGGTGAGGACACGCGTGCATGTATTTCAGCAGACAAGAAGTTAAAGGTCTGAGTCACAGTTAGAGGTCTTTAATTTAAGCCCTGGCAAACGAGGAGTTATAATTTAAAAATAGTAACTATTAGTAAAGTAAGACAAGAAAAAGTTAAATCTTTGCTGGGGGTCTGGCAACAAGGTCAATCCCATGCCTTAATCCTTTGGAACCCAGACGCGTTTGAGCTCAATTGGTGAAATCCAGAGTGCTAGCTAACTCAACCCTCTCCCCTCAGTTCAAGTTTGGCTAGCTCGGGGTAGTTAAATACTGCTGACGTTTTAAGGTGAGGGCTCAAACGTTTCGCACAATGCCATTCTGGAGAATTCTGCAGACTCGTCGACGGTAAGTATGATTTCTTCTGTAGAAAGCCACTGTAAGAGAGCTAGAGGACATCATTAAGTCTGAGGACGGCTGAAAAGTACTTGGCTTGCTTTTAGTAGGCTTTGTGAGGGGATTTCACTGGGTTTTTCTGTTGTGTTTCTGCTTTGAGACATCAAAAAATTATTTCACTGAAATCCTTGAAATTCTGCAGTTTGTGATATTTTCCCCCTGCTAAACCTATTAAGATGTGTTTTTGTCACTTTAAAGCAACGGCTTGGGTCCAAATCACTTCTCTTGGTTGTAGGAGCTCCCTATAGGAGTCCCAAAGGAGGGGGGGGGGGGGGGGGAGCCTTTGTGATTTTTTTGTTGATTACCCATCATGCAATTGGAGGTAGGAGCTGGAAAATATGGTAGAGTGAAATGCAGTGTAAACATGGCGTGGTTCACAGTCGCTTGGTGTGTTTTGAGCAAACAAACCTGGTAGTTGGAAATATTAAATAAGGTACTGTAACGACTGAGTGCTGATTTTATGTTTTCTTTTGATTTCAAGTGCGAATGGATAGGGCTTTTGAGCCGATTTTCAGCTCCTCAAAATTTGTGTAAATCAAAGAAACGAAAAACAATCTCCAAAACAAATGATTTTTTCTCCAAAGTGGGAGAGTCAAGGGTTCCCTGTTATAGCTCTAGCTTTGTAGCCATTCATCCCTTGACGCAACATTGTATTTCTAGTATGTGTATATTTGATGCAATTATTTTTTCCAGTTACATGCTTCATATTGGCCGGTTTTTGCCGGCTTGAGTTCGAAAGGGTTAACGTGCTTGAGTAATTTTAGTAATTTCAATGAAGGAAGTAAACTTTAGCTGATCGGTAGGCAATTAGCAGCCACCGATCGAACATTGACTCCAGCCATGCGCAGTACCATGACACAGTAGCCTCAGTAGCCACAGTAGGCGCAGTGATTAAGTACTCACTGAATTTCTAACGGGACCTGAAAAACAGCCAAAGCCAGGACCCGGCTAAATCTCACCTCTGTGGCCCAGGCTCGATCCCAGGACGCGGCGTCATATGTAAGTTGAGTTTGTTGGTATCTCGCCCTTGCTCCGATGGTTTTTCTCCGGGTTCTCCGGTTTTCCTCCCTTCGCAAAAACCAACACGCTAAATTCCAATTCGATCTGTGGATTAGCCGGGACCTGGCTTTGATCAGCCCCTATGGTTCATTTAGTTCCCGGTAGAAATTCAGAGTTTTTTCTCCTATGTGATTGGTGGAGTAATCATTATCAGTTCGGTCGGACGATAAAGAAACATGCACGCGTACTGTTAGTTGTCCTTGGAGTTTCGCCAACGGAAACTGTTCGCAGACTCAACAAAATGTCTCAATCTGATTGGCTGACTGAACGCTAGTGCATTTCTAGGAAATATAGTGCAATTTGGAAATTGCCATGGGAACGGGCACAGCCGAATGCGAGATTTTTGGATTGGTGGTGAAGCTGAAAAATGGCCTTTAACCTTTCTCAACACGAGTATGTTTGTGGTAAATTTGCTATAATTTCAGACACAAACAAAAACACACGACTGGCTGTAATTCATAACATCTTGTCAACAAGGCGCGCACGGCGTTACGCCTGGCGAATATTGTTTATAAATTCGTCTCGTTTCATATATAATCATATACTCAACAAAATTTCTCGATTCCGGAGTGGCTGAGAGAAGTGCAATTTATCCCAAATTGCACTGTTCGGTTGTAATTGCACTCAAAATCAGGAAGTTGACAATCTATATATCGAAAACAAAAGCTTCAGATTGAAATCGAATTACATAAAGTTGTTTCCGAAAATTTCCGAATGGTTAAGACTGACTATGCTGTGGTTACAGCAAAAACACGTCTAACCCTGTACTTCATTATGTCGTGCAATTCTGAGTAAATCAGTCGAACTCGTGAGTTTTCAAAGAGCTCAAATTTCACTTGCCCTGCGGGCTCTTGCAATTTTGAAACTCTTTGAAAACTCACTCCGGGGAGCCGGGGTGGCGCAGTGGTTCAGCGCTTAACCTCTCACCTCTGTGGCCTAGGTTCGATTCCCGGATGCGGCGCCATATGTGAGTTGAGTTTGTTGAGTTTGCTCTAAGCCAGTCGGGACTTAATTCCGACACTCGCGGACAGACGCATCGTATTATGTATAAAGTTTATTCCTAAGTTACGAACATGCAATTCAACTTGTAACTTATTTTAATACCCATGAGCCAGGATATCGCACATGGCTACAATCTGCGGTCTGGTAGCTTCAGACAACAGGGTGTCGCATAGCCTGCGTACAGCATCCCCTACTTGAGGGAGAACGGCGATTTCATCGTTTCCGTTTCTCCCCATGTAGGGTCTGCGACTCAGAGCCCAAAACCGTGTCCGTGACGTCACTTCCAAATTTCTGGTAATTAGCTATTTACAGAAGTCCATAACTACTTCTGCTATTTATGCATAACGAAGTCTATGGAGGGGGATTCTGGACAAAAATAGCATTAGATCGTACTGTAGTGGTGTATTCCATCGAGCCGCCATACCACTATGTCAAACCGTAGTCCATTGTATCGAACTGTCATGCCATTATTTCAAACTGTCATGCCATTATTTCAAACCGTCATGCCATTATGTCAAATCGTAGTTCATTATATCAAACCGTAGTACCATTATATCGAATCGTAGTTCATTATATCAAAATCGTCATGCCATTATATCAAACCGTCATGCCATTATATCAAACCGTTGTCCCAGGGATTTCGCCCCCCCGTAATCTCGCCCCCCTCACTGGTCCCCCCTCAGGGATTTGGCCCCCCCTCCTAACGATTTGCTGAGTGAACATGAACTTTAATATATGTCACTGTTAAGACTGTTGCAACACTTACTTAATCAATAAAACCGTCTATAAAACAAACTTACGATTGATCGATCGCGGTCCTCTTCACTGCGAACCATTGGGAACCAGACTAAAGTGAACTCTTGAAATACGATTGTTGACTATATTACAGCGCTTGAAAAACGTAATAATCACGCCGCTTCATTAAAACCAAAGCTAGCGCTGTTGACATTCTTTGCCTTTGGAGTCTTCTTTTCGATTTCTATACTAAAGAGAAGCAATGGTATTCGTCTTATTAGAACAAATCTGTAGAGGAAGGCCGAAAATGTTGCTGTTCATCTGTTACACTATTTTACAAGTCGTGCTTGTGCCTGTATTAAAAACCAAGCGCGCCCAAAACAAAGAGGCGGGATTTCTTTGGTTTGACAAAAACATTTGTTAATTATCCTGGGCCTGACTCGTTTATTTTTCACAAAGCTCACAGTCTAATTGCAGAATTAAAAGAGCAACTAACCCAACTGTTTAAATAGCAAACAAATCATATTAATAGTTCTACCTCAGTTTTTAGTGACTCCGCAATGTTTCCTATAGTCACTCATTTGTAAACCCACGCGGCATCAGTTATTAGTTGCTTTCTATACTAAAGAGGCATTTCTAGCGATTTTGGGATATTCGACTTATTAGAACAAATCTGTAGAGCAAGCCACAAATGTTGTCGTTCTTCTGTCAATGTTCTGTTACACTATTTTTGGCTAAGAGCTGTTAATTGGCTTTTTATTAAGTCGTGCTTGTGCCTGTATTAAAAACCAAACCATTAAAGTCCCGCAAGGCTAGAGTCAGGTGATTGAGAGAGCACACAAAAGCGTCGCCATCGAGAATTACTGCAATTGCAAGTTACCAGAAGCGTTCGGCGACATGGTGGAGTGCAGTCTGTGTGGCAAGCTCTATTCTCGACTGGTTTCACCAGAAGTGTGTTGGTCGCCAATTTGATACAAGCGTTGAGTGGCTCTGTAGCTCGTGCGCATGCACCCCGATCATCGAAGAGGCTTCGTCGAGAATAGAGCTTGCCACATTTAAATAACTGTGTATATATCACTTTAATTGTTTAAATAAAATTGTTATATGAGCAGTTTGCTTGTTTCTATTTGGTTGTTTGTTTCAACATGCACGGATAAAGTTGAAATGCGTCCAATTCTTATTTCAAAATATCATGTCTTCACCAAAAGAATTACGATCGAAGATAAACGTTTATGAAATGTATCTAAGACTTGATATCCAACGAGTGAATACAGCGAACGAGTACGAGTATGACATCAATTGGATCACGAAAGCTGTTTTTAGCTAAAGCAACGTCGAACGAGCTTGCTTTTAGTACGAGAGAATTGGAGGGGGGGGGGGGGGGGCGAAATCCCCAGCTTAGTCTGTTTACACTGGGGGGGCGAGATCCCTAAGGGGGGGTGAAATCCCTAGTGATCTCGCCCCCCGGGGGGGTGAAATCCCTAGTGATCTCGCCCCCCCGGGGGAGGGGGAGGGCGAGATCCCTGGGGGGGCGAAATCCCTACGACACCGTCATGCCATTATGTCAAATCGTCATGCCATTATATCAAACCGTCATGCCATTATGTCAAATCGTCATGCCATTATATCAAACCGTCATTCCATTATGTCAAACCGTCATGCCATTATATCAAACCGTCATGCCATTATATCAAACCGTCATGCCATTATGTCAAACCGTCATTCCATTATATCAAACCGTCATGCCATTATGTCAAATCGTAGTCATTATGTAAAACCGTAGCATATTAATATGTAAAACCGTAGGCACAGGCAGCCCAAGCTCAAAGTTTGAAATTATTTGACAGTTTAAGTACGACCGTTAAACTCTCGTACTACGACCAAATTTCACTCCACTCTACTAGTATTGCCATCAATAAATTCAGCACATAATTTATACAGATTATCACATCATAAAATAATATTTAACTAGCAAATTTCCGTTCCTACCTGTTTGCACACAGGCAGCCCAAGCTCAAAGTTTGAAATTATTTGACGGTTCAAACATCCAGAATATCTGGTATTTTATCGCACTAAATGGCAAATGAATAACACAATAAACTTGCTTTGATGAAGATAATGTGTCTTGAATTTGGAGGTTTGGGGGCCAATTTAACCGGGACGAGTTTCTAGGAAACTAGAAGACTGACAAATCTTCCCGCCGACTCGTAGTCTGAAGTGAGATAGCTTTTCCTGTCCGTATTCTTAGTTTTAAACAAACAAATCCCACTTACATTTCAAAACGTTCTCTGTAGTTGCTGTACTAACATACTGGAACCTCTTGAATAATACGCAAAAACAACAATGCCGGCTTGATCTTGACAACTTTAACAAAGCCGGCTAAACGCCGATTTGTTTACATGACCGCGGAGAATACTTTCCCGTCCCCTAGTGGGGCTGTAAAAACTGAGCGATAAATTTAAGGTACTCTCCCATCCGATGCTGTGATTTTCAACTCCAAAATGAGGTATCATTTCGGTTGGACTTTAGCCTGAATTTCAGCCGTCTCCTCCGGTTCGTTCCTCTCTCGGGAGGAACGAACCAGAGGAGACGGAGGAACGAACCAGAGGAGACGGCTGGAATTCTATGGCAAAATATTCCCGGCCTACGAATTTGTTAGTAGTCTAGAACATAAACAAAAAAATTCTAGCCCAAGTAAAAGTTTTGTGGAGGGGATGAATTTTTTAGGGGTTCTTTTTTTTCCTTTAGGCAATTCTTTTCGGTGACCTCCATTTGCTAAAGGTTTATTCTTTCGGTTTTTAGATGTCAGAATTTCTTAGGGAATGAAAATGTGTTCTCGAAAACTTTAGGTGGCCGCTTCACTAAATGATTTGTGATGTTTTGTTTTTTTCCATTCTAACTAATGTTTTTCCCCGTATCGTTCTGACTCTATTGATCAGACG
Organism: Actinernus sp. WN-2022; assembly: GCA_030867875.1. Taxonomy (NCBI): domain Eukaryota; kingdom Metazoa; phylum Cnidaria; class Anthozoa; order Actiniaria; family Actinernidae; genus Actinernus; species Actinernus sp. WN-2022. The sequence goes on along the minus strand of JAOWCC010000577.1, from coordinate 176,001,287 downwards.
AATACGTACGAATATTTTAGGGGAAACCTCTTAGTGTCCCTTTTCTTCTATAATTTTCTGTGAATTGAAAACAAATTTTCTAGCCAGTATTTCAGAAAACAATTTCCTAGGACAATGTTTTTCAAATCCGAAAATTTTAGGCTAACTCACTCTCCCGAACAGCTTTTTAACCGAAAACTTCGTTGGGTGCCCTTGACGCCATCACGGCGATCCACTTGCCGGCCTTTTGTCTCTTTTATAGGTAGAGTGAATCCAGGTTTCCTAGAAACTCGTTAAATCGGGCCCCAAACCCCCATATTCAAGACACAACAACAACATATTCATCAAAGCAAGTTTATTGTGTTATTCATTTGCCATTTAGTGCGATAAAATACCAGATATTCTGGATGTTTGAACCTTCGTACTTCAACTTTGAGCTTGGGCTGCCTGTGCCTACGGTTTTACATAATGGACTACGATTTGACATAATGGCATGACGGTTTGATATAATGGCATGACGGTTTGATATAATGGCATGACGGTTTGATATAATGGCATGACGGCCGGTTTGATATAATGGCATGACGGTTTGATATAATGGCATGACGGTTTGATATAATGGCATGACGGTTTGACATAATGGCATGACGGTTTGACATAATGGCGGCATGACGGTTTGACATAATGGCATGACGATTTGACATAATGGCATGACGGTTTGATATAATGGCATGACGATTTGACATAATGGCATGACGGTTTGATATAATGGCATGATGGTTTGATATAATGGCATGACGATTTGATGTAATGAACTACGATTCGATATAATGGTTAACTACGGTTTGATATAATGAACTACGGTTTGATATAATGGCATGACGGTTCGATATAATGGACTACGGTTTGACATAGTGGTATGGCGGCTCGATGGAATACACCACTACAGTATGATTTAATGCTATTTTTGTCCAGAATCCCCCTCCATAGAAGTCTAAACGAGATGGCGATTGAAATGAGATTTCGAAGTGTAAAGTCTGTCGCAGAGGAAATTTCTCTCAAATTTGGAATCCCATCTCTCCAATGTGAACAGCTTAATGCTTTATGCAACTTTATCGTGGGAAAGATGTGTTCGTGAGCCTTCCAACGCAACATGCTCAGGAAGGTCACTGATAGTTTCAAACCAACTCGCGGCCAGGTTCGGGCTTTTTGAAGAAAAATGCATTTGTCATTGAAATCACTCCGCTTGTTGCCCTCATGAAGGATCAAGTGAAGCGCTTACTTGGTCATGGATTTAAGGTGAATATTTGAGCAGGGATTTTAATTGTCTGAACAGAGATAAATAAATGTAATTTACAGTTTCGCTCGGTACGAACCACTATTATATTCTTGGCAGGGAGAGAGAAACATAGCAGAACTAAACAAATGCTTCATTACTTCGATCCCTGTTATACTACTATGTAAAAACAATTTGTTTCCCAACCTCCAAACAACATTGTTAATAAAGACCTCCGTGTAAATCCTTAATGAGGGCAACAAGCGGAGTGATTTCAATGACAAATGCATTTTTCTTCAAAAAGCCCGAACCTGGCCGCGAGTTGGTTTGAAGGGGCCGCCAGTTGAAACTATCAGTGACCTTCCTGAGCATGTTGGAAGGCTCACGAACACATCTTTCCCACGATAAAGTTGCATAAAGCATTAAGCTGTTCACATTGGAGAGATGGGATTCCAAATTTGAGAGAAATTTCCTCTGCGACAGACTTTACACTTCGAAATCTCATTTCAATCGCCATCTCGTTTAGACTTCGTTATGCATAAATAGCTAATTACCAGAAATTTGGAAGTGACGTCACGGACACGGTTTTGGGCTCTGAGTCGCAGACCTTACATGGGGAGAAACGGAAACGATGAAATCGCCGTTCTCCCTCAAGTAGGGGATGCTGTACGCAGGCTAGGTGTCGCAGGGAAAACAGACAGGCTGAACAACTTTATCACCTATAAATATCAATATGTGTAAATTATGTATAATTATTATTAATTATTATTGTATGCTTAATTTTTAGCGGACACCCATGTAATTTAGCACTTGCTACAATTTGGGTTAAATAAACGTATATATATATCTCGCCCTTGCTCCGAGGGTTTTTCTCCGGGTTTTCCGGTTTTCCTCCCTCCTCAAAAACCAACCTAAATTCCAAATATAAACCTCTGGTTTGGGAGACCCGGTAACGGCTTCCTGTATCTTCGACGTAAAATAAACCAAATTATTATTTATCTATTTTAATTTATCCCGAATTGCACGACAAAACCGTATGATTTATTGTTAATCATATACTCAACAAATTTACTTGAATCTTCGGACAATCTTCGGATATATCAGAAAAATTGAAGCACCGTAACGAAGTAATGCCACATCATCTGAAATGTTAATGCTTACTGAGTACTCTAAAATGAATTTACAGGATTAGACGTGTTTTTGCTGTAACCACAGCGCAGCATATAGTCAGTTTTAACCATTCGACTATAGGACGAAATACTGTAGAACAAATGTGATGCAATCTCAATAGCTTATAAAGGACCTAAACTGTGGAATTCCCTCCCTGACGACTTAATCAGTTAAAAAGGCACTCCTCCTTCAATAGCTTTAAATACAATCTTAAAAACCACTTACTTAATTTGTAAACTATTTCTTTGAATCGTATAATCATAACTTTGCCTCCTTCTCTTTAACATTATTCCGCTTTTCTTCTATTTAATTAGGCTGTAGTCCCCTGCTCGTTTGAAATATCATTTTTTGTGTAAAAAGGACAGTCTAAAAGTCATAAGCCTCCGGCTTCTAGTTAGGCTGTCTTTCTACCATACTATTACTACTAGTCCTATCTATATTGTATCTACTTTTGTGTGTGTGTGCGTATTCATGCTTGTGGCGGTGCGATATGAAATACTTGTGTATTTCCGATGTTGTTTGTAACTGGTGGTTTATTGAATAAAATGATGATGAAATGATGATTCGGAACTTTCGGAAAATTCCTTTACCAAGTTCTGCTTTTTCAAATGATAAAATCTGTCAATAAAAAATATAACTCTTTTGTATGCATGTTCTGGTATGTTCACTTCCGTGTGAGATACTCACTTCAGCGTTTCGTAGACTTCCGGGGTGAGATGTTTAGCCATGAGGTTGTTATGTATACTGAGATCAGGGTAGTTCCCATAGGCCGGGTATCGAACGTATCCATTCTCTTTGCGCCACTCCTCGCTGGACAGTTCACCCTGAGTTAGTCCTATATAGATTTCATTCAGCAAATACGCTCCACACCCAACTGCAGTCAAAGCCAACACCGTTTTTTCAATCGAAATATTTGTCAGTGATTCTTTTATCATTCCGATCGTTTTCAAGGACATACTTCTATACAATATTTTTATGCTTATCCTACTAATATTCTCATTGATTACAAAATTAATTAGATTACCTTAATTATTCTTGTCCCCAATTCCCAACCGGCCAATGTCTTTGTGGTCGGGATGACCCGCGGGATATCGAATATTGCGGGTAACAATTAACTCATTACCGGTTTGTTACGTGTAAATACGGCTAGGCGGCCAGGTTACATTTGACCGTCTCGTGATGGCGGACGATTCAGTCTTACGGCAGCGTTCATTTGAGTCCAGAAACGGCGGTAAGTCACTTAGGATTCTTTATTTCTGCCAAAGCTAGGCTAAACTATTACTTAATACATCTGTCTTATTAAATTTTATAGGCGTCAAATCGAATAATTTTGTTAAAGGTCGAGACACCTTGCGCTTACAAGAGCTTCGCCGGCGGACGGAAGTGAGTTGATACTTGATTTACTTGCATAGACTTGTCTTTTTAGTCCTGCGGGTTACTGACTTATGGATTTATTCTACAGCTACTTCGTGGTGAAGTTTTGGAGCAAATCGATGGCCATTTGAGTGACATGTTTGATGGTGTCCTCCGCGAAATCGACGATCCTGCAGCCGATCCCACAGCAAATTGCTTCACGTGAGTCCATCGAACACAATCATAAATTTCGTAATCGTTGTAGCCGTATGGCAAAAGGATGACAGATACAATCTACATGTGTACATCTGATTTATATTATGTTTATAAAATCGTTATATTTTGAGGAAACGCTGAAATGTAATAGATCATTGATACAAACATGGTGGTTATAAATATCATTATTGAACTGCTTCTACTTCGCTCTTAATTATTTTACTTTTAGATTCTTTTTGCAAGACTTTAATTCTTCTTTTAATTGAAAAACAAACAAACTATTTTTTCCTTTTTAAGAATAATTCTGAAAGATGTGATTAATCGTCCACACAGAAGATTCATAATTCTTAAGGAAAGAATGATTGTTTTCTGAGGTATACGTAGCGATCGCATGAGTGTGGTGATGCATGAACATTAAAGGAATAACCGTGTTGATGGGAAAACAGACTGTTGTTTGATGTTTTTTTCTCGTTGAGTCTATTCTCAGCGAACCCAACATGCGGTTTCAGGCAATTTTGTGAAAAGTAAACAATTCCCTTATATACATTCAATTGAATCTCAAATCAGTTATCATTAGTTATCGTAATGTCGTAATTTTAAGACAGTAGTTTAAAAAGAGGGACTCCTATAGCAGGGTATTGCCATTGTAGACAAAAACGGAATTAGACTGTGGTCTCCATTCTATTTGATTACACTGTATGCTATTTAAAAAACTGAATTTCGGAGCAATTGCAGACCCCGCTCAAGTATGTTAGGTGGAGATGACAACATGTCAACACGTTAGTCCATATATGGTTATCTCTCTAGAGAGATAAATGTATGTCTGGGTGTGAGTGAGTCTCTCTTTTCACAGTAGTAGAACAAAGCAGCATGTATGATGTCAACACGTCAACCCACTAGAGAGATATGTCTGGGTGTGAACGAGTCTCTGTTCACAGTAGAACAAAGCAACATGTATGATGTCAACGCATTGATATGTTGGCATCAACACCTAACATACTTGAGCGGGGGGTATTCTGCAATCCAGCCCTGAATTTCTAACTATACCTGAAACAACCATGAGGGCTGATCTGAAAGCCAGGTCCTGGCTAATCCATAGATTGAATTGGAATTTAGCATGCTGGTTTTTTGTGGAGGGTGGCTAGGAGAACCCAGAGAAAAACCCTCAGAGTAAGGGCGAGATACCAACAAACTCAACTCACATATGGCGCTGTGTCCAGGAATCGAACCTGGGCCACAGAGGTGAGAGGCAAAGCACTTAACTACTGCGCCACCACGGCTCCCCAATTTGCTTGTAACATATATACTTCTGTCATTAGATGATACCTTCCATGCCATGTGATTGTAACCTGCATGTATGGCATGAACCTCTATCGCATTAGATAGTATCTTTTACGTTAGGTCAGATCACACTATAGTAGTGCTATTATATATATCGAACAGTACATGTACCTCTGAGAGAACAACTGAATAATGGGTATGATCAAATTGAATGTCATTCTCTCTGAGGTATAGGTCAATATACATGTACATGTAATAACATACATTTTAATACATAGAGGCTACAAACAAATTACATGTGGTAGGACCTAATGCCATATACATGCATTTACAACATATTGTCTAATGGAATATATGTTGTGATAAAAATTTAACCCCTGGTGCAATTTTTTTTGCACCGGCACCAGTGCAATTATCAAGATTCTAAAAAGGGATTTTATTTTTTTGGGATTCATAAAAAAAGGGGGTTTAGTTTTTTTTGGAGACAAACTTCTAAATGTTTAAAGACAAACTTTTAAATCTTTATTAATAATCTAAATAACTGTTTTGACCCACATCCTGCTTACTAATAGTATACTTTGTTTGTTAGTGTGTTGCGTGTGTATTTATATCACCTTAATTAGTTATTCAACGTATTTAATGTTATGTGCTTGCTGATGTTTCGCCTTTTTCTGACTTGCAAAATTAACTCTATCATTTAATGGGCACCCAACTAGATTAGCTCCTTATAGTTATTTTGGGTGCCCGGTTACTTTATAACTTGTTTACTTTCATCCGACCCATGTAATCTGCCACTGTAAGTACAAATAAAATTGTTGTTGTTGTTGTTGGAGGGAGTGAGGAAATAAAAACAAAATCACCCACCCACCCCTCCCTGCAAAATGTTTTTGACCACTCTCCCCTCCCTAACCCCTTCTCCCTTCCCTAGTCCCCTTTTCCCTTCCCTATCCTCCCACAACCAACTTTGTAACTCATCATTAATAACACATCATTACTACCCTATTCACTCACGGATAAGCCGCACCTTTTTACCCAAAATCTTCGTTTAAAATCGGGGGTGCGGCTTATCTGCGAGAACATCTACCAAACAAAAGGTCCGGAAATTTCCATAAAGGTGACCTGAATGAACAGATCCCGGTAAACAAACACTATGGAAAGATAAATCAAATATCTAAGTATGTAGACATGAAGTTTATACTATTTCAGAGCTGAAATTACAGGTTCCACCAATAGACAAGACAATAATTTATTTCAATTAGAAGATGCTATTATAAATTACAAGAAACTTCCTTCCGCAAATAGTTAAACTAATCGAGGTGGGGGAAGAAAAAGGTGATTACATTACAAATTGAGTTAATTAATTATAATTAATTATAGCACAGATCTGACTGTGACCTATACATGTAGAGAAGAAGAAAAAAAGGAAAAGGAAAGAGCGTGACTATATTATATATATCCAGTAAAAATAGTATTATTAAATGATAACATAGCAAAAAAATAATTTGCTTATATGACATATTTTCAAGGAAAAATGTAATATTTACATTCATTAATTATCTGGGAGACTTCAAGATAGTCATCAGCTTTTAATAAAATATCAAAGAGTCTGTGTTTCAATTCTGTTATAAAAGTATGTTTTGTTAAGGTACATGTAGATGGACTCAGAGAATTCCATATTTGTGGTCCAAGTCTCAAGAACGTTTGTCTCATCTTTTCAAGTCTGGTATGTTAAATGAAGAAATCATCTTGTGTAGAAGAACGCATTTTATATTTGTGGATATCAGTTGTTTTAATAAAGGCACAAATAAGGTTTTCAGGAGCAGAATTATTAGAAATATCCCACATCATATTAAAAACACGCTTAAAATATATAAAGGATACAGAGAGTACATTTGCATTAATAAAAAGAGGAACTGCATGATCTTTTGACTTTGCAAAGTAGATTAATCGTAAAGCTCGTTTTTGGAGAATTAAGAGTTTATTTTTTTTAATGAGTTTTAGAGGCAGACCCCCAAGCACATACACCATAATAGAGATATGGATTTATTAAGGCTTGATATATTTTTAGAAGTGGGCTTAAAGGAATAAAATGTCTTAATTTAGCTACTACTCCTATGGTTTTACTAACTTTTTGACACATGAGGTCAATGTGGTATTTCCACGAAAGTTCATAATCAATTAAGACTCCAAGGTACACTGTACTTTACAAAGTCCTTTCTCTCAAGAGGAATTGTGTTTTCTAGAATTGGGTCACATACTTTGATTTCAGGATAATGGAATAACTTCTTTTGATGTGGTCAAAAAATTATATGATTTTATTTTTTTAAATTAAGAGTTAGCTTGTTTGCTTGAAGCCATTCACACACCTTAAGTAATTCAGAATTTACTACAGATTCAAGGTAGTGAATATTCTTATTTGCATACATTATACTCGTATCATCAGCAAATAAATAAAATGTAAATTTATCAGAGGATCTAGTAATATCGTTAAAGAATCCAAGTCATCCAAAATGCATTGCATGCTCACAAGCGCGAATCCGCCATTTTGTATGCCAGGATAAATGGCGGACATATAGGGAGTTTAGCAGTATAAGAGGAAAATCTGTTTCCATCGGCCTAAGTGTTTACATTAAAGTCAATTGTATCATCAAGTTGTTTTTCAGAATTATCAGTCTTCGTGTGTATGTTATTATTTTAAAGTTTTAGTCGTAGTTAGACTATTATTTTCAACTAAAATACGGCGTGAAGAACCGCAGGCACTTTAGTCGCCATCCCTGAGGCCGAAAAAGTGCAAGGAGGAGAAAGGAATCTGCCCTGTCTTCCTTATGCTTCCTATAAATAACCCCACCCTGGGCAGGCAGCGTATGTCAAAATCCCCACCCTTGGGGTAGCCCTGCCTGTCAAATCCCCACCCCTTGCCCCCTACCCCACCCCCTCGGCTTAACATTGATAGGTGCATTAACAGAAATAGTTTTCGACAGTAGTTTTCATTCGTAAAAGGTAAAACATTCTAGTTTATTAAACACAACTACCATTATATGCTGTGAGATAGAAGAGAAACACGTATAAATAAAGGGAAACATGTATACCAATAAGTTCATTTAATATTAGATTTTGAGTGGATTCAAAAATATCATTCTAGAATTTATTTACAGTTAAAGCAAAATCGATGCAAGTGACTATTCAACTGACCCCATTTCTGATCATCGTCGCAAAGTTTCCGATTTTTGGTCTCGCGCGAAACAACAGAAGAAAAAATATTAGCACATTTCATTTCTCACCTTTATTTCTCTCAGCATTTGCGACTTGCTCCTGGTGTCGAGCAAAGGCATTTGGATTACGATTTATAACTATAAGGCTAACTTTATTCTTGCATCCCGCCTTTTGGTACCGCATTTGCAGTAACACAGCATTTTAGGGAAACACTTTTGCACGGACAACCCTTTATTTTGGCACCTTTCTTCCTGCTGCAGGTGTTCTTGCAGGAGCAAACCTACAAATGTTTATTCGTATGAAAGTTCATTTTTTTAAATAGATAATAACTAACTCAAATTTAAAGTACGATATTCCAAATAAAAACATGCTTACCACACGGTCAGAAGTGAGAGTCGGAGATAATTTCACCCAATGCGTTTGGTGATGGCTCGTTAGCATTTCGCTTAGGCTGAGCACAAGCAACTGCAGTTGAGGGCCGTAGCAATTGTGTGAAGGACCAGGACGACTTTCATCTTCACCTGCTTTTATCTACAATACTTGAAGTAAACAATATCAATTCCCGGGTCTCTGACCTCCATTGCTCGATCGAGTTGAGTCGGTTGAAAGGTCCAGGTCCCGTATGTAAACAATAACACGAGAGCGCAATGCATTTTGGATGACTAGGATTATTTAATATATAATAAAAAGAGAAGAGGTCCCAGGACAGAGCGCTGTCGAACTCCACATAGAGTTGTCTCCATATCAAAAAATATTACCACAATTTGAAGTGGTTTGTTTACATTCAGTTAAATATGAGCTAAACCATTCGTTTATTATACCCCTTATTCAATAAAATTGAAGTTTATTTAATAAAATAGAATGGTCAACCGTATCGAAGGTCTTTTTCAAGTCAATAAAAATTCCACAAGTAAATTTTCCGTCATTCATATTATTTTGAATTGTGTTGATAATGTCTAATATTGCATGTTGTGTATTGTGGCCACTACGAAAACCATACTGAGAGTGATTCAGAATATCCTATTTAGAGATAAATTTAGTAAGTCTTTCATTCATAAGTTTTTCAAAAATTCTATTAAATACTGAGAGCAGAGATATACATTTAGGTCGGTAATTTGAAGCATTGGTTTCGTCTCTTTAAAAATTGGAATTATTTTAGCAAACTTAAGTATAGTAAGATTTTTTTCCGACTGAATTGATAAATTAAAGAGATCTGCTAAAGGTTGGCTAATAATATGTTTAGAAACTTTAAGTATTTCAATAGGGCATGAGTATAAGCCATGTGCTTTATGAAGAGGTATGGCATTTATTTGAGAAATTATATCAGAGGGGATAATAGGGTCAAAATAAAAAGAGTTAGGCTCGGGCTGGCCCATGAATTCATAAAAAGACTGATTTGATGATGGTATTTTTGAAGCAAGCTTATGACCTATTTTAGCAAAATGTTTGTTCAAAATATTCGAAATTTCGTTTAGATTGGTAGATAAACTATCATCAGATCTCTTTAGTGCGCATATTTGCTTCAATTTATATCTTGACCGAGATATTAGTTGATTAATTCCTTTCCATATTTGTTTCATGTTATTTGCATTTATATCAAAGAATTGTTGAAAGTAATTTCTTTTATTTATACGAATAAGTAGGGAAATCTTATTTCTATATAGTTTATATTTTCCTTGTTGGCCAAGTAAATATAATATATTTTTGATTCGTATCGAAGTAATTAATCCTTTGGTAATCCAAGGTTTTGAGAACTGCTTGATTTTATGCTTAGATCGACAGCTGTCTAAAAGGAGCATGCTTGTTTGTAAACATGTATTAACAAGTTTATTAACTTTATTATAAAAGGTATTGAACGATTGATTAATGTTATCACTTCTTATTAATGTAGGCCACAGAATTTGAGCAAGTTCATTATTAAAGTGATTAGGATCAAATCTTGAAAAATCCCGTCTCTTTTTAGTTTTCTGGTTATTTGAGATATTCAGATTTGTGGATAATATACCAACTTGGGAGAAGTGGTCACTAATATCAGAGACGACATTGCCACTTAAGACCAAATTTTCACAATTATTCATAAAAATATTATCAATCAAGGTAGCAGAGCTAGCATAAACTCTTGTGGGTTTGTCAATAATATAGGTAGAAAAGATAGGCTTTGTAGGCTTTGAAATAATTGTTGGCTATAAGAGCACTGTTGGATTTTAAGAAGATCTATGTTGAAGTCTCCCAATAGTATTATATTAGGCCAAAGTTTTCAAGTGCACTGATTAGATACTCAAGGAATTTTATTGGGTTGTTATGTTGCCTATAGATCACTCCACAAATGATATTCTTTTGGCTTGTCATTTCAATTTCAGTCCGAAATGAGGAAGAATAGCATTTTCTGTTTGTCAATATTTTATCTCGTTCCAGAGATATCAAGGTTTTTGGAATATGCAAATTAGATGGTATGTAGATTGATACAGCCATGAAGATAATCACAAAATGAAGAATATCTCTTCAAATAGTGGGTAAAAACAATTGAAACTTTGCACATGTATGGTACTAAGGAAAATACACATCACTGTGGAAGTCATGATGTTGCCATGGAAACACTCTTGGCCCCAGACTCCTTTCACCTTCAACATAAAATCATAGTTTTTTATCTCTGTTACAGAAAATAATTTACTTTAAGCCATTCCAAACCTTCTGATATGCCAACAGTAGAAAAATGTGTTTGGCAAAGGAGAAATTAGGCAAATTATTTTCCTCATTGAAGGAGCCTGGGGCTTAGAGTGTTACCATGGTAACATCTTAATTTGCATAATGACATGTATTTTCCTTCGTACCATACATGTGCAAAGTGTCAATTATTTTTGCCCACTATTTGCAGAGATATTATTCATTTTGTGATTTGTCTTCATGGCTGTGTCAACCTTATGACGTCACAGACCATCTAATATGCATATTCCAAAAATCTTGATATCTCTGGAATGAGATAAGATATTGACAAACAGAAAATGCTATTCTTTCTCATTTCGAAAGGACTTTCAAGTGAGATCTTAATTTGAATGATGAAATTTCGCTTCAGTAGCACTTTAAGATCGAAGAAATACACAAAGAAAACCGCTATGCTCTGTCTGTACTTTCTGACCTCTGCCATGATTCTCCCATAACAGACATGTTCAGTAATAGGCAAACATGTATATTATGTCTGGTCTAGATTATCTGAGGAAGGCTATTCTTTACACACAACTACCGGTAGTTTGTCTGGTCATCCTTCTCTTTGCTGCACATGTATATTGTGACCTCTGCCACAATTCTCCCATACAGACAATAAGAACTAACTATTAACCACTCAAGTGTATATCATTATATAGATTTAAATTTATTTGAATATTGTCACCAATAAATTTATTGCTGATTTTTAAAATTTCTTTCAGAGATAAGAACAATGGAGGCAAGGTGTTCAGAGCAAGGCATTCTATGTTGACGTAAGTACCATATTTCTTCACATACATGTATAAGCCACACATCACATACATGTAACAGTATAAGCAGCACCCCTGACTTTGGCCCCAGCTTTGCAAAAAAATCTTAGGGAAAACTCACATATAGACCACACCCCAAACTCAGGAAGAAACTGGTGAAACTAAATGAGCTAGTCTGAGTTTGTGGTCTGCATTGTGCTCCTTTCTCTCTAACCGTGTCCAGAAGTGCCAATTAAATAATGCATCATCAGGTCAAGAGAAAATAACCTGTGGAGTTCCACAAGGATCGATTCTCGGGCCGCTTCTATTTCTTCTATACGTAAATGACTTGCCAAACTGCTTAGACGCTACAACTGCTCGACTCTTTGCCGATGATACGAGCGTAACAGCTGTTGGTAAGTCAATCGAGGAGATAGAGGTGACAGGAAATCGTGATCTAATTAATCTGAACAAATGGCTGTCATCAAATAAACTAAGCCTTAACGTCGCCAAAACCGAATATATGCTGATCGGATCTAGGTATAACCTGAGTAATCTTCCAAGGCAACCCGAGGTGAACATCGGCGGCCAACCAGTCAAACGGGTTAACAATTACAAGGCACTAGGTGTTCAAATTGACCAGTTTCTTACATGGGAAGATCAAATCGACCATATAGCTAAAAAGATTTCGTCAGGAATTGGCGCCTTACGGAGGCTTAGGGAATTTGTTGATCACCAAACGCTCGTGTCAGCCTATAACGCACTAGTTAGACCCCAGTTTGACTACTGCTGCGTCGTCTGGGATCCAATAGGCAGCGTTCTATCAGAACGGCTACAAAAACTACAAAATAGAGCTGCGAGAGTTATAAAGAAGCGGCCGAATGAAGCCGGACAGTCCCAAATCGCCCTTGACGCCCTTGAGTGGCATAATCTAAATGAGCAGAGGACGCAAATGAAGTCAAACCTTATGTACAAGACATTCCATGGTCTAGCTCCAACACGACTTTCGAATCTCTTTCAGAGACTCGATAAAACTAGTTATTGCAGTTATAACCTCCGAGGCTCTTCTACCAAACTGGTCATGCCTCAACCAAGAACTGAGTTTCTAAAGAAAAGTTGGAGCTACGATGGAGCAAAAACATGGAATGCCTTGCCGAGTGATTTAAGAGACTGCGACTCTTTTTCCAAATTTTCTGATAAATTTCATAGTTATCTTTATTAGCCGATCATACAGAGCCTTTTACCGATAGACTGTAGACAATTGGTTTATATTATATACGATTTTAAAATATTTTTATCCATTGTATTAGTTTATATCAGTAATTTATATTTAGTAATTGTAATTTCATGACACGCCCCTCATGGAAATCAGCTTTTATCGTTGTTGGGGCTAGCGTGGTTAAATAAAGATGATTGATTGATTGATTGCCATCTGGGATTTTCAAGGGGAGGCCTGGGGCAAGAATCTTCTTCAGTAGCTCACACTTGATCATATATGCTTGACTGTAGAACAAGACCTTGACTGGAATAATACTTTATATGAAACTTAGAGTGTTTCCAGACCAGTTATGGGCTTCAACAATACAGTACTAAGAATCATATACAGGAGACATATGTAGGAGACATTAGCAGAAGGTGACAAGCAAATTATGGACATGCCAGCTAATTTTATTTAGAAAGCGAAGGAAAGGAGCTTGGGTAGAAAAAAATGCTGTCACTGGTGCTCTGTCTGGTACTCACAGCTTCAATGTATATTAATGGCAAAATATTTTGTTACTTTAAGAATCAGAAAGGTCAAAAGTGTGGTTTATACATGTATTATACATCTACATTGTATGTGAGGAAATGTGGTAGTTTATATACATGATTGAACATACATGTATGTTTCTACAATATACCTTACCCAGGATTTCGTTTTTGCCGGTTCCTCCTTCATGAGCATGCATTATATGAAATTAATATTCCAACTTTGTGCACAGTGTACAAAATCCAATCAGGTGATTGGCTAACGACAGTACTTTATTGGTCCTTTGAGTATTCCAAGATCGAATTGGAAATGTTGGTTTTTGTGGAGGGAGGAAAACCGGAGAACCCTCGAAGCAAGGGAGAACCAACAGCAAACTCAACTCACATAATAATATGACTTGATCTGCATTGCATGATGTAGAACTTGAACCCAGGCCACATGCACTTTAACCACTCAGACACCCTTGCTTCTTCTATTATTATAAGAGCACAGACAATGGAAAATGTTATTTCAATTAGCCCTGCTGACAAATGTATTCTGTTTTAGGGAACTACTAGAAGTATGCCATATCAGAACAATCTACAATATTTTTGTGGCTCTGCTGATTGTGTTTGTGCTCAACACAGTTGTCTATGACTATATTGACACTGGAAGGCAAGTGGTTTAAATATAAAGCAATGGTTGTTGTGAGGTTTTAACTTTTCTGATAGAAAAGAGATTAATTGCAATTACTAGTTATTTAATCTTCAGTAAATTACTAAAATGCAAGAGAACCACATGGCTTTACTCAATACTTTCATATCATAGGATAAAAACGTTCTTAATTTCTGCCAAAAATGTTTTTACCAATTGAAGGGCTGTGTGCCACAAAGGCCTCAGTGACTCACTGATCACATTCTAAATTCTCCTTCAAGTTCTTTGTTTTCTAAGGGAGAATTTATAATGTGATCAGGAGTCAATCACTTAATTAGGCCCTAATTGTGGCACACAGCCCTTCGATTGCAGTATGGTGAATATTTTGCATGTAGAGCAGATTTCATATGAGTGGGCAAGTTAGGAAAAAAAATATGGCATATATATCATTATACAGCATGCTGTGATGTTGAAAGGTTTTTTTTTTAACAATTTATTTTATATTTTTATAGCTAAACTATAGTGAGCAGCACCACAGGAACATGAGTTGTAAAACGTTTTTTTTATTACACCAATGTGTTTCATCTGTCTATTGCAGACTTCTTCGAGGTATTTTAGAAGTTTGTACATGTACATTGTATGTGATGCCTGTATTTAAAGCTAATTAATCATGCAGATCAACAATCTTCCAAGACCACAAATGTGATGTGTGTTAATTAGGAAACAGGCATAATACATTAGCAAGGAGTGACATACATGTACAATCTAGTTTAACTGGGTAACAATTTTGGGCAGTTTATGACAATACAAATTTATTTCCCATATCTATTAAGTTAATGTTAAGCATATATTTCTTGCAAGCTTATTAATTTTATAGACTGAGCTAGGTTTTAAAGTTTCTTACATTTTTGATTATATAATCAGGGTAATATATTTTTTTCAGGGTGTCCCTCGACTTTTCTATCATGGCGTGGGCATTTGGCAAGGTCTCTGTTGTAATTAATATTTGGTTGGTGATGAATATTATGGCATTCTTGGTGTTTCCTTTGTTCCGACTTTGGCACAACAGCCGAACTTCATGGTTCAGGTTGCCCGATATGGTCTGGCTGCTCTTCTATATTGGCTATATGTTGGTGTTTGCTGTGTTTCCCATTCAAGAAGTGTATGGTCATGATCTTCCTCCAGCATCCTCCATCATCATCCTGACAGAACAGGTACACTAGTGTTGTTTATACAATAAACACAAAATGCGAGCTCTGATTGGTTGATAGCTATGATCTATTGGAGTACAGATACACAGATGATGTCAAAAGGTCACATACCTGCTCTATTATATTGGAATTCTTTAAATAATTATTGAATACAAAATGTAAAACAAATAGATTTCATTTTCCAGATGTTCAAAACTTGAAGAGAGCATTATTGGCTATGCCACTCAACTACTAACATCTCGTGGTGCTCTTTGTCCCCTTCACATTGTGACGTAATCTGTGCATCTATAAGAAGACAGACACATCTGCATGGCAAAATGACATACCGGTACATTGTATATAAACGTAATTTGTTGAATACATAATATGTGAAACAGGACTGTTTACTGCATGGATAGGTGTATCTTGATTTCCAAGATAAGGATTTGAAATTAATGAACAGGATCAGCAATTAAAAGGCACCCACACTTTGGAAATATTTAATAAAAGTTCCAAATTTGTAGCAGTGTACAAGCTACATGTACTTGTAGTAATATAAGTTGCATAACATTGATGGGAAACCAATAATATGCTTTTGTCAATGATCAAAGCTGTATTCATAATGAGTTTTTTTTTGTTTAATCAGTTGCTCTTTACTTTTCCAGATTCGCCTGATGTTAAAAGTTCATGCCTTTGTGAGGTCAAATGCCCCTAAAGTTCTTTCATCAAAACCTGTGAAAGATCAAGGTACAATAAAATCTTCAAGGGGCTGTGTCGCAGTGCTTATATAGGCCTTTACATTCACAGTCTGGCGCGACCGGGCCAGACACAATTATTTTCACATGAGCCGTTGAACCTCATACACATGTGGGATTGGTTAAAATCAAAGCTAATATGCAGAAATGACTAACAAACTGTGTATAAGTACAGTCTTAAGGCTCTTCAATAAAGAATTAAGGATGGGGATTTTTAACTTGTAGTAGCCAATTAACAGCCAATTGTCGAACATTGATTCCATATGTACATGCACAACACCACAAAAATGTATATGTTGCAGGTCAAAATAAATTTCAGGTCAATTTTTTCAACTCAAGTTGAAATTTATCAAGATTTTAAAAAGGGATTTTCCAATTTTTGGGGATTCATAAAAAAAGGTTTAGTTTTTTTGGGGGAGAATTTAAAAAGAAAAAAATTTTCCACCCACCCCTCCCCTGCAAAATAAATTGACCACTCTCCCCTCCCTTTCTACTCACAGTTTCCCCTCCCTTTCTACTCACAGTTCCCCCTCCCTAACCCCTTTTCTTTTCCTTTCCTTAGTCTCCCACAACCAACTTTATATTTCACTCATTAAAGTGCCTATGAAGCTTATTTTTTTATTTTAGATATCAATTCTACATCAAGTGAATAGTAGAATGGTACAATATATCTTGCTTTGAATGCTGTGCCGCTGAGTTAAGGAGGTTTCAATATCCAAAATGCTAATTACATGACGTCAGGGGAGGCATCTGCAATCACTTCTTAGTGGTTGTGAATGGGCGTTTCTACTGATATAAGAAAACAATTTTCTAATATCATTTTATTTCAACCATGGGTATAACACTGATAATTTAAAAAAATTGTTTAATTGTAACAAAACATTTTGTATAATAATTGATGCCTCCCCTGACGTCATGTAATTAGCATTTTGGATATTAAAACCTCCTTAACTCAGCGGCACAGCATTCAAAGCAAGATATATTGTACCATTCTACTACTCACTTGATGTAGAATTGATATCTAAAATAAAAAAATAAGCTTCATAGGCACTTTAATGACACATCATTACTACTTACTTTGATTTAACTTTTTCGTTCGCCGGTAGTGGGGATCGAACCTGCAACCCTTCGCTTGGAAGACCAGAGCTTTACCAACTGCGCCACAAAGACTTGCGTTGGAGATCCAGTCGTGTTTTTGGAATAATATGCCTTTTCTTATGGAAATTAGTTACTAGTCCCCTCACTGCCACCTGCGCATGCGCACTACTAACAAAGTCGGACCAAACAGACTTTTGTCGAGTTTTAACCGAACTAAAGGATTTCACCTCTCACTTTATATTTAGAAGAACATTTCTATGGAAGAATGAAGAGATACGTCGGTAAAAAGCGATGAAAGAGAATCGGACTTGACAAGAAAATCAATTTTGTAACCCACAAAGCCAAAGCCAAAGGAATGGTTTTCAAAATGTTCTCCTGTCAAAGTGTCATCAGATCTAGAGAATTATCATAGCGCAGGCAGGAAAACATAAAAGTGCCAAAAATGGCCGTGAATGAAATCAGTCTCAGGCAGGTATTGTATTGTATAAAGTATTGTATTGTATTGTATTGTATTGTAACTGTCAGTGTCAGTTTTGTTGCATTAATTGTGCCATTTCTCATGAGTCATGTACAACAAAAACCGATTACAAGCATAGTAAAACCAGTTCACCGGCAAGCACCGTTGTCCTTAGACCTTAACATTGATAAAAGTGGATCTTACGGATTTTCACCATTGTCTGTATAATTGCTTGAACAAAAATATCAGTGAACTGTACACCTTCTACACGATTATTTCGAGGCTTTTATTTTTCATTAAGACTTAAGTAGAGTAGCAAAAATATTGGGGCAACTGCAGAATACCAGTACCCAAGCACTGTATATTGTTAATTATAGAATACCCACCATTTGGATCATTAATAATTATCCATTTTCTTAAATTTTCATACAAGCCTTCTAAAAGCGTAATCCACCAATTTAAACAAAACATTTTCGACCAAAAATAGAACTACTCTACATACACCTGCACTATTATATTAATGGAGAATTTAACACAGTTTTCAAGTAATAGTTTCAAGTCAGTGGTGGCGTATTCTATAATTATACCTATTTATTTGATGATCCTGTGAACTAATCCAAACCCTACCCCTACATTTAAAAACACCCTAACCGTTAAAAAAAGTCAACGTAGTTTAAAAATTTCAACCTGAAATAAAATTTACCTGCAACATATACACGTACATTGTATTTCAAAAACGTTGTCCCGGAAAATGGAAAACGACATTCCCAGACCAAAATGGATTGTGTCTGGTGAATTCAGCTGCTTTGGGGGTGAAAAGAGAACAGCAGCTCGCTGATCGCCGCTTCGCGGCTCTTTCCTGCTCCGCGGCTGTTCTCTCTAAAAAACCTCTGGAACCAGGGTAGGTCAAAACTAAGACGAATATTTTAAAATAGTCTTCTGCGAATCGATTTTCCGAATTACACTGCAGTTTATCCGTTTCGCACAGCTGCACAGTTAGAACCACAATGCATTGCGGTCTGGGAATGTCGTTTGAGCGAGACAACCTTTTTTAAAGAGGTGTATACAGCCCTTGATCATGTATTGCAGGACATGATGTCCTATACTAATTAATGCCAGTAACTTTGGTGACGGATAGCATTAGAATAGACTCTATTCCAAAATGGTGAATCTCGTATGAACAGTATAGAATGCAGTCAGTAATAGTTGAATGCTACCAAGGTAAAGAGTATACCAAGATTAGCGATAAATGGAAATTTAGGGGTGATAGCATACAATGGTATGCAAATTAGAACAGCCATATTGGAATATGATCTATTGCTAGTCACAATATAATAATAGCAAGGACCAAATGCCCAAGAATTTAGGACCATGTGTATAGCATTTTAGTGTGCTAGTATACATATACATACAGAACAATGGTGGAGGGCGGATTGTTTTGAAATCGAAACATCTGTTGCTGAGATTACAGTAAGTTAAGGAATGGAACTTACGGTCGAAGGCTTACGAAATCCGCGTTTGGCACAAGGGAACAAACGATGCAAATATACAAACATATGGTTTGATTCATCTGCTGAAGAGAGGTCATAGTTCAGTGTTAAAAGCACGTGGTATAATTTTCCACACGTATATTTAGATTTTTATTAAATGTATTGGTGTGTGGTATTCTGTTTTAGATAAAACAAATGAAACGACAACAGATGCAAGCAATGAAAAGAATGAGGAAGAAAATGATCTGCCAGGGTTCGGCCAGTATCTGTACTTTTTGTTTTGTCCAACGCTTGTCTACAGGAACCATTATCCAATGTAAGTAGCCACGTTAATGACAAGATTCAGGACAGTGTTACCAGGTTTTGAGGACGTTCTTACTAAATTTAAATCCATTCAAATCGACTTATAGACCGCGTTTATCCAGAAATCATTAGCATTACATGTAAAAATTAGTGAAATTTGAGTAGATTAAAAGCAATGAAGTTTCAGCCATTTGAAATTGGAGAGATTGGTATGAGAAACCAATGGTGACCTTCTGGCCGCGCTTTCATGTTTGTTTTTTTTTCATTTGAAATGCCCAGTATAACTGGACATCAATTCTCTACAAAGCTTTGATGTTATCTTTCCTGCAGTAGCATTACTTTCCCGCTGCAGATATTTCTTCCAAATTATGCAAATTAGGAGGCTGCCTATAATCGCCTCGGTGTAACAGTTAGGGGATCCTTTTGTGACTCATTGTCCTAACTTTTCTCAGAAGCAAAATCTCGTTTGTGTTGTCAGATTTGAATTCAAGAACGTGCTGTTTGTAAACAACTGTCCTATTGTTTTCCTAGGACTCCATGTATACGCTGGGACTATGTTGTGTCTAACGTCATTCAAGTGTTCCTGTGTATATTCTACACGTACTATGTCTTTGCTCGGTTCTGCGTGCCTGTGTTTAGAAATACTGGAAAGGAGCCTGGAAACTTTAAGTAAGAACTTTCAGATGACTTCTAATCTTTAATTAGATTAAATTTAACTGCTCAGTTCCCGAATTTTAACAACAGGAGACTGTCACTTCGAACCGTTTGGCGCTTGTTGGCTCTTCTACAATTTTTTTCAAAGGTTTTTTTCGGATTGGGCTACCTGTGGCCTGCGCAATACGAAAAAAACCTGACTGAAATTTTTTTTACAGAAGAGCTGGCGGCAAGCACCTACTTTATTGCTATTAAGCATTTAAGGACATAATGAGATCAGTTATAAGCTCAGTTATAAGCTTTGGAGAAGAGTCAGAAGAAGTAGTGCTTATCCCTTATATGACCAACTTCCTCTGGTTAGGCAGAGAGCGTTACGTCGTAGAGGGTAACTACCAGGAGATAAAACTGATTATTTTAAAAGTTGTTTCATTAATATATGTCTATTTACTTAATGATTATTAATTTAATTAATGCGTAGTTCAGAAGATATGCGCATTGAGATTTGGCGTATTCTTCATTTGCACGTGACGTCATCACGCCGATTCACGGTGTCTTCAAAAATCTAAATTCTATAAAGCTGTTATACACGATTCAGAATAATCAAAACAGGGAGAAAATCTGGGTTTGTTTTCACAGTAACTTGGAAATCCGGGTTTTGGAGCAATTTTTTAAATCTGAAAACCGGGTTCGGTTTCTGTACCCTATGGCTGTTTCACATATACCTACACATCTATTATACAAGTGTCCCCCACCCCCTCCCCCAGTCTAGGTAAATCCCAAGACAATGTTTCACGCTTGTTCTTAGGCAGCTTATCCTGTCAGCGTTCAGCTGTATGTTACCAGGCACCATGGTACTCGTGCTAGGTTTCTTTGCTGTCCTACATTCATGGCTCAATGCGTTCGCTGAGATGACGAGATTCGCTGATAGAATGTTTTACAAGGTGAGTTACATTGAAGCATTTCAAACATACATTAATCAACTAATATCTTCGAGAAAGTTTTTTTTTTTAAACATCTATATATATTACAATGTCAATGAGAAATATTATTAATCAATAAAATTGTACTGCCGGATTATTCTCTTAAAGTCATTGAAAACAGTAGTAGTCCTGAAATTGTCCGGTAGGTAGTTACATGATTTCGCAGTATGGTATTTGAAAGAGTGAAGGCCATAAGAAGTTGTTGACGGTTTAGGTAATTTTAAAATATTTGGGCGGCCTTCACCTCCTCGGAACCTGGAATAGTACTGGCTATCCAAACAATGCCTAACCCTGAAACAATACAAACCCTAACCCTAAAACAATGGAATTCTTTGTCAGTGCAGTCCAAATGGGGTCCAATAAAATGCAAGGTTTTGAGAGGTGAAGGCCTCCTGAAAATATTGGTGTTCCTTAAGGAATAACTTACAGAACGCAGAATAAACATATCTTTCAAGTATTCAGGATATTTAGTAAAATACAGGCATTTAAAAAGTATAATGAGCATGTTCTGGGTTCTTCTGTTGTATAGTTACGTTCTCCCCGTCTTGTCCAATAATTGGCTGTAACCAGAGTCTGTCATTTAGAATATATCTAAGTATACGCTTGTTTAAGGCCTCTAATTTATCAGTATTACGAGAGCCATAGAAATGCCATATGACCGAGCAGTAATAAAAATGGGGAAGTATGAACGCCTTATATAGCCGTAGCAAAGTGTTAGTGGAAATTAGCTTACGAAATCTTATCATTACATTAAATTTATTATTATTATTAGTAGTAGTAGTTTATTTAACCACGTAGTCACTAATGAGCATAAGCTCGTTTACAATGTGTACGATTATTGATCTTTTTACAAACGGTGGAGATGTGATTATCAAAACTGGGTTCATTACCAATAGCCATCCCAAATACAATTGCAAATAGAACGATTGAGTTATTCACTGGAAAGGAGAACTCATAATCAGTCCTACCTAGCACCATAGCTTGATGCTTGCTGGCATTTGCAATCATACCAATGTGTTGGTACCATAAATTCGCAATATTTAGATCACGTTGCATGCGTCTATCGAGAGCAACAGGGTCCATGTCAGAGTCATACAATTGCTCGTCATCTGCATATGCATTTAGCTTTACCATTTTTGTATGATAAAACAGATCGTTAATGAAATAGTTGAAAAATATCGGTCTATCTTAAACGCCTATCTTAAACGCTTCCCAAACGACTCCAATAGAATGACACGAATAGAGTTTCTAGGTACTCCTTGTACGCAGTATTCGTGCAAAATGCATTTAGCCTTGCGATTTCATATAAGTGGGAAAACAACAGACTGAAATGAATACAGAACGCGTGACATGTTGAAATGTGTTCCTTTTGCCCGGTTAGCTCAGTGGCACAGGGGTAGAGTGCCGGTCTTGTGAGCGGGTTCGAATCCCGTCCCCGTCCTTGGGCAGGAACGTAAAGCTGTTGGCCTTGTCTCCTTCTTTTGAAAAAAAACTTGATTTTAACGGGACTTTGAAATAACCATGGGGACTGGCCAACTAAACCACATCGGATTTTTATTTCTGTTACTTTCATACGACATGCGCTCTATTAGTGAAATCCTAACTTGATGTTTTGTGTATCTGATTACAGGACTGGTGGAACGCTCCGTCATACGCCGACTGGTACAGGACTTGGAATGTCGTGGTGTATGATTGGTTGTATACATATATTTACAAGGATCTCGTGAAGGTATTATGAACTATTAGATTATTAAGTAGTAACCCCCCCCGAAAAAAAAAAAAAATTTGCTCATTGCAGGCCTTTATGGCTGGTCTGGCTAGGTTTGTTTTAAGGCCAAACAAAAATGTTGCGTTTCCGGTAACCCGACCGACCGGGATGTTTTCATGCCGACCTCAATTTTTTTTTTGCTATTTTCCATTTTTGAAACATGGAAAATAAACAAAAATATAAGCATATTAAAATAGTGAGAAGTACTTAGACTACGACTTCTCACTAAAGTGTGTCTTTTAGCAGTGTGTCTAACTACAGTGTGTCTTCTAGCAAAATAACATGCATATAAAAATATTAATATACATGCATATAAAAATAAAATAAAAAAATAACATAAAATAAATTTCCTACCTGGATTTTGGTCAGCTCGTCACTGGAAACACAACATTTATTTTGTTTGGCCTAAGACGGTAAAACATTGATTACTTTAAAATAACATCCTCTGAAGCGTTAATTATTGCATGAGTAGATACATATATGTAGTTGTGGATTAAATTTTCCCGACGTTAAATTGGTTCTGGGACGTGTTTACTTCAAATCATCCCATGAGTAGCGTTGACGTAGTTGGGGTCTCTGTGCACTCCACTGCCTCATCATTAATTATTCATGAGCATAACCACATTCCAGGATGCTCAATTTGTACCACACGTGTAATAGTTAGTTTTCTATTTGTACCTGATTTACAGCTTTTACCGATTTCAGTGACAACAATCTGTAGAATACCATGAGTAGACTACATTACTTAGAGTGCAGAAAGTCTAGCTGAATGCTGCAGTGGCGCTATAAAGATGTTTCTGCCAATGAAGTTTGATAGACTGGTAACATGTAGTTTTTTGTATCTTGACAGCTTACCAATAATCGCAAGTTAGCGACCGTCTCTGTGTTTGTCATATCAGCCGTAGCACATGAATATGTGCTAACATTTTCCTTCAGGTTCTTCTTCCCCATCCTCTTCGCGATGTTTGGAGGAGTGGGATGTAAGTTGGCTTCGTTTGTTATGAATTATGTACATATCACCGGCTCCCATCAGGGGTAGACCATCGGGACAACCCGAGGGGGGGGGGGGGGAATCTTATGAGTAAATGTCCCCTGGTTCACGTTTTTCTTAACAGAAGATTCCCCCTGTATGATTTTTCAATCTTACGAATTCACCGTCCCCTAGATTTTGAACTTCAAACAAAATCTAGAATTGTCCCCTTCCCAGCGAAAATTTAAGAATTGAAGGTTCCATTTAAGAACTAGCCGATCAGACCAGTCCGTTCGCGTAAATGGAAAGCGCCCTCAGTTTAAACTCCGTTTTATTCCAACTCTAGTAGGTAATTGCAATACCAATTATTTGTTTTTTAGTGTCATTCGTGTTCGTGAAGCCAAACAAACTCGAGAACGTCTCTCAGGTATGGAATATCTTTATGTGGATCACGCTCTTCCTTGGTAATGGTTTACTGATGTGTTTGTACAGCCAGGAGTGGTACGCTACCCAGAATTGCCCAAGAAAAAGCGTAAGTTTTTCATTAGATTTGCTTGTATATCCGTGATCACGTTACTGGTTAGCTGAGTTGGTAGAGCACGGTCTTAGATTGCGGGACGTCAGGGGTTCGAATCCCGGCCGCGTCCTTGGGCAGGGACGTATAACCCGTTGGCCTTGTCTCCTTCCTCTTCTAATATTTACGAGGGGGACGTGAAAGAGCCTGTTGTGTTATTTCGAGAAAGAGTAGGGGATTGCCTCCCACCACAACAGCCTGTGATTCTGGTGTACTAACATGATTGTAAACTGCACGGCAGCACATTGCGCCGCAATAGCAATCCGTATAAAAAAATTACCTTGTAAAGCGCATCTGGATATCTCCATATAGAATTTGTGCTATATAAATGAATACCTTTACCTTTTTACCTTGTTGTCACTGGGACGTCCTCCTTTTCGCAACACGTAGAAATATGCCCTGAGATTAATACCAGAGAATCTCACGTTGAGAATCTCACTTCCATGCGAACATCAGGTTCAGAATTTGAACCTCATCCCTGATTGGATAATCTACTCATTACCAGGCGCAATCGAGCGTGCTAATGTATCTAATTTTCACTGGCTTACCAATGGCTTAGCAAAACCGGTATGACCTATTTTTTTTTCATTTGAAACTCCGCGCGTAGAAGTGAGATTCTCAACGGATAAAAGAAGAGGCTCGTCTTTTTCTTCTCTCTCTCGCCTTTTTATATTTCTTCGAGTCTTTGGAACCCAGCGTCCAGGATATAACTACCCCTATTTGTTTTAACAGAACGACTTGTGGAGTCAGCTCACCCCACGTTCCTGGAGCAGCGAATGTATCGGCAGGCATTAAACCCACCCAGATTGAGTCGATCGCATGACTATTACATATAACTTATTCAATTATTCTCAGCTTCCTCATGGAAATTCTACTAGTCGTTTTAGTAATTCACAAATTATACTGAAAGGATTTGTTGTAATAACGACAGAGAAGAAACACCAGTACATGCATCTGTACCGGCCTTCTATCGCCTACCCTGGATAGCGGAGATTCTACTACCTCTCTACACCATAGTTCAATGCATTATGAATTATCTTTAGAGAGAGATACAAACCTGAGTTACATGTTGGAAATGCTGAAGAGAAGAATGGAGAAGTAACACCAGTACATGTATCTGTACCGGTCTTCTATCGCTTACTCTGGATAGCAGTGATTCTACTACCTCTCTACACCATAGTTCAATGCATTATGAATTATCTTTAGAGAGATAAACAAACCTGAGTTACATGTTGGAAATGCTACAAGTCATTTTACTAATTCACAAATTTTACTAAAGAGAAGAAGAGAGAAGAAACACCAGTACATGTATCTGTGGTATCGCTTACCCTGGATCAGCTGTCCTGGATAGAAGGCCTCTAGTGATTCTACTACCTCTCTATACCAAAGTAAAACATTATGAATGATCCTGAGAGTGATAAACAAACCTGAGTTGCATGTTGTAGTTATTAACTGATTCAAATGTGACGTCACCTCAATCACGTGACCAAGTTGTTTATTTTGACACTTGTCTCCAGACTTAGCCGGAATGAATAACTTTCATTGTAAAGCGAAGTGTAAACGGAGAAACGTGAAACAAATACCAACCAAAACTTCTGTTTGGTATTTTTTTCACGTTTCTACCGTTTGTACTTTGAAAGCTACGTTAACTTAATAAATGCAACAAGGGTAGAACGCTCCTAAAATACATTATGATAATTACAGAAATTTACGTAGGAATCAAAGAAAAGCAACGGCTAATTTTCTTAGTGTTCACGGCTAATTTGTTCAAACAAGTGGCATTGATCGTTTCAGATTAGGGGGAAATATTTTAGCTTTGTGAAGTTTATGTTGAGGGGTGAGGACTTAACCATAACATGTCTGAAAATATAGTGTTCATCAGTTTTGTGTTGTGTTAGCAAACAAGGAAATAAATTTCATTCAGTGAATGAGGTTGTGTTGTCCCGGTCGTTGCTCGTGCGCATTTGTGTACTAAAGGCCTGGACAAACGCATTCTCAATCCCAGATCCAATCGTATCCAGACCCCATTTGTTTCTGCGTGTGCTCGACGAAGAAATAGGGCTCTGGTATAATCCGATCTCGGAAGTCCACGAATCACGGACTTCCGGTTAATCTGCGCATACTTATCACTACGTTACCTTTCGAGTTTGAAATTTTTCAGATTCTTTATTTCTTTATTAAACACTTTAATGCATTAACACATTACAAATTATAAACAGAATATTAAGTAAAGAAGTGTGTAGTTTGATTAAAATAATTGATATATAGAGGAACAGTGTGCAGTGGTAAAGGAGCTAAAGATTTCGAGTTAACCACTGCCATGTAGTAAGTAAAGACTAACTATAGGTTAGATAATGAACGCGAGTGGTTTATGGCATTTAGAATGAATGCAAGACATTCTAAATGCCATAAAACACGAGCGTTCATTATGTAACCCTTTAGAATATGGTCACGCCCACGAAGGAATTCATACATAGTGTGCCCTAAGTACTTAGAGACCACTAATAAGCCTTATTAGTATTCTAAGTACTTAGAGCATACTAATTTAGTTCAGTCTATGGGATTAAGAGCGAGCAAATGCTGGGCTCTGATTGGCTGAGTGGGTCACGTGACCATATTCTAAGTCCACAATTATAAAATACGATATATAAAATATATAAATACAGGTTGGAACGAGTACAGAGCGAGGTAGGTTAAAATTCACTCGCTGAAATTGCGTACTGACAACCAAGGAAAAGATTAAGACACCATAAAAGTTTCAATATTTTTATTGCAGAATTTTTTATTAAAAATCTACATCCACATTGTAGCTTGGAATAACGGGTTTGTCGAAGCTCTCTAGACTCTAATCACACATCCCACATGTGTCAGACGGATGTGCACATGACCGGCAATATATAAACTTATGGCACCAGATTCGACGTGACATGTGAAATATCGATTGAATAATGAGAAAATCGGTACTGAGATGATGCTACCCAGCTTAGATTAGCTTATATAGTTATTCTGGGTAGCATTTACCAAAAAGTTTGTTAAATTAAATATGTATTCTTCTCAAACTGTAAAATTAGTGGTTAAATAAAGTATGTTGTTGTTGATTTGTCAGTGAGCGAGTAAGTGACATGATTTCTCCCACACCAATAACTCGTGAATTGTTAATACCTTACGGAGTGAGTGAGTGAGCGAGCGAGTGACACGATTTCCCCAACACCAATAACTCGTGGATTGCTATCGCAATATCCACGAGTTAAAAATTGGACAAAACGCGAAAGGCTTCGCGGATGAGGCTTGAGTCAGCGCAGTCCTGGGCACGAGACAAAACACTGTCTCGTCTTACCCCACACCGCGGCAAAAAACCACGCGCATGCTCTACTGATGATGATTTCGTCGCGCATGCGCAGTAAGAAATAAGAGAAGGGTCTGGGGTCGAGGATGGTCTTTATTATTTTGTGATAACCAAGGAGCTGGTAATATTAATAGTAATCATAATTTATAATATTTCTCAATAAAATGAGTGAAAATTTGTTTTTATGTTTTTTTTTCTCAGATCGCAGATTTGGGGGTATGGTTTCCCAGTGATATCGGTTCTGCAGCTTTGTTTATAGAATGTACTTGAAAATTTCGTCCAAACAATCGCTTCTTGTGGTATTCGACTCATATTTTTCGCTGCGAAGGTAGTTTGGTCTGGTTTATCTGGTGTTGAAATTATGTTTGAGTTTCTTTATTTAGTTACCGATATCGACGATTTTCTCTAAAGTTTTGTCGCAACTGAGAATGGCGAGGAGTTTCCGACCTTTCACTACCATATTTGAATGTGAAATGAGCAGTCTTAAAAGTAGGGTGGGAGCGGAGGGAGGGTAAAAAAATGACAAAATTCACAAAGAATACGTAAAACACGTTTTATTCTTGTTTTCACTTCATTATTGTGGTTTGCCTATGGTGTAGTGACAAAATCGCAATATCTAGAGAAACGTTGCAAAACGTTGGGAGTGACGTCATAGAAAATTGAAAAAATACTGTTTGAAACCGGGATATTGCGGATACGTGAAGTGTTCTGAACACAACTTTGGATTTGACTTGAAAGAACGTAATAGAACACTGGACAGTCCATTATTAGAAACAAATGTTAAGAATATCGTGTTTTTAGTTAAAGTGCATATAAGCCCGAGCCAGAAATAATTTATTTGGGCGCAGTAAAGTGTTTTAAATATTTTCCAATCATTTTTGGGCGATATATGGTCGTACAAGTGCTATAAAAATCATTACAAATGCTAATGAGGTGAAAATGAATTGAGCTGTACCATTAATTTTCTCAGTTCATTTATACAGTTGTTTTTCAGGTGTCAGACATTCGATACTTACAATATTAGAGAATGATCTTTTAATAAGTGGAGCGGACATAAAAACAGAGCGAAAGGAACTACAATTAGGTTATCCCTTAAATGACGTCATTGAAATTTGATCCCTTAATAAACGAAATTGGCAGACTGTAATTCTTATGTTTCGTATGTCGGTCATTTTGTTTTCTAGTTTGACTTTTAAATCAAAGATAACTGGCTAGGGCTTATAGGCACTTTACAAATACTGGTTAACCGTCCGTAAAAGCGTCGGGAACGGAATAACGAGAAAAGTCTCTGGAAGAAATAGCCGTATCGACAATGTGTGAAAAGAACTGGAAAAATTTAAAGTTTCACTCGCTAGATGTAGTTAGAGTGAACTGAGGAAATAAAAATAAGGTGTCGAACCGTTAAATAAACCTCCAGCGATGTATACGCTGGTATTCTAAATACAAAAACAGACTTTTTTACCTTATTATTTCAGTTTATTACACCTTTGATTTACAGGCATCTTTTGCAAGCTTTCCTCCCCAGCGCTCGAGGTTTCACGGAATCGGCTTTGTTTCTCACAGAGGTTTTCTAATATATTTTTCTGTGATTTTGTGCCGGGGAAGAATACCCAGCAGGTCACTGACCACAAAGAAAAACAGGACAGGAAAGAGGAGAATTTACTCGTGACTCGCGGTCACCCATAACCTCGCCCGATCAGGCTTAACCGGCTTCACTAGTTGCCTCAGTCTCGGCAGGATCCCCAGTTATCCTTCTCATCTTGTTTCTTCCTTTGGTTTACCGGTATTAATAATATTTATTATATGGCAAGAGCTACTTCTGGTAAAAGCGCGCGTTCTGATTGGCTGTTTAGTGGTCGAGATTTCCCGTACTGCCCACGGGCATTATGAGATATGTTAATGCCCAGCAAACTTTGATAGCTGAACTGTCATTATTTTAGGGGAAAACGGAAAGAAAGTGCAAAATGAGCAAGGAAGAATATTCCGAACGTGAAATTTATTACCCTACTGTTTTAGTGAACAAAAACATCGCCAACGGCAATGGCCGGTGGAGGCTCCGAACAGCCAGCATTTGTTGCTCTTGAAATGGTTCATGGTTTGTCAGCCAGGCAGCGCGAACATCTTCTTTCCCCGCTTCTTTCCCGCTTGTTTGCTAGTTAACGCAAGAAATATAAAAAAGACTGAATGGTCCCTCGTTTTCCGAGACCTTGAGGAAAGGCATTCCGAATTTGGAAATTAGTCGCAATTATTTTTTCAAAGCTTTTGAAATAGTTGGGTACAGAAATGAGGTAAACATTTGAATACAGAACGTTCATGGGAAAGTCCTTATTTTTTCAGTGTTACACCTGTCAGGCTTACATCCATTATTTATTTAAAAAATATTTCATTCACTTATAGTTTTATGTGGCTCTGAACTGACCACCATAAATAAGCAGTATATTTTACTATCGCTCGAAAAAAATCAGTCTATCTAAAATAATTTACTTCGTTTGGCGGGGACCATCTTTTTGATCTTTAATTTGATCTAGGTAATGTTTTACCTTCCATATATTAAACCGACCAAGACTTTACAATTGCTGTTATTTTACTGAATCATGTTTTTGTTACACAGCCTTATTCTTCTTATCTTTCACATGGCTCGGTTTTCTTTCACGGGAATCAGTATATCTCGCATTTTAATATCACACCGCAGTTTCTTTGTTCTTTGCGTGGAAATTTGACACTTAGCATTTTAACAATTAATGCTATAATATATATTCCCTTGCATTTGTATTTATATTCCACCCGAGCTTTATCTAGTACGCTTTACCACTGGCTTACTCTTTACCTACAGAGAAGTAACTTGAAGGGAGAACACAAAAACAACGGCATGTGTCCTGAGTGGCACTCGATCTCTTGGCTACTAGTCTTCTGTCCTATCCACTACACTATAAGCTTCGTTAGTTGAGAGAACCGAGGAAAAAAATCAATGATATGCCCTATAAACGATCATTTCATGCAATACTCCGTACTGATTTATGAAGAGATGTTACTGCGTGCAATGAGAAGGAAATATAAGCCATTTATCGGCCTCGCTCGGGCGACGCCCTCGGTGACTAAATCGCATACCCTCTTACTCCAGACCAATAACCCTTACTTATTCATTGTTAATATTTGCGTTTCCCTCCAGTACATAATTACTCAGTTTAGCGTAGTAGTTGTCGAGACTAGACTTTATTCGCACTTACATGGTTATATACAGTAACATAAGAAAATATATAAATAACCAGTTCTGATATACAAATTTGTAGAGTTTTTAAAATAAGCGCAGACAATAAATAAACTTGAAGTGCAGGGGAGTTGAAGTAACTAAACGTTTCCTTCGCCTTTTCCCCAGTTATCAGAGAAGATGTACTGAGGTACATTAAGGCCTGGGTCTCAATCTTTTCCAAAATGGCCGCCACAAATCAAGAGGGGGTGGTCTATCTCTTCGAGCTTGTAATCTGTTTTCATGACAATTCGATAAAGTCACAAGGCTAATACTTATTCGTGACAGTTTCCATGGAAACGTGTAATATAACCTTTGAACTTTAATTTAAGCCCCTGGGAGGAAGGTAAAATTTTTACTATGGCGTGTATTCATTCAGGGTTAGTGCATAGCTTCTTGGTCTAACTAGAACGGTTGGAATTTTAAGAGGAAGGCCAATTAAGGTAAATTTGATACCCTCTAGTTTCAACGAATTGGGTAATGGCTCCTGATTTAACATACTTAATTTTCCACGATGTCTAGTTGGACTGACAAACTACATGGTAAACTGCATTAGTTCCATCGGTTTTAATTCTGACCTTTGTTCACTCTACTTTCCTCCCGAAGCCTTACATAATATTTTCTTGAAAATGATATCAAATGTCACAGGATCCGTCGCTATGGCAACCATCTTTGCCAGAACGTTAAAATGTGGACTCTACATGAGATATAGTGAACTCAATGTTATCGGCTACAACCAAACGAAAGTAGATCACCCCTTTACTTTTAAGGGTGTGGCTTAATATACCTGAATAACAAAAAAGGGTGAAGTACAAATAAATCAGTACGGTATATGTATTCACATATGCTACAGAAACAAGACTCAAAATTAAACATTTTCTAAATGGAAAAATACAAATTACAAAGTACATAGTGTGGCAGGTTATAAATGTGATAGACATTTTTTTTTTTTTTTTTTTTGTATTTTGTTTCTTTTTTTGTTCCTGTATTACAAATTGATTTTACAAAAAAACGGATAACATAGACAAGCAGTACATAACATAAATAAATAAATAAAAATAAAAAAGCAATTTGACAAAGATACATCAAACAGAAAATTTTGGGCTGTTATAGTTTACATAAAATAAACTTTTATTATTCAGATGGTTTTTTTTTGGGTGGCAAGCAATTTCCTTTATAAATGTGATAGACATGATAAAATGATTAACACCAAATATATAATATTCATAAGTTGCTAGTCGAATAGATTTAATTCGTCTTTTGAACTTTGTACTAGATAGACTTGTCTTCAAGTGCAATGCTTTTCCATAAATCAGTACCAGTAAATCTTAAAGAAAACTTGCCATTATTTTTAGATATTTATGGCCCCCCAAAAAAATTAAGAAGCATATCTAGCGTTATGGTAGTAAACCATAAAACTGCTTTAGAATAGTCTAAAGGTAATTTATCGTTAATTTAGTCATACATGAATAAGCTTATTTGCAATTATGATCTGATATCAGCATGTCACCAGGTAAACGAAGAGTTTTAAAACACTTATGGCTCTATCAATTTCAAACCTGCCCATCTCCCCCAGGAATTTGTGGGGCATTTGACATTTTTGAATCAGAGCGTTGCAAATGTCCCACCGTACACCGTACATTGATGTAAAACTCACTATTTTGACTCTTTGACCAATTCCCCACCTCCCAACTTTTTCTTACTAGAAAATGCCCCACCCACGGAACAGAAACTCAGTCAAATGCCCCACGTATGCCCCGGGAGGGGGATGGATGGGGGCAGGTTTGGAATTGATAGAGCATTATGCAATCACTACTTTTTCGTTTCTCATCGCTAAAGCTGAAGTTCGAACCAGGCGCGGTATCTATTATTTTCCATTTTCTTTGATAAGTATTTCGTCGTGCTGCTGTGGTTCAAGTACGGAAGAAATTCAGCAGTTTGAAAAAAACTGGAACTGAAATTGTATGCGACTTGCCGTATTCACTGACCTTTCAATTGATTGCGTGGCTCTCTTTCGCTTTATATCACCGTTTCTTTTTTTAAGCCAAAAGTTTGGGTTAGTCAGAAAACGAGAAACGGAAAAAACAGAGTTGACACTATTTAGCTACGTTAGGGGAGGATTACTGATGGTTACGTCATCATATAGGGTCCGGGATATAAATGTAATCAATCCTGGACAGACCCATAATACCTCCCACTAGATTCACTGACAATGCTCAGTTTACTCGCCGAGTCATCGTCTTCTGCGACGATTCTTGGCCCCTCGTGCGTTTGAGTCTCCCTCTCATCTTCCAACCTCTCCATCTCGAAATGCTCCGACTCATTATCCCGACGTCTTGTCTTGCTCCTTTCGCCCGCGGAATCACTGTCAGCTGATACAGTTTCCCGAGCATGCGCATCATCGTTACTTTGGAAGAATTCCAAAATCTTGATGTATTTTCCTGTTTTCTGCATCTGCCTGGCGACTCCTGTGGCGCACAAGTTGATGGTAATTGAGACAATGGACAGCCCGACGTACAGTAAAGTGGTGTTGATCCATATACCCTGAAATAGTAATGTCAGCTGTTGGGAGACAGCAAACAAAACAAATGCCGTGTCATGCACATGTTCACGCATGCGTAGCCATAGTTATTAGATTATTCTCATTGCATGCATTATGTTATAGGTATGAAACGTGTAATGCTGTGCATATTAGTTTATTATCAGCGGCATGTAACTAATGTAATAGGATTTTATGGCTTTTGTATATATTTTTGATGTAAATACGGAAGACTGATTAACAACGTACAGTAATTTATGCACATGCATCTCAACTTTTCGTCAATCGAATTGAACCTTTAAGTTTCTTTACAACAAAAATAAAAATAATACACCCTGGGATAGAAGCAAGAGCCCATCGTTACAGTGAACCGATTCCAAGTTGCTCTACATTTCTCTTAAAAGTAGTATTTTTCATCCACTCGAATCTTTGCCATCCATCCAGGCATCCTTCTTCAAAATTATCTCGGATTTGTTTCCAGTTTACCTGTATAAAAGTATACTCTGCCAATCTGATTAGTTCTTTTTGTCTTTCGTCATCATGGAAGTTTATGATTTGGGGGTTGACAGTGTCCCTTGGAAACCATGGATCCCTCCATTTAATCTCCTTGATTATATCGCAATGTTAGTGGCATGGTTGAATGTTCTTTTATTTTATACAGCGTCATTAGCTATCTCAGTCGTGAGTAGCCTGCCATATGACACTCCTGCATGTGCGTCTTTGGATTAGGTTAGGCTGCTGTGCGAGGTCAAAAAAGAAACCTTTTCTAGTTTTTCTCCACACCCTATTTTCGCACAAAACAGGAAGCCTAATAAACCAGTTTCGTATAGTCTAAATTAGCGCTGTACACAATGTTAGCCTCATCGACGTTCTGTCCTAAACCATGCTTTCTATTGGAGCGTTGCTACTCCCAACTCTGCATACTGTCGGAGTTTCAATTTTTACACCTCGTTGGTATTTAGGAATATTTAACTTCAGAATGAGACTACCGAAACGGATGTCCGCAATAGACTGAACATGCATTAAGCCCGCCTGTTAGTTAGGCCATGGAGCCAAAGCGTTATCATGCAATTTACTTCAATCAGTTGAACACTCTGTAGGACTGATTTCAAAGCTGAATATGCTGATGACAAATCAGTTTATACATGCATGTTCGAGTAAATGCCAGGTTCCATGCGAAGTATCAGCATTGCTTGGTTGCTAAAGCGATACTTACTACACGTCATCCATTTGTCATTAATGTGTCAATCAGAGATCCATTGGTTCCTGACACAAAGCGGCCTTTTGAAGTCATGGTTGGCACATTAGCATAACAATTGTAATGTTTATCAACATGAAGTATCGTTTAAGGGGCCTGTGTCACGGTGAGAGGCGTTCATACTCGCTGACTGAGCCAGACTTCACCGTTTGCAACCAATAGCATACCCCTAAAACAATACAAACCCTAACCCTAAAACAATGGATTCTTTATCAGTGAAGTCCAATAGAATACGACCTTAAAAACGTGAAGTCCAACTGCGCTGTCTGATAGCTGTCTGGGCCCGACACTGACGAACCTCGCGTGCATTTTTAAAGAAAATAAGTACGTCTGAGAGCCACCCACTAAAGCAAATGCTACCAACTGTAAAAGAGTCTTCTAGACGTCTGAGAAAGAAGGAAAGTATATGGCCTAAAGTTTCCACTGAACGTTTTAAAGATAGCTTTTTAATATATTATTTTTTAGCTATAACTTAGCTGAAATATAATAAGCTTGTACATATTTTTTAACAGTTTAATAGTTAGTTGTTTATAACTATAATAGAAGCTTAATATTTTAGATACTCTTGTAAAGAATTTTTTATACTTATTAAACGATTAATTGTAAATTTGATACGTATTTTATCAAATCTATTAAAGACGGTATTATTATTATGTGGGATGTTTAAAATCAAAGCAAATAAAATTATGCAAAATGACTAACAAAGGTGTATAGATGCCAGGAGCCCATAACCACGGCATTTTCACAAGTTGGGCTATTATTAGATTATTTTTTCCGATAATTGCTGGATGGACGCTGTGACATAGGCCTAGTATGCTGGATGGATGCTGTGACATAGGCCTGGTATGCTGGATGGACGCTGTGACATAGGCCTAGTATGCTGGATGGATGCTGTGACATAGGCCTAGTATGCTGGATGGATGCTGTGACATAGGCCTAGTATGCTGGATGGATGCTGTGACATAGGCCTAGTATGCTGAATGCATGCTGTGACATAGGCCTAGTATGCTGGATGCATGCTGTGACATAGGCCTAGTATGCTGGATGGATGCTGTGACATAGGTCTAGTATGCTGGATGGACGCTGTGACATAGGTCTAGTATGCTGGATGGACGCTGTGACATAGGCCTAGTATGCTGGATGCATGCTGTGACATAGGCCTAGTATGCTGGATGCATGCTGTGACATAGGCCTAGTATGCTGGATGGATGCTGTGACATAGGTCTAGTATGCTGGATGGATGCTGTGACATAGGTCTAGTATGCTGGATGCATGCTGTGACATAGGCCTAGTATGCTGGATGGATGCTGTGACATAGGCCTAGTATGCTGGATGCATGCTGTGACATAGGCCTAGTATGCTGGATGCATGCTGTGACATAGGCCTAGTATGCTGGATGGATGCTGTGACATAGGTCTAGTATGCTGGATGGACGCTGTGACATAGGCCTAGTATGCTGGATGGATGCTGTGACATAGGCCTAGTATGCTGGATGCATGCTGTGACATAGGCCTAGTATGCTGGATGCATGCTGTGACATAGGCCTAGTATGCTGGATGCATGCTGTGACATAGGCCTAGTATGCTGGATGGATGCTGTGACATAGGTCTAGTATGCTGGATGGATGCTGTGACATAGGCCTAGTATGCTGGATGCATGCTGTGACATAGGCCTAGTATGCTGGATGGATGCTGTGACATAGGTCTGGTATGCTGGATGGACGCTGTGACATAGGCCTAGTATGCTGGATGGATGCTGTGACATAGGCCTAGTATGCTGGATGCATGCTGTGACATAGGCCTAGTATGCTGGATGCATGCTGTGACATAGGCCTAGTATGCTGGATGGATGCTGTGACATAGGTCTAGTATGCTGGATGGACGCTGTGACATAGGCCTAGTATGCTGGATGCATGCTGTGACATAGGCCTAGTATGCTGGATGGATGCTGTGACATAGGCCTAGTATGCTGGATGGATGCTGTGACATAGGCGTAGTATGCTGGATGCATGCTGTGACATAGGCCTGGTATGCTGGATGCATGCTGTGACATAGGTCTAGTATGCTGGATGGATGCTGTGACATAGGCCTAGTATGCTGGATGCATGCTGTGACATAGGCCTAGTATGCTGAATGGATGCTGTGACATAGGTCTAGTATGCTGAATGGATGCTGTGACAGGTCTAGTATGCTGAATGGATGCTGTGACATAGGTCTAGTATGCTGAATGGATGCTGTGACAGGTCTAGTATGCTGAATGGATGCTGTGACATAGGTCTAGTATGCTGAATGGATGCTGTGACATAGGCCTAGTATTCTGGATGGATGCTCTTGGTAGGCTCCTGTAGACGTATAGTCTTCAAGAAAATTATTGCGTATCATTTCAATCGACCTGGTATCACCACAAAAAAAATGTTCCAAAATCCGGATTTCCAAGTTATTGTGAAAACGAACCCGGCCGGGTTTTCTCCCTGTTTGATATTCTGAAACCCGAACCAGGAACCAGTACCCGGTCATATATTTCGGCATGTATATTACGTTATAAACAACAGTGACCCTCCCCCGGACTAGTACTGTTTGTAGCCAATTGACCGCCACCAATGGAACCGCTCATTCCACGCATGTGTAACACCGCAACATAGCCCCTTTAATATTATCGCTTCCACATGTGTTCATCAGTACTGAAATAATACTTTAAATCAGATTAAACTTTAAAAGTCAGATCAAGTAATGACAACAGGCCCGTTTCGCATTCAAGAATTACCGCTGCATGCGATGACTAAACAAAATACGAAGCGAGCTGACGAATTTATAAACGTTATTCGCTAGGCGAAACGTGCGCGCCTTGTTTAAAAGATGTTATGAATTACAGCCAGTCGTGTGCAGTTTGTGTCTGAAATTATACAAATTTACCACAAACATACTCGTGTTGAGAAAGGGTAAAGTCCATTTTCATGGTCACCGCCAACTAAAATAATGTTAAACCTCGCCTTTGTTTGCGCATGCGCATGTATGGAGTGTTCGATTGAGGCTGTTAATTGGCTACAAACTGAAAGGATACGCAATAATTTCCTTGACGATTAGATCTACGCACAGTTTTTAGTCATTTTTGCTTATATTCGTTGATTTCAACCATCCCACACGTGTGCTAGGGTGTGAAAATAATTCCGGCCCGGAACAGAAATGCAGGCCGGCCTCACCCTTCAACTACCAGAATCCTTTGCGAATTCTTCACTGACTCGATTACCAGCCGTTTGTGTGAGCCCGCGTTTCTCCCACACACACTGGGACGAGGATCGTGACAGTCGCAAGAGTTAAGAAGCAACTTACCGCTCGGCTGGTCGGGACGACATCTCCGAAGCCAATGGTTGTAAACGTAATGAAGATGAAGTACAGAGACGTGCCGAAGTCCCAGCCCTCAAGAGCACAGTACACAGACGACATGAGTGCAAGGAAAAAGAATATTATGGGTAGGGCTAGCCAAACAGGAGCGTTGATCTCACCACTCGCTGCCTCAAACTCATACCCTTTGTAGAAACTTTTCCTTATATGGGTAACAACCCATGCGCATGCGTCGTTGAGCTTTTGCACGATGACGGTGCTCACGACTGCCAGCAGCATCAGAGTCAGCGGTATTCCTATGAGAGCATAGACGATACAAAACATGCGACCACCCAGTGTGGCCGGGGCCAGGTTACCGTATCCTGAAAGGGAGATTTGTGTTTTGTGTTATTTTTATTCCGCCAAAATATTCCTCCTTAATTTGATCCTTTCGAAGTTGTCTTTTTCCCGATTAAAAACCACTACGTCTGGGAAACACTGAAATGAACAGGATGATGACCTGAGGGCATCTCCTAATCTAGCCACTTTTAAGCGTAAAATTAGACAGAGGATTATCGCTGTGCTGTAATTATTGTTCTTGTTGTATTTTATCTTGTATTGTTACTTCCGTATTTTCGAAGATACTAGCATCATAATGCTAATCTCAAATTCGAACTGAAATAAAGTCTATGTATGTATGCTCAATTCACCAGATCTTCAGCTACAACCACAAATGTCGTTTGCCGTTTCGGTTCGGGATAACCTTTTTGAAATAGGTGTATATCAGGGCCCGGTTCTTCGAAGCAAGGGTAACTTTATCCCTAGGGTAGCGCTAAATCTGTAATTGTAATCTGTACAGTTTACCCTCGGGTTAGTGATTTAACCCCGGCGTAGCGCTTGCTTCGAACAACCGGGCCCAGCAGTGCCAGGAAGTTACACAAATTCCAATTTCAACTCTGATTTGGTTTAAGCAGATTTCATAAGCCAACAGGCTTCTACGTAAGAATATAGTCAGCGATACCAGAAGTCCATAACCAGAAGTCTCGATAAACAATGGAATGCGGCCCATCAGTTTACGGTATAATCTATTTTTAGAACGGCGCTCAAACTGGCATGGGGGAAAACAGTGGCAGCCATGTTCTTTTATTAACACAAAATTAGTTCTCCCATTAGAACAAAGGCTTTCGTATTTTGGACCAATCAGTTGCTGGTGTAATTATGTGCAATACACTTGGCTATCAACTTTAGCGAGAATCCGTTTTCTAAAAATAGATTATACCGTAAAGTGATGGGCCGAAACATGGTATGACAGATCTTCTGTTTATGGACTTCTGGCTAATACCTATTCTTAACTTAACGCGTGGAATTAGTTTCAGTATATAATATAGCACTGGAGTTATTGCTGCCGCAGTGAGCGAGCCTGAAGCGAGCGAGCAGGGCAGCAGTTCTAATCTGTAAGCGGGTCCAAATCTCTATTTCTTTTTTTACCACAATGCATCACTTCTATTGTCTTTTTTACCACAATGCTTTGCACGGATCTGATCGTCACGTGACATTACACGACTGGTGTAAGCTAACTACGTTCAACCGTTCTTTAATGCATTTCTGTGTATGCGATCCTTGTGTAATCATGAATTTGTTGACGTGTAGAGGTGTAGGCGAACTCTGTACGTGTCAACTATCGGTTTCCAAAGAGCAAGATCAAGATGGTGAGCAGCAAATAATGTTCTTCTATTGGTCTTCGATAAAGTCAAGCCGCCGGTTAATGGTTCAAAACACAATTAGCATTTATAATTACATTCTCAATTACAGTTGATTTCCGGTATTTAAACTTCACCGGGGAGAACAGCAGTTTTTTTGTGCCGGGAATCTTAAGAAAAAGTCTGGAATTGGTAGGCTTAGGGAATTTACCGGGAGATCGTTGATATGTCGGGACAAAATGAAAATAATTCGGGACAACTTTTGAGATACACACGACAACTCAAACAGGATTCAGTTGCACGATAGCCCCAAAACTACAAAATATATTCATCTAACACCTTGGCATTTTTATCACCCAGTAATATATTTTTCTTGCCAAAGTGCTACTGTAGATTCTCTTCTAATACACTTCCTTAGCTGAGCAGAGCAGCATTCACTTCATAATACACTTCCTTAACAGTATTCACTACCTATTAGGTATACTAGTTTTATACTTGCTTTCAGCCATGAAAACTCAATTTTAACCGCACGGCTGAATAGCTCAAGTCGTGGGTTCGAATCCCGGCCGCGTCCTTGGGTAGGAACGTAAAAGCCATTGTCTATCAACACTTTCTTTTCATAAATGGGGAACGTTGAAGAACCTGTTGTGCTATTCGTGAAGAGAAGGGGATTGTTATATATCAGTACCATTACATCATTGGGCAAGACTTGATTTAAAAATAATTATCCTATGTCTCAAAATATATTAAGTTAGCTGATTTAACTGGCTAGAGGACTAATGATCCTCAGATCCGAGAATAGGCAAACATTTATTTTCGAATCGGATTGTCAGACGAATATTCAAGAGAAAAGCAGTATATATAATATAAGTCCTTTGAATATCATCGACAAATTATTTGCAAGTGTATATATCGCGATGCCGGGAAAAACTCTAATCTGATCTTCAACTATTTAACATAAGAAGAAAAAAAATATATGAGTATATCGGCCTGTGTTGAATTAACTATAGGTCTTCTGCTATATTCAAACGCTGAAATGAATTAACCTAACTGTTTCTCAGACAAATCTGAGTAAACTAAAATATTACAAAGCTTCAGAACTGACCAATACTCACCTATAGTAGTCACAATTGTCGTAGCGAAGAACATGGAATTTGAAAAACTCCATCTTGGCTTTGCTGCAGCGTTTCTCTCATTGTTTATTTTTCCCAAATCGGAATTAATTTTCTCTAAGTCTTCATCACTTAGTTTTTCTACGAGCTTTTGGCTGTCAAAATCATCGGGAAGAACACGCTTTCCGAAGGAGCTGCTTTTCAAGACGTCTAACAGATCGGCGACTTCGGTCGAAGTTTTTGGCTGAACTCTCGGCTGTTGTTCAATCGCTCGAAAAATCAAACCTCCGAGGGACAGAAACAAAACATTCGCTAGAAACAGAACTAGCGGGACCAGATTTTTCTTTTGTGCCGCAGTGAGTTTCATTGCTAAATTCCTAAATCAAATTTCGAGTAAAAAGCATTTTTCAACCCATGAAACCATCAAAACTGGTAGCCCAGTTTATGCACTTAGATGTTCGGCACAGAACCTCGCTTATATTTTGACCATAGTCTGTTTCATTGACATTCAGATCGAGTCTTAAAAAATAATAAATTATTAATTTCAACCAAATCAGTGTTCCATAATTTGTTCACATTCTCTACAATATCGCGGTCTTCTAACAACCAATCGCAACCATCTTGACATATAATAAAATTCAGTTTTCTCGCTTTATTTAATTAGTAAAAGAACCATTTTAAAAATAAAAAAATAATCAGTGATAAATCAATAATTTTGTTGTGAGTGAGAAAGATTGGCATCTGGGCCGGAGATTGTTTTTGGGAATGCCATTGTAACACATGAATGTTTTTGATTCAGAAATAAGTTATAATTCCAAGGCATACAGGCAGGATATTGCTGCTTCAGTCAATAAACAAGTACAAGGACTGCTATTTGACAGTAAACAGTTATAATTATTGCGAGTTTGCCGAGAGAAGATTGGCGAGTTATGATATGTTATCAAATATTTGAGAATGACAGGCTCAAACTGATTGTATATTTCGCTACAACTCCAAATCTCCTCAGTAAATCGCGCCTAAATAAGCTACACGTAAAAAAAAAACGAAAAAAGTTTATTTTACGTGGATACCGGGAGACCGATCTCATACAAGTGCCTTTAAATATATGAATTAAGATTGTTTGCCACCCAGTACAACCACGTGATTGCATTCCTGCAAAATGCTTGTTAGACAGAATAAAGTTCCAGTCGATGAGGAGGCAAATCAATCGGCTACTTTAAAAACGTGGTCGAACGCTTAGGGTTTTCAGGTATGAGGCAAACCACAAAATCACAAAAAATGGTGATTGTTTTCTTTTTATCATCATCATCATAATAATAATTATTATTATTACAAGTGGAAACCGCAAACGATAATCAAAAACCAAGCAAGTTGCATGGCACTACCGATCACGTAGCTAGCGCCGTCTAACACGCATGCTCACATCTTATTACCCGTGGTAATCTTATTACCCATGTACAGCTGTTTCGTCCTTGTTAGGACTCATCAGCCTCACTAAAGATCATAGGCATCAGAAGGGCGAGCTAAGAGCTGCTTTAAACCCCAGCCACTACGCTAACACGTGTGGGAGCTGGAGATGTGAGCAAAGTGCTGTAGCGTTGTCTCCGAAGAGGATCTGGTAGTGCAATATGGAAATGCACGGCCAAATCCGAAATTGTAAACCAAGGAGTAACCAGATTCTGAGGCCTATGATCTTTAGTGAGGCTGATGATCTTGGGGGCTATGCCATGCTAATGAGGAGTCCTAACAAGGACGAAACAGCTGTACATGGCTGCCACTCCACGGGTGATAAGATGTGAGCATGCGTGTTAGACGCTAGCTACGTCGTAGCGTGTGTTGGTTAGTGCCATGCAACAACGATAATCAAACATGATTTAATAAAAATGGGGATAGAATGTTCAGTTTATTTTGACAATACTGTTTGACAATCACTGAATTGTAAAATTGGTTCTTTCAACTTTAAAGTGATCCAGCATGTGGCTTTTTGATATAAACTAACTGAAAAGTATGTCAAAAGTGCGCGTTTTTACACTGAACCACCACAGCACGGCACAAACCTTTTGTAATCGAACAACTGAGTCAGAAACATTCGACTGATTTCCCTTTGAACTTGCCGCGCTTTGAAGCTAAAAGTCCCGGATGTGTACAAGGATTCTGTGCGATGATTGGCCGCGCGCGTGAAACTGAGCTGGCGGTCCTGGCGGCAAGCGGTGAAACAGCACCTACATATATACGGACGTTAGTATATTTTATAACTGAATTGGGCTAATATGTTCAACTGGGTTATGGCTTATAGGTTGGAATAACAGTTTTTCTTTTACCTGAAAATAGATAGGACAAAGTTTCACTTGGCATGGATCAGAAAAATGCGTTGCAAGGACACATTTTTAATGACAACTGGCAATCTTTATTGCTCGTTTTCACGTGGCATCATCGCCGCCATCTTGGTTGACGTTAACAAGATCAACCATGAAACCAAAATATTGCTTTGTTTGATTCAACCAACATGGCCGCCATGTCTTTGTTATTTGAATCTCTGGGGATTGATTGCAAACCAGCAATTTATCTGCAATTCGTCCATTCTCATGCCATTTTTATCATGCCAGACCGGGAACAATATCTGAGTAACATATCACGAACCCAGTCTTGGAATTATGTTGAAGAATACGCTAGGTTTTTCTTGAATTTAGAAATCTCAAGCAACGGCGAAGGCTGTGATGACAGGCCGGCCAAGTTGTTCGAAGCCAGGGTAATGGTAGCGCTAAAACAAAGCGACTTAGTACTTTTTAATTTAATGCTATAACGTTATCTACTAAACGTAAAACTTCAAGTTGTGTTTTCAAAGAACGGCCAAAATGTATGTGACTACATGGATACATTTTCGATTTTCACGTGCAGTTATTGTACAACAACAACACTTATTTCGAATTACATTTCTAATTTTACATTTATTTATATTTAAAAAACAGACAAACTGTATAATAAAGTCTAGAGGCTAATTTAACTGGTAGGTTTTCTAGTTAGCCTCTAGATGTCAGTATAAGTAAATTTGAATTATGAAACTATGTCATGAAAAAGAATTAGGACGAGAGAAATGATAAAACCAAAATGAATTAGACAGCTAAGTACGTTTGTATTTAGTAACCAGCTTCACAGGGGATCGAAGGGAACAAGTTACGATGTACTTATACCAGTCAAACCAAATCAGTCCTCTCTCTCCGAAGAACGCCATTTTACCCGTCATGGTGGCACACGGGCGAGCCTTGGACCGCCGGAGGGCAAAATCTAACCCGCGGGAGACACTAAGTAATTCATACATTACAGAGGAACAGCGAACTCTACGTACCTCGGTGATATCACCAAAGGACCATCTGACTGGTCGATGAAATACAATAGGTAAAGGATTTTTTTCGCACCAGCATAGAGTTCGTTGTTTCTGTTTTGTCTGTACACTTTTGTGATCAGATTAAAAATTCGCCTGAAAACGTTGAAATTGCAAACACGCACTGCCAAAGAACAGACACACACACCCTGTAAGCTTTGTTCATTTTTATTTAAGATTATTGTTGAAAATGGAAAGTAAAAAAAAACATACAAATGCAAGTAAATATTGCCATTTACCGAGCTTGGGTTACCTGTGGAGTTTGATTGCGAGTATAGGCACGAGGAGCGGTATCAGATGAGTATATGTATTAGATAGTTACAGGAGTATATTACAGATGAGTATATGTATTAGATAGTTACA
The DNA here is from genome assembly GCA_030867875.1 of Actinernus sp. WN-2022. Taxonomy (NCBI): domain Eukaryota; kingdom Metazoa; phylum Cnidaria; class Anthozoa; order Actiniaria; family Actinernidae; genus Actinernus; species Actinernus sp. WN-2022. The sequence continues at coordinate 175,956,461 of JAOWCC010000577.1, read as the reverse complement.
GGAGCTAGTATATTACAGATGAGTATATGTATTAGATAGTTACAGGAGTATATTACAGATGAGTATATGTATTAGATAGTTACAGGAGTATATTACAGATGAGTATATGTATTAGATAGTTACAGGAGTATATTACAGATGAGTATATGTATTAGATAGTTACAGGAGTATATTACAGATGAGTATATGTATTAGATAGTTACAGGAGTATATTACAGATGAGTATATGTATTAGATAGTTACAGGAGTATATTACAGATGAGTATATGTATTAGATAGTTACAGGAGTATATTACAGATGAGTATATGTATTAGATAGTTACAGGAGTATATTACAGATGAGTATATGTATTAGATAGTTACAGGAGTATATTACAGATGAGTATATGTATTAGATAGTTACAGGAGTATATTACAGATGAGTATATGTATTAGATAGTTACAGGAGTATATTACAGATGAGTATATGTATTAGATAGTTACAGGAGTATATTAAAGATGAGTGTTCCTGTGCCCTTGTGTTGGCCACTAACGCAGAAGATGGTGTCTATTTTATATAGCCGCGAAGTTCTGGTATGCGATTACGTTGTCTTTTGTTCTCTTGCGCTTTAGTATTTTTTAGCAATTTGAACCGTGTTAATTACAATTTTTCAGTGCATCCTGATTGGTTAAAAGTGACGGCCTTTGTTTCTTCTCGCGGGAAACTCTATGCTAAAAATAACTCTACCGTCTACAGTGTTGTGTGACAATATAATGTGGGAAGACGAACACTCCTCTGTAACATACTCCTGATAGTTACTGAGGCCGACTGCCGCTTGAGTTGCCCGTCTTTGCTTCATTTCTATTCAATATATACAATTGTTTTTAGATATTTAACTGAATTTGCTTGAATCACGATTTTAAAATACACCGCATGCATAAGGGCGTATTCTCCGTATTTTAACAGTTTAGCCACATGTACAATGTATGGAAAACAACATCCTCGCGAAAGAGCATATCAACATTGGTAACCCTGTAGAATTTGAGTGTTGTAGCATAAAAGTCTTTAAAGTTACAGTGATTTGAAATTAGAGAGATTTGGATAAGAAAAACCGTGTAGCCCTCTCCAGCCTCGCTTTCGTGTTTTTTTTGTCTACATTTAAAATACCAATAACTCGACAGCAATTTAAAACATGGCCAATTCCTAATTTAGGTACGATCTTTCATGTGGTAGCAATAATTTCTCTGTACACATTAATCTTCCAATTTATGCAAATTAGTTTAAAAAACTCATGAATAATTAATGAAGCAAAAACAAAGGAAATCACATTTCATCCTAATTTACATAAACTTTAACTTGGATTTTCTCCGCCGAAATAGGTTGTATCGTCAAAATAACTGAATTACATGACTCTATACATCTAGACGTTTTTTAAGCCGTTTACAAAACTCGCAGCAGTGTTTTATCAGATCTGAAACACTCGGGCTGCGCCCTGATAAAACACCGCTGCTCGTTTTGTAAACTATACATATTTTTCAGGTAACAGCTTGTCCGGGTCGATGAAGACTCTTTGATAGGCCTTGTTAGTACTTGGAGCTACTCATCTAAAAATTGAATGAGAAAAAATAGTGACATATGTACATTGACATTGACCGTTTGGTTGGTACTCGGGTAGATCGCGGACTAATGTGTGAGCGTGGGAGTGGGGGTGGGTGGGTGAATTCAATCTATGAATGTCGCATCAATTGCACAATGAGAAAGGAGCTATGTATTTAACAAATAAAAGATGGTTCTCCATGTTCTATAACAAAATAAAGCATGCTCGTGGTTTTGAAAAACTGAAGATGCACGAGCGGAACGCGAGTTCATTTAGCAGCTTTTCAAGACCTCGACAGTGCATTGTTTTGTTATAGGATATAGGGGAATCATATTCTATTTGTTTTATAATATAAAATTCGATCATGCTCGACCGTGCATTATACATACGAAAATCAAGTACGCTGAGCAGCCAATGAAATCGCGCGTTCTTAGAATGCTCCCGTAATATATATTATAAATCTAATCATGTATACAATTAATACTTTAAGTGAGTGAAATTAGAATAGTTTGAGGAGAGATTGTTTAACGAGTCATTTCGATTATAACTTTAGCAACGTATATTCCCCGGGGGGAGGGGGGCACTCTTGTTTTAACCAAGAGCGCATAAAGGACCATTCATTATTTATGCCAGGGGGTGGGCTGGCAAGAATGAGGGGGGGGGGGGGGGGGGAGGGGGGGCACGATAAATTCAGGACACTCGAGGGGGGGTCATCAGAAAATATGGAAACAAATGTGGGGGTGGGGGGCTATTTTTCAAATTAGATCTAGAGGGGTCATGAGTTTTTGCTTTTCCTTGGAAGGGGGTCAAGAAGTTTTGTTTAGGCTTATGATGGATCTTGCCAGCCCACCCCCTGGCATAAATAATGAATGGTCCCTAAGAAAGAGAGGGAATCTCGTAGTGTGTGGCGTGCGATGATAATATCGAATAAAATCTATTTTTAGTAAACGGAAGCAGTTGAAACAAAGTGGGCGTGCGCGCGCGACAACTAAACAAAATGACGCGAAATTACTGGCCGTCAAAACCCGACAAAATATTTTCGCGCCATTTTTTAAGTTGTCGCCACGCGCGCGCGTGCGCCCACTTTGCTTCAACTGCTAAATACATTTTATTCGACACAGGCGCGCGTATTGGAGATTCACTCTCTTTAAAGTGCCTATAACCCTTTTGCAATTTTGATAGCTTATGAACCTCCGAAAACTTTTGAGTACTTCTGTGAAGAATATTTTGGTTTAAAGTGAATACTTTATGTTCTACGCTTGTTTGAAATCGTGTAAATGTGACCTTTCCTGACCCATGACCGCGTAAGTAAAAACCTGGGTCGAAACCTGGGTAGACGTCATCTTGGCGTCATATAATTAATTCGGCTTTGCAGTCATTTGAAGAAATACTTAACATGTTGACTAAAATGACTTTTTTCTTTACTAACAACTCAAAAACTGTGTATATTTTCTATGCATCGATGTTGTTGTGATAGAAAGGCGGCATGGAGAACAATGCATTAATGAGATGACGTCTACCCAGGTATCGACCCAGGCTTTTACTTACGCGGTCATGGGTCAGGAAAGGTCACATTTACACGATTTCAAACAAGCGTAGAACATAAAGTATTCATTTTAAACCAAAACTTTCTTCACAGAAGTACTCAAAAGTTTTCGGAGGTTCATAAGCTATCAAAATTGCAAAAGGGTGATAGGCACTTTAATACTTATGCTCTCTTGTTATGACGTAATATATGTGTGTAGCAGTACCGGTTTGGAACCATAAGTCGGGTCCGGGTTTTTCATAAAAATATGTCGAATTTTGGGTTATATATAGCTGGACTATTCAGAACATATTAAATCTGTCATTAATACATACAACTGGCAATGTTGTGACATACCTTTATCGCCAAAAAAACATTCAATCTATATAAAAAAAATTAGAAATATGATTTCAAGAAGGCAATCATATGAAACAAATTAACATAAGAACATAAGAATCGTTCATAGGATGTTTACAGTCTTGATATTATATCAACAGAATCTTTTCCCACGTAATTTGAAATCTGATGTTCCGGAAAAAAAGAATTTTCGGCAAAATATTTTACATCAGATTCTGGCGAACAGTGCATGTTCTGTTCCCGCCATGTTTGTCACGATTACCCAGCGTGCCCCTTCGAGCGTGAAGGCTGGCAGTCGGTCGGACGGACGGAAATGTAGCAATGTTTCGATCGCTCGCTATGTGAGCTCCACTGTCATCAATCGACAAGTCATCATAAGAACCGTATTTGGCACAGTGTACGAATTCTTAATAATGTGAGACTGATCGTTTTTAAAGTCGGTGCTGTATATGAAATCTGCTGTAAGTATAGGTATAACAATGTAATGTTCAATTCCAACCATTTTTTCTTTGACTTTGTTTATCACATATTTGCCAAAAATACAGGGTTTTCAATGGCAGAGAACGTTTACGTCAAAATCTCGCCCAAAAAAAATTTGGTTTTGAGATACTTTGTGAAAAGCGTAATTTGTGTTACAGATCATTTGTGCACTTTTTGTACTGGTGTGAAGCCATGGTCAAAGTATCGAACTTTGTTGGATGAAAATGTTGGGATGGCGGTAATTAATGCTGTCAAACATTTGAACGAACAATAGCAAACAGTTCATCCAACACTTGATAAAGCAAAAACATTTTGGTCCAACATCGTTCAATATGGGATGACAAACTATTGACCAATGTTGGTCCAGCATGGGATGAAATTTTTTCGCTCATTAAAAAATGGGGAAAGTATGTAATAAATTAAAGGGAACCTAGGCTGAAAAATAATGTTTAATAATTAAGTCTGTTTCTGTGTTTGTCTCCAGTAAATTGTACACTAGATGTCATTTAGGCACCGATTTTCCTGTAGAGAAAACTAATTTGAATTTTCTGTGCGTCGCCATATTGGATTTTATGAAGTCATAGTGTTGCCTCTGTTGTCAGAAAACAATAGCTCTTTTGTTGTGCAACAATAGGGGCAACACTGTGACGTCATGAGATCCAAGATGGCGGCGCGCAGGAAATTCAAATGCGTTATATCGACAGGAAAATCGGTGCATAAATGACATCTAGTGTACAATTTACTGGAGACAAACACAGAAACAGACTTAGGCATGCATAACAAACACTTGAGAGCAAACATTGTTTTTCTAGCCGAGGTTCCCTTTAACATTGCTATTATTATCAGTTATTTAAACATAAGTATACATTACCAATTCTGGTACGAAGTCGGTCTCTGATCGGTCTCGAATTGGGACTGAAAACAATAAATATAAATTTACGTCAGGCAGATAAAATCCGCTATAACAAGTTTAGTTCATCTCAGCCTAGTGCCAGGGCTGGTATTTTTTCTGATTGAGTTAATGATATCCCTGTGTACTGGTTTGTGACGTCATGCCTCTTTGGGACACCAACTGATGGTGGCCATAAAACTACTATACAAATAGAGCTTACCCATCAAACCTCATAAGGTTTCACCTCAAAACTCTTTGGATGCAACTTTTAAGGATTCATCAAGTTTAAAAAAGAAATTGGCACAAGAACTTGGATTTTATGCCTTTTGGAAAACACGCTGTAGATTGTTGTCGCGCGTGCGCACTTTGCTTTAACTGCATAGGCAAAGGCATAACATATTTTAATTCCGAGCGTGTTAGGGAATCTTGTAGCGCGGTGTCTGCTTTCTTGAACAACGGGATGAACCCAGCCTAGTCCCAGGCATCCTTTTCTGATTGGGTTACTGGAATTCCTGTGGTTAAGAGCGGTGTACCAAGATGGCGGCCGCAACAAATTAGTTAGGAAATACCTAATATGTTCCAAAATTTAGATCATAAGGAAATATCTAATATTTTCCAAAATTTAGGTCATAAGTACATTTTTGCTAGTTGTACAAGGACAAAAATGTTTTATAATATTAATTTCATCAGTATGGAAAACTACGCCAGAAAACGATTGACAGGTAATATCTCGCCACTAGTAGAACATTGGGTAAGCGTCCAGTCATTGGGATTTGATCTCATGCAAGTATTCTCAACTGAAAAGACGATTAAATTATCAGGTCATTCTGGTACTTACATTTACACCTCTTGAAACAAGTATCTTTGCAGCACTTAAGTCCCCAACCAGTATACTGCTTTTTGCAGTCGAAGTCATTGTCACATTCGTCATGGAGGTTTGTGCATGTCAGCTGTTTAGAGGCATTAGGGCAAGTGCCAGGTGCCATATCTGCAAGTGAAAGAAAAAGTGTTGTGTAAGATAGTCCCAACCAAAGGAAAGTAATTCCTAGGTAAGTGCCAATAAAATTTGTTGAATTTGAATCTACTGCATAACGATGTAAAAAGCGAAAAAGATTTTGGATTACGGTTTTCCTTCGCCGATTACGTGACATTTCATTTTCGAGAACACGAGCTCTCATGTTCTTTTATTTATCTTCCTTGTGTTCTCGAAATGACGTCACACTAGGGTAATTTCACGTTTTCAGGCAGCTAAACAGCGAAGAAGGAAAATCGCAATCCAATTCGCCGTTTACATCGGAATGTCATGTAGATTGAATAAAAATGTTATTGGCACTTTAAAACTCAAGACAGTGAGATTGCACACGTTTAAGATGCTGTAGTTGTGGGATTTCAATCTATTAATATCAAGCTTTCATTCTCCCCTCAACCGAGGAAACAACTACTAATTTTTAAGTATATTAAGCTGTTTGTGAATTCTCTACCAAGCTATATCGAACTATTAAAAAGAGCAGATTCTGACTACACTGACAAGAGACTTCATAAATATAGTTTATTGTGGGATAGCCGCCAGACAACTCCGTACTCTAATACAGTTAACTAACTAATATAAATTGTAGTTAACTAATGGGAAACTGCCAGACACGAAAAACCACTAAAACCACAGAAAAACCACCCTGGAGTTGTGGCCAAATAAACATGGGAATATGAGGAAACGTATACCTCGACCTAATGCAGCAACCCGCGTTCTAATTCGAGGGTTAGAGAACTGACTATTAACTTACTTACTACGTTAACACAGACTAACCGTTCCTATAAGCAATAAATAAATAACAAGAGCGCCAGTTGAAATATCCTGAGCCTGTTGGAAGGCTTTCGCACGAGTGAAGTTAAATAAAACATTAAACTGCTTACATTTGAGAGATGGGACTCCAAATTTGAGAGAAAATTCCTCGCGCCGTCGTCCACCATCTTGATTTACTGTATTAAATTATGTAAATAAATTAACCTGGCGATTGTTGCGTGACCAGCACAGTGCAATCTGATTGGTGTGAATTTGACCTTTAACGCATGCGCAGAAATTTTGCTACATGAAACAAAACAAAACAAAATAAAAAATAACGGCTTGCAGATTTAGACTCGGTGCTGCCACAGGCAGCCCGAGTAAAAAATAAATTTGAAACAAACGTGGAACTGACTGGCCTAGAATGCCTACTTTTCCCGCTCGAAGCATTATATATGGTAATATGCGAGAAGCATTACCCATAATGCTATTGTCTCGTATCCAAACCTCTTTACCGTGGCGGCAGAATATCAATTTCTGAGTATATCGCTCCTGCGTTGCGTCGCTCAAACGTCAGAAATTACATTTTTGCAGAACTCCATTACTTGTGATTACAAATCAAATGAAAAGTGTTTCAAACATTCCACGTCTCTTTCACATTTCGAGCAGTAATACTTTAACATTGTTTACTCACATTCCGTCGGCTTTACTCTGGCATCAGTTGGGCTCTAGAATGGGGGAGAAAAGTTAAAATCTAAACACTGCATGATTTTTGTTTATGAAACGTACATTTATAGGCACCGTAATGTTGAGAGAGCCACTGATTGATGTTTTCTTCATAAAGGCATCAAAGAAAGGTCAGTTGTCTCGGCTTAATTGGCACAGAAGAGAACAATCTACAGTCGATGACGGAAAATAACGTTAATTCCCTTATAAAACAAAAGTGCGGTACGACAGAAACTGAGAAATTTCTGAACGAGCGACTCCAATTTTACGATCTCTTGGACAACTGGCATATTTATGATACCATTGTATGAATAAGATGCATGCATGCATTGCGTGCACATAAACATGAAGCCACATATACATACATCTATCTGTATTTATCCATGGAATCCCTTCATTTACAAATGCTGGCTTCCAGAGAGCCGCACGTGTCCTAAAACTCTTAAAAACATACTTAAAAAGTTTAAAATGTAAATACTTATGGAATATCAAAATCATTGCACACAGAAGAGGACATTTGGTATTGGCCGTGATCGCTTTGAAGTAAATGCGATTTTATTTAAGAGAGATAACAACTTCAGTCGCATTACAAATATATACCGTTTGGACTCTCGAAAATCTTTTCTACTGCAGCTCCTGCCAAACCAAAGCCGGGTCAACACAAGCAAAATAGTACGAAATGGAACTTTAACAGCGATTTGACCCACTATAAACTCGAGAAACATCAATCATCTATACATCAAAATGCTGGAAATTTATTGTTCTTGTAAAAAATCATTTCAACTCCCGCAAGCAAATCTAAATTCGACCCATCGAAATCTTAACATAACCACTCCAAACAGTTACTACATAATCGCAGATTAGATGTTAATTAACTTTATAGACTCGAGGGTAAGAAGAAGTTATGAATCATTTTATTTGTTTTAAGGCCTGTTCAAACGGATGCAACGTCGTCCAACATGTTGGATCCAACATTGTTGCACGATGTTGCACGATGTTGGACGGGGGTGTTCAAACGGATCCAACATCAATCCAACATGTTGGATAGTACTGTGATATCGCAAAGGATTCCGGTGCTGTTTACGTTCGCCTCCGTCTTCGCGATTTCTTCGCGATTACTTTGGCTTTTATGTCTGAGATAGTTATATCTAATTTTTCTTCCATCTCTTCGTAGGCCCTTTCTCTCTTGTTCCTGATGTGATACGTCCCAAAGGCAAACTCTCACTTCTAACAGATCTAGCAGTTCGTCAACTTCGGCGTCTGACCACTGTCTCGTCTTGCACTTTCTTTCCCTGTGTTTACAGCCTTCCTTTTAACATTTTTAGGAGTTTTGCTCCTGTTTCAAAACATTGCTACGAGCTCACTATCTTGCGCTTTTGCTTTCCACTTTTGACCCTGATCGCATTAGAACCTATAAAACTATCTGTTCTAAATGCCGATCTACTAACACATCTACTATTTGTTGCCGCTAACTTTCTTCTGCGCTTATTTACTTGTACTTGGCCGGCCTACCAAATGTACACTATTATTATATTTTTTTTTGCATCATATATTTTACATTTCATGCTTAATACATTATTCATAGTTCTATCTGTAATGTAATGTCAGTGTATTCGTATTTGTCTCAGGCTGAGCTCGTTTGGACCCAGAGTCTGTTTCTCAGCCTGAGTTAAGCTATTAAATAAAAAATAAAAAAATAAAAAAAATATCCATGGATACAGCGCGAATGACGAATGAAGTGCGCGTGCGCGAGTCCAACATTGTTGGGAAAGCCGTTCAAACGGATCCAACATGTTGGGACATGCTTCATCGATCACGACAACAAAAGAAATGAGGCCCTCCCAGGGGTTTTAGGGATCAAGGGAGAACGGGTATTTATTTTTAGGGATATAGGGAGATTGTAGAATTATTTTCAAGGATCAAGGGAGCTGGCTATTGATTTTGGGGAACAAGGGAGACGAGGGAACTCAGATATTTCAACTCAGTTTTCCTTCGTTTTACGGGACAAATAAATGTCATAAGTATTTTACCATTTTATGGACCTTTAAGGGTCATTTTAATGGAGGGGAATCGACCAGGTCCCTTTTCACCCCAGTGTCTCGATGTAGTTTGAGCCGTGCAATACATCCTGGGAAATTTTTCGCACATGGCATTCTCAAGATGGCTGCCGAGAATGACGAAGATGGAATTGTTGATCAGGAACTTGTCAGAGAATCAACTACAATAGTACCAGTTACAGCGGCTATATACCACAACGGACAGGAAAAGCCCACAGAAAGATGGAGTCTCGCGCTAGGGCTCACCTTGTCCAAAGACAAGCACCTTTCAACGGTATTAAAGCTTTGACAAAGAGTGTGTTGATGCGGTCAAGAATCTGACAGGTACCACTGCTGTTACACAAGGCCCCCAAGGAACAGTTTCCTCAGTTGTCATGGAGGACGAGAGCAGAATACCGAAGTCTCTCCGCGATATTAACAATATTTTGGACCGCTTTGACCCAAGTCTTGCGGCAAAGTTCAACATCAAAAGTGTCCTGACACTTGTCGTTGAAAATACTTTCTCAGAAATGAGAAGTAGCGCCACAGATATGCCCTTGCAGCTCGAGTTTGATTATCGATTTAGTAGGGTTATCAAAGAGAGGTTGAAGAGGCAGTGCTATACACCATTCAACTACTTCACCTCTCCAAAGTCCTATACTATCTGTACTATCCGCACACCTTCACATCAACGGATTACAAGGACCTTCCCAAACTACGCCCACCAAAGTCACGAAAGCTCTCTGCGCAGCAGGTCAATCAGATGAGAAACTGGAGGGCGTTGTATGGTCAGAGTGTGCCACAGAAAACAGTACGAAACATGACCACCAAGGATAATCCTGGCACCCTGCCCATTAATCTCTATGCAGTTGACTCTCCCACTATCGAGCCATTGGATTTCTCAGTCCTAAGTCAAGCGACAGCTGTGCCAACGCCACAAAGGGACAGACCAGAGACATTATACGAACTCGGTCAGATTGTCTGTGTACGAAGTCAATCAAGTACCTTGTTTGTTATAGCCTCACTTCAAGAGGATGTAAATGTTGGCGCGAAGAATGTGAGAGCTAAGGTGTATATTCAAGATCCATTCAATCCCGTATCATTCACAGAAGATACAGAGAAATATGTTGAGGTGAACAATATTATGTGCGTTATATCTAACTACAAGTCAAGGAATGACATGCTAGAACTTGAGGAGGGCGATCTCATCCTCCTTCTTGACCAGTTTCAAAATACGAACGAACTTGTCACTGTTATGGAGGGAGCTGAGTTGTCCGCTGAAACTGAAGTCACTGATGAACTACAGCGTGAGTCCCACGAGCCTAGGAGGACAAGAGGGGGCAGAGGGAGAAAGAGGCGATTCGAAGAGGACTTTTTCTACTATGAATAGAGTCAATAGAGGTATTAAATCTTGAAATATGGGGAGCAATGCAAAATATTTTTGGGGATCAAGGGAGCTGAACAATATTTTTTGGGATCATGGGAGCATGGGGTAAAAGCTTTTTTGGGAGATTTCAGATATATTTATAGGGATCAAGGGAGAAACTTTAAAAAAACTAGGGATCAAGGGAGCATATATCCCCCCTGGGAGGGCCTCAGAAATGTTGGACGATGTTGGATGAAAAGTTTGACTAGTTTCAAACTTCATGCAACATTGTCCAACATCATCCAACATCGTCCAACAGGGTGTTCAAACGGACCCAACATGTTGCATCCAACAATGTTGCATGATGTTGTGCCAACATGTTGCATCCGTTTGAACGGGCCTTATTAGAAGGCAAAATAGCTCCCCAAACCATGTATTTTCGAGTGAAATTTGTCAGCCGATACCGGAAGTCAGTCACCGGATATCGATATGTAGGTAATGACTTTGATAAGAATAACTAAGTGAAAAGTTGATATTCGGAATGAGCTGTGTCACGCAAAGATAGTGTCCAAAGAATTCTGCCTGGAATAAACGTCAGTTTGACTTGTTCTTTGTTGAATTTCTTTTTGCAACGGATAAAAACCTAATTGAAGCTAAGACAGAAACTTGCCTAGTGTTTTGTCAAAGAAGTAAACAAATGCCGGGCGGAACGGCACCGATTTGAGAATTTGCTACAACTGGCCAGGGTCTTGACTCGGGGGATTTGAAAGGTACGTACAATACGCGCCTAGAGGTTGTTTTAAACCGCTTTAACGGCGCTAACTCGAACGCTCATCAGTAAAAACTCTAGCTGGCGGAACTCTAGAGGATTGAAAGAAGCGGTCCATAAGCACGTGGTCAAGAATGCCTTACCGTTTGTACCTGCGGTCGTCGTGTTGTAGACGGATGTGGTGTAGTTGCAGCTGAACTGGTTGGAACTGTGACATTTTAAAATATCTTACGCCTTTAAATTGCCTATGCCGTCTTCATGCCTTACAAAATAGTTTGTAACCGACTTATTTCAATGAAACGTTTTTTTTTAATAATGCCTGCATGGGACGGTTATTCATATTTTTAATCACTTCTTTGCCGGTGAAAACACAGGAAACCCAAGCTCTGTTTGTGTTTTAAATTATAAGGGTTTGTATGAGATTTTTAACGAGTATTTGGTTGTATCCGTTAGGCCAGAAATACTGAAATAAAATCAATGAAATCTTACCTGGAGTCTTTATCTGTTCTTCATTGGGTTCTGTATGCAATTTCAGCGAATTCTGTTGAATTTTTACCCCTCGCCCTCTCCAACTAAGAAAGAAGGAAAGGACGGACGCAACTGCCATTTCTCGACCCCAATCACTCGAACATCGCGCTCGAATTTTCATCCAAAATCAATGCCAACCGCAACTAGACCTCAAATAATAGCACAACAGTATCTATTCCAAGAGCCTCGTGCCATTTAATTGAAGTAATCCCCATTTCTCGAGCCTAAATCGAACACAATGTCAAAGAAACTCGCCCGTTGGGATTCGTGACTGGGACAAGTTGGACACGCTTAGCAACGGCTAGCTGCCAAAAGTTCACGTGCTCAGAACGTAGATATATATCGTATTTTGAACACGGCTCTATGTAAGTTGGCTCTGTGGTACAGTGGTTTAGAGCGCGCGCTTTCGATCCAACGACCGGGGCTCGACCAGGCGCTAAAAAAAAAAAATTTTTTAATTCTTTTTCTCCTTTCTCAGTTTTATTTAATCTTTTCCTCTATTTTAAACAATTAGAGCCGCCTTCTACATGAAAAACATTGTTGTCTATTGGCTCTCAAGCCCCAACCAGGGTCCAGGAGCCCATTGCCTCAACTATTAAAAACCCATGATACTGTGAAGTTACTTTTCTGGTTACTTTATAAACATGTTGTCGACGTTCAAGAGATCATAAGAGCTAGAAGGAAAGCTCGCTGCGTAGAAGAGAAAGCTGGGATATCTGTTTCCTTTTATTCTTTGATTCGAGCCTGGTTAATTAAGTTAAAAAGCAAATTAATGTACCAGTTAATTTTAACGGGCTTTCTGTTGATTCAAATCCGGGTTCGAATGATCGCATGTAAAGTACCGTAACTTAATTTATTAAAACTGTTGTGTTCAATATTTTCACAAGATTTTATGTAATTACGAGGTAACGAGGGAATTTGTTATATCTTTCTCATCATCGTACTACTGAAAATCGAGGTCATGAGCGTGCACGGTTGGGGCTTGAGAGCCAATAGACAACAATGTTTTTCATGTAGAAGGCGGCTCTAATTGTTTAAAATAGAGGAAAAGATTAAATAAAACTGAGAAAGGAGAAAAAGAAGTAAAAAAATATATTTTTTAGCGCCTGGTGTAGACTCGAACCCCGGTCGTTGGATCGAAAGCGCGCGCTCTAAACCACTGTACCACAGAGCCAACTTACATGGAAGTGTGTGTTCAAAATACGATATATATCTACGTTCTGAGCACGTGAACTTTTGGCAGCTAGCCGTTGCTAAGCGTGTCCAACTTGTCCCAGTCACGAATCCCAACGGGCGAGTTTCTTTGACATTGTGTTCGATTTAGGCTCGAGAAATGGGGATTACTTCAATTAAATGGCACGAGGCTCTTGGAATAGATACTGTTGTGCTATTATTTGAGGTCTAGTTGCGGTTGGCATTGATTTTGGATGAAAATTCGAGCGCGATGTTCGAGTGATTGGGGTCGAGAAATGGCAGTTGCGTCCGTCCTTTCCTTCTTTCTTAGTTGGAGAGGGCGAGGGGTAAAAATTCAACAGAATTCGCTCAAATTGCATACAGAACCCAATGAAGAACAGATAAAGACTCCAGGTAAGTTTTCATTGATTTTATTTCAGTATTTCTGGCCTAACGGATACAACCAAATACTCGTTAAAAATCTCATACAAACCCTTATAATTTAAAACACAAACGGAGCTTGGGTTTCCTGTGGTGAAAAGACAATCTGTCAGTTTATGTCAGTTTAGGACTTGAACTGCTTATGCCTGAAGAGCCGGACTAAACCTAAGGAGCTCCTAATTAGTTTGACAAATCAATTTGATGGGGCTTTGGTGATGGTGATTTTGGATGAGAATGGTTAAGTTCTATAAGATAACCATAGCATTTTCATGTTAGGATTACTAGTTTGCGGGTTGAACGAAAACCGTGGTCAAATGCGGTGGTCCGAAGTTGCAGCTGTAGATTGTTGTGAATATTTCGGTAATCAAAATTAGTTTTTTCATACCTTTTTGCTTTCTTTTCTTTTCTATTTTTTTTTGCAGGGCCAATACTAATAAGGGGTATAGGATCGATTTAAGTCTTCTGCAGGACCAAGCAGACCAAGCTGTTGGTTCTGTAGTCGAAAACCGTTGACTAAGCTATTGGTTCCTGCTTGGTCCTGTAGAAGACTAGTTTTTCTAGTCGAAATATTGATTTCAATTAAATCGTCACTCTGGGTTTCAGAGGCTCTCCCCATGCGTCGCGCTTCGCTGCTTCCCGTTTTCACTTGACCATACTATTCTCTTCAATAAACTAGTAACAGCTGGCTTTTCTGACACAAGTGTGAACTGGTTCAGGTCCTATCTATCTAACAGAAGCCAAATCACCAACTTGGCAAATGTCTCTTCCTCTCCCAAGAAAGTTCCTGTCGGAGTTCCTCAAGGAAGCGTCTTAGGACCACTACTATTCCTTGTTTATGTAAATAACTTACCCTCATGTGTTAATTACTGCGAGGTGTCCCTCTACGCTGACGATACAGTAATTTACTGCTCTTCGACTAATGCCCAGGAACTTAAAGATAAATTGAACGCTGATCTTCTGTCCATATGTCAATGGTTTAACAGCAATCTCTTGACACTGAATACATCTAAATGCAAGTTCATAATTTATGGCAGCGCACGCAAGCTCAAGGATTTCAGAGAGGTTTCACTAACCATAAATGGCTCTGCTCTTGACCGAACTGACTCTTTTAAATATTTAGGAGTGACAGTCAGTCAGAACATGAGTTGGTCAGAACACGTGGATAGAGTCAGTAATAAAGTCAATCAACGTCTTGGCATCATCCGCCGGGTAAAGCATTTGCTGCCCTTGCATGCGCGGCTAACTCTCTATAAATCTCTTGTCCTTCCCTTACTTGACTATGCCGATATCGTCTGGGGAGATAAGAATAATACCGTTCTCATGGATCACCTTCAAGTTCTTCAGAATAATGCTGCTCGATTAATGCTCGACTTTCCCTCAAGCTCTTCTGCATCTCAAGTACTCGAACTATTAAACTGGAAACCACTATACCTTCGACGGCGCTATCATCGCTGTATTACTATCTTCAAATGCTTAAATAGCATGGTGGACTTCAACTTTAAATTAAAGAAGAATCACGACTTTCATACATATAATACACGCCGTCAGCACAATCTACATTTGCCATTCGCACGTAGGAATTGGGGACAACAGAAGTTTACCTACCATGCACTATTAGACTGGAACTCTTTAGACTCTGAAGTTATACAATCAACTACATTAGCAATTTTTAAATCTTACTGGCACATAACTTAATTTCATAATAATCCTTGTTCTATTTCTATTTTATTTCAACCATTTATCTTTTCTGTTTTCCATATATTAGCGAAATATATATTTTTAATACAGGACCTCCCTGAAAATCACAAATTGTGAGTGGAGCTTTCCTGTCAAAATATTATTATTATTATTATTATTATTATTATCTGGCATCCAGGCTAACATAGTATTGGCCCTGCAGGTTAAAATGTCTTATTTATAGTACTATAAGTGACGACGTCCAATACAAACCGAAGAGATCCGGTAAAACTGTGCCTTACACCCAACCGAGTACCTTTTATAGAATAGCTTTAAGTTTGAAATAAGTTTAACTTATTACATGTAGGACTTACCGCTGTTTCGAACGATTCCACTCATTGAGCTAGCAAATAAAGCACAGACTACAAAGAAGGTACTGAAGAAGCGACACCACTCCATTGTTACAGTTTTGACACTCGCCTGATCACAAATTGTAGAGTTGGCTGTTAGCATGCGGCCGTGTTCTAAACTGAACAAAGCCCTGCGAAAATCCCCTTTTAATCTACAAGCAACGGAATTTGGGAGAGCAGAAATATTACTTCCGAGGGCGCAGTGAATATCATATATCTGCTCTGAGGAAGTTCTTACCGTGGCTGTGTCTTGATACTTGATATGGATCACGTATATATATCACCGGAAAAAAATGTAATTTACATGTATAAGATTACCAGAATTTTTAACAAATAGATTTATAATATATTTGATATTATGTCGAGCTAACATTTACTAGATTATTGTCCTGCATACGGAAACAATATGATAAAATAGTGTAATGAATGTCCCTAAAGAAAGAGAAAAGAGGATTTATAGCATATAATTCATTAATGAAAGAAACTCGAGCTTACATCACAAGTACTGCAATTCCTGATTCAGTTGGCGGAAGTCTACCTTTTCAGTATAAATCAAAGAAAAAAAGTAATAATATTCGACATACTGTAATTTACGATAATTGTACAATTTTAGGGCCATAAAATACTGGGGGAAAAAAGATTTTAACTTTAATACCGGTTCCTTAATTTTTCTTTAATAGTGGGCAATACGTTGTCCAACAACTACCGATGCTGCTACAAACAACATGGCAGAATTTTCAGTTCACGATATATCTGAGGTAAAACCTGGCACTGCCAGGGAAACAGTACGTTGTATGCCTGAGACGTTCAAGGCAAAGTCGAGGGCAGTGGTGCTTTACAGAAACAGTCGAATACTAAGAAGTAAGTTGGAATTCCGGCATATATTCGTCAACTGAAAGTTTAGCATATTTAACGCCCTTCGGTTCAAGCAATCGCATACTTTCTTTTAGAGCAGAATAACTGGAATATTTTAATTGGCATGTCTTTATGTGTCACTGACGTGAAAGCACCGCGAAGTTATCTAAGCCAGGACCCGACTAAAACATAGATGTAATAAGAACGTGTTGGCTTTAGCCTGCGTGCAGAGGGAGAGAGAACGTCTGCACGCAGGCTAGTTGGCTTTTGTAGAGCCATGTGAAAGGAAAACCGTCAGAGCAAACGAACACACTCAATTCACCGCATGTACTGCGCCCGCGGGGGGGGGGGGGGGGGGGGGTACTCCTGTTTGTGACGTATTATGTATGTGCCGCCCGGGTGGGTCAGGGTTTTGAGCTCAGTTTGGGCTGGTAGGGTCAGGGTTTTGACCTGATTTGGGCAGATCAGGGTCAGGATTTGAGTATAATTTGGGTACAGTCAGGGTCGGGGTTCAGTATTTTTTAGGCAGTTATTTTTTTTAGCTACTATGTCAAAAAAAGACCTTCTGTTGCCGCATTTTTATCGCCTGCCCACATGCAAGCAATGAGGTTCCCATACATCGTGACGCCGCTAATTTTATCTATGTACTTCATCTGCTGATTTGTTTACCCAATGCCACGTCCCGACTTGAAATGTTCCGTATTTTGCATGAAATCCCGGTACGCGGTATACCGGCCAGGATATATATCCGACCGTGTTTTGAAAACAATTTAAAGAAGGGGCAATCAGGGTTTTTTTTTCCAAAAAGGGGGCAATCAGGGTTTTGGAGCTCGGATTGGGTCAAACAGGGTCAGGGTTTGAGCCTCTTGGCCTCACATACATACCCATTTTTCATGTAAGTACCCCCCCCCCCACCCCCCCGGGGTACTGCGTATGTAAGGAATTAAACCTGAGTCACATCAGTGATCGAGATGCGTAGCGCGTAACACAGTTAGGAAATATAAAGAAAGACAACGAAGTTCGTACAGTCATTTTTATTGGCGCTCTCTTGAAAAGTTTGAAAGTCATTGGTCTAGATAGTCCACCTTGGTGCAGTCGTAGTTCTTTAGCGTGGTTTTCACAGCGACGTAAACGGAAGCGAAAGCATAAGGAGCTTAACCAAGAAACGGAGATGTAAGCAGAAGCGTAAGGTTTCCTTCTTCTTATATTTCTGCTTCTGCTTACCGTCGCTTCCGTTCCAGTGAAAACTAGTTCAACGTAAGCAGAAGCAGAAAAATGTAGTCAATCCAAAGCTCGTTGCATATTGTCAGGCCTTAGCAATGTGACTATCGCATGCAAGCGAGGCTTATCTAGCCTCCTCCGCAGGCAACTCTTATATGTTTTAGATTTCCTCAGACCCTTGCTCGTCTCTCTTATACCACAGGAAGCCCGGTTTCACATCTTTTTTCTCGACTTTTTCGATTTAAATTAGGAGTCGTGTCAATGTTCTCATTCTGATCTGTTTTCTCGGCTATGGAGAATTAATGGCAGACCCCGGCAGAACAATGTATTATAAAGCGTAATATAATTATTTGCAAAATGTGATTTCAATTTACTAACCTCTCCCCTGGGTAATCGCTAGTTGAATTACGAACCCTAGCGGCCATTCGGCGTTGCATTACGCCGGCCGGAAAATAAAAAAATATGTACTTGTCCAAGAAAAGATAGCACCAATTCCTTTAAAAGCTCCTTGCCGATTCAAAGCATATAATTTTTCCAGAGGAAGAAAGCGAGTTCGTGGAATAAGCGAAATCAATTAAAGCAAAAATATTTTTTTTAGCGACGATATTCGATTTCATTATTTTGCTTGTTACCTCAGTGACCCTGATTAACAAATACCATTATCCGATTTCATTTGCTTGCCTTTCACATGGTGGGGTAATCCGACTTCTCTAGATAACATTTGCAAAATCGCAATATGTTTCCTTCCACTAAGATGGTCGACTGTTGTCTCATTTCTGTAAATCTTTTATTAACGTTTGAAACTCTCAAACGAATTAGTGACAATAGGTTGCTGGCGTAGTTGGTGATGCAAACTCTCCTCACACACACATCTGCCAATAACCTACACATATACAAACGGTAGCAAAGTTAATAACACTGAAAGATTTGGGCGCGAATATTTTAGGCACGTGAAATTGGAAAATATCGATTGAAACACGAGTCATCAGATAGATAGGTATCGATTAGGCACCTGATTGAAAATGAGGAATTAGATGATCGATAATATCGATTTGCTAACAGCTTAGTGAGTGAGTGACACGACTTCCCCCAATGACTCATGGGTTGCTACGCAACATCCACGAGTTAAAAATGAGAGCAAGTGTTTCACTAGCCTGCGTTACATCCGAACTAAACCCAGATTAAGTCCATCTGCGTAACAGCGACCATAACGCGTAGTTGTAGGATTATTTATAATCGATTCTGATTGGCTTTTATTAATGCACATTTTTACGTCTTCTGGTTGGCCATTCAACAATTTACATTTCAAAACATGGCGGCTTTATACGTCGATAAGAGCAATATCAGTTTGAAATCAAGATTCCTGTGCTAGAACAACAAACGGCCTGATAGTGGACAAGACAGAGAACTAGCAGTCAAGGACGATTGTTCGAGCCACACTGATTTGTATTTCTATCTTTTCCTCCACTTCCCTTCATGAAAAGTCATACTAATACTGAATTATTGCCTTATCCTTGGAGCTTACCGGAAGTGTCTTAATTACTGTTTGAACCGTTTCGGAGCAATCTTGAACTGGCGTCTCATTCAGTGGATATCAAGAATCACTAGTGATCTTGATCTGTCATTTGATTGGATATCAAGATTCATGCATGTGACAAAAGTCAGTGCCATACAGCCTTTACCGGGTATGAAACCTCATGCACGTAATGAAATGCGTCGCCTGCATTGGGTGTTGTCTCATTAATTATTCATGTTCTGAGAAGTATTATTTCCAAAACTCGAGCTTGTTTTTTTATCAGGGGATCCAAACACCGAGAAAACACGACCTGTAATAAAATATATCAAGTTTCACTTGAAACTGCGCATGCTCAGTCTACAACAACTAAGTCTCGTTGATGGCACGTGTTTTTTAACGTCAAACAAACTTGAATAACCCAGTTTCAGAATCATGCGCAGTTGTCCAAATCCTTTGTTATTTGGCGGGTGTTAAACAATAGGTGGCCCGCAAGTTGACAAAGAGCAATCTTGAAAATCGGGTGCGGACGTGTATGAAGCGACTCTGACTACTCTTGAGACTCATGGAACTTGATAAGGAAATATTACTCTTGAAGACCTCTACAAGACTTTAATATACAGTTTAACAGCCCACTGAAACAAGTTAAGTACGATATTGTACCTTTCGCCATGAGCAAATCGACTAAAACAAGTTACTCTGTTTGGTGGCACGAGGAGGACAAAGGAATCTGTACGTCCTGGGACGAATGTAAATGTATTTTTGTTGGGCATTCGTAATTAGCACCTCGTGCTCTTCCCTAAGGACTTGGAGTTGTTATTTAAGATGATATTTACATATAGTTTTCACTTGACGCCAACCAGTTTACACGCTTGGTTATCCGGGGCAAAATTTTCTAGACATTCCTCTGTAATCCGGGCTTAAATTAACAGCGTTTGTACATATAAGTTTTTTTCTTTTGACGACCCTTAACCTTCAGGGGTCTCGGCGAATTCGCATTGGGTTGGAGTATACGTTTCCAGAATAATTTTTTCCTCAAAGTGAGGTTTTAACCTGGTTTTTCGTATCCGGCGATTCGTCATTAGTTTAACATTAATATGTAATGTTCATACGGCAATAAACTTGACATAACTGGTCGGCATCCTCCTAACACGCCTTGCTTGATGTGTATGTAGAATATACAACATAAATATTTTCTATGCGGCGGAGCGCAGTGACAAAGCATAGAAAGCCAATTACACTGGCAAAAAAGGCGCCAACAATAAGAAGCGCAAATCTTTAGAAGAGGCAGAGAAGCTTAAAGACGAGAAATTGACGAATCTGAAAAGCAAATCAGACGAGAATGATCCAGCACCCACAAGAAATAATGGGCAGATACCTCAAATTCAAAATGGCGAGTCGGAGCAACTCGGAAAGCAACTCAACGACGGCAGCAGTAGTACTAAGCAGGACGATGTAGATTGTGCGGCTAATGAAACTAATCGTTTGGAACATATGCCAACGAGTGAAACTTCTGCTCAGCCCGTAAGTCAGGAGGTTTTAGATTTATCCTCCGATGAAGAAGGTAGCGCCGGTAGCGACATTGAAAGTGACTTTGCCGGTAGTGTGCAGGAAGCATGCTGCACTGGCAAGTGTGGTATTCCACATCGATCTATTCTTGGTCCTCTGTTTTTTTTGTTATACATAAATGATTTGCCCAACTGTAATTTATCATCTAGCGTACGTATGTATGCAGATGACACGAGTTTTACATATGCATCGGATGACCAAGAAGAGATCCTACTATTAAGGTTACTGGATAAAGAGGGTGAACATTTTTTCCCGCACAGAAATGTAGTTTTAGTAGCAGTGTTTGATGTACTAAAAACAAAATTACTGACGGAGAAATACCAAAAGGAAATTTTTAACCGGAAGTATAAGGTTCTGTTTGATTGACAGCAGATCAATTAACACATGACAAGTGCTCACTCGCCCGTATCGAAAGTGTGGGGAAAGCTAGCACATAAATTCATTTCATATACCAATGTTTACGTTTTAGAAACGTTTTTCCACACACGATTCGGTAATTCCATCGGTTGTTGGCCTTATGTCTTCCAAAAAACAAGCAGGATACCCTTAGCTTGGAAAACAAAGAAAAATGAAAAGCAAAACAAGGCCAAACAACGCATACGACTTCGAGCCAAATAGAAGTCCTCGCGAAACCGACAAGGGTTCGTATTTTCACTTGCGTGCCGAGTGATCCACATCTGAACATAAAGAAGAATTGATAGGAGCCAGCCGAGAGAATATTTGTTTCCAAGAAAGCTAAGATGGAAACGTAAAGTGTGACGGTTCACCTTTTTGTCTCTTTTTTTTTCAAGTCAAACATTGATCGAAAATCAACATATAATATTCATCTCGGCAAATATATATATTTCTCTAATTACTAGATTACAATATCCTCTGGAACCCACATATTAAAACAAGAGACTACAAGGAGAACTATGGCTTGTAATTATATTTACATATTGAAACTCTACCTTTAGTTTTTCATGCGGAATTTTGGGAGACTCCAGGAGGTTGCTTCTGATTGGAGTCCGGAAGGCCGCTCTTAGTAGGTGTGAATCAGTTGCTGAACTTCTATTAAATGCCGATTTCTCGGCTACAATTTTTCAACGTTTCTGCAGTCTTCAAGTGAATTGATTGCATATAAGAATTTACCGGCAATTTTTGAAATTTCGACCAGTGATTCTACGATAACTAATCTCCAAAAGCGTGTGTGCTTTTTCCGATTTGTTTTTAGTTTTAAAGATATCGGTCCAAGCGTGATGGCTTGGCAAAAATAATCGATGACTCGACTTTAAACTGCAATAATTTCGCATAGAAAATAGATATCAAAAATCGCACACACGCTTTTGGAGATCACTGACCGCTTAACTTGACACAAGTGTAATTACTTCGTAAGTATAAAAACCCGGCGCTGGTAATTCGCGTTTATAAACGTCTTCGACACCGGGTTAAAGTGACTGTAGTTTTAAATCTAGAGTAATTCCGTATAAAATAACTTTTTACTGGTATTCTTCAGTTATCAACCTTTCCATTGATATATAGGTTCCCATATTTTGTTCGCCGAGCGCCCGCGTAAACGCATTTTTGCGGAAATCACTTTTGAAGGTATCCAGTAACCTTAATGAACCGTGATCTTGAAATCGTTCATGAATGGTTGAAGATGTAACTAAAACTAAACACATGCTATTAGAGACTCGACAAAAAATAGCATAATTGCCAAGTAATCTTAATATAAATCTAGATGGAAAGCAAATTGAAAGAAAGAGTTCATTCAAGTGCCTCGGCGTTAATATTGATGACACCTTACATGGGAGGCTCATGTAAACTATTTATCTAAGAAAATTGCCAAGGTGCTTGGTGTACTACGCAGGCTGAAACCATACCTCTCTGAAGCTATCCTAATAATAACAATTTACGAATCGTTAATTTTACCTCAATTGGATTACTGTAGTGAGGTATGGGGTAGTTTAGGGCAAACACTGTCAGTTAAACTCCAAAAATTGCAAAATAGAGCTGCCAGGATCGTCACTCAAATTACGATATCAGGTCTGATCACATAGTGAGGCAGGGAAAAGGAGCTTTTCCTATAGGGGTGCAGTGCTGTGGAATTCACTTCCTCGGGCGTGCCAAGGTACACTGACCTATACTAAATTTATGAAATTGCTCCCATAGTTATATATGTAGGATAATTTATTATAGTTTTATCAATGTTATCGCTTTTTTACAGTATAAGTATTTAATATTTAGAATAGGTTTTTAGCTATATTGTAATTTATATATTAGGCACGGCTCTCTGGAAGAGCATGATTATATGAAGAGACTCCGTGGGTAAATAAAGAGATACAATACTCTTGACTGACAACTGAACCGCTTGAATTCGAGAATCGGAGGTACATGATGAACTCTAAGATCTCAAATAGCAGAATTTGGTGGTCGTGAAATCAATACACTGAAAATGGGGTCTGGAAGGTACATCTAATGAGATACGTGATCCTATTGAACAGGTCCATTGAAATTCGCATTAAAATGGTGTTGGGAGTCAGCAAAAAGGAAGTTAAAGAACTAGGGCGTCTGCTTTTGCACTCACACAGGCACTTGAAAATAAATTAAAATGCTGGTCTAGAATGATTAAACTGGACGAAAATATATGAACGAGGCTTGCCTATAATGAAATGATTAAACAAACTCTACCAGTTAATTGGTCCAGTGAAGTAAAACATGTTCTTCAGCCGTTACCGTTGTGGATTCGGATGGGTCTGACCTGGACCTAGTCTCCTTCGAAGCCGTTATGGTCTCTGTCAGAGCGTTGCGTGACAGAGACTAACCTGGACCCAAATCAATTAGTTATTATTGTTGCAAATACTTAGATGAGTAAAAGACATAAAAATCCAGGAATTTTTGCCCCGCTGTTCAATGATGAAAGAGAAAACCGTAACAGTAGAAATAAACTTAGGACCTACAGGAAATTTAAGACAAATTACGGGTGAAAAATCTCTCTTAACGGTTAATAACATTACACATGGATAAACGGAATACGGAGTTCCCTTAAAAGCAGTATTTTTCATCCGTTCGACTATTTGCCATGCTTCAAATGTTCTCACGTATTCTCCATTACACCTGGAAAACATACTCCGCTAGTGTGAGTAATTATTTTTGTCTTTCGTCATGAGAATGTTTATCATTTGGGAGTTGATATAGCCACTTCCCAAGGATGCTCTCATTCGGGAGCTTAGCAAGCCTGGTTTCACTCACTAGCGACATAAGCACAAACAAAACACGTATATACATATAAGTATCAATTATCCTTCATATGGTTAAAGTCAGTAATACTCATTGCTCGATTTAGTATGTTACATTAGCATCAGTTCTAAGCAAATGAGATTTCAGTTCTTTCTTAAATTCAATTCGTTGAGAGATTTAGATTTTCTTAAAGTTACTGAACGGTAATCAGTCATTCCTGGCTACCTTATTATAGGAAATTAACAATGCACGTTGACAACGCGAAGAAAATTTACGTTACACTAAATTAACACGAATTTTTCAAAAGTTAGGTTTACATGCATTAAATTAACGCGAATTTTTCGATAAGCATCTTGCTTTATTTACTGCGATTTTCATAATTCTGCAAACTCGCACTTTACATTTCTGAACGCCAAACTGCGTTTTGGCTTCCGTCAATAAAACCACAGGCTTACCATCCTCAAAATTGGTTTTGGGCTTCCTGTGGCCGGAATCGTCAGTTGTCAAACGGATTTTCCCCCGGATTTTGCCTTGTTTACCTCAAATTTGCAGGATAAATATAGCGTTAATTCTAAAGTTGAAATCTTTAAACTTGTATCAAAATAAACTTTACTTATTATATTTACCAGTTCTGTGTGTCTTCTTGTCGTCCGATGCATTTTAGAGATGGTACAGGTAATAGTCGAGTGCGTCCTTCATGAAAATGAATATCCGTTGGACAACTGACGATTCCGGCCACAGGAAGCCCAAAACCAATTTTGAGGATGGTAAGCCTGTG
The DNA here is from genome assembly GCA_030867875.1 of Actinernus sp. WN-2022. Classification (NCBI taxonomy): domain Eukaryota; kingdom Metazoa; phylum Cnidaria; class Anthozoa; order Actiniaria; family Actinernidae; genus Actinernus; species Actinernus sp. WN-2022. The sequence continues at coordinate 175,931,569 of JAOWCC010000577.1, read as the reverse complement.
ATAAAACCTTCCAAGACAAGTGCACGGATGTTTCTAAGTTTTTTTTAAAGCCGAAAATTTGGGTTTGAAGCCTAACTAGACCCTATCAATTCAAAAGATCTTTCAAAGCCTCACGGTGAAATCACCAAGAGCTGCTCACTCGTTTGATTGACGGAAACCAAACCGCAATAGTGACTCTGAAGAGCCAATAGAGGAGTCATGAACTAATAAGGTTTTGAAATGAAATAAAGGTGCTTTAAAATAACAATGTTGTAAAATAGCGTGCATTAAATTTACATCGACATTAATTAAGATACATTAAATTAACGCGAATTTTGTAAAATCGCGTTAATAAAGTGCATTGTTAATTTCCTATAATAAGGTACTCTATGGAAATTTTAAAACATTCGTACTAGAGTATCTGATCTTAAATGAGTAATCTGTGCCGTCCGAGATTGTGGAACTTTCTGCAGTTTCCAGATATTCGGTCAAGTTAAGGTCGTATTGACCTAACAAACACTAAAAGAGAAAAATTAAATCAATGAAGGTCCTCCTCGAGGCTAAAGAAAGTAAGTTCAGGTCACCCAGTCTTTCATTGTAAGATTTGTTCTTGATGATCACTCTTCCAATAATTTTTGGTGAAGAGACCAGACCTCACATGCATATTCAGTATGAGGTCTGACCAGGTGGATGTATAGTTTCAGTCCTCTTGATTAATCGTAATACCTTGTTTGCAATGTTTACCTTGGCCAGGACATGATTGTGCCAGGATAGTTTGTGGTTTATTATTACTCCCAAATCTTTTTCTTCCTTTTTCACTGGAATGAGTTCATTGCCAAGCATATATGTAGTGGCAATTGGGTTTCTTTTCTTTGATAAACAAATATATTTACATTTGTTAGTCTTAAATTCCATGCCCCAGGCTTCACTCCATTGGTATATGGTCTTCTTGTAATGTATGACATAATTTGGCATCATCAGCATAAAGTGGTAATGACGTATCAACAGATAACTGAAATCACTCTGCGACGCCTAACAGTAAGGTAGTCACTTATCCAGCGTTGTAAAGGATTACGAAAACCTAAAAACTCCAATTTGTATAGCAGCTTTTGATGTGGTACTCAGTCAAATGCCTTTGCCATATCGAAGTTGATGTTGTCAATTTGTCACAGTGCCGTATTTATCATTATCGGTCAGTGCCGTATTAAATATTAGCGGTACTTGTCATTTCTACTCAGACGCAGTGCCGTATTTATCATTAGCGATACTTGTTCTACTCACAGGTGTGAGATAAGAACAAGCAACACACGCAGACAGTGCCGTATTTATCATTAGCGGTACTACTCACAGGTGAGTACCATGCCGTACTGGCGGTCCGCTAATGATCAGTGTATTACTGCATATGCACATGTTGCTTGTGCTTACCTCGCCAGTGAAAACAAGGCTTTATGGAATACAGAGTATACAAGATACAAAAACACATCACACATAGTGTTGCCTAGAGTGACCGTGGTTTTAATAAGCTCCCACATGATTATTTTGTAATCTTACTCTTGTAGCGCACAATATCGTACTGCACATCCTTTGAAACCCAGGGATTTTTTGTCGATCCATTTCTCTCTGGGTTTCAGTGGGATGCGTATTGCACTATAATAAACTATATACTCAAATTAAAAAAGCTACCACTAGCTTCATTTACATCCCTAATTTTATATACTATTTATCGAACATACAGACGCGCACACCAACTTCACCCGCATGGTTTTACTTGCTTAGTGCGCAATCGTACCCCATAATTCATCGGGAACTCTGACGGGACAGGGCCCAAGTACAAAACTACCCTTTGCTATCGTGTACATCTATTTCAAAAAGGTGTCACGGACAAACTACAAAGGATAAACTACGGTGTAATTCGAAAATCCATTCGAAGTAAACCATTAATGCTAGTCACAAACAAACGAAATCACCAGACTTTCAGCTACAACAATAATTCATTTCGGTCTAGGAATGTCCTTTGGTCTTTGTCATCTGCATACTTGCTAACCATCCCTGTTTCAACGGGACAGTCCGCACGACCCCGAGTTTCATTTCCATCCCACTGTTACTTATTATCGACTTATTTTGTATTATAATTTGTGTTTCTATCCCGCATTTCCCTTGTCACGGCCTTTTTTTGGTTGCAGAGGAAGGTGAAATATATTTTTTACGTCGATGTCGTGTCCCGCTTTGGAATTCTGAAAAGTTGGCAAGTATCGGCGGCATTTGTACGCCACCTTTGTTTTGAAATAGATGTTTGCTACGTTTCTTTCCAGGTTGCAGCTCTCTAACAAGTCGGTAACGCGGGTGAAGCAGGGCTATGAATCTAACTTAGTTTCTTTGTGCGAAGTAAAACTAAATTTAAAAATAGACTTTGTACTCACTGTGATTCTAACAATACTACGATATTATCGACATTTATATTCTTAGTTTAAGACATTTCTTGGATTTTCGAGTCATGTTCGTGCTGGTACAACACGAGTCAATTAGATCAATTATGGGTTAAGCACTTCACTCCTGGGCCAGTTAGCAAACTAGAAATCAACTATTGACGATTTAATTTCTTTGCCAACCCCGTCCCCCCCAATTATTTTAGCAAGCAGTCGTACGAGTATTTCGCTAGGATTTACTTTACCGACTCAAGAATCAAGTCCCTTCTACTTTCACTGCCAGTAATACAAACATTATAAATAAGCAACAGACATTTGCATATTTCTTGGTTCCTACTTCTGGTTACATCTCTAGCCTCGCTTTCATGCGATAGTTATAACTTACGGTTGCATGGAAGAGAGGCTAGAGATGCGCTTGACGTAACCGGAAGTAGGAACCCAGAATTACGCAAAGGGTCTGTCGTCTTTCGGTGGAACAAACAAAAAACAGTATGGCCTTATAGGTGAAACACTGCTGGAGGAGTAGGCTCCGCAAAAAGTTTAATAACAGAGAATTCGTAAATCTTGGTCGCCCGGAACGGCCTCGCTTTCATGTTTGTCCTAATCCCCCGCGCTCTACTCACAGCGAGGACCGCAACGCAGGCTACGTTACAAAACTAAAAACATTGAGACAGAAATTAATTCTGATGGCTTAACTACCTTAAGTTGCCAGTTGAGCAGGGGTTTACAAGGGCAAGCAAGTGCCGATCTTGGTATAAATTCATGCGATTTTTCTTGCAGTTCAAAATCATACCAAAAAAAACAGAGCACAGTGTGTCGACAGAATTGTTTCCGTGACTAAATGAAACTACGTCCAAGTAATTAATTAACAGGTTATATTTACAGCATTCTGAATACGCATATTTAATGAAGTTTGAATGTAATAGCAGTGCAAATTGGAGTGTGTGATCTCGTACCCAGATCCCACCCCATGTTTTCCTGTCCAAAGAAGTGTTACCGTTAGTAAATATGGGAGACCTGGGTACGAGATTACAACTGACTGATATTGCGTTCACACTAGACCAAAACATGCCCAGTCTGATCACGAACGAAACATGTTTCACTAAAGAGAGCGTTCACACTCAATGATTTATTGCGCGAATCAGGTTTGAAACGTGGTTACTCTGAGCATGATTGAAACTACCTCGCGAGGTAGTTTCGATCTAAGCCAGACTGAACAGGTTATCATGGCGGGAGTATGCGGAGAGGACGTTACTGCTAGAAAGGTTAATATCAACTGGGGATATGACGAGTCTAGGATAAAAGCAACTACAAATTCGAGCTCCTTTTAAACTCTAATAACAAAGTTTGCTATAGAAACTACGGAAACGTGTTTGAAACAGACCGCTAATGTAAACAATGCAGTTTCAAACACGTTTATGGGATTATTTGAAACATGTTTCGGCCCTTGTGTGAACGCACCTTTGAGACTTAAAAAACACTGGAACCAACTCCGCCAACATAACCGTCTTTTTCATAATATATCATGAAATTATACTTTTTCTAAAAGAACAGTTACCGAAATAGTATTTTTTGGGAGAGTAAAGATGCAATGTATATCTTCACTTATCAAGACGAGAATAAAAGAACTGATTTCTCAGTATCAAAATATCGTGCAAAACAAGTGTACAAAACATGCAACGGAAGACACTTCACCTGAACAATCCCCTCGTTTCCCAAAAGAAAAAGAAATGGTTGCACGAGCCGTAATTTGCATTTCAATTTGTTTAATTACAAATATTAAGACGAAAAACTCCTACTGAAAAAATATTCTAGCCTTATCTCGAGGCCCGAAAGTTAGAAAAGCAGACGCAAAAGCATTTATGCACGTCGCGTCTATCAACAGCGAAACTAATAAAACCAGCAGGTAAAATGACAACATAATATACACCGAATGCGAATATGGCGTGTTTTAAGTTTCGCTTACTTTCGTCTTCCTATAAAAACTGCCTCTACCGCCTAAAAGATCACTTGGAAAACAATAGTTTTGGAAAGTTTGGATGATATATTAAAAAATGCTTTAAGTAACTGTGCGTGTAAAAACTAGGCAAAATTTTATTGTTCAGTGGCAACAGGCTTTTGGCGCGGTAGAATTTTCTGGTTTCCTTACAGAACATATACACATCAACCCTTAACTAAGACATTTCTGAAATCAAATCCATCGAAACTGCATCTTAAGACTACTTCAGTTTTGTCCAAAACCATTTTGTCCAATCAGACGAGATCAAAATAATAACCAAGACAGCTTTTAATTTTAAACTGTTTCCCACATAGAATTTTGGTCATATTAAAAATTATGAGCGCTTCACTACTGACAATTCAAATCTGTAAAAAACCTGGGAGAATTGGTGTCTAAGCCAATGAGGTGGACAAATGAAACAATACGCAGTTAGCACCTTTTTGCATTCCTTTGCCGTTGGACTGCCTAGTTCTTACCCGAACCTGTACTTCAAAATATCGCAGCGCAAAGTTAGATTTTTGTTCGAAGATTGACTAGCCTCGTTTTGGTGTTTTTTCACATACTTGATAAATTCACAAAGGTTCAATATTTCACTTCCAAACTTATAAACCTCACTAACATACACATTTCCTTTTAAATAGAGTTTACTCTACTGAAAATATCCAGCATCAGCATTATGCAAATTAGCCACGGCCATATTTGCAATCGGTGCACGTGACCGGTCACAAAACGAAAATAACCGGTCGTTAATAAGTAATGTTATAAACCACAAATAAATACATTTCACCTGGAGACAGGCACCCCTTAATTCTACAGTGGTCTGTCTAAACAGACAGTCACCATATAGTCCTATTTGCACTGAAACTACAATAACTTTATTTACTTAATTAAATAAATGTTCGATTTTCTGAGAGTTCGTACCGTTATGAGCCACCGGTTCACTATAGATAGCTTGGAGGAACGGCTATACGTTCCACTTTGGGACAACCCCGCATGCTACAACAGGAAAATACCTGCATGTTGAAACGATTTACTCAGGTTTGAGGTTGAATCAATCTTTGTTTTACCAAAGGCGATTGTATCTCAGTCATGTGATGTCAATTGCAACTGATCATTACAGTGCGACTACTGTAACCAAGACAACGAGAACCCATCACATTGCACTAAGACAACGAGAACCAATCACATTGCACTAAGACAACGAGAACCAATCACATTGCACTAAGACAACGAGAACCAATCACATTGCACTAAGACAACGAGAACCAATCACATTGCACTAAGACAACGAGAACCAATCACATTGCACTAAGACAACGACAACCAATCACATTGCACTAAGACAACGACAACCAATCACATTGCACTAAGACAACGAGAACCAATCACATTGCACTAAGACAACGAGAACCAATCACATTGCACTAAGACAACGAGAACCAATCACATTGCACTAAGACAACGAGAACCAATCACATTGCACTAAGACAACGAGAACCAATCACATTGCACTAAGACAACGAGAACCAATCACATTGCACTAAGACAACGAGAACCAATCACATTGCACTAAGACAACGACAACCAATCACATTGCACTAAGACAACGAGAACCAATCACATTGCACTAAGACAACGACAACCAATCACATTGCACTAAGACAACGAGAACCAATCACATTGCACTAAGACAACGAGAACCAATCACATTGCAGAATGAAAACAAAGCATTCCAACTTACGGTTATTTGGGTGGTACAATAATTAGGCAAATTTGGTGAACTAGTTCTGTTGTCAAAGTCTTTTGAATGAGGAAAACCGCATGGATATGCTAGCCAGAGGATTTGTATTTTGTAATGCTGTATTTCGTTTTGCAATGTGCTTAGTTCTCGTTGTCTAAGTGACATTGGTTACTGTAGTCACACTGTAAGCCAAACTCGAGCCATACAAACTAATTCTTGTTAGACTGGAATCTGCCTCTCGCAGGAACGTACCAGCTCGTTTCAAATGTTCGCCCTAAGCTTGCTTAGCTCTCCAGTGAAATTATGTAAATGCCTTTCTTTACCTTAAACTCTGATTAGAGCATTCACATTTGAAATATCTTGCGGGGACCTCGTGCTCAAACGCTAACAGCGATTAGTTTTACAGTACACATCACAAATAACTAACCATTTACGTTATCGCTTTTAAAGCAATTAATGTCCATTGATCAAGCCATGGCGGCTATTTCTGTGGCAGAAAAACATTATCAGGCAAAAACAGCAATTGAAAAGAAATTGCCAGCAGCTTGAAGTGAACTTGCCACACGTTAGGATTTGTCCGGGTGCCATGGCCGGTTTGGTCCAGTACAATATCCTGGCAGGAGGGAAGTACATGTTTCATGACACTGTTTTTCTTACCTCCCAAGGACTATCTACATCTGGAATGGATAAATAATATCGATAAGTGACAGGTAGCCTGCGAACAGGCCCATGAGGAAGCATGGGGACACAAAGTCCTATTATTCCATTCTACAATGAAATCTATCCACGTGTACATTAGATTTGATATATTAGGCCACTGCACTCATGTGCCGAACCTGATTAGATAAACTAAGCTACCCAATTAGTATCCTTTCTTTCAATTGCGTTAGGCACGAGTGGAGCAGCGTCTGAACCGAGCCTAATGAATAGATCAATGTAGGGGGCGCAATGTACGTCTGTATAGCGTCCGTGCAGGCTCTTCTTCCCACTCCTCCGCAGTGAAACATCTGGAGGAGAAGCTCTGAAGACACTAACACCAAACTCTCGACCGCACGCAGCTCGCGCCTAGTCTCCTTCACAGCTGTTCTTAGGGTAACGTTGTCGTCACGATAACGAGTGACGACCTTACTGATAACGTCTGCGAACGAGACTCCCGCCCCACAGCCCCAAAACTTACGTTCTGTACTATTCGCCAAATTTTGTGAAGATGTCGACCTCCGTCCAGCTTTCTTCAAGGCTACGATCTCACCCTCACGACCCGACAGCTTCACAGATCTTGATCCTCCGTCAGGCATTGTGGGTAACCTCCTACCTGAGCCACTTTCGCCCAGGCACACCATGTTCAGTCTGTCTACACTTGCTGATTGGCGCATGCTCATTATGTCATGACCACCGCTGTTCGCAAGTAGCGCTGAATGAGAAGCACTGCTGCGTCGTCTGTCTTCTAGAGATATTGAACCGTTAACCCTGAAAACAAAAGGCACGTTCATACCAGAAGTGTTTATCATACTTCAATCTACTTGGTTTAACTATGTTTCCGTTCACACTTGCTAAAACCTGCGATTATAATTGGGTTCAGTAATAACAAGGGGTTCACATGCGTTCACACCTCCTAATAATAGTCGCCGAATATGATCCGATTATAAATTATGTCTGAAAAACCTCCAGGGGGTTGTGTAAAACCATTACGCAGCGAAATTCAACCAAGATGGCGGACAACTGGTGGCTGAAGAAGCCGAACGAAGCTGAACTTCTTATTAGTTTATGGGGAGATTTAGCAGTTCAGGAACAACTAAACACACAATGCACAACAAAAAGCCTATATGGAAGCAAATTAGTGGCAAAATGACCACAGAAGGTTATACTAAACGTGCTCAGTAGTGCAGACTCGAGATAAAAAGTACCGGAAAATTCGTGTTTTGAATGGCGAAACTGGAAAAAAACAGACACGAGTGCGCGTACTTCGAGGCTAGAGATCATAATCGAGAGATCATAATCTTATTAATGACAAACTAATATCTGGAACATAACAATTACCCAGGCAGTTAAAAGGCTAATGGCTAATAATTAACTCAAGCATAACACTCTTTGAAAGACTAGACTCTTTAATCCATAGTTAAAAGAAGGGAATGGTTAGGAAACCCACCAAACCTCAAAGGGGCTCGCGCGCTCTGATTGGCTATTCCGGAGGTCAATATATTTGCTATTCACCTCCGAGCGAAGCAGCGATCACCTTCCGCGAGTTTTTGACCATTTGACAGAAAATAAAATAACTATTTGGTGATGGCTATTCACTTGTGTGGTATATACTAAAACAATAGGCCCTTTGCAGCTAACAAATCACGTGGTTGTACTGGAGAGCAAAACAATATCTGACTTCATTTATTTACAGGCCTTGTACGAGATCGGTGTTGTTATTAGCAAAACCTGTTTGTAAATGCTATTTTCCACCTCCAATCGATTGCCGATCTTTCTAAAACTGCGTTTTTGAAGATAGTTTGCTCTCCAGTATTCATGGCAACGCCTTTCCCATGGGGATCACGAGCTCAATTCATTCGTAAATGAAGTATTATATCAGCACGTGACTGTTAGCTGCAAAGGGCCTATTATTCTCCTCAGTGTCGGTGAAAGTGGTGGATATTTACCTTCGGTAAATATACATCACTATTCACCTCCACTTCAGTGAATAATTAACTAACCGAGGTGGGGAGCGAGTAGCAGCTGACGTTTCGAGCCGCCTTTCGTCAGAGCAAAAAAAGAGCAAAAAAGTAGTGTAAGATACTCACGCGGGGTTTCCCTGGGGTAGATGCCTGTTTAGAGACTCTGTGCTAACCGCGTTACGGATTCTCTTACTGTATGCTACCACGGGCTCACTGCTCCTATTCCCGCGAATCACCGGCGTCACTATACCAACCGTAGCACCGTTAGGTGAGCTAGGGGTACTAGGCGTACTGGTGCTGCTGGGAACATTGGAGCCCAGGGCGGCCATGCGTCCCATACCCAGTAAGGCTCCACCTATCGCCGGTCCTCCGCCGCCACGAATGGATACGGGCTGGGAACTAACTTGCTGGCCCGCACGGATGGGCTTGGCTGTAAGAGGGATGAAAACACAAACTTTGATTATTTCGCAGAGATTTAAGAAATTCAGCGAAAGATTGGAAATCGATAAATCATTCGTAATGTTAGGAATAGTTGTTTTTAATGTTCTCGGGTTAAAGTCTACGGCTTGTGGGAAATAGCAACAGTAGCTAAGGAGGGCAGGCTTATTAGAGGTGCTTCGCCTATTCCATGACTCACCGATATGTGCCTGTGCGCTCTTCTTTGCTGCAGCCTGCTTCTGTCGCATGGTCTCTTTAATTCTCTCCACCTCCTTCTGGTATCGCGTGCGATCCCTTTGCGCACCCTGTTTAGCTTCCTTTAGCCCCTGTTCTAAGGATTTCACACGCTCTTGTGTTGCTCGCAGGCGTTTCTCTAGCTTTGGCAGCTCACACCTTAGATCAGCGTTGTCGCGAACCAGCTGCAAGAGAGACAAATACCTTCAAGCAACTTTCCAGACTGCCTTCGCTTGCGCCTTATAAACGAGCGCAAGGTTGGTTAGCTGAAAGGACGGTTTCAATGAAATGATTATATTTATGTATATTTTTATATAGGTTTTGTCTGAACACTAAAGAGTTCCAGAATACATTTATAGTGTAAATCAAACTTCGAAGATCTAGCCTTAATTGGTTCCGAGCCAATCAAATCTGACGACGTGGTTGAAGTCGTCGGCACGAATGAATTTGCTGTCCTTGATATTATTTTAACAAAGGTAAAGATATTCATTGATATCTATATGGATATACTCATATGCGCTTCACAGGGTTATTATTTGTCGAAATAACACAACTTCAAAAATAAAACACAAAGATAAGCGACACAATGTCAGTACGTAGGGTCAGTTTTATCTGTTTATTAGGTTCTAGGAGGTTCAATGGCCATTACAACAGAGCATGGTCGAACACAGCCACCAAGAAAATCACGCACATAAACTTGATAAACAACCAATCACGCGAATACAAAATATTATAAAACCATGAACGGTGAGTGCTTATAATTACAGTTACCATAATAGTATATATAGTAATACGGAAAGTACAACTCGTAACTCATCGAGTTGTTTGCCTTATAAGGTATTACTGTTCAGCACCATCTGGCACGTTATATTGATCAAGCGCATGGTTACAGTTCGGTGGGTTTGATACCTGTTCGCCGGCTGCAGAAGTTGGGCGACATTTATAATGGAAAAATCGAACTCAAACACTTGGCCTGCAGTAGTAGAAAGAACAGAGAAGATAATTCGTACTGAAGGTAGAGTATTCATACGTTTATAGCAAGGGAGTCAAAGAACATTCTTTCAATTAGTACAATCACGACTTAGGTTTAGTAGCTTCAACAGATTGTCTCGTCTTGAATGATTTGTTTCTCCTCAAAGGCAATACCTAAGATTAATATCATTAACAGACTGCCATCCTAAATCATCAGAATTCTGCCTAAGACTTCGGTTTTGAAGACTAAATTTCGCTACGATTTTCCGATAATCAGATTCTAAGCAACGGTGCGATGAAGATCAAAACCACGCAAGCATGAAATAAGATTAAGACCACACAGAGTTCTGCTCTTACTCGTTGCTTGTCATTCGTTTTCGCTTTTCGCAGTCAAAGAAGTCTGTTAGCAGGGAAAGTAGTTATTTAGTAAAACAGGTATTTAAGCGGCTTTCTTGCAGCCGTACTAGTACTAAGTAAATAATAATTATATTTCAGTTAATGAGCGCACGTGGAGAACATTGAATGGCCAATATCTTGGAATCGTGATTAATTCATTTGGCTTATAACTGGAAGTAAATGATAACAGTTAACAGTTTATTTAGCAAAGTACTAGTTCAATTGTTATCTCTTAGTTTATACTGAACATAATTGTAGAACTGAATATCAAGTACGCCAGCAAAGCTAAAGGTATACAAATACTTCGATTTGAAAATGACCCCTAAAAGGTACGCATAAATTGATAAAATAAATCATTCTAAACTCCTTAACGGTTTAACAGTACGACTCAGGTTGCGTAACACGACTCCCTAAAAGGTACGGCTACAGGAATGTTACCCCTAAATGGAGCGCCGCGCACCCCCCCCCCCCCCCCCCCCCCCTCCTCCCGGATACCAGTCTTGATATTACAATTTGCCATTCTTCACAATTAAATATGGGCATAATTTTTATCATAGCTCAAATGTTAGGCTGGAATCTAGATTTGCTTGAAAACAGCCAACGATTTTGCCTGGGGTGTTGTATAATCTGAAGAATCTGCATGAATCCTAGACGCAACTTTGACAACCAGAAAACAGAGTAGCTGAACAGACGTTTCTGGATGCTCGAGGGGAATAAAAATTGCTTACTGCTCCAAGACACACTTCTGATGAAGTTAGAAATAGGAAAACTAGTCTGAGAAGGCTTTGAAAACTTGATAAGAACTACATCTGTCCAGCATAGCATCTGGGTCAGCCGAGATCAAACTCAGATACACAAAAGCACAAATTAACAACATTTTATAAATACATGAATTAGAATAATAACACAGAAATTGTGTTTCTAAATAACGGCAATGCCATTTTTTTACAGTAAATAAAACTATAGAAAAATATAATAGAATTTGAAGAATGAAATGAAAAATAATTTCATGATAAGGTAAATTTTATGTTATCAGACAAAACCAGTTTTGTGATCAATCAGCGGTTAAATTTCCATTGAATAAGTATATTTATATCTTATTTCGAAAACGTATCATCTTTGGTTTCGTTTAACCTGAAAGTTCTGATAATTTCAGTTCCCTTCTCAAGCGTACTTGTAAGAAGTGTAGTTTGATACTTCTCTCTTGTATTCGTACAAGTAGTTCAGTATCTCTCTTTTGTAGCTGACGAGATACATTTGTTGTATTTTTGTGGTTGAATAGCTTACATAGCGATGACCAATTAAAATTGATTTTAGGTAAAGTGATTGGAAACATGGCTGGTGGAGTATCGATCCACCCCTTATTCAAAATTTGAACTAATTTTCGTGATTTGAAAAAGGCACTCAAGCTGGTTTGGGAACACGGGGAAAAATACGAATAAAAAACAATTTATATCTTGAAAATAGACCTAGGAATTATTCCAAATTAGAAACCACAAAACCACAAGCTTGATATATATATATACATCAAACGTATATATACAATATGCCCTTTGCAGGACCTGGTCACGTGACCTTTTTAGCCTGTCAATCAAAAAATAATTGGCGCCAGAACAACATGGATACCAGTAATGGAAAGAACAAGCCAAAATTAGTAATAAAAAAAAGCTGTTCAGCCTCATAAACATTGTTCAAAAACTCATGAATAATTAATGAGCATTTTGTCCAATCAGATGAAGCAAATCAGTCACGTGCATGCTCCTTTTACCTGATAAAATTTCATCATTCTAAAAGGCACGCGGAGGGATTTGAATTCTGTCCCAGGGGGAAACGGGGTTAATGATTGAGACATTGGAATTTCTATTGATGTTTCAGCTTTCTCATTGAATTGCTAATTAGAATGAACGTTTTATATAAAGAATACTAATGAACATTTATATAAAGTTTCATCCTAATTAAGAATTCAGTGATAAAAACCCAAAGATAGCAAAAAGTACACAGAACATAAGGTACCTAGATAATAGATTTTGCACTAAATTTACTAATATCAGCAGAGTACCGAGATACACAGATAATATTTTTTAAATTAAGTTATCCAACTACCATTACTTGTTTACCGAGCCACTGTTTGGTTCCAATTATTAAACCAAACTCAAAGCCGTAAAATAATAAAAACGTGCATTAAACTTACATATTTTGTGCCGGAGTCAAAAATTTAGAGTCTGCCGTCATGTCAGTCACATCGCTTTCCAAGTCTTGAACTTTATCGAGGTAAACCACGACACCAAATCCTTAAGTGCAGGTTCTTCTTGCATTGCAAAACGCCGCTTCAAACAACATAATATGGTCATTTCTTCATGTCATTCCCTTGAGATGTTCGTAATTGCAGGCGGTGATTACTCGAATACTTTGCGTTGTGAATACAAAGGTTCAATGGTTCATTAAGTAACCATTCCCTTGTGATGTGCGTCTTTCTTTCATTGCATTCTTAAAGCGTTTTCGAAGCCGTTTAAAACACTCACAGCACGTGTTTTATCAAGTCTTGATAAAATTCGTGTTTTAAACAGTACTTAAATTATAGAGTTTTCAAAAATGTGCCATTCCTTCAGTTCTAAATCTTGGGCTTTTTTTTACTAATTTTGGATTGCTCTTTCCATTTCTGGCATCCATGTTGTTCTAGCGCCAATTTTTTTTTGACTGACAGGCTAAAAAGGTTACGTGACCAGGTCCTGCAAAGGGCCTATTATAAACCAAGATATCAAACAATAACATATCTCGCCGTCATTTTTATGTCATAAGAATAAAACTATAAATAGACAAACCAAAGTAAGGTTATCGAACAAACATGAAAACATTCTTCTACAATTTTTTTGTAAGATTTTTGATACGAACAACAATCTGTCATCAAGTCTTGTCGATAGCCAACCCTTTGACGGCGTTCCTCACATATTTCACATAACTCCTGTGGTGTTTTTAAAAAAACTGTTGCTATTTCTCTCAACGCTTGCTAAGATTTTCTGATAGTTATGTAGAGGTATAACATTCAAGTCCCAAGAAGCGAAAATGTATTAAAATAATGCATGCTTGTTAGGCCAAATTATTAAACTTAAGGCTTGGACGGTTCATCCAAAATTAAAGTTTTTTCTGTATTTCTGTGTAAATTCTGTATTTAAAGAAAATAAAGTCAACATCTTGTGAAACAATGTGTCACCGTGTTGGGAAAGCTGTCGACGGCTTGTTGCGAAACAGCTGTCGAAAGAAATTTAAGGGGTTTCGTCACTATCTAGGCATGCGCACTAGGCTAGAGCTGTGAATTTTGGGATGACCTGAATGCAAAATCTGACCAAAAAAATCGAAGGGCCTCTATCAGTACCACGCACCCTAGATGAACATGCATTAAACTATCCTCCGTCATAGCAGTTTGAAGTGACCATCACCAGGCAGCACTTTCACTGAATAGGAAAACAACCCAAAATAACTACGTTTCTTTACTGCGTTCTTATTGTTTCCAGCCCATCCCAGGTTTTGCGAGTTAGCGGCAGCGTTCTGTATACGAATCTACACATGCGCTTTGCAGTGGAATATTTATCATCATTCGTGCAAGGGAGTGTCTCATTGTACAATTCAATAGAAATGGCCTTTATTGGAACTAACAAAACCAATACATATTCTCACGAAGACTTTAATATTTATCATAAGTACTAACACCTGATCGATATAAATGTCCTTTGCTATTCTGTATGTATATTCTATATCACCTTCAGTTCGTATTTAATTACTTTTTGAGATTTCATATCTTTGTAGTAAGGGGCGACGAGATATGAAGGTCCCAACATATGTGAAACACACGGCCAGTACGTGTAGAAACTATCGACCTTGACGTATACGTAGTTTTTCATAACTGATGTCTTCTAACGGTTTCCTCTTCAGGACTTCGATTTTTGGGGTCTGTTACATCACTCCAATGACAACATTTGTTAGCGACACATCAAAACTTGAGGTGATGGAGGACAGTTGACAACAAAAATCTCCAGAAGAGAAAGAAGTGCATTGTCTCACATCCTCATCGATGTTTGACGATTATTCATTAATCAAGTGAAAAATTAAATGTTTTAATGGTTCAAAGATTATTCCTATAAGATAAAACTTGTTTCTTTTGTGCCCATTTCAGGCCTAAATCAGTCTGGCCACCTGTGGGGTATCAGGTCCCCTTGTTACAAGGCAATTAGTTCTCGGCCAGTGCTTTTGCGTGTCTGCTGCTGATTTCCTGTCGTATTTTCATTACCATCTTTAGTATCTTGCCCTGTGGGGACAATACACAGACGCAAGTAAAACATGCTACTCAACACTACGTTAGATCAAGATTTGTTTGTTTGCATAACAGACTTGAGAAGGTTGCAATCGGAATCCACCACCTTCCTTGACAATAACTTCGGTAAAATGCTTGCTGACGCTGTGGTAGTCCAAAGGATCTTTCTCTGAACATTTAACAAAACAAGTCAGTCGACCGGTTAACGCTCACAGCGAGGTGAGGGTCTTATCTGGACTATAATTAACTCTGATCTCATTCGTACGCCAGACTAGCTATAATGCCACCGCCCCTTTCTGAACAGGTTCCCAAAAACACAACAATTATGGAATCGTGATACGTATTCATCAACAACTGTCCACCAAACCATGCAACCCCATTACAATTACAGGGTTTGAAAAACTGTATTGAAATAATCGAATAATTCCCATTCACATTACCACTGTAACACGACCGCCCGCAAGCTTTCTGTCAAACTACACGCCCGCCAGGCCTTCTAGAGTCCAGGCTTACTCGAGTCCAGGCTTACTCGAGTCCAGGCTTACTCGAGTCCAGGCTTACTCGAGTCCAGGCTTACTCGAGTCCAGGCCTACTCGAGTCCAGGCTTACTCGAGTCCAGGCATACTAGTGTCCAGGCCTACTCAAAACACACTGCATTCGCATGTAAATGATACTTTGAGAAAATGTGCCGCTGCACATAACACAAGAAAAAATTACAAGACGAGCCTACATACTGAATGTTGTACAGAGTGTTTCCTATTGTTACACACGCTTACTTACTTCGATGTTTCGACGTGAATATTTTAATCAAAATGCAATCTTGCATAGTTGACATACATACCATCGATTTTAACCTTCCGTCATTAAAACAAATTAAGCACAGCGCGTTCCACGACCTGCACACATCATCGCAGCCAGAACTTCACAAACATTGATTGATTTTGATGCTCAGTTTTCACCAGTGAGCAGTGCAGTATCGTACACCGCGGTAAAACGTTATGCTCCGCTGGCCGAAAGAATGAAGGCTCTGAGGTTCAAATACGAGTTTCCGAGGGCTTCAACTTTTTAAGTAATTATTTCATAACTTAGTAAACTCACAGTGAATTATAAATGAAGAAAAACGTAAACGTGTTAAAATCTTAGACTTAGCTTTCAAGTAGTTTTATTGTTTTTGGCGAAATATTTCACATTACGTACCTAAAATTAGAAACAGGGCGATTGCCTTTGTTTTCTTTCAGTTTGAGCGGGAAACTGGACGGACGCGCGCGCGGCTCATCAAAAGCGCATGCGCGTAGCGTATTGCCGCGTGTTCGCAGTACCGTTAAAGTGCCAATAACCCCCAAAAAAATATTTTTGACGTCTATTCTGTATAGCGACCTGACAAAGAATTCGAAAAAATAAAAAGTGAAAAAACTAAACTTCGACGATTTTACTGGCGTCAAAGTTAGCGAAAACATCCGTTTTGGGCTTCCTGTTTCCAGTTGGAAGTCAGCGCGAGTCTTGGTGAGGGCCTGGAATTATGACGTCAATCGGGCGCATTTTACTACAACTACCAGAATCCTTTGCACGGTTTCTTTTGTTCCTTTAATTTAGACTATTGTCTTGGTATTCTCAAAGGAGTTGGAAAATCTGAATAAGAAAAAGAATTCAAAAAGGAAAAACGTCCTATTATAGTCTAATCAATAGGAAATAAACTCCATCACAAGAAAGAGCACAACGAAATTAGTAAATTTACCAAGTTTGGTGATATTTCATTGGATATTTATCATGTGGTGAGCTTGCAAGAGTCGCAGAAATAAGAGACGTTTGTATGGGATTGAACGAACGCCTGACTACATACACGTCACAGGCCACTGGTCTCCAGGCTCCCAAAGGGAATTGAAAACTGACGGCCACTGTTGAGTTTTAGCCTCCTATTTTTGCCTTAAGTTCTAAATAATGGTTTAAAGTTTCAATTTCAAAAAAATAATTTTTGGGGTTATAGGCACTTTAATATACAACTACGTATAATCAAATCGCCCATACCTGCTTGTGCACTTTTGTAAGCTGATCTAAGTTGTTCTCTAAAAAAGCAATCTTCTGTTTCTGGGCTTGACTTCCTCCATTGTCTTCAGCTTCACTATCACTGGCGGTCTGAAACACGTGGATCAGTTAGTCACTCAAAAAAGCAAAAAAAAGATCTAAGCAACATCTAACGTCTGTTACTCTTGACAGTCTAAGAAGCCTTGGTATAACAGTCTTAGTATGTGAGGGGCGATAGAATGTTCTACATGACGGCAAAGGTAAAACCATTTGAGAAAAAAATCCTCTAGCAAAAGCCTCAAGAGTTGGTCTGGTCAGCAGCCCTCCCTTACTCGGTCATTTTATACACAGGATCCCGCACATCAACGACTGATTGCACAACAGTTCCACTCACCACTTTAAGACGAGCCTGCAAGTCTCTCACGAAGAGCTGACGAAGCTTGTACAGAGTAGCGAGCTCTTTCGCCTGCGAAACAATGACATGTAAAGTTTAGGCTGATACAGAGTTACGCCCTGTTAACGGATATCTCTAAATTCTTCATTTGCATCGACGCCATGTTGGTGGACGTTAACTAAATATTCCTCGTTAGCTTCTCTCGTTTACTTCCACCAACATGGCTGCGCTGCCACGTCTTTATCATTTGAGTCTCTGGATTTATTTCTGGGGCAAAACAGAAGTGGTGGATGCATGTAAAACTGCGTTTACACTAAGGGAAACGTGTTACGTTTTACACGTAGTCTAAGTTTTTATCTCTCACATGGTTTGGAGTAACATCGGCCTTCCTAAAAGGGGAATGGCGGACAGTTTGAACTGGTCCCGAGCTTCCGTTTGCTTTCACATGAGTTTACTGTTCTTAGCTTTCCGTAAAATCCTCAAAGATTCAAATAACAAAAAGATCCGTCAGCCATTTCCCTTGATCTAACAAGAAAAGCTAACAATGAAGTTTTTGTTTACGCCAATCAAATTAATGGCGTCGGTGAAAGCGAGTAGGATGAAGTAAGATGCAGTTCGAAGGTAGCTTCCTCTTTCCCAGTAGACAATCCGTTATAGTTTCTAAAGACTGAAGAGAACACAAATGTCGCACATACCACAGTCTCCTCTAGACCTTGCAGATCCTTTCTGGCTTGTTCTCTCTTCTCTGCCTGTACGCTGTCGGGAGAAAACAAGAATAGTGTTATACAGGAGGATAACAAAAAGCGACAGGTGAGGTGCATGTTGGGGTGCATGTGTCTGATCCTAGAGCATACGAAAAACAATTTCGACCAACTTACTTCATGTCACTTAGTCTCTCGGCCTTCTCAGTTAACTCTTTCTTCAGCTTCTCGAACTCATTCTGCAAAGAAATCACACAAAAATGTTCAACTTATATTCCGTAATTAGCATCGTCCAATAATATAACTATATTTATGCCAGTGCACCGGCTTCCTCTTGGCTAAAACCAAGTGGTGAACTCTTAACCTCTCTAAATATATATATGAATCCCTCCCTACTCCCCTGAAAATAATCCAGACCGACAGCTTACTTGATTTGCGCGAAATTCTAAGCCTGTACCAAAACGTGTTAGCGTTAGCACACTTTGTACGGTGTTACGGGGGGAGGAGGGAAGGGGATATGATTGGCACGATTCGTGCGGCAAAATGTACTTGCCCGGGCTTTTACCGGGAAAAAAGGGGGGGGGGGGGGGATGTGAGATGGCTAGTAGCAGCCTACCCTTCAAATAAAACATCCCAACAATATGCCTGTGATGCAAAGGAAAAACTAGTTCCTTCCATGGGATGGAAATGTCTTGGAAAATA
Source organism: Actinernus sp. WN-2022 (assembly GCA_030867875.1). Taxonomy (NCBI): domain Eukaryota; kingdom Metazoa; phylum Cnidaria; class Anthozoa; order Actiniaria; family Actinernidae; genus Actinernus; species Actinernus sp. WN-2022. Next base: position 175,912,596 of record JAOWCC010000577.1, on the reverse strand, counting down.
GAGTTTCTGACAACATTTCCAAGGTATTTTCAACATATTTCCATCCGTTGGAAGTGTGCAAAACCATGGAAATTCGAGACTACTTGCAGTCCTTTCTTTGGCGAAAAACCAGAGGAATATCAGAGCTAAAGTTGCTGTGTTATGGTAGCCGCGTGAGAGCTGGGCCAAGCGCCAGTTACTAATTAGTCGTTGACCACATTGGGGGCTTAACTTCCAACAAACTCTATCCCATGGAAGAGATGCAGTTTTTCGGCCTGGGCATCAACATGTCTATCACCTTCAAGTGTCTATTACAGTGATGGTATAAACTATAGTCATACCTTCAGTTGTTCTGCATGAAGATCCTTCTTCTGATTGGTCCTGTGCACCAATATCAGTAACAACAATGAGCATATTTTATAATATACTACAGATCACGACATTGCAGGATTCTCTCATTTGTTTTCGAAATGGTGCGCTAAAACTATAATCGAGGGCCCTAAGAGCGCGCAAAGCAGAAAAACTAGCTGTTACGATTAGTTATTAAAGGAAAAATGGTAAAATAAGTTGTAAAATCGGATTAAAATCTCTTCGATTGCCATAATGGAAATCCTTTATAATATACTCAACAAAATATCTGGATTCTGATTGGTCAATAACGAGTGCATAAAAAGGTTTTTAAGTGCACAGTTGCACGCTCTCAGCAAATGTTTGCTCAGTATATTATAAACAAAAAATCGCATTAACTGCTCGTACTATATATACATGTATTTGCCATAAGGCTCGTGCAATTATCAGATCACGCATAGCACTCGCGTTCATACGATTTCCTCCACATAATGACCACTATATGTCTTCGTGGTCCTTGGACCCAGGCTACAAACGTCTGGCGAGAATACTGTATGACGTCACTGTTAGTATCGAGAAATAAACTTCAACGTCATTCAAAGTACTGTCTATAATGAGATGGGAATCTTGTTTCTCTTCACATAAAATGTCCAACTGCCAATTCACATAAAGCCATTGCATAAATGGCGTCCAATTTAAATAGGTATTGTCCTGGACACTTGAGCCTCGTGTTCACGTTGCCATACAACAGCGTTTCCACATGAATGTGAGGCTAAAGACTACTAAACAATGATTGTTAAAATTGGACGCCGTTTATGCAATGGGGCTATAACGAAACTGAAGTAAAAAGAACATCTTACTCTTTGAGCTGGTAGATAGTGCGATGCTGCGAGTCGATCTCGTCCCTGAGATTTGTGAGTTGTTTTTGATGCGCTTCCCGATGGCTTTCCATCTGCTCCTCCAGAGCGGACTATAAATATAAACAAGTGAGGTATATGAGCTGCGGTAATCATAGCAATCAATACACTTCATGGGTCACTCTCTTAAACCTAGCCTGATTTTTCAGACGGTCCGATGTGGGAGGGGGAGGAATTGAACGGACGACCTCGGAACGTTTGAAAAATCAGGCCATCTTAACCCGGATTGCTAGAAGAAACGTAGACTTCCCACAAGTCGACCACAATATTTGTTTGGGGTGAGCGAAGCGAGTTTTTTTATTATCCTTATACCTGGCGAGAGCAGAGGGAAGCCAGTGTTTACGCGAGGACGTCGGAGTGGTCGACTTGCTTCCTTTGCATGTGGGGGGATTCAATCTAAAGACTTAATAATTAATGATTGACAGGTGTGCACTAAAGCTGTTTTGACCCGGCGCGAAACAAGGATGAAAAGTTCCTCGTCCAGCGAGTCAGCGACAACCCAAATCGCAAAAGAGCGGACGGAGGACTTTGACAAAGTCTAGGACAAACGGGAATGCCGTATTGGTTCACTTGTTCTTGTTCACACTACCCTCAGCTGCTAGTTAGGTTATTGTACTGATCCATTTCTGTTGAGCACTAGCCTGTAAGCAGTCCCAACTTTCCCCTCCGTTGATAGTGGAGCGAGCGAAGACTTATATTGAACTTCGGGCGCTAGAAGTCTAGTTGAGCTACTAGTACAAAAAAAAACAGCTTAAAGGGGCACTTTCAATCCCCAAACGAAGAACTTTCTCGTGACAAAAATAACTACTCAGATTAACAGAGTTGCTTTCTAGAGATACTGGAGAAAATCTGAGACAATTTTGATGAAGGATGACAAAGATGCGAGTGGATGAAAAATACTGCTATAAAGAGAACTTTAGAGCAACTTGAAATCGGTTCACTGTAACTGAAATCAGGTTTCTTGAATAAGCTTTTGTATAATCTTGGCCATCCTCTATCGAAAAAGTTTGAATAAAAACATTAGGACATGCATTCACATGGTACTGATTTCTCTTCTATCTCAGGGTGTTATTTTTGTAGTTTTGTTTTAAAGAAACTTGAAGATTCCATTCGATTGACAGGATTGTAGAACTTGCTATATGGTAAACAGGTATGAGTGAAGAAAATAATACAATACCGCTGTTTCTTATTAGCAAAGAAAAACTACGGAAGCCACTTCAATGTCTCATCGCGACCGTATGTAACTATTGTCTGCAGTTAAACAGCGCGCTTGGAGTTATTTCTCTCTATTTCCATTTCATCATTTCTTCTAAGTGTATGTATAGTGTGTGGAAAGTAAATTACAACAGTTTAGTTGTGCAACTCATGATTACAGCCAAATAAGTCCCGATAAAAAAGGAAAAGGAAGCACTTTGAATGTCTGATCTGAAGTGTCGCGTTACAAATTAGGCCATCCCAATAAATGTTTCGTTTACTATCGCCCGACCGACCCATTTTTTTGGGAAATCCAAACAAAATGCAAGGTTTGAGACCGACCCAATTTTTTGGAAAACGTAAAAATAAGTTTGAAGAATATTTATTTTAAACTACACCACTTTTCCGAGCTCTCTACGTATTAGTTTCTTGACTTCCTCGTGTAAATTGTCAATCCACAACTAGTATAGAGGAAGAAAGTAGTCGTAGTTAGCGCAAACAATGCAGATTCCACCTCGTGTAATGTCGCATGACGATCAGATGCCTGCAAAGCAGTGTGGTAAAAGAAGACAATAGAAGTGATGCATTGTGGTAAAAAAAAGAAATCGAGATTTGGACCCGCTTACAGATTAGAACTGCTGCCTTGCTCGCTCGCTTCAGGCTCGCTCGCTGTGGCAGCAACAAGACTTCATTCATTACCTCTGTTCTCATGCCTTTGAGTTGGCAAAATACCAGCATCTAGAGGGTCGTTTAATATCCTGTAAGTTCTTGAAACAGCGGGGTTTTGCATACTTTCCAATAACGACAGGGTCTTCTTTTTCTCCAGCAGCGTTAACGAAAAATGCCCATGTAGTTCTCTGTTTTGCTTGCTTTCCACCACCTTTTCATTTAGGCTTGTCTCGGGCAATGCTCGCCAAAAGCTCCCTGTCTCGTCCATATTCCACACGTCTTCAGGCTCCATCCTCTTGTGATTTCTCTAACTCGTTCATTCCAGCTTTGACCAGGTTGTGTATGTTGTGCTGTTTCTTGAACGATTCTAGCCACCCATTAGAAACAGCAAAGTCACTGATGCCCAATTTCTCTGCAATAATTAAAGCTTCCTCTTGAAGCATTGTTCCTGAAACGGGAATGTTTGAGTTCCTGCAGATGACATACCAGTCCCTAAGTGCCTCATTGACGGCATTCGAGTACTTCCCAGAGCGGACCCTTTTATGTCGATTTGACTGTGAATAGGCAATATTCGTATTCTCACGGACGAGCTGGAACGAGCACTCAATGGAGGCTCATGCGGGGGAATCTTTTCTAATGCTAAATAGTTTTTAGCGAATTCCCCCGCACGAGCCTCCATTGAGTGTTCGTTCCAGCTCGTCCGTGAGAATACGAATATTGCCTATTGCTTTCATATAATGCCAGTATTTCCTTTGTTTCTTTCAAGATTTTATGCGCTTGTGTTCTTCCGATGCCAAATTTTCCAGCAATTTTGCGATATCCCTCTTTCGGGTGATCTTTGGCGTAATTTATCATCTCAACTCTCTGCCGTAGGCTCATGCATTGCCGCTTTGCTGGAACTGTTTTTTTCTTACCACCGTGACTTTTCATTTTAGATGTGCTTAGCTTTACCCCGTTTCGTCTGGTGTGAGGGACCTTCGTACGCCTGACTTCAGATTTTTCTGTCGCAGTATTTTTGTCGCCAGTGTTACACGTCAAGACCGCTTCATTTCTATTGGAGCGGCTTATGATACCAACACTTGCTTTTCTTGAGGTGATAATGCGAAACGACAAGATTGTCCCGCTGGTCTCAGTGCGCATTTTTCTCGCTCGCTTCACCTTTTCCTCTCCCACGGTTTAGGGTTTAGCTGTCTTGTCCATCGAATTCTGGAAAGGCCATCATTAAAGGGCAGCGTGTAAACAGAGGCGGTGGCTATGGTCTAGAAGTGCCTTGTGAGTATCATTTTCAAGGGGACAACTTCTCGTGTAACTGGCTAAAGGAGAAATTAACGAAAGAAGAATTCGACGTGCAATGCTGACAAGACTTTTGACCACAAACTACAAACATTAATTTCCGGTGATTTAATGATTTGTGAAAATAAACACGGAATTCAATTACATTTACGTGGTTTCCTTTTACAAAGTGACCGTTTAATACAGGTAAAGACAATAAAAGCAGCTCGTTGGGACCAGGTGACCGCTTAATAAAGGTCAAAATTACAGTAATTGAGGGAAGTAATTTTCGGGACTTTGACAACTGACCGCTTAATAGAGGGTGACCGCTTAATACGGTGCCGCTTAATACTGTAAACAGATTTCCATTGCGATCAGATATGACTTTCTCAGCGATGAACATTTCAGTTGATTTCTGCAAAGTCCCTTCTAGCATTTGGCGGGCCCAATTGATCGAATTAGCCTGTACATTTGATAAGAGCATGAAAAGTAATTGAAACCAAAACCAAACCAAAACCAAAATATTAAAAAATTCTAAAAGCCTGACATTTCACTTTAAAACAATGTCACAGCGAAATATGGCCGCGAAAGATTGGTACAAAAGATATGGCGTAAACGAATTTGATTTTGTAATAAACAACTCGAGTTAATATAAACAAATTAATAAGATTATAGCAGCGATTCGCTTTAATCGTTAGCACTGGTGAGAATCAAGTGTCGCTCACTTTGTCACCGACAGCGCGGGATTACAGATCGATTAGGGTCGCAGGAAACTCAACTTATTTTTAATACATTCTAAATTACTGAAGCGTCTGGCATATATAACGGTACACAAACAAGTATCTATTCTAGCTAGCAAATAAATCAAAATAAATTGAAGTTCCTTTCTTTATGAACACTTCTTCGATTTGCGAAAACACGGTTATCAGTTTATGACCAAGAGTGTAGTCAAATGAGTAAGTAAACTAAAATAATATTAACTGGAAATAATGGGATGTGGCTAACAGTGTAGCCTACAGCAAAGAAGTTCTATTCTTAGTTAAGGAAGTTAATACTACAGAACATAAGGCAACAAAATCGAACGATCTTAATATCGAAAATCGCTTAGGTGAAAACAGGACGTGTTTGAAGGATTTTTGTAGCAACAACCGGCCTCAATAGGATATAGAAAAACTGTTACGCCGATCATTAATCAAAATATAATGAAATGTTCTGTAAACTATGGTTAAAGACTTGCTGAAATAGGCAAAATTGAAAAAGTTCGGCGTTTTAAGATTATATTTGGCGCTTACATCAGCTAGCAATTGAACCCGTTTAATATTTAAGTAATGTGGAGATTTCTTGAGTAAAAAAATCACCTTTTTTGGAACTGAAAACTCAAGATAAGACAAACCAGCCATTTTAATACTAACCCGAGGTGCCGCGTTGCTCAATACTTCGCCGATGACATCATTGAGTGAATCAATCACTTCCATGATAGAATAACCGCTAGAGTCGCTCATCTTCAGGTCTCGACCAAAATCTACTGAATCTTTCATCTTCTTGCCCATCCCAGCGATAATATTTTTACATTAACATCTTTAAAGCAGTGCATAGCTGGCGATAAGAGTATTTTTCGGTCGGGTTGCTCTCTTTTATAAGCATTACTGCTTCGTGTGAAGTTTCCCATACGATTTGAATTATACTGTCTAGCTGAGGAAAAGCCACATTAAATGTCATGATTTACAATGCAAATGAGTTCAAATCCTCAGAGGTGTAGGGTCCACAACATAACTCCAAAGTCAACTAGAATTAGATCTGCTAGAAATAAAGCCTTTTCATTCGTTCGCTGACACTACCTCAGATATTTCAGTTTTTCAATATATATGTTTTCATTGCATCACGAGAGTAGAGCAGGCTTCTTGTATTGACTTCTCGTGCAGTGAATCCCAAGAGAAACATAAATCTCAAACGAATTGAAGAATAACTGCGACTTTAATCCTGACGTTAATAATTAAAATCGTCTATGACCTATAGATGGCTAGAATACAAAAAAATCAAAAACGTCATGTGTTGAGAAAAAAGGCTTTCGGACCTTTTGAATAACATATGTCGGATTTTAGTGCGACAGTATTAAACAATGTACTAGCGTAAACATTGTTTCTGTGTAACCTTGGTTCTGTTTGATTTACGAGTTTTGTTTTATTGGCGGTCCCCTCAGGATAAAGTTCCCTCCAAACATAGTTTACTCTACTACTACAAATGTTTTTTTGTAAACATTCAAACCGCTAAGATATAAATAATCTCAGGACGACTGTAATACAATGACTGAGAAATCAGATTAGCGAGATAAAATATACAGCCCTCTCAAACGTTTATATTCTCCGCACAGTTTGATTGCAGAATATAAGAATTCTGCTTTAATTTTCTCAACGTTTGAACTTTGAAAACCTACTTTGGCATCAAAACCGGAGAAAACGGAGAGATTAAAGGCGTCTACCTCCTGAAGTGCCAAAACACTGGATGTTTTCTCGATTATAGAAGTTTTAAAGGCTACATTAGAAAGAACATTTACTGTTGTGTTAATTAAATAAGCCGATGTTCTGCTCAAATGCAATACACATGTCAATGGGAGGTGGAAGGAAGCAAATTCCCGCCAAAACAAAGGCGGGAAGCACGAACGCGTGCAGCAAAAAGACAAACTTTATTTGAATGGAAAATTTCTTTAAGGAGGACTAGCTTGCGTGCTTTGGCCATCCTTGCTTTTTCCGTTCCTTAGCGCTAAGGTTTCTTGAAGTTTGGACGGTCGGTCGTCCAAAAAAAGGCTGTCCAGACTGGAAGGACAAAATTCAGCCATTTGAAAGAACCATGCAGTGCGACTGATCTTTCAACAGTTTGCGTCGTTCTCTTTCGCTTTATATTCCTGGGTTTTTTTGGTTCGAAAAGCCAATATCTTGGGTCGGTCGGACGGAAACCAATAAGGATAGCCTTTCTTTCAAATAAAATATAAAACAACATTTAAAGCTAGGCATAAGCCTTAATTTAGAATATATATTTTCAAAGAATTACTTTTCCCGCCGACTTGAGTGTTCGTATTGATTTCTCGGTCTCGACTGCCCTGAATGTATACATAAGCTGGCCATCTATGATTGAATCCGGCGCTTTTAATGTAACACATCGAATGGATAGGAAGGAACAGCTGGTTTTTGAGAAATATAAATACCACCCATTTTGAAGTTCACAGGCAATATAATAATTGTCTGGCCAGTTTTTGAAACCTAATTACGATATTCACTAAGGGCGGGCGGATATTGTCCACAACGATGTTAAGAGTTAAGCTAAACGCTCTTGTAGTTCCCAGGTGAACGGAATACGCGCGAAGTAGGCACTTTTTCATGTACATGCTTTTTCATGTGTGAAGTCTCCCCCCGGGGAGGGGTACTTACATGAAAAATGGGTATGTATGTGAGGCCAAGAGGCTCAAACCCTGACCCTGTTTGACCCAATCCGAGCTCCAAAACCCTGATTGCCCCCTTTTTGGGAAAAAAAACCCTGATTGCCCCTTCTTTAAATTGTTTTCAAAACACGGTCGGATATATATCCTGGCCGGTATACCGCGTACCGGGATTTCATGCAAAATACGGAACATTTCACTGAAGTCGGGACGTGGCATTGGGTAAACAAATCAGCAGATGAAGTACATAGATAAAATTAGCGGCGTCACGATGTATGGGAACCTCAGTGCTTGCATGTGGGCAGGCGATAAAAATGCGGCAACAGAAGGTCTTTTTTTTTTTACATAATAGCTAAAAAAATGAACTGCCTAAAAAATACTGAACCCCGACCCTGACTGCACCCAAATTATACTCAAATCCTGACCCTTATCTGCCCAAATCAGGTCAAAGCCCTGACCCTACCTGCCCAAACTGAGCTCAAAACCCTGACCCACCCGGGCGGCACCTACATAATACGTCACAAACAGGAGTACCCCCCCGGGGAAGGCTCCACACTAGCGGTCGCCATTTTGGAATGAAAGTGACGAGTGGCAGTTTGCTAATATTTTCCGTTTTGGTTAACCACCCGAATAAGTCTGCTAAGGGTTGCTCTTTGATGCTTGAGTACCAACTTAAAATACTCAGACAAAATGACATTCTCTCGTAAAAAGCCTCACAAACATGTCGCTTTTCATTCTTCATTCAATAGTGAGTGATCATTCTTCCAAGAGATTCAGCTTGGGGGATCCGCAGGCATACCTACCACAGGGAGCCCATAATCTGATTTCTTCAAAAAATAGAGATGCCTGCGGAGGAGGCTAGGATTTGAGAAGAAATATTTTTTTTCGAACGTACATGTATCAAAGCTAAAAAACTTGAAATTTTCATCAAATCTTACATTTTAAGAGATTTAAAGCACAGTCAACTCCAAAAACAACAACCTTTTCGAGAAATTGTCTGTAAGGATGACAGGGCGGCGTTTAATTATGTTTCGAGTACAATTAATATTATATTTCACCCCCTACGGAACAAGGCAATTAACCAATCAATCAATTCGTTTTTCTGACACGCCACTGTCCGCTGGCCAATAGGCCCTTTGCAGCTAACAAATCACGTGGTTGTACTGGAGAGCAAAAAATATCTTATTTCATTTATTTAAAGGCCTTGTACGAGATCGGTATTGTTATTAGCCAAACCTGTTTGTAAATGCTATTTTCCACCTCCAATCGATTGTCGATCTTTCTAAAACTGCGTTTTTAAAGATAGCTTGCTCTCCAGTATTCATGGCAACGCCTTTCCCATGGGGATCACGAGCTCAATTCATTCGTTAATGAAGTATTATATCAGCACGTGACTGTAAGCTGCAAAGGGCCTATTGACCGATTTACCTTGTACAATTGTTGTGCCAATTCAGTTCACGTGACAGCTCTCCATATGATTCAGTGTTTTGTTTTCAATTGAAGGGATGCGCGCAATAAGGGAGTAAGTGGCTTTTGATCACATTCTAAATTCTCATTCAAATTCTTTGTTTTCTTAGGGAGAATTAGAACGTGATCAGGAGTTACTTAAGCCCTTATTGCACACAGCCCTTCAATTAGAGAAATTGATACATTTCCTCTTGGGATACAGAAAAACCATTACTCAAGGGAAAAGTCAGGTGACCTGAATGTACAAGCTAAATCGGGCAATAATAGCCTTCCGCAGGCATCTCTATCAGATTCTATCAGATTAAAAAAATCGTGAATTGGGTTACCTGTGACTCCTTGACTCTACAGGGAGCCCATAATCTCATTTCCTCAAAAATTAGAGATGCCTGCGGAGGAGGCTAGGTCAATAAGCCTTTTGCAGGAAACAATCAGGTGCTGATATAATACTTCGTTAACGAATCAATCAATCAATCAATAATCTTTATTTAAACACGATAGTATTTAAGCGTTGCCGCTTGTGGGGTCGTGTGTAAAAAGCTTAATTATCTAACTAACTAATTATCTAACTACGTTAAAAAACTACTATGGTATTAAATTATTCTATGTTGTTAAAATTCTAATATAATGAACTGAACTCGTGATCCCCGTGCAAAGGCGTTGCCATGGATGCTGGAGAGGAAGCTATCTTTAAAAACGCTGTTTTAGAAAGATCGACAATCGATTGGAGGTAGAAAATAGCATTTACAAACAGGTTTCGCTAATAACAATACCGATCTCGTACAAGTGCCTTGAAATATATGAATTACGACAGGAGCCCATTAGCAGGAGCGAGCGTCCATCTGCAATACGCTGCTGGTAATGGGCCTTGAAATATATGAATTACGACAGGAGCCCATTAGCAGGAGCGAGCGTCCATCTGCAATACGCTGCTGGTAATGGGCCTTGAAATATATGAATTACGACAGGAGCCCATTAGCAGGAGCGAGCGTCCATCTGCAATACGCTGCTGGTAATGGGCCTTGAAATATATGAATTACGACAGGAGCCCATTAGCAGGAGCGAGCGTCCATCTGCAATACGCTGCTGGTAATGGGCCTTGAAATATATGAATTACGACAGGAGCCCATTAGCAGGAGCGAGCGTCCATCTGCAATACGCTGCTGGTAATGGGCCTTGAAATATATGAATTACGACAGGAGCCCATTAGCAGGAGCGAGCGTCCATCTGCAATACGCTGCTGGTAATGGGCCTTGAAATATATGAATTACGACAGGAGCCCATTAGCAGGAGCGAGCGTCCATCTGCAATACGCTGCTGGTAATGGGCCTTGAAATATATGAATTACGACAGGAGCCCATTAGCAGGAGCGAGCGTCCATCTGCAATACGCTGCTGGTAATGGGCCTTGAAATATATGAATTACGACAGGAGCCCATTAGCAGGAGCGAGCGTCCATCTGCAATACGCTGCTGGTAATGGGCCTTGAAATATATGAATTACGACAGGAGCCCATTAGCAGGAGCGAGCGTCCATCTGCAATACGCTGCTGGTAATGGCCTCCTCATTACGATTGTTTTGCCACCCAGTACAAACACGTGATTGCATTCCTGCAAAAAGCCAATTGATTTCGTTTCTCATGTTTTCTCTTGCCAAACAGAAACGAAAACTACACAGACAAGATAAAAGAACGAACGAATCTCGAATTAATGCAGTAAAACTGTTCAGTTTTCTTACCGCCAATTGGGTGGCATCCTCTAGCATACCCTCGTGCTCCTGTTCTTTGTTTTTGAGTGCCAGTGCGTGCATTTGGGCTGCAAGGGAAGAAAGAAATGGAAAGATCAGTTCTCTGAATTTCTAACGAGACCTGAAACAACCATAGCGGCTGATCAAAGTCAGGACCCGGCCGAGTTCTCAGTTAGAAATCTCACCTGCATTTCATATCACTCTGAAAAGCTCAGAATAAGATTCATATCGTTAGAAGTCTAGCTTTGTTAAAATAAAACTTTTCCAGGCCCTGGCCGTAGTTTGTACTTGTCAATCGTTTATAGACCAGTTTACGGTTCATGTCTTGTGTTTCAACTGCCACCATATCTAACATCTGCCTGCCTGCCCACCATATAAACAAAGGATTTGTACAACTGCGCATGCGCCGTAAACTGGTCTGTTGCACTAACTAGTATACCTGACAGGTAGTGAATGCTGCTACACTCAGTTAAGGAAGTGTATTATAAGAGAACCTACAGTAGCACTTTGGCAGGAAAAATAGATTACTGGGTGATAAAAATGCCAAGGTGTTAGATGAATATATTTTGTAGTTTTGGGACTATCGTGCAACTGAATCCTGTTTGAGCTGTGGTGTGTAACTCAAACGTTGTCGCGATTTATTTTAATTTTGTTCCGACATATCAACGATCTCCCGGTAAATTCCCTGAGCCTACCAATTCCCAACATTTTCTTAAGGTTCCCGGCACAACAAACTGCTGTTCTCCCAGGTGAAGTTTTATTGCCGGAAATCAACTGTAATTGAGAATGTAGTTGTAAATGTTTTGACTTTATCGAAGCCAATAGAAGAAAATTATTTGCTGCTCACCATCTTGATAACAGGAGAAATCCTGATAGTTCACACAGAGTTAGAAAGAGTTCGCCTACACGTCTACACTTCAACAAATTCATGATTACACAATGATTGCGTACACAGAAATGCATTAAAGAACGGTTGAACGTAGTTAGCTCAAACAATGCAGATTCCACCTCGTGTAATGTCGCGTGACGATCAGATGCCTGCAAAGCAGTGTGGTAAAAAAAGACAACAGAAGTGATGCATTGTGGTAAAAAAAAAGAAATCGAGATTTGGACCCGCTTACAGATTAGAACTGCTGCCTTGCTCGCTCGCTTCAGGCTCGCTCGCTGCGGTAGCAACAACTAATCAGTGGTATCTACATTGTATTTTGATACACCAGCCACATTCAAATGCACAATGCGTATTTTATGACGTCATATCTATATGTACCTGAACGAATTCCTGGCTTTGCGATCTTATTGGGAGAATGCAAAATGACTGACAGCCACCGCTAAGCTGTGCATAGGTACAGGGAGGGGGTGGGGTGGGGTGGGGAGGGGATGAAATGAGATTGGAGAGCAATAAAAGTGGGAATTAATGCGAGCAACTAACCTTCTGCTTTGAGCTTGGCGATGTCCTCATTCAGCGAGTCGACAGCCTCCTCCAGTACGCGCTTCTTGGATTCCATTTCCTTCATTGTTATCGCAAGGGTCTTCACCTTCGCCTCGTGCTGTGGGATAGAAAACACCATGTAATCAGCATACCACTGCTCTAACTGGCGACACAAGTGGCTCTAAATTTCTCTTAAAAGCAGTATTTTTCATCTACTCGAATCTTTGCCATCCTTCGTCACTATTGTTATCCAGTATCTCTGGAAAGCATACTCTGCTAATCTGAGTAGTTATTTTTGTCTTTTGTTATGAGAAAGTTTATTATGTTGGGGTAACATTGTGCCTTTTAGTAATTAATTGCAGACAGTACCTGCGAGATAACGAGCTGTGCCTGTTGCAGGTCAATTTCCGTGGTGTTTAGTTTGCCTTTTGTGTGCCCTTCTGTTTGCTCCAAGCTAATGAATCTCTGTAGAAGATAAATATGGTGGTGTTAAACACGAAGTTCCGGTATAAATAGGTTAGCTCCTCCTCTTTTCACGCATCGCGAGCTCGAAATTTAAAATTCAAATCGCTGAGTAGTGAAGAAAGCAAGCGAGGATATCAGCCTCTCCTTTGAAATGCTAGAGTTTTAAGGTTTAAAATTAAACAAGTCATAAAATAAAGTGACCAGAGGGAAGATAGTTGTCCATTTATGACTGCCAATGGTATTTTATGACTGTTTGCGAAATTTGTAGCCCTTACTCTGAAGTTAAACATTTTTGTGTTTCATTTGAATTTCGCGCGATAAGCAATCAGTAGGGAGCATTCAAGCGGAGCATCACGCAGATGTTCACTCAACAAAGGCTGATTGACGACTGAAGGGTGACAAACCCCTGGGCTCGCCTTTTTATACCGGAACTTCGTGTTTAAGAAGGAGAGCAAGCCTTAGCTCTTGGCGGGGAGGGGGGTGGGGGTTGGGGGGGGGGGGGGGGGGGGGGGGGGGGTGAAGAGCACTTGTATGATAAATACTATAGGTACAATATGTATGTGCGCCCATGGGGTATATATACATACATACATACATACATACATACAAACAAACAAACTTTTATTTTGATACACCAGCCACTGACAACTTACAACACGCTGATTTCCACGTGGGGCATATAAAAATATTGTAAACTACAGGTACAAAAGATAAGAAGATAAAACCAAGTATATGTACATTGAAGATTAGAAGATACATATAAAATAAAATAAACTGCTATCAGCATAACTCACTATCAGGATCAGATAAGGAGACAATTTTACTTTTAAATTGCCGTAACGAACTGGCTCTTTTTGTCTCATCTGGTAGACTGTTCCATAACATAGCGCCACTGTATTTATAGCTGAACTTAAGAAAATGTGTTCGCGGCTTTGGAAGTGCTAGATCAGTCTCAAGAGTTTCTTAGTTGATAATATTTGGACATTAATATTGACTTGGTTTATATGCGCCTTGCTTGGAGAGTTTTCCATTCTAAATAATCAAGTACCTCAGCTGATCGGGTGTCATCATTTGTACCAGTTATGCGAAGAGCGACATTAAGTCCAGACACAATTGGTTCTCTGTTGACACCACATCGTATTTGATGCAGGAAGTCTTATAAGTGTTCTTATTCCTGGTATTATATGAGTGGGTATCGTAGCCTTGCCTATTTTGAAACCTATAGTACAGCGATGGAATTTTCTTCTTACTACTTACATTAGACAGCGATTTGACTTCCGACTTGATCTTGCTGACATAGATCCTGGCAACAGTGAAGTCATCGTCGAGTTTTCCAGTGCAGTGGACGTTTGGTTTCTTCACTTCAGCGGCACTGCCTCCTACAGCGGTGCCAATCTCGCCCAGGTCAGTCATCAGGCTGTTCATCATCTCTGCCAGGCGTCTTCTCAGCACTGAGGACGAGTCACGGATTTCTTCCAGTGCTTTGTTGGTCTTACTCAGTTCGGCCTTAAAAAAATAGAGGAAAACAAGGTTCAGATGTCTGACAGTGCCTTTTATATCGACGTTCGAATCAGGCGTTCTTCAGTTGAAGATATGGCTTCCTTTAATCAAACGTGCCTACACTCTACATCGCTGGATGAAATGCGAATTGAGACAAAGTGTAGATGTATTGGGCATTTGAACGGTTTAAGAGCCAAAGTGGCCAATGGCAGTGGAACACCCAACACGTTTTTTTTATTCAGCAAAGAGAAAAAATAATATCATGACTGGAAAGAGCACCTCAAAATTAGCCATATTGACAATTTTCAAAGGAATCAGTTGTTTTCTCACAGAGATTCGAGAACGCAAAGTCCGTAAAAAATACAAAAAGGTTGCCCTCCAATGGAAAAGTTCATACATTTGTCTACAATTGATTCAAACTTTGCATGCTCGTAACTCTGTGGGAAAACTACAGATTCTTTTGAAATTTGTCAATCTGGCTAAATTTTAGGTGCTCTTTCCAGTCGTGGTATTCGTGTTTTCCTTCGAAGGATTTTCTTTACCTGTTTAGTAGCAATCTCATCATTAAGCTTGTCGTTGTCCTCGTTCTTTGTTTCCACCTCCTGCAGCTTCTGGTCATAGTTGACAGCCAGTTCCTCAAGGGCTTGTAGAACCTCCTTAACCTCTGTTTTAGAAGTCTCGCTCTCGTTCTGAATCATGTTAATCTGGGACTGCATTCTGTCGTTGTCAGTATGGGATACCTTTAAGGACTTAAAGGAACAGGGTAGGAATAAGATACAGATACCTTGTTAGACAGCTTAGTGTTGAAATGATTGAGAGTTGGTGAGAATTTACCTGATCTCGAGGATGAGAAAGGAGAATTGTAGAATGGAAGAGGAAGGAGGGAAGGTGGGGGAGGGGGGAGTATGAAGTATAATAACCAGGAAGCCTGATTTCACATCTTTTTTCTATTATAATAGGAGTTGCCTGTGGAGGAGGCTAAAATCTTGAAAACAAATTGTTGACACATTTTCGTACAATGGGTAATAAACCTAGCCACACTATATTTCTGAGTCCCCTCCCCCTCCTCATACAATCATGTTGATTTGGCCCATTTTTGGGGATAAAATTGTTGCAGGGACTCACAAACAACATTGATATGGGGAGGGGAGTCTGTATAATAGTTATTTCACCAAAAAAACGTTTAGAGTATGACAATGCCTATAAAACGTTACGATGTTTTTAGAATGTGTTAACACATTTTGTCCAAGATTGTACGTTCATACACACTCCACAACATTTTCTGCGATGACTTTTCAATGACTTTCCAAGGCAATCCACACTTTTCAAGGACTTTCCGAGGCCAATCCACACTTTTCAAGGACTTTCCAAGGTAATCCACACTTTTCAATGACTTTCCAAGGCCAATCCACACTTTTCAATGACTTGTTTTCCACAGGATCACACATTAATGACCTCGAAATTCTATGCATATTAGACCCGATGCTAGGTCGTTTCTTTGCCTTATTTGAACAATGAATCATTCAGTGCTGCTCTAACGATCTTTCGGAGGCACAAATGAGGCTGTTTTCCTGTCTTCTCAAACATCCAAGGAGGTTTAAAAACAATTCAAGGAGTTGGGTAAAAATTCAAGGACTTTTCAAGGATAAAACCTAATCCGTCTAAATGCAAGGACTTTCAATGACCTGGCATTATTTGAAGGACTTTTCAAGGCCAATGCAAACCATGAATGGGCAACAGGACGAAATCCAAAAACTGTGAAAGAAAAGCTGGAGTTAAGGAATGTTAATTATCAGAAAAGATATATACATGTAGTCATCTATTACCTCGTCTTGTTCAGAAATTTGTTCTTTCAGCTGGTTTATAATCAATGCCTGGGACTGAATTTCATCGTCCTAAAAACAAGCAAATAAAGCATATCAGCATTATTGTCATAGTCACATGGACGATACAGTTTGTACACAATCTGGTCTTTTAAAACAAGTTTTTCTACAATTTGTTTTCTTCTGATCCTCGTTAGTTACCCTAGGTACATGTAAGTTACACATGTCTATAATTATCATAATTATTTTGTTATGCAGAACGTGGAACAGCATTAACAACATGTGGCTGGAGATGTTCTCGAAAAAGGAGTCAGTATAAAAAGATATAACAATCAAGGTTGTAGATACATGTAAGATTAGGTGGTAATTCTGAATAGTGGGAGGGTAATTACTTGGAAGGGTGTAAGCCCTATGTCTACTTAGGATTAGTCCCATAAAAAAAGTAGCTGATGAAACTTGGTAAGAGTAGCAGGCAAAGTTCACCAGTTTCCAGTTCTTACAGTGTATCTACAACTCTGAACAATACATCTCCAGGCCTCAAAACAAAACAAAAACAATCTAGTCACCAGTCAGCAAGTGTTAGTAGCCAAGTTAGCAACTAATAGACCTTTATCAAGCATCGACCATTTTAGCTGCAAACAATAGCTTTTGCACTTCCAACCTCGTCTCTGCCTCGAGTTTGGAAGTACAAGAACAAAGGTTTTTATTCTCCTGCGATGCAACATGGTGGCTGCATGACAAAGGTCTATTGGCAACCGCATTGGTTGCAACATCAAGCCCTGAACTCACATAGCTATGCCACAGTATCTCATTCACAACATACTTACCCTTTCATCTAACTGTAAAAAGAGTTTAGATCTCTCCTTTTCATATTTCTTTCTCTCTGCATTTGTCATGGCTGCCGTTGTGCCTTCAGGGATGTTCAGCTGCTGCACGGCTTCCATCAAGTCGCTCTTCCTGTTGTCCTTAGCATTACTGGATTGCTCTTCAGGGGGTACATTCTCACCTAAACAACACAAACATGCATTATTTTTAATAATATAATACCATCATCCAAGCACAGGTCAATAGTCCAATTCCCACCAAGATTAATGCAAATGATGCTGACCATGACAGTTTTATTTTGCTTTCATTTTAAATTACTAGCACACCTGGTTTTTGTCTTAACATATTTATAACACCTGCACAATATTTACTTTTGTTAGACATTCACTAGAATCTTCAGTATTGAAGGAGGCAAGTTTATTAGAAGAAGAATTCATAGTTTTTGAAAGGTAACCAAGCCTTAGCCTCGCATGAAGGCTGGAGTTTACCCTGCCCTGATACAAATCCTCTTTCTGTGAATATAGATAGGTTTTGATTATCATCCTAACTAGAGCCAAGCCTCTAACTAAGCTATCTCATCTCCAGCCTCAATGTCACCAAAAGCTTGGTTACCTTTCAAAATGGTGGTCAAGAACTATGAATTGTACTATTCTCGAGCTGACCTTTGACACTGACAGTTTTACTGTGCAGCTAGTGTTACTGGGTCAATGAGAGCAAACAACATTGCAGAACAAAAACAAATAATTCCAACTTTACAAATCCTAACATATCCATGCAATTTCTTCATTGAAAAGACTTTAAAACTAGTCCACCAAGTTTGCTTTTTTAACAGTTCAAAATCGAGAAAATCACATTGAAATGCTAAATAAATGTATTGTACACAACGCTGACTGGCTCAAATAACCGTAAGTTGGGATGCTTTGTTCTGCAATGTGATTGATTCTCATAGTCTGAGTGGCCCTGGGCACAGTAGTCATACAGTAAACAGCAGAAATACTAAAAGGAAGTTGGACTCAAGTTTTTTCCCTGAGCAAGTCAGTCGATTCTGAAGTGATAAAAGCAGTGATTAGATGGGTTTATTTTTATTGGGGGGGGGGGGGGGGGGGGGGGGGGTAAGTGTTTAGGACTTAAAAAGCATAGTTCAGAGATGTGCTGTTTTTACCCTCTCTCCATCTCTGTAACTCCAGTTCATAGTTTTGCAATGCTGCTTTTAGTTTGCCAGTCCTATCCTTTTCTTTCTCATATCTTCTCTTCCATTCCTCTGCTGTTAACTCCTCATTGACCACAACAACATTCTTGATGGTTTTGGCTCTGCAAAACAGAAACCAATATGATTAGCCTTGGAAGTACTCCATTCCAGAGGTTCTTCTTACACCTCCAATAGCCAGCTTTTGATGTGTACTTCACTTGTCACACAATCACAGTGCCTTAAAACTAATCAATCAACTAATCCATCAACTCTCTCCTTTGTGCATGGCATCCATATGAGTCTCTGTACTATGACTTAGGTGGTAACCTAGACAATTTCCTGCAATCTGATTGGTTCCAGGAGTGGGAGTGTATGCAAGGTTCATCAGTTCATATGAAAATTGCTGAAAATAAGCAGTGACATTGGGCAATGGATGTTTGCATGACATGGCCCATAAATTATAGCATTATTTTGTCACTTTGACTTGTGTACCTTTGTCCAAACATTAATGTTGATCTTGTTTCCTGGTCATTAAATGAAGATGGGGAGCAGCATATGATGATAGTTGTTCTTGCATTACCACCTGGAGGAAAACATGATGGAAATAATGCCTATGGAAGCCTCAAATGTGGTTGATTCGTAAGGCTAATCAGAGCTTTCAATACATTTTGTGAAGTATTAAGTGGCCCTAAAAGTAGGTGTTTGTATTTGTGTACATGTAGTTTCAATAGCCTAATTGCCAGTCATAGTGTGTGGTAGTGTGAGAACAAGTAGCCACCACAGGTCCAGCTTGTAATGAAACCCCTGGGCTTTATGAACTGAAATGGCAATATTTGGAGAATAACCATCGTGGTGCTCTAAGTTGTGACCATTTTACTTGCCATGGTGACTTGATGTAAGTTTTTTTGGTACTTATTCCAGCTATCCCAAAATCAGAATACCTCTAAATCCTGCACATATCCATCCTCAGAAATGTACAAAGTAGTCACAATTTTTTTTTCATATTTGCTAATGTAAACAACATTTTTTGGTGTATTCCTTTTTTATAATAATTGGTACTCACAATTACCATAAAATCCCAAAGATAAGCCACACTTTTTCACCCAAAATTTTCATTCAAGCTCAGGGGTGTGGCTTATCCACACAATTTAGTAAACATTCCATAAACTTCCATTAATTAATTTTTAAAGAAAATATTAAGCTATAGATACTCATAAAATTTAATGACATGAAACAAAAAATAAGCACTGGTCATTGCTTTTGCAAGTTTGGTGGCTCCTGATACAGTTGTAGATCCATTTATGTTATGAATATTTGTTCCTTCACAAGTGAGAAAATACCACGTTAAATGGCCGACTGTTTATTCATTGTTTAGCACTTTAACAGCAAATTCATTGAACTGATCTTCCACCTTTATTTTAGTAACTGATAAATGGCTTCCAGATATCCTTTCAGAGATGAGAGCAACAGACAGCCAATGAAAAAAGCAAACTACTCCATTTCGTTTTAACTTTGCTCAGCGAAAACAAAACTTCTAATATCCAGTTCTCTCTCTTCCAGCAAGTACCCGGTTACTAAGCTACGGATGAATGTGAGCATGTTGTTTTGGTTAACATGTAAAATTCAATCTAAAAAGTGACCTGAATGAACAGATCCCAGTAATTAGTAAACAAACACTATGGAAAGATAAATCATGTATCTATAAGTAGGTAGACATGAAGTTTAATATACATGCACTATTTATGAGCTGAAATTACAGACCTGTATGACTTTGAAAGTCCGATGAAGGTTACATTGGCTGAGGTCACACTGGGACGTTAACTACATGTATAGTAAATCAGCCTCTCTAACAGGTGTTTGATTTTCTCAGCTGAAATGACATATGATTCATTCCAACATGAGTGTTGGCAGTTTGGAAACCACAAACTGGGATTTAATTACCTAAAACATCAAAAGAGATGACAAGCTGTCAACTAAGTCAATAAGTTTAGATTGACTCAGCAATAAACTTTTATTTCTTCTTGCTGCCGTTGTCGGAGCAACTTACCATAAAATGCAGGTCACACTGAGAATGCTGGTAACTATAGTTAAATCCACTTAACTATATAACAAACTTCGTCCAGTGTGACCTCAGCCAATGTACATGTACGTTTGATTTTCTTCCCAAAAAACGTTTCCCCCTAATCTAATTTGGGTGAAGTATCTATGGGTTTTTATGGTAAGAATGATTTCAAGTGGATTTGCCCAATTTTTATAACTGTAGATGTACATCTATGTGAATTACAAAAAAGCAGCACAAGTTGCAAAACCCTGGCAACCTAGCCACCATCTTTGATAGCCAACTGGCAACTGAAAATACTCTCAGCTTAAAGAACTGCAACATGCATTTCACATTATATTTGACTTCCTTGACCTTGTACATGCAAATCAAGTGAGTTGAACTCCTGCACTCAGAAAAGTCAGTTATTAATGATATTTGAGAGACAAGAACATATTAGATAATTATGTTGAATACCTACCTAAACTCTCCTGCAATATCCTTGTCATTTTACTATCTCTGTAGGGTACATGAGATTTCTGGAACAATAAATGTAAACTAATGAAGGTGCAAACTGCATGAATACATGTACATCAGTGTCTAAGATACTGTGCCATACATACATTAAATGGTGTACTTAGCATCATCATGTACATGTACTTAAGAAAGTAGGCATTTCCTGTCTGGTAACTTCAGAAATTCTGGCAACCTGTGACCTAGGCTCGGTTTCCAGCCGTGGGAGTTTCGGTGAGCCCACGATGCTCTCCCCACTCACAGCTGGGCACGCGAGCTGAGCCATTTTTGGTTTTAGCCAATCACAAACTTGCCACTAAATTCCTGTCGCTGAATATATTTGCATAATTTACATTGCAAACTTTTTGAAAGTTGGACTGGACCAACAAAGGCTTTCGATTGCTGTTCCAAAATGCGTTTAAATTTGCTCTGGAAAAGTTTTGGTTTTGAAGAACTCAAGGATTCACACAAAGCAGCAGTAAGAGAGTTAGTTTTCGGGTGAAGACACTTTGTCAGTAAATGCACTGGCTCTGGAAAGTCACTTGGGAAACCGTCAGCTCAAAGGTCGCAAAGCTCGTAACGTGCAGTCATTTCTCATTTAACTTTACCTATGCAGACCAGGTAGCCCAGCTACCTTTATTGGAGCCAAGAAAAGACGGACAACTCCATATTAAAAGAGTTTATAGAAGAGAAGAAATCACGTCTCACGCAGGCCATGTTTACGCATTCAACTCTGCGATCACCATTCACTTGAAAATCGCTGCATCAAATGAGTGTTACAATTCTTCATGTCCTATGTACTAAGTTTGTACAATTTTTTAATGTCTCCAAGACATACAACACAAGTACATGTGATGACGTCACTGGGTGGGAATACTCGACTCTAGCTCAGAATAGTTCCAAGATAACATCTGAAGATCTCTGAACTTTATCCCTGTAAATTTCGGCTTTTAATTTCTGTCAGTGAGTGTCTTGATTGGCACTTTAAAGAGTAACGAATAACTGAAATAAAGTAGCCTGGTTTCTCAATGATTTTAAATGGCATTTGTTCTTGAGAATTAATTTCACAGGAGTTTTAGTTTAAAGAATTCCAATGTGTTTTGAAAGTTTACATGCAAATAAATGAATAATATTGAATTTTAATCAGATGACGTCACAGACACGATGTGTTGACCATGCGCCCAGCCGTTAGTGGGGAGGCTTTGGAGAAACGACACCCCAACGGCTGAAACCGAGCCTACCTGTGACCTCGATCAAATTATTGTTAAAATTGTGACCTCAGCAGTTTGCTTCCTAAAACCACCTGTGACTCATCCAATAAATGCCCAAAAAAAAAATATTCACCAAGCTATAAGAACCAGTTCCCTTTGGAAGGGGAGAAAGGAAACCACTTCACTTCGCAGCTAAAAATAATGATGTAAGTCAGGAAATATCTTACTGTTCCTTCTGCCAAGGCAGAAATTACATTTCCCAAAGCTGACAAGGATTTGTTGATGTTCTTTGCCTCATCCAAAAGCGCTCCCTCAG
Source organism: Actinernus sp. WN-2022 (assembly GCA_030867875.1). Classification (NCBI taxonomy): domain Eukaryota; kingdom Metazoa; phylum Cnidaria; class Anthozoa; order Actiniaria; family Actinernidae; genus Actinernus; species Actinernus sp. WN-2022. The sequence goes on along the minus strand of JAOWCC010000577.1, from coordinate 175,890,266 downwards.
CATGCGTCTTGCTGACCTGTAGAAGAAACAGCCACAATCTGTAACACATACCTCATTCAGAGTTCCCAACCTGGATTTTCAAGGAAAAAAACATTGGGGTGGACTTCTTAAATCCAGGGCTTAATGTACATGTACACGTATAAGACTCAACAGACCATTTAGCATCCCAATATGATGTTGGACCAACATTTTTTGTTGGATGAAATGTTTGATAGAAAATTAACTTTCATCAAATAAACCAACATTGTCCAACATGGGATGCTAAAACTCTACAACAATGTTGGCCCATGCATGTTGTAGAACAATGTTCAAATGTTTAGCCTTGGCTTTTGGTTAACAATATATGTCCTGAAATTGAATATAATATGGTAAATTAGCCAGTTAACAGCAATTAACAAGAACCCTGCTTGCTATCAATATTTTGAGTGCATCTCAGTTCGAATTTACTTTCAGAAGCCAAAATGCATTCCCTAAAAGGGCAACCACAGTATCCACACTTGAAATAGTGGTGTGTGCACACATTGCTAACGTACCTTTTCTGAACCAGCCAGATCTACAAGGTATAGCTTGCCACTAAGTTTCTTGTTGGTCTCTACATTTTCCTGCTTAATATGCAACAAAAATATGCTGTGGCTCCTAGAACTGTGTTCATTCATATCTAACCAAAATTAAAAAAGAGAAAAAGAGAAACCATAGTCAGAGACACATCACACCTTTACAACACATGCACTCTCTACATGAGGATCATTGTACAAAATATTATTATTGTATAATGCAGGGCTAAAAATAACGGCTGGTCATCGGACAATGTCCGGCCAGAATTGGAACTTGTCCGGTCAAATCTTTGCCTTGCCGATTATTTTGACCGGTCAATGTTACTACAGTTTCAACCAAATACTGATCTTGACCGGCAACTGACTGGCCATCATTTTTAGCCCTGTAATGTATTTAGACTGTAGAACAGTCCCTTTCATATTGCAAAAAGCAGTTTAAAAGCAGGGCAATAAGTGTAGTACAAGAAAGATAACAGTAAGAAGCCACACGGCCAAGAAAGATGATTGGGCAGACTATTTTTGGCCTCATGGCTTCTCACTGGTATCTCACTGTCATTCTTCCTACCATACAGGTAGCACTGTTACTTAACTGATTTTCACAATATGGAATAGACTTTTTTACAGACTAGATACAAATGAACCAAAAGTAGTGTACAGCACTCACTTGTTACCGCTACATGCCGATTGGCTTTTCCTTCCTCAATTATTTCCATAACTTCTTCTGGACTAGACACAAATCTTTCCGTGGCACCCTGCCAAATACAAAAAAAAAAAATATTGCAATTTAGCAAGCATGCAGTTTAATAATACATTTGGTGAAAAAGGCATACATATGTATAATTATTCAATTCATTTCCTTATTGAAGAAATCAAGAGGCAATGATGTCCTTTTAGTTTTTAATAACAATTATACCTATTCATTTTACTGACATACTTAATATTACTTTCCACAAAATTTTAATGATCAACATTATATTTGTATAAATATTTATTGAAAAAACTTACTTTGACAAAAGGAACTCTGTTTTTGTCCTCATGGACTGCAAGGTTTGTCTTGGTAACTGCGAATATGTAAGGGATACTTAGAAACCCATGCATGTATGTGCACAGTGTACCTAGAATATGTAAGGGATACTTAGAAACCCATGCATGTATGTGCACAGTGTACCTAGAATATGTAAGGGATACTTAGAAACCCATGCATGTATGGGCACAGTGTACCTAGAATATGTAAGGGATACTTAGAAACCCATGCATGTATGGGCACAGTGTACCTAGAATATGTAAGGGATACTTAGAAACCCATGCATGTATGGGCACAGTGTACCTAGAATATGTAAGGGATACTTAGAAACCCATGCATGTATGGGCACAGTGTACCTAGAATATGTAAGGGATACTTAGAAACCCATGCATGTATGAGCACAGTGTACCTAGAATATGTAAGGGATACTTAGAAACCCATGCATGTATGTGCACAGTGTACCTAGAATATGTAAGGGATACTTAGAAACCCATGCATGTATGTGCACAGTGTACCTAGAATATGTAAGGGATACTTAGAAACCCATGCATGTATGTGCACAGTGTACCTAGAACTATTTATCCAAATGCAAGCAATAATAATTAATACATGCTACCGGTAAATGGATATTTTATGACAATTTCTATTGTTATAACCATAAAAATACTACAAACATATAACTGCAAAAAATACTAGTGTTGTATACATACAATGTATCATTCAATTTCCAACCCACCAAAATTGATAAGTAAATTTTATTAAATATATAATTCTGCCAAGAATGCATGAAATATTCACCAGAACGCATCAAATAGGTCAGACTATTTTGGGTAGTTACAGTCAAATGGTTTCCCATCGCCATGGTAAATCCCATTTCTCAAGCAAGCATGCAAGGTTTTGTTTCTTAGTAGAATTTACATAATACACAAAGGTGAGCCAAAGTGTGAACGACGAGTAAAAATACACAGCTGTATTTCATGCTTATACTATTAGCCGACTAATAACCTATATTTACTGGTAATAATTTTAAACCGGTCAATGGCCTTACCATCCAGAAGGTCTCTGATCTTATCCAGATAAATTTCAAAGTAAGAAACCTAAAATGACAAGAATTATACATTCAATTATTATACATACCCTATTATTTTAGCAGATCAATATTATTGTATAAATGAAACATAAACCTTCACTATTTTACAAATGGTTGAGCAACAGCTTGGATCAGATCTGAGTCTCTCTCCTTTCGTTTCCATTTTACCATGACAAAGAGAGGCCTCTGCTAGCAGGGAAGATCTTGGTAAGATCTGCCCAAAGAAAGCATAAAAACATACCCCCTCCTATATGTGATTTTATTTACCACCCCTACAACTTTTGGAACTTTTTTCCACATTACACGAGAGTTACAAGATATATCTTACATTAAGCTATCCAGTGAGATCCCCATTACATGAGAGTTTCAAGATATAAAATAATCTTACATTAACCTATCCAGTGAGAGCTGCACATTGAGCTACAAACTGTATAGTTTAGTACTGGTATACATGTACCTTAGTAATGCATACAAAGATTACACAATTTATTTTAAAAAAATGTTGCAATAGCAGTTGGCATGGCAAAACCTCTGAAATGTTTTGCTTCAAGTAGAAGCATTCATGAACCTTCGGACTTTTTCTAAAAAAATGATGTCTGAGTTTGGGGTATGGTATATACATGTACACAGGTATTTAAAGTGCCTATCACCCTTTTGCAATTTTGATAGCTTATAAACCTCCGAAAAGTTTTGAGTACTTCTGTGAAGAAAGTTTTGGTTTAAAGGCACAATGTCACGGTACTGCGCATGTCACAGTCTCCAGACATTGAATTGACAGCTGTATTGTATAACATACAATGAGAATCAATCAAAATAAATTGCCGGAAACGCCAAACTGTTTGGGTGTTAGCAGTATTCACAGATTGTAGTTTTGCACAGTATATGGCGAGATTTACAAGGATTTTATTCTTCCTACATCCAAGGTGAACAGCATTGAGTAAAAAATGGTATCTATATTTCATTACTTGCTTGTATTTTTTGCTGTTTTCAGTTGAAAACAGTCCGAATTTGACCAAAGTGAAACAAGCTGCTCGCGTCCGTAGATATATTTCTTCGTTATGCACTTTTGACATGAAATAATTCTCCATATGGCACTATTGTTTTATTTCTACATGATTAATAACACAGTTCTCTGCTGTAAAAAATTGAACATTCTATGGAATATTTCTTGTCTTAAAGTTTGGAAACGTAACACATGCATTTGCGCTAGAAAGTTCAGTACTCTCGGAAGTACGAGTGGCTGTTTACTAGTTTGCACTATCAGCTGTTATGGACTGGAAACTTACTCGCTTTCACAGCTTAATATTTATGCTGATTGGTCAGAAGGATATCTTGTTTAAGATTCTATGGTTCTTTCGGCATCAGGACATTTTTAAACAGGAGTTTTCGTACAGTATTTCAAGCTATGTTGTAGCACGAGTTCAGTAGTCACAAATGTCCGTGAAACTAATAGCACGTTCGATCATTATTATCAGTTTGCTCTATGGGTTCTCGTGTATTCAATAATTACTTCTGGAGCTTCATATGTAAGTTGATTGGTCACAAGGAATTCCTCTTTCAGTTTCCCCCATTAGTTTGGATATTAGGGATTTATTCTTGGAGATTTCGTACAGTTTAGTGACCGTGTGTCGAAAGTAGAAATGTTCGATGTTTGACTCTCGTGTAGTCGATAATATCTTCTATACATGTAGCTTCATATGTACGTCGATTGCTCACAAGGCTATCGTGTTTGAGTTCATGACATTTTTTTGCCAGCAAAGAAAGGTTTTATCTAACTTTTCGTACAGTCTTTGCACTCCGGTCAGTTCATATAATTTCAGCCTCGTTTCTAAGCCGTACAGATATATATTCTTTGTATCGCTGTTGAAAACTGCCATATCATTTATAACACGACTTGAAAAGTTGCCATGTGTGTTTCGTGAATTCTACTGGACATCCAAACACTCTTTCCTTCAGGTTGGAATGCCAAAAAGTTTCCAATTTCTTGCATTTTTCAGCTGCTGTATTCAGAGTACTCAGTGGCCGTTTTCCCCACCGGTAAGCATCACTTATACGTTTTTGTTTTAGTGACTGCATCGCCTAATTTTGAATAAACAAATAATTAAAACTTATTTAAGGAGGCAAGGATGAGTTAAAAAACAAAACACTGATGGAAGTTGATTTAAAAATCAATATTTCACCGCTCTAAGAACTTTGTTCCGGGCCGGAACACAATCATCAGATTTTCACACATGCGCAGTACCGTGACACTGCGCCTTTAAAGTGAATACTTAATCAGGGCCTCTGATATTGTGCGATGGTGCGATCCCGCACAATTGATCAAAAATCGCATCCGATCGCATAATTCGCAAATTTCCGCACAATCGCGCATAATTCTTACAAATAACACAATGAGTCAATAAAAATGGTACAACCTTGTGACAGTTGTCTTTGTGGTGCTTTATAATGCAATTTCACGGTAATTTACTGCCCAAAACATCGCAAGAAAGGACAAGAAACGATCACCATTCGATACGTCCATTCGATTTTGTCAACGAAAACGTCCAGGCGTTCTTGCATTGCTTCACGCGCCAGGGATCTGGTACTGAATTAATTGTAAAGTGTATTCTCATTGGTGCATAACGAAAACAATGGATAGAGTGTTGACCACTCAGAATCATTGATATATTCCATGTTATTGTTTGCTGTAAAATAGTCGCTTTTTCGCGCGAATCTTGATCTCATCTGCTTACACAATGTATTTCTTGTCGTTTTTGCCTGAAATTTACTCAAATGGATAAGTTTTTATTGAAATCTGCTGGAATTTCTTCCGAGAAGAAAAAACGAGCCCATCTACCGACTAAAATTACAGCTTCAGAACGCGCTAAAGGCTACGTAAGTGTGCAGAAGAGAGTTTTTTTCTCCTTAGACCATGTATAATAGCTTAAAATGAGCTTAAAAAATCGCATAATTTGCCGCATAATGAGCCCTGAATTACCGCATAATAAGCCCTGAATTGCCGCATAATGAGCCCTGAATTGCCGCATAATTTCCGATTTTTTATCGCACTTTATCGGAGGCCCTGCTTAATGTTCTACGCTTGTTTGAAATCATGTAAATGTGACCTTTCCTGACCCGCGTAAGTAAAAGCCTGGGTCGAAACCTGGGTAGACGTCATCTCATTAATGCATTATTCTCCATGGCGCCTTTTTATCACAACAACATTGATGCACAGAAAATATACACAGTTTTTAAGTTGTTAGTAAAGAAAAAAGTAATTTTAGTCAACATGTTAAGTATTTCTTCAAATGATTGCAAAGTCGAATTAATTATATCACATCAAGATGACGTCTATACAGGTATCGACCCAGGCTTTTACTAATGCTGTCATTAGTCAGGAAAGGTCACATTTACACGATTTCAAACAAGTGTAGAACATAAAGTATTCACTCAAAACCAAAAACTTTCTTCACAGAATATAAAAATTGGAAAAGGGTTATAGGCACTTTAAATAAATCCATCAGGCAACCAACAAATGCCTTTAGTGGTCCAACAGAGGAACCTGACACTGATTGGTCGATAGCCATGTTCTAAACATATTAGAGTATACAGATGATGTCACAAGTATGCTCTATTTTGTTAGAAAATTTTGCTAATTGTTGTATAAAACAAATAGATGTCACAGATCATTGATGTCAAAACACGAAGAGAACATCAGTTCCACCACTTGACTCTGTTGTGTGGCACACTTCTTTGTTCTCTTCACATTCTGATGTTATCTGTGCATCGATAAGAGGACAGATGCATGGAAAATGGACATATATTTGTAAAACAAGACATGAACCTACATTTACATGTACAGTATATTATATATTAAAGGAGAACTGAACCCTAAAATCAACTTTAGCTCAATGAGTAGATCTAAACGTGAAAAGACTCATACCAAAATTTATTTTTCTGTGTTTTGCGTCAAAGGAAAGAAAATCTGCAAATCTTCCTCCCAGCCGCCCTAAGTACAGACGGCTCAATTCCTGTAATCTGTGATGTACTATACAGGAATAAATTAGTTTTGTCATGTTGTTTTTGGCTTTGAATAGATGGACCAACGACTCATAATTGCACACTATGTGTGCTTTCTTTGTACTAAAGTGTGGTTGTTTTTCCTTGGTATGCAATTAGTACGATACAGGGGAAAAAGCACTGAATTGAGCCACCACACAAACTGGCTTTATCAATGGAGAATCAGCTATTTTTCGACCTTCAAAACGTGTTTCATCTTTTTAGATGTGCTCCACAAAGAAATAAAAAAGCAGAACTTATTTCTCTTGAATACAAGTTTGTATACTGTTTGGATTGATTTAGGGTTTAGTTCTCCTTTAATCAGTCCAAAACACATGCTCTGATTGGTAAATAAACATGTGTTATTTGAGCAAGAGCATGCACAACCAATTTCTCAACTCATTTTGATTGGATATTTTCATAGTTTTTAGTTTGGGATTATTATATAAAGCAAAGAGATTCAATTTTGCCGTACATGTACATCTGAAACAACCATAGGGGCTGATCAAAGTCAGGGCCCAGCTAATCCACAGATCGAATTGGAATTATAGATGCACAGACGATGCCAAAATGTGAAGAGAACATCAGTTATGCCACAAGATGTGCACTTGTTTGTTCTCTTCATCTTGTGGCATCGTTCTGTGCATCGATAAGAGGACAGATGCATGCATGGCCATATGGAATCTATTTGTTAAATAAAAATGATCAAATACAGACAACAATAGCTTGTGGGGGATTCAAAATTTGATACTCAAACAACATACCAGTAATAAAACAGCTTACCTTGATGTGAAATTCTAGATTTTCATCCATGTTGTAAATGTGATTAAATATATCTTGTACTATTCTTGGAATAATTCCCTGATGTAGTTGACTATCTATAACACCCTAAAACAATGACAACAAAAACCAAAGCTCAGCACACTCGACTGATGGCATTTAGACATTTCAATCAATACGCTTCAAGCAATACGCTTTCGAACCTCTCTCTCAGTAAGCAGAGTGAAGCTGTCTTTGCTTACATCAGCCGCAAAATCTGAATCCCGAGGCACATCAGGTAACCCATCGCCAACAATGCAGTCAAGTTTGGAATGTATAGTGTTGATCTTCTAACAAAGAAGCTGCCCATTTGGTTAGCAAGAACCAATTTATCTTTGAATGGTGAGAATGGAACATGTAGCATGACTCTGTTTAAGTACTACAGTGTAGCTTCTTTGTTGCCATGAACAGATTTCTCTGATTAGAGATGTTCTCCTCGATGAAATTTTTGTAAAACCCATGACATGCCTCATTCATTACATACATGTACATACATACATACACTTTATTTATCCTCAAATTTACAGAGTAGCTGAAATTTGGTGAGAGGTGTAGTTCTTAGCAGATAAGTGTGTCAAGCACTCCTGTGTTGATACATACATGTACAGACCATCTAATCAATGTGGGACCTGTTTTTGTGCCTGTGATGTAAACTATGGTGCTGAACTCTAATTTTACATTTTACATCAACATTTCATATATTTTTTAATATTATATATTTTCATTTCACAAGTAAATCCGGCTAGATATTGTATAGGTTGAGACAACACTCCAACTCATGTTGTAAACACTACATACAGTGTCAGCTACACAATCAAACTAAGTTAATTAGTATTCTGTATTATCAGATAGAGAATACTAATTACCGGTAAGCTAATTAAAATCCTGTACCCATTACAGAATAATCAAACTAAGCTACCGTTAGTATGAGGGAGGTCTCACAATTGCTCACTGATCTCCTCTACCCTGGGGCAAAATGTTAAAGTAAAACAGCACTGTCTTGATGCATGCAGAACATCTCATCATTATGGGACCTGTTTCTATCGATCTCTGCATGCTGCACATGTCCGTGATGCAACCTATAGCAACAAACTCTTATTTTATGCTTTTTATAAAAAAAATCAATTCTATATCGTTCATTTCATATAATATTCGCATCTGAATCGTATCAGATGTACAATGGCTCGCCTAATGCCTTGTCATACATGTATATTTCCTATACAATTCAGTTGCTCAAACTGGAAGTAGTACGTACTTTTCTAAATCCTCTTCAGAAACAAAAAAAATGTGAAGTAGAGGGTATTTTTGAACGCCAATCAAACTGCAGGATTCACAATAGCACACTAATATTGATCTATACTAAATATGACATAATATACCTCCATAGTATGGGTCTTTCCACTGGATGTCTGACCGTATGCAAATATAGTGCCATTATAGCCATTGAGAACATCTGAAAGGAAAAGAATATACATGTATTACATGAAACAGAAATATAAACACACTACTGGATGGTACATGTTTCCTACAGGATTTAATTAATTCTTAAAGAAACAGAAGACTTAGGTAAGTAGGATAGGTGTGCTAGTATCACTAAAAAATCAACCACTGATAGATATCTATTAGAGCAGATTTGGTATGGGTGGGAACAAAATAGGGCAAGACAGTAATTGTACCATAACCATAAAGCAACTTTACTGTGACATAACTACATGGATTGTATGCAATGTGATTGGGTCAGAATGCCAAAAACAATAGGAAACCATTTCAATGTCAATTAGCATGCTGTACGTATGGTGACTATGCTGTTTACAAAGTAAACACAGAGCAAGTAAAATGCAATGAGTCAAATTTATCACAAAGTTATCACAAACTGAAGTAATTTGTGATTGATGAGGAAAAGTAAACACAGTCATGGATAACTATTGCTAAAACAAATACTGATTATTTAACAGACCAAAACAATATTTGATTTTAGTTAGAATGCGATTGGCTGCTAATTACAAGCAAATGCAAACCAAAGCAATCAATTAATACTTTTGACACTCAATTGTAAACTAATCTAAACTAATCTAATCAATCCCAAAACTTGTGTCTAATCCCTGACTAAAATATGCCAACTAATGGACATTGAGATATCCAACTGATTGAGTAACTGGGCAGCTTTAGTTTGACAATTTTGGGTGGCCAAGCAGTTGAAGTGCTTGCTACTCACCACTGTGGCCCAGGTTTGATTCCTGGACTCGACGTCATATGTCAGTTGAGTTTGCTCTTGGTTCTCTCCCATTCTTTTAGGTTTTTTTCTGGGTTCTCCAGTTTTTCTCCCTCCACACACACACAAAAAAAAACATTTTGATGTTGGAATAGAGGGCCACCCTAATTATTATCTTTGTGTTAGTGTGGTGTTATCCTAGATCCAAAATATGATATTGCTTCTTGGCAAATTGAAAAGAATATTATGGTAGAAATGCTATATCTATCAATAACATAATGTACACTGTATCAATGAAATTCTATATTTACCTCCTTCAATTAATTTCCTGGAATAATGTCTGAGTCCTGTTACAGCATAGGCTTACAAATTAATGTAGCCACAAATATCTCGAAAAATGGCCTTAGTATATTTCCAGAAATTCTCCAAAAAAGTTCTAAATATCTCATTCATTTTTTCCCTAAATATTTCAACATTTCTCTAAATATATATCAAAATATCTCTAGTATTTTGTAAATTGTCACCCCAGTGAAATCCTAATAACTGTCAAAAAGGTGTTTACTTGGCAACTATGCAACATCAACCTTGTACCCACAAGCCTTTACGTGCCTAATCCAGGCTGGTCGTGTGACCCAATCGTGGATTGAATGCACAATGAAATACATTCCCTGAAGGTTAGTGCATACATGTTTATTGTCATAATCTCATGTGGGTCATCTGAGACACACTGAAAAGCTTGATATTTCTCTCAATATCCCAGAAATGTCTAAAATATTAATAACATTTTTTTTCCTAAATATCTCTGACTGCTATAAATATCCCCCAAAATATCCTTATATTTGTAGCTAAGCCTATTACAACATACCCTGGGTTTCAGAGGCCATCCCCAGGTGAGAATCTGATTTTTTAAGCTCTTTCAATATTATTATTATTCTCACTAGTTACCATTCCAAATGTTTAGCAATGTTTTGCTCAGGATTCAAACCACTATTATTTTTGTAAAATCCATATCTCATTAGATCCAGGACCCCCATAGACCTTTTTATAGTATACTATTGCAGATGGAGTTGACCCTGCACTGATACAAACCCTCTTCCCTTCCTACGAATATGGATAGCTTTTGATTGCCATGTTAACTAGATACAAGTCTCTAACTAAGCTGTCTCAACTCCAGCCTCAATGTCACCAAAGACTTGGTTACCTTTTAAAATGGCAATCCAAGAACTATAAATATGAAATACACTCGTACAATACTACACAATGTAGGTCCACTGCCAACTCTGTAGACTGAACTTACTAAGCCAGTCTTTTGCAAGACTTGGGGCAAAGATATGGAATGGTATCCCCCGTGATTTTCGTAATCTTAAGAAAACAAATTTTAAGAAAAAAATTAATGGTATAGACCCATTCGAAAAATGGCGTCCAATTTAACTAACTATTGTTTAGGCTTGACTAGCCTCGACGACACGGTCGAAAGCTTTTGTGTGTACTGACTAGCCTCGTGTTCACGTTACCAGAACAATAGCTTTTTAAATTGGACGCCATTTTTCGAATGGGTCTATACTTATGAAAATTTTAGAGGATGAGGATATTTATGTTGACATTCTTCTTATTTTTTTTCTTAAATTATATTGTACAATCACCTTTTCTCTCAGCAATCTAGTTAAATACTGTATATAGTTGAATATTACCACTACCACCTTGATTAGCCATTGCTACTTGCGGGTTAGTGCTGCCTTAAAATCTTATTAGGAGTGAAAATAAAATTGAAGTTATAAATAGGACTATTGGTATATTTCCCATACTGCATGTACATGTAGTACAGTGGTCACATCATACTGACTTGTTTAAAGTGTTATTACAATAAACTACTTGTGGATATGCACCAATATCTATCTGGGGATATTATTTGTTCTGATAAGTTATCAGTTACCAAGAGAGAAGCTTGAGGGAAACTGTTCACTTCTCAGAACAGATTTAAATGTCCAAGAACAAAATATCTGTTCATATTTCAAAGCCACAGAGTACATGTAGGTAATAATTGTCTTTATAATGCTTCAAATGTTGTGTTAAATGTACATGAGCCCTTGCATGTGCCTAGCCTGCAAATACAGCCATCTAGCATCACTGAGGAACCACAATCAAAACATGGCTCCTCAGAGAGACGTCTGCGTCTTGATGCGGATGACGTTTCACAGACAGGATCTGGTCATGTTATTTGATTGGCTAGTATGCCTAATTATCTTATAAAAGCCAATCAAATAACGCAACCAGATCCTGTCCGCAAAACGTCATCAGTATGGAATTCTCCATCTCAAGACACAGACGTCTCTCTCAGGAGCCATGATTTGATTGTGGTTCCCAATCGAGACTGCTGTATTCGCAGGCTAGCATGTGCCATGCTCACAGGGGGTTTATATGCTGATAACTGTTGTCTGCTGGAGAGCAGTTTGGAGTGATGCGATGTAATTCCACCAATCACATGGGAGAAACATATGATGGGTTATAAACAGTAATATTGTCACTTCCAGATCAAAAACTATACAACATATACGTGTGCTTTTTTCAACCACTGAATTGTTAAATGGGAAACAATACAATTCTGATTATTTTTGTTTTAATTTGTAACTGCACTAACCAATTAATTATCTGCAAATGGCTTCTTAAATACATGTAAATACCAAGTCTGAGGATCATAATTATTCAGAGTCTACAAGTCTACTGCAGATTCAAAGGTCAGCAAGTGCAACTCCAAAATTACCATTTACGTCAAGATGCAGTAAATACATCACACCTTTTTGATGATGTTCTTTTGACGAAAAATATATCAATGATGCTGTGCTGTTAAAAATCTATAGGGCTCTGATAAAATGTTAACAACTTAATCCAAATGTAAACTCCCAAAAATCAAGCTACAAATTATTGCTGGTATGTTAGTGGTCAGATAATTCATCTCATATTTCTGCCTACCTCGAAGTTTCTAAATTGAATATGATGATGTTTTATGGTACTTATTATTCAGGGTTTCATTAGAAGCTGACTACTGCTGGAGTTTCTGTGGCTACTTGTCTCCATACTGCTGTCTACTTTGTCTATTACTCCTGATTAGGCTATATAAAAATAAAGCAAATACAGATAACTTTTTATTCACCGCCACTTATTCCAAAATTGATTGCAAGCCCTGATTATTGCTAGTATAGTAATCTATGGCAGACAAATAAATGTCACATTAACCCAATTTTTTTAACTGCCTCCCTGTCACATCACCCCTGAGCTGTGGCATGGGGGGATTGAGGATTCAAAATCCTGGCTGGCCAACACTCAGGGTCTTAAAATAACTGAGTAAAAAGTGCACCCTTTGTTAAACCATCTTGTTCTCTGATTACAAATAGTTAGACCTTTGAGTCTTCTCGGATAAATCTGTAAAATCGAAGGGCTGTGTGCAAAATGGCAAGGCACAACATAAGTGCTGTCTGATAGCCTGGGGCTAGTAGTTCGGCTTGTCAGGCTAGTGATTCCTGTTCATAGGTTGCACTTCAGGTTACCAAACCCAGGCATTTGGGCAAGCTGCTTTTTTTTATTTTCATTGTGGCCTGAATGGGCATAAGCGTCTCCAAATCACATTCTAAATTCTCCTTTGATTTCTTTGTTTTCTAAAGGAGAACTTAGAATGTGATCAAGAGTCACTTGTGCCCTTTTTGCATACATCCTTCAATTATACATGTAGGTCTCATGTCAGCCTAAAGTTTATCAGTCTCACCAGACTGTCACAAGTTACTGTAACTTTACCTCTAACTTCATGAAAACGGTGGCTGAAACAAAGCAATAATCTTGATTTACATGCACAGTTCCTACCCTGTGAGCAGAGCCTTGTTCAACTCTGCATGAGAAGTGAGAAGAAAAGAAGACTCTGCTGTGCATGTATTCATGTTGTTTTTGTCCAACCTTCTGGACTTGACAAGTCTGTTAAAACCAGTTTATCAGCACAGCAATTTTTTGTTTTAAGCTGATGACCAAACCAGAGCTCATGGCAACAATGGACGGATGGAAGGTGACACGACCGAGTGAGTCTGGGCATGAGAAACCATTACTGTATGCTCACTACGAAAACAGATACGAATGCTGCAGAGCCTTCTTTTCTTCACACTTAGGTTTTTATTTGTTTGTAATATTTTGGGCTGAATATTTTCACCCATTTTAATTTTCTGTATCACTATTTTCATAACATAAATTGTTCAAAATAATGTAGATGGTATATGTACAAATGATAAATGGATTGGTGCTCATAATGAATGTATCTTGTCACTTAAACAGCATAATGCATGCATAACATTAATTGAATATTCTTATATCATATTATGATATAGAGTAATAATAAGTATTACCCTTTTTACATAGGTCTTTCCATACTAAACATGATTACCTTAATAAAACAGGTAAGTGCTTGATATAAAGAAAAATGCAAGAAGCAGACTTCAATGAAAATCAAAGGATTATTTTGGACTATAGAGTAAACAGACCCATGTGCTTTGAATGTCTTAAAATCAGGGTTTTTCCTTTTAGAATTCATCCAAATAAACCAGTGTTTTGGACAGAGAGGGTTATGCTAAGCCCCAGAGGAAAAGTATGGTTAGAGTATTTAAAGGAATTCAATAACTTGGCTAACCTCAAGTGGCACTCTAGGTCAAATTCAAGTTTTCCATTCTGTAATATTTAATGAGACGAGGAGGGAGAGTTCGTATATGTTTGACACAGGAGAAAAACGAAGAATCCATAGAAAAATTATCATTCCAGAAGCCTAAGAAGACAGACTAGCCATTTCCTCGAATAATTTGAATGTTTTTCACTCAAGAGTGTGGGAGTCAATTCTTCTTTAGGAGGAGTCTAGCTCGAGGGCTAACAATAATATTGCGAAGAGGTTCTCGCATACATGTACGTAACGTTTAGCTCAGCGTGGAGCTTGAAATAACTGTAACCCCACAAACCACGGAATTGGGTTCATGTATCGATTCAATACGTGAAAGGCACAGGAGATTCGGCCCGGAGATTCAAAGAGACCACTAAATCAGTAACAGCTATGAAAAAATAATTTAATCATGAGCGAAAAGTCCAGGACTTGTCACTGAAATTGACATCGAAATGTACAAGTTACGGAGAAATGTTCCGATGGCGATGGCAATATTCTCCCCCAACGGCAACGGACTCTAGCTTCAAGTTCAGGCTGAGCTGGATTCTAAAACCAAAAGCCAATAATCGCTAATACACGAGTGATTTGCCCGATTGATATTTCTATCTACTTCAGTTCTGACAAATATTCATGTATTGTAAAAAAAATGGGAAACAGAGACAGAGTGAAGGAGAACAAAAGCGAATTCTTTCACAACGCAAGTTTAAACCTTGAATAACTTAATTGCGATACACAGGATGCTAATAAAGGAAAATAATTATAAGATATTTAGACCGAAAAGCGACGACGAATCAAAATCGATCTTGAAGGGAAATCGACGTAAACCCACTACACCCAAGCATCCACCTCCAAGCATCACTTCCTCCGATCCGTCTCTGGAATCCAAATACATAAGTAGAACTGCTCCTTGCCTGAGAGACAAACCCTTTAAAACGATCCTAGGATCCTAAATCCGTCCCTCTCTTTGTAGATATTTTTCAGTCCGCAATGGGTAAACTCGCCACTATATAAAATACCAGTCAAGGTTTTCGTGGCACGTACTGATGTACATGTAGCTCGCACTTACCTTGCACAATTACTTGCGCTGCTTCGCCGTATAGTTTCTCTTGAGTTGCAGTCGGTTTGAAAACTCGATCGAATGTAAAAGTACGACCCTAAGGGAAAAACAGGTAAGTTTATGGCCAGTTCAAGGTATAGTTTAGGGATTAGTATACCTTCTGGATTCAATAACAATGCGAGTTTCATGTCCGTTCTTACCCCATGTATAGCCGTGTCGGGTGTTGGGAATTTAACTATTTGCTGTCCTCCAACTCTCGTTTCAGCCTCAGATTGCGGTCGAAACCGACAGAAAACCTTGATATTACACTCCTTTGGATCCGGTTGTTGGTACTGCATTGTTTCGGTCGTAGTATTAAATCATAAAGTCCTGCTCTATTTCGAACGAACGTACGGTCTTAGTTCAAGTCAACGCTGAAAAAAAAACTGCGATTACATCCACCATGATGCCGGTGTTGACTTCGCTCGTCCAAATAGACGCCAAAGAGTGCTTCCTTTTCCTCTTATAGATGTTATTCCGTCTTTTAAGTACTCTATCGGTGCTTTTCGGTGGTCATAGGGAGTCACTTTCGAGTCATTTTCGTTCCGTTTTATCGAGATGTTCACATAACGTTGGGCTCGCAGTCAGCCATTATTTCCTCCACCTCACCGCAATGCATCATGGTAAGGATTCTTGGCAACGTTGCAAACTGAAGTGGTGCTCACTGCGAAACCTGTCAATCAAACGACAGCTTTGTAAATACCAACAAGAAAACATCCCAAATCAATTCAGGCCAGCGATGGTCAAGATAAACTATTGGGTTTATTGTTGGAAAATAGTTTTGATTTTTGTGAAGGAATTATAAAATAGCAAATAAATGAAGGGAAACGTAGCGGAAGTGCTCTTCTGATAATGGTTTGGCGGAACAAGGGCAGTCAACCATATTTTTTTTAAATCCAAAAATGGTTAAGCCACTCAAAGACACGAAAGTAATTATGTTTTCGTTGAACTCGTAATCCCGATGTTGCTGTTTCGGTGTGTGAACTCAAGGACGATTCAAATGATAATTTATAAATGTTTTTTGACTTTAAAGGGTTTTTCTTTACACAAAGTCAACCATATAAGGTAGGTCACCGCCAGTATTCATATATATGGCGGTGTTTAAAAGAAAACAGCAGTGAATAATTCTCGGCAAAGTGGAATATTTTAAAATTGACTGGAATCAAATTTCATGAAAGCATTTGACAGATTGGCATGAAACGAAAGGTATAAAAACATTGCTGTAGTTACGTGATTTTGTGATTGGTAAGGTACTAATTTTTGATAAAGGAAAAGAACTGATAAGAGGAAACCAATATTTAGAATTGGTATTATAATTCATTAAACTCGAATTACGTGTAGGTCGAGTTAGCGAATGTGGCATCAAATTACAGAGGATTGTTTTGATCTGCATACGAGTACAGCGATTGTTTATTGGACTTTGTAAAAAGACTTTTACATGAGTGGGACTGAATAAAAAACGAAAAGCTAGCTATAGCTATCTAAGGCAGTGCCTTTTTTATCTTTTGGAAGCACTGAATCATAAATGATATTTCGAAATAGTTTTCATTAATTTTCTTTGCGGATTTATATATTAGTAGCCTAAATTGCTTGTCAGCAGGGACTACACTGTAGTACGGTACAGAACTGACAGTACTCAGTTCTGAACAAAATGTCTTCTCTTCAGATTTAAATCGGCACCGCATACATACATACATACATGAGCTTTACTCAGTGAACACGGTATCAGAAATGCTCTTCTAGAGAGCTGTGTATCTAATTACAAATGATTAAAGTAAGATAAACAAGAGCCCATCTGGGCCACATGAGATTGAAGATGAAATACACTTTCATTTGAGCTCCTCTTCAGGCGGTAATAACCAAAGGGAAGATTTATTAGCTGAATTTAGCAGTCTTTAGGAGTGGGGAAGAATTATTAGCTGAATTTAGCAGTCTTTAGGAGTGTCCGGTAGCGCGGTGACATTCATTCTCTGGGGAGTCAGGCCCTAGTATATATATGTAATTTAATATTTTTGTTTTTCAGTCGTAGTTGACCTTTTACTGTAAACACTTCTTATTCATGTAACGCACGCTTACAATTTAGTCTGCTGTTCTGCAGGTTCCGAGTACTAATAGATGAGTGTCTCAAAGGTATGTTTATATTTGTCCCATATTATAAGTTGTATCCTGTCCACCTGCCGATGGAGCTATCACTATATTTATCTACTGTTCTTTCTACCCTGTGGCTCTTTATCGCAGCTCGCTGATCGCGTCCATATTGGTATTTGTTGGATTAAAGATTATTAACTGAAATGCCTGTCGGTTGCTATTTAAAAGCTTTTACCCTCATTCCCAAAACTGCAGTCTGCAGTCATTATATTACAGAACTATAAAGGGAACTGTTGGAAGCCTTTAATTTCTCGAACCAAAACCTCGGCCGTGAGAGGATTCTTGTTTAAGTTTACCTTCAGAGTTGAATATTGCTTGGCTCATCATAATAATTAGAATTTCTGTCTGGCTTCGTGTTTGCGAGCGACAGTGTTGCTCTCGCAGTTCAGGAGTTCAGATGTCTTCAGATTTCGATAGAGGAGAGAAACCCATAACTACTCAACCATAGATCAGGGCCGGCGGAAGCATTTTGGAAGTGAAAAAGTGGGGCGGCGCCCCTGTTCCGCCGGCCTTGACAGTATATATATATTTGCTAGTAAATCGCTATATTTCGCTATAAATCAGCTATTCAGTCAGTACCTGTATAGTATATCGTACACCGGTCTCGATACGAGATCGGTAAACCAGTCAACGATCACGGTGTTTGCGCTGGTATGTACTATGACCGAGAGTTAAATGAAATGTGTCATAAAACCTACGAAACGTAATTCAAACTAGCCTGTGTACAGCCGTCCGTCTCAAGATGGCGACTGGACTAGAGGGAAAGCTATTAGCGCCACGAAGTGCGCGCACACAATTAATGCATAATTTGACGCATGCGCAGAAATTTTGTTGCACCAACAACAAAAACGGCCTGCAGATTTAAACTCAGGCCTGCCTCTGAAGAATTCAAATCGTTATGAAGTAATAAGAGAGAAAACAAAATTTAGTATATAAATGCTATCTACTTGATGTAAGCCCCTTTACACTAAATCCTAAACTGTAATCAATCACGATATGATTAACTAGTTAGAATCTGAATCTAGACAGACTGGGCGGAGTTGTAACCCAAACGTGATGTTCACTTCCGTCCGGCATCACAATTATGACAACAACGTTAACCGGAGCGCCAGTTCAGTTTAATTGTTATATGGATCACTTGACCGAGCGAATAGCCAACACTAGCTAACGTCAGTTGATATTGAGAGATCAGTATTATCATATGGATGAATAATACCTGGAGCATGGCGAATTCACGACTAGCCTGGACCTGGGAAACAGGACGGCTCCCCTGCAGGAAACTATTTGCCAAATGTCTAGTTCAGTGGAAAAAAGATTTTTGAACAGGCAAAAGCGGGCCAAGATGTGTGGCAATGTCTTATTTTCAAAGCTTCAGTTGAAAGAAGACCATGCATGTCATACATGGACAGTATTACTTAGAATACCGTTGAAGCCAGTTTTCCGGCTGTGAGAGCCGGATCAGCTGTGTCCCACCTGTGATGCATGTCTCTGTCCCAGGCATGCCTCCTTTTCTATACGAGGGCAGAATGGCTTCTTCAAACCAAAACTGAGAAATCAGAAAGGTATCTGTAAGAGTTCACCTTGAGCACCTTGAATTGCGGGCCCGGCATCAAAAGCACAAAAAGATCCGGCTAGGCAAAGGGAGGAACTTCCTAAATTTTTCTGTCACCGATCAAAAAATGTCGCCACACCTAAGAATTTCGGAATAATTCAGTAATAACAAAAGCCCAGAAGAAATTAAACACTAAGGATAAGTCTTAAGCCGATGATACACGGTTTAACATTTGTGGAGTCCATAGTGAACCGTGCGTATACCATGTTGAATGTTGAAAGAAGCGAGTCAACATGTTGAACGATGTTGCAGGAAATTCCATTCAACAAGTTGCAACATCGTTCAACATGTTGATTCACTTCTTTCAACATTCAACATTGTATGATACACGTTCAAGGCATTTGCTGCCAACAAATGTTTCTCGTGTTACCAACAAATGTACTGTTGAACAGTGTATCATCGGCTTTATGTTTCCTCCAGCTGGCGTTGGGATTTGGGACGGCCCGCGCGCGCCGGGGAACACTTCTACGGACGTTCATCTGACATTAAGGCCGACACAATGTAAAGGCAGCAGCATGTAATTTGAGTTGGATCGCACGTCATATGCCGGTCGTAACGGCTTGGTAGTTGTTTCCTAACAGGAAAATGATGAGTATACAGTAAAGATCCATGTAGCATGTCATCTTAGTCTTCTTTCTAGCCCCAACCCTATAACATGGGAAAGTCGGTCGCGATCGTGTGTTTATATGCCGAGCAGGGAGAGTGGGTGAGGTGGGTGAGGTGGGTGAGTGCCCCGGGGTCAGTGAATGGGATCGAGGAGAGGGTGGAAAAGTTAATTTTGTATTTTTAGGGAGTGGGTATGTCATTGATTTTAGACAAGACAAGACAGTTTTTATTGGAAACCTTGTGAGCGGGACGTTACATTGGTTGAGCTTCAGTAATTTACAACGTTTTTCTAATTTGGAAGTTCTGGTAAAAACATTTGCTATATAAACTGCTTTGCTATTTATATCGGCGCAGTTAGTTCTGAAAAAGACTCGTTTTCCCCTTCTGATTGTTTGAGATGTATAAACTGCATTTTAACAGAAAATTAAATGTTTTTCGTCTTCTGTTGAAGAATGACAATTGGGACTGATCTTCTTAGTTCCGGACCATAACGTACGTCTTATTGTTTAGCGGCCACGTTCGATTTCAAGAATGTGGTCCCTAATTCCACGTTTGGTTAAGTTCGGTGCTTTTGTTCTCTGACAGATACGTTTCGAATTTGTATACGGTTTTGAATTGTTGGTATGTTCTTAATTTATTTCTTCCAACTGATCTGTTCATGAACATCGAAAAAGCTTGATATCTCCAGTTTTGTATTTCTATCTCTTTTTAGCACTGATCAGACTCATGTTCCACCCCAATCCTCACTCTAATTACCTTTGTCCAATATCGATCATGGAAAAGGCCGAAAGGAAGGATACAAGTGATCGAGTATAGAGCAGAGAAAGGAGGTGACCCCCCTGGTGAATTTTATTCGTAATTCTTATTGAAATCGCCCCGCCTCAGAAAATAGAGCCGGGCAGTACATGTCAACGCACTGAATAATATTTTTTTATAAATCTAATGAGCTCATTAAAAATCACACACCTTTTTCTGTGGTGATTTGTTGATTGAGATAATAATGATTACATTTCATTTATTTGTTTTATTTACAAGTGGCTTGATAAAGTGAACATAAGTATCTCTATATCAATTTGACACTTTTACGATTTTTGCATCACTATTTTTGCATCACTATTCCCACGTATGTCCAATATGTTAATAATAATACGTTAATAAGAAGGAAAACATATATATTCATAACGTTTTAAAAAGTTGGAGGGGGGACGAAATCGCTAGAGGGGGCGAGGTTCTTATGGGCCTATAACCTTCTATCATCAAAGCCAGTCTAGTTTGATTAGTGCCCAGACCTTTAGCTAGTGACCAAGGGCAGTTTGGGAGCTTAGAGTACCCAAGGATAGGAAAACTGGCACACGAAATATCTTAACATTCAGTAAAATCGTCTATAGGTAATAAGAAATCCTGTTTTGGGAGAACAGCAAAATGTTACCGGGAATCTAAAGAAAATGTCGGAAATCGGGATCGGAGACAGAGAATTTAGCGCCGCGGTAACTGAATCATTGATACTACTGATCAAGACATCTCTTCGGGAACTGAATCATTGATACTACTGATCAAGACATCTCTTCGGGAACTGAATCATTGATACTACTGATCAAGACATCTCTTCGGGAACTGAATCATTGATACTACTGATCAAGACATCTCTTCGGGAACTGAATCATTGATACTACTGATCAACACATCTCTTCGGGAACTGAATCATTGATACTACTGATCAAGACATCTCTTCGGGAACTGAATCATTGATACTACTGATCAACACATCTCTTCGGGAACTGAATCATTGATACTACTGATCAACACATCTCTTCGGGAACTGAATCATTGATACTACTGATCAAGACATCTCTTCGGGAACTGAATCATTGATACTACTGATCAAGACATCTCTTCGGGAAATGCACGGCTTATTTGGGGTCAAATAAGACAATTCGGAACGAACTGAACATTTTATGATGCGCGCGGGACACCTTTTGAGAAAACATGTTACGGCCCAACAATATAGTGTATCATGTGCATCACCAAAACAGGTCCGGTTTTGTTTTCAACGGTGACGTCAATTACTGATATAAATAGTTAGCAAAGCAAGAGCATTGCATATGGCATCGATCGCACGATTGTGTGAAAGCACTGAAGCAACACATTTTTTTACTACTCTGATCCTCGGTAATTTACTTATTATATATGTAAGTATTTAGCCTGGGCATAGGTCGGAACCGTGGACTTTGATAAGTGGCACTGTAGTTTAGCCCGGCAATTGAAGATAAACTACAGAGAAAAGTTCCGCAGCACAAAAAGGAGACTCCTTATTCGTGGTAAAACTGTTTAAGTAAATATGACAATTAATTATAGTTGCATATTTTCGTAGATAGCTATTTTGTCGATCTTGAATTGGACTAGTATTTGTCTTCAGAAAGAAACTCAGTTCTGCTTACTCAAAGATTAACTGAATATTACAATACTATAAATACCTGCAATGCATGGATTAATCGCGTGGTTTCGCGACTGGTTGGGTGTGCTGTGATGCAATACATACCTTAGTATATTGTACTGGTATGCTTGAATAAACTAATTCAATAAGCTTAAGGAGCCATTGTGTCATTCATAACTGATTAGGTATATTTTATTTAAATTACTGTTTTCGCTCTTCAGTGTTATCGTTAGAGCCACTCAAAATTCCACTCGAACAATACCAATGACATGGTTAGGGGAGGGGTGGTGGTGGTAATTATTTTGTCCTTATTTTGGCCCTTTCAGCGGCAATTCGAGCTCTGTATGCGAATGCATGAGAAAGCGCTGTTGCAGCAGAGCCAGATTTTGTTTTCGCACTATAATTTATCTGGGCCCGCCTAGCTATGTTCTCTAGCACGATTTTTTTTAAA
Source organism: Actinernus sp. WN-2022 (assembly GCA_030867875.1). Classification (NCBI taxonomy): domain Eukaryota; kingdom Metazoa; phylum Cnidaria; class Anthozoa; order Actiniaria; family Actinernidae; genus Actinernus; species Actinernus sp. WN-2022. The sequence goes on along the minus strand of JAOWCC010000577.1, from coordinate 175,867,495 downwards.
GTAAACAAGTGTTTGCATAATTATTTGTTGGGCTCATTTTTCCTTGCTCGAATTTTATTTGGGAACTTCGGTCACTCTTCAACATCTCTGAATCCGTTTGACCGAGGATTTAGCCTTACCCTCCGTTCTTACCGCGGCAAAATGTTATGCTTCGCTGGCCGATGCGAGTGCACGCGTGGGTAGGATTCCCCTCATTTTTCCTGGCTACTTTGTTTGGATAAGGAGGGGTTGTTTGGATGCTTCTGTAAATCAGATTGCCAGACGAGGCTGTGAATTTAATGCTTTTTTGGGGTGGGGGAGGTAGAAAAAAGGAAAAAGAATGAGAAAAGAGTTGCTTATCGGTTTTTACATGTTAAGATAAACCTAGTCGTCTCCGCAGCCCGGTTCTCAGAGCGGACATGCACGAGAACGTATGGTTTGGTAAGTTTTCCGAAGGCTTAAACCTTTTAGTAAATAATTAGGGCGCGTTCGTTTGAGAGCTATTCCGGCTTATTCCAGTATAAAAAAGTCTGGTTATTCTGCCTCGAAGAGCAGAATACACAGAGCGCATTCCAAGTATTCCGGAATAAGAATAGCTTCCAAACGAATGCCATGTTGTCCGGATTTGTTGCCCGCGCTCTAACCAGAGTATCAGTCCCTCTCTCCCTTCCTTTTCACCACCCCTCCCACCTAAGGAAGGAAGGGAAAGAGGGCCTGACAATTCTTTTCCTGGCCGCTTGCTAAACAGCCATATTCTGGACTTTTCCTTCATTGGTCAGAAAAACAAAAGAAACACGATGTTGCAGTCAAACATGACTAACGTCTGGATTTTAATTAAAATCAAACAAATTAGACAGAAAAGTCAAATACGTCTGGATTTTTTTCTTAAAATGGCGCGGGAGGCGGAAAGCGGCCATGCAAAGAATTGTGTCAGGCCTCTTTCCCTAGGGCGACTGATACTCAGGTTACCCGCGCTCCTGAAGTCGCCCACGCTAACACGTGGTTCAGGCTAATCTTATCCCAGTGTATTCCCAAACTAACGCGAAAAAATTAATTAAGAAAACTTAAACATGTTAAAGTTTTAGGCTATGCTTTAAAGTAGTTTTGTTGTTTTTGAGTTAATATTTTACAACAGGGGTGATTGCCTTTGTTTCCTTTCAAGTTTGAGCGGGAAACTGACGCGACGCGTGTGATGACCAAAAGTGGACCTGTCAGACCAATTTTATTGTTACCACATAAGAGTCAACAGTTAAACAATTGTTGCTATAATTATTCGCGCGCACGCAGCACGGTTTACATGTGCAAATTATCAATGGATAGCAGTGTCTCCGAAATGCTCAAACAACTGGGATGGCAAGATATCAAAACAAGGAGGCGCAATCAAAGATGAACTCTACTGTTCAAAGTCGTCGATAGTATTGTAAAGATTACCTCGTGCCGGGCTATGATAGAACTAGAACTAGATTGTCTTGTAACACAGAACAATTTAGAAACTCTTTTTTTTGTTAAAACTATCCCTGAGTGACCCTGGGTACCAGAGGTTCTAAAGCCTCCCTTCGTGAAAGTTAGGCGCCCCCGCTTCGCTCCTCGACTCTCGTCGCTTCGCTAGATTAATAGATAGGCCTGTCTTTCGACCGCCCCGTAGACTGGAAAGTCGCGGGAGTCTACGGAGCGGTGGCCGAAAGTGAGGCCAGGTGAGAACTACGGTTCAGCAAATATTGCTACCACTACATGAAAGTTCAACAATGTTCTTATCGACCCCTAATAAAGTCAGACTATCACAATATCTTACCACCGTAAAGCGTAAGTAATGATTTTTAAAAATCAAAAAGATTACAACAAGAATTTCAAAAGAATACTAAGTTAAATCATTGAATGTCTTTAGCATGTGGTCTTGTCTATTTTGTTCCATATTTTGTTTTCAGTTCCTCAACTTCCTTGATATATGCTTCCTCGGCTTCTTCCTTGGACAGTCCTAATAAGAAATAAGTACATTAGTTAAGGTTACCGGATACCTTCAAGGCATGTCTTTTTGTTAAAAAATATTATTGATTACTTTGAAAGTTTATGGATTGTTTTACAATTTAGAAAAAAAACATTATTTCAAAAGATATAAAAGCTTGCGAGATATTTAGGAAAAACGTATTTAGAAGGAAACTAAATAAATCACCGAGGCGTTATAATCCCTTTACGTGCCACGGGCACCCCGTGGACTTTTAGCGGGAGCTGTTATCCGAGTAATTTGCAACTGTTGTTGTAGCTTCCCTTCTTCGAAATAATAAACGTGCATTTAGGGTCTTTTATCAATCGTTTGTATGGGGAAACTGCCAAAAGAGAAAAGCAAAGTTCTTGGGTAAAACGTAAAGCGAACCCTGGACCGAAAAAGTAAGGAAACCGGCGATAAGGAGGAATTCGGTAATCGCGGACAGCGACAAAGGCTCGTGGTTCGAAAAATGTGCGAAAGGCAGCGAAGAACAACCTTCAACTTCAGGGTCAACTCCAAATATAAGCAGCGCTAGGAGGCTTAAACTGTCATTTGGCTTACCAGGAATAGGCACTGAGTCATTTGAAGAGACTGAGGACGCGAGCAGCGATGAGTTCACATCGGAGTCTGATTCAGATCCGAATTCACTCCTGGGCCGTTGTCAATCCTCGACTTCTCAATGGTTGTTGTGGAACTTTGGGAATGAAACTTAACGGCTCTCGAACTGAGAGAAACTGTTGAATTGTTGTCAGAGCGAAAGGTTTCTTATGAAATATGACCTATTTACCAATTTCCCGCGAATTTCACTACTGCTTTGAAGCTCCAGGCCTAGGGTCCTTGCGTAGTCATTGGCTTGTTGGTTCGAAGTGTTGACATTTGCTTTGATGAGGTGTGAAATGTTCACAAAACTTTACACGCCAAATCTCTAACCTGAGTATCAGGCCCTTCCCTTCTCGGGGGGAAAGGTAAGCCTGACACTCAGGTTACCAAATCTCTGACTATGTTTTTCTTCTTATCTCCTCTCTTTGAATGAATTAATAGGGTATGCAGACTTGCCAGATCTTGATAAAACTCGGCCAAAAGACAGATAAGTTACTGACAAAGAAAAGGGTGTGAGCGTTTAGCAATATTCAAAGTATTTTTCCTCGTAGAGTATCCCGCGTAATGCGACTCGGATATTATTGAAGACTAAAACTTTAGGAATGAATTGCATTTGAATGAAGTACAATATTAAGAAATGCTCACACCCTTTTTCAGGCTGTCATATGCTTGTAATAGTTAGATGATATTATGCATGTTTTTGTAATTCCTATGTACCAATGATGGTGTTGTTGTTGGAATAAACATTATTATGCTGATTGACATTGTGCAGTTGAATTGTTTTTATGCGTTAACCTGAAGGCTGCTAATTCACTTTTATAAACCTTATCAGTTTTGCGTTTGTTGGCTTAGCATTGCTTTACAATAAAAAAAATAATTAACTAATCCATTCAGCGTATTCTGCACTTCATTAGCTTTAGAGAGGTACATAGGTTTCTATAGTTTTCTTTAACACGCGCGTACAAAATTATTAACGAGAGACCCGCGAAGGTATCCGGTAACCTTAAAATGTCTATAACCCTAGACATAACTCATTGATTTGGGCGCAGTGAAATGTTAAAAATCTTGTTCAACCATTTTGGGGTGATATATGGTTGTAATATTATTACAAATCATTGAAGGGCCATTATGCTAATAAGTTGACAATGAATTGAGTCATAACACTCAATTGCTTCATTTATACAGTAGGCTTTAGGTGCCAGACATTTGATTCTTGCAATCTTATTGAAACATCTTTTAATAAGTGGAGCTGACATAAAAACAGAGGGAAAGGAACTAGAATTGGTTTCTGACTTAAAGTGCCTCTAACTATTCTTGACATTTTTCTACTTATGAACCTGTGAAAGGTTTTGAATACTTCTGCAAATAAATGTTTGGCTTACAGATAATACTCTATGTTCTACGCTTGTTTGAAATGGTGAAAAACTGATCTTTCCTGACCCATGACCGCGTAAGTAAAAGCCTGGCTTTTAATTAATTAATCTAATTAATTCGACTTTGTAATAATTTGAATAAATACTTAGGACTTTTTCTAACAAACTCACAAATTATGTATATTTTCTATAAATCGATGTTGCTGCGATAGAAAGGCGCCATGGAGGATAATGCATTAATGAGATGACGTCACCCCGGGAAACGGGGAGTATTATCTGTAAACAAAAAAAATATTCGCACAAGTACTCAAAACCTTTCACAGGTTCATAAGTAGAAAAATGCCAAGAATGGTTAGAGGCACTTTAAATGATGTCATTACAATTTGATTCCTTAATAAACGAATATAGCAGATATTAATTACTATTTTTCCTATATTAGTTTTTTTTGTTTTCCAGTTTAACTTCTAAATCAAAGATAACTGGCTAGGGCTTATAGCCACTTTAGCGCAAGTCTTACTTTATAGATCCCATAAACTCCACACTGTAACTTAGGCTTTTGTATTGCATTCTCAAACAAAGCCATCGATATACAGTGTAGTGTACACTTGTATCACCGCTAAATGTAATAACACCAGCAAATGTAATACTAACCGTAAATGTAATAAAAATCAACCGTAAATGTAATAACTTTTTAACCGTAAATGTAATAAAAAGCTAACCGTAAATATAATAAAACTCAACAGGAAATGTAATAACACTTTGGAATCAGAAAAGTACACAACGTTCCCAAATATAAGTCAAATATCCGAAGTCAATCAAACTTGTGACGTCATCAACCACGTGACTTTATCAGGAATCGCTTATAATACGCTTAGGATAAATGTAACAAACCAATCAAACTTGGCAACCAACTGACTTTGCAAGCGGCCGCGAACCTGTATCAAATAGAACTTGTAATCGTCTCTTCTCCAGGCCCTGATGGACTAGTCCATATCCTGCCACAGCATTCAGCGCCAGTGGCAAGTTTTGCCCTGGGACACTTTGCTGAGCAGCATGGCATTCACTGTGTCAGTCTAGCTGCAAATGACAAACTTCATGATAGCACAAGTAGTGCTGACGGAATGTCAGAACGAGATGCAGCACCAGTGATGATATTGATCAGAAAGGTGAGACTGGTAAGAAAAACCCATCTGTGTCATCTGATACGGTATCTATTGTCGCACAGCACTGCAAATCACGTGACGACACAGTGGTACATGACCAAGCTGATGAAGATATTATCGAGCAGGAAGGTAAGACCGGTGAGAACAACCCATTTGTGTCAGCTGATGCGATATCTACTGTTGTAGAGCACTAGCTGTAAATCATGTGATGATCATTACCCGGTGCCGATGCACCCAAGCTTAGCAGCTCTTCTGGATGAATTCTTGAAATGATTGTGGAGTACACTCTTTCTGGACTCACCAATCAGTGTCTGGTTAACACATACGGTCACCTGTACAAATGTCTGTACTCAACGACAGCTTCCCCAAGTCTATATGCGTTACAAGATATGGCTCAAGGGTTTCACAGCATGCTCAGTCTGCTTAAACGCTTTGGTTGAGGGAGTGGCATCATCAAAGAGCTGAAGAACATCATCGACAGCAAAAGATGGCTTTATGCATGGGTGTGCTTGCTGTTTACTGGAAAGCAAGCTAGGATGTGCGTACAGCACATGAAATGGAAAAGAGAGGAACGGAAAATTTGAGTGGGCAGGTTGTTATAGGCTGTGGTTTGTTTATATCATTTGCTATTGTTTACAGAAAGATGACTTGTTGCCAATAGAGTCATGGTTTTGTTCAGTAGTACTTGTATTACAAAACTGCATATAGTGTACAGTCCCGCTCAAAAACTTTGCAACCACCACTAAACGCCAAACGGCGCTAACGGCTTTTAGCGGCGCTAGTGCCACCAACTTTTACCGTTAGTGCCACCAAACCACTAGACGGCTTGAACCGTCTACGGCTAGCCACCAAACGTCTAGCGCCGTCGACGGCTAGCCACCAAACGTCTAGCGCCGTCGACGGCTAGCCACCAAAACCTCTGAGCCACCAACGGCTTAATAAGCCACTAAATCGTTGAGCCGCCGACGTTCCAAGAAGTTTATTTTGAAGCCTTTTATGCGCTGACTTGAAGTATTTTGCATTTTGAGAAGTTAATTATTTTGAAATGTTCGTCAAGGCCGAGTTTTGAGAAATTTATTTTGAAACCTTTGTTTTATTAGTCAGTTCATCGGTTTACGTGGCAGTACTGAAGGAAAAAGTATTCAACTAAAATAAATTTACCATCTAGTGTCAGCAGCCGAGTTTTGAGTAGTTAATTTTGAAACGTTTTACGTCTACTAGTCAGCCGTATAAGTTCGATTCATCGACTCCCACGAGTCACAGCGCACGGCCCACTGAATGTAGAAGTTCACTGAACTTCAACTAACTTTACCGTCCATTACAGGTTGCCGAAAAACTCCAGAAGATTTGATAAAGTGTGATCTCACGGCAATTAACATTCATCTGACAACAAATTGGAAAACAGCCAAAACTTCTCACTTAGGCAGAGATCGACTCAAAGCATTTCCCGCATCAGGTGAAACTGTTCAGACACGAAACGAAAATGAAATAAAAACTTACGAAACATTTTATTCTGAAGGTAGAAAATGTCTGGTGCGATCCAGGCGATTTTAAAGCCAAACACTGACGACCTATAAATACGATGATTATTCAAATCAGTTCGTGGAAAATGTCACGCTTCCAGCCGTGTCGTAGAATTCTTGAGACCTTTGAAAAACGCATCCACATTAATAAAAGAACTCCAGAATATTTTATTGGACATCTTTTTCATTTTCCATAAAGGTTGAGTCCATGTAGTTGTGTGGTGAATTAAACTACAGTCACACTTCCCGCGAAGTTCACGGCGTGACACTCCAGTGTTGTTGTGTCAAAAACCAGACAATGGCTGTGCAGCAAAGCGGTTTTAAAGCAACACGTGAAGAATGAAACAGGAAGCTGTTCGCTGTTCGAGTTTTACAGAACGGTTTTGAAGCGATTTTCTTTAGTTATTCCAGGGAAAATCTGTCAAGTTCCCAAAAAAATGTCTTCGATTCTGTCAGACACGATGCGACTACAATTATTGTTAATATGCTAATTTTCGAATTCAGTTTGTTTACATTCACTCACACCACAGTACAGTGCAGTGAAAACTTTTTCAATCGTGCACTGACTAACGGCTAGCCGCCAAATGTCTTGAGCCGTTGACGGCTAGCCACCAAACGTCTAGTGGCGTCGACGGCTAGCCACCAAACGTCTAGTGGCGTCGACGGCTAGCCACCAAACGTCTAGTGGCGTCGACGGCTAGCCACCAGTTTTTACCGTTAGTGCCACCAAACCACTAACGCCCAGCCGCTAAAAAATTAGCGGCACTGGTGGCGCTGACGGTTGCAAACTTTTTGAGCGGGACTGTATGTATCTTGTTCAGAATATATACGTCTTTTCAAAGTTTGCATGATTGTTTCAAGGACAAAATAATCACAAAATCAGAATAATCATGAATCAGATTAACAAGCTATACCGGTAAGTAGAAAGGCTATTGTCCAGGATCTTTTGTGTTGTACTTTATTATTTATCCTCTTACGTCTCGAGGGGACATAAGGCTCTCGCGTTGGGGCAGACGTCACCGTTTGTAACCTGAAATGTTATTGGTTACCCAAACAATAGCCTACCCCTAAAACAATACAAACCCTAACCCTAAAACAATACAAACCCTAACCCTAAAACAATACAAACCCTAACCCTAAAACAGTGGGATTGTGAAGTCCAATAAGATACACCTACAACCTACAGAACAGTGAAGTCTAACCGCTTGCATTTTGTGATTACCTTATACATGTACAGCATGTAATTACTTGGTAACGTTCATTCATGTATAACCCACATAATAACAGTACAAATTAGTTAAACTGCACTGCTGTGCTATGAAATCATGCTATGGACATTGAGTTGTACATCATCACACTAGCCATGCAGCAAAACGTCGATTATGGCATCACACAATTCGACGCACATCAAATGTTTGCCTTCTGTTGAGGAACTATATGCTCAAGTGAGTTTTAAGTGATTATTTAGAAAATGCGTGACGTAAAATGAACCGGCTTGAAAAAAACAAACACATGTGATTGATGATGTCACCCTTTGTGATTGATATTCGATGCTTGTCTTGAGTTGAAGAACGTTGCTAACAAATTTGGTTGTTTTATTGTTCATCCCAAAGCAAGTTATAAGCGATTCCTTATGAAGTCACGTGATTGATGACATATCACTCTATTTGATTGTCGTCTGATGTTTGTCTTGTATTGGGGAATGTTGTATACAAGTTTGATTGGTTTGTTGTTTATCCTAAGCGAATTGTAAGCGATTCCTTATAAAGTCACATGGTTGATGACATCACAAATTTGATTGACTTCGGATATTTGTCTTATATTTGGGAACGTTGTTTACTTTTCTGATTCCAAAGTGTTATTACGTTTATGGTTGATTTTTATTACATTTACGGTTAGTATTACAATGTACATTTACGGTTGATTGTTATCACACTTATGGTTAGTACGGTGATACATGCACATCTGACCAACATCCAAACAGGCCATGCCATTTGCACTGTTATTGACTACGACTACCAGAATCTTCTGTACTGTTTCTTTTGTTTCCCTAATTTAGCCCATTGTCTTGGTATTCTTAGTGGAGTTTAAAAATCTGAATAAGAAAAATAATTTGAAATGGATTCTGGTAGTAGAAGTCACCTGATGTACAAATGGCCTACAATATATTGGCCACTTTGGAAACAAGTAGAGGATGGGGACCGTGTGTGGAAATTAATCTGATTAAAAAATGAACCCCAAAACAAGAAATATCACATCAATATTTATTTAGTAACTTTATCAAATGTTAGGATGTTTGGGTGAATATGAACCAAATGGCAAGCTTTTATAAGTCGCTAAAATAAGAGAAAAATGTATATGGTACATAAGGGGGGACAGACAAGACACCATCATCTAGTTACAGGGGAACCATGCATATGTATACACTCTTATTTTAGTGATTTTTTTAAATTGTGCCATGTCAATACACCATCATCATGGACTCTTGGCCACGTGTTTAATATCAAGCCAATCTACATGTACTTCAAACTTGGCAAACTCACTACTTTAGATGTGATATTTCTTGTGGTGGGGTTCATTTTTTAATTAGATTAATTTTCCACACTCAGTCCCATACTCATTTTCAAAGCCTTTGAGTGAAATTATTTTCAACAACCATTATTCAAACAATAAAAACATTTTTTATGACATTTTAACTACATCCTCACCCTTCCTAGCTTCCCAAGCATCCCATTTGGCTTTCCCAGTAAAATCCAAGAACCCTGGTCGTTCTGTATTCAAAAGAAACATGAAAATATTAGAAAATATTAGAAAATACATGCAATATACATGTATGTATGCCTTAACCCTTTCCCTACTGGGTGTAATAGGCTCAATTGGTACAATCTAAAGTGCAAAATCAACCCTCCCCCCTCAGTTCAAGTTTGGCTAGCCTGGGGTTGTTAAATACTGATGACCTTTTAAGCCAAGGGCTCAAGCTTTCCCCACAATACCATTCGGGAGAATTCTGCCCACTCGTTGACAGTAAATATTGCTTCTCCTGTAGGGTTTTGAATGAAATCTGCCCTAATTGGATTGGACAAATAAGCCACTGTAAGAGAGCCAGAGGGCATCATAAAGACTGAGAACAGCTGAAAAGTACTTGGCTTGCTTTTAGTAGGCTTTGTGAGGGGATTTCACTGGGTTTTTCTGTTTAGTTTGTGCTTCGAGAGACATCAAAAATTCCTGGGAATGTTTGACCATTACCCAGCATGCAATTGGAGGTAGGTAGGTGGGTGCAGGAAAACATGGTAAGAGTGAAATGATGTGTAAACATGGCATGGTGCACAGTCGCTTGGTGTTTTGTGCAAACAAACCTGTGGTTGGAAAGATTAAAGAATAGGTACTTATTGACTGAGTGGGAGGGCCGGACGAGAAAATATTTGGCTCGAGTCATGACATACAGAACGAGCACAGCAAGGTCCATACAAAATGACAGAGAGCCAAATACTTTCCCATCCGGCCAGACCTAACTCAGTCAATAGTTTTTTTTATCATATGACCATATTTTTTTGTAGATCAAACCACAAAACAGCAAGAAAAAATTGTGCAGGGTAGGACAGCTTTTTCCGACCTGCTCACACCATACACGTCTGACCCTCATCGCGTGACTTGTGTTAATGGTTTTGAAAGGAAAGCGCATGCATTGAAATATTGTTGCATTTTCACAATTCCAACCTGTCTTAAGACTTGATGCAGTATTTTTGGGGAGTTCCTTGCTTTTTTGGGGGCAGTTTAGGGTGGTATATTAGGAGGGAAGGGCTAAACATTAATTTGTAATAAACTAAAATATCATCCATAAATTTGAACAGGGGCAACAGTCTGCACTTTGATGCATTGGTACCTTGCAATGGACCAGTTCAATTTTTTCCCTGACATTTTGAATGAAGTGCAAAAGTGTTCGATATATGAGAAAGCATGTGAAAAAATTCTTCAATTTGAAATTCTGTAGTTGGTGTTTGTTTTTTACCTTGCTAAACATACAAGGATGTGTTTTTGTCGCTTTAAGGCCTCAGCTTGTGTCAAAATCACTGCTTTTGGTTGTAGGGGCAAAAGATTCCCTGTCAATTTTTTGTATATTACCCAGCACACAATTGGAGGTGGGTGGAGGAAAATGTGGCAGAGAGAAATGTAGTGTTAAGAATAGCGTGCTTCACACAAATAGTGTGTTTTGTGCAAACAAACCTGGTGGTTATTAAAGAAGGTACTGTATCATAACAACTGAGTGCTGATTTTGTGTTTGCTTTTGATTTCAAGTGCAAATGGAAAGAGTTTTTGAGCTGATTTTCAGAGCATTGAAATTGGTGAAAATCATAAAAACAGAAAGATCTCCAAAACAAATCAGCTTTTCTCCAAAGTGGAGAGTCAACTGATCGCTGTTTATACATATAATATTTCAACAATCGTATTTCCAACATTACATTTTAGTATTTCCATCTAGATTTGATGCCATTATTGTTCCCCATTACATGTTTCATATTGGCTGGTTTGGGCTGCTTTAGTAGTGAAAGGCCTCCCGGTTAGCTCAGTGGTTAAGCTCCGGTCTGTCATTCAGGAGGTTGTGGGTTCCAACCCTGGCCGGACCAACACTCAGGGTCTTAATTAAGTGCTTCACCTCTCACATCTGTGGCCCAGGTTCGATCTCCAGATGTGGCACCATATGTGAGTTGAGTTTGTTGGTATCTCGCCCTTGCTCCAAGGGATTTTCTCCGGGTTCTCCTCCCTTCACAAAAACCAACATGCTAAATTCCAATTCAATCTGTGAATTAGCCGGATCCTGGCTTTGATCAGCCTCTATGGTTGTTTCAGGTCCCATTAAAATTCAGAGATTTAGACCTTCACATCTTCTTGGATAAGGACGTAAAATCGTAGGTCCCACATTGGCCTCAAGTTTATTAGTTTTACCAGACTGTCATGAGTTACTGACATTAAATAAAGTTGTTTTACTTTACTTTACAGTGCCTATGAAGTGAAAAAAATCAACTCCATTTTAATGTTAATTTTCTTATTAAATTTTAACCTTTCCTTAGTCATTTTGTGAAATTAAAAATAAATTTGAAGAGCATGAACATTATTATGCAAAAGAGGCATTGCTATATGTGCCTATGAACAATATATTTTTTATTTTAGATATCAATTCTACATAAAGTGAATAGTAGAATTGGTACAATATATACTGGTTTGAATGCTGTGCCAATGACTTACAGGGGTTTTTAATTTCTTAAATGCTAATTACATGATGTCAAGGGAGGCATCTATTTGTTACAATTAAACAATTTTTTCAAATTATCAGTGTTATACCCATGGTTGAAATAAAATGATGTTAGAAATTTGTTAAATTCCTATATCAGCAGAAATGCCCATTCACAACCACTATAAAGAAATGATTGCAAATACCTCCCCTGACGTTTCATCCCAGGGGGTACTCCTGTTTGTGACATATTATGTATGTGCTGCAGGGGTGGGTCAGGGTCAGGGTTTTGAGCTCGGTTTGGGCAGGTAGCTAGGGTCAGGGTTTTGACCTGATTTGGGCAGATCAGGATTAGGATTGGAGTATAATTTGGGTGCAGTCAGGGTTGGGGTTCAGTATTTTTAGGCAGTTAGGGTTCAGTTATTTTTAGCTACTATGTCAAAAAAAGACATTCTGTTGCTACATTTTGATCACCTGCCCACATGCAAGCACTGAGGTTCCCATACATCGTGACGGCGCTAATTCGTACTTCAGTACTTATCTATGTACTTCATCTGCTGATTTGTTTACCCAATGACACGTCCCGACTTGAAATGTTCTGTATTTTGCATGCAATCCCGGTACGCGGTATACCGGCCGGGGTATATATCCGACCGTGTTTTGAAAACAATTTAAAGAAGGGGCAATCAGGTTTTTTTTTTTCCAAAAAGGGGGCAATCAGGGTTTTGGAGCTCGGATTGGGTCAAACAGGGTCAGGGTTTAATTAATTTGAGCCTCTTGGCCTCACATACGTACCAATTTTTCATGTAAGTACCCCCCCCCCCCCCTCCCCCCTGGGTGTTTCATGACAGATTCCATGTGGGTTACTACTTCATGTAAGTGTTGACTTGTTGACCCAAGAGGATCTGGGTTCTGGTTTAAGTTACTTATATAATAAATGTTGCTTCCAAATCAACAAGCGCTTGTGTGGCGCAGTGTGTTAAGTCAGTGGAAAACTGGGTGTGTCAAGGCAGAGCTGCTGAGTTCAAATCTCTCTGAGTTCAGTACATGGTATTACATCTGAATGAAAGGTAAGTGTAAGTATATGGGAGGGGAGAAAGAGGAGGGAAGGGATGGAAGGAAGGGAGGGGAGGGTGAAATATTTTTTAGAATCATTGATAGCAAAACCTGGGTCAATTTGACCTAGGTTGGTTTGACCGGGTCAAATTGAACTAGTTGAATATGACCAATGGTCAAATTTAACTACCGTATTTACCAGTGTATAAGCCGCACCTTTTCACCCAAAATTTTCGTTCAAAATTGGGGGTGCGGCTTATCTACGGGAACACATAGAAAGGAGACCCAACATTAACATATATTTACATACATGTATTATGAACCTGAATGAAGCTTTTATTATGCGACGGTGCGTATATTACAATCAGGTTCAAATCGTATCCGATCGTGTATTATATTAAGCAATTTAAGCATAATCATTGAAAAAAAAACATACACTTTCAAAGAGTTAATAAAAGCAAAAACTCTTCTAAGACCCACCTTAGACCTAATATATTAGAATTTCGTGAATATTTAAACGTGATTAAGCTTATTTACCTTCCAAAACAGGCTGATTCGCAGCGCTTGTCAAAGTAGGCATCTAAACAACCAGGCATTCTTCGCAATTTTACACGTGGGAGATTGGCACTAGTTAATGAAAAATCCAAGATGGCGGACCTGACCTACTCGTGCAAGTATTGTTTCGCCAGAAAACCTTTCTTGCTCTAGCGATTAAAGGAAAGCGGTTCCTTGGAATTGTTGTTAGTTAATTGGGGAATAAATGCGGAAGAATTCTGGAGTGATTTAAAGACTGCAGGTTAAAATATACACAAGAAATGACAAGGCAAGTTGAACCATATTCGATCGAATTAAAGTTGTGATTATTTATTTATGACAATCTGATGAAGTTTTGCTTCAAGTACGAGTGTTTATGAACTCCAACAAAAGATTATTCTTTTTTTGAAGAAGTTTGGCATCAAGTACAAGCGTTTATGAACTCGGACAAAAGATGTTCTAATTATTTTTTGTATTTTTCAAAAAGTTTTTTTCCTAAATTCAAGCTTCAAAACTTGGGGTGCGGCTTATCTACGGGTGCGGCTTATACACGGGTAAATACGGTAGTTTGCTTTGACTCATGGTCAAATTGAACTGAATGGTCAATTTCAACTGCAACATGTACATGTATGTACGGGGGCAAGGTATTTGACAGGCAGGGCTACCCGGTGGGTGGGGATTTTGACATATGCTGCCTGCCCAGGGTGGGATTATTTATAAATAGGAAACATAAGGAAGTCAGGGCAGATATTTGATATTTTTAAGCAAACGTGTTGTCCCAAGGGTGGGGAATTTTACATTTTTTGGAAGAAAATGTCAAATCTCCATTCCTTCCCCCCCCCCCCCCCCCCTCTCTGGCTTAACATTGATAGGTACATTACTAGAGCCATACATATATGCTATAGGCTATTTTGGATTGCCTTCGATTCATTATCATCACTCATTCAGCTGGACCGAAAAGCTGAAACATATCATCGAACGTTACGGATACATTTGGCTCGAAAACAGCTCAAACACAAATCATTACAAACACTTATTGATTGGAAAAACCTACATAGTCAAGTAAAACAAAGGCTTAGAGATATTGAATTCCAGTCTTGGACTGAAGAAATTTATAATGATCAATGCAGAGATACAACACAGAGTAATAAACTTACAATGTAGGACATCCCGATTATTTAAAATGGACGATAAAGAAGAGAAGAAGAAGAAGAATACCTCAATCACATTAGTAATATCAAGCACAGAATATCACTTACATGTACTAAGCTCTGTATCAGTAATCACTGCCTTCAAATCTAGAAAGGTAGGCACTTGAAGCCCTTTCAGAAATGATTTTCTATACCCTTTTTCAGACCTTAATCCGAAAATCAGTTCCCTAATTCAGTCCTTATTTTATCTTATATGTTTTCAAGGTGCTAATAAAACTAATTGATTGATTGATTGATTATTGTTTATACAACTTGACAGAACAAGAGCATAAGTTCAGCAGCAGTTATCAGTGTAGTCACATTCAAATAACGGCTTCCACGGGGGCGGGGGCAACAAACCGCGTTGTCACCGTGTTGTTCGCTTTGAATATCGAACGTATACTTCCGGTGTAAATTACATCTTTTTAAAAATCATACCCTATTTCAGACCAAGACAGCTCGAAAACCATACCCTTTGGGGTGACACAATCATGCATACCTGTATAGCTTATATAAGGGAGTACTCCCCCACCCCGGATTAGAAGACGGAATCTGTCAAAAATGCCATAGAGAAATTGAAGATGAAAAACACTTTTTTATTTGATGCCCTTATTATAACCCAAAGCATGATCGACTCTTCAACGCTCTAGAACTAACTATAAAAAGAAAAGTATAATACTTGACGGAAGATGAGATATTCTTCTTATTGATTAACCTGCCCTATAACGTGCAAAATTTAGTATCGAGATACATGTACATATTGGTGGGTTTCACTGGCAGCCATGTTGGTTGGTATAGGAACAAAAGAAACCACATTTGCTTCTTTTGTTCCTACCAACCAAGATGGCTGCTATGCTGTTGTGATTGTATTCCCTAAGGGAATGATTGCAACCCAAGAATATGAATGCATCAAAGGAAGGAACAAATGAATAACTTCTACCATGGCTTATATAAATATATATTAGAGTCTTGAACATTTACGTTATCTCCAGAATTTATTATTATAATAACTTATTTTGATAAAAGCCGATGTATTTAGTTTAAGCAAAATTTTGCAAGGTCCAAATAAAATAATGTCTATGTCATATAAGCTTACATGTATGACATTTACAAAACGTCACCTTTTGCAACAGGTTTACGTATTTCCCCTTTAGTAAAGTACAGGTCACAGGTCAGGTTGTTAATTCTAAGACAAATCCTAACCCTAACCATCGGACGAGTTCACAGGTAAACGACGGGTTCTCACTCACCTAGAGCTAGGGTTCAAAGGTAAACAAGAAGTGACCTGACCTGTGACCTGACCCGTACTTTACACCCGCCGTTCCAACCCTTTCTCATCTTCGAAAGCACGAATTTTATACGCGAGTACGAGTCTGATATCACTTGCCCAGTTTTGTCATAGGTTTTTGTACCCAAAATCGGTTAACAAAATAATGTAACCAATCTAACAGATCATACTCTCAGTAAGTATATATTTTAAGCTCCATCTTACCTGTGTTACAATCCCCGACAGTCGATTGCTTGAAAAGAGAGTAAAGTTCAAGCATTTCATCGTCAGCGGGCTTTTCACTCAAGTTCCTTACCTCTTCGGCAGCCTTTAGAAATGCCTATTAAAATGAATGAAATGACATAAGCATTTCTCCTAAAAGAAAATAAATAGAAAGAAAACGTTGAGTGAGCTTTAAGAGCATCTATTTACCTCGGACATCTTGATTAAACTACAAAATTCGGGGTAAATTCTGGGTTTTCTCTGGGGACAGGTCGAGGTATTCAGATCGTGTGCAGTCACGTGTGGCATACAGGCATGTCATAAAACCGCGCGCGCCAATTATTTTTCGCGGGACAACCCTCGGGAAAACGTGTTCAACGCGTGGAACCATTCATGGGGCTAGAATTCATGGGGAGCGATAAGAGTTGGCTGTCTTCTCAGGCTAGAATTTCGTACCATGTCTCAGTCTAAGATAGCTTTCAAAAGTTTTGATTATAATATCAGCGTGTAGCCTCCTCCGCAGGCATCTCTAATTTTCGAAGAAATCGTCCGATTTTACGATTTCTTGGCTTCATCCCAGCATGCTTTGCGTATCGATATCGCGAGGCTGCTCAGTTTCTCCGACGGGCTCTACAGTTTTGAATTTCTGTTTGTTGTTTCTTGGGAAATGCGCTCTGGAATCTGCTTCATCTTTTAAATTCAACCAATTCCTTACTCGTGCTGCTATGATGAAAGATGTCATTGAAGCCTGGGGTTGTAAACTTTGACTTAACATGGGCCAAAATCTTGAAGACTTTGAAGGCCGTGGTGACATTGGAAAAGATTGAACGGTCCGTGTGGAATGACAGGTTTTCGTATCCTTTTATCACTATATTGCTAATCGCCTGTTTGGAATCACTGAAACGGGATTCAGAGAAAATGAGTAAAGAGTGAGTATGTTGTGTGCTACTGCTAGCAAGGATTCTAATGTGCAAGTGGAAGTTATTCAAGTTTCATTTTAGTTCCTCTCCGATCTAAATTAGACTAAAAATAAATGTCATTTCCCCCTACTGGCGTCCAGTCTCTGCAGGTTGCATCCGGAGATACACGTTCTTCGAAAGGAACCGAATATAAATAAATGCCTATATTCTTACTTTCGCTTAGCATATTTACACATTATTAGTATTGTTCATGTTTTAATTCAGTTAATCTTAGTCAGTCTGCACTTGTAGTACTTAGTGTGTATGACATAATTGTTTAGGCATTGTTGAATCCACCCTAAAATGTAACTTGTATCATTTTTGCCACCAGTTGTAGAAGATTAGCTTCACTTTAATTTAAGAGTGTTTTCTTGTGGACATTATTTTTTGTTTTTTTTTGTTTGTTTTTTTGGTGGGGGGGGCTAACATTTTCCTGGCCCCTTTTACCTCATGTTCCTCTAAATGTGAACTAAAGGCACAATATACCTTACCTACAATGTACATAAAAACCTAAAACCTCATATGATAACAATGTGCAGTACTAAAACTGAAAACACAGCATACCAGTCAGGGTATCATAAACCCTCTGACACCTGAACATGTTTGAGCTCTATGGGCCTTTTGCAGCTAGGCATTCACATGATTATACAGAAATGTACTGGATGGCAAAAATATTTAACTTCATTTATTTAGAAGCCTTGTCGAGAACATTATTGTTAGGCCATCCCTATTTTTTTCCCCGTTTCTCATCGGTGGGGTTTTCAAAAATTGGGTCGGTCGGGTGAGAAAAAAAATATATAATAAAAAATGCGCGGAGAGACTGGAACTAATAAGGCACGGTTGCACAGGCGAGGTTACAAACCAACATGGACGACGAAACCATCGATGTCGTCGTCCGTATACGCTACAGACATGGAATTACAAATGCACCGCCGAAACTATTGTGTAACCTACCCTCGAGCATGAGCTTCCAGGAGCTGCTCTAGGGTTTCTTCACCCCTACCCCTCGCCCCAATTTTTTTTTTATATTTACAAAAAGCCACAAAAATGGGTCGGTCGGACGATGAGAAACGGAAAATAAAATAGGGATGGCCTTATTAGCTAAACCTGTTTGTAAATGCTATTTTTCACATCATTTCATTCTTTTTCTAATAAAACAAAGAACATTTGAAGTCCAAAAATATTTAGCACTTCTGTTGGTCAGTGACATTATTATCAAAAGTTTATAAAATATTGTGAAAATTCATTCAGCTGTTTGGGAAATACAGGTATTCAAACTTTTTCACCCACTTTTTGCCATGAAGGGGAAAGTGCACATTTGAACAAACCATATACATGTATAGCCATGCCCCCTTCAAACAAGTTTGTAACATTTTTATTTTCTACTAGACAGTGTAGGTTAGGAACTGTATGCCTCCATCACAAGCTTGTTGTCTGGTTATTTCATGGTTTTCTATGGAATATAGATGAATATTTCACAAGAAATTTATGTTATTTTGGTATACAAAATTTGTATACCAAAATAATATAAATTTCAGTAAATGAATTTCAATGGTATTCCATAAGAAAACCATTAGATAACTATAAATAAATTATTATCCTATAAGTAAGAAATGGGTAATAAATCAACAAGAAAAGTTAGAAAGAGAGGACAGATTTGTAGGTTGGGTACCAGAGGTTCTACTGCCTCTACAGTAAAGTTAATCAGAGAGGAGCAATGCGACAAGAAGGTGAGAGAACCTCTGGTGGTGCTGCCTGGTTGAGAATCATGCTTCCATGCCTTGGATCAGGTACAAGACTTGTACCTTTTACCAATTGGCTCTATATTTATTTATTTGATATAACAATGCAATACACGATTAGAATGAAAACCATTTTTTTCATATATGTGACATGATTTTACCAATCGTATAGAAAGTATTAAAACTAGTTAGATGTTAAAAGTCAGGGCAATTCAGCTTATAAGTACATGTAATTGTTTGCCATCCTGACTTCAAGTCAACCCCCTGGCTGTTTGTGCAGTTTGGTTCCTCCACTTTATCTTTTAAATTCCTTGCAATTTTTATTCCTTGACTACATGCTTTTTGCAAACTACAGTGATGTTTATGCACTATGTGTAGCATATCCAGAGCCCCTAGGAGAGAAACTCTACAGCGAGGTGAAGAAGTTCTTAGAGGAACATGTCAAGACACTATATGAGGTGCAATTGCAATGTTCATCCCTGATCACTAAACACTGTTGAACAGAAGCATATCTATGGAACAGGTTTTGTATAAGTGGGAAGGAATGTAGCTGTACCATAACTGCACTGTAACTTTTCGCACTACAGCCTTAGCTTGCATTGTGATTGTATCAGACAGCTGGCAATAGTGGGAAGCCATTTCAATACAATTTTTATACAATGTATGTTAAAGTGCCTATAAGCCCAATTTTGTTATCATTAATATTGATTCCACATCAAGTGAATAGTTGAATTGTAAAATATTTCTTGATGTGAGTGTTGCACCATGTAATAGATGCAAGCTGAGTGGCCGTGCTTTATGAGATTTACAAACTCAATCTGAAAGCAAGAGTTTGTAAATCTCATAAAGCACAGACACAAATTTTGTATTGGACTTATTAAACGTGTAAATGTATAGAGTCATGTTTTCAGTTATTTTGGCGATACAACTTATTTTGGACGAGAAAATCGAAGCAAAAGTTAATTATGTAAATCAGGACGAAATCTCTAGCAGATTTAAAGATCACTTATTGCTCAGTGATTTCCTTTGTTTTTACTTCATGAAGTATTAATGAGTTTGATAAGAGTTACACATGTTTCTATTTCCAATATGCTAAATAATATGTAATGTATTAGGAGGGGTCATATATTATACAAAATATGGTGGGAAGAGATAAATAACTTTTTCAACACTTCCATTTAACCGCCTCCCGGTTAGCTCAGTGTTTAACCTTTTAACTCCTGGACGCATTTGGGCTCAATTGGTGAAATGCAGAGTGCTAACTCAACCCTCCCCCCTCAGTTCTAGTTTGGCTAGCCTGGGCTAGTTAATTACTGCAGACATTTTAAACCAAGGGCTCAAACTTTCCCCATGATGCCATTCGGCAGAATTCTACGGACTCGGCAGCGGTGAGTATTGTTTCTTCTGTAGGTTTTCCAATGAAATGTGCTCTAATTTTGGACAAATAAGCCACTGTAAGAGAGCTACATGTAGAGGACAATTCATTAAGTCTGAGGACAGCTGAAAAGTACTTGGTTTGCTTTTAGTAGGCTTTGTGAGGGGTTTCACAGGATTTTTCTGTTGTGTTTCTGCTTTGAGACACATGAAATAATTATTCACTGAAATCCTTCAAATCCTGCAGTTGGTTGTCTTTTCCCCCTGCTCAACCTATTAGGATGTGTTTTTGTCACTTTAAAGCAACGGCTTGAGTCCAAATAACCGCTCTTGGTCGTAGGGGTAAAAGACTTATAAAAAAAACTACAGGAGTCCCAGAGGGGGTCCCCTTGTGATTTTTTGTTGATTACCCAGCATGCAATTGGAGGTGGGAGCAGGAAAACATGGTAGAGAGAAGTGCAGTGTTAAGAATAGCATGTTTCACAGTTGCTTGGTGTGTTTTGTGCAAACAAACCTGGTCACTCAGGTTGGAAAGATTAGAGAAGGTACTGTAACGACTGAGTCCCGATTTTGTGTTTGCTTTTGATTTCAAGTGCGAATGGGAAGGTTT
Source organism: Actinernus sp. WN-2022 (assembly GCA_030867875.1). Classification (NCBI taxonomy): domain Eukaryota; kingdom Metazoa; phylum Cnidaria; class Anthozoa; order Actiniaria; family Actinernidae; genus Actinernus; species Actinernus sp. WN-2022. Next base: position 175,846,689 of record JAOWCC010000577.1, on the reverse strand, counting down.
TTTGGGGCCGATTTTCAGCTCCTCAAAATTTGTGAAAATCGAAGAAATGAAAAACGATCTCCAAAACAAATGAGTTTTTCTCCAAAGTGGGAGAGTCAAGAGATCCTGGTTACAGCTGTGGCTTTGAAGTCATTCATCCCTTGAAATAATATTGCAACATCGTATTTCCAGCATGTCTAGGTTTGATGCAATAAATTTTCCCAGGTACATGCTTCATATTGGCCGCTTTTGGCTGCTCTAGTAGTGAAAGGGTTAAGCTCTGGTTTGTCATGTGGGAGGTCATGGGTTCAAACACCGGCTGAACTACATGTAGCACTCAGGGTTGTAAAATAGATGAGTAGAAGGTGCTGCCTTTGTATTTGAACTGCCAATGGTTAAACCTTCACACCTTCTTGGATAAGGGATAATTAAGAGGCCCTCGGCGGACTCCATAGAGGGGCTTTAATATCCGTCCATCTTCGAGTGGTAAAACAGAATAAATCTAACTAAATCCATGGTATATAATTTTGAAGCTTATATCGATTGATAGTAATTTTACCAAATATTTTGTATAAATCAGAAATACACATGTAGTTTCATTCACAAGTAGAAATAAGTTCTAAATGACCTTTTGTTGTCCTTCTGTAACATCACATAATAACCATATTCCAAATAAATAAAATTATTTGCTATTACCAGTTGGTATAACTCGTAGTTCAAGAAATATTTTACTATTCACCTACATGTACGTTTTGTATTCACTTGATGTAGAATTGATTTTAATGAAAAGAATAATTATTTGGGCTTATAGGCACTTTAGGCATGCTTTGGTAATCATGCCATACATTTGTTAGTCATTGTGGTAATAACTTTTCCACTCTTACAAAAGCTGTGCACAAGTCATAAATTAAGTACGGTAATACACAGCCCTGTCAATAACTTGTGAAGTAGGAGACATCTCTAATGTAGTCAGTGGATAAACAATTTTTTTTATTTTATTTTTCACATCCTCTGCCACTATTTATTGAAAAAAACGTAGCCTACATACTGTATGTTCATAATTATGTTCATCAATTATTGATGCCATTTTCTCGCATGTGCAGGCTGTTAGTTCCCCAGATGTTGACATCCTACGTGAATACCACCATCACTGGATTCAGTACAGCCAAGGGTCCTCATACATGGATCTTTTGTTTCGGTATGTATTGTAATACTATGATCCTTGTCATGCTCTCTTTGTGTTAATTAAGAATAGGAATTAATTCATATAATGATACTTGTGCAACAGTTGCTTTATAAGGCCTTTTTTACATGGAGATAGGTATTACCCTCCTAGAAGGGTTACCCTAATCTATTGTGTTTCCCAGTTTCATTTACATGACAGGTAGGGTTACCCTATGGGGAGAATTACCCTACATGTACATGTATCTGTTTGCTAGGGTAATCCTTCTCCCTCCTGCCCAGGACAACTTTTGTCATGTACAGTACAGCTCAAAAATAATGCATGCGCAAGAACTTCTTTTTGTGGACGCAAGGAGTTGACTTATTGCGCTTCTCTTTGCGCTTATAATTAATTATCAGCCGCAAGAAGTTTGACCCGCAAGAACTTCTTAAATGCAAGAAGTTAGAACCGCAAGAACTTCAACCGCAAGAATTAGTTCAACTTAATTCAAACGGGTTGAAACTCTCTTACTAATTAACGTAAAGTCGTCCCTTCGACTGGAAAGAAACAAATATGTTACATTTTGCAGACTGATGTTCACGTTCTACGGGAAACATCAAGTTAAAGTACTAAATAAATATATTAGAACAAACGCAAACTATGCAGCCAATTTATCGCATTTTGGAAGTGAAATTTCACGTGCAACTTTTCGCTAATGTACTGCTGTTGAATAATAGCTAGGTTGATTAGATTGACAAAATAATAATTTATAATGGCCCTTAAGAGTTGTGTTCTTTATTGAATCCCACCGCCTCCATGTGTTCTTAGCTGACTATTAAAATATAAACACTTCAGAAATATAAAAGTAAAAACTCCGAGACAGCAGCCCAAAACATTTTTGCCTTTCACACTTCTTTATAATATTTATCACCGCCATTTGTTGTGTATCGGCGAAGGCACTTATACCTCCTTGCTGCTTCACAGCTCGCTTATAACACATCCTCCCATACATGTATCTTCTGATAACCTTACTGAAAATCTTTACTTAAAAATGTAATATGGAAGCCTGAGCTTTCGGCACAAAATAATAACAAACAACGGCCGCTCAATCACTTCAGTTCCCGTTATAAATACCAGTGTTACGAGGCCAGCTTTATAGTTTGCCATGCAAAGCATAACACCAAATAAACTTTAGCATCATTCTGTAGTTTCACATTTATGGCACATCCCTGTGTTGTGGCTTACTGTACTTTGCAAAATGAAACAAAACTGTACTTTGCAAAACTGTACTTTGCGAAACGCGTATTTAAGCACTCCTGGGAACAGATGAAAACAATAATCTTAGTTTATACTTACATGTACTTTCACATATATATAGCGCCGGGTAGACTTCTTTAGTTGCTCCTTTTTACGAACAAAACTCCTCTTTACAGTTCAGGTGATCCGGTCGGCCATATTGCCATGCTAACTGGAATAGTAACCGCGCAGACACGACAACGAGGCTGGCGTTGATATTTGTAACAATTTTTCCCTGATGAAAGGTTGGTAGCGCTCGATAGCTCAGTCGGCAGAACTTGCTTCCGTGAACGACGGGTCGGGGGTTCGAACCCCGGCGCTGAAAAGTTTTTTTTTCTTTTCTTTTTTTACTGGATAACATTTTTTGTTCTCCTTTCCTCGTTCTGGTATTTTTATTCATAACAAAATAAATAATAACTAAAAAAATCATAGCCTTTCAAAGCGATCCATCGAAAAACGTTCAGGTTGCTTCAACTCTTCTCTCAGCTTAAAGTTCAAACAGCTGTTTCAGTAGTGTTTAGCAGTTTCTTTCGATTGTGTTCACAAGTGGACGAGCCTAAACAGCAGAAAAGCACTGTGCCGCTTGCGGTTGTTCGAGCAGCTGGGTATTTATATACGGCATCTTAAAGAACTTTGCTCTCATACACACACTTTGTTTTTATGATTTTTTTCTTACTAGCCATTTAACATTCCCGATATGACTAGTTTTTTTTGTAGTCTCTTCCCTTCGATGAGAACAATATGGTGATATTTACGCGTTGACAAGATAGGCCCCATGGTTCTCGGATCCTGACTCGAAATCCTGACTATCTCTGATATTGGTCGATAAAGATAAAGTAATATTTTGGTTATTGATCAGCTCTCAATTAAATATGGTATAATCCTAAATCGTGTCTTCTTTATTCTTGCTAACAATACAACATTCTTACGGGGGAAAAGCACTGCCTTGCTTATATTTTCAACGTACGTTGGTATCTCGTCGTTTACCTGCGGTTATGGTTTGGTTTAGTGCATCTGACTTTTCAGACCAATTTGAGGTTGAATGGAGCTGCCACTGATAGCAGCTTCCATTTTACTTTCTTTTTTATTACTTTATCATTTTATTTAGCTCTGGTATTTTTACCAAGTAAAAGAAACAAAAGCAGTAATCACACCCACAAACCTACCCGGCGCTAAGTTGAATATTGTTTTTAGCTGTTCTCAGAAGTGCTGAAATACGTCTTTCATAAAGTAAAGTAAATAAATGAATTAATTCCACCAGAACAGGACAATACGATGCGACCCTAAGAAGGATCTGGGGAAGAATCTAAAGAATATGATATCTTCAAACCGAGAAATTTACCTTGTTGTCACAATAAAATACATAGGAGCGCGGAAATATGGAATTTGTCTTCGAGTGTTCAACTCGATATCTCACGAGTGAGCACAGCGTCTATGTATTATTTTATTTATTTTATAAACAATACTTGGACCTGGGCCCGGTTGTTCGAAGCAAGGCTTTTTTGTTTGAATGGAAAGTGCCCAGGATTCCAGTTAGGATTTCGAGCGAGGGAGTCAGGCTTTCCCAGAAATTTATAATTATCTAATCACGTACAAAGGGGGCTTGATAAATAAACAAAACCATTATTGTCGATGTTGTAAATAAATCTACCGTGACAGTGTGGGTGTCGATTTCATTCAATACACGAATGCGGGTGTAAGGCGATAAAATTCTAAAATACTAAAAACTCAAATTGCATTCAAACAAATGAAAGTTCAACAGGGAAGAGCCCCGGGGAAATAAATAAAGCCGAGAAAAGTTCTAGCGAAATGAAAGTTCTGCAGCACTGATAACTTTGAGAAAGGATTTAAAAAAAGTTGGAGCTCTTACGAATCGTCAAATCAGTGTAGCCGAGTCTATCAAATTTATGCAATAGATCAATAGCTTTTTCCCCAATTGTACCTGTTTCAAACGTTCTTTCATTTGTGTTTTTGTGTCTTTATTTGACTAGCTCCGTTCCAGAGAGTCGTCTTGCGTCTCCGGCACTCACTGATCGCGCCTAAATCGGGGCTATTTATGCCAGTAAACTTAGCGACACCCATGGTACTTTTGTAGGCTAATCCCTACAATCCTTTCTTTTGCTAGAGTTGGTAAACCTGAAAAACCATGGGGTTATCTAGTCAACGTGTAAATATCGCCATATCGTTCTGATCGAAGGGAAGAGACTACAAAAAATAACTAGTCATATCGGGAATGTTAAATGGCTAGGAAGTAAAAAATCATAAAAACAAAGTGTGTGTATATTTATATACGTACGAGCAAAGTTCTTTAAGATGCCGTATATAAATACCCGTTTTCATTGTGAAAGCTGCTCGAACAACCGCAAGCGGCACAGTGCTTTCCTGCTGTTTAGGCTCGTCCACTTGTGAACACAATCGAAAGAAACTGCTAAACACTACTGAAACAGCTGTTCGAACTTTAAGCCGAGAGAAGAGTCGAAGCAACCTGAACATTTTTCGATCGATCGCTTCGAAAGGCTATGATTTTTTTAGTTATTACTTATTTCGTTACGAACAAAAATACCAAAACGAGGAAAGGAGAACAAAAAATGTTGTCCAGTAAAAAAAAGGAAAGAAAAAAAAATGTCGGCACCAGGGTTCGAACCCCTGACCCGTCGTTCACGGAAACAAGTTCTGCCGACTGAGCTATCAAGCGTTACCAACCTTCCATCAGGGAAAAATTGTTACAAAGATCAACGCCAGCCTCGTTGTCGTGTCTGCGTGGTTACTATTCCAGTTAGCGTGGCAATATGGCCAACCGGATCACCTGAACTGTAAAGAGAAGTTTTGTTCGTAAAAAGGAGCAACTAAAGAAGTCTACCCGGTGCTATATATGTGAAAGTACATGTAAGTATAAACTAAGATTATTGTTTTCATCTGTTCCCAGGAGTGCTTAAATACGCGTTTCGCAAAGTACAGTTTCGCAATTAAGTACAGTTTCGTTTCGTTTCGCAAAGTGCAGTAAGCCCTGTGTTGCTCAAGGTTTCGGCTGAAATCATTGCAAATGTTTGCGGTATATTAGATAAGGCATATTTTCGAAATTAAAATCTCAAGTTCTTGCCGTCTGAATTTCTCCACGTGCAAATAAGTCAGGCGTGAACGTGTCAGTCTGAGTTTTGATCGCTGCACTTTCTGAAGCCAAGTTGGCAATGAAAACCGTGTAAAACTATACTCTTAGTCTTACCAGAAAACTTCTACTGGGAAAGTGGAATCCTTTTGAACTAAATGCGCTTTAATTCATTGAATAGTGAGTGACTGTCTTCCCAAAACTTTAAAGGTAAACAAGAAGTGGTAATTTGCATATTGCGATCGACTCAACAATAATCGCTAAACGTGCAAATCAAAGAAGTTGGATCGAACTGCAAAACCAGGGAAACCTGGCAAAACAAAAGAAACAATTAATAAACACTGCCATAAACGAAAGCAAATTCTTAAAAACATCTCAATGTCTTTGAAAATAAGTTTTTCAAAACTATTACCGAAAGTCTTTCTAAATAAATTTGCCGTGCACACTTGTAAACAAACCACAATCTAGCGTACATTATATTGTACTCGCGTTTCGAAGTTCTTGCATTGCATTGGACTTGAAACTTTTTGTATTGTTTACAGTCAAACCGAATGTTCTTTTGCGATCAATATTATAATATTCTGTCGCGACATTGGTATTTTGATTGGCAGTTTGCTCTGAGCAGTTTGCAGTCTGCGGGAAAGAATCACGATTTAAAAAAAGTTGCAACTGAAAGAGATTCTCATCTCTCTTCGGTTGGTGTTAAATATTGTTTTGGCTTACATCAATCGCAGTAGCACAACCCTGGTCTCAAAAAGAGAAGATGTGATTGCTCTGTGGTCTTCTGGTCATAAGCAAGAAGAAATTGGGCAGCGAGTTGGCCTCTCTCGACAGACCGTAGGAAATATTGTAAACAGATTTTTGCAACACAGAACCTTGTTGCCCGGTAAACCTGGCTGGAAAGAACGAACAGTTTCTACTCCCGATGTTGTAGAGTTTGTAGAATACTGTAAGACAAGCAAACCTAGTATTCTCACTTCAGAAATCCAACAGGCTCTTGTTGACAATGGAATTTGTGCTGCGGCCAATCTCCCCGCCCATTCAACAATCAGCGACATCTTGAGAAAAGACCTAGAATTTACTTACAAAAAAAATTCCGTTTCTCCTAAGAATCACAAACTGACGAAAACCTTGTGAAAACACTAGACTATATTATGTTTATGTCTGGAATTGATCCATCAAGAGTTCACTTTTTTGACGAAGCGTCAGTTGTAAAAACAACACCCAATCGAACTTATGGCCACAGCAAGAAAGGCCAGCCGGCCGTTGAAGTGAAACGATACGCGTCAAACTGTACTTACACAGTAAACCTCCTGCACAGTTGATTTGGAGTTGATTATTTTAATATATTGGATGGTCCCTCTAATGGATTTGAAATGCTCCACTTTTTTGAAGAAAGTATGGATATTGTAGACCCTGTTTATGCTAATCCAGTTCTAACAAATGGAGATATTGTTGTTATGGACAATTGCGGTTTTCACCACGGACGATTTGCAGAGGATGAGCTGCGAAGAATGCTAGGAAACCGTAACATTGATCTTATATTTCAGCCCCCTTATAGTCCCGATTTCAATACATACGAGTTCTGTTTTAGAAGTATGAAAGCACACATGAGAAGGCATGAACAATTTTCGATAAATTACACCGAGCTTGCTATTATTGAAGCTTTACAAACAATTACACCTGCAATGTCACAGAAATTCTTTCAGCACTGCGGATTTTTTATTTGAACTAATGTAGGTACACAAACAGCATTTATACACAGTTTTCAGTAAAACTTCCGTGTAAAGGATATATCTTATTAAAGTGTTCGTCGATTGTGAAAATTTGTACTCGTTGTCGTACTCGAATATAAATAAGCTCGCTATATATAGCCTGCGATCACAAGTCGAAGGGTGGTCCCACCATTTACCTTTACGGCCTTTCAGACAGAGGAAATGCGTGGAACAATTCAAATTATATATATTTATTTAATTGTAAACAAACGTACCAAACCTGTTATTCTACAATTGAAAGAATAAGATAGTTAAAGTCCCAAGCCAAAGTTCTCTCCAAACACAACGTACGTAGCTTTTATAAACAACTGAATGAACTTTACAAACGTGTTGACATTGTGCTTTGCAGCGCCTCAAACTGTTTCAATCATGTTACTCTAGAATTGACTGTTTTTCGGTACCAGTTATAGCAACTGCTATAGTCGCAAGTTCATCAAGAGAACATTTCTCGTGTGTGACTGTAGCTGTAGGTTGACTTCGCTGATCGTTTTCGTCCTGGTGAGTATCTACAACTTTCCCTTGTTTAACTTTCAGATGGCGGTGATCGCGATCTATTGAAATTTCCGAGTCGCTTGAGTTGTAGTATTTGCGTCTTTTATTAGACTTCTTCCTTCTTTCTGCGGACTTCCTCTTACGACGATGATATCTTTTTTTCCGATGCTTATGCTTTCTCTCAGGAGAAGAATCGGACGAACTGTTTTCACTGGAACTAGAATCGGAACTAGTACTTCTAGATCTTGACTTTTTCTTTCTTCGGTGAGTTTGCAAAGGTGAAACGGCCAACGTAATCTCCGTTTTTGTTTGATTTCCATTCGCATGAACATTTACTGGTACATGTATTTCCATCATTTTTTCTCTCTGCTTCTCTAATAATGATGTCAACAGTTCTCTGTCGTTTTCTGAACTTGGGGGAATCTTGTTATCACATGCTTAAATCTCAAAGTAACAATGTCTTTTTGTAACTCTAGTTTTCCTGCTGCCGTTTTCAATGAATATTTCTCTCCACACGCTTTTAGTAATCGCGGGGTCACAGCCGACGAAAATGCTGAGATACTCTTGGACTGAAAGGAATCTATTTTTTTCTTTTCCATCGCCACACTGTCAATGTCCTTATTAATATCTTTGAGCTGTTTTTTTCATTTTCCGTATCTCCTCGAAATGTTCCGAGTGTTTTTTCTTCTGACCACACATGTAGTATGAAGTACATGGTGGTGCTTTACATGAATCATTCCAACGGTTTCCTTTGGCTCTGTGCCCACGGATATGACAGTTTCCACAGATTGTGTTGTAACTGCCAACACGTTGTGGCTCAACCACATCCAGCTCAAGTTCACGGACATGCGTTTCGATAGCAAGTTTACTGTCACCAAGACCTTGAAGCTTATTAGTCAACTGATCTTGTTTGGAAGCTTTCCAGTCACTTACGTTATTAAATTCTGAACTACCACTGTTCGGGGGAATTGGAAAGACAAGGCTCTTCGGCTCGTCTGCTGCGCTATTTCCACTTGGCGGCATTTCTGGTTTGATCGTGCCGCGTTCACTTTGTTTTGAAGTTGAAGTACGCTTTTTCATGAGGAGTGGTGAATCCGTTTCTCTCACCTTTAGCTCCACGCGTCTGTAAATATCAGAACCACATGAAATAGCATTTCTAAAAGTTTCTGCCATGTGTAAATATTCATTTGCATCGATGTTTATGAAACTCCCCAGTTGTACATCTTTGTATGCAACTCGCAGTTGATCATTCTGTATTTGTCTCAGAAAGGGAATCGCAGCTCTGACTCGTCGTAGTAGTTCTTCGTAATCCGTTATTGGATTGTCAACATAAAAGCTTGGATATCTATCTTCCAGGTATTGAATGAGAACCTGAAACATCCTGAACAAACACGTTCGCCCAGGGCCGCGAGTTATTCTAAACAATGAAAATTACAAATGTAAACTGCGATCATTCGCGCCGACTGCAAATTGCTCAAAGCAAACTGCCAATCAAAATACCAATGTCGCGACAGAATATTGCAATGTTGCACGCAAGAGAACATCCGGTTTGACTGTAACTTTGTGCGTGTTGTTGCAGTTGAGCCGCAAAAAGCAGATTATCCCACTCTTTACTTCTTGCGCGTTCTTGCGGCTGAGCTGCAAAAAGCGGGCTATCAACTTCTTAAACTTCTTGCGTGTTCTTGCGGTTGAGCCGCAAAAAGCGGGTTATCAACTTCTTGCGGGTTCTTGCGGCACAAGAAGTTCTTGCGGGACTTCTTGCGGGTGCATTATTTTTGAGCTGTACTGTAAATGGTAGGTCTGGATTACCCTGCTAGCCGGGACAAGTTGTAGTGACAACCACAAAATAATTCAACCTGAACATGTACATGTGTACAGGTTGAAGTGCATGTACTTCAACCTGCAGTCTTTAGATCACTCCAGAATTCTTCTGCTCTTATTCCCCCATTAAATAACAACATTTTCAAGGATCCTTATTTCTTTAATTGCAAGATAGAGAGAAAGGAAGGTTTCCTGGCAAAACTATACAAGTACAAGTCTGTGTCCACCATCTTAGATTTTCAGATTTTCATAAATGCGAAGAACACCTGGTTATTTGATTTGCAGCTAAATCGTCACAAGCATATATCTGGCATGTTTTGGAAGTTAAAATGAATAAGCTTTTAAATCGCTTTTAAATATTCTGGAAATTCTATTATATTACAGGTCCTATGAGAGTTTTTGCTTGATTAGTTCTTTCAAATTGTGTATTTTTCACTGATTATGCAAAAATTGCTAAATTATGTGATTGGATGTGATGTGATTTAAGACCACATAATATCAGAAGCTCTGTATAAGTTCTGCCATCACTGGTCTGTTTTCCTTAGATTCTACCAAATTTTACTGCAACTGTGAACAACTTTGCTTTGCACATATCTCTTCGACTACAGCTATGTTGTACTGAATGCCTGTCTGTAATCCTAATCAGCTACTTTTGCCAAGTTTGAACCAACAAATGGCAAAGCAAGAGACTACATGTACAACACTGAAAAGCAGCAGTTAAAAGGTTCAGGAGATAAATATATTGAGCTTTCTGCCATTAAACACCAACTTCCCACCATTTTATTATTATTTAACAATTGCATGCTGCCTTCTGCTATAGCTGTTGGATACCTCCTTGCATGCAAAGGAAGGATGGTATAACCCTTCTAGGAGGGTTACCTTTCTAGTCTGTTCATATTTTAGCTCATTACCAACTACAGTTTTGGCAAGTACAGCTGCAGTACCAGTCAATAATTATATAATCATGTACTGTACATACTGTATGTCAGGGCTGTTATTAGAAGCTGGTTACTTATTTAATAATGTAAATCTTAAAACCAGAGTAGTACCTTAAAAAATTGGCACATTTAAACTGGCTATTTTTCAGTTGTACAGAAACTTATAAAACGTAATGACAGCCTGGACATACAATGTACCAGGGTTTTCCAAACACAGGCATAGTAGGGGGAGAAACAATTTGAGTAGGGGGTATTTATTTCAAGTCCAGGCATCTACGATAAGTAAAAGGGTATTGTAGAATACGTGTAGTCAGTATGGTCAAGTAGAGTACACCGATAAAATCACCGGTTGCCAGTGCTTCGGGAGAACGCTGATGTACATGCATGTTTTCTTCTATTTAAGTTACCTAAATACCCATTTGAAGAAGCAGAAGCAGGATTATGTTGAGATCTCTCCCTATACTGTGGTGCCATTCTGTCCCGATGCCATTGACATTGGGCCTGTAAGTAATAGATACAAAATGAACAGACTAATGAACCAGCTATTGTCGTAAAATATAATGGCTAAACTAAACATATTTTGATATCTTCACTCCCTTATATCTTACATACTTTTTCCAACCCTTTCCTCAATCAATAATGAAACCCCTGTAATAAATATTATGCTAATACAGACTCCTACATTTCTCCACATGCTCCAAAATTTATTGAAATCTCTGACAGTATGCCGTCATATCTTTTAATCATACACAACACATTACTTCCTTGTAATCAGTCTAAGGGCCTGATTACATGAGGCAGGCTGGCCCAGTTAGCCAGGCTTGTTCAGTTTGCCGAGCTGTGTTTCAGCCTGGTATTACATGGAGCGAGGCACTTGCTTGTCTGGGGTATTGGCGCAAACGTGTTTTTTTAGTCATTGTTCCTTCTCAATTAACTGATAACAGACACACATGCGGGACGTGGTCCTGACAGTTAACCGCACACACAATTTATTGTACATGTACTTATGCTGTACATCAATCTTACACTTTATGTAACATAATATGCAACTACACAGTGTGCTAGTGTACTCTGCCGGATACGAAAAACCACAAAAAAATCCACAGTATATGTGGTAAAAACTTAGTGGAAACGTATTCCCCAGCCCAATGTAGGAGTACTGACTTCTGGGAGGCCAACCTGCAAACCGGACAAGCCTGCCTCATGATCACAGAGTTAAGTTTTGGCACGTTTTATTGCCAAGGCAGGCCAGACTGCTTAACCCACCAGCCCACCTCATGTAATCAGTCCTATTGTCATACATTTTCAGCTTGCCCTCAGCATCTGGAAGTCAGTGATGATTGAGCCCCTTAAGGACACTATTGTTCAGCACCTCCTGACCGAAATCCAAAAGTGAGTAAAACACCATCTTGTACATGTGCGTATTAGAGATACAATTAACACATACTTACTGGCCACACAGCATACATACATGTATCAAGCCAAGGATCCCATCACATTCATTTCACTAGTTACTCAGATCAATTAGGATCAAAGGAAATTGTGCCAGCAATAGAAATGCTAATATCTGCAATGTGTGGTTCCAGAAAATATCCATACCCCCACACCACGGAGGGAATGTTACTTAGCCCCCCCCCCCCCCCCCCTTTCTGGAATTTCCATATTTCCATTTTGCCTTAGTGAGGTTGACCCCCCCCCCCCCCCCACCCCACCCCACCCCACCCCTCTGGAAATTCCTGAGATATAAAATATACCCCCATTCCGCTCTGGAAAAGTTCAGTATGACAAAAAAAAATTGCGACATTAATTACGCTTTATTATAATGTTTGTATCTTGGAAGCTTCATAATTTATTGTTGACATCGAGGTATTGTAACATAAAAAACAAAACAATTAAAACTTACATGCATTTCTGAAACTGTTTGAACATATTTTGTTCTTCCAAAGTTGTTGTTTGGTTGTACATGTATATTATTGCTATTCACCATTGTAGACTCTTTTTATTCCCTGCATGTACACATGTACACATTCAGGGAATAGAAAGAGTCTACAACTCAAGTAGCTGCAGTGTTCAGTCAGGGTACTCCTTGTAATACTGCATTGTATGTAAATGTTAGACTCTATAATGTACATTATTTTGTAGTTGTACAGTATGTATATTTGTCAGATTTAATGTAAATATTTCCTTCATGGTTTAGAGACAGGGATGGTGAGGGAACCCAGCAGAACATTGTTCATGACACAATAAAGTCATTTGGTGAGTAACATTTATTATCACATGACCTGTACGGCCCATACGGCCCGGTCCTTTCAAAACCATTTACAAAAGTTGGGATGGAGTTGTGATGTAGTTGACACGAGTGGGCTGGAAAGAGCTGTCTATCCCTACTCGATGTTATGCTACATGTAAGTGTCATGTGATAAAAAAACCTATGCTGAACGGGAAAATATTTTGCTCTCTGTAATTTCGTCATGACCTCGAACCAAAATTTTCCTGTCTGGCCCTCCCCCCAGTCAATAAACAGACATAGACATGTATGATTGATAGGTTTTCCATATGCGGTCTAAGTAATTGTGTATGTAAATGTTATGGATATTAAGCTCCTCATTTTATTAATGTGTCACATCCATGAAACATGATTCTACTTTGCAGTTGGTGTACAGGAATACCAAACAAAGGGAGGATTACATGTAAGTGTTAAAATAATACACAATGGAGGAGATTACATATGTCAAATTGAGTGTATCAAAAATGTTTTGTTTGAAGCATAATATTTAATGTACACATTGTGTAAGATAGTAGCAGTAATTCGAAAATCTGTCTAGATAGAGTGCTACAACCTTTAAATAATTATTATGACTTTAGTCAATGTGAAATCAGGTTTCAGGGTATAGTTACAAAAAATAGTGTTCAATGTAATGGACACATGCTGCATTGTAACTCTGTCATAGGGACACATTAGCTGCATTGTTGTGTATGTCTCAGTGTTCTCCCCTGCAGTCTAATTAATATTCATATAGTTTCATTAATAAACAAATTTGTGTTAATAGAACTCTTTAATTTATTTTAATTAGTTTCACATTGTCTAAGACTTTAATACCTGTAGTTTACCACTGCTGTCACATTTTGCCACAAAATGTTAATGTATAGCAAAGGATAGCACTAAATGGCAATGGATAGCAAAGGATGGTGATGGATAGCAAAGGCTCAGCGAATTTTATTGTGGTCTAATGGTTAGGGTTTAAATAGTGTTGGTGGTGGGTAACCCATTGCATTGATTCTTAACCGGCCCGAGTTCGAATCCTGGTTCAGGCGGTATATATTTTTTATACTGAGGATAACGTATACATGTAATTGTTCTAAAATTTCTAAGTGTCGATTCGGATGTTCGTATAAAATTTCTGAGTCTCAAATTATTCATAGCGAACGTGGGTAACAAAGAGAATTTTATGACGCAGTTGGTTAAACGGTACACGACGATACTACCTGGAACAGGGTATGTTTTTGTTGTTTGTAGCCTGGAACAGGGTGCCTTTTTGCCATTTTGTCTGGAACAGGGTCGCAAAAAAATCTTGGCCTGGAACAGGGTAAGGGTTTCAAGGGCTCAGCAGCACAGCCCCATCCTAATTTTTAGGGAGTACCCCCCCCCCCCCTCCCCCCTGATAAATGTAACTGCCTGCAATATTGCACTTTATCCTATGCCATGAAAACCATGAAAACTACAGCCAATCAGGTGCAGTTGTTCACTAGGTGGTTAACTATCCACTGGATAAATACCTCTCCAGCAGGGATATAATAGTATTGCAATGCTTGTGGGTATACTGAAGAATCAAGTCACTTGTGGGATATTTCACAGTATACCACTCAAAAGCAATAGGCTCTTTGCAGCTAACAAATCACGTGGTTGTCCTGGATGGCAAAAGAATATCTGACTTCATTTATTTAAAGGCCTTGTACGAGAGACCTTATTAGCAAGACCTGTTTTTAAATGATATTTTTCACCTCCAATTGATTGTCAATCTTTCTAAAACTGCATTTTTGAAGATAGCTTTAATTGCTGTCCAGCATCCATGGCAACGCCTTTCCCATGGGGAGCACAAGCTCAATTCATTTATTCATGAAGTATTATATCAGCACGTGACTGTTAGATGCAAAGGGCCTATTGTATAACTACATGTCGTGCCTTAAATATTAATTAATGTGAAGCCTTTTCATTCTTCTGTATTTCTTCATGTTTAATGTTAAATTATTTTGTCATGAAATGTTTAGCTTTATGAGAAAGTGTTTGAGAAGCCAATGCTCCAAGAAACAGGAGAATATTACAGAAGAGAGGCAGCTGAATTGTTAGCTGAGAATCCCTGCTCTGTCTACATACAAAAGGTTCAGATTGTTACTTTATATATTACACACCTTTAAATGATTTTAAATTATAAAAATAATGTATTGTTACATGTAGTTTTGCCTATTAATGTCATTAGATTTTTTCTGTGATGTACCATATCACTCAGCATCCTCATAAGAACGTGATTTCATTGGCTAAAAGACATGCGTTCCACATGATTTTCTTATATTAGATGAACATGCAATTCCATCATTCCAAGACTTTAGCTTAGCATGCATGACGTGACTACTGTAGCCAGGGCCACTTAGACAACGAGAACTAAACACATTGCAAAATGAAAATAAACCATTCCAACTTACAAATCCTAGCATATCCATGCAATTTTCTTCATTCAAAAGACTTTAACTTCAGAACTAGTTAAAGGAGAACTGAACCCTAAATCAATCCGACAACTATACAAACTTTGATTCAAGAGAAATACATTCTGCTATTTTATTTCTTTATGGTGCATGTCTAAAAAGAGGAAATACATTTTGAATGTCGAAAAATAGCCAATTATCCGCTGATAAAGCTAGTTTGTGTGGTGGCTCAATTCAGTGCTTTTTTCCCCGTATCATGCATCATGCATACCAAGGAAAAACAACCACACCTTCAGCACAAAGAAAGCACAATAGTGCGCAATTATGAGTTGTTAGTCCATCTATTCAAAGCTGAAACAACATGACAAAACTAATTTATTCCCTGTATCGTATGTCACAGATTACAGGAATTGAGCCATCTTTACATAGCGGCGGTTGGGAGGAAGATTTGCAGATTTTCTTTCCTTTGACGCAAAATACAGTAAAATGAATTTTGGTATGAGTCTTTTCATGTTTAAATCTACTGATTGAGTTAAAGTTGATTTTAGGCTTCAGTTCTCCTTTAACAAAATTTGCCTTTTACTGGATTGAAGCTCAAACAAGTCAAAATACTATTGTCTTCTACTCAACACCGATTTGCTCCAATACCAGTATGTTGGAATGCTTTGTTTTCGTTCTACAATGTGACTGGTTCTTGTTGTCTAAGTGGCCCTGGTTCAACAGTCTGTATATGCACACTTGAGCAGGGGGACTGTGTTCGTGTAGATTGAGCATTCCGCTCTTGCCTCCACAGCTTGTCAAGTTCTCCAGCATGCATAATTTTTTTATAGAAAAAGAGCACCATCTTCTACATGTATTTGTTAAATAATCGAATTTTACATACACTGTACATTAATTATCTATTATAACTATTCCTCAATTTCTGGAACAGGTTGATGCGAGAATACAGGATGAAGATCTGCGAGCAAGGAAATTCCTACACCCAGTGTCTTATAGCAGGGTGATCAGAGAATGTGAGGCCAGAATGGTTGAAGAGTACATCCCCTACCTACAAGCTGAATGCCGGCAGATGGTCAGAGAGGAGAAAACTACAGGTAACTGTTAAATGCATAATTGGCAGATTGAGGGCCCTTAAAAGAAGCATTCAAGTGTGACTACTGAAACCGGGGCCACTTAGACAATGAGAAATAAACACATTGCAAAATGAAAATACAGCATTCCAAAGTATATATCCTAGCATATCCATGCAATTTACTTTATTCGAAAGACTTTGACTTCAGTTTACCAAATTCACCTTTTACCAGATCGAAGCTCGAGCAAGTCGAAATGCTATTATCTTGTAATCGACACTGATTGGCTCAAGTAACCGTAAGTTGGAATGCTTTGTTTTTGTTTTGCAACGTGATTGGTTCTCATAGTGGCCGCGGTTTCAGTAGTTGCACTGTAAAGAGGTTGGTAATGTTTCTAATGTATTGTACTTGTGATAAATTTATGCATGTACATTTTATGTAATAATTTTTGTTTAGATTTGTCAAGGATGTACAAGCTGCTCAAACATATTCCCAGAGGTCTCCATGTAATGGTCACTGAATTAGAGCAGCATGTTGAAGAAACAGGTCAGTTTCGCTTTCCCTCTAAGAAAACTGTCTTTAACTTATTACACTGAATGCTAATTTTGTTGGCTTATTTGTAAAAACAAAGAAGACAACTTTATTTCAAAGAAAACACAAACACTGCGAAAAATAAAGAATGGCACATAACTTAATTTCATAATATTATCCTTGTTCTATTTCTATTTTATTTCAACCATTTATCTTTTCTGTTTTCCATATATTAGTGAAATATATATTTTTAATACAGGACCTCCCTGAAAATCACAAATTGTGAGTGGAGCTTTCCTGTCAAAATATTATTATTATTATTATTATTATTACTATATTAGTACAGCTTGCTTGGCGAAGCAAGGGCCATGGAAAATATCCATCCCAGTGAGCTCAATGGTATCCTTGTATACCAGTATGTCACTTTGCTATCACAGGAAGGAAGGTGGATGGTGCCAAGTTTGAGCCTACTACTCTCACTTCCTTTCAACAAAGCTTTAATTGACAGCCATCTGCTGCAACTTTGTAAGGAGACAGTATACTAAGTGACAGAGCATTTTCAAGAGAAACTCTTGAATCTAAGAGGATGCAATTACGACTTGCCAGAAGGGTCACCAACCAAGCTCTTAGCCTAATCAAAGAGGAAATGGAGACATTGTGGAGTGAAAAACAACTTGGTAATAATTTTTAGAGGCGATCATATGCAATTTGTATGGCTCCATAATAATACCATGCAGTTTGGTTGCATGGCGTGCACAAGATCAGCATCGTATTTGAGCTATGAGAAATGGCAGTATGTTATCTGGCATGCAGAAAGATTTAAAGACCAGAACTGGAGGTAAAGGTTTTGTCCCAGAGAGATATTTCAATCCTCATGTGTGCCACAGGAACAGAAAGATGCCCAGTAAAAAAAATCAGGCATACATATAATTATGCTATGAAAAGGCAGCCTCATATGATGACTCATTGTGATATTTTTGTACATTAAAGCCTTTTTTCTCCACAGACATTGTTCTTGTAGATTAAAAACAATGCGTTATGCATGATTACCAAAATTAATCATGAATTTATTTATCATTCACAGGGTTAGGAAAAATTAAATCAGTTAACTTTGAAAGTGTAAGTAGATTCTTGAAAATGAGAAATATTGTGTGTGAAAGGAAAAGCAGAATTTAAGCTGATTAGTGACCTGATAATATCTGACCCAATTACAAGGTAGCCAAAATATGGCTATAAGTAATACATGTAGATACAAAATTTTTAGCTTTCAAATGCACTTGCATTCTGCTCATGCAGCCGCAGTTTTTCAAGACCACGAGCATGCATTATTTTTATTTTGAACTGGAGAACCAGCTTTCATTTTATTTAAAGTGCCCCTACGATTTTGACATATAATTTTTTTGTCGTGTGGCTATATTATTACCAGTTCAAACAGTTTTTCGATACGACGACGGGAAGTCTTATTTTTGGACTCCGAATCTTGACTTTTACGTCCGCCATTACGTGAACCCGTTCCTGTGGGCGAGGAATGCCTGGTCATTTTTAGCGTATGTGACATCATACACTTAACACAACAACATGTGTGGCTACTTTTCCCATACAAACCTTCACGCAAACTAACATATGTAGCAAGAAAGTGTACCATTTTCCTGCTTTGAAAAGCAAATAAAACGTTTTGAATAGAAATAATCCTTCAAGTTTGTGCATTGCAGTACAGGACTGTAGCAATTTAACGAACCACAAAGCTGGCATTTCGCTACATTAATACCAAGAATACGGTTTGTAATTATCTTCAAGCCTCATGCAAGGATGGTTTGTGTACGTTTTGAGTACAGAAGCTTCTCCATAATTGTTTGTATCACATGGAATAGCCAGAGTCCAGTATAACAGTTCATAAGAAGGCGAAAACAGCCGAACCAACTGACAAAATGTACTACTCAGACTACTACTAGTATAGATTGACCGAAAAATAAGCGGCTACGTTTGCTGAGAACATAGTTTGTCATAAATAACTCATATTGCTGTTTCCTATAAACAGATAAACCTATCGATGTTAAGTATGCCTTTTAATTTACTGCTAATTTTATTTTCAAGACAATAAACCACAGAAGAAACCACCAATATTATTTCATGAAGTACCAATTGTTTCAGTTGTTTGTGTGTCAAACTGAAACAGGGACGCGCAAGTTTGGTTCTGATGCAGATTTTAGATCGTTATTTACTAAACCACAGCAGAATTCGCAGTGTGAGTTTGTAGCCAATATAAGAAGAAATTATGGGTTCGAAGCAACTTGAGAACGATGCGTTAAGTGTATGACGTCACATACGCTAAAAAATGACTAGGCATTCCTCGCCCACAGTAACGGATTCGCGTAATGGCGGACGTGCTTTTGATGGTAAACTCTCTTTAAAATGTGTGGTCTAATTGGCCCCTTTGCAAACTTTTTTCACTGATTTGGATATTTCTGCCACTGTTTGTTCTTATGGAATACAAAAAAGTGGCAAAAGAAATGGTCAAATTTCTTCGTAGTGGCACTTTAAATGTTAGATGTTAATGTATACTGTCTGATGTGATGTGGTTAAACCATTTTTAGTATCAGTTAATAAAGTAGGTGTGTTCTCTGGCTCCCGTACTGGCCCAGCTAGCACAAACCATGTATGGCACAAAAAGTACACAAGAACTCCATGACCAATTCACATAGTCCTAGGTGTTAAGCCCAAGTTAAGGCCACACAGGGCCTCTTGTTAGTATTAGAAAATTTGCACCATTTTAACCACCATTGAGTGCTCATTCCAGCCCCTCAATGACAATACAGAACTTGCCTATTGGTACACATACATTGTATTAATATGTACATTGTATTTATTGTTGTCTACAGGGACCTTTCCAGTATGTAGATGTCATGCTGAGTGTCCACAGCAAGTTCACTACACTTATTAGCACTACTTTCCATGGAGACCAAGCTTTCCTTGCTGCTTTAGATAAGGTACATTGTTACATACACATTCATGCATTGCTTTGAATTAGTACTTCCTATCTCAGGGGTTCTTCCAGTTTTTCGGCACTTGATCGCATTCTATCAACTAACTAGCTGTGGTTGGGTTACAGTTGAGGAGTTGAGGTCTCATCGCTATAGTTAGCTCTAGAATATTACACCAAGTTGGCCTCATTTCCCAACACAGAGGGTGGTCGACACCATCAGAGATTTTTTTGCATCTTCAGTCACATGGTTCTTTTACATCCTCGTGTATGGAGGTGAGACCGCCATTTTACGTGGTCATCCGAGCTACAAGGGCTTCACTGTCAATCTCCAATGTAGAGAACCAGGTTTTTACATCTTTAGAATTGTGACTGGGGTTGAACCCGTCTTTGACATGACGGCGGAAGTGCTAACCACTATACCACCACAGCTCTCGGTTTCATTAGAAGCTGGCTACACTGTGCTGCTAGATCTCTGGCAACTACTTATTATCATTATAAACTGCCTACTATGTCTGTTACTAGCCTTAAGGCTATTGAAATAACACAAATACAGGTCCACACATGTATCATGCCCACTTTTCACTCAGGGTCACTTACTCCAAAAATTATTGAAAGCCCTGTGCTTCACCCTAGTAAATGTGTGTTTATTTAATGCAGTCACATGAATGGGTCTATCAGTGTTTATTCTAGAAATGAAGCAAGGTGGGACATTACTCTCATTGCAAGGCTCATATCTCAAATAGGGATGATTTAGTGTCATACAGAATCTGAACCATTCTATGAGACTGTGAAAAGTGTTGTATTCATGTTGAACATTAGAGATAATGAGTTGTAAAAGTGCAAGAATATCGCAAAATCATGCCATAGAATGAACACTGGTCTAATGTAATGGCCAATATGAAGGTTACAAAAAATAACTACATGGTACTAAAGGAATAGTTTGGCTAGGTTAAAAATGTGCAACTCTACTTAACTAATACCAAAAAAAATCAACCTTTCAAAATTGAGTTAGCATCTCACGTGACATGGTAGTGAATAGTTTCCTTTCATAAACTAAGCAATATGTGTACATTTTTAAAACTGAAGTACAGATTGGACTTTGATGGTAATCACTGTGGTAATATCGATATACACTGTTTGTTTGTGTTTTAGGCCTGCACAACAATTGTAAACTACAAGTATAATCCTAGAAGACCGTCAAAATCGCCAGAACTTGTAAGTGAAAGCCCCTTCTGCTACATAAATTATAATACTGACTGTCCACTGTATGATTACTTACATGTAGTATCATGTTAAAAACAAAACAAAACAAGGATTGAAATCCACCTCCACATGGAGCAATCTGAAAACTGTATGACATTGTATATACATGTCGCTAAGAGATTGATATGGCACATATTACAGCAAAGTGATAGGGTCAGTGGTATCAATCAACATAAAATACCACAGTTTGATGAATGTTGGTGAAAATTAAAAGATTAATCTAAGGGGGCTTATGATAGATTAAAACCACAAATTAAGTTACTTGAACATTCTCTGCACAACCTAATAGCATGAGTAATTATCATAATGTGCCATTGCTTTTTTTTATTAAAGGTATTCCTTAAGGGGGCTAAAAAATATGAAATTTTCTCTGTTACCATGGCAACAACAGAAATTCCATGTATCTTTTAGTGACAACAGTGCTCATATAGTTAACAATACCCATTACATGTTTACCAGAAAACAAATTGTGATTAAAGTCATACAGCTAACAGAAAAGGCCATGGATTAAGTGTTGCCATAGCAACCAGTGATGTCATCACAATATTTATTGCACATTACTTCTTAAATACTCACATGGCCTGGCAAATATCAAACCACTTAACAATGCAAATAAAAAAAACATTTATATGTATTACTTGTTGCTATGGTAACCAATGACATTGTCATCTCATTAAAATTCAGAGTTAATTTGTGACAATTATGGAATATGTGAGATATGGCATATTGCCATCAAACCATTTAATTTGCCTTTCATTTAGAAGAAATACCAGATTTTAACACTAATTAGTGTGTTGCTGTGGTAACCAATGACATCATCATTTCAGTGACAATTAATGTAACATTATTTTTTAAAGACATGAGATATCACATATATTTCCATCAAACCATTTAATTTGTCTTTCATTTAGAAGAAATACCATATCGGCCGCATCAGGCAAAAAGGGCCCGGACGACATAATATGTAAAAGTTTTTTGAAATTGTACCATGCTTTTTATACTTTACATGCGATTACAATATGCATCGCGAGCGCCACATTGTGCTAGCGCTACTAACAAGTAGTGTTGATTTCATGAAATTGACAAGTGAAATCGAAGACTAAATTTACAATATTTTTACACAAGAGTGTCATCACAATTTTAGCAGCCGCAAATGATTGCATATCATCATATGATTGTTTTAATGATTGTTTTATTGCTAAAATCATATTACGAGCTACGGGGAGCAGAATGACTGCAGAAAAGACATTTTTTGGCCAAAAAGTGATCATCTTGTTCATCTTATTTATTTTTTACTCTTTAATGCCAGCAGGTATAAATGAATGTCATACATCAAAATCATCCCCTTTGACAGGATTCCTAATTTTTGTGGTCATATTTGTAATCGGGCCCTTGCATCAAAATCACGTAAATTTCACCCCTGATTTTTGTTGTCAATTTCTTGAAACTGACATTTATTGTTAGGAATGAAATGTAGCGCTCCTCGTCAATAATACAGTACGATCTTCAACCTGTTATTAGGAACACCATTGCAGGAATTATTTAACTTGAATGTCGTCTGGGCCCTTTTTGCCTGATGCGGCCCATATTTTAACACTAACTAGTGTGTTCCAGACATAATTTTGCAGCTGAAATATCAATAACATTTTGTGAATAATTCAGACAAATCGAACAAATTGCTCTTGAGTTGGAGCTTTTTAGAAACTCTATTTTGGATGAAAATTGGAAGCACAGAAAAGAGCATATTTTGAAAAATCTAGCTTTCCTGAAGCCCTGCCTCTCCAACAATTAGCAATCTCTTGGCCAAGTATTCACCATCATAGTTTGACAGTGTGTACTCTTGAAACTATCTGTCAAATTTTCCCACCGAGCTAAGTCGTCACATCCCAAAATTTTATATTAATTTGTTCACTCAGTTGTTTGTAGTTTTCTTCTCTTGTTAAGCTGAGAAACACGAAAGACTAAAAGGCCCCGAAAGCAAAATGGAACATAGATTATAAAAGGCAAAGAAAGGTCAACATATTCGAAGGTGAATGCCACCAATAATAGGCAGCCATCTGAAACAACCTGGCAATCATTTGCGGTGTTGGATACAAGCGAGTCAGAGTCACCGTCAGACTTTATGCTTCTATCTATTTAGCTTTCTTGGAAACAAAACTTCTTTTGGCTGGCCCCTATCGATTCTTCTTTATCTTCAGGTTTTCACCACTCTGCCTGAAAGTGCAAATACTATCCCTTGTCAGGTTTTGTGAGGACTTTGATTTCTTTAGCTTTGGCTCATGCATTTTTGGCCTTGTTTTCTTTTTTCTTTTTTCTTTTTTCTTTTTTCTTTTTTCTTTGTTGTCCAAGGGCACTCTTGCTTTTTGGAATACATACATAAGGCCAACAACCAATGGAATTATTGAATCGTGTGTGGAAAAACTTTTTGCAATAAACGTAAACACTCCTAGATGAAATGAATACACACCAGCTTTCCCACACTTTCTTTATGGCTGAGTTATCCACATATGTTAATTGCTCTGCTGTGGAAAAACATTTTCTGCCATCTTTTTCATTTTGGAGGTATCTGGTAACCTTTAACCAGGGTTTAGTTCAGATCTGACACAGACTACAGAGAGAGTAACGGTCTATATAAAGTTTCAAGTTTAAGGCCCTTTTCCATTGTAGAAGTAAGAGAAAAGGTTTCAATTGTGAATCTTTATATAGATCCTCTCTTCTCTCTAGTGAATCTGTAATATGCCCTAGTGTTTTTACCAGGTATAATGCATCATGCACCTGACTGATTTGCTTCATCTGATTGGACAAAATGCTGATGAATTATGCATGCATTTTAGAATTCTAATTATCTCCATTTCAGCTGGCCAAGTATTGTGACTTGTTACTCAAGAAAAGCCAAAAAAATCTGACGGATGCAGAACTAGATGAGAAACTTAGTGAAGTGGTAAGTGCATGTATCATAAGGGACAGGAGTATTAAGATGACTAAATTACAGCCTGAAATGCAAGGCTATATAATTTATGGATTCAATTCTCAAAGGCAGCTTGCTTAGTTACACTGGTTTTAATAACTAAGAGTTAACTAAAAGTGGTTTGCGAACTGTCATCAGAAGCATGTCACAGCTAACATTCAAGCCTGGTTTATGCATATTGGGAAAATCCCAAACGATCAAGGATTTTTATATTTCCCGACCATCCCAGATGTTCCCAATATTTGGTAGAACCATTGGTGACCATTGGCGACAATAGATAAAAGATGCAGGAAATATACCTGGCAAATTGATTTTGTGGGATCCGTTGGAGTCTGGAAGAGATTTATGTTTTCATATATCAGGAATGATTGCAGAAGTCTGGGACACATTGGCAAAATAGAGTCATTCCTGATTTTTTCATCATCATCCCAGTCAATTGGGGGCCGTCATGTTCTCATGTTTTCATAAGTAGAGAACATCTGAGACGGTTGGGAAACATCAAAATTGCCGACCATCTGGGATTTTCCCAAATTATATGACAACCAGGCTTTACGTGCTAGCCTTTTGTCATCACTCTCATCACTCTCAGGTTGCTGTTACACTGGGTTTATAATAACTAAGAGTTGATACTAAGTGGTTTACTATTAAAGTGCCTCTAACAACAACATCGATTTTTAGAAAAAATTATATACATAGATTGTGAGTTGTTAGTAAAGAAAAAAGTAATTTTAGACAAAATCCTAAGTATTTTATTCAAATTATTGCAAAGTCAAATTAATTAGATGACATCTACACAGGAATCGACCCAGGCTTTTACTTGTGCGGTCATGGGTCAGGAAAGGTCAGTTTTTCACCATTTCAAACAGGCGTAGAATATTAGAGTATTATCTGTAAACCAAAAATTTATTCACAGAAGTACTCAAAACCTTTCACAGTTTCATACATGTAAGTACATGTAGAAAAATGTCGAGAAGGGTTAGAGGCACTTTAAACTGTTATCAGAAGCATGTAACATTTACAGTGCTCTTTGTCATCACTCTGATGCATCAGCATTTCATGATCAGTGGTGGTAAGCATTACATTACCAACTTGTGTTGAACTTTCTTTCCAAGTTGTTTTTCTGTTTTTTTACCCTGCAACTGTTAATACAGGGCTTCTGACAGGTTGCACGGTTGTGGATCCACACAATTTGTTCAAACCCGCACAATCCCTAAAAATCTTCAAAATCCCGCACAATTTGTTGAATATTTTAATTAAAACAGGCATTCCTCTTGTTTACTGTGATTTTTGGAAACATTTAAGGCCATTTTCACCCCATTTACCTTCCAAAACACGTCGAGAAATCCCTTGTTTTGTTCGAACGGCTCGAGCAGATGAAAAAAAAACAAGGTGTTCCATTCATGGCTGTGTGCCAGCCTGGGCTCTAGTTTCTATTATATTGTTTTTCATTGGTGGATTGTGGTAATTGTTTTGCAAATAGCGATTATAATAATCAGAGTCGTTGTTAAATAGCGCCTCGTGGCTCTTCTATGATCGTTTCGCTCTCGAGCAGAGTGTAAACAAAACTATCACATTTGAGGTCTGTTTTTGGGTCGATTTTGCGAGTTTGAAAGAAATCAATCAAAGGAATACCTTCTCTGATATCTGTTCCTTCAAATTATAGCGATCTGGGCATTTTGGGGTCAATTTTCTGTGAGAAATGTGTATCGAGAGCTTTTCTTTACTCTCTGCTCGAACGTCAGAATGAACTAGCTTTTAAATAAAAATTAATGATAAAAAAAATTTTAGCCTGTTGAAATTTCTTAAAATATTGCGCAGTCCCGCACAATTTCCCGCACAATCGACGTTCTTCCCGCACAATGTACGTCAAAAATCCCGCACAATTTTTTTTTTAACAATCTGTCAGAAGCCCAGTTTAAATAGCACTTTTTACCTTTTTCAACAGATAATAATTTTCAAATACATAGATGACAAAGATATATTTCAGAAGGTGAGACAAGTCAGAGAATCAATTTATTCAGGCCTCGAAATTAAACAAAATCCTTAGTCACCACATGACAAATAAAATCTAGTTGCCAGCCAGTCATCGTAGCCGAGTTGGTGACTAATAGGTAAGATTTAGTCGGCAAACCTATTTTTAGTACCCTGGTTCCAGAGGTGTTTTTTTTTCCAACATACTGAGCGGCAAAGTGAGCGCTCTCTGCTTCGGTCTCTCACCACTCTGTGTGTTGGTGAAAAAAAACAACTCTGGAACCAGTGAGGGCAATTTTTTAGTTGCATTCATTTGGCGACTGATACAGTTGCAATTTCGAGCCACGTTATTACATAGCTGTGATTACTCTTTTGTCTGCATGTGCATGTTCACACACACATAAGTTACAATGTAGTTACACACATAAAATTTTAAAATGCAACAGGACTCTTACATGTAGGAACAAATTCTGTTCAATATAAGTTAATTTTGGTTTGGAATAGAGGATTAAAGAATGTTAAACTTTGCTTCTCTCATCAGTTTTATTCCAAAATGTTGGCAAAGAGATTAATTCACAATCTGTCAGTCTCCATGGATGCAGAGGAGGCCATGATAAGCAGATTAAAGGTGAAAAATAGGGACAACGTTCCTCGTTGTTTTTGTTTATTAGTTATTAGTCAGCTAAGCATCTAATATGGCCATTTATTATATGACTTGACATTTTTGAGTGCAAATACATGATAAAGTGAGTGCAAATATGCCAGCATATTACACAGGTCATGAACAGGTTTGCACAGGTTTATTCAACACTTAAAAGGTTTTGTAAGCATGCAAGCCAATCAAATGGGGCTGTTTGAGTAATAGCCAATCGGCTTTTAGCATGTGAAAACAGATTTTTCAGCATGGCCTGCCCCCAACATTTGGCTACAGAAAAGGCTGATAGTTTCTGCTCTCAAGATAATTTCTTCAAACAGAGCTGTAAGCTAGGTAAGTGAAAATAAAAGTTTTTTGTGTATGTTAACTTTTGTATAATAAACAATTTATTACACGAAAAGTTTCAGGCTCAAAAAAATTAAACTGACTCGTAAAAATACCCAGCCATATTACACAACTTGCCATGGAATAACCTCTTTGTATTTTTACTCATCATTTTACTCATCAAAATATGAATAATGAGTAAAAGTACACAGCCACATTACCTTGGTTAGCCAACTAATAAGTTGTTTATTATATAAATTCTGCTAAGAAACAAATTTATTTCCATAATAACCAAAAAATATTGCATGCTTGCTTGAGAAATGATATTTGTTTGCAGCTTCGAATTTTTTTTTTTTGATAAGAGCTGGTTTGATTGGTCAAATCAACTATTACCATCAGATGGTAAAGGGAAGCCATTTGACTATAACTACATGTACCCAAAATAGGGTCACCTACTTGGTGTGTTCTTGTGCATATTCCATGCATTCTTGGCAGAATTATGTACAGTTGTTCTTGGCGATTTTCGCTATTTGAAGTCATGTTTTGGTGTTTGGCAGTGAAATGGTTTTCAGCCCATCAGTATTGGCAGAGTTATCTTAGTTTGTAAAGGATTGGCTCACATTTTTGCTCACATTTTTATATTGTACTGTTGTGTTTGTTTATCACAAAAATGGTATTAGCAGTAATCTTGCAAATTTTGTAACATTTCTAGCATTTAATCCCTAATTTTGATTACTTTTCGTGGAGCCTGTGATGTCATAAGATGAATCAACTCCCTCCCAAGAGAAAACTACTACAATAAAATCCTGTACATGTTTCTATTGTGATATTATATATCACAAGATGAAACAGTCCCGCAATTCAGGTAGCTTTTATTCTAGTTTAATTGCTGCTCCTGCCTCTCGAAGAAAACTAATTAAAATTAGACAACTGAAATATATCAGAAATATAATTTTCGGCAAAAAGAGTTGTGTTATTGTGCTACTTGCACTTTAATATATTTACTATACATCAATAATATTGTATTGACACTACTCTAACTTGTACATGTATACGACTAGAAAGAATCATGTTTGGTGATGATCCTAATTAATATCTTTATATATTATTTTATCTTCACAGCATGCATGTGGCTATGAGTACACCAATAGGCTGCACAGAATGTTCACTGACATGAGCATCAGCTCCGACTTGAACTCTAGCTTTGGGATTTTTTTATCAGGAGCGAAAACAGAGCTGGGAATTAGTTTTTCATTACTAGTACTTCAGGTTAGTGTTAACACCTTGGGGTTGTTACAAAGTAGTATAATTTCAATGCATGACTAGTTCATGTAAAAAACTACTGTAGGTCTGTGTTGGCAGGATTGATAAATAGAGGTTATTAATACACTGGAATTAATACACTAACACTAAGATGTAATGAATCATGTAAGTCATACATTGCCCATCCTAAAAATAGCAACCACCCAAACCATTTCTTACTTCCTCAAACTGAGCCAATTGAACATAATTATAACCTAAGGTCTGGCTCAGCCACAAACAATATTGTTCTCTATGGTAATACAATGTAATACTAAGTGCTTAGATGACTTTATTTAACTTTTAAATATAAATGAATTGGCTACATATTAGTTGTCTTACCTTAACTCGGACTATAGCTTAGATACTACTACTACTATCATCACTATCAGTAGTAATATAAACTATTATTCTTATTGTTCTTATTCTTATTCTCCTTATAATTCTCCTTCATTATTAGTCAGCTAACCATATGTCTTTAGGCTGGCCAAAATGCATATGACAAGTAAAATATCACAGCCGTATTAGCTGGTAATCCACAGTCTTATAAGTTGTTTATATATATATCTGCAAAACCAGGAAGCCATTTTATTTTTACTGCACTAATACAGACTTGTATCTCTTGCATTCTTGTGCATATTGGATGGTGTGATAAATCAACAACATGTTGCAAATGGTATGCTAACTGAGGTTAAATTGCTAACCTGAGGGTAATTATTTTAACTGTACAGATTACAATGACAGAATTAGCGCTATCCTACCCTCACTTCACACAACCAGGCATAGAATGTTATTTCAATTCATTTAATTTTGATGTTTTCAACTGTTATGTCATACATTATTCTAAAAAAAATATTTTTCTTTCTTTCCATTCATTTTAGTCTGGTGCTTGGCCTCTTGGACAAACATCTGTATCTCCTTTTTCAATTCCCCAGGAACTCATAAAGTCTGTTCAAATGGTAGGATGGGATAATGATCTGTTTTACATGCTACGCTTTAGCATCCCAGTCCCAGGCTGTATGTGAACATTTTACTGGAGTGCTGCCACCAGAAACTACTGTACTGCTTCTATTATACAGGGTTGCCACACTAGGTCAGGGAAAAATCAAAAACATTTTGTTTTCAAGGTCAGGTGATGCCTGTGGGTCAATTTAGTTCAATTGCGCCATCAATTGATCTCGGTCAGGAAAAACTGGTATTTGACTAGAAGTCGGGGAAAAGACTGGGAAAATTGAAATTTTGAGAGTATTGTTAGAAGGAAAGACTGAAGAGAAGAATCAAAGATCAACTTGGGTGGAAATGACAGCTGTAAGGGGTGGTTGGAGGCCGTTGTTATATGTGATTTCTTTGTGTATTTGGACAGGGAAAATTGAAGTTGAGCCAGGGAAAACATGGGAATTTTGAAGTCTGATCTCTGTGGCAACCATGTTATATTATTATCAATAGTAGAGCAGTTTTAGATTGATTACAATGTAATAAGTGATTGTTTTGGTGTTGTGTTTGCTTAGCTTTTCTATTGGCTGAGAAAAGTGTTTTGTTATTATCAGCCAATCAAGTTCTAAACTAAAACCCAACATTGTGTGGTCCAATTTTCATTTCAGCTAGAGTTAGCCACGCTTGTGTTTAATTTCCTAGTAATTGATTCACAAATTACTTCAGTTTGTGATTAGCTCACAGCATCTATACCTGCTCCCATAATTGGCTCTGTAATTACTTTGGTTTTGGTTTTACGACACTCGATTAAAAAATTGCTATATCATCATCACAAGTATCGTGATTATCATTACCATTAGCAGTAGTATTTTTATTAACAGTTGATGTGGTAATAGCATTTGCTGATTATGGTATTAAACCACCACTTAGATAATATGTGACTCCATCTTTTCCAATTTCTTGATCATCATTGTGTGGAAGTAATGTTTAATAAATGAACAGCTGTACTGTTTTATCTGGTTCTACCTTTCATTTCATTAGAAGCTGGCTACTGCCGGAGTTCGGACAGCTACAGTGTACATTTCCTCTCCTGCCTACTCAGTCTGTCACTGCTGATTAGGCTATTGAAATAAACCAAATACAGATACCTACTTTCCATTCATGGCTGCTTACTCCAAAATTGACAGTACATTATAATTTTTTTATATCATTAAAATTAGTTTATTTGATTTCAGTTTGAACAATTTTACAATGGTAGATTTCAGGGCAGGAAACTAACCTGGCTACATCACTTGTCCAATGGTGAGTACGCCTCAGTTTTTTGTTTTGTATGAGTTTGCATGGATTTCTCTTGCTTTGTTTTCTCTTTGAATCTTTATATTATTCCAACTCCAGAAAAAGGATGCAGACAGAACACAGCATGTAGTCAATAAGACATGGGACATTCCAAGACCGGAATGGGTTGTGTACAGCTAATTTTAATTATTTAAAAAGAGTCGTGAAAGTGGGGACAAAAATTGTAAGACAAATAAAATGTTTTTCGTCAAAGCCATTATCGAATCACACCGTAATTTATCCATTCCACAAAGCCACACAGTGATAACCACAATCCATTTTGGTCTTTTAATGTCCTGTTGACTATGTCCTATATCTGTGTACACCATCAATCCTCCATTGATAAACACACCCTTTTCAAAAAGCTTTTGCTCCCTACTCAGGCCCTAGCTAGGTCAATTTAATTTCCACATGCAATATAGTTATACGTAGTGGAGTACTTGAGTTCCATGTGAATTTTCCAGGTGAAGTCAAGCTGAATTACTTTAAGAGGACTTACTTCTTGACGGTGTCGTCATATCAAATGTCTGTCATGCTGCTGTTCAACGAGAAGACACAACTGTCTTACAGGTAGGAGCCATCCTCCAGGACAAGGGAAGAAAGGGAAACCGTGGCTCTTGTGGTCAAGAGAACAGAACAGTCTCTGTACTTCTCTCGGGTACTTCCTGTACAGAAATCCCGAGATACATGTATAAGCTGCAAATATGGTTTTATCCCTTGAATTAAGACTCAAATGAATATTTCACCAACATTCTATACATATCCCAGTTCCGAATTATAGAAACAGTTTGGGATTTATAGTGTATTTTTAAGTATTTTGCATTAAGGTGTTCTTTTTTTAAATATCCAGACTACATGTATGTCACCCAAAAGCCCATACGGCTGTACAAAATGTAGTTTGCACATTCAAAAGATGTAGAGAAATCGGGGGGGGGGGGGGGGCTTATATGCTAAGTGAGTATGTGCAGCCATGGGTTTTACAAGAAGGTAACTCCAAACCTGGCCCCGAAGTTGAAATTGGGTTCCAACCCAGACCCTGTACCGTACAATGATGCAGAGAATATCAATGTGTCCCATAGCTATAAAACTGAGCATTATTTCTTGTTTTCGATATATGTTTACCAAAATATTTTCACCAAACTTGTGCGATTTTTATTTTATCATGACTGTATAAATGCCCTTAGAATGCACACGTAACATTCACCAGATAACATCCTTCATCTTTCCTCCTTCAGTGAAATTAGCGTCCTTACCCAATTGATTGACAAGGAGCTTGTGAGAATTATACAGTCCCTAATAGACGTCAAACTCTTAGATAAATCGCAGGTAAGCTAAGATACTGACTAGTGTTCAGCAAAAGATGCAAAGAGGTACAGGCGTAAAGACGCAAATGTCTAGGGTCGACTCAGTAGACCCTAGTCTTCGATAATGTAGCGTCTTCCATTGCGCATTCTGTATGAGTTTTGGTGGTCAAATATCTTTAGTTCATCCAGATTTGTCAGGTTATGAACCGTCTTTTAAACTTCTATACTTTTCTGCTTTATACTCTGTATCAAAACAACATGTTTGCCCAGTTTAGAACAAAAGGCACGTCTGTGTGTTTGATTGAAAAATATTGTATTTTAAGCATATAACAATTTTTATTGCAAGCAAGCGACCGTGCAATCTGTCTGGATTGTTGTACTAGTAACAATCTTGAGGGTTTACTTATAAGATGATTTACGGCTTGTAGATCCCACACTCAGTTCTCATACAGAATACCAAATAAAATCAGCGTCTCTTGAAACATATTTTTTACATGATAATAACTAACTTTCCTTCCTTTTCTTAGGATGCCGAAATGTCCAATTCGACGTTTTCTTTGAACATGAATTTCTCTAGTAAACGAACCAAACTGAAGATTACTTTTGCTGTGCAGAGGGACAATCCTCAGGTTAGCGTCAGTATGAGTTAAATACTTGTATGGGTGGAGCTAGCGTGACTAATTGTAGAGGCAATTAGGGAAATGGGAGGGATAACACTGTCATGACGACGAAGGGAATGGAAGGGACAACACTGTCATGAGGAGGGAGGGACCGGAAGGAACAACACTGTCACGAGGAGAGAGAGAATGGAAGGAATGGAAGGGACAACACTGTCATGAGGAGGGAAGGAATGGAAGGGATAACACTGTCATGAGGAGGGAGGGACCGGAAGGAACAACACTGTCACGAGGAGAGAGAGAATGGAAGGGACAATACTGTCATGAGGAGGGAAGGAATGGAAGGAACAACACTGGCACTGACGAGGAGGGAGGGAATGGAAGGAACAACGCTGTCATGACGAGGGATGGAATGGAAGAAACAATACTGTCACGAGGAGGGAAGGAATGGAAGGGATAACACTGTCATGAGGAGGGAAGGAATGGAAGGGATAACACTGTCACGAGGAGGGAGGGAATGGAAGGAACAACGCTGTCATGAGGAGAGAGGGAATGGAAGGAAGAATACTGTCACGAGGAGGGAAGGAATGGAAGGGATAACACTGTCACGAGGAGGGAGGGAATGGAAGGAACAACGCTGTCATGGGGGGGGGATGGAAGGGAAGGAACAATACTGTCACGGGGAGGGAAGGAATGGAAGGGATAACACTGTCATGAGGAGGGAAGGAATGGAAGGGATAACACTGCCACGAGGAGGGAGGGAATGGAAGGGACAACATTTTCACGACGAGGGAAGGAATGGAAGGAACAACACTGTCATGAGGAGAGAGGGAATGTTAACTAGTTATTCACGTAATTTGAATAATTCAGTGCATTTAAACGTTGTATCCCAGTCGTCTGTCCTTAGTTTTTTTCTGCCTTCGTGAATATCAGCAGGTGGTGGAGTGAAATTCTTTTTCTCACACTAACAGATACTGAATAAGATTGATACCCATGCATAATCTTCTATATCGAAACATTCCTCACTGTCGCTGTTAAAATATTTTCTGCACTCCTTCGTCGTTCATACATCAGAGATCACCTTGTTTAAGCTGTAGTTTCTCTAAGGTTGTCCCACAGATTGCGTCTTTACCTATCGTTTTAATGATCCCAGTGTTGATTAATCCACGTTTGTCTCTTAAGGAATCGCAGGAATCGGAACAAACTCTTTCTTCGGTGGACGAGGATAGGAAAATGTATCTGCAGGTAGGAGGAGGTGCCTTCGTTGTGGAAAATGTGGATTATTAGTTATTTCGAAAAATGGCAGCAGTTATGAGAAAAAGTAAACACAGCCACAATTAAGAAATAGAAAACACTTTCCATGTTTCCATAGAGTTACATAGGCACGAGTGGGATTTACATAGGCACGAGTGGGAGTTACATAGACACGAGTGGGAGTTACATAGGCACGAGTGGGATTTACATAGACACGAGTGGGAGTTACATAGACACGAGTGGGAGTTACATAGACACGAGTGGGAGTTACATAGGCACGAGTGGGATTTACATAGACACGAGTGGGAGTTACATAGGCACGAGTGGGAGTTACATAGGCACGAGTGGGAGTTACATAGACACGAGTGGGAGTTACATAGACACGAGTGGGAGTTACATAGGCACGAGTGGGATTTACATAGGCACGAGTGGGAGTTACATAGACACGAGTGGGAGTTACATAGACACGAGTGGGAGTTACATAGACACGAGTGGGAGTTACATAGGCACGAGTGGGAGTTACATAGGCACGAGTGGGAGTTACATAGACACGAGTGGGAGTTACATAGGCACGAGTGGGAGTTACATAGGCACGAGTGGGAGTTACATAGGCACGAGTGGGAGTTACATAGGCACGAGTGGGAGTTCATAGGCACGAGTGGGAGTTATATAGGCACTGACGAGTGGGAGCTCTGCAAGTATTTAAGCCATATTTAAGTAATAGGAACCAGAGGTGTCATGTAAATGGAGTCTTATCTAAAGAAGAACAAATAACTTGTGGTATTCCTTAAGGGTCCATATTAGGTCCCCTCTTGTTTATTATTTACGTAAATGATTTTCCAAAATGCCTAAATCACTCGATACCTGGGATGTTTGCTGATGATACATATATCACAACGGCAGGCGAAGACATCCGAGATGTACAGGACATGTTAAACGAAGATTTAGCTGCTGTAGATAATTGGTTAAAGACGAACAAGCTTAGTTGTAATACCAAAAAAACAAATTACATGACAATAGGCTCCAGACAAAAGTTAGAAAAGACAAAATCCATGGATCTCTCTATAAACAACAAAGCTGTTAAGCAAAAAGAGGCTATCAAACTTTTAGGAATACACATTGATGAATCATTAAATTGGGATGAGCAAATTAAGCATGTAATTTTAAAAGTGTCAAATGGCCTGCGTATGTTATATAAAACAAGAAACTTGACAAATAATATAGACACACTAATATCTGTTTATAATTCACTAGTACAGCCATACTTTGACTATTGTAGCATCGTCTGGGGGAACTGCTCCAAAATACGTGCTGATCAATTACAAAAGCTGCAAAATAGAGCAGCTCGTATAATTACTAGGGCAGATTACTCAGTCAGGTCTCACGACCTCCTTGAGAAACTTGACTGGCCAAATTTAAATAAAAGACAACAATTCCAATTACGGATTATGATGTTCAAGGTCTTTCATAAGATAGTACCAGACTATTTACAGGACCTATTTACACTGACCTCAGATGTGCATAGCTACAATCTTAGTGGCAGCAAATTTGACCTACAACCTCCTAAGCCAAAAACCAATTTCATGAAACGCTCCTTCTCCTATCGCGGTACCATTGCCTGGAATGAGCTTTCAAATGAAATAAGAGAACTCGACAGCTTGACCACCTTCAGAAGAGCCCTCAAACGATAACACAATTTATTCTTATAATATAATTTTTACGGGGAAGGGATATTATTAGTATATTATTACTAACATGTAGATATTAGTATGTTAGTTCAGCTGTGCATTTTATATTATATAGATTATATTATATATTACTTAACTGTTATATTATTACTTCACTGTATTATTATTGTTATTACTATGCACGGCATGTCTGAAAATCAGTTTTACTGAGCCGTTTACCGTGTTGAAATAAAGTTAATTATTATTATTATTATTATTATTATACATAGGCACGAGTGGGAGTTACATAGACACGAGTGGGAGTTACATAGGCACGAGTGGGAGTTAACATAGGCACGAGTGGGAGTTACATAGGCACGAGTGGGAGTTATAGGCACGAGTGGGATTTACATAGGCACGAGTGGGGGTTACATAGACACGAGTGGGAGTTATATAGGCACGAGTGGGAGTTATATAGGCACGAGTGTGAGTTACATAGGCACGAGTGGGAGTTACATAGGCACGAGTGGGAGTTATATAGGCACGAGTGGGATTTACATAGGCACGAGTGGGAGTTACATAGGCACGAGTGGGAGTTACATAGACACGAGTGGGAGTTACATAGGCACGAGTGGGAGTTCATAGGCACGAGTGGGAGTTCATAGGCACGAGTGGGAGTTAACATAGGCACGAGTGGGAGTTATATTGGCACGAGTGGGAGTTATATAGGCACGAGTGGGAGTTACATAGGCACGAGTGGGAGTTTGGGGGAACGAGAAATGGCAATGGGAACACGAGCCGTTTCTATAACTCTATGGGAAGACAGAAAAAAATGTTTTCCTTTATAAAATAAACGAGGAAAACTACGGAAAAACGATCGTTTTATTTGATCATCAAAACGTAAATTGTTTCAACTACGTCAAGCGCACGCTTAGCTTTCTCTGTTTCAATAGAGTTATGTAAACACGGCTTTCAGCCAATCAGAGCGCGCGTACTATTGAATCTAGTTTATACTAGATCTTAGAAGTTTAAATCTAAACCTCTTTTGGATGTTTTTTTGCAGGCGGCTATTGTAAGGATAATGAAATCTAGGAAAGTACTGAAGCACAATTCTTTGATTCAAGAGGTACGTCGCACACAATCATGTGTAGTAAATGCCGGTTCTTTATACAGGGTTGCCACAGGTCAGGGAAAAGTCGGGGAATTTTGATCTCGGTCAGGGAAAACTGGTATTTGACTAGAAGTCAGGGAAAATTGAAATTTTGAGAGTAATTTTAGAAGGAAAGGCTGAAGAGAAGAATCAAAGATCAACTTGGTAATAAATAGGTGGAAAGGACGGCTATAAAGTGGTTGGAGGCCGTTATATGTGATTTATTCGTGTATTTGGACAGGGGAAATTGAAGTTGAGTGAGGGAAAAGTCGGGGAATTTTGAAGTCTGATTTCTGTGGCAACCGCATGTTATAAGAACGATTATGTAAAAGTAATGAATATTATACACTGGCTGGTGGTTCCTAATGGCCGTGTTTTCGTTTTCCAGGTTATTAGTCAATCACGGGCTCGTTTCATCCCAAGCGTGCCAATGATTAAGGTACGTCAAGTGTTCTGAACTGCAAACCATGAATTTGACTGCTCGTCTTGAAAAGTCCTTAAAATCTTACTAAGCACATTTTTCAGAAAAGAAATTGATGGAAATATATTTGTTAAATGTAAAAATATTTGTTAAAGAATTCAGATCAGTTTGTTGGTTTCATGGCAGTTAACAAACGTAATGACGTGTAACAGCGTGTCGTGCACTGTAAGTATTAGAACTTGGGGCTGGGAAGGAGGAGGAGGATGGCGAGGCAAAATGCAAGTATTAGCAACGAACAAAAGTTTTGTTGCAACTCTTAGCCTAAAAGTGGCTTTTCTGTTGATAAACCTTTAGTATCTTAGGAAAATTTAACGGTGCATTAACCATACGTTCAAGCCTCGTCTGATTTTCTCAGGCTATAGTTTACTGCCTTGCAAGAAGTCAAATGTAAATACAAATGATGATGGCCTAGTAACAATCGTAAACAAATCAGTGACACAACCACACAGTTAACACCTTGATACGAAGCTTTTCCGTCATTTCCTCTTTTATTTCCTGAAATTTTGATCGTGTGCATGGAGGCATCATACGATAGCGAAAGTGGAGTTATCTCCCATAAATGTGATTATTTTACTTGTTTTCTTCAGAAATGCATTGAGGCTTTAATAGATAAACAATATCTGGACCGACACGAGGGAGCAAAGGACGAGTATTCTTATGTTGCCTAAGTACAACATGAAAAACAGAACCAGGAACCTGACAGACAGAACAAGAACAGAACCAAGAGCAAGGTCTACTAGGTTTGGACCATAGTCGGCGCCAAGCTGTAAGGTCTATGGACTGAGTATAATGAAATGGACTGAGTATAATGAAGTGAAGGACCAAAGTTATGCCATATAGCAATGTATCTGAATTCCCGGGGGGAGGGGGGGGGGGGGGGGGGGGGGGGGGGGGGGGGGGGGGAGGAATCTAACTGCAACTTTCGATTATAATTTTTTGGCCAAACGTATGTAGCCGCTCCCTAGCTCAAGCCGCTCTTTGAATATGTAAGAAGATACTTACGATGCCCCGCTGGATTTGCACAAAGAAAAGACTAGTGATGACTTCCACTCGACCCTAGTTACAAACCACAGGAAGGCCACCTTGTCTTTTGTCTGTTGCCAAGCTATTAGCGTTTAGTGCAGTGAGGAGGTGGGAAAAAGACCGATAGATTATACAGTTATATATGTAAATTAACCCATGGCAAATTATTTGATTGTGAAGTTTGGCTCCAAGTGAAGTCCGCGTGAGAACTGGAATGAGATAACACTGATCAATGGCGGCTTTATGTCCGGCCAACGTACATGACGTTTTAGTGGCAATCTGTATTATACGAGACTGAATCTAAATTAATATGTCTGGGTATATAGCAGACTTGTTATAACGACTGGATTGTATACGATTACAACTGACGTGTCACAATATGTCTGGGTATATACCTCAATCTGTATTATACTGAATCTAAATATGGTCATAATACTAAGGCCTTTTGCAGGATACAGTCACGTGCTGATACAACGAATGCCATGGGAAATGCTTTGAATGGAAAGAATCTTAAAAACGCAGTTTTAGAAAGATAGACAATCGATTGGAGGTGAAAAATAGCATTTACAAACAGGTTTTGCCGATAACACTACCGATCTCGTATAAGGCCTTTAAATAAATGAAATAACATGTTTTGCCATCCAGTACAAGTGACCACATGATTTGTATCCTGTAAAATCCCAGTCGTCATTTTCATCGTGAGAATAGTGTCTGTTTCGCCGCTTTTAGACCACAAATCAGCTCACGACGGGTCACATGTATCAAAATAATTTTAGTCCTGGACGGTTCTTAGATCAGTTTGAAAGGCTGTACACGCTGAGCATATATGTTATCAATTGTCCCTTTCGGGCGCTCCGTCGACTGGAAGGTCGCGGAAAAGAGGGTCCAGTAGATATTGCATATACGCATGATCAAAGCTGCCCAATCAGAAATCAATCAGAAACGTTGACTAATTTGAATAAATCGCAACAGGCAAAACAAAACAAATATTTGTCTGTTTCCTAAATACTATCCCATTAGTAAAACATTCATCCCTATTCAAATCAATGCAACGAAACCAAATGGAGCACAAAGACTTGTGATTTACTTTGGTCAAAAGCTGAGTTTAACATTTGTTGCCAACAATGTGAAACATCTTGAACGATGTTGCAGGAAATAGAGACATGCTCTATTCCATTCAACAAGTTGCTTGCAACATTGTTCAACATGTTGACTCGCTTCTTTCAACATGGTATATGATAGACGGTTCAACATTTGTTGCCAACAAATGTTTCACATGTTAACGACAAATGTTTCACATGTTAACGACAAATGTTTCACATGTTAACGACAAATGTTTCACATGTTAACGACAAATGTTTCACATGTTAACGACAAATGTTTCACATGTTAACGACAAATGTTTCACATGTTAACGACAAATGTTTCACATGTTAACGACAAATGTTGAACCGTGTATCATCGGCTTTACTTTGTGACATTTGTGACCGACAACGTTTATTGAAATAGGAAAATACTAGTTGAGATTATACACCTGTTGCAAGGTTTTTTCTTTGAAGCATGCAAGGTGCGCGTCTTTATGGAATGAGAAGCCGAACTTGTCCCGTTATTGCTGGAGAAAATGTAGGGACAAAGCAGCGCTAATTGTCAAAAATACCACACGCCATTCCTTTGCCGCCATTGTTATTATTCTTGTTGTTCTTATTATATGACCTATGTAACCAGGCGACATTTTTACGGTGGTTGCCTAGTTACATTTCTAACATACGCATGCAATATCTACTGGACTCCCTTACCCGCCATCTTCCAGTCACGGAGCGGGACGAAAGCGAGGCTGGGACTGGACTTCTGCACTAACAATGCACTGCGCCATTATACTCGTTAGCATAGTCAACCCCCCAAATGGTAATTGCCCTCTGTAAACGAGTAGGGCGATGGGGCGAGTTCGCTTGGGATCGGTACTGGGGCAGTTAATTGCGATATTTGCCTCCTTTCTTTGTATTCCGGATTCCCCTACACTTTTCGAAAGTGGGCAATTTGTTCATGGCGAAAGACAAAAACATGTTTTCCACTTTGACCTTTAAATCAATGATAACCGGCTAGAGGTCATATGCACTTTAAACAAACTTGAAGGATACGTTCGATTAACAAAGTTGACACTTGTCATCGGTCGACCTGTTTCTTATTTGTATTATCGGATTGTTTTACTGTAAGTTGGAGGTGCCATACATTGGCTGATAAAATGGAAAGCATCATCTGTCTTCTCTTTCTTCAGTTAATTATTTCAAGTGTAACCTGGGTCCTTTTATCGGAAGAAAGAAGGAAGTATGATCTCGATTAGTTAACAGCTTAGTTATCGAAACAGTGAGTGTTGATGGAATGGTAACCTAACTGGTACTCTGTCCTAAGGCTTGATGGCCTTTCTGAATCCACAGTCTTATAAAGACGGGTGTATTCTAGCGTTTAAAAATTGTATAACCCAGGAGCCCATAACAAGGAGCGTCCTTCCCTCATACTACGCCTGTGTCACAGTATTTCCACAAGTTAGGTTATTTTTAGAATGGTTTCCCGCTATTGATGGTTTGCACTCAATCCCCAGAGATTCAAATGACAAAGGGCATGGCGGCCATGTTGGTGTACAGAACAAAAGAAGCTAGCGAAGAATCTATTGTTAACTGAACCAACACATCCTCCCCGTTGAATTCACAACTATCCTTAAATGGCAAACGCGCTTGAAATAACGATAATCGTAATTGTAATGACATTCTGAAAACCAGTCAAGGATAAAGATAAACATTTGTTACATTCCGAACGGCGGTAGGCCGGCTTAGTGTAGTAGTGATGACGTCTGCACTACACTGCAGTACACGCAAAGGGCTACGGGTTCGAGTCCGAGTAGGAGCGCTCAAAAAATACTTTTCCTCTCTTTACCTTCTCTTCTTGTTTACCTGTGAACTCTAGGTGAGTGAGAGCCCGTCGTTTACCCGTGAACTCGTCCGATGGTTAGGGTTTGGTTTGTGGTTCGGGTTAGGATTTGTCGTAGAATTAACGATTATCATTGTTCCAAGCGTGTTTGCCATTTCAGGATAATTGTTAATTCAACGGGGAGAATGCGTTGACTGAACACCAACATGGCGGTTATGACGTCACGTGCAAAGGGTCTATTCTTGGTTTGCAATCATTCCTAAGGGAATAAAATCACAAAAGCGTAGCAGACATGTTGTTGGTATAACAGCAGTAGCTAATAATGCATCTTTTATTCTGCCAATGGTGTAACCCACTAATTGGCGGGGAAAATAGTCTAAAAATAGCCCAACTTGTGAAAACGCCGTGACAGCAATATAGGAGATATGGACGCTCCTGGTTATGGACTCCTGTACAACCTTAAAGTTTACAAATGTTCATTTTTAGTTATTTCAAATAAAAAGTGTTGCTAAAGCGAACACCATCTGATGCTGTTTATTTCAAAGGTCTTCAGATACATGGACAAAGTACACTATTAGTCAAGTCACTAATACGTAGATAGGCGCCGGCGCTTATATAGGGGACCAATCGCCCCATTTCAGATCATGTGACAGCTCTACTCTAAAAAAAATACACTTTTCATTTTAGGATACAGGACAAAACAAAATCAGTCTGAAATGGAAGCTGAATCGGTCTATGGTGACTGTTGACATTAAGAGCCCCGAGAAGTAATTACCCTATATCATTATGACGTCACGGCTTGTTTATGAGGGGGACAGAATCGACTTGAACAATTGAATTTTGAACTAAATCTGCTCTGCTGAGGAAAATTTAACTTCGAATTGTCTGGTTTCCAGATATCAGCTGTATCAATGTTTATCCCACAATATTTACCGTATTTGGTGGCTGTTACCGCTATTCTACGTTCTACTAGCGATTTCCTTTGTGTAGTTGCTGTTTTGTCCCCCTCCCACGACCGTGATCCTTAGCGTTTAAACAATAGATTGTTTTGATATGACGTCATAATGATATAGGTCAATTGAGCTAGTGTCGCACGCGTCCAATAACCACTGATTTCTGTCATTCATTGTCGCAATTTAGTCCTCTTGTGGTGACTGAAACTAAACGAGAATCCATTTATTTTAGTCTGTTATTACTGCCTTTAGCATTCAGGTAGAGCCAGAACGTCGGGGAAAGGAAATTCACCCTCCAGAATCTAACCAGTGCCAGTAGATTTCCTCGAGCGTTGACAGCAAAGTTTATCACTGTTTTAGT
This sequence comes from Actinernus sp. WN-2022, assembly GCA_030867875.1. Classification (NCBI taxonomy): domain Eukaryota; kingdom Metazoa; phylum Cnidaria; class Anthozoa; order Actiniaria; family Actinernidae; genus Actinernus; species Actinernus sp. WN-2022. Next base: position 175,804,352 of record JAOWCC010000577.1, on the reverse strand, counting down.
AAATTTATTAACCAGGTTTCAGTCCAAGATATTTGAAGTTCCTGGCATTTAGGCTATTTAGTCAAAACAAATTACGTTGGTTTAAAAATAGTTTATTTTAAGTTAGCAAACCGAGAGGTGAAAACGGCTTTTAGTTATTTTTGGACACATTTTTGCACAAGTTTTCGCCAACACGGCTCTAGAGCCAGAGCCAGAGGGAGACAGGTGATATACGAACTCCCCTCTGATACACTGAAAATCTGCTGATAAATAAGTATCACATAAAGCAGACTTGAACAAATTTTACCATGACAACCCTTGACTAGTTTGGATGGTATCGCACTTCGGATGCTATGAAATAGTATGCTCAGTGGAAAAGATTATTCAGTTATCCGGTGTATTATGTCGTGTCGTTCAATCCTATGATTTCTCAGTCCTAAATATGTGGGTTTTTTTCGCAGTAGAAACTCAATTCAGCATCGTTGTCAGTTCTTGCTCTGTACCAGGCTGTATCTGTATATTTAATTGGTAATTCTTTTTGCTTTTTTTTACAACCGATAGGTGGCAGACACTGATCAATGTCAATGACTTAAAATAAATACATGCAAGTTGTTATATTTAGTAAGCAAACTTATTTTACAATATTGGTGCCCCCAGTTTAATTTAGTTTAATGAAGGACATTTGGAACTAACGTACATTAAATAAACCATTTACAGAATATCGCTAATCACCGTTTGTCAGAAAACCTATACTCGATAGCTTGTGTACTAAATCTCATGAAATCTGTTAATATTTGGAGACATTACAGTGTCTTCTGTCGACTTCTGGAAGTGCGTTCCATTCAGAGACAGTCTGGCCAATAGATTTTCATGTTTGTACTTATGCTTACAGTGTGTGCTCAAAATAATATGGACTGCATTGGACTCGGAGTCTATCCGCGGACTCTGAACGAAAAGCGTTCATTAATACCGTGAGGTGCCAACTGAAAGTGCCTAATTTGAAAATAAAGTTCTGTTCTTTGCATTTACGGGCGTCGGTAGTACCTTGATGAAGAGAAATGCAGCATACAGTGATGTGATTAAATAATTAATACAATTGCCAGGAAGGTTAAAGTGGCGAGCAGGTTTGGCGAGATCCTTACTGTTAGTTCTAACATCTAGCAAGATCTCCTAATCTTCGCCCTGTTTCTCCGATGTAGAGTTCAGGTGATACAATAAATAACATTACTAGAAGTACAATCAAAATGATCAGTGACTTTAATAGAGCCGGCTTAGGTCCTGAATAAGTGTTGTATAGTTTTAGTATAAGCAGAGGTATTGTATCGTGTCCTAGAACACTTAAAAGTGCCTGGTTCAAGATCAGGCTGTAGTGCCGGATCCTTTGACTGACTTGGGAATCACAGAGATGAGAGGAGGATGCGGGAAAATAGAGGCGGTCTCTGGATCACTCTGTAAAATCTTAAAGTTCTTCTGGATAATTTTCTTGTCTATCAAGAAAATTAATGATAATCATTATTTTAACCGCGAGAATGTGTTGTTTGAGTCCAGTCCAGTCCATATTAGTTTGAGTCCAGTCCAGTCCAGTCCATATTAGTTTGAGTCCAGTCCAGTCCAGTCCATATTAGTTTGAGTCCAGTCCAGTCCAGTCCATATTAGTTTGAGTCCAGTCCAGTCCAGTCCATATTAGTTTGAGTCCAGTCCAGTCCAGTCCATATTAGTTTGAGTCCAGTCCAGTCCAGTCCATATTAGTTTGAGTCCAGTCCAGTCCAGTCCATATTAGTTTGAGTCCAGTCCAGTCCAGTCCATATTAGTTTGAGTCCAGTCCAGTCCAGTCCATATTAGTTTGAGTCCAGTCCAGTCCAGTCCATATTAGTTTGAGTCCAGTCCAGTCCAGTCCATATTAGTTTGAGTCCAGTCCAGTCCAGTCCATATTAGTTTGAGTCCAGTCCAGTCCAGTCCATATTAGTTTGAGTCCAGTCCAGTCCAGTCCATATTAGTTTGAGTCCAGTCCAGTCCAGTCCAGTCCAGTCCATATTAGTTTGAGTCCAGTCCAGTCCAGTCCAGTCCATATTAGTTTGAGTCCAGTCCAGTCCAGTCCAGTCCATATTAGTTTGAGTCCAGTCCAGTCCAGTCCAGTCCATATTAGTTTGAGTCCAGTCCAGTCCAGTCCAGTCCATATTAGTTTGAGTCCAGTCCAGTCCAGTCCAGTCCATATTAGTTTGAGTCCAGTCCAGTCCAGTCCAGTCCATATTAGTTTGAGTCCAGTCCAGTCCAGTCCAGTCCATATTAGTTTGAGTCCAGTCCAGTCCAGTCCAGTCCAGTCCAGTCCAGTCCATATTAGTTTGAGTCCAGTCCAGTCCAGTCCAGTCCAGTCCAGTCCAGTCCAGTCCATATTAGTTTGAGTCCAGTCCAGTCCAGTCCAGTCCATATTAGTTTGAGTCCAGTCCAGTCCAGTCCAGTCCAGTCCAGTCCATATTAGTTTGAGTCCAGTCCAGTCCAGTCCAGTCCATATTAGTTTGAGTCCAGTCCAGTCCAGTCCAGTCCAGTCCAGTCCAGTCCAGTCCAGTCCAGTCCAGTCCATATTAGTTTGAGTCCAGTCCAGTCCAGTCCATATTAGTTTGAGTCCAGTCCAGTCCAGTCCAGTCCATATTAGTTTGAGTCCAGTCCAGTCCAGTCCAGTCCATATTAGTTTGAGTCCAGTCCAGTCCAGTCCAGTCCATATTAGTTTGAGTCCAGTCCAGTCCAGTCCAGTCCATATTAGTTTGAGTCCAGTCCAGTCCAGTCCAGTCCATATTAGTTTGAGTCCAGTCCAGTCCAGTCCAGTCCATATTAGTTTGAGTCCAGTCCAGTCCAGTCCAGTCCATATTAGTTTGAGTCCAGTCCAGTCCAGTCCAGTCCATATTAGTTTGAGTCCAGTCCAGTCCAGTCCAGTCCATATTAGTTTGAGTCCAGTCCAGTCCAGTCCAGTCCATATTAGTTTGAGTCCAGTCCAGTCCAGTCCAGTCCAGTCCATATTAGTTTGAGTCCAGTCCAGTCCAGTCCAGTCCATATTAGTTTGAGTCCAGTCCATATTAGTTTGAGTCCAGTCCAGTCCAGTCCAGTCCATATTAGTTTGAGTCCAGTCCAGTCCAGTCCAGTCCAGTCCAGTCCATATTAGTTTGAGTCCAGTCCAGTCCAGTCCAGTCCATATTAGTTTGAGTCCAGTCCAGTCCAGTCCAGTCCATATTAGTTTGAGTCCAGTCCAGTCCAGTCCAGTCCATATTAGTTTGAGTCCAGTCCAGTCCAGTCCAGTCCAGTCCAGTCCAGTCCAGTCCAGTCCATATTAGTTTGAGTCCAGTCCAGTCCAGTCCAGTCCAGTCCAGTCCAGTCCAGTCCAGTCCATATTAGTTTGAGTCCAGTCCAGTCCAGTCCATATTAGTTTGAGTCCAGTCCAGTCCAGTCCATATTAGTTTGAGTCCAGTCCAGTCCAGTCCAGTCCAGTCCAGTCCAGTCCAGTCCAGTCCAGTCCAGTCCATATTAGTTCGAGTCCAGTCCAGTCCAGTCCAGTCCATATTAGTTCGAGTCCAGTCCAGTCCAGTCCATATTAGTTCGAGTCCAGTCCAGTCCATATTAGTTTGAGTCCAGTCCAGTCCAGTCCAGTCCAGTCCATATTAGTTTGAGTCCAGTCCAGTCCAGTCCAGTCCAGTCCATATTAGTTTGAGTCCAGTCCAGTCCAGTCCATATTAGTTTGAGTCCAGTCCAGTCCAGTCCAGTCCAGTCCAGTCCAGTCCAGTCCAGTCCAGTCCAGTCCAGTCCATATTAGTTTGAGTCCAGTCCAGTCCAGTCCAGTCCATATTAGTTTGAGTCCAGTCCAGTCCAGTCCATATTAGTTTGAGTCCAGTCCAGTCCAGTCCAGTCCAGTCCAGTCCAGTCCAGTCCATATTAGTTCGAGTCCAGTCCAGTCCAGTCCAGTCCATATTAGTTCGAGTCCAGTCCAGTCCAGTCCATATTAGTTCGAGTCCAGTCCAGTCCATATTAGTTTGAGTCCAGTCCAGTCCAGTCCAGTCCAGTCCATATTAGTTTGAGTCCAGTCCAGTCCAGTCCAGTCCAGTCCATATTAGTTTGAGTCCAGTCCAGTCCAGTCCATATTAGTTTGAGTCCAGTCCAGTCCAGTCCAGTCCAGTCCAGTCCAGTCCAGTCCAGTCCAGTCCAGTCCAGTCCAGTCCAGTCCAGTCCATATTAGTTCGAGTCCAGTCCAGTCCATATTAGTTTGAGTCCAGTCCAGTCCAGTCCAGTCCATATTAGTTTGAGTCCAGTCTAGTCCAGTCCAGTCCATATTAGTTTGAGTCCAGTCCAGTCCAGTCCAGTCCAGTCCATATTAGTTTGAGTCCAGTCCAGTCCAGTCCAGTCCAGTCCATATTAGTTTGAGTCCAGTCCAGTCCAGTCCAGTCCATATTAGTTTGAGTCCAGTCCAGTCCAGTCCAGTCCAGTCCAGTCCATATTAGTTCGAGTCCAGTCCAGTCCATATTAGTTCGAGTCCAGGCCATGGACCGCAGATTGATGCTGACCACGCCATAATAATATATAATACCGGCCACTCATAATACATTAACTAGAGTTGAGATCCGTTTTCTTCGCTAACAAGCATTGGCTTAGTTAATAATCGTGACTGCTCCGAATGGAGATGTGCGCCTTCGTAATCTTATTCAGTAGTCCACCGTTTTCCGATTCACATTTAGTTCGATCCACAAGAAACGATATTTTTCTTCCTTTTTATGTCATTCCATTTTTTTTGGGTACCGGAAACATTTTCGCGCGAAACACCGTAAGCTACGCACAATGGGAACACAACTATAGACTATCAAATTACTTCCCTAGTTATCAACTGAAAGCCAAGTACCAATTTAACGCCAACAGTTAGACTACTCGCTATCAGTTTCTATCGGCTGACAGTTGACCCGGAACTACGGAACTACGCACCTCGTCAAGTATCAGCCATAGAAACTGAGCGTGAGCAATCTTGGTTATTGATGATTAATGCGGGACCATGTTCGAGTGATGAACACATGGCTGATATCATGACAAAATAGACCAGTTCGCGGTTAAATCCGATATTTTGAAAGGAGTGCAAACATGGCGCGAAATACAGTGTTTGTATGGGAATCCGATGCCAAATACGATTTCCGTAAAATCGAATTTCTGAAGTATTTATTTTCCTGCGAACTTTGACTCGATCGTTGTGAAAACACGATTGCACGCTTCCCAGCAGCACAGCTACATCCCTCGATATCAATATTTTACCAGGTATCCGTTTAAAGTCGGCATATAAGCCCTAGCCAGGATAGTCCAACGGTAGAATATTTCTTGATTTAGGCCGTTGCGTCTAAGAGATATAAAGGTTTATATTTCGAATATGCTAATTATGTGATGTCATCACCGATACACTTATTATACAAAAGCATGCTGGTAGAAACAAATTACCTATTTTTAAATTCTAAGTTATATTTGAAGCTTATCAAAGCGATTTTACAAAAAAAATCTAAATTAGATAGCTTAAATAGCTTAATTCACAAGTACAAAGAAATTCAGCATTAAACTCAAATCCTGACCCTGATCTGCCCAAATCAGGTCAAAACCCTGATCCTACCTGCCCAAACTGAGCTCAAAACCCTGACCCACCCCCGCGGCTCATACATAATACGTCACAAACAGGAGTACCCCTGCCCCCTCCCCCCCCCGGGACTAGCTGCAACGGGACTAGCTGCAACGGGACACCGTGCCAAGGTTAGCAAGCCTGTTCACGAGCACCAACGTTGCTACCCTTTGTGTCAACACACTCATTATTATATATACCAAGACAAAACAAAATTATTATAGGTGTAGGTATCGATTAAGTATAGATGTTAGTGTTTCTATCATTAAAATAACAGTAGCATAAATGTGTCGTATAACACAGAATAACTATGCTAGTTTTTCATGATCAATAAGAGCGCTGGCAACCGCCATTTTGTTATCTGTGCGGATACTGGAATACTCGGCTCGGCTTGGTTCACACGTCACACGTACGAACTAGCCTTTATGTAACATGATTTGCGTTTATCAGTTTTATTAAATAAATTCGCTTACCAAACTTGGTTGAGTCATGAGAAAAGAAAACAATACTACATCTACGACATCTGACCATCTACAGCGGCACAGCCACATCTCACTATCTCTACTTATATTTCACCTATATCTACAACTACATCATCTACATTATCTACATCTACATCATCTACCTTACATCTACATCATCTATATCTACATCTGGAAAGACATCTTTAGGCTATGGTGTCCAATTTCCGCCAAAATCCCAACTTTGTATTCTACATTGGACTTTCTATATTCTTGTCAATATTTTGAATTTGACTTCCAATTTTACTTGTTTTAAATGGTAGTTTTCAAATTTGACCTCCAACATTTCGTGTTCTTCATGCTACTTTTGTTATTCGGATACCTTTCCAATTTGACATGCAAGTTTTCGTATTTGACATACAAGTTTTTTCATTTGACATCCAACCGCAATCCAATAGACGATCGACATCGCGGGCTCATGTGCCATCGTCCCCCCTCCCCTACGTGTGATACCAAAATAAGCTCCAGCAGGGAAGGCTAAGCAGTGGAAGTCCACCCTCACACGGGCAGTTTCAACCGAGCAAAATAAAATGGCGGATCTATGCAGTCGTCCCTAACTGAATTTTAACTCTGTAGGAATCTCTATGGTAAGTATAAGCACTTATTTTGTTCAACTAGACGTGTAGTAGTGTGCGTTAGTCTAGTTTTACTATTGACTTATTTTTGTTTCTTAAAACCCGGCTCTGCTCCTGCTTCGTGTACATGCATATTTAGGTTCGTTCTAGATTTGTAAAGTTTTGCTTTCTATTGCATCACGGATGGCTGGTACTCGAAGTAGGTGCTAAACACTCTACATCCTAAATAAGTTAATACTAAGACAGTTATAATTATTTAAGTTAATACTAATTTAAGTTTATATTCAGTGTTTTAAGCTTTATTATTTTATGATTTAAGGATAATTAAAGATTAAAGTTTGAATGATTTGTTTAAAATATCTAATTTTCACTGATTCACGAAGTTTTTGTTTGAACTCTACATAATACTCTTAGTATTAACTTATTTAGGATGTAGAGTGTTTAGCACCTACTTCGAGTACCAGCCATCCGTGATGCAATAGAAAGCAAAACTTTACAAATCTAGAACGAACCTAAATATGCATGTACACGAAGCAGGAGCAGAGCCGGGTTTTAAGAAACAAAAATAAGTCAATAGTAAAACTAGACTAACGCACACTACTACACGTCTAGTTGAACAAAATAAGTGCTTATACTTACCATAGAGATTCCTATAGAGTTAAAATTCAGTTAGGGACGACTGCATAGATCCGCCATTTTATTTTGCTCGGTTGAAACTGCCCGTGTGAGGGTGGACTTCCACTGCTTAGCCTTCCCTGCTGGGGCTTATTTTGGTATCACACGTAGGGGAGGGGGGACGATGGCACATGAGCCCGCGATGTCGATCGTCTATTGGATTGCGGTTGGATGTCAAATGAAAAAACTTGTATGTCAAATACGAAAACTTGCATGTCAAATTGGAAAGGTATCCGAATAACAAAAGTAGCATGAAGAACACGAAATGTTGGAGGTCAAATTTGAAAACTACCATTTAAAACAAGTAAAATTGGAAGTCAAATTCAAAATATTGACAAGAATATAGAAAGTCCAATGTAGAATACAAAGTTGGGATTTTGGCGGAAATTGGACACCATATTAGGCGTGAAAACAGGTGATTGCTAAAATATCTCATGCTCGGCAGCATTCAGTGTTTGGTCTAACTCCTTGCCGGCAGAGGCTTTTACAGTAATGGGCTCCTAGTGGTAATCTAGCCTTAGCCTCTTCCGCAGGCATCTCTAATGATTAAAACAATCGTGAATTGGGTTACCTGTGACTCCTGCCACAGGGAGCCCATAATCTGATTTCTTCAAAAATTAGAGATGCCTGCGGAGCACTGATGCATTGATATCACTTCCTTTGCGCCTGCAGAACAGGCGCTTTGAGAAGAGACCCCAGAAAGTAGGTCTTGTTCTCGTGCCAGTCTCGTTTTTCCATTTTCACGCGGCCAAATTATTTTATCACTTCCATTGCGTTGAGATAACACTGAGGGCATGTTTCGCAGGCTAGTGGTACGCCATTTCGCCTAACTACAGGATGTGCGGACGCAGGTTGTACTATCTTCTGTTAACCGCGACTTCTTCCTTCCTTACCCGCCGAGTCTGTTGGAAGCTTATTTTAGGAGTCAGAGTCTGCTTGTAAATTCTTTTTGTAATTTAAGATCTGTTTCCCTTCTTCTTTTGTTTGAAGATTGTTAATAAGATCGTCTCTTGTATATTTGCTAACCCCCTATCTCGAATAGTATTTGCTAAATGTGGGTGGGTTACATTCTTTGTAATGTAATTTGTAAATTGAAATAAAAGTGAAGTGAAAACCGAAAAAGCATGAAGTATCACAGGTGCTTACTATGGGATGGCATGGAATGGCGCGTTGTGCTTCGACACACGATCGCGTGCTTCTTCGGCTGGCACTTTAATGGCTTTCCGGCGCCGGCTCGTTCCCAACCATTCATCATGCATATCTGGTACAAATATCTGTGTTTGGGTTTTTACGAAACTCGCCCCAGTCCTTCCTCGGAAAAGTGTTTTGGAGCTAAATTTGCGATATTCGAAACGAATATGGGGACCTCCCTTTTTCTTCAATATATTTAATCACACCAAGCCAACTTATAAAAATGCTGTAAGTAGCTATTTTTACGCTCGTTTAGGGATACGAGAATGGTGACGCCCTATTTTTATTGCATTTTTAGACAGACCTACAACCTTCGGCAATTAAGTACAGACCGACCGATAAAATAAGGCTATTCAGAACACTGAACGAACTCCTCTGACACATCGCGGGTATTTTTTATGTCTTCTTCTATCCCTTCACAATGTTGGGATAGAAAGGCACCGTTTCGGTCTTCTCGAAAACCAACATTGAAATGGGGGAGGGGGAAGTGTTAAAAATAGCTGGAAATTGGTAAAGAGGTCCGACTTAAATGGCAGGGTTGTAGCTTGGTGTAAGAACTAAAGACCAAGTTAATTTCATTTTTTTGTAATGTAATGGTATTACCTTTAATTAGTGAACTTTTAAAAAAGGTGCAACCTTTCTGTCAGTAAAAATTGGTCTTAATTATCGAGATTACTACGTTACTGGAATTATTAGTAACATACTGACCTGGATTAATCAGGAACCCTGGTGTGAGCCCCCTAGATAAGCTTGCATTTGCTTTTGGGGCAAACACACAGAATATCGTCCATCTCCCATACTATATATCTTAGTTCATTACCCGGAGCGTCCATCTCCCATACTATATCTTAGTTCATTACCCGGAGCGTCCATCTCCCATACTATATCTTAGTTCATTACCCGGAGCGTCCATCTCACATACTATATTTTAGTTCATTACCCGGAGCGTCCATCTCACATACTATATCTTAGTTCATTACCCGGAGCGTCCATCTCCCATACTATATCTTAGTTCATTACCCGGAGCGTCCATCTCACATACTATATTTTAGTTCATTACCCGGAGTGTCCATCTCACATACTATATCTTAGTTCATTACCCGGAGCGTCCATCTCACATACTATATCTTAGTTCATTACCCGGAGCGTCCATCTCACACACTATATTTTAGTTCATTACCCGGAGCGTCCATCTCCCATACTATATCTTAGTTCATTACCCGGAGCGTCCATCTCACATACTATATCTTAGTTCATTACCCGGAGCGTCCATCTCACATACTATATCTTAGTTCATTACCCGGAGCGTCCATCTCACATACTATATCTTAGTTCATTACCCGGAGCGTCCATCTCACATACTATATCTTAGTTCATTACCCGGAGCGTCCATCTCACATACTATATCTTAGTTCATTACCCGGAGCGTCCATCTCACATACTATATCTTAGTTCATTACCCGGAGCGTCCATCTCACATACTATATCTTAGTTCATTACCCGGAGCGTCCATCTCACATACTATATCTTAGTTCATTACCCGGAGCGTCCATCTCACATACTAATCTGTCCATTACCCGGAGCGTCCATCTCACATACTATATCTTAGTTCATTACCCGGAGCGTCCATCTCACATACTATATCTTAGTTCATTACCCGGAGCGTCCATCTCACATACTATATCTTAGTTCATTACCCGGAGCGTCCATCTCACATACTAATCTGTCCATTACCCGGAGCGTCCATCTCACATACTATATCTTAGTTCATTACCCGGAGCGTCCATCTCACACACTATATCTTAGTTCATTACCCGGAGCGTCCATCTCACATACTATATCTTAGTTCATTACCCGGAGCGCGGTCCATCTCCCATACTATATCTTAGTTCATTACCCGGAGCGTCCATCTCCCATACTATATCTTAGTTCATTACCCGGAGCGTCCATCTCACATACTATATCTTAGTTCATTACCCGGAGCGCGGTCCATCTCCCATACTATATTTTAGTTCATTACCCGGAGCGTCCATCTCACATACTATATCTTAGTTCATTACCCGGAGCGTCCATCTCACATACTATATCTTAGTTCATTACCCGGAGCGTCCATCTCACATACTATATCTTAGTTCATTACCCGGAGCGTCCATCTCACATACTATATCTTAGTTCATTACCCGGAGCGTCCATCTCACATACTATATCTTAGTTCATTACCCGGAGCGTCCATCTCACATACTATATCTTAGTTCATTACCCGGAGCGCGGTCCATCTCCCATACTATATTTTAGTTCATTACCCGGAGCGTCCATCTCACATACTATATCTTAGTTCATTACCCGGAGCGTCCATCTCACATACTATATCTTAGTTCATTACCCGGAGCGTCCATCTCACATACTATATCTTAGTTCATTACCCGGAGCGTCCATCTCCCATACTATATCTTAGTTCATTACCCGGAGCGTCCATCTCACATACTATATCTTAGTTCATTACCCGGAGCGTCCATCTCACATACTATATCTTAGTTCATTACCCGGAGCGTCCATCTCACATACTATATCTTAGTTCATTACCCGGAGCGTCCATCTCACATACTATATCTTAGTTCATTACCCGGAGCGTCCATCTCACATACTATATCTTAGTTCATTACCCGGAGCGTCCATCTCACATACTATATCTTAGTTCATTACCCGGAGCGTCCATCTCACATACTATATCTTAGTTCATTACCCGGAGCGTCCATCTCACATACTATATCTTAGTTCATTACCCGGAGCGCGGTCCATCTCCCATACTATATTTTAGTTCATTACCCGGAGCGTCCATCTCACATACTATATCTTAGTTCATTACCCGGAGCGTCCATCTCACATACTATATCTTAGTTCATTACCCGGAGCGTCCATCTCACATACTATATCTTAGTTCATTACCCGGAGCGTCCATCTCCCATACTATATCTTAGTTCATTACCCGGAGCGTCCATCTCCCATACTATATCTTAGTTCATTACCCGGAGCGCGGTCCATCTCCCATACTATATCTTAGTTCATTACCCGGAGCGTCCATCTCCCATACTATATCTTAGTTCATTACCCGGAGCGTCCATCTCACATACTATATCTTAGTTCATTACCCGGAGCGCGGTCCATCTCCCATACTATATCTTAGTTCATTACCCGGAGCGTCCATCTCCCATACTATATCTTAGTTCATTACCCGGAGCGTCCATCTCACATACTATATCTTAGTTCATTACCCGGAGCGCGGTCCATCTCCCATACTATATCTTAGTTCATTACCCGGAGCGTCCATCTCACATACTATATCTTAGTTCATTACCCGGAGCGTCCATCTCACATACTAATCTGTCCATTACCCGGAGCGTCCATCTCACATACTATATCTTAGTTCATTACCCGGAGCGTCCATCTCACATACTATATCTTAGTTCATTACCCGGAGCGTCCATCTCACATACTATATCTTAGTTCATTACCCGGAGCGTCCATCTCACATACTAATCTGTCCATTACCCGGAGCGTCCATCTCACATACTATATCTTAGTTCATTACCCGGAGCGTCCATCTCACACACTAATCTGTCCATTACCCGGAGCGTCCATCTCACATACTATATCTTAGTTCATTACCCGGAGCGTCCATCTCACACACTAATCTGTCCATTACCCGGAGCGTCCATCTCACATACTATATCTTAGTTCATTACCCGGAGCGTCCATCTCACATACTATATCTTAGTTCATTACCCGGAGCGTCCATCTCACACACTAATCTGTCCATTACCCGGAGCGTCCATCTCACATACTATATCTTAGTTCATTACCCGGAGCGTCCATCTCACATACTATATCTTAGTTCATTACCCGGAGCGTCCATCTCACACACTAATCTGTCCATTACCCGGAGCGCGGTCCATCTCCCATACTATATCTTAGTTCATTACCCGGAGCGTCCATCTCACATACTATATCTTAGTTCATTACCCGGAGCGTCCATCTCACATACTATATCTTAGTTCATTACCCGGAGCGTCCATCTCACATACTAATCTGTCCATTACCCGGAGCGCGGTCCATCTCCCATACTATATCTTTGAGAAGTCGAAGGCCTACGGAATAGCTGACACAACGTTAATTATATTGAATACAATCAGGAGTCCAATGGCCTACTGATCATGATACAATATAATATAGCTTTGTGTTGGTGTATAGCCATTTTGACGACGTTGCGCGCGCAGCTAGGAGAATATTTTAAATAACAAATTAAAGGCTTGTGAACCAGAACGAATCTTAGCAGCTCGCGTCTATTGTTCTACTAATGCGTGCGCAACATCGTCAAAATGGCCTATATAGAACCATGCATTGTCTATATAAAACAATGGAACCTGCACCCTATTGTTAATATTTCTTTTACTAGAGCGCGAACACTGAACGCATGAACGAACGCTACTATGATTGTTTTTCTTTCGAACAAAGAAATACATTTATTCGTGAAAAAAAAAAACATTTAGGAAACACAATTATTCGTGGGAAAAAAAATCTAAAAATAGCCCAAGATGTAAATACGCCTATTCACATGCACAGATATCTTACACATGGGCGTAGGGGGGTCCTGAAAATTGGGGGGAGGGGAGGGGGGCAAAATGATGAATACTGGGACATTTTCATTGATGAATTCTGTCAATCTATCTTCTGGGAGTGGATAGAGTGCGTCCCCCCCCCCTCCCTACGCCACTGATCTAACGTATGGATGCTCCGGGTAATGGGCTCCTGGTTTAACATGAGTGACACATATCGTCGAAATATGAAAGCTAATATCTAAAAGGACGATGGGAGGCCGGGCTTTTTCCTACCGGCGAGGGTTGTCATTTACTGCGTTTCCTTTGTGGTTTATAATTAAGTTCCATCCGATCGCCAAGATTGTTATCAAGGATCTCATTGACCCTGAGACAACTTATGAAAAACAAAATGAGATCGACGTTACATACAGATATATTTTCTACCTGATAACATTTTAAATTTGTTCAAAAGCGGTGATAGATTCACCTCATTAACGGGTCATTAACAAAACATAAGTTGCCCAAATGCCAGTTAATTAAGTAATTCGAACTGCACATACACCGGAATAATGGGCTCCTGCAGAGCGGTAACATTACAGCCAGTATTGAGGGTTTCTATCTTATGACCCGTTCGATCAATATTTTGGATATTCTGTCTATCTATATGGCTTAGTTGCCCTGTTTGAGACGCACTACTGGCCTGATACGCGGTAAGTTTACTATCATGCAGTACCACTTAACTTATTTGTAGTTTTCTCAAACAGACTTGTTTTCTATTGATTTATCATGTTCTTCGACAAGTGGTCTGCTTCAACACAAGCTAGTTTCTCATTTTACTTAGATTATGGCAAACGAACTCTCTCAACAGTAGTTGTACTGAACTCAGTTTACTTAAAATCTTAACCACTCAGACGGTAGTTCAGTTAAAATCTTAACCACTCAGGCGGTAACTAGTATCATATCAAGAAAAGGTTGTGTCTACGCACAACCTATTTATAACATAATAACAACAATAATCATATTCTTTATTCCATTGATATTATACAATCATTCACTTAATTACTACTACTAAAACTACTGAACATTAAAGAGCTAAATTATCATTATATTTAAAGATCAACCTATTTACAAAACTGGATGATTCCTTAACCACTGATCACACTGACATTAGTCATATCAACCTATTTACGAAACTGGATGATTCCTTAACCACTGGCATAGATCATGTCAACCTATTTACGAAACTGGATGATTCCTTAACCACTCCGCGCTGACATCAGTCAGATCATATCAACCTATTTACAAAACTGGATGATTCCTTAACCACTGATCACACTGACATTAGTCATATCAACCTATTTACGAAACTGGATGATTCCTTAACCACTGGCATAGATCATGTCAGCCTATTTACAAAACTGGATGATTCCTTAACCACTGATCACACTGACATTAGTCATATCAACCTATTTACGAAACTGGATGATTCCTTAACCACTGGCATAGATCATGTCAGCCTATTTACAAAACTGGATGATTCCTTAACCACTGATCACACTGACATTAGTCATATCAACCTATTTACAAAACTGGATGATTCCTTAACCACTGATATCAGGTCATTCATATAAAGTATATCCAGGATGCTTACGTAGTTCATTAAAAATAGAATTGTCAGACTTTTCTAGAATAGTGTAAATATTAATAGGAAACGAAATCATTATATTTACGCTTGTAACAACGGTTTAAAAAAATCTGTACAGTAGTTAATTCTGGTTGTGAGGCTGCATAAACCGAGAGCCCATAACTAATCTTAGGCAGGACAATACTGAGATAAAGATGATCTATCTCAGTCTGATTATAGCCTTCCTGCCGCAAACTTCTAAGTACGAAAAGGCATCCGTATTGGCTTCAACGAGCTTGAGTCTAATATGGTCAGAAAACCTACAGTTACTTTGAAATGTCATACCTAATATTTTAAGAGAGTCTAGTTGTAAGTTGCAAGGCATTATAGCGTTAGTACTAGACGAATTCATGCATTGGTTCACAACATCAGAAGACTCGGCCGTTCCAGCTTTGTTAACCTTAAAGGGGCACTTAATTAAGTATGTGTTAGGACAAGCATTAATGTCTAAGTCATTAAAAAAAATGAATAGGTACGGGTCACTAACATTATACCCTGAGTGGTTCCCTTATAAACATTTCTCCATTCACAGAACATATCCCTAGATCAGGTACCAGTTAATAATATAAGATCTAGTGGTAAAGATTATAACCTGTTCCCCTCCGTCCTGAGCCTATATCTTCACGTTGCGTGACCTCTTCTCAAACAAGGTATATGTATATTAGACAAATAATATACTTTCAACCAAAAAGAAAACAAGGTTTTTTTTATACTAATGGTCCAGTTCACGTCGAAACAAGAGTTGGCGTATGTCCGTTTAGAATTAAAATGACATTAACCAGGCCAAGCACATTGAAACACAGTTAGTACGTTTCTCGTAGCGCTATATCTCTGCCGGATATTAACGAGGAATATTTCACATTTTACCTTTATGATCATGATTGACGGCCATTAATAACGATATTTTACCTCCAAGCCAAAGTTCACAAAGGTGCGTTTAATAAAAACGGTTTTCCAGCCTCAGGCTTCTTTCGAATTTTCTGGTATCGCAGGACAGTTTTATCAAAAAATTCCAGTGTGGAACATTATCCAGTTCGTAAACATATTGCTCAGTGTATTAAAAATAGTTTTACAGCAGAAAATGTTATAGGAAAATCACATGCCTGACTCGGTAATTACTCGGGCCAGGCCTTCGGCTGGCTCGAGTCAGAAATCGCAAGTTTTTTTTTTTTTTGTGTCGAGATTTTGCGCCGTCAACCAATCAGATTGTGCCTTCTTTGGAAGTTCTTTTCGCCACCGTACCAATCAGATTGCACTGTGCTGGTCACGTGGACAGTGGCAACATTTCCAAGTGTTTCAAGATGGCGGCGAGTGGGAGTTTTGACTTAGCAAAACCTTTAATATCAGCTGTTTTTTATCTGGCCTGTACCTCTTTGTATTTGATTATTATCTCTTGGTTTAGGCATTCTACAGTGTATTAAATTTTTTTTTTTTAGAACTGACATAATGATATTATGTATAGAGTAGTGTATTTATCATTATTGCAAGTTTATAACATAACAACTAAATTTGGTCCAGAACTGAGAGTATACTTACATGCAAGTGGCACTCTTTTTTTCCCTTCCCCTTTCTTGGTCCCATTATATATCCATGCAAGCTAGCTAGATCTTGTTTCAGTGTTTTCCATCTGAAGTGCTCCTGGCTTAAGATAACCCTAAGGTTACCTTAAGGACCTACCTTCTCATCATTCTATTTCTTATTATGCCTTATTACTCGTAAACATTTCCATCATCTTATGAGAAAATAAATGTAATTGTTGTTGTTGTTCCTCAGTTCTTGGCGTCAGCATCATCACTTTCACTCGGTCATGTTCAGGAGTACGAGTACTTTTACGAATTATTTGGGAATGAAAATTAATCTGCGACCCCAATGATATAAAAAGAGTGGACATTGCATGTTTATTTGTGGCCTGCCATTATAAGTTTCAGTCTCCTTCAATGTGTAGAAAATGAGCACTAGCACAGTGGCAGTTCACTAATACTAGAAAATGGTGGTCTGTAGTTTACGACCTCAATCGAAAATATTGTATTGAGAATTTAGTCTGAATGTCAGCCGTCTCCACTGGTTTGTTAATAATTTAGAATTACAAATAGATGACTTTATTTCACATGTAGAATGACATTACCTAACCATTCACAATGAATAGCAACATTGTGTGGAATTTGTTGTTCTAAATTGCTTGATTTCTCATAGTCGTATTGCACTTGATATAATTACAATGCATCAAATTTGAGTGACTCAATATCGTGCAGACTACTCAAATAACCATTGCACTTCAATCAACAACACCCATACCAGGGTTTTTTTGTAATTCTAACGATCCTCAAGGAACAATAATATTGAAAAGAAAGTAATATTAAACTACAGAATTGAAGGAAACTGTGGCTGAAATGTACATGCACAGCATATATGTATATGTGTGTGTAATATGGCTCTATCATTTCCAACCCCCCCCCCCCCCCCCCCCAGGCATACCCTAACCTACCCCCCCCCCCCCCCCCCCCCCCTCCCCGAATACGTGGGGCATTTGCACATTGACATTTGACAGACAAGAGCATCAGTAGAGATCCTATTCTCTGGCTACTCTAGCACAAACCATGTTGACACAAAATTATGCTAGAACTCCATGCAGTACATGCTATAGATGGCCCGAGTTAAGGCCACTCAGGGCCTCTTGTTCCAAGTTAAATTGCACGAGAAAACCGATATCGCCCGAGTCGCTTCGATATCGTTTTTTTGAGCGCAATTTAACGTAGAATTACCGAGTCAGGCATCTGATTTTTCTTGAATCGCATAGTACTTTTGTTGATATTTTGCTAAGTTATAAATAGCGCGCGTAGTCTAGAGTGGTGATTCCGCTCTGAATCCCGGCACCACTCCGTCTCAGCCAATCAGCGGCTGAGTCGAGATAACGAGTATTTATGAAAGTTCCTCCCATTTTGGATGCCTGTGGACATTTCACTGATCAATGTCTTCACTAATAGTTCTAAAAACATTAACTGTAAATTAAGGAATTCATGATTCTGATTGCTACCCGCCATTTAAATAACGAAGTGTGGTACGGTTTCCATATGTATGTCGGCGAGCTATATAGCCTGAATAGCCGAATCTTTGCGCTAGCCCTTGCGCTCGCTCCAAGATTCGGCTACTGAGGCACCACATATGGAAACCGGAACAAGTAAGCATATCTGGTCAAAAGCCTCATGCCAAAACGGCACTGAAAGAGTCACATTATTTACGTCAGTGTGCTAAAGAAAGCTGGCCTCACTTGATAATAATGACGTCAGCGAGTGAGGAACAAATGCGTCCACAAGCCGAGTGACGTGAGAGCTTGAACAACAGCAAACTACAGCTTGGCTTGTAAAACTGTTATATATCAGAAAAGCAAGTGTTATTTCTCATGATTCTGAAGGATATCTGTATTTGTTGTAGTAGAATTGATCAGAATATATCCTAACTCATTATTTTGAAGAATCAGAATTATATCTCTAGTCTAACTCTTCCCTTTGCAATATTTAATAACCAGTATTGTCCTTGCTTTATTCTCATTGATGAGGGATGATGTCAGGTAAAGCGCTTTAACATTTTCCTTCTTTTATCATTGAAGTGAAGAGCAGATTTCCGGTGGGTTTTCCCGGTGGATATTCCGATTCCTTGTGTCTGTTTATTGACCAGGTGACCGCAACAGATGTTGTACTATATATCCCTTATATATATCTTTAAAGGCTTACACTATCTACATTTTTCTTATTGCAGTTTCTTCCTCCTTCCGAGATAAATTTCACCATTCCTTTCGATTTGCATGCAATATTTCGTTGCCTTCCAAGGCCAATTTCCTGATGTTTCAATTAAAAACGCAGAGAAATATTGACTCAGAAAAGGTTGAATTCTACGGCCAAATTAATATCTTCAACTCTTCGCATTTTACTGAGAAATCATTTCTAAATAGCTTCGAGCAGTTATACAGTTAAATCCTATTAAAATGCGCAGAGATTCCCATTGACCCGGTATGACCAAGCTATAGTCTTAAACTGACTTAGAACATTTTTTTCCTCACAAAAGTGGGGGGCTATAGATTTGACAAAGATTACCCTGAGTTCTAGAGGCCCCTCTCTTCCAGACCCCTCTCTTCGCCTCTTAATTTCTTTATTCAGCTTCGGCGGAGACTCTGGTACACAGGGTAGACAAACTATTAAGACCTGTTAAAAGTGGATTACTAAGCTATTATTATTATTTTATTATTAAAAATGGTCATTATTATTATTACAAAAGCTCATTCAGTTCTAGAAATTTGATTTCGGTTTACAGTGAACCGTTCCAAGTTACTCTAACATTTTTCACTTTCATTCGTCCCCAATTTTCATCTAATCGAAATAAAACTAAAATGGGTTAGCTTTAAAAGCGATATTTTTATCCACTCGAATCTTTGCCATCGTTCGTCAACATCGTTCTCAGCCGTTAATTTTCAACTTTTGAGTGCCCTTGAAATGTGTTACATGCGTGATTTCGTGACAAATTTACCTTTCAGTACGTGACCACAGTGAGTGCTCGCGTGGTCAAGACAAATCTTTCATCAAATATCGACGTCACTACGCGCATAACATGTTAAACTCAGAAGTCGCGCACGCTTGGAAATTAAAGCATCAGGCCAAGTGTTTGTCGTCGCCTTTCGATCGCTCCCTTGTCTTGTCACGTTTAGAGCAGCCGTGGTTTAACATTGCTTCAAGATGCACAACACAACAGTAGCCAGCACCGAGGAGCGGAGGAATAAAGATAGTCCCCAAACACCCAGGAAAACCCAAGGGAAACAAATGCCTGTCTCGAAACGAAGTCTCTGTCACTTACTCCCGCCATTACTGGAAGATGGAGGCAATCAGTCAGATTACTACGAGAGGTAAGGCTTTAATCCTTATGAAAAATACAATCAAAATACGCTATATTCAACATTCACCATTTAACCTTAGCCGTTTTAACTGCTTTAATCTCCGTCGGCTAAAAATGCTACGATTCAACGCTTTTTAATATCTGACGTAAGCTGCCGCCAAGCTGTTGATCATTGACTTACGTGCCTGGGAGCTCAAACAGTGAAAGCGCTTTCCTCATTTTTTCGCATAAACTTTACTGATTTGTCTTCAATAGACCCAGTTGTCAGTGAGTTTGAGTTTGAAATAACATGAAAAGCATTCTAAATACTGAAATATCCAAACAGACCTCCGGTGCTTTAAAAAAAGGGAAACGGATGTGGACGCCTTCCCAAATATAACTAGTCTTCTTGACGCGATATATGTTTACCAGCTTCACTTTACCGTTCCCAAAATACAAAATTAAAAAGGTTTCCTTTATTTTATGTATATTTACTTAATGAAGGCTTCGAATTGTTTAAGCGAAATACCTGAATTAGCCAGGCTGTTATAAGGTACGTACTCATAGCGGCTTATCTCGGTCAGTGCAGTTAGTTGACTCAGACGAATATGAGCCAATTTTTGAAGTGAATGAACAAACAATAAAAAAGTGATTCGTCATTAGTTCTTAGACCCGCTGAAAGAACTTGCTTATTTTTGTATTGAATTTAAACAAAACAGTCTTTTTATCTTGAACAAAAACAACGGTACCGAACTTAATTGATTTTGAGAACTCTCTGGAAAGAACTATTCGCCCAAAAGTCACATGCTTTGACACTCTATTACACACAGAAAATAATATCTTCCAAGGATTTGTCTCCGAGCACTATCGAACCATTAGTACAGAAATACATGAGTAGGTTGTGTGACGAAGACAGAGATAAACACATTCAGTATAAAACAGGCCACTTAACTAATTCTAATTCAATTAGGAAGCTATATATAAACCTCGATACCAGAGATGGAATATTAATTAATTTGCGCAAAACCGCCTGGCACCGAATCCGGCAAATTGTCTCTACTCCTGTGAAGTTGTTAGCCTTTGCCAGAGAACGTGCAAGAAGTTAGAATTTTAGCATGCTTTAGCTTTATTCCTTAGCTTTAGGGCAATTTGAATTCCTACCCTAACCAGCTCAACTGAAGATGTTCCTGTAGCAAAGTCCAAGCATCACTTAATTATTTTCTTGTGAATGAGAAATCAAAGTGTTGTTTCAGTGTCTGTAGTAATATTTTGTCTGCCCTTAATTAAAATTCACTGAATATTGAGAAGTTTCCTATTAGACGCCGCTTCATCTTTCAGACCCTCAATCGTAAGCTGAGTAATATAAAGGGCGCATTCATCAGTGACTAGCTATTCTGACTATACCTCATAGGTATAACGGAAAATCCGATCGATCCCCAAATAGGCTTCCGCCGATTATGCCGGCAAAATTTCCGGCATAATAGGCAAGCATACATACATAAATTTTATTTAAGAGTAGCTTTGACAAGCTAATGTCGTCGAGAAGCATGATGTGGGCTTTTGACGCCGGGCATAATACACCTGATTCACACGTGTTGATTTTCGAGATCAGCAAACTGGGATCTCTGACGTATACAAATAACCACTGTCATCTCAAAAAGCACCAATAAATCAATTTTTTGGAAAGTTTTCATGTTCAGTGTAGGATGAAATTCCGAAAATATGCTAAGGATGGGATTTATAGACCTTTGTATGGGATTTTACAGTCATGCGTACACAGCCTCGTTTTGATGTTATTATTTTCAGATTAAAAAACACCAATAAACTACGCAGACAAATATCATTTCATTTTCAAACTTCTATAGTTTAGTTAAATAAACATTTCTCCTTAAAGCTTTTAACTTTGACATCATGCAAATTAGGTGTATGCAAAACGGTAAAATCCCATACAAAAGTATAAAAGTCCCATGCTTCGGGGTATACTATTAAAGCTTTCCAAAATTATTGATTTATAGGTGCTCTTTGAGATGACAGTAGTTATTTTCATGTTAGAGATCTAAAAAATCAGCACGTGTGAATAAGGTGTATGGGCAACTTTTGCGGCCGCATAATTAATTACGCTGGGCGTGCGGCTTCACGACTGTTCAGTGGTGTTCGCGCCTGTACGGCTCGGCTTCGCAGAGTGGGCCGAGATGTGTCGTAAATGTGCCTTGTTGATTTCGTCTATAAATCCCAGGGATATTTTTGCTTCTCTAACTTAGATTTCACATTTCCTGGACATATTTGAAGAACTGCATAACGTAACAAAAGAAACGGAATGATCTTGACGGAAGTGACCTGAGAACTAACGTAGAATTGAATTTTCGGTGCGGCCACAAAACACGTTTTCCCAAAAAGACCCCCGCAATTTGGCCCTGCTCGCTTCACTATTTTCAGTTTGTTCCTCTGGTTTGTTGTTGTAAAAACATATTTACGATAGTTGACTATGATATGTCCTGGTTTACCACGTTTTTCGTCATCTCATGGTCAAAATTTGTTGTGGATGCACTCGGCTAACGTCTCGTGAAATCCACAACAATTTTGACCATGCGATGACGAAAAACGTGGTAAATCAGACGACAACCACGGTAAACTATCGCAAATTTGTTAATCCTCCACTGAAACCATAAAAGGTATTTCATTTAGGCAATAATGTAACCAATCCCTTCAATTCAAATGAGCCACTTTGGTAACAATGTGTGAAACTGACCCTGCCTCTACATGACGTATTTTCCATCATGCGATGACGTAAACTAGTGTTGTGATCGCCGCACATTCTATTTTTCGAATGCGCAGACTTTTTGAAAATTGAATTCGGTTTTAGAACTAATCTGATGAATCCATAAACCTGCTTACAATCCGTCTTCCGTTTGTTGTGGGCGCGCGGCAAAGATTAGGTTCTATAACAAACAAGGTGTTAGTCTCGACGTGGCATGGGTTTTGCAGGTCAACTGAGATTTTAAGGCGCGATAGTGATCCAGAGTGACCACACTGTAGCTGTACTGCGACACAAGTACACCTCAAATGGAAGGCACATCCCAGACACACTGATTTTAGTAATGGACTATTCCCCGGGGTGGGGGAGGGGGGGGGGGGGAATCTAAAAAAATGCCCCTATAAAGAGGTACCAATCCCAAAACACAAGAGATCATTAAACGAAATTGTTATTTTCTGACAAGTAGTTATACCCTAAAAGGTGCCACAATAACCACAGCCGTGGAATTAACGGTTTCAAATTGAACACCCTATAAAGTGGTACCAAACTACGCATTTTAACCCTTAAAAGTTATGACGAGTATCCCCATGCATCAGTGCTATGACAAGTACTTGCGTCGCTTCTATTTGGAAAAGCTATTCTCCTGATAATTTTGAATTGTAGAAAATTTTATCGCCGTTTCTATCGTTGATCCGGTTTCTCGCATAGGATTATGGTTCTGAAACTGACAAGCTGCCATTCTTTATTTGCGGTCATTGTTCACAGTGAAACCTATGACACAGTTCAAAATGAAATAGTCATGAACCCTCGGCACTACATTTTGGCGATACTTCTATAGTTCTAAAATCTGTTGAAGCACAAAATGAAACAACACGTTTAGTACGTTCCTGAACCGTCAAGGACACGACTCCGGAACATACCCATTTGAATTTGTTTTTATATTCGCCCTGCATGCACCGCTTGGTGAACCGGAAGGTTATACCATCAATACATGGCATGCTGTGTTATCAATAATACACTACAATACGAAATGATGTATTAGCATCTTGAAAACATGTGTGTTACATTGGTGTAGATCTAATAAACTTATATATAATAAAGATTAATCAATTTATGTAATTTACATGTGTAGTATGAGATTAACCAGAATTTTTAACAAATAAATTTGTAATATCTTTGATATATATCGAGCTAACGTTTACTATATTATTGTCCTTCATAGAAACAATATAATGAAATAGTGTAATGTCACTAAAAGAAGAGAAAAGAGGATTTATAGCATATAATTCATTAATGAAAGAAACTCGAGCTTGTATCATACTACAATTCCTGCATTTAAACAAGTAGTGAAATTCATTCCCAATTTCACCCGAATCACAAATGGTGCAAACACTCTGTACTCTTGGTATTTGTTTATAACGACCGCGCTCGACAGGGAATTGGTTATCAGTTGTTGTTGTTCGGGTCTTCATTATCATTATTTGAATTTTTTTGTAATCTCATATAAGCCATCACTACTGTCATCAGATCGTTGGCATGACTTACTGTGATACGTGACACTTTTCAATAACATTTCACATACCAACTACATGTATATTTCTACAGCCGGTTCAAGCCGTTCTATACAGTAGCTTTTAGAACCGCGTGGAAGATGAAAATCAAAACGACTGATTAAGTTTAAACCTTTCATAAACAGTGGTGTAGCCAGCATACAGGCAAATGCCTCGTCTAAAATTTTCAAAAAATGTACAGTTGGCTTCTTTTCCTCGCTCGCGCCTCGCAAGTCCGCTTACAAGTCTTGCCTCGTCTAAATTTTCAACTGGCCAGGACCCGGCTCAACCACAGATCGAATTGGAGGTTTGTGTGTTGTTTTTTCTGGAGGGAGGAAAACTCAGGGAGAACCCGGAGAAAAATCAACTCACATTTTACCGAGCTCGAACCCAGGCACAGCGGTGAAAGGTAAAGCGCGCTTACATACTTGGATACGTTATGTACTGTTTAAAAACAAAACGTTCTCGTGAGAAAATATAATGGTGACATCGTGATTTTGTTAGTAACTCTTAGGCTCTTGGTACTGTAGATTTTCAGGCATCCTTTCCACTAAATTATATAAAAGGGTAAACGGAATTAGACAAGAACACAATTACACCAACATTAACATTTTTTTGTAAACAATCCGACACAGCGTGTATCTGTCACTTTAGCCTCGCTTTCGCGTGTACAGGGGGGCACTGTCTAACGAATTGAACCTTCAAGTTTCCTTAAAACAAACTGACTTTAAAAATAACACCCTGAGATAGAAGAGATATAGTACCATGTGAATGTCCTGATATGCTTTTCAAACTTTTGTGATAGAGGATGAACAAAGATAAAGTGGAGAACAAAAGCTTATTCTAGAAACTTGATTTCGGTTAGAATCCCATAGCACGACTCAAAATCGCGCGCTGATTGGCTAACGAAGCGTTTAATATTTTGTGGAATTCAACGGTTTGAAAAGCTGTATTCAACGATATACAGGAAGCCCGCGCATAAATATTTTGTTTATTTTTATTATCGCGAACAGAGACACAAATCATGTTAAAATTACAAAGTTAACAGTAGTCAACGTGAAAATGATATATCTTTTATTTCGTTTTTCACGAGAAATGATATGTTTTGGCCCTCGACTGAACAAGAGTGACTCTAACCTAGGAGACTAGCTAATCCGAGGAATCGACAAAAACAACTGCAGCAAAAAGGTGCGATTTTGAACGGAAAAGCTGGACAGGGGCTTCGTGGATTTGCTGATTTAATTCATGTAATATTCACACAGAGAAGCTAAATGACTGAAAACAGTAAAAACAGGACGAAAAGCACGGCTACAGAACGGTACTAAAATCGTGGTACAAGGAAAATTTTGGAAACGAGTGGACTGAACACAAGTACTAAACATTCAACAGTTTAAAAACAGGCTTATTTATTGTGAGACAGAAATTGAGCATTAACATTTGGTACTGAATTTGCTTATAAAGTAAGGAACACGTACTGGCTTAATACTTACAAGTTTATGCGTATACTTGTGCAGCAGCTCTTCAGTTTGTCAGGTTCAGTTTAGATTTTCACTTATCGACAACTGGTTTCACAAACATTCACAATTTTGTCTCCAGTTAATGCACTTTCGCTTTCTTGGTAAAGATTAGATCGAAATTAAGTGTACCTAAATAAAATACAGGTGTTTTCGTGCATAAAAATCATTTTGTGAGCAACGACTGCACTTTTAGTTGAACATCGTGTGAGTTTCAGTCTAATTTTAGCTTGATTCCTAGTCGCTCGTTAGTTTACCGCGCAATGGGTTCCTGGCGCGTGGCGGGAATTTCAGCAACTATTCTTTATTTATTTTCGTAAATCACTAGATGCAATGGGATTCAAAGAAAATTCATTGCCCGACTCGGGAATTCCACGCTAAATTTCACTTGAAAAACCGATATCGCACTCATCGCTTCGCGATTCGTGCGATATCGGTTTTTCGCGTGAAATTTAACATGGAATTACCTCGTCAGGCAATGAATTTACCTATAGAATCGCATAGCCAAAGCTGAATCGCACGGTGCATTTGCGAAATCAGACGCTGATTGGCTGAGACGGAGTGGTGATTCAGAGTGGAATCACCACTCCGTCTACGCGCGCTATTTATAACTTAGCAAAATATCAACAAAAGTACTAAATCTTCAAGTAATTCATTGGACTATGCGATTCAAGGAAAATCATATGCCTGACTCGGTAATTCCTCGTTAAATTGCACTCGAAAAACTCGTGCAATTTAACGTGGAATTATCTCGTCAGGCATGTGATTTTCCTATATAGTGAACTTCAGGTTGCTCTAAATGTCTCTTAAAGCAGTATTTTTCATCCACTCGAATCCTTGCTTCATCAACATTGTCTCGGATTTTCTCCAGTATTCCTGTAAAGCAAGCATACTCTGCTAATCTGAGTAGTTGTTTTTGTCTCTCGTCATGAGAAAGTTGATCATTTGGGGCTTGCCAGTGCCCCTTTAAGTCAGCTTTGCTTTTTTGTTTCATTACAAGGCGTTAACTGAGACACGCTGACATCATCCGCATTCAGCGGAAGTAATGATATCCACCGAATCATAATAATGCCCCTCTTTTTAACACACTTCTGTTCTAAAAAACTCTCCCATGAAAAAAAAACACGTTTTATTCATTTCATCTTTTAGCGTAAACGTTTCTAGGACATTCTGAAACACTCACTATTCATTTATTTGGTAAAATAAACGAGAAAAGATTTAGAAGACGTGCTTAAAATGGTGATACGCGTGCCGGCGATAAAGACCTTCAGTTTACATGTTAAAATTAAAAACAAAACAAAATATTTCACATTCTTGAAGTTCCTACTCGTTCTTTTTGGAAACTGAACCCGGGAACCGAACGTGTTGCTTAGTGTTGCCTGAGGCTTCTTGATAATTGCTACTATAGTCTATACAACATTTCCAAGCTTGAAAACATTATAGCCGCCCAATCGTTAAGCAAAAAGTGGGTAGATTTATTCAGTCCAGTATCAGTCTGCCAATACAAAAACAGGACTATTTTAAAAATAATGCAAGCGAATTAGCGTATTGACATTGACCATAAATATCCTGAGTAATTTGTTGATACTGGCTGGCACAAAACCAAGCACAAATGATGTTTTCCTAACAAAACTAGCACTGCTAGTAAGATCTACTCAGGAAAAAATACCTTTTATAATAACATCACTTGTTTTAATAATGCTGTTCATTTGTGTCGGATAAGCTGTCATCATTTATGAGAAAGGTGTGCTATTTCATTACTAAATTTCATTAAGGCGCTCATTACTTTGTTAATAACCTTGGCTTCTCATGGAATGTTTAACGTAAAAAGGACTACAGCTACAGAGAAGTTTGGGTTACAAGAGTCCTTCTATAGAGAAACAGATTAGTTTGCTCTCCATCGGTATGTCAAACGGGAAACATTGAATATTATTCCGATGGCGAAGTTCAACACCTGCCGTGTAGTGTCTATACTTGAGCTACCACGACCGCTACCAACAGCCTGCTTAATTGGGAATGACGTCGTTAAGTGGAAAATAGGATATCATATAAGGTTAAGGGCACAGCATTAGCGCAATCAGAAGTTATCTGGCTATACTAAGAGCAAGGCGAAACGTTGGAGAGAATTCTTAGAAATCACAGAACCACTATAGCACCTTTAGAGTGCTTTAGATACGTTTTCAAGGTGACTATTTACCGGGACTATTTATAAGCAGGATACGATGAGCTAAGGATGGCTGTAGCTTCACCACTCTTTCGTCAAATAATGGATCCTGGACATCAGAAATTGAAGCGGGAAGCAGTAAGGTACTAATCCAAGTTTACAACATTAGTTTGTTGAAAGCAAAACGTTTCCGGAGTTGCGATCCTATCCAAAAATAATCGCAAGTCTTGAAATCAGAAACTTAAAGAAACGACAAACATTCTCGGGATTTAGTGTTGGCATAGGGGCGATGAATTCCTCGGTTTTGCTTTTAAAGCTTTAATATCTGCAATGGAAATGAATGAATTAAGAGCGGATCACTGATAAAATTCGCTGGGTACGTTGACTATCACGGTCGTTTATAACGCGTAACCGTAGAGCAGAAAATAAAGCCATTCTTCAAGCAGAGTTCCATTGCCATATAAGTTTGGTCAATGACAGCCTGGTGAATGCTTGATTGTTTACCAGCTTCACAACAAAGTACAAAACAAAACAATAACATGGTAGCCTGATTTCCATTCCAGTCTTTTGCACTAAATTGTACTTTACTAAGCACTGACCGAAGCATTTTTGTCGACTACCTTGAGAAACCATTATAAGCAAAGAACTAGTTTTCCACGGAAATTTCTTGAAAAACAGCACTTTGTGGTTCACAAGGGGTAGACACTTAATGGCGCCATCTATTTTAACATTCAATACAAAATACTGTTGTTACGTTTACCGCTTTTGTTTTATAGAAAAACCATTTGTTTAATTGTGCGAATGTAATGGAGCTGAAACGATTCCACGCTTCATTTGAACAGAACTGTTTTTAGATGTGGTTCGAGACTCTTGGTCAGAAGCTAATGCTCTACCTCACAATGAGCCAAATTGTCAGAGTTGACGAAATACACGTGCACATGGAGTTCATTCATTTTATAAACTCTGCGAACCGTGGCACAGAACTCTGTTAGCTTGATCAAGTGACTTTCGTCTGTTCAGCATGATTGATCAGCTTCCGTAACCAACTGTGATGGAAAAAAACAGCGGAAAAGTTTAGTTCTGAGATGAATACTTATTATATCTAGACGAAAACTGAAGAAAAACAGTCATACATTGGCATTCGGAGTGTTCTCTTAAAATAGCAGAACATTTTGTTGTCTCACAATAGACTTAACACACAGTAGAGCCAATATCCTATTAAATTTTGTGACACATAAATTGTGGTTCTATTTTCGTACGGGTAAATATGTCGTGTGCACTTTAACTGAAGTGAAACGTTACCGGAACTCGCGCAATAGGACGATAACACTCTCAATAACGATAAAATAACCTCGTTTTCTTTTAACAATTTTAATGTCATTTTGGTTTTCATAAAATTAGTGACGCATATATAGAAACGTGGCCAAGCATTGAGACGTAGGTCGACCCATTGAAATATGCTAAACTTAGAAAGTTAAAACTTCCCATAGCTTTATATGATCCACAACTAGCATTAAAATTGCATCTTCAGTGTGATATTCAGAAACTATCTGTTCAGTAAAACAGCGAACATCAGTTGTAAACTGCCGGCCATTTTCGCACAGGGATATGCAACTATTGCTGGTTTTTACAACGACTATTCAGATCATGATTCGTTGTTTGATTGGCGTATTACCTTTGGTAAGAAAATATACCACGTAAATTGAGTGATATCTAATAGATATCTAACGTGATAATATCGGATAATATCGAATATCAAGCACTTGGGTAAGGGGTAAAGGTAAGGGGGTCTATCTAATTAGATATCTAATAGACATCTGACGTGATAATATCGGATAATATCGGATATTAATGTTCAAATTTCGTGCATTGTACAAAATCCAAGCATGTGATTGGCTAATGAGCGTGCATTATTGGTGACCACAGCACTCGACCCAGACCCTCTCTTACCCAGGGAAAGGGAGACCTGATTTGGCTGATACAGTGACCGAGTGAGCATTCGCTTAGTTACGTGTTTAGACGGCTTGCAAAACCTCATTACAATCGCCTATTTAACAGTGAATGTAGAAAATTACTAGAAAGGTAACGGCAGGTTCCTGTGTGACAGAAAATATGTATTTTGAGGTGAACATTTGCATAATCGCTCGTTGGAAATGGCTGATTTGCGAGTGCTGGAAGTACAACTCAACAAGTCAACATGTGTCCGAGTTAATAAAAGTTTCTACTACACTCTAGTAGTCTTACTGAAGAAATGGATTTTATTTCTGAGACCTTACTCTGTCAATAAGAGGAGAACATTAAGCGAGAATTCAGTAGATGGTTCGAAAACCCAGGATTTTTGATTTGGAAAATGTTTGCATCGGAGCCGAGCACATGGAATGAAGCTGGTTTCAAGTCAAGATTTCACTTCACTGCCCCACTGGAATCTGCAGGTTAGTTATTTACGAATGAAAGAAACTATTAAAGAAAGTAAACTATCTAGGAGTTAAGTCGGCTAAATAATTGATATTTGAATACATGGCTCCAAGAGAAACGTTTTCGAGTTAAATGTACAATCATACTATTCGCCTCACATTATATTTTGAGGCAAACATTTGCATAATCGTTCGTTAGAAATGGCTTATCTGCAAGCGCTGAAAGTACAACATGTGTCCGAGAAAACAAAAGCTTCTACAACACTCTAGTAGTCTTACTGAAGAAATGGATTTTATTTCCGAGACCTGACTCTGTCAATAAGAGGAGACAATGAAGCGACAATTCAGTGGATGGTTCTAAAACCTAGGATTTTTTTATTTGGAAAATGTTTGCATCAAAGCCGAGCACACGGAGGCCGGTTTCAAGATTTCAATTCACTGGAATCTGAAGGTTAGTTATTTTCGAATGAAAGAAACTATTAAAGAATGTAGACTATCTAGGAGTTAAGCCGGCTAAATACTTGAAATTTGAATACATGGCTCCAAGAGAAACGTTTTTAAACGTACGAATGTACAAATCATACTCGCAAGACGTCAACTAAACTGACCGAACACCAAAGTAAAATATTATTTGCAAAGTCTACTTAGTTGGATATTAAAAGTCCTGTTTTTATTCATTGTCTATTGAAATGACATTTCTTTCTGGAGATATTTACTGTAAAATGATTTAATTCATGCGAAATTTTGACCTCTATGGTATTACAATTAACATTTACTGCTGACAGCTAGTGCACTCATTTTGAATATTAAAAGGGTTAGAGACTTTATGTTTGTGCTTTATCGGCACAATACAGTCACTTGCTGACTGTACGATGAACTCAAAATGTGTTCATACTGCATTCGGCCTTCGGCCTCATGCAGTATTCACTATTTTTCGTTCATCGTACAGTCAGCGCGTGCCTGTATTTGTCGATAAAGCACTCACAAGCAGTCTCTAACCCTTACATATAGAATATCAAGCACTTGAG
The DNA here is from genome assembly GCA_030867875.1 of Actinernus sp. WN-2022. Taxonomy (NCBI): domain Eukaryota; kingdom Metazoa; phylum Cnidaria; class Anthozoa; order Actiniaria; family Actinernidae; genus Actinernus; species Actinernus sp. WN-2022. Next base: position 175,773,212 of record JAOWCC010000577.1, on the reverse strand, counting down.
TAAAGGGGGCTTATCTAATTAGATATCTAATACTGAGACATATATCATTCATATATTTCCGATATTATCGAGATATAATTATCCGATATTCGATAGTTAGTCGATATCGTGCCTAACTCGTAATTTCCTTCATTTTAGCCACACTGATGGTTGCTTTGATCAACTTTGGAGAATAAGCATAAACGTTTCTTAATTTGTAACGATGGAATCGAGCTAGCTAAAATGTCATTTTATCACACAATTATATGCAAATGTGACTTAGTATTTACCGACAGCTTCCCAGTGAGGTTAAATTTGAGTGATTTTCAGGTATCTGTACACTACCACAGCTCGAAAGAACACTGATCAAAACGAAACCCGCACGGCCGTCGACTTCTTCTCCCTTCTCTGAACTTCGCCACTATTGCCATATTGCTCTCGATTAGCCTGTAAGAACCTGGTAACTAGTTTATTCGTAACTCAGTATGATTGGTTGAATCTTACTTTTAAGTTTTGTCTTGGCGGTGGCGGGAATATAAAACAAAAATAGAAAAAAAAATCGAGTATGTTCCCGGTAAATAACAGCTCTCGGTCCTCGATAAAATTGTTCTTCTTTAGCTAGCTCATTCCACGATGTCAGAACTTCTGCAATACTTGCCTGAATATGTAGTGAATGGGTGGCAAGAATTAAAGCGCTAGAGAGCCTGAGAAATAGAGATTTACGATTGACAGGCGCTATTGCATAATTTTACGCCCCGCCCACAATGGAATAGATTTCTGACAATGACGGAAATATTTACGAATGAAAAACGTATTATCAATGTGATTCGGACTTGTTGTTATGACTAAACGAGACAGGGGCATTGTTTTTCATATCAGTGGGTATAAGATTATGAAACGATCTTAACATTGACTTTCAACTAGCTATCTTATCTCGTTAGTCTTGTCAATAAATTAGCACATTTAAAAAATGCCAGAGAAGCCAATTTATATCAACCATCGTCGAAGCTTTTGCTGCCTGTGCTTCAAAAATAAGGTTTCTTGAGTAAAAACAAACTGTTTGGGAAACTTTAGATGTTTACATAGCGTGGGTTGAGAGGCACCTTTTTGTGAAAATGTATTTTTGGCAGTTTCGGAAAGTTTTCTAAGTGGATACTAGGATCAATGACATTGAAATCCCGCCTTAGACAGACGCATTTGGCTTTGAACAATTTTTGAATGGTATTTGTTGGTACTTTCAGAGTCTGTGTCAATTTTACTGACCTAAATTCGTGTGAATTGGATCCCAATTGAACACTTTAGTCTGGTATTGAAATCAGGGGGTAATCAGCTCTCGCGATCGGTGCGTATCATATTTTGAACGGCGAGATGCTGTCACCAAACATTCACGGAAGACCTGTTTCCCCGAGGTGTTTTGAACTCTTTTTGTCTTGTGTTTACAGTGGTAATGCGTTGTGAATATTATATTGTTAAACAGAGCTGTCCATTGACGTCAACTTGTATTCTAATTACTATTCATCAACTCACACATAACCAACGAAGGCTCTTATTTCGTGTATGTAGTATGTAAACTAGTTGTAACTGTTGAACAGTCTGCAAAAAGGCTCAATTAAGCTGCAGAAGTTAGAAGTCGGCAGTTGCGAAACATCCTCCCGATGCTTTAGGTAAGGTTTTTGTGTCAATTCATTTCTAGGAGAGCTCGTTCCTCTTCAGTTTGTGTTTACCTTCTTAGCATTCCTAAGGAACTAAACCCTGTTTAGTTTTAAGTTCATGGCGACCTCACGAAAACGTAATGCCGGCTTATTACTCCAGCAAACGAAGATCATAGTGCGGACCATGCAGTGATTGCAACATGCCTGCAACCTCACCAGTAGTCTTTGTTTCATTACAGTGAAAATGTAGTCTTCTTCATTACACGAGTTGTTTTATTATTGTTTGCGTTTGCTTGGCTTGCTTGTTCCGTTCTAGTTCTATCATATGACCTTTATCTTTACGTTTTTAGACCAGTGTAGAAAATTAAACTCCTACTTTCAATTGCTATTTCCAACCATTTATAATCAGCAAAAACGTTTTCGTCACTTTTGTCATTATAAATAGCGACCATTTCCTTTTTTACCGCCAAAAGCTCCTCATAACTTTCTCTCTGTATTCTGTTAGCGCGCGATGTTGCAAATACGTGTGTAGATTCCCAAGACTCATTCAGATTTCCTTCAATGAAGCTAGTTCTTGGAAGCTTCGTAACGTGTTATGTTTGTGTGGAGTAACTGTACAGAAAGCTAAGGACTTTTAGGTATACATTAGGTGCTTAAATCTCGATTACTGAATTTGTCACGTGCTGATGAAATATAATCTGCTACCTATTATACCAGAAGAAAACGTTTTCTGATAACAATTATATATTTCATAACCAAGCGAATGTCTTTATAAGCCGAATTGTGTTATCATTAATATCGATTCTACACAAAGCAGAACGTTGAATAGTAGAATATGTTTTGATTTGAGTGTTGCATCTATGAGTTCAGTCAGATTAAGGTTTGTATTTCGAATATGCAAATGACGTGATTGGCTATAACTGAGCGTCATTTATTATAAAAAAATACTGGTAGAGATAAATGACCTTTTATAAATGTCCATCTTATAATTGAAGCTTATATCAGTGATTTTTACCAAAATATTTTGTTCAGTTAAATTAGAAAATGGTTTCATTCACAAGAAGAAAGAAAAGGCAGTAGTAGCCCAAAGCAGTAAATGTAATTATTAATGTCGCAATCTAGGATTCCCGCTGTTTGATGGAATTTGAAATAATTTAATCCCTCCCCTGAGCCCTCCCAGTCATGTTAGTCTTGAACTTTTCAAAGTCCGCGCAATCAGTTCCAGTCCGTATCTGCAAAGTCTGGATCGGAGTTTTGTTTCATTGCTGGAAAGTTCTAATAGGACGGGGCAGACTTCACCGTTTGCAACCTGAAATGTTATTGGTTACCCAAACAATAGCCTACCCCTAAAACAATCCAAACCCTAACCCTAAAACAATGGGATTCTTTACTAGTGAAGTCCAATAGGATATGACCTACAGAACAGTGAAGTCTAACCGAATGAGGACGTTTGCATGATGGCGTCACATACTACAACTACCAGAACTCTTTGCGCGGATCCTTTTGTTCCTTTAATTTGGACTATTGTCTTGGAATTCTCAAAGGAGTTGACAAATTTGGATGAGAAAGAGAATTTGAAAAGGATTCTGGTAGTTGTAGTGAAATGACGCCATAATGAAAATGCCATAATGAAAATGTCATATTCTCGGTATAAGAATTTTATCCGGCGTAGATTATCGATCCGTAATATTTCCACACTTAGTGGTTTTAAAAGTAGTCTTAAAACACATTTTTTAAGCTAGCTTTCAATGTTTAGGGTTATTCAGTTACATTTTAACCTTTATAGCATTATTGCATCGTGCATACTCAGTCTTAGATTTTCATATGTATATTTTTATATTTGTATGACTTATTTATTATTTATTTAGTGTTTATTTTTTGTAATTACTATTGTACTGCGCTTTTGATCATTTTATGTTAAAAAGCGCATTATAAATACTAAATTATTATTATGAACGAAAAAGACTGAAATGCGATGAATTTAGAAATGACTTCATAGGAACAGAAAAATATATACTTTCAGCTATGTTGTGTTTTAATTTCCACACATTAAATAAAAGTTGAGTTAAGTGCTGCGCGCGCATGTATAGCGCCGCTAAAACAACTGATTTTTTTAGTTAATAAAGACACAAGATTCAGGTTAAACACGGTGGATTCTACAAAACTCTATTACTGACGGACTTGGAGTGTACATTATTATAGATAAAAACTGTAATTTATTTAAAAAATCAAGAGCTGATAAATTAAAATTCAGGACCGGCTAACTGACCACAGATCGAATTGGTATTGTTTTTTTTGTGGAGAGAGGAAAACTAACTCAGAAAACGACTGACTAACGGAATATGCTCGAGCATTCAAAAGTCGACAAATTATCATAATGGCCAGGGAGTGCAATGGATAACTAATTTCTGCACAGACAGACCAAGCTAATGATTTTTACAAGAAATGTATGGAATTTTTTAGAAAAATCTGAAACTGTACTAAAATGGTCAATAGAGTCATGAAATATTACTTGAATATTATTATTATTATTGTAGTAGAGCTTCAGATTTTCTAAAAATGTCATTAATTATTTTTTGTAAAAATTATTAGCTAAGGGCTGCCTGTAATTTCTGTAAACAGTAGGTTGTTACGTGGTTGTGTATTGTATGTTGTCTATTGTATGTTGTCTATTGTATGTTGTCTATTGTATGTTGTCTATGGTATGTTGTCTATGGTATGTTGTCTATGGTATGTTGTCTATGGTATGTTTTGTATCGTATGTTGTGTATGACTATCGTATGTTGTGTATCGTATGTTGTGTATTGTATGTTGTCTATTGTATGTTGTGTATTGTATGTTGTCTATTGTAGGTTGTGTATCGTATGTTGTGTATCGTATGTTGTGTATTGTATGTTGTCTATTGTATGTTGTGTATTGTATGTTGTCTATTGTAGGTTGTGTATCGTATGTTGTGTATCGTATGTTGTGTATTGTATGTTGTCTATTGTATGTTGTGTATTGTGTATTGTGTATTGTATGTTGTCTATTGTATGTTGTATGTTGTCTATTGTATGTTGTGTATTGTATGTTGTCTATTATATGTTGTCTATTGTATTGTACTTGCTGGTCACGTCACTCACGTGCATTCAAATGGAACTAAATTATCACGTGCCTATTCCGTCAATCAGCCGTGGCCGCTGTAGATGTAAACAAAGCACTATCCAAAACACTCGGCTCTGATGTGCTTCTCTTTGAAAAATCTCTAATTGTAGATATTTTCAGCGATACGATTTGGTGTATTATTCTTATGAAAGATTGAATTTAATGCTCAAAAACTTTAAAAAAATTATCTGGAGCGGTTTATTAGAAAACCTGAAATTTGTAGATTTTTAGATTTTTGCAATTTTTTTACTTTTTTGCTAGCACAATTTTATTTGGCATCAGGATTTAGTAAGCTTTGGGGAATACTTATATTGACAGAAAACTAGGGTCCTTTCAACTTTGATAACGTGTTAGCAAGATTAGAATTTTTCTCTAACTTCGAATTCCGCCCAAGGGATTTTGATAAGATTGAGCAGTACATGTTATAAGATTGAGCAGTTTCCAGTTGTTTGAAAAAAATCGTTCGACTACATTTCGAGTATTGGTTCAAAATGCCAAGAAGCGATGTTCACTGACGTCACAATTACGTCATTAGTATGTGTGATCGACATTATCAGGCCTATCAATAAATTGCGTACTGTTACGTTTGTCAAAGTTGAGCAGAATCAAGAAAAAATCTTAAAAATCTTAAAAGTTATAAGTGGCTTCGAAGTTTCAATCGATAAAATCATCACATTTATTCGTTTTCTTTTCCTTTTGAAATCCTACGCAGAATTCAATTCAGCTACTTAAGCAAATCCTCTGACAAGTCCCTAATTAGTGATACGTCATGAAAACATGTAAAACTACTCTTGGAATGAAGAGTACCTTTGCCTCCGGGCTAAGTTGCCTTCGCCAAAACTGAAATATTTAAAACTCTCGGATACAGGGCATATCAGCTAAACTACAGCTAAACTACGATGTTCATCTAGTTTGTTCATCATCACGTAAAAGCGATACAGGTTTCTGACTTGCGTGTGAGTTTTGTTTTGCTTTTGTCAACACTTAAACAATCGCTAATGTTACCGTCGAGCAATGATAACATCGGTCTGACTATTCTCGTAGATACGTACGTACCTCGGTATAAACTTTCTCAGTATGCCTCTTCTAGCTCTGCCCTAGATAATTTAACATATGTCTCTTTTTACGTATTTAGTAAACGTTTATAATGCTAATCATTAGAAATTCTTATATTCTTAATTCAGATCAAAGGGAATCGGTTACAATCAGTTCTGTTTTGATTTTTCGTGTTCTTGCCAGGTTGGATGTCGGACCAAGCACTCCTGTGGCAATATCAGCTTAATTTTAGTTCAAATCGTAACGATTGCTCGTAATGTTTACCAAAGCAATGTTGTCTCCTTTCAAAGGAAAGTCTCGGAAAGCCGACCTCACAGTAAAGTAATCAGTCCAAAGTTGATGTGTTCAGTTCTCAGATCTAGCTTTAGGCAGCTACGACTTATTTATTGTTGTTCTTATTGTATTTCAGCTTCCGTATCGACAACATGGATCGGAGAAGACGCAACAACAATCCAGGTATATTGGCCATGATATTCTCTTCATATGCAGGACATACCTGCACTGTAAAGTAGACTGTTATCGGCCGACCTAAAATATCAAACACCTAGCCCCCTAGAACATTACTGTGCAAGTACCGGTAACTAAACTCCAATGAGCGTTTGATAAGTTCTCTAGACTGGCTGTGTGGTTGTTTTAGTACTGCTTTTATTAGTTGTACTTGTTTATAATCCATTAACTCTCATCTGTGATCTACGAGAGAGCTTTGGTCACAAAGCCAGAGTCACAAAGCCATGATGACTTTGTCACTATTTAATTATTTTTGTTTTGTTTTCCTTTTCTTTGTTTTCTCTGCCGTGAGACTGTAAATTCTCGGCAGTTGACCTACCTATAATTTTATAGAATAAACCTCTTAAGCTCGAAATCACGTATTTACATCGCATTTGATACCAGTGCCTACAGCTTCGTGCTTGTGATAACAAACGAGTCACGCAAACACGGGAGTTGCGTGTGTTGCTGCATGAATATTCACGCTCAGAAAGTCGACGAGTGCATGTCCGTTTGGCGAGAACGCAATGTCTGTTTAACGAAAATTTGCGTTTGGTTTGAAAATCTAAACCTCACGATTTAAAAATATGGAGGACATTAGCAAATAAATAGCTTACACGCTGAAGCCAATGAAAGGGAACATTGAACGATTTTGACAAGTGTCAAAATGATATCAACTGAAGAGCCAAACGAAGTGGCCTACTGTAATTACTGAAGGGTCGCTCGGGTCAAACAACCGATAAAATATTCTATCTGCACGAAACAAAATTGCTTTCTTGCATGTGATACCTAAAAGCATCCATCCGACCAGAGCTAAAACATGTTTACGTACAAAAATCTTATTGGAAACAATTTGATAGCAGGTTGTAGCACATTAATTTAAAATGATCCAATCAAAAAGGTGGTGTTTTGACCTCATAATCAACCCAAATCCTCGCTCATACTTCCCTTTCCTGTTTACCTGTTGTACATACCACGCATATATTTGTATATTAATATTATTTGCATGTTCCCTGAATGATATATTATAACTACAGAATCTGACTGTTGAATTACGCAAAAGAAATGGAATAGAAACTTCTTTACCAACGTATGCCCATCAACTCGAAAGCTTCAGGCCTTCAATTAAAGAATCCGCTGTACCGATATGGTACGGGCGCAAAAGTCGACCATGTTCCCGCGCCCCACTGTTCAATTTAGACTGTACGTATAAAGCAAGAGTAGTACCAAAAATTACAACATACAGGCAACGAAGGCGACCCTTCGTCGAGTGGCAGACCATCTTCTGTCCTTAGCGAACGAAGGTGAGTATATTACCTGTCAAATAATAGATTATGATCGATTATTTTAACTTATATAGCAACTTTGAGAAGGAATTTTAATAAAAAAGTTAAACTGGAGCTCTTACTGTTTTTAGACAGAGAATACCGGTAGATGGGACATTTTATCATTTGACTCGTCATTTCTGCCGGCAGAATGCAGTTTAATTGGTATTTTTTTTATCGTTTGGTAAACTTGGGTAGAATAACTTGTAAAACACGTAATAAAACAGATACCCCAGGAAATGAGGGTGTTTGTTGATTTGTAGTGGATATCCTGCCCCAGGTAGTGGCGTGGGAAGGTAAAAACAAATCCCCACCTTGTCCCAGGGGGTTTATATTGACTCCTGCAACAATCCCTCGAAGCATAATTTTGTTCAAAACTATGTGGCTAATTGACCGATTTAACTTGTACATCTGTTGTCCCAATTCAGGTCACCTGACTTTTCCCTTGAACAATATTTTGTTTTTGTTTTTCTGTATCTCAAGAGGAAATGTATAACTTTCTCTAATTTGATAACAAAGCAATGAATCTTCTGGTAAGCTGTCACATGATCTGAATTGGGACAACAAATGCACAAGATAAATCGGTATATTAACGTATAACCGTATAACCATGTATTTAATAAATAAAAGATGGTTGTCCATGTTCTATTTAACAATTAGACCCGCAGCCCGAATGGGCTACGAGTCGATAGCCCATGAGGCGCAGGCGTAGCCCATTAGGGCGAGAGGTCTAATTGTTTTAGTATAAACTAACTACTCGGACAGTAGAAAATGCGTGCGATTTTTCTCTACCATGGGCTATCACAAATAGACCTATACTAGGGTAGCCAATCAGAATGCAGGATTTGTAATAGTCACCACTAGTTGATTAAAACTAAAACTAAATAATGCACGCTCGAGGTCTTGAAAAAGTGTGGATGCATGCGCGATACGCAAGTGCATTTAAGCAGCTTTTCAAGACCTTGAAAGTGCATTATTTTGTTATAGGACATAGGAGAACCATCTTCTATTTGTTTTATAATATCAAATTCGATCTACGTAGAAAGAAATACGACCACGCTGAGCAGCCAATGAAATCGTGCGTTCTTAGGATGCTCTTGGAATTTATATTATAAAAGGTATTAAAGTGATCCTATTTTCTGCCAGTTTATCTTGCACGCTTGAGGGTAGTGAGGGAAAACTTTGCTGAAAATCGCTGAAACTTTGCACAGACATAGCTAAAGCACACAAGACTCTGACCGCCTGTATTAAAGTTGTGTCGTTTTTATTCAAGATTTCATACGTTGAAAATTTCAGACTAAAAAATCTGTAATCTTTGCCAACCTGACCGGTAAAAGGCGGTAGTTACTAAACACAGTTTTAGAGGGGGAAGGAATCTCTATCTAGCAGGGTAATAAATTATAGACTGAGCTGGCGTAATCAGTATTTCGCTGAGATCTCCTGTTTATTTAGAATAATAAAATCGATTGCATAGTGATTTGTCACACATGACTGTCCATTGGCATTGTTCACATACCGCATTACAATGTATGTCAAAATAGTGCTCCACGTTTAATGCCTCTACGTTCAAGACAAGACTTTAGATATTACTACTTACTACCACACTACTACTGATTAATTTATATATTTTATTCTTTAATTGTTATATATAATATTATTTAAATTTCCAGTAAGATAAGTTATTTATAGTGAAATCTATTTAAGAGTAAAGCTCGAGGTGAACATTAATGTATTATTAGACACGTAAAATATTCACCTTCATTCGCTAAGGACAGAAGCTGGTCGGCCACTCGACGAAGGGTATGCCTGTATGTTGTTATTTTTATTATTACTCATTCTTTAAATATACAGTCTAAATTAAATTGGGGTACGGGAACATGGTCGACTTCTGCGCCCGTACCATATCGGTACAGCGGATTCTTTATTTGAAGGTCAACCATTCATCCGTGAAGTTCAATGTCGCCAGATAGAAAATTAGATGTATAATTGTGAAAGTTGAATGTCACGAAGTGAATCTGAAACTTTAATGTCGCATCGTGAAACTCGATGTTCGTATCACGAACAGCAATGTTGAATTGTAAAACTGGAACGGAGGTGAGTCAAACTGGAAAGAAGAAGAATGTCGCATTGCTGGATATAACTTCATAGCAGGCTAATTTTGCTGGGACTAAACCAAGTATTTCAACAATTTTAAGTGTCTACAGGTACTAGTTGATTTCGAATAAGCACATTTATTAACACTTATGCCTAATTGAACCATGGCGGTAGCTCACGTCGTCTGAGTGAATGTCATTTATTCGAATTCGTGTTTGAAATGAATACCAAATTCTGCAGGTTGTTTGGTATCAGTTAAAATCGTGCAAGACGGTTAGGTTTTAATATATTTGCATTTTATCGATACCAAAGCCTAAAGAAAACTCCTATAACCAAAAAATTACGTACATTACAATACCCTTTCGGTACTAGAACATTTTACATCGCCATCGCGTGTCTGAATAACTCATTATCACCCATGTATGTTTGTAGTTGCATGTAGGATGAACAATACATTCCACGCGATATTCAGTCAATGTTTTCCCTCGACCAAGGCGTAGAGTTAAAGCCAATTCGATCACATTTTCACATAAAAAAATTCTTAACCTGTCCAAACCGTTTTTCGATACGATGACCGGAAGTCTATTTTTTTAAACTAAACGTCTGCCATTAATGGAGGCCGTTCCGCTAGTGACGTCATACGCGCAACACGACAACAGGGTGGCTACTTTTTTATGCACACTATTTCGCGCCAAGATAATTATAACTTTCTTCGTGTGTAAGACAAGAGGGAAAAAGGAAGATTTAGTAGAAATATGGTCCCATAAAGTTGTCAGAATAGGTCCCATGAAGTCGTCAGAATTTTTGGGAGAGTTTGGGAAAGAAAAATTAGTGTGGGGAAATAGAGAATATACCCTGCGAGCAGAGGTTTCTCATCTCCTTGCCTTTCCTGTCGCCGAAAGAAACCTCTGCCACGAAACGATTGCTTTTGCCGTTGAACATGCGCACTTGCAACCTCCAAAATCTTGGAGGTAAACCACGTGATAAACCAGTTACCAAACCGGTTTTACCTGTTTGATATCATTTTTGGTGATCTTCGCTGGTTTTGCAAGAGCCCACAGTATCCTTCGCAGCCGTTATTTATGTCGTCACGCGTTTGTTGTTTGCCGACGATTGATACGAACGGGCTTCAAACTCCGGTTTTGTCTTCTTCTTACTTTACTGAACTGCACAGAAGACCTTGAAATTACCGTTCAATAAATCTACCTTAATTTATCCTAAAGAAAGCTTTGATTTATACCTTCGAAGAAGGACATTAATTTTATTTTCTCCACTGCCGTTTATAACAATAGGAAATGGACAATTTGAAATCTACATACAATGAATATACAATGTTTACCGTCTGTTTTTTTTTTCGGCCAATGGCAATCCAGATACCGTGGCGCATGCTCAACGCGAAAAGCAATCGTTTCGTGGCAGAGGTTTCTTTCGGCGACAGGAAAATCAAAGAGATGAGAAACCTCTGCTCGCAGGGTATAGGGAATAAGGAAAAATTAAGATTTTATGAAGAATGAAAATTAGATTTTTAAGGTAATAATTAATAGATAGGCACCGAAGATAATAATTAATAGATGAGCACGAAAGTTAATAATTAATATATGTGCGCCAAATTTGTCTTCAATCAACCCAGGAAATTTGGTGAGTATTAATTCCCTTTTTTCCTCTTTTATTCCACCCTCAATTCTCACCCTTTCCCTATAAATTCAACTGTAAGCCCAGCCAACATTTACCTTTGTTTGATCAGCTGAAAAAATGCATTCAACAGTTTATATATACCATAGTCTTTCAAGTCTTAGTCGCTAACTGGTTGTATAGTTCATTCATGAGAGCTTCTCTTTGGCAAAATACTGTTTTAATATTTCGGCCGGTCACTATACGCACCATCATTGTATTAGATTACATGTTTATTGTGTTTTATTTGTCCATTTATTCAAATGTTCACATAGTAAAATATGTAAAATAAGTCAAATTTGAATCCGAATCTGTTGTTTGTTCATACTTGTCTCTGTTATCTCCATGTAGGGTTGGATATGGCAGATATCAATGGCCTGCTAGCAAGACAAACTCAAAAAGGAGAACAGAACGAAAATGAAGAAGAAGAAGAAAAACAGTTTCCAAAATATGGATCTGCAGATGAGTTTTATGACCTGGCTGACGAGATTGGAAAGTAAGTTGCATCATACATTATAAGAGTATTAATATTGTACACAATCCAAGCAGGTGATTGACAGTGCTTTATTAGTGACCACAGCACGCTGTGCCGCCGTTAGCTCAGATGGAATATTAAAAGGATACAGACATGTTTGTGTTTTATTGACAAATACAGGCACTTGCGGACTGTGTGATGAACTCAAACCTAGCATTTTTTTTCGAGAAAGTATAGTCATAAAAAAAATCACATTAAAGAGAGAATAAATATCCGTTGAAGAGGGCTTCAATTGACCCTTTCAGCTTGCCTATTTGTTGCCCCATTTCAGTCCACGTAACTTTTCCCTTGAGTAATGCTTTTTTGTTTTTCTTTATCCCAAGAGGAAATGTACCAATTTCAAGCGATTTAATATGTAGTGATACTTCTGTGTATTCCTTTTCCGGAATATAGTGAATGTCGGAAGATTCTGGATTAAGAAGTATAGTAATGTAGTTTTGCTTTTTTTGGCTCTTTACGAGACATTTTCGTGGTTATAAAGTTCATGGATTTTCCTAAAACTTTGGTCAGTTGTTTGAAATGTATTCCCGTGTGCCAAGCGCTGGATAGCGAGCGATGACTATAAGGTTAGCATTATCTCTAACGTATTGCCGTTCTCGTTGCAGAGGTGCTTATGGAATCGTCAAGAAATGCGTCGAGAAGGCAACAGGGAGGGTCTGTGCTGCCAAGGTTATTACCACGTCTAATTCCAATTTAAGGAAAGAGACAATGAGAGAAATTGAGATGATGAGGCTTCTGGGAGCTCACAAGAAACTTGTTTCCTTGTTGGATGCTTATCATACTCCATTTGAGATTGTAATGGTTCTAGAATTGTAAGTATGGCTTTTGGGGCTTCTGTTAGTTGGATTTTTTGTCTGCAGGCTCAGTGACATCAGACATATTTGATACCTAAAATGTACACCTTTCAAGCTCCATGATTTGGTAAAGCTTGCATTCAAAGTTCTGTTTTGGTTAGCATTCAAAACCTATCCATTTGCCGAGTAAAACAAACATAGACACACTTAATTACGTGAGTTGAAGACCTCGACGCTGAACAGCTTTATATCCAAAACAATGGTATATTTCCCTATGTATCTCCTTTTAGACTTTCCTGCATTGACCATTCTGAACTGATTTCATGGTTAACCTTTATCCATACTCTTTTTTTTTAAGTATTGCTGGTGGCGAGTTATTCGAGCGAATAATCGAGGAAGATTACCTTATGGAGGAAGACGCCATCGACTATGTTCACCAAGTGTTGCAGGCTCTGGAATTTATGCACAGTAAAGAAATTGTGCATCTTGATTTAAAGGTAACTAAATTAATTTGTGTCGAGACAAAAACCTTTATTTTGATACTTTAAAGATGACGAAGACCTATTAACCATTTTTTCGTAGACTCACGAGAAAAGATAACTTGAAAAAACATTTCAAAATATTAGCATTTGACTTGCTTTATATGAGCGGGCAGAGTAGGACGAGCAGTAATGGGTGTCAAAATGTCATGATTCATATTTTCAGCCTGAAAACATCATGTGTGAAAGCAAAGACTCCAATAAAATCAAGCTCGTCGACTTCGGTCTGGCTAGGCAACTTAAGGAAGGAGAGGAGGTGAAATCTTCCTTTGGAACGCCAGATTTTGTAGGTAAATAATCAGGCAGACGATTCACAACTTGTCACGTGTGTTAACAATTGTACTTCGTATAGAGATTATGCATAAAGGTTATTTACAACACATCAATTGATCTACATCAATGAATAGTATATTTAACAATTATACTGCGAGCTCGAGGTTTCTCAACTGATAGAACTATCACAGTCGATAGCAACCAAGCGCGAGAAGTGTAATTGTTTTAGCATAACCAAGCTACGGCTGTTTCCAAGTTACCTGTCGATTTAATATACATAGAAAAAAGCTTACGATAAGTGTTGGTAAAAAAGCAATTTTCTAGTCGAATTTTGTTTTCGCGCTCGTTGTTCGAAGTTGCCGTCTATCAATCGATAGATGATACCTGCGTAGCCAATCAGATTGCGAGTTTGTCGATAGTCGGTGGCATGCTAATACAGTGGTATCTCAGCACCTGTCAATAAATGTCCACGTTAAAATCCATCTTATATATATAATGAAGATGGTATTATTTATATTTTTTAGCTCCTGAAGTCATTCGAATGAAACCTGTATCAAAGGCCAGCGACTCGTGGTAAGTACCAAATAAATGTGTCAAAATTATTTAAATTACTCAGTTAAAATTAGACCAGTTTACGGCTACAACTGCGCATGCACCGTAAACTGGTCTGTATACAGACATGAGATAGACTTTTTGGTTGCGAAACCGTGATTAATATTTATATTTTATTCCTTTCATAGGAGCCTTGGTGTTGTCACTTACGTTCTGTAAGTACGCATTTTCTTTTTCCATTTTCCGTTTATAAACATTAAATTAATTATAAGATGCTCGATAAAGCCGAGCTAATGCTGAACCAAGGCACATCCGTCTTTATTTCCGAAAAATTATACTTGGAAAAAGATGAAAATCATGTAAATCGTGTCCAGTTTATTCGCATTGATAAAGTTAACAGAAGGGTTTCAAGAAAAAAAGTTACAAAGTCTTAGAATTATTGTGGAATGCCGAAGGCGCGGGTTACGTGGGGGAGGGGGAGGGAAGAGTGATGCTTATTGTTGTTTTGAAAGAGTGGGACAAAAGCTAGACTAAATGGCAGCTAACTTACACGATTGTTTTGGCACAGGTTAAGTGGTTTGATGCCTTTCTCTGGCGACAATGATCACGAGACACTGGTTAAGGTCGCAAAAGCTGACTGGGATTTCGATGATGACTGCTTTGATGACCTCTCGGAGGATGCTATGGACTTTATTAAGTGTCTCCTAATGAAAGATCCAAGGTAGATTAAATTACAGGATTCATAATGTATAACTCTGTTCAGTGAGGGAAAGTTCATTTAATATGACGATATTGAGGGGGTCTTACATTTCGGGGTAGTTAAAAAGGTGGCTCTTGCACAATTCTGGAGTTACAGGGGAGCTTGAGTTTTTCACAATTTGTTTCACTGATACAGGGCGCTCAAAACGTTGAAAAGATGGAAATACGAAAATGTGAAGTTCCCGATTTCAGTATCTTCATTCTTCATCATACAATGTTGAACCGTGTATCATCATACCATGTTGAACCGTGTATCATCATACCATGTTGAACCGTGTATCATCATACCATGTTGAACCGTGTATCATCATACCATGTTGAACCGTGTATCATCATACCATGTTGAACCGTGTATCATCATACCATGTTGAACCGTGTATCATCATACCATGTTGAACCGTGTATCATCATACCATGTTGAACCGTGTATCATCATACCATGTTGAACCGTGTATCATCATACCATGTTGAACCGTGTATCATCATACCATGTTGAACCGTGTATCATCATACCATGTTGAACCGTGTATCATCATACCATGTTGAACCGTGTATCATCATACCATGTTGAACCGTGTATCATCATACCATGTTGAACCGTGTATCATCATACCATGTTGAACCGTGTATCATCATACCATGTTGAACCGTGTATCATCATACCATGTTGAACCGTGTATCATCATACCATGTTGAACCGTGTATCATCATACCATGTTGAACCGTGTATCATCATACAATGTTGAACCGTGTATCATCATACCATGTTGAACCGTGTATCATCATACCATGTTGAACCGTGTATCATCATACCATGTTGAACCGTGTATCATCATACCATGTTGAACCGTGTATCATCATACCATGTTGAACCGTGTATCATCATACCATGTTGAACCGTGTATCATCATACCATGTTGAACCGTGTATCATCATACCATGTTGAACCGTGTATCATCATACCATGTTGAACCGTGTATCATCATACCATGTTGAACCGTGTATCATCATACCATGTTGAACCGTGTATCATCATACCATGTTGAACCGTGTATCATCATACCATGTTGAACCGTGTATCATCATACCATGTTGAACCGTGTATCATCATACCATGTTGAACCGTGTATCATCATACCATGTTGAACCGTGTATCATCATACCATGTTGAACCGTGTATCATCATACCATGTTGAACCGTGTATCATCATACCATGTTGAACCGTGTATCATCATACCATGTTGAACCGTGTATCATCATACCATGTTGAATGTTGAACCGTGTATCATGATACCATGTTGAACCGTGTATCATCATACAATGTTGAACCGTGTATCATCATACCATGTTGAACCGTGTATCATCATACCATGTTGAACCGTGTATCATCATACAATGTTGAACCGTGTATCATCATACCATGTTGAACCGTGTATCATCATACCATGTTGAACCGTGTATCATCATACCATGTTGAACCGTGTATCATCATACCATGTTGAACCGTGTATCATCATACCATGTTGAACCGTGTATCATCATACCATGTTGAACCGTGTATCATCATACCATGTTGAACCGTGTATCATCATACCATGTTGAACCGTGTATCATCATACCATGTTGAACCGTGTATCATCATACCATGTTGAACCGTGTATCATCATACCATGTTGAACCGTGTATCATCATACCATGTTGAACCGTGTATCATCATACCATGTTGAACCGTGTATCATCATACCATGTTGAACCGTGTATCATCATACCATGTTGAACCGTGTATCATCATACCATGTTGAACCGTGTATCATCATACCATGTTGAACCGTGTATCATCATACCATGTTGAACCGTGTATCATCATACCATGTTGAACCGTGTATCATCATACCATGTTGAACCGTGTATCATCATACCATGTTGAACCGTGTATCATCATACCATGTTGAACCGTGTATCATCATACCATGTTGAACCGTGTATCATCATACCATGTTGAACCGTGTATCATCATACCATGTTGAACCGTGTATCATCATACCATGTTGAACCGTGTATCATGATACCATGTTGAATGTTGAACCGTGTATCATCATACCATGTTGAATGTTGAACCGTGTATCATCATACCATGTTGAACCGTGTATCATCATACCATGTTGAACCGTGTATCATCATACCATGTTGAACCGTGTATCATCATACCATGTTGAACCGTGTATCATCATACCATGTTGAACCGTGTATCATCATACCATGTTGAACCGTGTATCATCATACCATGTTGAACCGTGTATCATGATACCATGTTGAACCGTGTATCATGATACCATGTTGAATGTTGAACCGTGTATCATCATACCATGTTGAATGTTGAACCGTGTATCATCATACCATGTTGAACCGTGTATCATCATACCATGTTGAATGTTGAACCGTGTATCATCATACCATGTTGAATGTTGAACCGTGTATCATCATACCATGTTGAACCGTGTATCATGATACCATGTTGAATGTTGAACCGTGTATCATCATACCATGTTGAATGTTGAACCGTGTATCATCATACCATGTTGAACCGTGTATCATCATACCATGTTGAATGTTGAACCGTGTATCATGATACCATGTTGAATGTTGAACCGTGTATCATGATACCATGTTGAATGTTGAACCGTGTATCATCATACCATGTTGAATGTTGAACCGTGTATCATCATACCATGTTGAACCGTGTATCATCATACCATGTTGAATGTTGAACCGTGTATCATGATACCATGTTGAATGTTGAACCGTGTATCATCATACCATGTTGAATGTTGAACCGTGTATCATGATACCATGTTGAATGTTGAACCGTGTATCATCATACCATGTTGAACCGTGTATCATCATACCATGTTGAATGTTGAACCGTGTATCATCATACCATGTTGAATGTTGAACCGTGTATCATCATACCATGTTGAATGTTGAACCGTGTATCATCATACCATGTTGAATGTTGAACCGTGTATCATCATACCATGTTGAATGTTGAACCGTGTATCATCATACCATGTTGAACCGTGTATCATCATACCATGTTGAATGTTGAACCGTGTATCATCATACCATGTTGAATGTTGAACCGTGTATCATCATACCATGTTGAATGTTGAACCGTGTATCATCATACCATGTTGAATGTTGAACCGTGTATCATCATACCATGTTGAATGTTGAACCGTGTATCATCATACCATGTTGAATGTTGAACCGTGTATCATCATACCATGTTGAATGTTGAACCGTGTATCATCATACCATGTTGAATGTTGAACCGTGTATCATCATACCATGTTGAATGTTGAACCGTGTATCATCATACCATGTTGAATGTTGAACCGTGTATCATCATACCATGTTGAATGTTGAACCGTGTATCATCATACCATGTTGAATGTTGAACCGTGTATCATCATACCATGTTGAATGTTGAACCGTGTATCATCATACCATGTTGAATGTTGAACCGTGTATCATCATACCATGTTGAATGTTGAACCGTGTATCATCATACCATGTTGAATGTTGAACCGTGTATCATCATACCATGTTGAATGTTGAACCGTGTATCATCATACCATGTTGAATGTTGAACCGTGTATCATCATACCATGTTGAATGTTGAACCGTGTATCATCATACCATGTTGAATGTTGAACCGTGTATCATCATACCATGTTGAATGTTGAACCGTGTATCATCATACCATGTTGAATGTTGAACCGTGTATCATCATACCATGTTGAATGTTGAACCGTGTATCATCATACCATGTTGAATGTTGAACCGTGTATCATCATACCATGTTGAATGTTGAACCGTGTATCATCATACCATGTTGAATGTTGAACCGTGTATCATCATACCATGTTGAATGTTGAAAGAAGCGAGTCAACATGTTGAACCGTGTATCATCATACCATGTTGAACCGTGTATCATCATACCATGTTGAACCGTGTATCATCATACCATGTTGAACCGTGTATCATCATATCATGTTGAACCGTGTATCATCATACCATGTTGAACCGTGTATCATCATACCATGTTGAACCGTGTATCATCATACCATGTTGAATGTTGAAAGAAGCGAGTCAACATGTTGAACCGTGTATCATCATACCATGTTGAATGTTGAAAGAAGCGAGTCAACATGTTGAACCGTGTATCATCATACCATGTTGAATGTTGAACCGTGTATCATCATACCATGTTGAATGTTGAAAGAAGCGAGTCAACATGTTGAACCGTGTATCATCATACCATGTTGAATGTTGAAAGAAGCGAGTCAACATGTTGAACCGTGTATCATCATACCATGTTGAATGTTGAAAGAAGCGAGTCAACATGTTGAACCGTGTATCATCATACCATGTTGAATGTTGAACCGTGTATCATCATACCATGTTGAATGTTGAAAGAAGCGAGTCAACATGTTGAACCGTGTATCATCATACCATGTTGAATGTTGAAAGAAGCGAGTCAACATGTTGAACCGTGTATCATCATACCATGTTGAATGTTGAAAGAAGCGAGTCAACATGTTGAACCGTGTATCATCATACCATGTTGAATGTTGAACCGTGTATCATCATACCATGTTGAATGTTGAAAGAAGCGAGTCAACATGTTGAACCGTGTATCATCATACCATGTTGAATGTTGAAAGAAGCGAGTCAACATGTTGAACCGTGTATCATCATACCATGTTGAATGTTGAAAGAAGCGAGTCAACATGTTGAACCGTGTATCATCATACCATGTTGAATGTTGAAAGAAGCGAGTCAACATGTTGAACCGTGTATCATCATACCATGTTGAATGTTGAAAGAAGCGAGTCAACATGTTGAACCGTGTATCATCATACCATGTTGAATGTTGAAAGAAGCGAGTCAACATGTTGAACCGTGTATCATCATACCATGTTGAATGTTGAAAGAAGCGAGTCAACATGTTGAACCGTGTATCATCATACCATGTTGAATGTTGAAAGAAGCGAGTCAACATGTTGAACCGTGTATCATCATACCATGTTGAATGTTGAAAGAAGCGAGTCAACATGTTGAACCGTGTATCATCATACCATGTTGAATGTTGAAAGAAGCGAGTCAACATGTTGAACCGTGTATCATCATACCATGTTGAATGTTGAAAGAAGCGAGTCAACATGTTGAACCGTGTATCATCATACCATGTTGAATGTTGAAAGAAGCGAGTCAACATGTTGAACCGTGTATCATCATACCATGTTGAATGTTGAAAGAAGCGAGTCAACATGTTGAACGATGTTGCAGGAAATAGAGACATGCTCTATTCCATTCAACAAGTTGCAACATCGTTCAACATGTTGACTCGCTTCTTTCAACATTCAACATGGTATGATGATACACGGTTCAACATTTGTCAAATATTGAACGATGTTGGTAACAAATGTTCAACTGTGTATCATCGGCTTAGAGTAGGAGATGTGTCATCGCTTATCACACTGAGTTATGCCTAAAGTGACATTTGTGTTGTTGTTACTCACTAGTAAACGACTTACAGTGGAGGAGTGTCTGGATCATCCATGGATCAAGGTACGTTGGTTTCTAAACATCCGTGCTTTTTACTTACTTTATTTTCCAACTACCACTTTTATAACTCACAAACTAAAATCATTTTGTTAGGCTCAACATGAAGAATTGGGTAAAATTGATACTAAGAAGCACAAGTCCTTTCTGGCGAAAAGGCGATGGAAGGTAAGTTAAAACACCGTAGCGAAACTCAGGACAGGTTAAAGTACTTTTAAGTAGCGCTTACCTGGCTCACCGTCTCAATGGGCCTTTTGCAGGAAACAGTCACGTGCTGATATATTACTTCAATAACCATTGAAGCTAAATAGTGAAGTCCATAATAGGCACACTAGATACGCCAACTCAAACTTCATTTGTCCAAGATTTCAAACGAAAAACAGAAGGTGGAAATACTTTTGCTGTAACAACCATTCTGTTATGGAACAGTCTCCCATTAGAGATGAAGGCGGATTGGCAAGTACCCATTCATTCAGGAATAAATATCAGAAACTTCTATTAGATTGCCAGCTTTCTCTTAGTCACTTCCAGCCCTAGATTTTAACTTAGGTTTTTATGATTGTATAGTAAACTGAGTTTTATATATATAGCTTTTAAATTTGTAACTTAAATTTTGTATATTTCGAATCTAATATATGTTGATATTTATATGTCTCATTTGTATAATTATGTAATTAGTGTAATGATATTTAGATTTAGAGGGCTACAAGTTTATTAGTGTAATTAACACTATTACGTACTACCCTCGGTAAATACAGCCGTTATTATTATTATATTGAGTGGGCCTTACGCGTGATGATGTCACGTGATCACCACCAAGCCTCGTTTTTGTGTTGAGAGGAAATGTTTTGCCAAAGTGAGGCTTGGGGGTGATCACGTGACATCATCATGCATAAGGCCTATTGAGCTCGTGATCCCATGGGAAAGTCTTTACTCGTCTGGATGGCAAACAATCTTCGAAAACGCAGTTTTGGAAAGATCGACAATCGATTGGTGGTGGAATATAGCATTTGCTATATAGCATTTTGCTAATAACACTACCGATCTCGTACAAGTGCCTTTAAATACTCAAGCATGTTAATGCGTGGTTTATTGAGTATTTCTGATGAAACACGCTTAGTTCGCTATCTTTGTCATTTTTAAATGAACTACTCTAGAAATCTGTAATTAGGCGATAATCACGTGTCTTAACATTTAAGGATTGGTATGTTGGTGTTTCCAAGGTCACGTGTCCTTAAGGCTGATAAAACAAAGAAATCAAAATGGGCCGGTTGCCTAAAGTTCCGTTTGGAATGGTTGACATTTTGCCATTGGAGGTGAGAAAATTGGGGAAAATTAGTGTAATCACATAACCAAGAAATCGTTACTCTAAAAATGCAATGTGACCAGCCCATTTTGAGATAAAATTTCCAGTATTTGTAATCATGTGATTGGTCACGTGATATACATTTTGCAACAAAATCTGTTCAAATGACTATTAGTGATAACCATTATTTTTTGAAGAATTCGTGCAAATATAAGCCACTATTCAATAAAATAGCCTTAGCCTTGATTTCATGTTCAAGCCATGCCTTAAATGAAATCAATAAAATAGCCTTAGCCTCGATTTCATGTTCAAGCCATGCCTTAAATGAAATCAATAAAATAGCCTTAGCCTCGATTTCATGTTCAAGCCATGCCTTAAATGAAATCAATAAAATAGCCTTAGCCTCGATTTCATGTTCAAGCCATGCCTTAAATGAAATCAATAAAATAGCCTTAGCCTCGATTTCATGTTCAAGCCATGCCTTAAATGAAATCAATAAAATAGTCTTAGCCTCGATTTCATGTTCAAGCCATGCCTTAAATGAAATCAGATTTTGCTGCCATCCAGTACAACCCGCACGTGATTGCATTCCCGAAAAAGTCCCATTAATCGTATTTTAGTATCTAGCAGTCATATGGCTTTTCTTGTTTTATTATCATTGGTCTAAATCAGGGCTTGTTTGCGTATTTTGGCACCAAATATTTGATCTCCCCAATCGCCCCCCCATAGCTAATAGAGGGCAATGGTTATGAAACCCAGCGACCTTCTTTGTTATAGGTCTATGTTCGCTCTTTTCAACGGTGGTATAATCAACTAAAGTCGATTGAGGTATGCTCAATCGGAAAGGTTAAAGTGGCGAGCTGCAGGTTTGGCAAGATCCTTGCTGTTAGTTCTAATATCTAGCAAGTGTTCGCGGAATCGATCTCCTAATCTTCGGACCTGATTAGGAGATCGATTCCGCGAACACTTCAGTGCTAGATGTTAGAAATAACAGCAAAGATCTTGCCAATCCTGTAGCTCGCTACTTTAACCTTCCTGGCCATTGAATTAATCACATCACTGTATGTGGCATTTCTCTTCATCAAGGTACTACCTACACCCGTAAATGCAAAGAACAGAACTTTATTTTCAAATTAGGCACTTTGGCACCTCACGGTATTAATGAACGCTTTTCGTTCTGAATTTCAGAATTCACGTATTCCCTCACACTTTGATCAGCATGTTTCGTTAGTTTATTCATCAACACTCTTTATTGTTCCTGTTACAGGCGATTAGCATTCTATTATTGGCGCAATTTTCTTTGATCCCAATTGATGCGAGTACATGTTTCCTCAGCGGTAATCATGCACTCAACACTTTATACTTTTGCTCTGACGAAGGGCTAGCGCTCGAAACGTCAGCTGCTACTCGCTTTCTACGGCGGTTAGCATACCTCAATCGACTTTAGTTGATTATACCTGTGTTTATCTTCCCCTCCGACGCAGATCAACTCTAATTTTTACAGCAACTAATTACCCATCATTTTTCAACCGTGACCGTGCACAAAACACAATAGATATTGGAATATGTCAATCAATCAGCCAATAGAAACGTGTGGGTTCAGTTTTCAAGGGACGCTAACGAACTATGACCGTGCACAATCTTTTGTCTTACCCCCTTCTAACCTAAATAACAGCGCCTTTGTTAGCCCCTCTGAAGTTTGCCGGGTTTCCTAACCATTCCCCTCTGTTAACTATGCCCCAACCAATCAGACTCTCGTAAACAAAATCAACAAGTCGAAACCATAATTCAAGTTTTCGAATCATCTGATCGGCTTTTATTGCATACGAATTGAAAAGGTTTGTATTCGTGATTTGCGATCACTTAAACCTTACTCACACGTGCAAGAGCATTACCATGACACGTACTGATTTATAACATGAAAATAACGACTGTCATCACAAAGAGCAGCTATAAATCAAATATTTTTGAGGATTCCGAAAATATATTAAAGATGGGATTTATAGACTTTGCAGTCATGCGTACATAGCCTCATTTTGACTTTTTTTTCAGATTTAAAAGCATCAATAACTACGCAGAGAAATATACTTTCATTTTCCAACTTCTACAGTTTACTTACATACACATCCTCTTGTAGAAGAAAGATATATATAAAACTTTTAACTTAGATATTATCAAATTAGGTGTATGCATGACTGCAAAATCTCATACAAAGTCTATAAATCCCATCCTCAATATATTTTCGCAATTTCATCCTATACTATTAAAACTTACCAAAACTGTTGATTTATAGGTGCTCTTTGAGATGACAGTGGTTATTTCCATGTTAGAGATCCCAGTTTGCTGAATACCCAAATTAGCACATGTGAATAAAGAGTATCCCCATATTGGTGGAAATAACAAGAGAACTATAAACGAGGAATATTTTGTAAACGTCCAGGAGCAACATGGCAGCGACGACGTCACGTGCAAGCGAAGAATATTACTTTTGTTTCTTCGTTTCGAGTGCACTACTAACCGAATAATTAAAAAAATTCTTTACTTATTTTAAAATAATTTGATTTTAATTAATTCATGATTAAATCTTGTTATGTAGTTAATTTATTCTTCAATTTTGTCAGAAATCCATCAACGCTTTGGTGGCTGTACGTCGCATGTCCCTGTCACCGCTGCTAAGCCGGGCACGTAGGGCTTCAATGGATACTGCTCTAAAGGACATGAAGATAAACGAGAACGATGACTTCCAGGACAGAAAGTCTTCCATCCCTTCAAACATATCCAAGTCATTTTTCCAGAGGAGCTTTACTGAGTCAAACAAAAGTACTACAACCTTCTCAAAAGAAGCGGTTATGAAAATGAAGGAAAATGCGGATAGTAGAGAGAGCAGTTTTCACGAGATAGATGAAACGAAAACCCCATCAAAAGTTGAAGCTGTTGCACGGAAGCCAAAAAATGGAATCTACCTGGACAAAGATATTGATGATTTTAAGAAAAAGAGAAGTCATACAGTTAGTAGGGACTCATCTGGCAGGACTGAATTATTTGAGCATGTGGAAAACAATAATAAGAATAAGAATGCCACAAGTTGTAACGTTAAGACGTCTGAGGCGGAAAGTGAAATTAACAATAATATAAAAGTTTACTTGGACAATGGAATAGAGAAGGAACATAATTCTCATTCAGACAAGTCGGCAGAAGTGGTTTGTCTTGATGAACATGTTGTTCTGAAGATAGACCCCAGGGGATTGAAATCAAACTTAAAGGTTACCCACGGTGTTCCTACTATTGAGAAGGAATGGGTCACACCGAAATGGAAAGTTCCAACTACTGGATTAAGATCTCATACAGCTGAGGAAAATTATCTCATTCTTCCTCAGAAAATCACTGTTCACTTGGACCACAATTCTCGTGCGAGATCAAATAGCTTTGGATCAATCCCTTCAATCGTGTTGAACGACAATGTAACACCCTTTAGCCCTAAGGCTGTCTCTGTTACTGTTTCCCCGAGCACTTCAGAACAAAAATTGACCAAATTCGCTGTCTGTACAACAGAAACAACCATAGACACACGACCGTGCTCTGATGCGCATGTCTGCTCGCATAGTACCGCTGATCAGATAACGACGCCGACACCGGCAGCAGGTTCATTGATGTATACTGTTCGTACGGTTGATCAAAAGGGGCAAACAATTACAGTGAAACTTGATGGACTTAGTTCCCTAGAACTTCCAGCTAACAGAGCCACCTGTACCCACATGAGACGGGCATCTACAGGTTCCGATGCTATCGAGTTTCTTATTGGAAATACATTTTCTTAGGCATGAGGGATTGGCACTCGTGAATTATTTGGCCTTTATTGGTACTCATATAAGATTTAATCCAAGTTCTTTGAGAGGGGATTTAAGGTTTCTCATGAGAATGTATTAACCTTAGAAGCGAACTTTATGGACCTTATTCGTAAGTAAGCTGGTATCGACAGTTAAGCCACATATATGGACATCATTATTGTCACCATGTAAAAGAGTCAGTATACAAACACTAGTGGTCTTGTGGTCGAATTCTGAAAGTTGTAGAATCGAAAGCTGTTGAGTTAGTCAGATTTGAAATTCAAGAGATTAATATGAGAAAAACGTCGAAGCCTTAGTTACCAACCTCGTATTCCTGATGTAGTTTCTACATTTGACATGTAATCATTAGAAGTTCTATATCACCTTAAAACAGGTCAAAACTCAGCACATTCTAATTTAGATATAATCGTTGTGGTAAAATTGGTTTTATCATTCGACTCTCTCCCATCCCGAATTTTGATTGGTTGAACTGACTGCAAATAATGGTCTGAGCATGCGCAGTCGTGATAAATTAATATCTGCTACAAATAACGGTCTGAGCATGCGAACTATTGACCATTCCATATGGTAAACAAGGCAGATCGATTTGCAGAGCTGTTGTGATCCAAAGTTCCAGTTTCGAAACTCTGTAGTAAAGTTATATTTTATTGAATGAAAAACAGTTATTGAACTCGATTATCGCAAAATATCATGATTTGTTCGTGTTTTGCCTCTGTCATCGGCATCGGGAAATAGCTGACAGCTCGCAACCAACAAATCCTCATATTTTGTTCAGCCTCGTCAAATAATTGCTTAATATTTGCGCATTAATCTTACGAATTATGCAAACTAGGGTGCATCATTATGAATAAAGTTTGTTGGCTTTTAGCTTACATAGAGTGCTACCTCTTTAAAATATTACCTTAAACGTCGACAGTTTAAGGCCTGAATATAAAGTCAGGGCCAAGCCATGGGGTATCGTTTAGTAATCAATCAATGAAGATTTCCTTAGCGTTCTTTATTTCTTTTATTTTAATATTTATTATGTTTTTGTATTTGTATTTGTCTATACGTACAAATCGACATAGTTGTCTTAATTATTGTTGATCTTGAGATTAAAAACTGAGTTTGTTTATGAAAATATACCAAGCTCTCTAGGGCAATGCAACCTATGTAACTTTAAATACCTCGATGGAATGATATATATGTTCGTCTGAGAGGTGCTTATTTTTATAAGCGCCCGTCTTACTGCTGTCGGTGACCTTTAGAAATTCAATGTATTTATTGAAATTATTTTTTTGAAAGTGTACAACCAGGAAGGGAATTGGACTCAATCGAACACCAGCTGCAATCTAGGGTGGGTTGGATTGAATGTATCTGCGACCTAATACAAATGAAGTATATCATAATTATAGTATACATATGCATCATTCTACTGCAAAGGTTATAGCCCAAGTAAATAGGAGACAAATGGAACTTTTTAAAGTCAACTTTTCCAACCAGACGACGACGTATAGCTAAACAAATTGCCTACTGCATGGTCGAGCTACCATGACGGATGAGACGGTACATCAGTATAGTAGAAGCTATTTTAATTTTTCAAAGTGGTTTCTATTGGTCAATGATAATGCTGTTGTACATTACAAAAACACGTATTGGATTAAACTGTACTGATACACCTACTTTAGTTTGATCATCTCATTGCCTCGTTACGTGTTTCATTATTAATGCTGAATAGGGTCTGTTAGCTACAGTGGGTGGAAATTTTGATAATGTTACTGACTTGTTGCACAAACTAATGAAAATACAGTGTTTGTCGTGGAGGAATTAATGTTTTTTTTTGGCAGTCCAGTCGGAAAAGAACTAAGCTCAGCTCTTCTGGGTGGTTTGTCGTTCATTTTGACCGCGTGCCACAGGTATCCCAATCCATAAACAAATGAACGAAAGAGCAGAAGAGCCGATGGGGTTTCGTCCCATTTTCTCACGGCTGAACTTCGAATTGAAACCTATAAACTGACGGATGCTTGTCTGTGAGTTATAATTTTCCTCCTCTTTCGATTCTCCTTCATTCCTCTCCCTGCTCTTCCGTTGGCCAGGCGGAGCAGCTGGACTGACACGGAACAACGCGTCGAATTGCTTTTCTTCAGTTTTCTGTCCTATTTTTGCGTTATATCAGTTTTCTTCGTTTCAATACGGTTAAGCAGTCGGAGAGAACTGAATCATTACTTAAGACAACTGAATTGAATACTTGATTAATTTACGGCCTGAACTAGCAAGATTTGCTCCGTTGCACAGATTTTGTGTAAGTTGATTTTGTGTCGTACAATATTTTTTATAGCCTGCGACCTAAAGTAACGGCCCTGCTATAGGCAGGCCTTAAAAATGATTTTCTTGTTTAATTTGTTATTTTCAGATATAATTGATCCTATCTCCGGAACAAAAATGATCAATGTTAAGGCTATATGGAAACCAGGTATAGACCCTATGCATAAGTCCTGGTGACTAGCATGTCAACGAGGCCGGTAGGTCCTCTGGAATGTTGAAATTAAAGCGCCCGGGGAGATTGTGAAATGCACTGAATGGATGTTCAGTGAAACAATGCTGTTAATTTGCTATGCGCCTGGCTGGTTGTACTATAAAGAAACATTTTTCAACTAAACAATCATGTTCAACACGTTTCACACCTCCTGCTAGTATTTCAACTTCAACATTCCAGAGGACCTACCGGCCTCTTTTTCGTGTTGTGACCGCGCGAGTTATGCATAGTGTGTATATAATCAACTAAAGTCGATTGAGGTATGCTAACCGCCGTGGAAAGCGAGTAGCAGCTGACGTTTCGAGCGCTAGCCCTTCGTCAGAGCAGAAAAAAGGGAAACCAGGCCGAGTTGAAAGAGAAGAGTGCACTTCTAATCATTTTTATTTTCACTTTTATTTCAATTTACAAGTTACGTTACAAAGAATCTAACGTTAACCCACCTACATTTAGCAAATGTTATTCGAGGTTAGCAAATATACAAGAGACTGGATCTGATTAACAATTTTCAAACAAAAGAAGAACGGAAACAGATCTTAAATTACAAGAAGAACTTACAAGCAGAACTGACTGCTAAAATAAGCACTATTAAGTAAGTAAGTTTATTTTTTCTTGCTGTTTTGCGGTTTGATCTATAAAACAATATGGTCAAATGATAAAAAACCTATTGACTAAGTTAGGTCGGGCCGGACGGGAAAATATTTGGCTCTCGGCCATTTTATACGTGCGCTCGGTCCGTACGTCATGACCTCGAGCCAAATATTTCCCGTCCGGCCCTCCCATTCAGTCAATAAGTACCTAGACCTTATTTAAGTGTCAATGTATTTAGCTTTGCAGATAATTGTGGACACTTGTCCTACGATTTTACGTCCTTATCCGAGAAGACGTAAAGGTCTAACGGTTTACTGTATTGTGTAAAGGCAGCACCTTCTACTCAGTTATTTTAAGACGCTGAGTGTTGCCTGGTCCGGCCGGGGTTCTAATCGGTGCGGCAGAGCGACGTTACCCTAATAAAGCCTTCTTTCAATATAACTTGTTCTTGTTTTTCCCGTGTCGTTTCTCGCTTTTGAAAACGTGTCTTTTCTTGTTTTTCATGTATGTTCGAGTGTTTTTTTTGTCTTTCCCAATTGTGAGCGTTTTTTGTTTTGGAGATAGGACCAGTTCTGTCTGAAAAACAAGCAACGACAATTACCTTTCGTGGTTTTTTTTGTTTTTCTAGGTCTTCAGTTCAGTTTGTTTCCATAAGTGTCGTTTTTGGTCTTTCACCAAGAAACACAAGAAAACGTCTAGCACCGGAAGTGCTAGTACTCATTTACATACATCTCGAATTACTAGTTTTTATGGCCCGCATGAATTACTTTATTAATCCGCGTCGGAAACTAATATGCATGCTTAACGTACTACGGTTATAAAATCTCTCGCCATAGTACGAACGCATAACTGGAAACATCATATTGTCTGATATTATTCTCATAACAATTTTAATAGTAAATTTTAAACACTACTGAATATAATATAGAGCATTATATTTAACAAGCCTCATAAAGTTGGCGTAACCATGTGTTTCGATTCATTATCGTTTAGCTCGTGCTTTGTACTACTGAGGCTCGAAAGAGATTTCCTGACCGCGCGGGAATGGTAACGAAACCTGTAAGCGCCAAATATTTTGCTGCGCGGAAACGTTTATGTAAAATTGTGGTAACTATTTCAAAGAGCCAGACAGTATCGCTCGAAACGAGCCACAGTATTGGCTTACCCAACAATACAAAACACCCTAACCTTTAAAACGAGCAGTACAAAAACAATAGAGCTACAGTATAATGGTCCAATCAGAATACAGGTGTGGAAATGCTGCTGTATTACTCATTTGAAAAACACGCGGTGAAATTTCTTCAATTTGGTAGACAAACCAACAGAACTCCTAAAAGTGTGTACATGGATTCTTAAAAAATAATAAGAAAGGTCAGTTTTCAAGTACAAAAACAAGTTCTGTCGTCTGGCATAATTATACTTGTTCTTTTTAGATTAAAGATATGCATAAAGCGTTAAATTATAGCTCTTACTAATTCAGCTCCCTTTACAGGATATAGAGACATGTCGTGAAGCACAGTCTAAGAGGTAATCATGTTGTTAAACTTCCTAATGGTTCGGAGTACTAAATACGAGCTAAACTCTTGAAATAATTATAGTTCAAAAAAGCAAAAATCCGCCGATTGGATCTGACAGTGAGATCTGATCAGCCAAAAACAAAAAAATATATATGGTAAATAAAAGTTCAAGGCCTACAGCAAAGTTGACCGAACGACGTCTATACAGCCTGGGTGTCAAGCCTAGGCAATCCGGCCGACAGGAATATGGGAATAGGCAGGAGTATAGGGCAGCAGATTTAAATTCTGAAATATACGTGTTTTTTTATCATATCGTTATCTAGCTCTCTTATCTGCATTATTATTTACGTCATTTAAAACGCGTGTAATCTCCTTTATATTACTTGCCAATAGCCCAATTCCGAGATATGCCTCACTTCCTACATACAAAGGAATCAATACGAGGCTCCGTGCATAATGCTCAGTCGTTCGTAACAAGACTACAGCACTTCTGTAGTTTGTCTAGAACGACTGAGCATTATGCACGGAGCCTCGTATTGATTCCTTTGTACGTAGGAAGTGAGACATATCTCGGACGTGGGCTATAGACCATTTTGATGATGTTGCGCGCGCAGCTAGAACAATGGCTATCTGTTTTAAATAACAAAAGGCTGGTGAACCAGAACGAGTCTTAAGGCTGGTTCTTTTGTTCTGCATATTAATATACGCTTCGATTCACACCGAACAAAAGGTTCAAGCGATCGCGACGATTATATGAGAACCAGCCTTTAGCAGCTCGCGTCTATTGTTCTACTGATGCGTGCACAACATCGTAAAAATGGCCTATTTGTGAAACACTCCTCATTTGGGTCTGGTACCGGTTCACAGAGCAGATGTGTTTCGATGTCAACCTGTTTCAACAATTCATTCGAAAATAACATATCATTATTTTAGTAGTTTTGATATGGCACTTTAGTTATGCCTCTTCCACACTTGCAACACTGAGCCACAAGTTAAAAGGTATACTGATTTTATGAATAACCCTTTCGAGCCACCTTATCGATATCAATTTGAGGATTGCTTTTTTAACATTCATCTTTATTACAACTCAGCGTCTGTGCTTTTCGCTTTTAAAATATCCAGCCTCTTTAGTTTATAAAATAAAAAAAGATCTTGGAGGGGAAAATTCCTGTTCTAATGAACTTTTTCACAGGCCAACCAAAGTCATGCAGCCGTCGCTTGGTAGGTCTAGCTACAGTGCTGTCGTATTTCGCGTTTTTCTGTCTACATCTTCCCTCCTTCTGTTAGAAAACTGGCGTTTCATGTAGATCATGGCTCCAACACACAGGACACATAACCCAACCATGGCTATGGACAACCACAGGTAACCAGGCGATGAGACCTCTAGGAGAATAAAATTGAAGATATGTTTAATGTGTCTTGGCTACCAGTATACGTGGAATGTTTATGGTTGATCACCACTGGACTGTGACAAGTGGATCAGTATACGTGGAATGTTTATGGTTGATCACCAGACTGTAACAAGTGGATCAGTATACGTGGAATGTTTATGGTTGATCACCACTGGACTGTAACAAGTGGATCAGTATACGTGGAATGTTTATGGTTGATCACCAGACTGTAACAAGTGGATCAGTATACGTGGAATGTTTATGGTTGATCACCAGACTGTAACAAGTGGATCAGTATACGTGGAATGTTTATGGTTGATCACCACTGGACTGTAACAAGTGGATCAGTATACGTGGAATGTTTATGGTTGATCACCAGACTGTAACAAGTGGATCAGTACGCAAGCTTTCATACAAAAAAAACAAAGAGTAGGATACATTTTGTTCTCATATCAAAAGCCTAAAATTCCACTTCGACCCAGGAATCGTCGATATAGTTAGGGCGCATTCAGTTGCGGAATAATATTATCCGAAAGTTGACGGTAATCGTGTTATTTTGGGACCTATACCGTTTTAGGAATGAGCATTATGTTAAATCTGCTCCCGAATAAACAGAATGAATGGAACAGCGGTTTACGAAGAGGGATTTTTTTGCGGGAAACATATGGAGCGCGGGTCACTTCACTTCCTCAGTTCATTCAAAATGGCAGAGTTGTTAGTTCTCAGGTCACCTCCGTCAAGATCATTCCGTTTTCGGAAAATCTGTTTTTTTGAGAATGATTGTTCCGCGTTTTCTGTTATTCTTTTTCGGAATAGGAAAAGCCAGAATTGTTCTAAAAGAATGCTCCCTCAATCTCTGGCAAGGGGAAGGCACGGCGATAATTCCCTGTTGCACTTGTTTACTCCATGGATATACTCTCCATGGATACAACAAACTAATCCACCAGTACAAAGGAATTTTACATGTATTACCTTGTTTCGTTTGGTGTCGCAGTTTAGTTCGGGGTTCCTCTGCCACTATTATAGGCCCTTGAATAAAGTCAACTCTCTCTTCTTGCGCTTCTCGTCTCAGCCTCCAGCTAAAAGCCTCGGACTCACAGCCCCGAGCACAGCGAGAGGAAGGGTCGGTCGCATTGCACACGACGATGTGGCAGTGGAGAAATAGAAACTTCTCCTTTGTGGCGACGAACTGGAAGGCTCGAAAACTGAATTGCTGTTTGGTGGGAACGGACTTATAGAACTTCAAAGTCGAGTCTCTTATGCAGCTGAAAGAAAATTGGTAAAATTCCCAAATAATATTTTCATTTAAACCGAGTACCAAGGACATTGATTCTGAGGTCTACTTCAATCGAACAAGATCAATATTAATCCGAATTAATAACCGTTTCGTGTTCAAAGTGTGCATTTGCTATTGGCTTACGTTTGTGAAGAATCTAGTTCCAATTGCATTCCGTTTAATCATCCTGTCACACTCAAACCACTTCCTTCCCCATTAGAGGGGGGGGAGGGGGGGGGCTGAAATTTGATTAGACAGACAGACAGACAGACAGAAGAGGTTTATTGGCACTTTGAAGACATTAATGTTTACATCAGTGTTGAATCCAATAATAATAAGATGACTAAATAGATGAATACTAAGTCTTGTTGTAGGGTAATATATATGACATTAATTTATTGTGGAAACAGGTGGCAAGTTACTTATAATGTGGGATCTAATTGTAAGGCAATCAGATATGTATTTGGCTGCTCTTCTTGCAATTTTGGTATCTGGCTTAAGTATAAGGGTTAAAATTTGGTCATCATTTGTTTTCTTTAGAGATCTTTTCAATGTATTTTCCAATGAAGCATAGAATTCCTTTCTCGGCACTTGGTAGTATGTGCATCTAATTATAAAGTGCCGTTCATCCTCAACTTCGGCTTTACAAAGAGGACAAAGCCTCTCGTTGGGTGGTTTGTATGGGCGCTCATACTATAGTCAGGGACGGCGGAGCAAGATTTCAAGTGGGGGGGGGGGGGGGGGGCTAAACAAAGTGGGGGGGGGGGGCTAAAAATTCTTAAATTGACTGAGAAGTAACTAGGCAAAATATTGTTTGGCTGCGCCGTCCCTTCAGTCCCGGATGAACGATGGTAACGTAAGGCCGGTTGACACGACAAGCATTTTGTACACAGCACTCCTAAATTTTAGGTACGCGTGACAAATATTTCGTCACTCCACCCCTTGTTTTTGTCGTGTGAATAGAAATATTCCGGGTACGCGTGCCCGAAAATCTAGGTATTCTGAGCAGGCAGATCGTGCTTCTAAAACTGGCATAGTATGCTGCTAGCACTGCTCCTAGTTTTGTCAAATTATGCCACAAATTATTCTCAAGTTAACAAACTTATGCCTCCAGTTTCCAAAATTGTGTTTGCGAAATTACAACGTTTCTGTGCATACAACAGCAAAGATAATTCAAAAGTAAATAATAACAATGTTTAGCAGGTTTTTTTAATAATAACTTCTTTAAATCACGCTTTTATAATAACTGGTCTAGTAACTAAGCAAGTCAAAATACTTCCGGTAGTTCCCAGTCCCAGATCCACTGAATGCAGTATAAACCCTGTAAATCCAGTAAACACACACGCACACACCGTAGCTTGCAATTATTCCTATTCTGTGCAGCAAAAGCACTTCTCAAACTCATTAATAATTCATGAGATAGTCATCCAATGGAGGAACTGTATTTGGTCACATGCATGGGTCTTGATACCGGATGAACGGCCCTTGTTCGAAGCTTCGTCAGGTGGATGCATCTTGACATCCAATGAAACACCAGTTCCAAACGCACTACTGTTTGATCATATTTCCAACCCCAGTGATCAATATTTCTTAATCATCATATTCATGAACCACTAACTAATTGCATACTGATAAACTACAAGTAAGGTGCGAAGAAGTAAAGAAATAAAGAATGACATAGAAAGAAAAAGTCTGCCTCCACTGGAGTTCGAACCACGACCCTTCCGACTGCTTGTACTAACTCTTGTCCACTACTCTACTAGTACGCTAGTTGAAATCACTGCCATTGCCTTCATTTGTTTTCTCAATATTTGGAACCCCTGATGAAAGACTCCAATTCGTGTTTGACATAGAATAAAAGAGTTATTGACTTTAATGCTTCAAAAAGTGCGTAAACTTTCTTATTATGCCCGAGCAAGTTCTTTTCTGGAAAATTATGCTCGTTTGCTCCAATTATGTCAAACATTATGCTAGCATAATCTGCCAAGGCCTAATTATGAGACCCTGTGAAAAAGTCTGTTTGGAGTAGACAAGAAAGAAAAGGCTGATTCAACGGTAGAGAGCTTTTCTTCAAACATTTCGATCGGCACGGCCGATCTTACTCTACCGTAGGGGTGTGCCGCTGGGCACCCAAGCTCTAATTGTGTGTATTTGTCGTATAATATAGGGGAACTGCTAAACGGCGAAAATTACGAATTTTACTACTATTGATATGTTAAAATCAACTGAAATAAACGTACCTTTGCTCTATATGTTGTCTTTTGTCGTTTATTAGCGATTTGGGCCTATTTTCCTTTTCGGATCTCTTCTCCCTAAGAAAGAGACAAGGCAGCACACTTGAATTTCGACATCCCTGCACTCGAGGCCGATTTCTTTCACGAAAATCGGTCCTGTGGCCAAATTTTCCTTTCTCACACGAAGGCCGATAATTACTCTTCTCCTACAAATGTTCAGATTTCAAAAATCTTTCTCCAAACCCTTCGAAAAGTCCTGATTTCGATGTCAAATCCATAGCTTAAAGTCTACAACTTTCCCCCGTCCCCCCAACTCTCACCTCTTCACTAGAAGTGATTTGCCAGTCCCAGCCTGCCGGTAACAAGTACATTGTCAAATCTGGCAAATCTCACGATCTCCGCTTGTCCAGCAGTTAAAATCAGGAGAATACATATGATACTGTCGACGAGAATTTCCTAGCAAACGAAAATCTACAGTTCTTTGAACATTGCTGATGTGTGAATGACGCGAAAGGCCGTAAAAGACTTATCCCTGCGATCAGTGATGTTTACATATTTCTCGCCACGCGATTGGTTGTTTAGTACAATGGGTTATTGAGCAGCTACCTGTGGAGACGGGGGAAAGCTGTAGACTTTGCAAACTGTCCCTCCGCTGGAGAGTGATTTTTGACAGCAGGCCTGGCCGCTAAGGCGATATTTGAACCTCTGTGGCGAGGCTGTTAATCTAAGCATTATGCACCAGTCATTTGAAATCCCCTCCCCCCCTCACCCCGGGCATAGCGGGGGCATTCACCCAACATGCCCATGAAAACTAGTGAAGTTCCCACACCTTGGGGCATCAAAATTATGTGAAGACCCCCGACCCCGGGGATCCATGTTGAAATGTTGTTAAATCACCTTGTTCCCTTTCCTTGCTTCTATGTAAGCTTGCTTGTATTCAGACTGTAGAAATGTGAAATTGGAGGTTGGACGAGTGTATGTCAAATTAGCATGAGGCGGGAAAGTGAATCCCTCACTTATCCGCCAAGCCAGTAGGAGAGGGAAGTGATTATGAGCGTTGACCCCACCTCCCCGGGGAATGAAAAATGGTGAATTTGAAGTGAACATCCCCGCAATGCCCCCGCTATGCCAAGGGGGGGATTTCAAATGACTGGTGCATTACGGGAAGAAGAAAGCTATGGATTTCACATCGAAATCGGGACTTTTCGAAGGGTTAAGAGAAAGATTTTTGAAATCTGAACATTTGTGGGAGAAGAGTAATTATCGGGCTTCGTGAGAAAGGAAAATTTGGCCACAGGACCGATTTTCGTGAAAAAAAACGGCCTCGAGTGCAGGGATGTCGAAATCCGAGTGTGTTGCCTTGTCTCTCAGAGAGAGGAGATCCGAAAAGGAAAATAGGCCCAAATCGCTAATAAACGACAAAAGACAACATATAGAGCAAAGGTACGTTTATTTCAGTTGATTTTAACATATCAATAGTAGTAAAATTCGTGATTTTCGCGGTTTAGTAGTTCCCTATATTATACTGACAAATACACACAATTAGAGCTTGGGTTGCCTGTGCTTTGACAACTGACCCTTTATGAGTACAATCAAATTGTAAATACCACATCCACGGTCGACTGACTTGGCACGCCAACATACAATGCCTGAAGAATTGACGCTTTGTGATTGGGCAAATCTTAGTGCCGTCATAAGCCACGTCTCCGGTTGAAAAATCAACCGGTAAATTTGGCGCGCTGCAAGTGGGAAAAGTCCTTCGTGCGGTAGGCTAAGAAGGACTTTGAGAAAGGCTAATAAATACCATATACTGTTCAAGATCTGTCGATGTGAAAATGGATACCCTGTCTAAGACCAGAAACTCTAAAAACCATACCCTGTCCAGCGGATCATACCCGTATAGTCCATATATGGGAGTACCTCCCCCCACCCCCACCCACCCGGGCAAAGAGGGTTACAATGTATTTAATAAACTAGAACCTTTACGAACTAATACATGAATTATGAATTGAACAATCTTATGATAAAACACATATAGACCAATGAAAAGAAGGTGGAGAGTGACATATAATATGAAACAAAAATAATAAAGTGACGTGATGATGATTGTAAAATACAAGTTGTGCCCAAGTTAGGAGTACCGTGCCCAAGTTAGGAGTACCGTGCCCAAGTTAGGAGCACCGTGCCCAAGTTAGGAGTACCGTGCCCAAGTTAGGAGTACCGTGCCCAAGTTAGGAGTACCGTGCCCAAGTTAGGAGTACCGTGCCCAAGTTAGGAGTACCGTGCCCAAAATGCCTCTTGTGTCAACCGGGATTTACTTACCCGTTTGCAATGATATCGTAGGCAACGGGATGGTTTGGATTCTGGGTGGGAGTTGCGTAACATCTCTCAGCCAGCACAGCGAGGTTAGTGTCCGCTGAATCAACCTTGACCTCTATGTACAGCGGAGCATTGATGACGATACGCAAAGGGAATTCGTTCTTCCTGAATGGCGTACTATAGGTATCGTCTTTGAATAAGGACACGGACAAGTCGAAGTTTGTTGCAGCATTACTACCTAGAACTAGTCTGGATACCTACAATTGAAACGATGACAGATCACCAAGGCTTGTATGTTGTAATAACATTGATGATGGGTGGAAGTTCCCGCCCGGGACTCAAAACCCTTCACCCTATTTCAGACCAAAATATGACTTTCCATACCCTTTTTCAGACTTGACCCCAAAAATTTGTAACCGGCCCGTGCAAAAATCACGTTATCTAATCCCATGACATTTTTCATCGTACTTTGTTGTCTTTCTCAATTTATTTTGAGGATCAATATCAAAATAACAAGAGAAACCACGAGAAGTCAATGAACATGTGAGATCTCATACTTCCATGTCAAAATCATATCCTATTTCAGACTAAAACCGCAAACTTTATATCCTTATTTCAGACTAAAACAACTTGACGAAAACCGTACCCTTTTGGGCGGCAAATACCCGTATAGCTTATATATGGAAGTCCCCCCAGTAGCTGGGACTCATCATAATTAAGACCCTTTTTTTTGGGGGGGGGGGGGGGGGGGGGGGATGAATGCATAATTAGGGGATGAATAAATTAATTCAGATGAAGTCACGGTTCTATTGTTTTGGGCTCATGAATAAAGTGGGGTGGAATTCATTAGCCAGGAAAGGAAAGGCTGATTCAACGGTAGAGTTTTTTCTTCCAATATTTCGTTCGGGCAAAGCGGCTTACAATTCATTATCTATTGTTTTTTTGGCTCATGAATAAAGTGGGGTGGCATCTCATTACCTTTTGTTTTGGGCTCGTGAATAAAGTGCGGTGAAATGGCTCATGAATAAAGTGCGGTGAAATGGCTCATGAATAAAGTGAAGTGGAATCATTATCTATTGTAAATAAAGTGAAGTGGATTTCATTATCTATTGTTTCAGTGGATGAGGTCATGCTTCTATTTTAGGAAACTTCTGAGGGGAGCGGCTATGAATCTCCGAACCATTAAGTAATACAAACCTTTCAATCGGTTCTAGCAAACAAAGGAGAAAAAGTAAAACACATCTCGAAATATCTGAAACAACTTTGTAGCGTAAACAGTAAGAACAAACTACTCATGATAGGCTGGAAATAAAATATTCTTATTATTATTTTATTTTAATTATTTTATTTTATTATTATTATATTTATTATATACATCGCTACGGTTGTTATAGGGATTAGTCGCGTGCAAATTCACGTTGAGTTCATGTTAAGAACTTTCTTTTGTGTAAGGGTTAGTCGTATGCAAATTCATGATAAAAGAAGAGGAGCGGAACGCTCTCTTTCTTTAAGTAAGAACATGAGAAAATTTACTGGCGCATGTGTTCAGTTAAAAGTCTGCCTAACTAAGCGAAGGACAAGAGACTGTTTTACAAAGAGTGAATGGTACTGTAAATAACCTCATAAAAGGTGCACGTGCCAAAATATCTACATTAGTTTCCTTAAAAACTATGCAATTGTTCTTAGGGATAAAAGAAGGGCAATCGGTACAGTATGACAGAAACAATAGCCCTATTGTTTGAAGGAAAAAACTTTCTTATATGCAAATTCTTCTCTTTAACGAAACTACCTCAATTAACATAATCGACAAAACAAACAAACAAATTCTCCTCCTCCTCCCTCTGGACCCCCTGTGAACCCCATGTGAAGCCCGTCTGAACCCCATCTGAACCCCCTCTGAGCCCGGTCTGAACTCCCTCTGAACCCTCCTTCTCCACCCGCCTCCTCGAGCTCT
Source organism: Actinernus sp. WN-2022 (assembly GCA_030867875.1). NCBI lineage: Eukaryota > Metazoa > Cnidaria > Anthozoa > Actiniaria > Actinernidae > Actinernus > Actinernus sp. WN-2022. The sequence continues at coordinate 175,733,776 of JAOWCC010000577.1, read as the reverse complement.
TCCTCCTCCTTCCTCCACTATGCTACCCCATGACTACCTTATCTTACACAAATTAAAATATCCGGACAACCAAAGGTGTAGCGTAAGGGTGGCCATGAGGTAGCGTAGGGGAGGGAGGAGGAAGGAAGGCGGAGGAGAAGGAGGATATTTTGGTAGATATTGTACGAAGCTAATAATGTTTGTATGTTCTCAGAGCTACGTCAAGAAGGACTCTTGAAGCGGAAATCGATCATCTTTTTAACGCTTTTATAAGTAATGCCTAAAATTAACTATTGTTTGTCCATTTATGGATCATCAACAACTGAATTAACTACTATTCAGCAATTTCTAACTAGATGTTTTAAACGTAGATATTGTTCCGAGCAACTAGATAGTGACCGTAATATTTTAAAGAAAATTAGTACGTGCGTTCACGACCATCCTTTAAAGCGTCTCCTGCCTGTCGTGAAAGAATCGTCTCGTAGACTTAGAAAGAAGCAAAGCCAATGGCCTAGAGTTTACACCAAGCGTCTCCAGCCTGTCGTGAAAGAATCGTCTCGTAGACTTAGAAAGAAGCAAAGCCAATGGCCTAGAGTTTACACCAAGCGTCTCCAGCCTGTCGTGAAAGAATCGTCTCGTAGACTTAGAAAGAAGCAAAGCCAATGGCCTAGAGTGTACACCAAGCGTCTCCTGCCTGTCGTGAAAGAATCGTCTCGCAGACTTAGAAAGAAGCAAAGCCAATGGCCTAGAGTTTACACCAAGCGTCTCCAGCCTGTCGTGAAAGAATCGACTCGCAGACTTAGAAAGAAGCAAAGCCAATGGCCTAGAGTGTACACTAAATGTTTAAAAATAGCTTTTTTAATAGACTAGTTTTTAAATACAAAATAGCTATCTAGATATTTTAACTTTTGATAGTTTATAAATTATTGTATACTGTTTTACCCTTATTGATATTATTATTGTTTTATTATTGTTTTATTATTTTATTAGTATTTATTATTTATTCATGAGCACAAAACAATAGGTAATGAGATACAACCCTACTTTAATCACGAGCCAAAAACAATAGGTAATGAATTCCACCCACTTTATTCAGGTAATGAGATACCACCACTTTATTTATGAGCCCAAAATAATAGAACCGTGACGTCATCAGAATTAATTTATTCCATCCATAATTATGTATTCACCCCCCAAAAAGGGCTTAATTATGATCAGTTCCCACTACTTTATATTTAAAAAAAATTCCTCTGGATATCAACATAGAATCATTGTTAGATGAGTAAGCAATCCACCGTGAAATTCTCAATTTTGTATCTCTTCTTTTATTTTGTTATTCATTCGGTATTTGTAAAGTTAAGATCAATCAATTTGTTAAGTAGAAATCGGGACTGTATCACTACTTCTTGACATGGTCAGAATGAAATATGCATGTGTAATGATGATTCGACTTTGCCTACCAGTCATTTTGTTTTCATACACAAAGATTATAAAATCTTCCTTTTTAAAAAGATCATAAATGCAAGTAAGAGTCAAGTAAAGGTGGTCTGTACTATGACGTCAGTTAACTAGCAGAATCCTTTGCCAATATTGTCTCGTGAACTCTGTTCTGATCTACATACTGGCCAATCCAAACCCTCTTCTGGTTGTAACTCCAAAAAGCTTTCGATTTTATAGCCCCTGAGTGGCAGTCTTCCCCGCCGGGAGGCAGCACTCGTGATTTCCGTTTTTATAGTTTTGCTACAGTCGGCAACGACGACGAATAAACAAATAACTAAAACTCATTTAGGACATCATACATTTCCATAAATGACCAAAGGAGGCTAAGATGAGTTCAAACAGAACACAGATGGAAGCCGATTTCGAAATGGATATCTCACCGCTCTGAGAATGTCGTTCCGGGCCGGAACGTAAGTTTGTCACACATGTGAAGTACCGTGACATAGCGACTGAATAAGAAAAAACTCGAAAAGGATTCTGGTAGTTGTATTCAACTGACGTCATAGCGCAAACTGGGAATTGGTATATTGCTTGAAAGTTAGGTAATCTAATAAAATTAGAACACCCTGATTGTAAATAACAGTGAGCATTTGTATAGTTTGGTATTTTTGCCAATATATTGACATTAACAAAAAAACTAGAAAACTCATGAACATGACGCCAGTCGATCATCATTCAGCTCTGGCCATGTAATAGATTTACATCTTAGTAACTTCATACCATTTAGAACTATCACAATCGATACAACTTTACAGTATCACTGATTTTCGTTATACTCTTTCACATGGAAGCATTCAACAGTAACCAACGGCACTCTACCAATAGGCGTTACGCGTGATGACGTCATCCTTTTGTCATCACCACCAAGCCTCACTTTTTTGTTGAGAGGAAATGTTGTGCCAAAGTGAGACTTCAGGTGATAATCACAAAAGCGTGATATCAACACGTATAAGGCCTATTAAATGGGATTTGCCATTTGTAGATAAGGTAGGTGTTTCCATTTTTACCTTTTGTGGGAAGAGACCAAGTGTAGAGGTGACACCTAGAGTTGTATAATAACAGCTAAATGGAATGTTGATGTCGTGTGATCTCGTTACTATGCCAACGGACTTACGTTCCCTCACAGCGTTAGTATATATCACCGCAGCGCCAGTATGTCGTACTGTCGTCCCGCAGCTAGTCAGAAGGGCTCTTAGTATAAAGTATGTCCCATTGGTGGTGGCGCCACAGGACGGATCACGCAACTGGATCGAGTCAACACTAGTTCCCTCCAGCAATTTGGCGTCCACTGCGATTACCATTTCTTTTTTATGGCACTGAACTACGGTGGGTATTGGTGAATACGAATCAGCTGGCAATATTTAAAGATAATAAAGAATTAAGTTAGGCACGACCCTAAACCTCCCCACAGCCCGGCGCTCCTGAAAACTATTAAGTGAGACCAGTCCCCTGGATACCAGGGGTTCTACTACCTCTACGCCAAAGTTAAGGAGCAAAGCGAAGCCGTAAAGAAACGAAGCGAAGAGACGAAATAGACTTTGGATTGAATATGTTTAGCTGTCTTGGCAGTCGAGAAATAACAGCATTAACCGCCACCTGGTTGGTGGATCCAAATCCAGGTCACTTCCCTGTTAAAAAGGAGATGTAAAAAGGAGATGTAGAAGAAAGAAGATTTTATAACATTTAAGTACCAATAGTGGACGAAATTAGTTAATGGTATATAGCATTTATCTTTTAATCAATTATTAGTGTGAGGTCCCACTCACGTTATATTTATTAGTCTATTATCTTATTTTTATTGTAATTATATCACTTGTTAATTCTTCAGTTCACCTGCAAGAGAGTGTAATAAACAGTCATTATTATGTTATTATTATTATTAATGGTCTCGTGTCTTTTCTTTTCTTACCTAAATGTCCGGGACGTACACCACAATCTAAGTATCAAATATCCATCCCCACCCCACCCTTCTGAAATAAAATGATCCCACCAGAGTTTACCTGCTACACTCTGTACGTTTACAGATATTCCTGGTTCGTAGAGTTCACCGCCTTGCCTGATCTTCATGACATACGTGCCCATATCATCTGGCTTTACACCCTTGATAGTTAGAGACCCACTAGGGCTTACTATATACCGCTTTAACCGTCGATCGATAGGCATGCCATTTCTGTACCATATATACCTCGGCGTAGGGTAGCCATGAATCGCTGCTTTGATTAGACAAATGTCCTCCTTTGGTGGAAGCCATATGAATGATGGCGGTGCCTTTACTACGGTAACTGGAATGTACGCGAATCATATAATTGATTAGTTTATTAAAACGGAGAGAATACGTCCCCTTTATATATTTGTATTTGATAAACGAAAACAAACGAGTTAGACAATCACTTGATGTTACATGAACCGCTACTACTAGGGTTTTTCAGAAAATGGAAGTCAGAGTCCTTTGTGATCTGGACAGCAGTCTTGTAACGTACCATTGTCCAAAGTCGTAAAATTTACCCGGGAATCGGAACCCGCTCCACAAATTGAAAAGTTAGAGGCACACGCTTACTCAGTTCTCTTAACTGATTAACATACGTTTCCTTACTGATTTTCTGGTCACTCGCCATCAGCTCAAGTAGTTGGTTTATTATTACACACACCACAAGGTAAATTTTCTGTTTAAGATGCAATTAAAAACACAATCAAAGATACTTACAATTGACCTTGATGTAGACTGTCGAGCTATCAAGCGCACCTCGACAGGTGTACTTCCCTCCATCCTCCGCAGTCACATTATTAATGATAAGCACGTGATATGGTCCGTTCTTCTTTACGCACACGTGACCTTCCAGTGACGTCACCTTGCGCCCGTAAGCATCGTACCAGCCTTCAAATGGCTCATTGAAAACTCGACAAACTCGTCTAACCTGCTGTCCCTGTTTGAAGTACTCGTCTTGCTGGTATAGTTTTACTCCAGGACCTAAAACAATCACCACCAAAGTTACTTTCAAGCCTAATGCTGGGGCGGATCCAGGGAGTAAAAGGGATTTTTTCTAATTCGCATTCCCTTTCTCTGTTGAACCCCACTTCCTCTCCCTCCCTTTTATAAAGAAAAACAAATAGGTTTCCATGTTCGAATTTCGACCCCCACAGACAATCCTGGACCGCTCCAGTAATATGTTATGTTACATTTGTGACAGTTCGAGAGTTAACCCTGACGATTTCGCTCTGGTAAAGAACTTGTATGTAAACATAGCGCTGCAATGGCGAACTCGTAGATGTAAAGTGTATTTTAGTATGTTCTCAAGGGTAAATATGTCGACATGTTCACAGTTTAAAGAGGCTGTGTCACGGTAATAGGCTTTATATTCGCGTTCCGGGCCGGAAACTGCTATTTCCACCGATTTTGATATGAACTAACGAACCTCTCGGCCATGTGGGATGCTTAAAATCAAAGCAAATATGCAAAAATGACTAACAAATAGTGTATATAAACAGTTTCCAGGGAAAATATTGAAAATCCTTTCAATCAAGCATTGAGGGAGGGAAGTTTAACTGTTTGTATCCAATTAATATCCACCACCGAGCGATTACTCGATACATGTGCAGTACCATGACATAGCCCCTTTAAATTATTATAGCTGTTGTGATAGCCTGTGTAGCCCGTAAGACCACGTGATCGATGACGTCATCATTACGACATCACCACCAAGTGATTCATGGGGACCCAATACCATGCTTGTCAAAGTTTGGGCTGCCTGGAATTAGAAATAAGGGAGATAAGGGCGTATACTAACAATCACGTGACCGATGACGTCATCATTACGACATCACCACCAAGTGATTCACGAGGACCCAATATACCTGTCTGTCAAAGTTTAAGCCACCTGCCATGAATATTAAGTAAGTTAGCCATGAAAACGTATAAGGAGTCTACGTCACTATCCGCAGGACTCAGGTATGTGCAGCTGAATGAGCACATGCATCTCCCACATGGATAACACAGTTGCTCGCTCACATATAAATATGTTTGCCTTCATTTTACAGTTAGTAGCAAGAGGGGAACCAGCCATGAGGCTCAAGCAACGTCAATTCCAACAGCAATTAATGTTCCAAGTCGATCTTCAATTATTAATTAAATCAAATATGGATTACTATTATCGATTTGCATTCCAAGCATTCCATTCTGCTAACATCTTAGTGAGTGAGTGAGCGACACGATTTCCCTATTCATCCCGATAACTCGTTCTTGCGCTTTCGCACATCCACGAGTTAAAAACGCGTAAAAGACATTTTCCACTGAACCAGTTAGTATACTAGCGAGACTTTTAGTTGCAAAACCAAGTGGTTTGTTCTGTTAACAGTTTACGTGTCTACAGCTTCTCCATTGACCATTGCCATTTGAAAGTTTCGTGAAGCCACCTCATTCGGAAATGTCACGATTCAGAGCTGTTACCAGTGCCAAAGTTCAGAAACTCCTATGTGGGCTATCTAAGTCCAAAGCCACTGGCATTGATAAGATCTCTGGAAAAATACTAAAAGTTGGGTAGTATCGTCGTGTACCGTTGAGATCCGTGGGGAATCACACCTCGCGCGCTCGGTGGGTTGTCGTACCGCTATTATAGTATATATTATACTATAATAGAATATTTTATGAACATGCTAATGAAGTTGATATAAATCTGGTAAAAGAAACGACTCCAATCAGCGAATTCTCTCGTGGTCTAATGGTTAGGGTTTGGGTTGGTGGTGGGTAAGCCATTGCATTGATTCTTAACCGGCCCGGGTTCGAATCCAGGTTGAGGCGGTATTTTTTTTATAGTGAGGATAACATATAATCGTTCTAAAATTTCTAAGTGTCGATTCCGATGTTCGTATAAAATTTCTGAGTCTCAAATTATTCATAGCGAACGTGGGTAACAAAGGGAATTTTATGACGCAGTTGGTTAAACGGTACACGACGATACTACCAAAAGTTGCTGCATCGGCTGTTTCTCCATCCCTTACATACATTTTTAATCAGGCTATTATTTCTTGTTGTTTTCTGGATGATTGGAAATGGCCAGGGTTTTGCCCCTTCACAAAAGGGTCCACGCAATTTGCCCTGACAATTATAGGCCAATTTCTATTTTACCAGCAATAAGTAAAATAATGGAACGAATCCTATATGATCAACTACACAAATACCTCTCAGCTAACAATCTCCTCTGTGAACGCCAATTTGGTTTTCGAAGACTATACACTCTACTGTTTCAGCACTGTACTGCTGGACAGTACCAATAGCTGATATATTAACATGGACCGAAAGATGTTTAATTTGGTTGTTTTTCTGGACCTGAAAAAGGCATTCGATACAGTCAACCACGAAATACTGTTGCGTAAAATGGAAACTATACGGTATAACTGGGAATGCCTTAAACCTTATAAAATCTTATCTAACAAATCGTAAACAAATGTGAAAGCTTAATGGAGTAATGTCTGCAGATTGCCATATTGGCTGCGGAATTCCCCAATGCTCTATCATTGGCCCTCTCTTCTTCCTTTTTTACTAACTTAACAGCATCTGGTCAGTCAATTCAGGAAGTTGAGAGGGCCATGAATGGGGACCTTGAGTGTGTAAAGGAATGGTTTTTAGCAAACAAATTGAGCCTTAATATGGCAAAAACAGAATTTCCTCTGATCGGCTCCCGCTATAACCTAAGAACTCTCGCTGCTCATCCCAACATAAAAAATGGTCAAAAGTCCTTAAAACAAGTTTACCATAGTAAGGTTCTTGGTGTCGCAATTGATCCGTTTTTGTCTTGGGACAAGCATATTGAAAGTATAGCTAAAAAATATACATCAGGCATAGGGGCCATCAGGAGAATAAGAGATTTCGTGGACAGAGAGACCCTGGTCTCCATATATAATGCCATAGTGCAACCCCACTTCAACTACTGTAGTGAGGTATGGGATATCCTTGGTGAAGGTCTATCAAAACGTCTGCAATAATTACATCAGGCATAGGAGCCATCAGGAGAATAAGAGATTTCGTGGACAGAGAGACCCTGGTCTCCATATATAATGCCATAGTGCAACCCCACTTCAACTACTGTAGTGAGGTATGGGAAAACCTTGGTGAAGGTCTCTCAAAACGTCTGCAATAATTACAAAACAGATCTGCAAGAATAATTACACATATGAGTAACGAAATTCCCCACCAAGAAGCTTTGAACGCTTTAGGTTGGGAAACTCTTGAAATTCAAAGAACCCAAATAAAGGCCAGACACATGTTTAAAGTACGACATGGCCCCAAATTGCCTGGCAGATCTTTTAATTTCACTAAAAAGCATGATGTTACCAAATATAATCTAAGGGGTTCCACTACCTCGCTACAGTTCCTCTCCCTAAAACAGAAACGTTTTTCATATAGTGGGGCAAAAGTATGGAATTCCCTTCCAGAAACATTACACAACTGTGAGTCATTCCCCTCATTCAAGTCTAAAATTGCCACTTACATCTTTCCCACTCCTTAACTTAACTTGAATTTTTAATTAACTTGATACATAATTACTTTTATAATAGGTATATTTTTTAGACAATAAATAGTAAAATATTACTTTATAGTACACTAAGGTTTATATTTTCTTAAAGATTGTATTTTTTATCCACACGCCCCTTGTGGAAATCAGTAATAGTTGACGGGGCAAGCGTGTTTAAATAAAGTTGTACCTACCTACCTATCATGTAGATCGGTGTATATGTCATGTACGTACGGCGCGATGAACCTTCGAGTCAAAGGATCATTTGAAACAATTGTAGTTCCTTACATGAAGTACCTACCTATGTAATGTAATGTCCTTTGGTAATAATCAATAAATGGTCGTGCATCGTCGTCCACTAATCAAAAGCAACAAAAAGGCCGAGTGGGGTCTGTGGAGGAGTCTACGAAGATGATAACTGCGTTCGAATTCGGTAAGTTTTACTACCATTTGCAAGCTACCGTTAAGCGTGAACCTTTTTCCGCGTTCGTTTATGTTTGAAACTAGACGTCTGGCGTGCCAAACCTGTGCAATTCGTCGGCAAACTAATTAGTTTCAACCTTGATGTTGAAAACCTTTGATATGTCTTCTACCGTCGTTCAACTCAGATTATGCCAAGAGACAGTTATTGTCTTGCATCTCTCATAATTCTGAGCGTCCAAAACTTTAACTTGAACCGACATTTATATGATTTAGCGCGTAGCGCGAAGGAAAATCTAGCTGAAAAGTTTCCAAACCTGAATCCCACTCGCTGAAACGTGAAGGCGGGACATGTCAAAGGTTGTAACAATCGCGGTTAAATTGCAAAGGTTTGTGCCGCCAAACGTCTAGGTTTCAAACATAAACGAACGCGGAAAAAGGTTCACGCTTAACGGTAGCTTGCAAATGGTAGTAATACTAGTAGTAATCGTAGATTATCAAAGTGCGTTCGACATATTTTTTGTAAGAGAAAGGACTGTGGTAACAGAAAAGGCTGAACGATTGCTGCAATGATGTTGACGGTGTAAGTAATCCTGATCAAAAATGCTTGTTTTTAACTAATGTGAAAATTTTGATGTCTTGACTTATAAGTTTAATAATATACAAGGGAATGCATCTGGGTATAAAACTGTAATTATCTTTGTGTAACATTAAATCATTGGATGCAATGCTTATGTGGCTGTATGTATACATGTGTGTCAGTTTTATATGGCTATGGCATTCATTTGAGCATTCATAGCACATTTTTCTGTGATAAAAAGGCAGTGTACAGCAATAATTGGAGTTACTTGTAGAACACAAATCAAGCCTATTAGCTAGCTATGGCTATTCAGATGTGTATAAACTGCATTCCAGTTCCTAGCATTCACAATACTAAGTACATTCCAGTGTAGAACATAAAATATATATGCATGTGTATAAAGTACACCCCATGCAGTTCCTTAGATCATTCACAGTATTTTTCAAGTGAAAACAAGGTTGGCTGCCATTGTTTAGTTGCAAAATAATTTATGGTCAATGTTGGTAGCCGGGTCCTGGCTTTGATCAGCCTTGTTTCAGGTCCGTCAGAAATTCAGTGTAGATTAATCGATTAGGGAACACAGCAATGAACTCAGTACTTAAACTTTCCCTCACCTCGTACTGTGTTGATTTTCCAGTTCCTTGGCATATCAAAATGTCGTTAAAGATGAACTCTCTGCCTGAATATGTTAGTGTTGAATATTTGTATAACCAAGATGTACAAAGTGTCGCAACTCACACAAGATACGGCGATTACGGGTATCTAGAAAACTCAGACCTAGATTTCTCTTCAGCCAGGTCATCTTACTGTTTGTAGTTTTGGTATCTGTATGTACAGCGAAAAGCAGAATCCAATACAGCGAGCAAGCCAACAGAATTCACTCGGTTGTTACTGGACAGCACAAATTATGGCCAAGTTGATTCGATTCAGTTCTCTGTTCAACGACCGCGCCGACAAAACAGACCATGCATGTTTGACTTGATATAGTTTGGACATCAGACTTTGTCGAATGCTATACAGGCTTTGATATATCGTGCTTGCTAACTTTTTAAACATTATTGCATTGGATTGGGAAAATAATATGACACTTATATACTCGACGTTGCTCCGAGCATTGTGTATATAGTTACCAGTTCCTCGGTCGTTCATGATATCGAGGCATTTTGTAATACGCATACGAAAAAAATATTTTTGGTTACCGGCAAACACGTCACACACAGGCACAGGGAACCCGTCACCAGATTAGGTTGCGTTCTCCTTCGTCGAACGCAATGAATTTCTTCAAATTTGCGAAGTTAAATTGCCACATATTTCGAATCTTGTACGAAGTCGGTGAAATGAGGTTACTTTTAACTTTTAGGTAGATATGCACAACAAAATGAACTAAGATGTGCCGAACGAACTGAATTCAGCCGATGTGCTGAACGAACTGAAGTGAACTCAGACGATGTGCTGAAATATGAACTGAAACGAAGCATGGTTGGAGAATGACATTGGCAAAATGTGTGTTATCAAAAAACCTTTCATTGGCGCCCCAAGCTCCTGTTACGAAATATTCAAAATATAACTTATATTAAAGGTTTGTATGGGCAGCTCATATTACAAAATGTAAGGGTTTGTATGGGCAGCTCATATTACGAAATGTAAGGGTTTGTATGGGCAGCTCATATTACGAAATGTAAGGGTTTGTATGGGAACGGATATGGTTGCCGGATTGTTGCAATATTCAATAAACCGATTTTATATTCAATAAACCGATTTTATATTCAGTAAACCGATTTTATATTCAGTAAACCGATTTTATATTCAATAAACCGATTTTATATTCAATAAACCGATTTTATATTCAGTAAACCGATTTTATATTCAGTAAACCGATTTTATATTCAGTAAACCGATTTTATATTCAATAATTAAACCGATTTTATATTCATTAATTAAACCGATTTTATATTCAGTAATTAAACCGATTTTATATTCAGTAAACCCGATTTTATATTCAATAAACCGATTTTATATTCAGTAAACCGATTTTATATTCAATAATTAAACCGATTTTATATTCATTAATTAAACCGATTTTATATTCAGTAATTAAACCGATTTTATATTCAGTAAACCCGATTTTATATTCAATAAACAGGTTTTATATTCAGTAAACCGGATTTATTCAATATAAACGATTTACGTTCAACGTTAATACTTTTTAGTTCAATAAATTATTGCTTATTCAGCAGCATCGACTTATGTTCAATCCGGGACATATGTGTGCAATTCCATTTTGACTTTTTATTATATTAAATCCCATTATTTTATTCAGTAAACACCATTTATATTCAATAATTTCTGATGTCCAACATGGTCAGCGGAAGACCAAATTCGTGCCATTTGCATCACGTGATTTATTCATTGAGAACGAAACCCGTGATCACCCAAGCTTGCACGAGATCGAAGAAGCGGTGGAGAGAGGGGTTAGGAGAGGAGTAGCCGCGGTCAGAAGTGTTTCTACTAATAATGATCTAGTCAGGATTCCTCTAGAAGCTTAGTTTCAGGTACTATGATGGTTCACTTAAGCTTACGTATATATGATATAGACCGATTTCCCTATAAACACTATCCTCTGTAGGTTTGGCAGTCCCTGTGCCTTCATCAAGGAACATAGCTGGAATGGTAGGTCGTGTCCGTGATCTGCTCCGTGCAAATGTGGCAGTCATGGAGGACGCTGTGTCTGGTTCGTTGTCGCAGGGTCCAAAGCGTCGAAGACTTGGTCATCAGTACGCTGCGGACAAATCAAAGGTGAAACAGTCTGAACTGAGAAAAAGATACTTGAAGTAGTCTGTGTCGACTATGCGGATCCATCAGAATTTGCTGACGATGATGGGAACACTGGTCCTCGGGTAATTCAAGATTATCCTTTGGGAAAAAAAACAGTGAACAGATACTATATATTGTCATGACGCTTTGGACCCTCCGCTGACAACGAACCAGACACATGACTAGCGTTCCCCAGGCTACCTACCACTCCAGCTATGTTTCTTGATGAAGGGATAGTATTGATAGCGAAACCGGTCAATATCATATATTTGTAAGATTAAGTGAACCATCATAGTACCTGAAGATAAGCTTCTCGAGGAATCCTGAGTTAGATCATTAGTGGGAACACTTCTGATAGCAGCTACTCCTCTCCTTATCCTTCTCTCTACCACTTCCTCGAGCGTGGGTGTCACCCTCCATCTTGTTCTCGATAAGCAAGTCACGTGAGACGCGCGAATTTGGTCTTCCGCTGACCATATTGGATGGCAGAAATTATTGAATCTATTATTGAATATAATAAGTTTTCTTTAATACATTCAAAATGGCATTGAACACAAATTTTGCGCAGTGAAAATAAATTGATGCTGAATAAGCAATAATGTATTGAACTAAAACGTATTAACGTTGCCGAACGTATAAATCGTTTCTATTGAATAGGTACATCCGATTTACTGAACACAAACCCGGTTTATTGAATATAAATCTGGTTTATTGAATATAAATCTGGTTTATTGAATATAAAATCGGCTTTACTGAATATAAATCGGTTTATTGAATATTGTAACAATCCGGCAACCATAAACGGAAAGAACTCCGCGGTTTACTAGGCAGAAATAATGTAAGAATGACTTGCCACTATGATATAATGATGTCTTGTGTCGTGTTTCTCTCCTTGTTGTGTGGATTTAAACTGATTTCAGCCAGGGTTTTTGGCATAGGGGTACAAATTCTCACATGTGTACCTTCTATGGGGTCCTCAGTGTTCATATGGGTTACATAACTCATGCAACCCGAGTCAGTACTATTGTAATATTGTTTATTTTCTATTGATTGATGCATTATTTTGTAAATGTTATATTTTCATACCAGTTAAGTAAAGTAATGACCCCATAACTTGATATCTAAATCCCTGGCCGCTCCTATGAGCTTGAATCATTTCACTATATGTATTTACTAACTACTTCAAATTATAGATTATGCCCTTCGCTTGTATGTTTTTATTTAATATGTATATCTGCAAATACCACACAATATGGACAAGAAATACGAAACTGTATTGCACTTTCTAGTTGCCTGGTTTTCTTTTCAGACTTTTGCAGAATTATATAACGAATAACTTATTAGTTGACTAACGAGCTAGAGTGACTATTAGACTAATAGACTCTAATTATAGTGTTTCCTTTTGTTTCTATTTTACTATTAGATACTAACTATTAAATTTTAAAATGACTAATACGACTTTGTGTTTTTACTCATCATTGCTTGTTTGTTTACCATTTAATACACATATGACTGCCATATTAGCTAGTATATATTTGCGGGCGTCAGGGAGGTTGGAGGGAGCTGGGATGTACTGTGGTTAAAGAGTGTGTACCCTTTTCATTTTTGTGCCTAAAAATATACACACAGCTGTAGTTACAGAATTTACATAAACATAATTGAAAAACTGCCATTTTCTACTGTACTCTGAATTTTTGGAAGCCAGTTTTTTTGCTTTTCTTTTTGAGGCAGCATTTTATTAATATCCACTCATTTGTAGGGACTTATTATAAAAAAAAAAAAATTCCTTTACACTAAAATGTTATTTATACATTTTGTTATTTTCTCTCCAGATAATTTCACTCATGCATCCATTAATGCATGGTAAGTCAAGAAATTATTGGATACACAATATTTTATGTCACCAGTCAAACAGTGCAGAACTGACATCATATTGGGACATATCTTTACTGATTCCCAATCGATCAATATAATTGTAGCTCATGATTTATTTGAGCCTTAACTAACTGTGGAAGTATGTCACTTACAAGACAAAATTACAATGTACTTGCTCAAGCTTCAATCTGGTAAATTAAGCAAATTTAATGTTGGACCAGTTTTGAAGTTTTTAAATGAAGAAAATCATGTGCATATTATGCTTGGATTAGTAAGTTAGAATGCTAATTATTTTCACACTGCAATGTGTTTAGTTCTAGTAGTCGCACTCTAAAACCAAAACAGAGCAATGCAGTAAGTCACCAGTCTTGTATCTTATGCTCAGCTTTATACCGATGCAGCTGACAAATGTACCCATTGGGTACCTATTTTTAACTCGTGGATGCGCGCAAGGGTTGGTTAGGGATATCGTGTCACTCACTCACTCATTTACTAAGCTGTTGGCACAATGGAATGCCTGGAATGCAAATTGATAATAAAAATAATCGATATTTGATTTAATTAGTAATTGAACGTCGATCTGGAACATTAATTGCTGTTGGAATTGACGTTTCTGAACTCCTCATCCGCGGTTCCCTTCTTGTTCTATATGTACAGTTACTGTCAACGCTTTTATATGTTTACGAGCAGCCCTGTTTATCCATGTGGGAGATGTGTGTGCTCATTCAGCCATGCATACCTGGGTCCCACCGATAGGGACGTAAACGCCTGTACGTTTTCATGGCTAGCTCGCTTAATACTAATGGCAGGTGGCTCAAACTTTGGCAGACATGGTATTGGATCCCTCACGGCTGTTTCAATACGCTAAATTCGCGACATTAGGTTCCAGTCGATTGCGCGGTTAAACCAGCAACGCCTGTAACATTGCCTTTCTGAGATAGCCGCCATTTTGTTTGTCGTGTTCCACGAGTAGATGAAGCCTCAAAAGAAATACCTCCAAAACGTGCACATCTTTAATTTTGATTGACTAATTTTGCACGTCTAGTAGAAATATAGTAAGAAATGACCAGTTTATCAAAAAAACTAGCACTAATTGTGAATACGAGCATGAAACCTGTGAAGCTTTTGATCCGTAATGTCCACACTCGACTTTTTCCAGATATGAAAATGGAAGTTTTTCAAAGAAACAGTGGGGATTATATGAGCAATTGATGGACAAAGGTAAGTTATTACTTTTTAGTTATGGTTCCATTTGACCACAAAGTGACCTCAAAAAGTTGTTACCATTTTTTTTTCAGGCTTGACTGCCACTAGTGCATGGTGTGCTTTCAGTTTCAGTTTATGCTATTTTATACAAATTATGTCCACTGGCCTGGCACAGCACCTAATCAACATCTGCTTCAACTGTCCTAAATGCAGCCACCTGAAAAGCGAAGTCAAAACCACGATCTGTGTATTTAAGGTAAGTTTTAGCCCCTGCCTTCTTTTATTCATAATCCTGCATTCGTAACCTTAATATTCCAACTTAGCCTTAGGCCTAACAATACATTTCACCATTTGTACGTGCATATATGTACATAATTATTGTTTCTGGCAGGTTTCCAGAAAATTATTATTTTACTGTTCCCAATTCGGATGGGACAATTTGCAGGTGTTTGTCCAGTGATGATGAAGCCGGCTAGAGAAACATTTAAGCTGTTGGGGAGTGTTGGTAGTATTTCAGATACATGCAGTATTGCTTAATACATACCCTATCTAAACATAAGTGACAGTGCTCTTGAATCGGTTAGTATGTTTATGATCGGTACCAAAATTCCTATGTAAGTTGTTTGCTATCCATAATTTGTATATAAAAAAATTCTGCAGTTGCACAAAACTTGAAAGTAAATTACTTCCCCTGAATCTGCTGTCTGCCATTTTTGGAAGGCAAGTAAACTACCCTAGGGATCTACCATGGGTAGAAGTTGAGCAGAACCAGAAGCCTTTAGGCTTTATGGGGGTCCTTTCTATAAACTGCATGTAATGACCTTTTCCTGTGTTTGCCAAAATATATGTACAACAACATGCACTACTGTGTCACTTAAATATTATCAGAATTACACTTTAACTACTCTTCTTTTGGGAATCTCTTTTTCACAGGGGGAGTTCGACCAATGTTGGATGGATGGGATCTTCTGTGCTGTCTTTTACCATCAGCTGAATAGATCTCTCTTCAGCTGATTCATTCGAAAATGCAAAGACTTAGCAAACTTGCTCTCCCATCATTCCAGTACCCATCCTGATACTCTCCACCCAATTCATCACATTTTTTTCCAGGATGTTTAGCTTTGGAGTTAAACTGGCTGTAGGGAAATGGTTTTTGTAATAAGCCATGAAGAAATTACTATATGTACACATGTATATACCACACAAGTGAATAGTATTTTCACGTGCCCTGATTGGCTACTCTGAATATCCTGCACTATTCACTCCTGGCTTGGTGACAAAATGACACTTGTGACGTATTTACTTGAGAATGGCATTTTGAACTTTCTGACTATTTCACTTATGTGGTATATAATTTAAAAAAAAACACTTCAGTGTCGGTGACTAGCAGTGGATATTTACCTCAAACAATTTAAAGGAAGTGCCTAGCCACATTTTTTTATGCAGGAATAATATGTTTTACTTACTCAGCATTTGCATAGAAGTGGAAACAAACAGCGTCTGTCAGACTGTCTAGGACTGTCTATTTGCACTGCTGCTGTTAGCCTTACCTTAGTTCCCTCTTTGATCTTAATAGAAAATGGCATTTCCTCGATTGGCATCGAACCAATTAAACTCCTGGTCCCGGTCAACTTAGCACTGTTGTTTTTCACTGGCCAGTTGAATACGAAAGCTGTGCATGTAGCCAACTATACATAAAGATATTGGGTCGACTTTTTAAACAAACTCCTAAACACCGTCTATTGTTTTGAACACACTAATACAATATATAGTGTTTGAGATTTAATTTAGACTAGTATTTTTATTTAAAAATCGGCTTAGGGCAGATTTTGTATGAGTGGGACAAACTACGACATGTCGGTCACCGTGCTGTACTGTAATCCTGTGATTTGATTTGATCAGTAGGACGTAAACAATGGGACACCATTTCAACGTCACGGCATGCTCTACGGTAACCGTGCTGTAGTCAGTGCTGTAGTTTGTCCCACTCATACGAAATCTGCTTTATCGTTCTTTAAGAACAGGCGTATTTGGTTTACTTATTTGGAATGTTCATATAGCTCAATATGTTGGCAAAATACAATATTTGAACAATTTGTCGTCTCATGTATCATATTGTTCCAAGGCAATCCGAGTGTTGCTTTCATAGCTAAACCTTCCATGGGCTTGATGTTCACTCCCAGTCCCGCTTCCTTCGCAATCGCCGTGCGTTCTTTTGCCCCAAGTCTTATCATTTCTAAAGCGTGTACTTTCTGTACCTGTCCCTTTACTTTTAATTACTGGATGCAAGCTGCCTGAAGGGTCACAGCTATAGGTACTGTTCCGTAAACAGGGAACAATTTGTACTTGAAGAGGCTAATGATATATACAAGCCATCCAGCGGAGGAGTGCAAGATTTGTTGCGAACGACTATCACCGTACCAGCAGTGTTTCCAACATGATAGACACTCTTAAGTGGGACAACCTCGAAGCACGTAGATCGCTCACTGACCTTACGATGTTCTACAAAATTCACTCGGGCATGGTGAACCTTAAATTCCCTCCCGAGATGGTGATATCAGATCCTAGAACCAGACATTGTAATCCTGAGAATTTTCGCTACCTACAGTCATCTGTAAATGCATTTAGACAGACGTTCGTTCTACGTCCTTGGGCGTTTCAAGCCCAAGCTCGTGCCTCCCTCTGAGTCACCTAAATTTATTATTTGTAATATTTGATTATTTATTTCTAATGTAATTTTCTGTCACTTGTCAATTAACTTAATGAATTAACTAGTAGTTTTTAGAACTGCCCACCGGCACAGAACACTGTACCAGCCTGCCTGGATTGGCTTTAAGCTATATATGGCAGTACATATATTTAGATTTAGGCAAGTGTAAATAGGTACAAAAAGGTCATACAAAAACCCGACTAATTCACGTGAAGCTTAAATTCATATACTTTACTTAGGGTTCCTCGTGTTTGAAGCTTGATTAGCTTGAAATCACTGGAGACGAGCATTCTTTTAACCCGCAAATATGCAGCGGTTTACCAAGCGGCGACTCGAGTACCTCCTCCACAGCATGTGCCAACGTGGCTTTCCCATGGGTTCGGTAGTTCGTACATGGTCGCTCGTGTCCATCTAAAAGCTCCAGTCTGACACCATTTTTACAAACTTTACATAACTATAATGCAGCCACCAACATATTTTGCTGCAGTCGTGGGGCATCCGTTATTGATACAGCGGCGAGTTGGGACTTACAGATGGGAAAAGGCTTAAATTTGAGCAGATAGGCGTGAACAAAACATTGCTCGAGGCATTTCCAGCAAGAGTAGTGTTCGCATGACCCTTGTATTGGCTGCTGCAGGATGTTCTTGGAAATTTGGCAATGCAACTCTTCTGACAGATCGAGAAAACATTATGCTTCTGGCATTGAACCTGGATGAGAAGTTTAGGCGCAGTTTCAGTTGGAATTATCTTTAACGCTAACACGTGTTTGGTCGTGACAAGTTAATATTTTGGGTGGGTCTTACTCTCCCATCGATCCTTTCTTTTTTCGTTTTTCCGCCTTGGCAATGCAATGGCAGCATGGGATTTCACTCAAATAGTTTAGTGGCGAGCCATCGCGCGCTTTGTTCTCTTTTCTTTCTTTAGCATGTTGGACCAACATTCGAAACACAGCCTCTTGGTGAACACCGGGCTTGTCAACAGAAACGTCTACTGAGACAACCTTAGAAATTATTGTAACGCCTCGGAGGTTTGACAGCGGTATACACTACCTGCCTGTAACGCTCACATAGCCACGGCAACACCGCTGGAGGCTGGCTTTGCCGATACTCTTGCATATTTTGTCTCAGTCATCGCTGAAATTGATACATTGTCAACATCGTTGTTGCACGTGTAAAGTTTTGCTCATGGTTATGAAGAAAAAAATGGTAACACCATTTCACAGCAATGTTATGATATGAGTCAACTAGTATTTCTAGACCTAAAACATTAGTAAACCAAACTACAACAAGTTCTTGTAAAAGCTCCTCGTGTTCCTCGGGGTGTCCCCTTCATAACCACAGGGCCCACCACAGGGTTCCCAAGTCACACTTAGTAAATATTATAACATCTCTCTCCTAACAGTTTTCAATTAGTCTTTGAGGCCTCTTGACATCCCTCCCAGAACGACGTGTTGAGATAGGCTGTTGTTCAGGTGTTACTGTAGGTTGTTTGAGTTTCCCAACAGACTCCTGTTCTGGTTTCAGAGTTGCTGCCACTTGTGGAACCATCCTTTCCTCTTTTGGAACAGCAATAATCTGCCTTCTGTTTCTCCGGTAGACTCGCCCTTGTTCATCTCCTACTAAATATGATCGGGGCAGTACTTCAGCCTTGCGCCACTCTTGGTCCCGGTTCAGGCGTATTCGCACCTTCTCTCCAGCTTCCAGTGGAGGTAAGTCTCTGCCACCTTTATCATAGTTCTCCTTTGACGTTCTCTGGCGAAGTTGGAGTGCTTTAATAACTCGGTCAGGTTCAACAGTCTGAGGAAGTAGCAGGCGTCGGTGAGTTGGAATCATAGTCCGGGTACGTCTACCCATTAGCAGTTGCACAGGTGATACACCAATGTCTTCAAATGGTGTATTCCGGTATTTGAGTAAACCCTCAAATGGATCTTTATTTTCTGCAGCAGCTTTTTTCAAGTTTCGTTTGGCAGTCTGTACTGCCTTCTCTGCAGCTCCATTGGATTGAGGATACTCTGGTGAACTGGTTACATGTTGAAATCCCCATTCACTAGCAAACTGCTTGAACTGGTGAGTACTATCAAACAGATTCCTGGTGTTACTATATTGTGAACCATTGTCACTCACAACCTTGTCTGGTATACCAAATCTTGCGAAGATTTTCTTGAGGTTGTTGATGAGACAGGTGGAAGTACTCTGTCGAAGGAGCTCTATCTCAAAGTACTTGGAGTAGAAGTCAGTGACCTGAGTACGTATGTATGACCAGCAAATTCAAATAGGTCGGTACCAACGACCTGCCATGGTAAACCAGGGATATCATGTGGACTTAATGTCTCCTTCTGTTGCCGGTTGCGAAAGGAATTACATATGGTGCACGAACTAACTTTATCCTTGATTTGGGTTGTCATAGAGGGCCAGAAA
Source organism: Actinernus sp. WN-2022 (assembly GCA_030867875.1). Classification (NCBI taxonomy): domain Eukaryota; kingdom Metazoa; phylum Cnidaria; class Anthozoa; order Actiniaria; family Actinernidae; genus Actinernus; species Actinernus sp. WN-2022. Next base: position 175,713,766 of record JAOWCC010000577.1, on the reverse strand, counting down.
ACATAATCTCGTGCCAAGCACAGACTCTTGCTTTCTCCCATGTGTGCCCCATGTATCTCATCTAGCACCTCAGCCCTCAAAGCTCTTGGGACCACAATTCTGTCCGATTTGAACAGCAAGCCATCTTCTACACTCAATTCTTCTCTGAAATGCCAGTACGCCCTAGCCAGCTCATCAACTTGATCCCTACAAGCTGGCCATCCACTAACAACATACTCCATTACTATTTTAGAGGTTTCATCATCATGTGATGCCAATCTGAATTTCTGCAACGCATCATTCTCTAGCCCAAGTTCCTCGATAAGATTGACTCCAATTTCATCCTTGAACACAGGTTCAGTGCCACTAAGCGGTGCACGACTTAGACAGTCTGAAATGACCTGTAGTTTTCCTGGAACATATGTCACATCCAAATCGTACTTGGTAAGCTGCAGCAGCATTCTCTGTAGCCTAGGAGGTGCACTGTTGAGAGGTTTTTTAAATATTGCCTCCAGTGGCTTGTGGCCTGTCTCCACAAGGACTCGCCTACCATAAACATAGTTGTGGAACTTTTGTGCTCCCCATAGGATAGCTAGCAATTCCCTCTCAATGTTGGCATATCGCTGTTCACAGCTAGTTAATCTCTTTGACCCATATGCAACAGGTCTGCCTCCCTGCAATATCACTGCACCAAGCCCAGTACCGCTTGCATCCACATTCAGCACTGTCTTCTGGTTGTTATCAAAGAATGCCAGGACTGGCGCCTCAGTGATGGCTAATTTCAGCTTATCAAATGCCTCTTGCTGAGGTGTGTCCCAGACAAATGCTGCATCCTTCTGGGTCAATTGTGAAATGGGTCCTTGTACATCAGCTTTATGCTCAATGAACTTGTCTAAGTAGTTCACAGTTCCTAGCAAACGGAGCACACCCTCCTTGTCAGTTGGGGCTGGCATGTTCCTGATTGCCCTGATTTTCTCTGGATCAGATTTGATCCCTTCAGATGTGAATTAATGGCCGACATACTTCACTTCTGCTACTCTGAGTTTAAGTTTGTCAGGGTTAAGCTTCAGGCCCACTTCACGGCTTCTCTCTAGCACCATTTTCAGCTTGCGATCCATATCCTCTTGGTCTACACCGTGTACCAATAGGTCATCAACAATTATCTCCACAGGAATCCCTTCAAACAGTCTGTCCATTTCTCGTTGGTAAATTTCGGGAGCTGGAGCAATACCAAAAGGTAATCTTGTGAAACGGTATCTACCCCAGGGTGTATTGAAAGTGAGTAGCTTGGAACTCTCTTCATCTACAGGCAGCTGCCAGAAACCACTACATGCATCTAAGGTGGTAAAAATCTTTGCACCGGAAAGGCGATTTGTTACCTCTTCTACCGTAGCCATAGGGTGGTGTACACGCTTAAGTGCAGTATTCAAATCCCTTGGGTCAATACATATTCGTACTTCTCTCTCAGATGGTGGCTTCCCTTTTCTCTTCTCATCTGGCTTTCTCTTATCAACGACTAACATAGAGGACACCCATGGGGTATGCCCCTGTTCTCTCACAATTATACCATCTTCCTCCATCTCCTTAAGTTTTGCTTGTGCCGGCTCAAGGAGAGCAATTGCAATTTTTCTTGGAGGATGGATTACTGGAGTCACAGAAGAATCAACCTCTAGGTGTACTTCTGTTGGTAGCTTCCCAGGTTTATGACTGAAACATTCTTTATAATCCTTCAACACAGGATCAGTCTCTATGGCACTCACCTCACCCCCTGGTGTAGGTGTTCCAAAAATATCAGTCATGGTGATCTCTGCTTGAGACTCCACAGTTTGTAGTTGTTGGAGATTCATGAACTTCAAAACTTCTAAATCCAAGCAGGCATCACAACTTATTAGTGGCATGAAATCTCCCTCAACTACAAGGTAGAGTAAGTCCATCTTACGATTCTTGTATTCGGTCAACAAGCGCACACATCCCTTTGGGTGTATGGGTTTAGAGGCAAGCCAACCTTTCAATGGCTGCTTGATTTTTTGCAAAGGTTTCTTAGTTATCTTCTTATAGAGGTGATAGGGAATAACAGTAGCTTCTGCACCTGTATCTGCCTTTACTCTAAGCTCTGTACCTGCAACCTTTATAGTGATTAGGCTCTTGTTTGTCTTGGCTGTGCTAGAGACTGAGTCCAGTTCCACAGATCCGAAATATGTGTGCTCTACATAACTTTCATCCTCACTACTACCCTCATGCTCTTCTTTTCTCACAGTGTCTAGTTTGGGACCCCTCTTAGTGGTATCTTGACACATTTTTGCAAAATGTCCCTCTTTCTTGCATTTATTACAACGTTTCTTAAATGCTGGACACTTAATTGGGTGAGAGAATGAGTGCTTAAATCCACAAAACTTACAGGACCGAGCTGACGAAGCACTCTCGCTTTCTCTGTGCTTTTTTACAGCCTGTATCCTGTGCGTGCTTTGTGCATTTGAACCTGTTGCCATACTGAATTTATACTTCTGTGCTTCAGTAGCCTCATATGTCCTACAGTAATCATGAGCACATTGCAAAGTGAGATCTGGCTTTTTCAGCAGTTCCCCTCGTAGATCATCAGACAGTACTCCTCCAACTATGCGGTCTCTAACCAAGGAGTCTCTAAGCCCTTCAAATTCACACGTGAGTGACAGTCTTTTAAGCTCGCTTACAAAGTTATCAATCCTCTCCCCTTCCTTTTGGTTTCGCTGAAAGAACACCAATCGCTCATAAATAACGTTTCTGGCTCCCTGGCACAGATCTTCAAACTTTTTGCAGACAACTTTGTAGGAAGTATTGCTTTCTCCCTCGGCAAAGTTAAAATGACTGTACTCTTCAATAGCTTCCGAGCCTGCAAAATTGAGTAGTAAATTTACCTTAAACTTGTCTGGTTTCTTATCCTTTTCGGCTGCTATAAGGTATATTTCAAATCTCATCAGAAATTTCCTCCAATTTTCCGCTGCTTGTGCGTCCAACACTAGTGGACCAGGTTTATAATTCGTGTCTCTGTCAGCCATTTTGTCGACTCGTCGCTGTGGCTCCTTTCAGGCCGGTATTGTTGTTCTTTACTCTCTTCCGACTTTGCTACGCCACATATATCGCTACGAGGTCCGTGTCCGTTCTGACACCATGTTATGATATGAGTCAACTAGTATTTCTAGACCTAAAACATTAGTAAACCAAACTACAACAAGTTCTTGTAAAAGCTCCTCGTGTCCCTCGGGGTGTCCCCTTCATAACCACAGGGCCCACCACAGGGTTCCCAAGTCACACTTAGTAAATATTATAACAAGCAAGAAAACAGAAAAGAAGATAAAGCTGATTTTAGACGTCTGGTCAAATAATCTTTGCATTGCTCACGTAATGCACATTTACGTCTTGAAAATTGTATTGACAATCAAAAAGCTACGAGTGTATTCGATACGAGTTTTGAGGTTTACAGCAGTTACAATGTTGTTTTCCAGAAATAATACAGATTTGACTCCACACTTAGCACGATATCCCTTTTGTCTCGTAGAATACTCAATATGTCGGTCTTCATACAATGCTGAAACCAATAAAGTTCAAAATTCCCGCGGTGTAACACAGACTCAATGAGGACGCCATTTTGGTTGTCAAGGAAGCCTATCCTTAACAACAACATATTGACCAAGCTGCGGCCTGGAACCTAATGTCGCGCGCGAAACAGCCGTGCCCTATAAATCACTTGGTCGTGATGTCGTAACGATGACGTCATCGATGACGTGATTTTTAATACATGCCCTTATCTCCCTCATTTCTACTGGCAGGCGGCTGAAACTGTGACAGGCATGGTATTGGGTCCCCTTAAATCACTTAGTGGTGATGTCGTAACGATGACGTCATCGATCACGTGGTTTTACAGGCTACACAGGCTATCACAACAGCAATTTATCCTTGAGAACACACTAAAATACACTTTACATCCATGAGTTCGCCATTGCGGCGCTATGTTTAAAATAGTACCCTAACTATGTACTTACGTTTTCCTTTAATTTTGATTACTTACGGATAAGTTGAGGAAAGGGTGAAGGGTTGACACACTTTTTATTACACGAGTTAGAGCAGCACTTCTGTGAGTTTAAGCAATCTCCGTCACGCAGGCATCTATCTGAATCGCTTGCACAGGCAGAAGGCGGGGGAAGGTATGGGCATGAACCTAGATTCACTGACGCTACGAGAAAGAATAAGTTTGTGCTAAAATAATTTCTTTGTCATAAGTGATCCTTTGAAAACTACGACTTTTAAAGTCCGTACTGCAATCAGCAGAGATATCGGTGTCATGTTAGGGATTGACGTGAAGCTCTGTTCCGCAAATGACGTCTTATTGGTATCACTTACTCGTTTATGTGACCTCACAAATGTTAATTGTTGCAGTGAAACTTCCAAACCAGCCTTTAGAGCAATTGTTAGCAAACAAAATCTAAGACAAAGGCGATGATGAAGGCTTATTTTCAAAGCATCCTACATTGAATAGTAGCTAAGTGTCATAATTATATCCATTTGCTCAAGGACTGGCACTAATAATCCCCTCTCTGGTATGGAATCAGTCCCCAGAAATTGTTATGAATAAGACGTCATGTGGGTAAACCTAAATAGTATAGAAAACATGAAAACGAAGAATAGATGATATGGAAATTGTATTATAAATATTCAAGACTTTAAAAATTACGCATGCATACCAGGTCTTCTTACTGTTCTGCACTTGTATCGACAGCCATTATAGCAGCAAGGCACGCCACCACAGTCAGAGTCTTTGGCACACTGGTTAGCCACCCCGATATTGCATCTGTCCGAGCTGTTCTGCGCTGGGACGGGACATCCCCCTGAAAAATAGTTAACAATTATTCACCGAAGTGGAGGTGAATAGTGGTGGATATTTACCGAGCCGCTTAATATCCACCACTATTCACCAACACTGAGGTGAATAATTGTTTTAGTATATAACACACTCCAGGTGAATAGCCAGCACCAAATAGTTATTTTATTTTCTGTCTAACGGACAGAAAATGTTGTGTGAGGTTCAACATTTTATTTTCATACCAAACAAAATGAGACAAACCTGATAACGCGAAGACTCCTATATACGGATGATCTAATAGTTTGATTTCCCCCATTCGCAGCTGTTGTTTGGCAATCAATTTGTACTGTCCACTATCAGATGATTGGACATGTTTTATTGTCAGAGATCCACTTGGGCTGACGGTATACCGATCACTGGTCATGTCTATTCTTTGTCCATCTTTTTTCCACGTGTATGTTGGCACTGGGAACCCCTTCGCTGCGACCTCTATGAGTCCGGTTTTTCCAAGCACCAGGTACTGTCTTAGTTTCGTTTTCTTTGCTATAACTGAGTAACAATAACCATCAATATTATATTTGTTATAGCAGGCTGATTATTATGGCAGCTTAAAGGTGGACTTACTTTTACTCATCACACACATTACATTACTACATTATGTATAAAATGTCTCTTTAATAGCCAACTGACTCAACTGAAAAACAATCTAACAAAGAATAAAACTAGCCGAAATAGAATTTCTGGGAACTGCATGTCTATTTCTAGAGCCTTAAAATATATTTTAATGAAGCCAAAAACGTCGATGAGAATAGGACTGGTTTGCTATGTTTCAAACAAAAACGTTGACAAATATCGATTTCAAAGCTCATTGAGAAGCATCAGTTAATGAAATCGGCTCCTTCAGAGCGCAAACTAAGTCTCATAAAGAAAGCTAGAAAGGATTCATTCGTTCTTACTAGCTTCTATCTTTACCTGCTTCGTTTGAATTTTTTACAAACTGCTAGAGGACGTACGGACAAATACGAAAATGATATTTTAATGGTAACTTACATCCAACTTTAAGCGTGAACAAGCCTCTTGTAGCAGCGCCACGACACATGTATTTCCCGCCATGATTCACCATCACGTTGCTAATGATCAGATGATGTTCTCCATTGCCCATATGTCGAATATGTATATTGTCACTAGTGGACTGAGACAAGATTTTTCGACGACCGGGACCGTACCAGCCCTCAAATGGCTGGTCTTCTATGTAACAAGAAGTCCGCATGCTATCACCTTCTTCTACGACTCGTTCATTTGGTGTTACCTCCAGGAACGGCCCTACATCAATAACAAGCAGTATTAATTAGATTAGCTTTTTCCGCGTGAAATAATCGGGATAAAGAACCAAGTAGACTTTATCTATTTATACAATTAATACTATTAAGTTCGAGGTTGGAGCGACTGGTTGATTCAGACGGCTAACTTAACTCGTTGAACCGATCGTGGCGATCAGGGTATCTGGGTATAGATTTTAACTTTAGCGCGAAAGTTAAATTTTTAGATGGCATAATTCATGCATTTAGTTCGGCGCGCGCGGCACACGAGAAGAAGAACCTAATTCGTACGTACCGAACCCAGACCCCGTTCTTCTCCAGTTCTTAATTGATCTATAAGTACGGCGCATGAAAATTCGCCGTCTACAACGGGCCTAACAACACTATGATACTCACCTGTCACTTTAGAAGCACAACTGTCACTCAATTGTCAATGGTAAAACACACCTGTCACTCACCTGTCACTTTGGTGAAATACACCTGTCACTCCCCTATCACAGGTGAAACACACCTGTCACTCACCTGTCACTTTGGTGAAATACACCTGTCACTCCCCTATCACAGGTGAAACACACCTGTCACTCACCTGTCACTTTGGTGAAATACACCTGTCACTCCCCTATCACAGGTGAAATACACCTATCACTCACCTGTCACTGGTGCAACACACCTGTTACTAGGCATTTGCACATTATGCTTGTTTGCCTTTGCTAAAATGCTTAAATTTTCAGCAAAATGCTCGAACAGAGTTGCTAAAATGCTCGGAAATGCTCTCTTTTATATAGAAACTCGAAACATTAATTACAAATAAAACACTGAACGAAAGGTTTTTATTGACTTCTGAGTTGCGAATATAAAAGTTTGATCATGACTTCATTATAATCATTAACTGCACAAGGTTTGCTTCTGCAAATAAACAACAACTGAGGGACTGGTCGAGTGGGGAGCCTGGTGCAAATGAAAAACGCCATGCTCAATTTTTGATGACCCCTCCCCCCAATTCCCCCTCTAACTTACTATGGCCCCCTAATTTGATGCATGAACATTGGCGACCCTCCCCCACTTTGCACCAGCCCTCCCCCTGTAATTAATGGCCGGTCCCTAAGGTACAAGGTGACCAGTGACCACCCTTTCCCAGGCCCTCTCTAAATTTCTCGCCAAAGTTTTCTAATTCAGTTATATTTCAAAATCAAAACAAATCGGGTTCAAAAGCATTTCGTTATAATAAAAAAATAATCAATTAATATTGTTTTAAGAAATATTCTTGCCAAAATGCTAGCATTATTCTCAATGCTTTTTCCTTGCCAAAATGCTCAAAATAATGCAAGAATAATGTGCAAGAGTTTACCTGTCACTCCTCTGCAGTCACTAGTGCGACACACCTGCCACTCACCTGTCAGTGGTGGAACACACTTGTTGATGCACAATCGATCACAACATTTTTTTATTCCTCTGCAATCATCATCCGTGTTACAATCCGAGTTGCCGATCTCACAGTAATCCCGAAACTTTTGCTTTGGACATCTGCCATGTTTCTTGCCTAAAAGAGAAAAGAAACACACACAAAAAGAGACGTATTTTTATATCCTTTTCTTCCGATTGCTCAACTCCCCTAGTTCTGCTACAAAAAAGGCAAAACATATTCTAGGGCAAATTTTGTCAGACAATACATGATAGGAATGTGATGTTGTTTTCCAAGAAATCGAAACTCAAACAACTTGAGCCTGCTGGAAAATTACTTTCCGGATGTCTTTTTGATGTACCATCTTCTACACTGACCAGATTTGTCTACTAATTCCAGTCTGACCCGGAAGAATATTGCACGCTCGAGGTCTTGAGAAACTGCTGATGCACGAGCAGAACGCGGGTGCATTTAGCAGCATTTCAAGACCTCGAAAGTACATTATTTTGTTATAGAACAAGGAGAACCATCTTTTATTTGTTTTATAACTGATAAACTTCAATCTAGACGAAGGAAAGTAAGCTATCTAATTTTAAGAACCCACATAAAAATCTACTAAGCAAACTGACTACAGCAAAAACCGTCCATTTTACTGCACTCGACTTGTTTACAACATTTCTCGTCGCTGATTGGTTCAATTCTGACAGCTTGTCATTGACGATCTGAAAGCTCGTTTCTTATTGGATGAAATAACCTGCTATAAAAAGAACATGTCGATTGAATAAAAGTGAAAGACAGAAATTGCAACAGACAGCCGGTCGAAAAAGGGGCTGTAAAATTGTGAACTGATCAAAGGTTCCCGACTAGTTTTCTACAACAACTGCATCGTTGTCAAGCTCGGCGGTTTCCAGCCGTGGGGGTTTCTGTGAGCCCGCGATCCTCTCCACTCACGGCTGGGCGCGCGAGCTGAGACATTGTTGGTTTTTAGCCAATCACAAACTTGCCACTAAATTCCTGTCGCTGAATGTATTTACAAATTTACATTGTAAACCAAAGGCTTTCGATTGCTGTTCCAAAAGGTGTTTAAATTTGCTCTGGAAAAGTTTGGTTTCGAAGAATTCAAGGATTCACACAAAGAAGCAGTAAGAGAGTTAGTTTTCGGGTGAAGACACTTTGTCAGTAAACGCACCGGCTCTGGAAAGTCACTTGGGAAACCGTCAGCTCAAATGTCGCGAAGCTCGAAATGTTCAGTCATTTCTCATTTAACTTTACTTGTGCAAGACCAGGTAGCTCTGAGGTAGCCCGGCTATTCTTACTTCAAAGAAAATCAGTGCTGCCTTTATCGGAGAAGAAAAGACGGACAACTCCATATTAAAAGAGTTTATAGAAGAGAGGAAATCACGTCTGATGCAGGCCATGTTTACGCGTTTTAACTGACTCTGCAATCACTCGGAAAATCGCTGCATCAAACGAGTTTTGTTCTTCAAGTAAGTTTGTTCAATTTTTGATGTCTCCAAGACATACCATACACAAGTAGTGAGCGGGAATACTCGACTATAGCTCAGAATAGTTCCGAGATAACATCTGAACTTTATCCCCGTAAATTATGTCAGTGAGTTTAAATATTAAAGAGTAACAAATAAAGTAGCCTGGTTTCTCAATGATTTTAAATGGCGTTTGTTCTTGAGAGTTTTAGTTTAAAGAATTTCAATTTGTCAACATTAAGCGGAATCGAACCGGTGTACCAGCGATTTCGCCCCCCCCCCCCCCCCCCCCCCCCCCCCTCGTCCAGTATTCACCGTATATCTTTGTCTTATTGTTATTATTCCTGTTACTGCGTCTGTGCTTAGCACAGAATAACGAAATACCGGCGTTACAACGTATAGCTGGTATTTATATTCTGTGCGTTGCATACCGTAGCAAGTGCCGCGGTAAGCGCGTTAATTGGGTTGTGAGTTCATTAGTAATGCTTTGTAGTTAGGGTATTTAAGGTACACGTTGTTAGCGTCTTTCTCTTCAGCCGCGTACAACCTAGCAGGCAGACTTTTTTAGTTTTTTCAGATTTTTTATTTCTGGTTCGGTTATCATGTTCTGTCAGGAGAACTTGTAAATTCCATTTTGTTATGTAGTTCCCTCGGAACTTGTAAATTATATTATAAGTGTGTTTTCCAGCGTATTGCTATGTATGACCGCTTTCACGGTCTTGGTGCAGTTTTTTGTATGTTTATTTATTACAGTTTTCTCCATAAATGAAATAACAAACAAATAATATATACGCTAAATAACGAGTGGAGAGGGAAACATCCAAAAAGCGCCCTTGACACCATACAAGGGATGCTCCCCAGTAACTACAATATAATATGAGAAAAATCCATAAAATAAATAATATATAATATAAAAACTAGCTAAAATTCTAAAATATATCAAAAAGTTGACTTTATATACTAAATATAAAACTAAGTATTACTAAGAAATGACATAACTTTGTGCTTAAAACTAGAAATACTAATAGCTTCTTTTATATCATTTGGTAGACTGTTCCATTCATTGATAATGCGGATAAAATAGCTATATTTAAAACTATTAGTTCTACTATACATACTGACAAGGTCAAGAGAGTCATTTTTTCTTAAATTATAACCTACATTACGATCTTTACAGAATAAAAGCTTATCAGAAATATCTATGTTATAATGCCCATTAATTAAATTATATAAAAATACTACATCCCTTGTAAATCTCCTATTAGATAGACTTTGTAAACTTAATTGACTTAATCTAGTGTAATTATAATCTTCACCAGACTTTAGGATAAACTTAGTTGCCCTCCTCTGAATTGCCTCTAATCTATTAATATTACGTTGTGTATGTGGATTCCAAGTCTCACATGAATATTCGAGTAATGGTCTAATGAGACTACAATATAGTGTTCTTAATGTAGTAACGTCCTTAATATCCATACAAGTTCTTTTCACCAGTCATGTTGTTCTGTCAGCAGAACTTGTAATTCCATTTCGTTCCCTTGGAACTTGTATATTATAGCACATATTGCTATGTATGACCGCTTTCACGGTCTTGGTGCAGTTTTTTGTATGTTGTTCTGTACGCCAGCAGAACTTGTAAATTCCATTTCGTTATGTAGTTCCCTTGGAACTTGTAAATTATAGCACCAGTGTATTTTTCAGTGTATTTCCCAGCGTATTGCTATGTATGACCGCTTTCACGGTCTTGGTGCAGTTTTTTGTATGTTCTGTACGTCAGCAGAACTTGTAAATTCCATTTCGTTATGTAGTTCCCTTGGAACTTGTAAATTATTTCCCAGCGTATTGCTATGTATGACCGCTTTCACGGTCTTGGTGCAGTTTTTTGTATGTAGTTCTGATCAGCAGAACTTGTAAATACCATTTCGTCGTACTTGCACCAGTGTGTTTCAGTGCATTTTCCAGCGGTATTGCTCAGTCCAGTGGCGGTGTGACGGCTGTAACAGTATATTGTTGCACATTTTGTATGTAGTTCTGATCAGCAGAACTTGTAATTCCAATTCGTCGCGCTTGTAAATTATATATCACCAGTGTGTTTCAGTGTATTTTCCAGGGTAAGGCTATACGTGACCGCTTGACCGATGCAGTCGTTGTATGTAGTTCTCGCTCAGATCAGCAGAACTTGTAATTCCATTTTTGTTGTTGTTGTAGTTCATTCTAACTTATAGTTATTACGCTACCTCATTTCATTGCAATTTTAGTAGTATTGTCTTTGTCGTTAGGTAACTTTGTTATATTGCACGGATGTGCAGAATTTATTTATTTATATATATATATACTGATCATGTTTCATTTGTACTTTATTATGATATATATGGAGCCTCGGACCAGCAGGCGGTATCCAGTTTATGGGAGTCAATACGTTATCACTCGTCATTATTTACATCGTATGTTCATCAATCTGTGTTTTTTATTGATTTCTTTCAGATGGTAACTTTTGTTTTGTTCTTTGAGATAGGACATTATTCAACAGTGATTTGAGAGGACTTCTACCAACTACAAAAATACAGCTTTCGCTCTCAGATTCCCCCATGCATCATAGACCACTAACAAGTACAGCTGGAAGCACTGCAGATAGAGAATCGTATACTATAGCAGTAGAATTGTTAAGTCTAGCAAGAGATTTCATAGCTATGTATTTGCATTAGACATTTCAGTTGTATCAGATACTTGTAGTTCTGCCACACATAGCGTTATAGAGCGCACGGCGCTGCTATCAATTCTGGTTTATATCCCTAGATTAAGACCTCATGGTCACACATGTAGTCTTCCGACTATCACATCTATAGTTATCGATGTATGCGCCTGTAAATTCCTACTTAATTTCCTTGTCCTGTGGAGGGACTGAATGACGTCTGGCTCCACCCAGATTTCCTAACCTTTTTTCCCTAACAAGGGTTTTCGGTAGGTTTTTTCTAGCCACACTGATGTCTTTCACTTTTTGTATACATTTGTAATATATGATATATGTAACAGTTATCAATGTATGGGTCTGTAAATTACTACTTAATTGCCATGTCCTGTGGAGGGACGGAATGACATCTGGCTCCACCCAGATTTCCTAACCTTTTTTCCCTAACAAGGGTTTTCGGTAGGTTTTTTCTGGCCACACTGATGTCTTTCACTTTTTGTATACATTATTTGTAATACATGATATGTAACGGTTATTCTCTGGTAATACGTATTAAACGGTACTGTGCCTGTACCGGGCTGTATCCAGTATTCACCGTATATCTTTGTCTTATTGTTATTATTCCTGTTACTGCGTCTGTGCTTAGCACAGAATACATGTTTCCTTCTTTTTATTACTGTAATGTATTGGACGTGGAGAATAGTAATACAAAAAACTATCAGTAATGTGTATAAAGGCATGCAATTCAATTTTATTTTAAAATCCACGCTTCACTTTTCTTAGACAAAATTCGTGTTGGTAGCTACGGTAAACGCTGCAATTTTCATTCGCGCGAGCAGTGCAACAAACAATCTTCGTCAATCTTCGAATGATTAGTTGTTAGTATTTCTTGCCTGAAGCCAACATGTAGATGATGTAATTATTGTCGATACTTAAAGGTTTTGATAACCCGTTTATCCGCCTACTTTGAAAAGACTTTGCCGAATGTTCAAGTGTTATGCGGGTATCAGCGGCCATCCCGAGGGGGCGGCCCCCGGGCACCCAGGGGCATTTGTCACAGCAGCCATGACAAATACATGCTAAAAACCCCTCGGGTGTGGCAGAAAATTGTGACAAAAACCCCCACCCCTGGGGCAACCTGGGCAACATATTATAAGTATTAGAAGCTAAACGTTTTAGAAGTGTCAAAAATCTTAATAGTTTTATACAAATATTATCCTTTATTTATTTGTTCTGTCTTCCGACAGTGGATGCCTTAATTTAATGCCTTAATTTAATCTCTTAATTTGAATGATAATGATATGACTTACCTCAAGGACAAAGAAATCGAAGAACGTCGATCGATCGAGCGAGTCCTGTGGCGAAAACCGCTGAACGTTGAGACAGCAGATTACGTCCCCGGGGTATTTTTGACGAAAACGCAAAAGCGCTCTAATGCCCCGCGTGTGGGGCATGTTTTTGCTACAAATCCCCTGATAAGCCCCTGGGTTGCCCGTGGGTTGCCCGGGGGCCGCCCCCTCGGGATGGCCGCTGATACCCGCATTACCGACTCGCGTGAAAACTTCCTGAATAAACAAGCTAATAAACTAATTAAGATCTAAAACTTACCTTTGCTTGCAGCGAGTGGACTCGTATTTGGAAACAACTGCCAAATAGCCTGATGATTTTTACATGCATGAAAGCCATAATGAAGTTGACGTAATTATCGTGGTATGTAAGTTTTTATAACCCGTAATGCTCGCGTGGATTCATCTATTTTGAAAGAACTTTGCCGAATAAAGGAGTGTTACCGACTCGCGTGCTTTGTTCTATTTCAATTGAACTAACGGCGCTTGTTAATTCGGTAATTAGATCAGTTCTAACTAGGAAAATCTTTCTGGATAAACAGCAATTCACTGGGGGGGGGGGGGGGGGGGGGAAATCGCTGTGACACGCAAATAAATGCATAATATTGAATTTTAATCAGATGACGTTACGGACACGGTGTGTTGACCGCGCGCCCAGCCGTCAGTGGGGGGAGGCTTTGGAGAAACGACACCCCAACGGCTGAAACCGAGCCTACATCGTTGTCAGTCACTGGCTATTTATTTTGTGGTCTGAAGAAGGATATTTTCATTATCCCAAGAAACAGTGTTTAACTGCTGCTCTGATGACAGTGAGTTGCGTAGCTTTTGAGGCTCAGTTCGACTATACGGCTTTCAAAATTCTGGGTTCTTTGCAAGTTTTATCGTCCGTTTTTCATTCACGAACATTCAGGATCCGAATTTCTACAGGAAACCAGAGAAACCCTATATTGTATTATTTGCCATTCACTGTCCTGGCTTCAGCATAAAAGTACAGGAGTATTAAAGTCATCATCGAGTTTTTGGTGAGTCATTTCTTGTAGTTGTGAACTGTGAATGAGTAACACTGTATTAGAACTTCAATGTCCATTGTATTTTGGAGTAGGATAAAGTTAAATACGGGAAGAAAACCAAGGCCACCAGCCACACAATATCTTCCAACTCCTCGCTCATTTTAGCTTTCTCTGAAACTTTCTCGCTGGAGTGCGCCATGTTTAACGAGTCCTCACAGTGAGTCACGCAGCTCATTTGGCCGCGCGGCAAACCGGACAGTTTTTAGCATAAAGTAGTCAATTTGAATGGCGAAAAAGAGACATTTCCGAAGGCGGAACTGAAAAATAAATATACTCTTGATAATCAGAAAAGAATGAACTTTATTATTCTGCAATAAAATAAAGATGCAAAATTTGGTTTCATAAACACTTTCATTATGTCCTTATTCAGTTTAACATCCCTGTTCCCGTTGATGGATAGGTGAGGTTATGATCAAGTATCCTTACCGAAAGATATGTCCAGGGGCTGATAATCGTCGATTGAATTCCTTATCTTCATATATCCATGTTCTGACACTACAATTACGAGAAAGCTTAGCAAGAATTGCCTATAGCCTGCAAAACATGCGCTTCGATGAGAACCTGCAAAACTAGACACTTCGAAGAGAGACCCCAAAATGGTAAGCGTTGCGAGCGATCTTCCATTCCATTTATTAGTTTCTTTACGTTGAATTAATTAACCCCAAGGGTCTATTTCGCAGGCTTGCATGACTGGTAATTATTGTAGCATACTTTATATTGTATTTATCTCAGCAGTACATGCCTTGCAGTTTAGTAATCTTCCGTTATGAGACACAGCTCATAATAATAATAAAGGCCTTTTAGACCTAACGTAAGCGTTGGCACCGCATTGCGTCTGAGGGCCAAACCACTGAAGAGTGAGATATCAATCGCTTGAAACAAATTTTATGTCACCAAATTAAAGATTTTATTCAGTTGATTTGTTTTTTATAGCATTTTTAGTTATTCATCTAGCTAATATGACGATTTATCAGATAATCTTAATGTGAAACCAATGACTACGTAGCTTAAAAAAGATGCGAAGTAATTTAGTTTTAATTAATATTCAACTTTGATTCCTTAGTTCTTGCTCCATCCAATTCTTTTACCGTCTGTTTATCGCCGATTACAAGACCATTAGGTAAATACCAAGTAAAGATTAGCAGTTTCCTTCGTGATGTTTATATTCCAACAACTTGGCAACCGGTAAAAGAACCCATACGGCCACAGGGATTTTCGCCGAGACTTCAATACAATTTTCCGAGCCAGCAACTCTCTAGTAAGGAGGGAATTCACGTAGGAATACTGTTGTTACGTTGAATTACTTACCCCATGCTGAAAAATGCTCCTCTCGAAGCAACATTAGCACAGCAACAGTCCAGAACAGTACATCTGCAGATTTCTTCATTTCAACTACAGTGAAGAGTCGGTCGCTCAGGTTTAGTAGCTCTAATTCCCCAGCTCGACAAACGTGCCAGGAGACAGTGATCGTTTCAGCGGAAGTCTAGGTCTGCCTACCTTCAGTCTTGCAGGTAAACTCATCTGTATGACTGAAATCTTACACCGTCTCTTGCATGGTACGGTGCCCTCTCGAACTCAAGTGATTGAGTCCCCATTGAAGTTAATAAACTAATACGCCGACCTTCTGAAATAAAATCTAGACCCACAGATTGATCTGAGATTACAATCTGTGGTAAAAATATTCAAAAAGGCGTTTTTCGATTTGATAAAAGGTGATAAGCAGATGATTAGGCGAGATAAATTCGTGACTTAGTTAAAGCCAGTCAACAAAATTTAATGGAATTAAGATATTATTTAGCATCACTATTAATTAACAGCTCAAAATCCTATTTTCGTTAAGATATATTTGAAATGTGAAGAGAAGCTTGTCGGGCAAAGGATGGAATAGCCGATACGATATTTTAAGCCATGTAAACCTTAAATGACTTGTTGGCTTATTGGGAAACGTATATTTTCGAAGATATCCCATAGTGTTATGTACAAAAACAGTCCATCTCGAAAACGTTG
Organism: Actinernus sp. WN-2022; assembly: GCA_030867875.1. Lineage (NCBI taxonomy): Eukaryota > Metazoa > Cnidaria > Anthozoa > Actiniaria > Actinernidae > Actinernus > Actinernus sp. WN-2022. The sequence continues at coordinate 175,697,633 of JAOWCC010000577.1, read as the reverse complement.
TCCCTCAAATATACATATAAATGACTTATGATAATGCCAATAAACTGTACATAACATTATAGCCGGATATCTTCGAAAATATGAAAATATGGCCTGTCGCAAGAGGCAAACGAAAAAGACATTCTAGGAGTGATTTCACAATAGGAAATATATCTGAAATATATTTGTACATTTAATCCTTAATACATACCAATATATATACAAATATATACCATGCATGTATTTCCTATTATGCGATCAGATACCCCTTGGGTCAGGCTTATTGGAAACATATTTTCGAAGATAACTTACTATGTAAGAATTAGTGTTCAAGGATTAATTTTGTAAACTTGATCTCAAATTTTAGATAATTAAAGTGCAAGTATCAAGTCAAAAAATATAAATTTATATTGTACTATTGTGTTTATTTCTCACAAAAAGGTATTAATCTTGCACATTTGGCAACATTTCTAGCATTTTATCCCTAATTTTCGTTACTTTTCATGGATCCTGTGACGTCATAAGATGAATCAACTCGCTCCCTAGAGAAAACTACTACAATAAAATCCCGTAGGTTTTCATTGTGACATCACAAGATGAATCAATCCCGAAATTCGGGTAGCGTTTATTCTAGTTTAATTTCTGCTCCTGCCTCTCAAAGAAAACTAAGTTAGATAACTGAAGTATATCAGAAATAGAATTTATTCTAGTTTAATTTGGGGCAAAAAAGAGTTCATGTCGTTTTATGGCGCTACTTTTACCATGTTTAAGTACCTATCGCAGAATCGAAACCAAAACTTGGTGAAATAGTCCCTTAATTCGGGTATATCGATTTCAGAGAGTGCTTGACCCAGGAGTGAAGGGTGTGTCATCATCAATCAGTATAAGAATATAAGATAAGAAAGCTCACATTCAGTAACTGGTGCTGGAAACGTCTAACTACGCGTCACACTCTGGAGGCAAACCTTGTCGTGGAGGCAAACCTTGTAAGTGACTTCGAGTCCTATTGTTTCTTCTCACGTGATCTTGTGTCCGAATGTCATAAATAAAAAAATAAGTATAAGTCTTCAGTGGATGACGGAATGCGGCTGTTCAATTTTTTTTGTAGGGGGCAGTCAGCGGTGGTCCCTTCATGTAGGCAACACTGATGAATTGCTATCAAAATACAATAGAATTAACACAATAGAAAACAACATAACGAAATACACAATACAATAGAACACAATACAATTTGGTAGTAATTCATGTCTGCCTACATGAAGGGAGAACCCGGTCAGCGGTTCCCTAGAGTTCTCCTTGTTCACATAAAATCAGGTAGAGTTACGCAGTACTTACACAGTGAGACCAAACTAGCTGGCAGAGAACCTGGTGTTTCGTGTTTATTTATATTCATTATTAATTATGAACTTAAATGAAATATCATAATTAATTTCCTTTTTTTTCTTTTTGATTACAATCCCCTCGACTGTTCCTTGATGAAATGGATACTCTTATTCAAAGGTCTCAACCTGGAACAGTTGAGTGAGATTTGAATTGCACTGAAAGATAATCAACCGCTCAAATGTTAGCGAAAACGCTCAGTGTTGTGTCGGGCCCATTGCTCCCTTACTGAATATAAGCCTCATCACCGGCAGGGCTCTACTGAATAGTAAATAAATCAGTCGCTGAAATACAGTGTTTGCAGATTTTCAATCAATGATCAATCAGTCAAACCAGCAATATACAATGCAACATTCTACATGCTATATACTACAGACGCAGACGCAGTAATCAGTATTAGCGGAGCCGGGGTGGCGCTGTGGTTAAGGTGCCTCGCCTGGATTTTCCAGGAATGCGCCATACCCACTTTGAACGGCTGATACTCCATTGTTAGAGCTCGGTCGGGCTAGCCACTTCATCTATTTACTAGAAATAGAATAAACTATCCAAAAATGTAGCTTTGTTTGACATCGGTGTTACCAAAGCAACACAACGTCGACGTCATGTATTTTACATACGGCTTGGAACATGACCGGCTTTTTCACCACTTCGGCAACTAGCTCAGTTTCTTTGAAGATGATTTTGTGGATCCGATTTTGTTTGACTTCTAGGACTTCTAGGCCTAAGCTTGAATCAGTATATACCCTGCGAGCAGAGGTTTCTCATCTCTTTGAGAGAAACGTTTCTCTCAGCGACAGGAAAGGCAAAGAGATGAGAAACCTCTGCTCGCAGGGTAGCTTGAATAACATCTCATTTTAAAGCTACCTCTTCCAAGAATCTGTATTCATACTTATGTGCGATGCGATTTGAACACGATTGGGAGAAAATCATTGAGAACGAGTTGGAACACTGTTTGCCGTTTTGCCGACGGGCTTTTTTCCCGCTCCGCGTGACGGCAACTTCGGCAAACACAACTGACTATAACTCTGTTTCTTTGTGGGTAATTTTGTGGTTCCGATTTTGTTTCACTTCTAGGGCATGGATAAGCTTGAATAACATCTCATTTTAAAGCTACAGCTTCCTAGAATCTGTATTTATACTTATTTCCGATGCGATGTGAACACGCTGTGAAAAAATTGAGAGCATGAGGTTTAAGACGAAGGGCTTTGTCGTTTTGCATGTGGATAAACTATTGTTTCGCTCTTTCGTTCCTATGACTAGATAGTGTTTTACCTGGTTTTACGAACTTCTATTGAATAGGAGATATTGTAGTTGAGTCTACGAATAGCAGTTTCAGCGGTATTGACCCAAACGCCTCACTTCAATGTAATGAAGCGCTATTCAAACTGTGTATCTAAATTAGTCGTGCTTGTTTAGGAGGGTGTTGGTGTCGTGTAAGAATGATGGTTTCAATGGCGCTTCATTACATTGAAGTGAGGCGTTCGGGTCAATACCGCTGAAACTGCTATTCGTAGACTCAACTACAATATCTCCTATTGACTTTCACACTTGAGATCGCGGCTTGGGACTAGCAACTCCCAAAGCTCGTTCCATTTGAGATCGGCTAGGGACAAGCAACTCCCAAAGCTCATTTATTTAAACCAGTCGTAGGGCAATCCTCTAACTCATTAATATTATAATTAGCTGACCTTAATGTTTCCAAAATCTCGAGGTGTCCCACTAACAAAGCCCATTCTGGGCGATTTTAAAGGGGCTGTGTCACGGTAAGACTTTACATTCGTTAAGAGCTATTTCCACTGATTTTGATATGAACTAACGAACCTCTCGGCCATGTGGGATGCTTAAAATGAAAGCAAATATGCAAAAATGACTAACAAACAGTGTATATAAACAGTCTCCAGGGAAAATATTGAAAATCCTTTCAATCAAGCATTGAGGGAGGGAAGTTTAACTGTTTGTATCCAATTAACAGGCACTAAACGAGCAATTACTCGTACCATGTACCATGACATAGCCCCTTTAACGTTTCTTTTCTCTCAATACGTATGTCGATATCGCAATTAGCTTGCATTTTCAGCCTCTGACGCGAACCGATGACCATAAACTCGGCAGTCTTAGCTACATTTAGACTGGGCTTATTGGCCCTAATCCAGATGTTAACGTTTGCTAATTCTTTATTGACCATTTTTTAGAGATCAGAGTTGGTAGAGGCAGCAAAACTAACGATTGTATCGTCAGCATACATACGAAGGTAGCCATCATTAAAACAATTTGGTAGATCGTTTATGTAGTATGAAGAAAAGTAATGGACCAATTAATGAGCAGTGGAACACCACAAGTTATTGGACTAGAGGTAGATATATGGCCATTGACACTACATCGCTGACTTCTCTGAGATAAGTATGAGTCGAACCAATTTAGTGAGTTTCGGTCTAATCCGTATTTGGCTAATTTTTGGATAATGATTTTATGGTCAATCGTATCAAAGGTTTTCTTTAGGTCGATAAAAGTCACACCATTGAGAAAGCCCAGTATCGATGTTAACACACCAATCTTTTGTAGTCTCAAGCATGCATTGCAGTAAGAGTGCTGTGGAGTGACCGAAATCCAGATTGGCTATTTGTTAGCAGATTATTTTCATTAAGATAGTGATATAACTGTTCGTGTATAAGTTTTTCGAATATTTTTGCAACTAAAGAAAGTACTGATATGGGACGGTGGTTGTTTAGGTCCGATTTTTTGCCCTTTTTAAAAACTTTAAAAACGCTGATCATGTAACGCAATTAGGTGTTGTAGGATATTGCTGCGCAGTGAGCGAAGCGAGCGGAGCAGCAGTTCATATTCTTAACGGAGGAAAAATCTCGATTCGCTTTTTACCACAATGCCTTGCGAACCCGATTCGTTTTCTACCACAATACCTTGCACTGGGCTTCAGCAGATTGCCCCTCCCCTCCCCACTGGAGAACATTTTTGCAGCCACTGATGCGATACTGTAGAGTTGGGGGTGTCCAAACTACTCAGATTAGCAAAGTATGCTTTACAGATATACTGGGTAAAGGTGACAAAGATTCCAGTGGATGAAAAATACAGCTCTTAAGAGGAATTTAGAGCAACTTTAATCGGTTCACTAACTGAAATCGAGTTTGTTGAAAGAGCTTTTGTAATGCAGTTTAATCTTTGCACGTGTATCGTAAAAGTTTGAAAACCACAACAGGACATCCACATGATGTTACTCTTCTGTCTTATGGTGTAGTTTTGTTTCAAAGAGACTTGAAGGTTCTATTCGGTAGACAGTGCCCCTTTAAGCGGGAGATGTTAAAATGTTTCCCACGTTGAATTTTTGTCGTATTTAAAATTATGAGAGTTTTCAGTAGATGCAATTCAAATCTATCAGTAAAAATGAGAGAAATTAACTGATTCTTCTTCAGCTTTTCATAGATTTTGATGTCTAAGCCAATGAGGTGGATTGCCGTTAGACTGCCTTGTTCTTACTAGCCGGCCATTAATTGTATTTTATAGATTACCTATTTCTACATTAGCTTAGACAACGAGAACCAATCACAGGGCCACTTAGACAACGAGAATCAATCACAGGGTCACTTAGACAACGAGAACCAATCACATTGCAGAACAAAAATAAATAATTCCAACTTATGGTTACTTGAGCCAATCAGTGTCGATTACAAGATCTGATAGCCTTTCGACTTGCTCGAGCTTCGATCCACTTAAAGGCGAATCTGAAATGAAACTGAGTCTTTCGAATGAAGAAAATCGCGTGGTCGCTAGGATTGGTAAGTTGGAATGCTTTATTTTCGTTTTGCAATGTGTTTAGTTCTCTTTGTTTAACTTTGTTTAACGGTCTCTTTGTTTAACTGGTTTCAGTAGTCACACTGTAATTGTAATGTATACATGTAGATGATCGATTTCTACGTCAACTCATATTAGTCTTGGTGTTTTAAAGTATTTACAGTACCATTATCATATTTATTGTATTTTTATTTTATTTCTATCTATATTTTGTTGTCGAGCGTTTTTTTAAGATGAGCCTCTGCCTCAGGAGACTGGGAAACCACTCCTACATTATCGACTAAAATCAGGAGCCCATAACTAGGAGTGTCCATCATATCCCGCATATGTCACAGCGTTTTCACAAGTTAGGTTATTTTTAGAACGGTTCCCGCTATAGGCCATTTTGACGATGTTGCGCACGCATCAGTAGAACAATAGACGCGAGCTGCTAAGACTCGTTCTGGTTCACCAGCCTGTTGTTATTTAAAACAGATAGCCATTGTTCTAACTGCGCACGCAACATCGTCAAAATGGCCTATTCTTGGGTTGCAATCATTCCTAAGGGAATAAAATCACAAAAGCGTAGCAGCCATGTTGTTGGTATAACAAAAGTAGCCAATGAAGGAGTTTGTTCCGCCACTCTTGCAACCCACTTAATTGGCGGCAAAAATGATCTAAAAATAGCCCAACTTGTGAAAACGCTGTGACAGCTATATAGAAGATATGGACGCTCCTGGTTATGGGCTCCTGCTTAAATACATTATTGTATCGTATTGACAACCACCAACTATCAGGCAAACTCGCATTTTAATTGGTTCGACTCGATGATCAAATCTGAACAACATGTCGTTGTTAATACTATACATTTAAAGCATGGCGTGCTTTGATGGAAAACCTTTTTAGTACAAAGTGATTCAGGAACAAAACACTCGCTGTGGATTTGGTGATGGTCTCTTGTTTATGATGAATGACGTCCGGTTGAAAATCGCGCATATTAAACAAACGAAACCTCATTCGTGGTGGGGGTTCGGCTGATGGTCAATCGGTAGATGATTACTGACACGGTTTAGTGGATCTTTTGTTGTGTCAAGTTTGTTGTTGTTATTCATTTTCTCCCCTTAGGGATGGACAGAAGCGTCGCTCGATTTAATTAAAATTTCGCATCTTATCAGATGTTTTTGTATCTCAACCGATGTCAGTTTTATTGTAATAAAGGTAATATCTGAAGAAAAATCTTTCTTTTTCTCGTTTTACGATAATGTAATTGCGTACGACACACCCGACATCTCTCGTGTGCTGTCCAATTATACGCCATCAACGTGTTCACTAAATTATATTTAGTCTAACACAAGAGGCTTCGACGTTGCTTACGCCAGAAATGTTTTGTTACGCAGCTTTTGATGTCCATGGTTTTAAACAAAAACTCTTAATGAGCTTGAGATTGACAAATTGAAACACATGAACTGCTGACCTCAAATTCAAACAATCTGCAGAATTGTAGTCTTAATTTTCGTGGATTTTTTTCTGTTGCTCTCTTTTAAGTTTGGATGACTACCGGTTGACTCCCTGCACCGGAATCAAGCTCAGCCTCAGGCATCATTTAGAACAAAGAACGAAGAACAAAGCAAACACAGGCATGAGAAATACACTACCTTAATTATAAAATACAACTCCCAATACAAAACTTTGACAGCTAGCAAGAAGAGCGACGTCGACGTCGGTTCCTTTCGTTTCTTTCAGTGTACAATACCATTTCCGGGCAAGACAGGGCAAGACCGACAAACCGTACTGGAGAGAATTCTACCTTGTCTTGTGATGAATTAAACGGAATAAATATGTAACAGGAGTCAAAAAGGCAGAACAACACAGGCCAAGCCCACAATATTGCTTTCACGAGCCTTAATTATTTGTGACAAAGAGTTGAATATCAAGAATCGGTGTATTTGCTTCATATATTTATGAAGCTGTAAGAAAACTGGTGACAGTTAGTATAGTAAGACGTGCAGCGGCTGGGAGGGACGACTGAACTCTGTGGATGCAAAACTTACACATTGAAGAACTAAATTATTCCTCAAACTGCAGGGTGACCTAGTTTCTGGGACATAACAACCTGGAATTAGCATGCAGGAGTTTGAAATAGTCTGAGTTTTCCAGCCATATATATATATAATTAGATACTTTAGGTTAAAATAGCTTGAAGGTAAATACTATTGGTTTAATCATAGTTATGGTTTGATGTTCTGTTGTCTTGCTATGTAGAGCCCACTTTCGATACATGCTTCATATATTTGTCGCGCACAAAGGCGGTTTCAATATGTGCGTTCCGTTCTACCACACCCGGTTAGAAATGGAACGGGTTTGTCCACTTAGAAACAGAGCATGTGCCATTCGTATAAACCATCCAGAAATTTTCGGTAGCATATTTGACAATTTGTAAAAAAAATGTACTGACTGAATTTCAGTTCCATTTGATTTTCCACTCAGAATTTTTTTTTTGTTTGAATAGAACGCAGATTCAGATGTCTTTATAAATATAAACGCGCCCCCGATTTATTCTTTTCTCGAAGACAATATTGTAGAGACCTAACATCAGATCATCTCCATCTTCCTTCCACCTCCCTGCCGAAACCATCTTCTTCATGAACACTCCTAGCTTCTTGTCCCTGTCATTACAATGAATAACAATAAAAACCATGGAATCAAAATACCCGACAAACGATATTTCCTAATGACCCAAGAATACAGGTGCTGGTGTTATTATCATTCGTATGACTGTCTTAATTCGTGTTTTATCAGGATTCCCAATACGTACCGCGCCCCTCGAGTGGGTTTTACTGTCAGTCAGCCGGTATTTGTAACTCCTGATAAAATAATTTTTAGCCGTTTTTCGTTTTCAAACCCGATGAAAAAGTGATCAGACTTTTGGTAAAGCAAAATTAGCTTGTCTGCCATTCTGTTGTAGTTAGGAGTCCATGTTTGTTTTGGTATTAAAAGAGCGTGAATTTAATAATCCCAAGGGTTAGCCTCTGAATGGAGCCAATTATGATTTACTTGTTAGACATTGCCGGCTCGACCAGCGCTGTTATCAACCACACATCAATCTATACCACAGTGAGTCAAATCTCGGCAATTGCTTATACTTCTAAAGTTACGCCCCCACGGCTTTCCTAAGTAGTTTGTCACGGTCTGTTTACTCGACTGTAGTTAGTTATTAGATGAAGAACAAGTATTGTGGTACTAGACTGTCATAGAGATGGACCTGGTTTGCTTTATCTTGCTGGTGGTCCTTGGTTTGTCGCACTGGTGGTGCATCGTTGAAGGTATGTTTGTAGATAACAGACAATGGAAGAGTTAAACTAAGACTGTAAAGAAAAATATATCAACTGTGTCTGTTATCCTCGATGTTCTAAGGTGCAGCGGGAGTTCAGTGGTGTAAATACCCAGTTGTACCCTGCTACAGTTCTAAAACCTGCAGTGTGTCTCAAATATAAGAAATGATGCCTACTGCGTATTGAAACCTAGAAGGGAATAACGATATAAATTGAAACATTTTCATTAAATCTATGCCAAATTCTTCGCTGTTATATTCACTAGCTAAGTGATTTTTACATGCACATTTGTCACATAATTGACACTGGCAAATTAGGCATGAGCGAGGACTAAAATCCTCAGCAAGAATAGTATTAATATATGTTTATTTTACGCCATTGCCCTTAATCATGTTAAGATAGAAATAGCCACCTAAGTATTCGACCAACTCCCCCAACCAGATTTTGGCAAGAAGTTCAGTTGTTTTCGGACCTTCCGTGATTCGTGTTAGTTATCTACATAATGAAGTACAGTCTAAAGGTTTCCGCTAAGCCGACCTTTTACAATAACGGTAAATATAGGTATTGATTATCTGTAAGGAGTGTTTGACTGCCATATGTTAATGTTTGTAGTAAGGAATGTCATTACTCGACATAAGTAAACGTAAACATTGTAAATAATTAATCTTTTTAGTTTCTTTTTCATGTAGTTGCGCGTTTCAATTGCCTGAACCCTAAAAAGCTTAGAGTAGGTTTTTGGATCAGTAACTACATGTAACAGGCTAGTGAATTTCTATCACTTTTATCACGGTTCAAAGGTTTTTTTTTCATCAGAGCCAAGGAATGTGCAGCCAACGCAGTCCTCGTATTTCGCTCCTTGCGTCTAGCGCGGGACATTAACACAACACGTGCACTCTCAGAGATAAGAAGATCGAAACTAAATTGTTTTCGTTCCCCTTCCTTTTGATAACATCAGATAACCCTGAAATGTATCTCGCTGAAGACGCAGAGATAAGAAGAACCTAACACTATTTAACAACCAATTGATGATATCTGTGATAAATAGGCAAATCCAGATGACACATTCCATGCAGGATGGAGCCGTTTGGAAAGTCATCATGCATATTTCTTCAGGTTTAAAGTATGGTCATTTGTACCAGATGAAACAACTCTAGGCACATTTAATAAAATCATCTGTTCACAGTTCAATAAAGTCGGAACGATATTAGCCATGATCCAGGACCCCGTTCCATAACTAAAATAAAGTTACTCTAACGAGTACGGCAGCAAAATTAACAGAAATGTCAAACACTCGTCGTCGAACTACTTGTTCGGCCAATTTCAGTTTCAGGCCTCTATATATTTGTTTTTGAGGCGGTTTCCCGCCACATTCATCTAACTAAGGTTTCACGTGGGCAGTCTGACCCTCATGATACTAACATTGGCGGGAAATTGCGCACTTTCCGTTTAGTCAAATGTGGATATGAGCAGTACTTGAATGATATTGCCAATGTACAGTGCAGTCCCGGGAGTGCAGTATAGACAAGCTATTACCAAACTGAGAATTTCTGCACAGAAATTACCCCTTATGATGCCCGTGTTTGTCCCTTCTGTGTAGCTTGCAGGTGATAAGGTTGGTGACGAGTTTCAAACATAAGAGAGACTTTTCTTAGTAATATATATAGACTAAATTATCATTTTCGTTCCTTTGATAAGAGGTCACTGTTCTTATATATTCTGTCAATGCAAGACAAATCTATAATGTTATTTATTGTCAGCTAAATATTTTCACGATGTTTAGAAATTGGCGAGCAGCCTTTTTTAATATCTCGTTCATGATTGTAATTTTGTTTATTATTTTTGCTGATGTACCTGTATTGGGATAAGGTGTTAATAAAATTACTATTATATTAACTACAAGCACGTGGTAAGTTCCATATTTCCCTCCGCTTCAAGCCTACTGTACCTCTTGTGGTACTGGACTGATACTGCTGTCTTTACCTTGACCTCAAAAGGCCTTTAAATAAATACAGATTTGGCGCTCTTTACCATTTCCTATGCAAGACTGAAGCGGATTCCAGTCCGGTATTCACTTTTGACTGTTAATGTACTGTGCATTGATTAACAGGCTGTTAAGTCCGGTAATCCATAGCTTTCAGATACCGGTTTTTTGGGAAATGCTAGGGAGACGTGTTTGTCAAAAACACAATTTGTTAAACGCTTTTGACACTAATTATTGAGATTTATTTAAACGCCAGTCCCGACTCAGCTTAACCTTTACTCCGTTGCCCCAAGACTTGAAGTACTGTGCTTTTCTAAGTCTATAAATTAGTCTTTCTCAATAGCTCGGTGAACAGTTAGGGAGAAATAAAAGAAGTGGAAGCCGGAAAATGTCGGGAATCGACAGACTCACTGAACATTTACCGGGAAATCATTCATACTACTAAATTTCTTCGGGAAATGCACAGTTTAATTGAGACTTTATGAAAAAAAATTGGGACGAAAAAGCTAAACTTTTAAAAGTATCGGCTGAATTAAGTTTGTGCAGATTGAATTGTCGCTACAATGTAACTCATAACGGAAGTGAAAAATTACAAGACTTTGAGTTGCCTAACACCGGATAATAAGACGTTGTCTTCTCGCATCGTTAATATATTGCCGGATTCAGGTCTCATTACAAAATAACCGCATTCGCGGCGGTAGTAGTAGTAGTAATTTATTTAACCACGTAGTCACTAATGAGCATAAGCTTGTTTACAATGTGTACGTGCAGTCAACTAATTAAATAAGAATGCAACCATCTCCACGCTTAATTAATCGCCTACATTTGGGTAAAAAGATAAGAATATTGGTTCAGGTCAAAATTATATCACATCGGTGAACGGTATGCTTAACGCTTAGAGCGGATTTGGTATGGAGGAAAAACAGATAACACGAAATTGCTCTAGCTCTACCGCAATCATACGACCAGCCGTTACTGTGTACAGTGGAACCTTGTTATAACGAAGTACCAAGGGGAGAATAGGTTCGCTATATCGAGGATTCGTTATACACAAAACTCGGTTATGACGATTTTCTAGGTAAAGCACCAACATATTCGTTATATCGGAATTTTCTACTACAGTTTACCAACGTTCTACGCTGTATAAATAGGCAGTTTTTTGCTAGCAGTTTACAGTACAATAATATGTATTTCTCAAACTCATTAATAATTCATGAGATAGTCATCCAATGGAGGAACTGTATTTGGTCACATGAATGGGTCTTGATACCGGGTGAAACCCTTGTTCAAAGCTTCGTCAGGTGGATGCATCTTGACATCCAATGAAACACCAGTTCCAAACGCACTAGTGTTTGATGATATTTACAACCCTAGTGATCAATATTTCTTAATCATCATATTCATGAACCACTAACTAATTGCATACTGATAAACTACAAGTAAGGAGCGAAGAAGTAAAGAAATAAAGAATGACATAGAAAGAAAAAGTCTGCCTCCCGACTGGAGTTCGAACCACGACCCTACCGACTGCTTGTACTAACTCTTGTCCACTACTCTACGCTAGTTGAAATCACTGCCATCAAAAAAGAATAATAAGCCATGAGATACAACAGTCAAACGGTAAACAATACTTGCTAATGAAGTTTGAAAAGAAACGTATGTAAATTGTTGGGAGAAGACATGTCAAACACTCATTGTTCGTCTTTCATCAGGGGATTCCAAATATTTCGAAACCCCTGATGAAAGTTTGAAGTTGAACCATCCCAGAGGAATTAAGAATTAAACCGCAGATCGAGTTTAGTCCCGTAAATGAAGCGATTATTCGTTATATCCGGGTAGATTTCACAAATGAGCCTCAAAATTGTTTTCATTACAACGGGGGGATTTCGTTATAACTCGGGGTTTGTTATATCCGGATCTAATCCATAGAAATTACTGTATTTTTGCCAGGCTGACAAAAATATGTTCGTTATGTCGGGAACTTCGTAATAACCGTGTTCGTTACATAACGAGGTTGAACCGTAGTTTGATTGGATCAGAAGGACAATGGATCACAGCGTAACGGTATCCGGTCTACCATTGCTGTAACATATTCACGTTTATATGTGATTTGTTTTAATTAGTACAATAAAACCAGGGTAATAGTATATATAGCTTGAAAACCACGCGGGTACGGAAAGTTATCGCTCACATCTTTTTGACAATAAAATCATTGACCCGATTTTTACATAGCTCCTGATAACTGTTAATATGCGACATAATGATCAAAATACGCACTTACTTAAAGCCGTGGTACAAGAACACTAATATATATATTTAGGCAAGCCTAAAAGCGGGCTCCCAATTATCTGAACTGAGGTAACGACCAGAAACAAATGATAAATTATAAAAAAAAGAAGATAAAAACACAACAAACAGTGCAAAAGGTTTAGAGAGAGACAAGAAGATAACGGAAAATGAAAAAAACAAAAACAAAACTGGTCAAGTTTCGATCCAGGCCGCCTGGTTTCAACAGTGCGCGCGCAGGTGCAGCAATCTTTCAGGCATGTCGCTCGCCGCACGTCGGGATTCGGGGTTCGGGCGTGAAGGAAACCGGAAGTCAGCCAATTTTTGCTCATTCTATTTCTACGGTGCTCCGCTCGCTGGGGGAGTTATCACGTTAATTCAGTGAGTTACGTCTCTAGCTATAAATTGTACACACATTTTGATCAGGAGCAACACAGGCGGTACTTGTACTGGGTGCACACACACTCATCTTCCTAGCTACCATTAAAAGCCACTGAGAGTGAAATAAATGGAGAGAGAAAGGTAAACTAATTGTAAAGGTGGGCTACAACTGCGAGAAATAACGTTTTTTTCCTAGCTAGAGAATGCCGTCTGGATCGCCCTTAGCTTGGGGCTTGTACCTTCGGCTCCCAAATGGGAAGCTCGTCCGTCAAACCACCCCCTCCCCCCAACCAACCCCCCTCCTCCCCGGATTCGCAGGTTTTCCTCCCTCCACAAAAACCTGAACACGCCAAATTCCAATTCGATCTGTGTTTTAGCCGGGTTCTAACTTTGATCAGCTCCCATGGTTGTTTTAGGTCCCGTTAAAATTCAGTGTCAGTCAGTTTTTTGTTTAAATTCAGTGACATTACTCTTGATGCATGTAGTACTGGTTTTGGTTCTTCGTAGGAAGAGAACCGCCCGCATGCGCCGTGCTGCCAGTTCCAATTCGTTGTCCACTCGGTGTTTACAACCAATGCGAGCATGACAAGCAATGTCCCCTATTCACGCGATGCTGCTGGGATGGATGTTACAAGAGATGTACAGATACCACCAGCAAGACTTCTTCCAGTGCACGTAAGTGATATGTCTATTGTAACGCCGATCATTATATGATTTATTCTATAAACTACAGTGTTTTACAAGGATTTCCAGCATTGAGGAAAATCGTATCTGAACACACGGAAAAATACGATAATTTTACGTGTGTGGATATCGCCATTCAGCGATTTCCACCTTGCTTCGAATAACCGGACGCAGGTCCTCTAGTATTGTTTATAAAATAAATAAAATAATACATGGACGCTTGGAGATATGGCATTTATCTTCTCGTGATCTCACTCGTGAGTTATCCAGTTGGATTCCATATCTCCGCGCGCCCATATATTATTCTATAAATAGATCAGAGTAAAATAGATCAGACGGAATCTCAAAATAGGTGCGGTGACACTTAAGACCTTAGCATACAAGACACTAGTGCGCCCAACCGTAGAGTATGTGGCCACAGTACTGATGGGATCCTCACACAAAGACCAACACCCAATTGCAATAAGTGGAAATGGTGCAGCGCAGGGCGGCTAGGTTCGTCTTAAATATATAGATACCAGCGAACATCTAGCGTCGGCGACATGTTGCAACAACTGGGTTGGGAGTCACTTCATGATCAGAGCAGAAGGAGGGCAATGAGGCTGGCAATGATGTATAAAATACACTACCGTCTTGTTGCTCTGGATGGACTGGAGAAACTGATCCACGTGCAAAGGAAGTGAGTTATAAAGTACAGAGCTCTAGAACGGATTATTGCCGCATGTATTCTTACTTTCCGCGAACGATTAGAGAGTGGAACGGCCTTCCAGATGATGTATAGTATTGGTACCCAACCTGCTTACATTAAAGGAGAAACTTGCTGCACTGGGGCATTAATCATTACAATTGGCTGGCCCTGACCATTGTTATTAACAACCTGCTTACATTAAAGGAGAAGCTTGCTGCACTGGGGCATTAATCATTACAATTGGCTGGCCCTGACCATTGTTATTAACAACCTGCTTACATTAAACAGATTAAAGGAGAATCTTGCTGCACTGGGGCATTAATCATTACAATTGGCTGGCCCTGACCATTGTTATTAACAACCTGCTTACATTAAAGGAGAAACTTGCTGCACTGGGGCATTAATCATTACAATTGGCTGGCCCTGACCATTGTTATTAACAACCTGCTTACATTAAAGGAGAAGCTTGCTGCACTGGGGCATTAATCATTACAATTGGCTGGCCCTGACCATTGTTATTAACAACCTGCTTACATTAAAGGAGAAGCTTGCTGCACTGGGGCATTAATCATTACAATTGGCTGGCCCTGACCATTGTTATTAACAACCTGCTTACATTAAAGGAGAAACTTGCTGCACTGGGGCATTAATCATTACAATTGGCTGGCCCTGACCATTGTTATTAACAACCTGCTTACATTCAAGGAGAAGCTTGCTGCACTGGGGCATTAATCATTACAATTGGCTGGCCCTGACCATTGTTATTAACAACCTGCTTACATTCAAGGAGAAGCTTGCTGCACTGGGGCATTAATCATTACAATTGGCTGGCCCTGACCATTGTTATTAACAACCTGCTTACATTCAAGGAGAAGCTTGCTGCACTGGGGCATTAATCATTACAATTGGCTGGCCCTGACCATTGTTATTAACAACCTGCTTACATTAAAGGAGAAACTTGCTGCACTGGGGCATTAATCATTACAATTGGCTGGCCCTGACCATTGTTATTAACAACCTGCTTACATTAAAGGAGAAGCTTGCTGCACTGGGGCATTAATCATTACAATTGGCTGGCCCTGACCATTGTTATTAACAACCTGCTTACATTCAAGGAGAAACTTGCTGCACTGGGGCATTAATCATTACAATTGGCTGGCCCTGACCATTGTTCAGTTAACAACTTCTTATTTGTTTTATTATTAATTATTATTGATACTATTAACGCTCACAATAATCTTCATTAGTGAAGGAGGTGAGTCTAAATGGAAGAAGAAGAGTATTGAATTATGAAGAGATCTGGTAAAAGTCGTTTCTGAATAGTAACACGCCGCTTTGCGATAGGCTGTATTTTTGTGCGAATTCCGTATCATAAGTTATGGACCGATCTTTTGCCCTACTTTATGAAAAAAAGGAACACGAGGATCTATAACTTACGGTAGGGACTGATCAAGCTTAAAACTAACCTTGCTTCGATTTTGGATTCCGTGCTGACCTATCACAGCTCACGAAGTTGACTTACCTACCCATATAATACATGTTTGAATACAATGTCATTCTCGTGGCTCAGCTTCCGATCGGAGGTTTTGACGGCTAACTTCTCTCATCATTTAGAATCCCCCCGACTTGAGACGAATGTTTTCCTCCCTCCGCAAAAACCAACACGCTAAATTCCAATTCGATCTGTGGATTAGCCGGGACCTGGCTTTGATCAGCCCCCATGGTTATTTCAGGTGTTGCTAGAAATTCAGAGAATCTCATCGCCATTCGCGATATAACTTATTCACTATACGTCTTCCTTTAGCATAACTTATCTCTCCCTTCATTGTATGATTTATAACTACCTTAGCATTTCTGTAGGTACCAAATATGGTCTCTGCCCCAGAGTGATAATGATATATCCATGCGCGGCGATAGCGGATTACTGCCTGGATGACTCGCATTGCCTTGGAGACGAGAAATGTTGCATGGGAAAAGATTGCGGCAAGAAGTGTATGCTTCCAGAAGAACTTGCTCTCATCAAAAATGGTAAGCTAAAATCTTCACATTTGTTCATTTATTCATAGCAATTGTTTTGTAATATAAAAACAGGTATCAATAGCGGGCGATTTATTTTGAATGTCTACTCTACTATTCTGTTACTTACTACTGAGGGTAGACCCGAAACGTTTGGATGGTCTCTGAATGGTTTCTTGGTTTGTCTGATACTTTTTCACATAACTATTTGCATTCGTGAAGTGTTACGCATCTTATGATTTAACTTAAGCACGGTTTACACCACAATCATTTTGGGCACGGTACTCCTAGCTTGGGCACGGCACTCCTAGCTTGGGCACGGCACTCCTAGCTTGGGCACGGCACTCCTAGCTTGGGCACGGCACTCCTAGCTTGGGCACGGCACTCCTAGCTTGGGCACGGCACTCCTAGTTTGGGCACGGTACTCCTAGCTTGGGCACGGCACTCCTAGCTTGGGCACGGTACTCCTAGCTTGGGCACGGCACTCCTAGCTAGGGCACGGCACTCCTAGCTTGGGCACGGCACTCCTAGCTTGAGCACGGCACTCCTAGCTTGGGCACGGTACTCCCAGCTTGGGCACGGTACTTCTAGGCGGCTTTGGTTCGGCACTCCTAGCTTTGGTACGGCACTCCTAGCTTGGGCACGGCACTCCTAGCTTGGGCACGGTACTCCTAGCTTGGGCACGGCACTCCTAGCTAGGGCACGGCACTCCTAGCTTGGGCACGGCACTCCTAGCTTGAGCACGGCACTCCTAGCTTGGGCACGGTACTCCCAGCTTGGGCACGGTACTTCTAGGCGGCTTTGGTTCGGCACTCCTAGCTTTGGTACGGCACTCCTAGCTTGGGCACGGTACTCCTAGCTTGGGCACGGCACTCCTAGCTTGGGCACGATACTCCAAACAGGCGGGCTGAGACTAATTTCAAAAAAGGCTGCAAGACCACTGTCACAATCAAAAGTGTAGCCGGATCTGTGGAGATCAGCAGAAGGATTGAAATATATGAAGACTACAAGGCTGATCGCACGGCGATCCCTATATTTCGGCTCGGCAGAACGAGCCTTCTTCAGGGGTTATATGAGCTACCTTTTCACGGGGTCTCAGCACCCTAGATTTTTGTTCACGCGTACCCGGAATATTTTCCATGTACAAGACAAAAATAAGAGGTGTCGCGCCGAAAATAATTGCCATGCGTGCCAGAGTGCCGTACTCTTGTCGTCTAAACAGGGCTTAATTTATTCCCACTTGGGTCAGAGATGTTTTCTCTTTCCCTCGTAGGGCGTGCACACTTAGCACTACAGCTTACCACTTTACATCACATTCTTAATTTATTCCTACTTCATTCTATTTGATAGCCACGCGTGCCTTCCAGTGCCACTTTGTAACTAACAATGGAGCCTACTGTCCTGAGCAGCCGAGGCATTACTGTTCCGTTGACTCCGAATGCCCACTCAGCTCCAAATGTTGCTTTGATGGATGCCGGAGAAGATGCACCGACAGCGTAGGAAGACTGGGTGAGAATATAATCGTTACCATATAATAAAGAATGTTGTTTATAGACTTTTATTAGCCTGTATGGTAACGTATTGTATACACCTATTTCAATTACAAAACAAAAGGTGGAGATAGTACATAGGGCATAGAAAATGGACATAACACTGGCAATCGAAATGGTTGTGGTTATTAATAGCTAAAACGTCTGGTGAATTCGTTTGTTTTCGAGGTCAATAACAGACCGCAAAATCAGACTAAATCAAAATCAAAATCAATATTAATGGTTCCGTCGAATCAATTTTCGAATCACACCGTACGTAGTTTATCGATTTCTCAAAGTTGTACAATTTAGCCTGGTTTCTCTAATGACGTAAGCATAAGCAACATACGCAGACGCAGTGCCGTATTTATCATTTGCGGTACTAGATGTGAGATAAGAACAAGCGCTGTTAATGATCAATGCATTACTACGTCTGCGTATATGTTACTTATTCTTATGTCACTAAGTGTGAGATAAGAACGAGCGGCGCTAATGATCAATGTATTACTACGTCTGCGTATGTTGCTTGTGCTTTTGTCACTAGTGTGAGATAAGAACAAGTACCGCTAATGATCAATGTATTACTACGTCTGCGTATGTTGCTTGTGTTTATGTCACTAGTGTGAGATAAGAACAAGTACCGCTAATGATCAATGTATTACTGAGTCTACGTATGTTGCTTGTGCTTATGTCACTACTGCGAGATAAGAACAAGCGCTGTTAATGATCAATGTATTTAATACTTCGTCTGCGTATGTTACTTGTGCTTACGTCACTGGTGAAAACCAGGCTTTATGAACTATCTCCATGACAACAGGCGTTTTGGAAATCGGAATATTCAAGTGTTTCTTATTGACTGCAATGTTCGGAAATGCGCTGCGTGAACGTTCACTTTAAAATCGACGGATGGACGGGAAAAGAAGGGAATGCTTGCGCGCCATCTCAGTAGACTTGCTTCCTCTGTCTAATTTAGTTGATTGTACTCGATAGTTCACAACAAGGCAGGCTCTACATGCCCACTGCTTCCTGTGCCGATATTTTGTTTCCGTCCGATTGAAGAGTGTCATGACGACATGGGCTGCAGTGCAACAAGGAAATGCTGTTCAGACACCTGTAACAACATATGTATGACGTCACTTCCTCTTATTGGATTTATTCCAAAAGTCAACCCAAAGCCCATACCAAGTAGGTTAATTTTGATTCTTGTTCTGCAATACCTAAACTAGCCTGCGAAAGCAGCCGCATCTCTGTGCTCGCTCCGGCGAACGGATTCGTTCGGAGCAAGCACAATGATGCGGTTGGAGCGAACACAATAATGCGGCTGCTTTATTCATCTTGCCAAGTTTCTGTGGTTTGTTTTGTTTTCAGGGGGTCCTCGTGGCATACGCAGATATCTCCATGTGTGCATTTATTAAACTGAAAGAAAGTCAAGAAGACTAGAATTATAAATCTATAATGTGAAGCAACTTCGACCGATTCAAAGGCAGAAACTTTTCTTCAGTTACTGGCGTGTCCCTGTTAAACGAGCGAGGGATAAATGTATTTATACTTATTTGAAGAGGCGAAAACTTCGTTGACTGATTCTGTTTCGATTCTGTACCAGCTCTTCCTTCCCTGGACAGACCAGGCAAGTGTCCTAAGATGACCAAACCAAGGTTATGTGACACCCAAGTGTATGAGTGTAATTATGACGTCGACTGCTGGAACAGTAACAAGAAATGCTGTGATAATGGCTGCACAACTCTGTGTGTTCCACCCGCAACGGTACTGGAACAAACCACATCTAGTACTCGAACTCATATGCCTACATCAACAGAAGAAACTATGACTACGAAAGCAGGTCATTCTAGCAAATTCTTGCACTTACTTTAGAATTATACCAATGTCCGTTTACTAGCTTCAACTAAAAAATGGTTTTGTACATATCTTACTGTCTCCAATAACTATGACTATTGCATTGTGTCCAATGAACTTTCATTACAACCTAAGGAGCGATTATAGAATACCCGGCCGCTTTTTAAAGCTATGTTATTTAGTTCAGTAGTGCTACCGTGGTACCGCAGTCGCGATAGCTTTTTTAGAACGAAGGATATAGTTTTTTTTTAACGAAGGATATGAACTAAGTGGCAACGCAGTCCCGCAGTCCCTTAGTCGACGCATAAATATTAATATCTGTAATACATTGAACTAAGTGGCAACGCAGTCCCGCATGCGGAATATTAACAAAGCTGACTGCGGGACCGCGGTAGCACTGAATATACCATCTAGCTGGAGTGGCGTGGTATTCTATAGTTTAGCCCAACCTAAAGTTCCTGTGAATGTTTTTTTCATTTTCCTTCATTTATAACTAATCTACTTGTCTTTCTGAACCAACGTTTCCCGTCTGGTCTAGATAACCCGAAGGTTTTTTCAGGACCAACCTACTTATTATTGTATTTTTTCATCACATCATAATATTTCCATCTTGTGTGAATAAATTGTTGGTGATGGTGGTAAAGATGCTTAGTGTCAGGGAACAACTCAAATCCGTAATCAACACATCCTGGATACCTTAATTATTGTATTACTGGAAATGAAACTGATACCTTGTGATGTGCGCAAAAACAGCCAAAGTATATAATAAGGGAATGTTAAGAACAGTGGAAAGATAAGAGAAAACGATTTTGTTTGATAATGCTTCAACAGAATCGCCTACAACTAGGACCACAACCGCGTTGAGAACAACCAGAAGTACTCCTACCACAGGTAAGGCGAGTATATAAAAAAGGTAAATGTTTTCATTTATGTAGCGCAAATTCTATATGAATATATTCAAATGCGTGCAGTTTACAATCATGAGTGATTGTTAGTACCTCAGAATACCTGGCTGTTGTGTCGGGAGACAATCCCCTACTCTTTCTCGAAATAACACAACAGGTTCTTTCACGTCCCCCTCGTATAGATTAGAAGAAGAAGGAGACAAGGTCAACGACTTATACGGTCCCTGCCCAAGGACGCGGCTGGGATTCGAACCCCCGACCTCCCGCACTCTAAACCGTGCTCTACCAACTGAGCTAACCTGTAAGGCCTGTAACACTACTACATCTTATGACAAACAAGTTGGGCATCTTTGACATGATAAGGCCATGCTTGGGCTTTTATAAACATTATCCAAGGAAGAACAATTGCAAAACGATTTTTAAAACCTTGTCTTTTAACAGAATTGTCTACAGCTAAGATCACGACTGCGATGAGAACAATCACAACATCTCCTACGTCAGGTAATGACTGAAGTGCATTTTATACACATCTTCAAAAACTCATGAATAATTAATGAGCATTTTGTCCAATCAGATGAAGCAAATCAGTCACGTGCATGCTCCTTTATACCTGATAAAATCTCATCATTCTAAAAGGCCCGCGGAGGGATTTGAATTTTGTCCCAGGGGTAAACGGGGTTAATGATTGAGACAATGGAATTTCTATTGATGTTTCAGCTTTCTCATTGAATTGCTAATTAGGATGAACGTTTTATATAAAGAATACTAATGAACATGAAATTTTATATAAAGTTTCATCCTAATTAAGAATTCACTGATAAAGACCCAAAGATAGCAAAAAGTACACGGAACATAAGGTACCTAGATAATAAATTTTGCACTAAATTTACTAATATCAGCAGACTACCGAGATACACAGATAATATTTTTTAAATGAAGTTATCCAACTACCATTACTTGTTTACCGAGCCACTGTTTAGTTCCAATTATGAAACCAAACTCAAAGCCGTAAAATAATAAAAACGTCCATTAAACTTACATATTTTGTGCCGGAGTCAAACATTTAGAGTCTGCCGTCATGTCAGTCACATCGCTTTCCAAGTCTTGAACTTTATCAAGGTAAGCCACGATAACAAATCCTTCAAGTGCATTGCGAAACGCCGCTTCAAACAACATAGTATGGTAATTTCTTCATGTCATTCCCTTGAGATGTTCGTAATTGCAGGCGGTGATTACTCGAATATTTTGCATGGCGTTGTGAATACAAAGGTTCAATGGTTCATTAAGTAACTATTCCCTTGAGATGTGCGTCTTTCTTTGCATTGCATTCTTAAAGCGTTTTTGAAGCCGTTTAAAACACGAACAGCAGTGTTTTATCAAGTTTAAAAATTCGAGGGCGAACATAAACCAGTCCAACTTCGAAAGCTAGTTCAGTCCACCAGAGAGTGCTTCATTTTGTTTAAGGTATCCGAACAAGAGACGATCACTGGTAATTTAATCTTTTCTCCCTAAAAAACTCGTCGCGACCTAACGGCTACTACTACTACATTTTATAAACCACAACAAATATTTCAATGCCGCGATCTGCGCCGCTCCCGGAAACATTTATTTACAAACCAGCTGACGCAAGGAAAGACCAGCAAATCACTTAATAAAATTGTCTCTTGAACAGAATCGTCTACGACTAGGACCACGACCGCAATTAAAACAACCACAAGAGCTACTACTTCAGGTAAATTATAGTGACGTCAATCGCAAACAAGTCGCGAATGTTCAGCTCATGATTTCTTGAATAAAAGCCAGAAGGAAATAAAATTCAGACTTTGCAAGATGCAGCAGAGGCGCTAGTAACAACATTTTCAAACAGGCATTCAAGTCACTGATACACGATAAGTACGTCATTGATTATAGTCAGACTGACCAGTTAAAATGGCGTATATCAGTTAGGGTAGCATGCTAGTTGCGAGAGGCGAGTTGATTTTTAATATATGTTGTAATAATTAACAATTATTCACCGAAGTGGAGTTGAATAGTGGTGGATATTTACCGAGCCGCTTGTTTTAGTATATACCACACTGCAGGTGAATAGCCAGCACCAAATAGTTATTTTATTTTCTGTCAAATGGACAAAAACTCGCGCGAGGTGATAGCTGCTTCGCTCTGAGGTGAATATGAAATCATATTCACTGTTTGAGTAGCCAATCAGAGCGCACGAAAAGTAATATTCACTGATGTGGTATATACTAAGTGCGGTTATTCGCACCCAGACATCGAACTAGTAAGGACGCGAAGTTACAAAACATTGAATAATTGCTGTTATGGCTGTAAGAGTTGGCGAACCGAAGGTAAAGGGAAGAGGGGGAAAGCTATGGGCTGTAGGAAATGTGATAAAGTGCCTTTAAGCCCAAATTGTAGACGTAATTGGCTGTGTTGGTTCTCCTGGCTCTATGTTTTGTTTGTTGTTTATTCTATTTTGTATCTTTTATTATGGCCGAAGTAAATTAAATTAAATTAAAATAAACAAAATATTTGGTAAGAATCACTGATATAAGCTTCAAATATAAGATGGATGTTTCTAAAGGTCATTGATCTCTACTTGATGTAGAATCGATTTTAATGTTAAAAAATGTGAGCTTATAGGCACTTTAAGAAAGGTAATCATACATATAAATATAAATAAAATAAATAAGTAAAATATGAGTATAAACACAAATTCGGACACTGGGACACTGGGACACTTCCCCTCAAGAGCCTGTCCACCGGAAGGGACTAGGTAAGAAGGGAAGGGGATGAGAGGGGGACTGGGGAGGGGAAGTGAGGACTAAACTATATCTTATGAACTCTTTGGACACGTGACTAGGCCATGTTTGGGCTGTTATAAACCATACCCAAAACGATTTTAAAAACCTTGTCTTGTAACAGAATTGTCTACAACTACGAGCACGACCACGATGACAACAACCACAACATCTCCTACGTCAGGTAATGAAGTGCATTTAATAAATATCATAACCTTGCGTCCACAAGAGCTTCATCTTGTTTAAGGTATCCGAACGATGATCTAATCTTTCCTCCCTAAAAACTCGTCGCGAACTAACGGCTACTAATACTACATCTTTAATATAAACCATAAGAAATATTTCAATGCTGCGATCAATAATGCGATGTTTTCGGACGCAAGCTGACGCGAGGAGAGACGAGCAAATCACTTAACAAAATTATCTATTAAACAGAATCATCTACAACTAAGATCACGACCGCAATGAGAACAACCACAAGAGCTCCTACTTCAGGTAAGACATTTTATATACATTATAAACCAATCAAACTCCAAAAGGTTGCTCCCTAGCTCTCACACTTTCGCTTCAGCCGTACGCAGCTCTGTCGAAAAGTATTTCTTATTTTTTTAAATGCCTTGTTTAAATAAGCCAAATGTTTGATAATATGATGATAGACAAAAGCTGCTCATGTTTGCCTTCACGTTAACGCTTCACTTCTGCCTCATCCTGGGGCCCAGGCGTCTATTTGTGCGAAGTTGTCTGTCTGTCTGCGAAGCGCATGGGACGAGCGCGGTGCGCGAGGAATCATGGGGAGGGAGAAGAGAGGTTCCTCTCGCTCCTTGCGCTAGCTTTTTCAGACAGACAGACAGACAGACACGGGACAAAATTTCAAAGACGTTTGTATTCTATCACCGAACGAATACAAATCATTTTGAAACTATTTTACATGACACATGTAAAAACAAGTTATTACAGGATGGGCATCTCGTTTATTGCTATCAGTTTACATATAGTGCGAAGAACGTAACAATATTTTTTAAACAATATGAAAGATAGCTTGAGACATCTTCGAGTGGTATCAACTAACTAAACAACTCATTATAACTGCTCCTTATTCCCCAAGGTACATCATAACACCGTGGCACTGGCAACGCCTTAACACAACATACGCACACCGATGTGCATTCCAAATCGTTAGAAAATACATATGCTTCGACGCACAAACAGACGCCTTGGGACGAGGCAGGCTTCATCTGATAATTATTTCAGTCTAGAGATCAAATGTTGGTTCAGATAATCTCATTTATTCTTTTTTTTCTCAGTGCGTTTGACAACTAAAACCCCAACAACTGTTAGAATTGAAGATACAACAACAGTGACTATACCCACTACTGTAAAAACAGGTAAATAAATATTTAAAAAAACACTTTAGTAGGCGTGAGGTCAAATTGTTCAGAAGACTGTTACAGTTGTGGTTACCATGGGATCGGAATGAGTGAGACTCAACAGACTGCGCAAACAGTATTCAACTTTTAATGTTTTGCTAAACGAAAATTGTGTTAATATGTGGTGTATTCTGCATGAAAATAACAATTGTTGAGTGTCGTCAGTATGTCACCATAATAAATAGACTATTTGTTGGCACTTTGATACGTAATGTTGTACATCAGTGATAATCCAATAAGCATAAAGATCACAATAATAATAGTAACGACAAGAGAGGGGGAAAAAAGAGAAGAAAATGAGTCTATTGAGGTCTGATATATTATGATGTAATCGTTTTGTAGGAATCAATTACTTGGCAAATAAATTTACCACTTAATTTAAATATGTTTTGAGCTTTCATTGCAATTATGTAATAGAAGAAACTTCTGTAATCGAACAGTATAAAGAGAAAGATGAATTTATTTTCAAAATATTTTCAACAAACTCGGATCTAATTTGGTTTAGTTTGTTGTGTTTGCAGTGAAAAAGGTAATGAAATTCATCGCCCATTTCATTATTACTACAAATGGTACATTTTCTGTGTTCTCTTGAAATATTAAAGGCGCTGTGTCATGGTTTTGCGCATGTCTGGAATCAATGTTCGATTGGTAGCTATTAATTGGTTTCAAACATCCCACGTGTGTGCTAGGGTCGTCAGTTTATAGGAAAATCACTGAAAATAATTTTGTTCCGACGCGGAACAGAAAGTGTCCCTCGCCGTGACACAGCTCCTTTAAGATATCGTCCTTTTTTAATTGATGAGAGAAAATTCGAAGTTGTGTGAATAATTTACGAGTTCTAAAATTATCGATTAAATCCAGGTATTCCTCAAAACCATACATGCAGCTCTAAACGTGCAAGCCCCTGTTTATTGGACTGGTTCAAAGCGTATTAATAATAAGTACGTGAGTCTAACATCTTCTGTCTGTCTGCCTGTCGTTGGTTTATGAATACAGAAACAGTGACGACCGTACAAACAACGCTTCTTAAAGCCACATCAGGGATATCAACACCACTGAAGACAACCAAACAAACAACAACAATGCCTCCAACTCAAACCATAAAAGGTACTATGATCATTCAACTCAGTCGTAGACAACATCATTTAAGCGTATTACGCTTAAATGCTGTCTTAATGGCCGCCTCCTAAGTAGCACAATTTGGAAGATAAATTCAGTTGTAGAGGAAAACTACTACCACTACATGAAAGATCATATTAACACTAGTAATTGTGTTCAGTTAAAGAGCAATGTGTAGAATTGCCGTTAAGTTATAAATGTAAAGGTATCATCTATATGGATATATTCAAATGAGCTTCACAAGGTTATTTTGTGATACGGACTGTTATTGTGACGCAATGTGCTGCCGTGCAGTTTACAATCATGAGTGATTGTTAGTACCTCAGAATACCAGACTGTTGTGTCGGGAGACAATCCCCTACTCTTTCTCGAAATAACACAACAGGTTCTTTCACGTCCCCCTCGTATTGATTAGAAGAGGAAGGAGACAAGGCCAACGGCTTACACGTCCCTGCCCAAGGACGCGGCCGGGATTCGAACCCTCGACCTCCCGCACTCATCGCGAACTAACGGCTACTAATACTACATCTTTAATATAAACCACAAGAAATATTTCAATGCTGCGATCAATAATGCGATGTTTTCGGACGCAAGCTGACGCGAGGAGAGACGAGCAAATCACTTAACAAAATTATCTATTAAACAGAATCATCTACAACTAAGATCACGACCGCAATGAGAACAACCACAAGAGCTCCTACTTCAGGTAAGGCATTTTATATACATTATAAACCAATCAAACTCCAAAAGGTTGCTCCCTAGCTCTCACACTTTCGCTTCATCCGTACGCAGCTCTCTCGAAAAGTATTTTTTTTTTTTTTTAATGCCTTGTTTAAATAAGCCAAATGTTTGATATGATGATAGACAAAAGCTGCTCATGTTTGCCTTCACGTTAACGCTTCACTTCCGCCCATCCTGGGGCCCAGGCGTCTATTTGTGCAAAGTTGTCTTTGTCTGCGAAGCGCATGGGACGAGCGCGGAGCGCGAGCAATCATGGGGAGGTAGAAGAGAGGTTCCTCTCGCTCCTTTCGCTAGCTTTTTCAGACAGACAGACAGACAGACAGACAGACACGGGACAAAATTTCAAAGACGTTTGTATTCTATTACCGAACGAATACAAATCATTTTCAAACTATTTTACATGACACATGTAAAAACAAGTTATTACAGGATGGGCATCTCGTTTATTGCTATCAGTTTACATATAGTGCGAAGAACGTAACGATATTTTTTAAACAATATGAAAGATAGCTAGAGACACCTTCGAGTGGTATCAACTAACTAAACAACTCATTATATACTGCTCCTTATTCCTCAAGGTACATCATAACACCGTGGCACTGGCAACGCCTTAACACAACATACGCACACCGATGTGCATTCCAAATCGTTAGAAAATACATATGCTTCGACGCACAAACAGACACCTTGGGACGAGGCAGGCTTCATCTGATAATTATTTCAGTCTAGAGATCAAATGTTGGTTCAGATAATCTCATTTATTCTTTTTTTTCTCAGTGCGTTTGACAACTAAAACCCCAACAACTGTTAGAATTGAAGATACAACAACAGTGACTATACCCACTACTGTAAAAACAGGTAAATAAATATGAAAAAAAAAAACTTTAGTAGGCGTGAGGTCAAATTGTTCAGAAGACTGTTACAGTTGTGGTTACCATGGGATCGGAATGAGTGAGATTCAACAGACTGCGCAAACAGTATTCAACTTTTAATGTTTTGCTAAACGAAAATTGTGTTAATATGTGGTGTATTCTGCGTGAAAATAACAATTGTTGAGTGTCGTCAGTATGTCACCATAATAAATAGACTATTTGTTGGCACTTTGATACGTAATGTTGTACATCAGTGATAATCCAATAAGCATAAAGATCACAATAATAATAGTAACGACAAGAGAGGGGGAAAAAAGAGAAGAAAATGAGTCTATTGAGGTCTGATATATTAACATCTTCTGTCTGTCTGCCTGTCGTTGGTTTATGAATACAGAAACAGTGACGACCGTACAAAAAACGCTTCTTAAAGCCACATCAGGGATATCAACACCACTGAAGACAACCAAACAAACAACAACAATGCCTCCAACTCAAACCATAAAAGGTACTATGATCATTCAACTCAGTCGTAGACAACATCATTTAAGCGTATTACGCTTAAATGCTGTCTTAATGGCCGCCTCCTAAGTAGCACAATTTGGAAGATAAATTCAGTTGTAGAGGAAAACTACTACCACTACATGAAAGATCATATTAACACTAGTAATTGTGTTCAGTTAAAGAGCAATGTGTAGAATTGCCGTTAAGTTATAAATGTAAAGGTATCATCTATATGGATATATTCAAATGAGCTTCACAAGGTTATTTTTGTGATCGTGCAGTTTACAATCATGAGTGATTGTTAGTACCTCAGAATACCAGACTGTTGTGTCGGGAGACAATCCCCTACTCTTTCTCGAAATAACACAACAGGTTCTTTCACGTCCCCCTCGTATTGATTAGAAGAGGAAGGAGACAAGGCCAACGGCTTACACCCATGGACGCGGCCGGGGTTCGAACCCGCGACCTACCGCACTCTAGACCGTGCTCTACCAACTGAGCTAACCAGTGAACCCGCGACCTCCCGCACTCTAGACCGTGCTCTACCAACTGAGCTAACCAGTGAACACGTGATCTCCCGCACTCTAGACCGTGCTCTACCAACTGAGCTAACCAGTGAACACGTGATCTCCCGCACTCTAGACCGTGCTCTACCGACTGAGCTAACCAGTGAACACGTGATCTCCCGCACTGAGCTAACCAGTGAACCCGCAACCTACCGCACTCTAGACCGTGCTCTACCAACTGAGCTAACAAGTGAGGCGGTTTCAAATGCAGAAAAAAAAACATGAAAGCGAGGCTAGACAGGCTGGCTGTAACTTTATTGTTTGTTAAGCTACAGCACTCGAATTTCACAACATCACTGACTAATGTCGACATGCTCTTTCTCATGGTAATGATTATGTTTCTGTACGTGTGGATAAACTATTGAAACAGAAAAGTATGCAGCTATGAATGCGGAATGTCTGTGCTTCCATTCCATCACTGAATAAATCTAATATCTTTATATTTCACTTTACCTTAACGCTTTGGACGATCAACGTAACACTAGACTGTGAGGTCTAGTGTATCCATCCGGCGGCTGATAGTTGGCAAAGGGGTGAAGCCACGGGTTACATATTTAAGTCAATATAAACCAAAGCGATATGTTGATACACCTCCATTGTTTCGCACTTCTAATTACTCTGATTGTCAAACTGAACGTTGCGGTACGGTACGATTACGGTACGCTTACGGTACGCTTACGGTACGATTACGGTACGATTACGGTAATCTGTTACGTAACCGATACACAACAGTAGCATAGTTTTCATATCATTCGGACTTTTATTTCTCCTCAGATGGTATTAGGGTCTTTCCGAGTCGCTTCACGGCTGTCGCGGGTGACAGCGTAGGCACCACGTGCACGATACATAGGGAGCCATTCGAGGGTTGGTACAACCCTAAAGGGCAGAAGATCAGCTCCACCGACTCTAAAGACGATGTACATGTGGCTAGACGAGGCAAAGGATACTTTCTGTCAATCAAGAACGTTGGTGTGGAGCACGGTGGGATGTATGTGTGTCGAGGGGCATTTATGCATGATGTCTATGACCTGAAGATTAAAAGTAAGTGTTCTTCTACCGTTTTCCTCGATGCATAGTAAAAAGAATGCTTCACCGTCACCAGTCAGGTTTGCACTATAGACACCTGTCAATCACGACAACACTTGACTTGGTTCTGCACTGACGTACGCAGCTTTTCATCCAATCACAGCAGCTTATTAATAATAGCTAATAATCAGCAGCCGTCTTTGAAAGACTACTGCAAAGCATATAGAGCGAAACCATTTTACCGGCCGGTTGCGAATCACTAAAAGAAATGGGAACCTTGTTTTATGAGTCAAATGAGTCAATGAGTTATGAGTTAAAGTGCATATGAGCCTTCGTGCAATTTTCATAGCTATGAACCTCAGGAAAGTTTTGAGTACCCCTGCGAAGAAATTTTTGGTTTACAGAGAATACTCTATCTTCTACGCTTGTTTGAAATCGTGAAAACGTGACCTTTCCTGACCCATGACCGCGTAAGTAAAAGCCTGGGTCGATACCTCGGTAGACGTCATTTCATTAATTCAACTTTGCAACAATTTGAATAAAAACTTACAATTTTCACTAATATGACTTTTTCCTTTACTAACAGCTCATAAACTGTGTATATTATCTAAAAATCGATGTTGTTGTGATAGAAAGGTGCCATGGAGAGTAATGCATTAATGAGATGACGTCGACCGAGGTATCGACCCAGGCTTTTACTTACGCGGTCATGGGTCAGGAAAGGTCACGTTTCCACGATTTCAAACAAGCGTAGAAGATAGAGTATTCTCTGTAAACCAAAAATTTCTTCGCAGGAGTGCTCAAAACTTTTCTGAGATTCATAGCTATGAAAATTGCAGGAAGGCTCATATGCACTTTAATGGTTATGAGTTTTAGGGTAAGTTTTAGTTGTAAAAATAAAAAAGACCCCGAAATGTTTAGTTTGACTCATGACTCATTGATTCAAAAAATACCAAAAAATATAAGATAAAAAAATATAAGATCTCAAAAAGTTAAACGCCCATTTGTTGTTTTCTCCTGGTCAGTTATTATACTTCGTAACTTATACGGCTATTTCAACAAGGTTGTCCTGGTCAAACTATACAAACGACAAGCCACATTACCAGAACGAAATGGATTGTGGGTATAACTATGCAGCTGTGCGAATCGGATAAACTACAGAGTAATTCGGAAAATCGATTCGCAGGAGACCATTAATTTTCAGACTTTCAACTACAACCACAATCCATATTGGTCTGGAATGTCGTTTTCCGTTTTACGGGACAGCCATAATGAAATAGGTGTATTGGTACGCCAATTGTATTGTTTTCTGTTTTCATTTAATAGTGGAGGTAGATAAGATCAAAAGCGTGCAATATCTCCGTTCGGGTGAAGTCGGTATGATAGAAGTTTCTGTGCGCGGTTTCCCACAACCTGAATACCTGTGGATGAAGGACAAGAAACCGATCGATATTAGGTCGGGACGTTATTCTGTTGGTCCTAGTGGATACCTCGCGATAAAGGACGTCAGAATGGCAGATAAAGGAACGTATTCGTTCATGGTGGAAGACATACCCAACGCAGATGTTAGCGTCGGTATTATTAAAGGTAAACAAGGCATGTGATACCACTTTATTTAACAAGTAAAATATGGATTTTCGTGTTCTCAGTTGAAGAGGTGCAAGTTAAAGTCTCTATACAATGTATTTCACACCTTAACTGTACCACCGTGAAACCTCACATATACTCCCACACACTCTGAATGGCTGAATGGCCCCCGCAGTGTAAACACCCCCCCCCCCCCCCCCCAAGTATATAGAAAAATCATGACGCAGAATGGCTAAATTGTCTTTAATATGGACATATTCAAATGAAGCCATGTACAATAGAAACCACTGCCGGGAACTATATACGGCTTTGCGGCGAAATGAACAGCTGAAAATTATCTATAGACGAAAAATCGCTGATCGTATTCAAATGTTGATTCGGCATGAAGAATGTACAATAGAAACCACTGGGACTATACGGTCTTGCGGCGAAATGAACAGCTGAAAATTATCTACAGACAGAACTCTTTCCTCTCGTATATAATCGTCGTATCCACACAGCACTTAGAGAATCAAGGGTGCATTCCGAGGTCGAACTGGAATTTATCGGTGGGTTAGTATTAAATGTAGGTTGATCTCTGTGTTACACGTTTCCAATAACCCTCTTTCTATATATGCATCACTTGTCACGCACAAAGGTTTCAATATGAGGCTCCGGGGTACATTCTCAAATAATTGAATAAAGTTATGTCTCTATCAATTCCAAGCCCGCCCATCCCCCCCATCCCCCCCCCCCCCCCCCCCCGGGCAAGATGGGCATTTGACAACCTATCTGTCTCTGGGGCGGGGCATTTGTTTTGCGTCAGCCCGGGCCCGGGGCATTGTCAAAAAAAATATTCCACCCCTCCCCTGTGTTTGATTTTTGTTTTGCTCAACTGATCAACACGTGCTTGCTTCATCGATCAACATGGCGGCGGAAAAGTCATCCATGAACATGACGTTAGGAATTTCCCAGTTTCGGTGAAGTGTGCGGTTTGTTGGGAACTGGCTAGTGAATGTGGGATTTGGGGGGCACTTACGAAAGTGTTTGAAGATGAGTACTGCATCACCTTTAATAAAGAAAAGCGGCGTAATGTGGGCTTTGAAACGGCGAAGAAATTTGGCGCGTTTGCTATACTTGCCCCGGGGGTGGGGCATTTGCATAACTTAGCTGGCCCCACAGTGGGGCATTTGCAACGTTCCGATTCCAAAATGACAAAATCCCCACAAATGCCCGGGGGGGGGGGGGGGGGGGGGCATGGGCGGGCTTGGAATTGATAGAGACATTAATTTACCCCTCACATTGAAACCTTTGTGCGTGACAAGTGAAGCACATATCAAAAGTGGACTATTATCTCGGCTCCTATTTCTTTTAGATAACCATACTGATTTATTAATAAATGTTTGTATATAATTGCTTCCTTTGTCGAACATTGTTTCAACCACAGTCTTCGTATCGAGGGTCCTCTCCCCTCCCCCCCCCCCCCCCCCCCCCACCCCACCGTAAATAATGCCGGTACTCCCTTGTTATTAATCCCCATCCCCCTTAGAAAGCTCTTTGACCGTAGATTGTTAACATGGAATTTGGACTATATCAATGGATTCTATGGTATCTGTATTCACTCTTTGATTTCTTATAATAGCGAGTGATAGAGTTATTTTTATTTTAGAGAAATGTCCCATGCCAGCTTCCAGCACCATCTGCAAGCAAGGTCAAGTCAACCAGTGTACGATAGACTCGGACTGCAGTCAGTCCCAGTGTTGTTTCAATGGATGTCGACATTGTGCATAAAATCCGAAGCAAACGGTAGGTTAGTATGTTTTAAAGAAAACTATTATACTATGATGAGTTATACTTATATTTAGTATTAAGCCATTTTTCATGCGAGCGCAAACATAATCGCAAGCAACATACGCAGTAATGTATTGATCATTAGCGGCGCTTGTTCTTATCTCACAATTATGGCACTGCTTCTGCCTATATTGCTTGCGCTTACGTTTGCCTCGCCCAGTGTGAACCAGGCTTTGTGGTGTAAGTTCATAAAAACATGCGTACAGTTTTAGCTAAAACTAAAGTAGCCGTAATTGCAATAACAATTTTCCCATTTCTTTCAGTTAAGTTAAGAAACATTTAGCACGCATTATCAACAGTAGTTCAATATAAAGTATTTATAGTCAAGCCTATAAGCGGAGCTCGAAGTAGATAATGCTTCACTTTCAATAAGTAATTATTTCTATATTAATGTATTATAAAGTATTTATAGTCAAGCCTATAAGCGGAGCTCCAAGTAGATAATGCTTCACTTTCAATAAGTAATATTTTATATATTAATGTATTATAAAGTATTTATAGTCAAGCCTATAAGCGGAGCTCGAAGTAGATAATGCTTCACTTTCAATAAGTAATTATTTCTATATTATGTATTATAAAGTATTTATAGTCAAGCCTATAAGCGGAGCTCGAAGCTAGATAATGCTTCACTTTCAATAAGTAATTATTTATATATTAATGTATTATAAAGTTATTATAGTCAAGCCTATAAGCGGAGCTCCAAGTAGATAATGCTTCACTTTCAATAAGTAATTATTTATAGTATTAATGTTTTATAAAGTATTTATAGTCAAGCCTACTAAGCGGAGCTCCAAGTAGATAATGCTTCAACTTTCAATAAGTAATTATTTCTATATTAATGTATTATAAAGTATTTATAGTCAAGCCTATAAGCGGAGCTCCAAGTTAGATGAATGCTTCACTTTCAATAAGTAATTATTTATATATTAATGTATTATAAAGTATTTATAGTCATAGCCTATAAGCGGAGATCCAAGTAGATAATGCTTCACTTTCAAATAAGTATTTATTTATATTAATGTATTATTAAGTAGTTTATAGTCAAGCCTATAAGCGGAGCTCGAAGTAGATAATGCTTCACTTTCAATAAGTAATTATTTCTATATTTATGGTATTATAAAGTATTTTATAGTCAAGGCCTATAAGCGGAGCTCGAAGCTAGATAATTGCTTCACTTTCAATAAGTAATTATTTCTATATTAATGTATTATAAAGTATTTATAGTCAAGCCTATAAGCGGAGCTCCAAGTAGATAATGCTTCACTTTCAATAAGTAATTATTTATATATTAATGTATTATAAGTATTTATAGTCAACGACCTATAAGCGGAGCTCGAAGTAGATAATGCTTCACTTTCAATAAGTAATTATTTCTATATTAATGTATTATAAAGTATTTATAGTCAAGCCTATAAGCGGAGCTCCAAGTAGATAGTGCTTCACTTTCAATAAGTAATTATTTATATATTAATGTTTTATAAAGTATTTATAGTCAAGCCTATAAGCGGAGCTCGAAGTAGATAATGCTTCACTTTCAATAAGTAATTATTTATATATTAATGTTTTATAAAGTATTTATAGTCAAGCCTATAAGCGGAGCTCGAAGTAGATAATGCTTCACTTTCAATAAGTAATTATTTATATATTAATGTATTATAAAGTATTTATAGTCAAGCCTATAAGCGGAGCTCCAAGTAGATAATGCTTCACTTTCAATAAGTAATTATTTATATATTAATGTATTATAAAGTATTTATAGTCAAGCCTATAAGCGGAGCTCGAAGTAGATAATGCTTCACTTTCAACAAGTAATTATTTATATATTAATGTATTATAAAGTATTTATAGTCAAGCCTATAAGCGGAGCTCGAAGTAGATAATGCTTTACTTTCAATAAGTAATTATTTATATATTAATGTATTATAAAGTATTTATAGTCAAGCCTATAAGCGGAGCTCCAAGTAGATAATGCTTCACTTTCAATAAGTAATTATTTCTATATTAATGTATTATAAAGTATTTATAGTCAAGCCTATAAGCGGAGCTCCAAGTAGATAATGCTTCACTTTCAATAAGTAATTATTTCTATATTAATGTATTATAAAGTATTTATAGTCAAGCCTATAAGCGGAGCTCGAAGTAGATAATGCTTCACTTTCAATAAGTAATTATTTATATATTAATGTTTTATAAAGTATTTATAGTCAAGCCTATAAGCGGAGCTCGAAGTAGATAATGCTTCACTTTCAATAAGTAATTATTTATATATTAATGTTTTATAAAGTATTTATAGTCAAGCCTATAAGCGGAGCTCGAAGTAGATAATGCTTCACTTTCAATAAGTAATTATTTATATATTAATGTATTATAAAGTATTTATAGTCAAGCCTATAAGCGGAGCTCGAAGTAGATAATGCTTCACTTTCAATAAGTAATTATTTATATATTAATGTATTATGAAGTATTTATAGTCAAGCCTATAAGCGGAGCTCGAAGTAGATAATGCTTCACTTTCAACAAGTAATTATTTATATATTAATGTATTATGAAGTATTTATAGTCAAGCCTATAAGCGGAGCTCGAAGTAGATAATGCTTCACTTTCAATAAGTAATTATTTATATATTAATGTTTTATAAAGTATTTATAGTCAAGCCTATAAGCGGAGCTCCAAGTAGATAATGCTTCACTTTCAATAAGTAATTATTAACATATTAATGTATTATAAAGTATTTATAGTCAAGCCTATAAGCGGAGCTCGAAGTAGATAATGCTTCACTTTCAATAAGTAATTATTTATATATTAATGTATTATAAAGTATTTATAGTCAAGCCTATAAGCGGAGCTCGAAGTAGATAATGCTTCACTTTCAATAAGTAATTATTTATATATTAATGTATTATAAAGTATATATAGTCAAGCCTATAAGCGGAGCTCGAAGTAGATAATGCTTCACTTTCAATAAGTAATTATTTATATATTAATGTATTATAAAGTATATATAGTCAAGCTTACTAGATCTCCTGCCTGTCATCACCCAGATGATCAACCTGTCCTTCCAGACCGCGATAGTTCCTGATGTCCATAAGGAGGCGCTGCTAGACCCTCGTCTTAAGAAGGCTGGCGCTGACTTTGAGGAGTTTAGTAATTTTCGACCTGTTTCGAATCTTATGTTTACTTCTAAAGTGTCAGAGAAAGCTGTCGCAGTTCAGTTTGAAAATCATGTTGCTGTTAACAACCTGGGCGAGCAGTTTCAGTCAGCATACAAGAAGTTACACAGCACTGAGACTGCTCTACTTTGTGTTCAAAATGATATATCAAGAGGTGTAGACGCAAATCGCTCAGTTATCCTAGTGTTATTAGATCTGTCTGCAGCGTTTGATAATCTAGCCGGTTTGGTGTAAAGGGCATGGTACTGTCTTGGTTTTATTCATATCTCACCAATAGAAAGCAGTTCGTTAAAGTGCGCGAGGGGATGTCTTCAAGTCGCGATCTTTTATGTGGAGTGCCGCATGTTCGGTATTAGGCCCAATGCTCTATTTGCTATATACCTCTACTCTTGGGGATATTGCGGTCAGGCATCATGATATGCTTTTTCATTTTTATGCTGATGATATGCAAAGTGATTTGTCCTTCGAGTCAACATCAGCTGTAAGCAACATCCAGGCATGCATTAGTGATATTAACAGGTGGATGTTAAAGTGCAACTAACCCCTTTTGCAATTTTTATACATATGAATCTTTGAAAGGTTTTGAGAACTTCTGCGAATAATTTGTTGGCTTACAGAGAATACTCTATGTTCTATGCTTGTTTAAAATGGTGAAATTTTGACCTTTCCTGACCCATGACCGCGTAAGAAAATGCCTGGGTCGATTCTTGATCTTACGTCATCCAACTCATTCGACTTTGCAATAATTTGAATAAATATTTAGCATTTACTCTAAAATAACTGTTTTCTTTACTAACAACTCACAGACTGTGTATAATCTCTATATATCGATGTTGTTGTGATGGAAAGGCGCCATGGAGAATAATGCATTAATGAGGTGACGTAAGATCAAGAATCGACCCAGGCTTTTTCTTGCGCGGTCATGGGTCAGGAAAGGTCAAATTTTCACCATTTCAAACAAGCCTAGAACATAGAGTATTCTCTGTAAGCCAAAAATTTCTTCGCAGAAATACTCAAAACCTTTCAAAGATTCATATGTATAAAAATTGCAAAAGGGGTTAGTTGCACTTTAATCAACAAACTAAAGCTTAATAATGATAAAACAGAGGTTCTAGTTATTAATGCGAAACACCGTCCACGCCCAGACCTAGATTTTCTGTTAGTTGGAAATGAGTGTGTCACACCATCAGCTCATGCTCGAAATCTGGGCATTATATTTGATAACTCTATGTCATTAGAACGTCAGGTTGCTGCTATTGGTAAGGGTGCTTTTTTCCATATTAGAAATATTGCTAGAATTAAGAAGTACTTATCGGAAGGTAGTATAAAAATCCTAGTTCATGCTTTTGTTACTTGTAAGCTAGATACTGGAAATTCGCTCCTAAGTGGACTTCCGGGTTACTTAATTAAGAAACTGCAATCAGTTCAAAATTGCGCCGCTCGCCTTATTGTTGGTGGTGGAAAGTATGATCATATTTCACCTGTTCTTCAGCGTCTCCACTGGCTACCCGTAGAAAAACGAATAACTTATAATATATTACTTCTTACATATAAAGCTCTAAATAATCTGGCTCCTACCTACATTCGTAATATGGTAGAGTACTATACTCCTCCTCGTAATCTTAGGTCTGCCAATAAGTTCCTTCTGAAGGTTCCTACAGTCAATTTAAAGAGCTATGGAGAAAGGGCTTTTTCCGTTATTGCGCCAAAAATGTGGAATTTGTTGCCACTTACTATTAAGTTATGCCCCTCGGTGGGAGTTAAAAGCATATTTATTTAAGGAAAGTTTTTATTAGTTTAGTTATTGCTTAGATCGTAAGATTTTATAGTTCTTGTAAATTAACTTGCCTGTTTTCCAGCTATGTAAAGCGCCTTTGGACGTTTAGGATTAAGGCGCTATATAAATTAAGCCTATAAGTGGAGCTCGAAGTAGATAATGATTCACTTTCAATAAGTAATTCTTTATATATTAATGTATTATAAAGTATTTATAGTAAAGCCTATAAGCGTAGCTCGAAGTAGATAATGATTCACTTTCAATAAGTAATTCTTTCTATTTTTCCAAGAACACTACTACTTTTCAATTGATCAACTCCAAGGTATTTCAAATTCAGAAAGCTATCAATAAGCAAACTTGACGTTTCAGTCTGCACGACCTTCAATATACTCCTATCTTATCTTGAAATAAATGATAGAGCAGCAACTGTTATCGAAAAAGAATGCGGAATAGAAAGAAATATAATAAACTGTAGAAAAATATTAGAAAAAAACATGCATATATGTCGAACCCACATCCATCGAGTTTCAGCACGGGTTATTAGACCACTCGATCACGCACACATTTCACGTCACTACCCAAATAATGTAATGTTCGAGCAGGTGAGGCACGGGTAGCGGGCGGGTGGGACACGGGCAGCAGGTAGGCCTGAATAGATTGTGCTCGGCAACTTTTGAGCAACTTCTGGAGTTTTGAGCAACTTTTTGTACTGCAAGCAACCTAGAGCAACTTTTGCCTTCCTTGGCAACTTTTGAGCAACAAATAATGATAAAACACCCAAATTATCCCAAATGTTTCTGTTAATTGAAACTGGTCGATACTAAGAATGCTGTAGACATGTATTGAATAGTATTGACCCTGCAAATGATTAACATTCCTTTGTTTTCTACTTTCCGTGCATGAATTAATGTGCGCCCACGAACTGGACAGCAGCTATCTATTTAATATCGCCCGCGATATCGAGGCTTCAGTCATGATTAGATACAACAACGCAAAGAGGCTGTAAACTTTATCACCGTATGTGGTGTCTATGGTCAATATCATGAGATTTACTCATTAGAAACTACTTTACTTCATTAGAAAGTACTGCTATTGGTAGTTATGTTGAACTTTAAGATTATATTGAATTACACACCCAACATTCCATGTTTTAAGTTGTTATCTAGAATAAAATGGCTCGCCAAAGTGAGAAACTTTTTCAAATTTTGGTGGCAACTTTTTCAATTTTTGGCAACTTTTGAGCAACTTTTAGCCTTTTTTTGGAGCAACTTTGGCTGGATTTGCTAGCACAATCTATTCAGGCCTAGCAGCAGGTTAGGCACGGGCAGCGGGTGAAGCACGGGCAGCGGGTGAAGCACGGGCAGCGGGTGAAGCACGGGCAGCGGGTGAAGCACGGGCAGCGGGTGAAGCACGGGCAGCGAGCGGGTGGTGCACGAGCAGCGGGAGGGTGGGGCACGGGCAACAGGCTAGGCACGGGCAGCGGGTGAAGCACGGTCAGCGGGTGAAGCACAGGCAGCGAGCGGGTGAAGCACGGGCAGCGAGCGGGTGGTGCACGAGCAGCGCCGGTGCGGGTGGGGCACGGGCAACAGGTTAGGCACGGGCAGCGGGTGAAGCACTGGCAGCGAGCGGGTGGGGCACACACGCTCGCGGTGTGAATTTGTTTTACTTGCATGGTTATCTTTTTTTCTTTTTCTTTTCCCCTTTTTGCTCGTATTGATTACCTACGTGTATACTGAGCTCCTCTAACAACTCTCGTTTTCCCTCAGAAAATGCTAAGGAAGGCTCGTGCCCAATCCTTTCTCCTCCTGCGAACTGCAAATCAGCTAGAAACGCTTGTTCGAAAGATGGAGACTGTTCTGGTGACCAGAGGTGCTGTACAGATTCATGCAACATGCAATGCACGAGCTCTGGATCAGCCTCAGGAAAGTGTAAGTACATTCTTAATCTAGGCCTTTTGCCGGAAACAGTCACATGCTGATATATTACTTCAACAACGAATGAACTAAGCTCGTGATCCCACACGGGAAAGGCTTTACTGGATGGTAAATAATCGTAAAAACGCAGTTTTAGATCTAGAAATATCGACAATTGATTGAAGGTGGAAAATAGCATATACAAACAGGTTTTGCTAATAACACTACCGATCTCGTACAAGTACCTTTAAATAAAGTCAGATGTTGCTGCTACGTGATTGCATTCCCGCAAAAGACCCATTCGATCAATGCAATCAAATGGTTTATTACGTCATTACTATCACCGTTGATTGACCCGCTTATATTGTGGGAGTAGTTACATGATTATAAATAGTTAAATTTTCTGATAAATCTTTTTACAACAGCCCCCGAAGTACGGGTCTACCGACAAGATAATTACCACAAAACACGACAGCGCGTCAGGCGGGTTTGTCTCATCTATAAGCAACCTTTTGTCGGATGGTACGATCCAGTTGGACGCAAAGTGACGTCACAGTCACATGGTGATCACACGTACGTGGAAAATCATGGTATATACCGGGTGCTTGTCATCAACAATGTGACCGTGGAGGATGGCGGGAAGTACACCTGTCAAGGTGCACTTCACAACGCGAGCGTGGACGTCAACGTCGATTGTAAGTTAATGAAGATTAGAAACGCCACGAGACGTAGTCGAGTGTCGTAACTGTTGTTCTCATCACCTTTTGAGGTCATCTATTTAACAATTAGGCTATGAGCTCGATAGCTCGCAGAGCGTAGCTAATATAACAAGGATTGTCATTGGACATTCGCCACTCACTATCTATCACGGAATAGATAGTGATTAGCTTAGCCAATCAGATTGATGGATTTGCAATAGAATACTATTGTGTTTCTACTAAAAGAGAATAGAACCACGGCAAAATGAGATATATGTTTTATACAATAATAGGACATTTACATTATGACGTCATCTAACTACAACTTCCAGAATCCTTTTCGAATTCTCTTTCTCATTCAGATGTTTTAATTCCTTTGAGCATACCAAGACAATGGTTTAAGAACAAAAGGATTCGCGCAAGTTTCTGGTAGTTGTAGTATGTGACGTTAGCAAACAAAAGTAGAGTACAGAATTATGTTGTGCAAAACGTGACGTCATCTATGATGTATCCTCTATAACAGCTATCGACCCATTAGCGCCCGCGTTGTGTACCGTTATATAAACATTTACAGAAGTGCATTACTAAACTGGCTGAAGGTATCTAAGTACCGTATCCAAACCTATATACACGGAGATTGTTTTCGCAATCAGTTATGGGTTGTTTTTCCTATTAATATCAGCCTCGACTGAATTTAAAAAAATACACGCCCAATTGAACTAGTGCTAAATGACATTAAACACACTCAACCATATCTACTATTTTACAAAGTTGCTCCGCTTTATCTCAGGTACCGCAGACAAGTCATATCATCCAGTAATACTTAAGCCAGGTATCATTGGTCTTATCCCCTTAACCGTACAAGGTTATCCCGCTCCACTTTTCATCTGGTACAAACGAGGCAAACCCATAGACATGGCATCTCGGCGGTACAGCGTCAGCCCTAGTGGATCGCTTGCAATCAGGCGCGTTAGATCATCAGACATGGGTATCTACATCTTGAAAGTACGGCAAGCTGAGAAGCTGCGTAACACGGGAGTTCATGTCGCTGTGGCGGTGCAAGGTGTTGATTTCTCTGTGTGGCAAGGTACGTTTTGATCCGGAAGGGGTTGGGAGGGGGCACTTGTATACTTATAATAAATGGATTAACCATTCCCTCTTTCCTCCCCAGGCTATAAAGGGATAGGTACGTGTGCGGGGGATCCGAAACCAGTTTACGAAAATCCTGATTCTCATAATCTGTTTTAGGCGCATGCGCAAAGAAACCTAATGCTATACTGTAAAGCGGGGAATGGCGGTCATCTGTCGATGGATCAACCAAAATTGTAAAATTCAACACAGGGATAAGGCAAGGGTTGGGCAAAGAAACTCCTTGGAAAACAGAAACGCGATTCTTTAAATTATTCTTCCGTTAAGATAGAAAACAGCAAAAGATATATTTGATGCATTTCAAAGTTTTATAGTGTGTGGGCTATTTGCGTTTGTCGATTAACGTACATGTAAATGCAAAGTAAACTCCTACTGGGACTCCGATCGAGAATCATGCTACGCCGGATATAGAATCATACTAGGATATATAGTTGTTTTTTGTTTCTTTCCCCGATTCGTGAGAAATTCGTCCTGTTTCTGAATTGTTCGATTTTGTGCTCTCATTCAACTCACATACCGATACATAACCGTAGGATTTGCACGGTCTGAGACGGTAATGATCACACCGCGCACTAAAATCTAAGAGCCAGTTTGATTCGAGCAGTGTCGCCCAAATACAAAGATCCTCAAAGATAGAATGCTATATTAACGAGATCTATAAAGTACACTAAAATATCACAATGGTATAGAATTTGATCCGAGCAGTGTCTCCAAAATAATAATAATAATAATAATAATAATAATAACAATAATAATAATAATGGTTTATTAACAGTATATCCACGGAGTGGCTCTTCGCCTGTTAAGTCTAAATTACAATGTGTGATAAAATAAATTACAATAATTACATTTTAAAACTACTATAGACCCATTCGAAAAATGGCGTCCAATTTAAAAAGCTATTGTCCTGGTAACGTGAACACGAGGCTAGTCAGTACACACAAAAACTTTTGACCGTGTAAGCGAGGCTAGTCAGTACTAAACAATAGTTAATTAAATTGGACGCCATTTTTCGAATGGGTCTATAAAACTACTCTAATTACAGTAATTGCAGAAAATAGGAAATTTAATTTGATAATGATTAATAAATTTAATTAACTAAGCTTAGAAAATAAAACTAAATTGAAAAAATAAAAATATTCTCAAAGATAGACTATTATAACAGATATATAAAGTACACATCACAATGGGTCCGTGTGTCGTTCGTCCTTTTGATTTTCATTTGAAATCCAAAATGGAATATTGTTTTTTAATTTTCGATTAATCAATTTTCAATTAAAATCTGAAGTTAACTATTGATTATTCATCCTTATACAAACAAACATCGAATCTTCTCGAGTGAGACTACGATTTTCATCACTGTTTAAATCGAATGTGAAGACAAGGAAGCTAATTTCCATGCCTTG
Organism: Actinernus sp. WN-2022; assembly: GCA_030867875.1. Lineage (NCBI taxonomy): Eukaryota > Metazoa > Cnidaria > Anthozoa > Actiniaria > Actinernidae > Actinernus > Actinernus sp. WN-2022. Next base: position 175,654,252 of record JAOWCC010000577.1, on the reverse strand, counting down.
AAGTTTGAGATATGAAAACGTATTTTCCTTTGATAAGTTCATTCAAAACCAAATGGATCGTTGACGATATTTCAATTCTCCTTTGAAAACAAGAAAAAAAAATTGTGGCGGTCAAACTTTGAAAATCGTTCGAGCGGAACAGGGTAAAAGTCGCCGTAGTCGGGGTAGGGTGGGGAGACCAAACTGGCGTTTCGAACACACCTACCCGCTTGGGCCTGATTGTTCGAAGCAAGGATAAGCGCTACCCTGGGTTAAATCACTAACCCGAGGGTAACCTGTACAGATTACAATTACAGATTTAGCACTATCCTAGGGATAAAGTTATTCTAAGTCACGTACTTGTGTTGACCAATGAAATCCTTAAATCCCACTCGTTTCTCGCGCTTTTTATGGATGTACATGTGTCCTAACCCAAACAAATGGCTAGCAAGAGGTTAGATGTAAGTACAGAAGGGCAAGACCTTCGTATTTTAATAGGATATCAGAGTAGAACCTCAGAGATGACGATGACGCATAAGTTTTTTGAAAGGTAACCAAGCCTTTTGTGACATCGGAATCAAAATGGCTCCTGATGCCGAGTCGACTCCAGTCTCCGTGCGAGGCTGACCGCTTGGTTACCTTTCCAGAAATGTTAAAGAAAACAACTACAAATGCGCAAGTAAAACCTTCAAGCCTGAAACTTCGAAACTCTAAATGCATGAAGTTTTATAATTATGTTGTTGTTGTTTTTCCTTTTATACCCCCAGCTCTTCACTGCTAAATTCAAAACCCTTCCCGACTTTTTAGTTTGCACAATACAAACATAACAAAAACCAACAACAAACAAACATGTAAAAAATTATGAGTAGTAGAAGACGTTTAAGAGGGCATCCATGTGAAAACCATGCACCCTGAAAAAATGAGTCTACATGGTACATCTCAGATTTTGTTCATATTTTGCACATATATTACTATTGGCCTGGCATTAGACTTGGTAGAATATTTTGGAAAAATTCCAAAAACTGTAAGAGATATGGGGGTCAGTACGAACTGCCTCGGTTTGAGGGGTATTTCCACTATGTATTTTTAGTCATGTTTACAGAATTTTTTTTAACAAACCATATAAGCTATATACACAAAACGTTTCTACAGCATAAACACGACCAATTGCAATTTAATTATGATATAAGTGCCAAAAAATATTCAGTATTCAAGGAGTAAGGCTTTCATGTACAAGTGACTTCCGAAATGATTTTTCAAAAAGTCAAATTTTAGGGTAAAATGACATTCGAATACTATCGATGCGGCGAAATTGTAGAAGATGAGAGAGTTATGATTTTGTAGATCAGTCATTTGGAAATACAACTGGGGACTAAAAAGTTTGTAAAGTTTATTAAGCTTAGGAGCAGCGAGGCCAAAGTAACATACTCCCAAAGCCCGGGTCCAACGTAAATAAACAATCAACGCCAGAGGTAAGCTGTATCGTGTGCAGAATAACGGGACAAATAACGGCCAGGAATGAGAAACATAGCCCTAAAATAACTGGGTGATAAATTTATTTGTCACTTATGCCTATGGTTTTGCAATAAACAATCAACTAATTAACTTCAAAAATTATAAGAGAAATTAGTAATCACGAAGGATGAATCAGCGATAAATGCATACCTGATTCTAGCCTTATTTGTGCTCTCCTCCCCAGCTCTGTCATGGTCTCGAAGCCACAACTTACGATAATTATCTTCTTGTTGATTTTACACCGAAAGGACATTTACCCATTATAGTTTATACATATGGCTTTGTAGCATCCGCCATTTTATTTAGGACTAGAACCCAGTCTGCTGTTGTGCACCACAGGTAGCCCAAACACATGTGTACATTCCATGTGGAATATTGGAAAAAAAAATTGAATCAGCCTTTCCTTTCGTGTCTATTTATATTTATATATTGCTGATCAAATCCCTACACGCTAGGAGATCCGGTGTTTTATCATTTCGTCTGTAGTGCCCAACATATATACCAGTGTGGGTAATTTATATTGAAATATTTATGAATCTCATGAAACAGAACTGAAAATAATCATAATGCACTACTTAATACATCTACATAATTTTGTTTGCAAAACTTTAATGTTTTTCAAGCTGATTATAGGTTAAAATTACCCATGATGCACCTGATATATGTAACTGTTATGGGGTCAAATGTTTGCATACATTCATACACAAGGTCACAACAATGAATTATAAATGATTTCTAACATCCCGTGCATATATCCTGTATATTCACACGACCCACATAAGGCCATCCAAATAAAATGTTCCGTTTCCAATCGCCAGACCGACCCAATTTATTTTGGAAAAGTTAACAAAAATACAAAGCTTGACATCGACCCAATTTTTGGGAAAAGTTAAAAAAATAAATTGAAGAACATACTTTCAACTACACCTCTTTTCCTAGCTCTCTGCGTATTTGCATTTTATTGGGATGGCCTAATCAGCTGTGTCGGTGCCGTACTGGAGCGCAGTGCCATCCCGGAAAGCGAAGTTCAGAAATGTCTGACGTATGTTGCTATTGCTACAAACTATCTTAGAAAAGGGTTCAGATGAACGATGAAACATATTGTGTGGATCGTGACAGACTTTATCCAGACCTGAATTACGCTAGATTTATTTTTACATATACATGTATGTGCGGGGCGCTTGTTCAGACTGCTGTTTATAGGTACACACGGTAAGCCACGCAGTTTACAAGCATGAGTAGTTATGTTAGTTATCTTCCCAACAATGCGGCTGACCAACAAGCACTGAGGGTGGTCACTGCCAGATATTTGTTTAACGTCCAAAGTGGTTCCTTGGCGTCCTGTGATACACAGCTGCTGATGAATACGAGCGTCGTGAGATGCAATCTCGTTCCCAGAGCCCGCGATCTTTTGACCAGCGCCAATATACTGGCCAAAAGATCGCGGGCTATGAGAACGAGATTGCGTGAGACGGGACCGCCATTTTACGTGATCATCCGATCGAGGCACGAGGGATCGAAAAGGCGTAGGCGCAAACACTGCGCTTCTCTGTTTCTCTTAATGTTGCCTGGGTGGCTAATTGGACGAGCAGGAAGCATACAAATGTTTTGCTGCACGGGTGGATAAACGAGGAAACGTTGTTGCAGAAAAAAACTAACGAATGCGCACTGTGTCAAATTGTCTTGCCGGTGGGGTCTGGGTTTGTGTTGCTAAGAAACACATATACTGTGTGTCACTGGAGCCTAGTAAACATTGTTTTCCTCCATAGCCAACGTGGAAACATTGTTGCGGAAGCAAATTTTGCCTCATCAAAACAAAAAAATGTCTTTGAAATGCTTCAGAAAAATGTTTTCCTTCCTGGAAGATTGATTTTTTTTGCGCAGATTTTCCCGCGGACTTAGACTCGTTTTTACAGACAAATGTATGGAAAACTAAAACCACGATTGCATGCTTCCCAGCACAGCAACATCCCTCAAATTTCGATCTGTTAATCTTTTACCTGGTATCTTAAGTTTGTATCTGAAGAATATTTCAGAAATTCGACTGATTTTACGGATTTTATTTGTCATCGGATTCCCATACAAACACTGTATTTCGCGCCATGTTTACACCCCTTTCGAAATGTCGGAATTAACCGCGAACTGGTCTATTACTTTAAAACTGTAAAGAAATACGTTATTCTTTGTGTACCAGGTTTGTAGTTTCTCAGCTGTAGGATGTTCGGTGTCCGCGGGGAACAGGATATCAGGACACGTGACTTGTCCCTTCGTGTGTACCGACCTTTACGTCTGCGAGCGGGCGAGGCGCGGGGCGTGATTTTTTTTCTCACTTGTGTGGGCTGTTCTTTTATCTTTCGTTTTCCATATTGATTTTCTTTGTTTTTTATGCAACGAGCTCCGCTATAAAGAGATACGAGGACGACAGTAACAAATCGCATACAAGTGTATCACAGGCAGCTTTAAGCAGAGAGTGAGCCATTATGCACTAGTCTAAGTAAACCCCCACCCCCCTCCCCCTCCCACCCTGTCCCGGGTTGGGGGAGGAGGAGGGTTTCTTTGACTAGTACATTACCACCCCGCCCTAAAATCAAAAATGAATAAAATACCCTGTCTAAGACAGTACAGTACAGGTGAAAATATTTATAGATTTTATGATAATTTTACCTGACACGCGCCATCAACAACATCCCCGCCAAGTGCCAAGGCATTTCATACAATTCTTAGTATAGCAAAAACAAATCATTGATTTAGAAGATCGGAAAAAAGTGAAGAAAGCCTCAATGCCTTTCATGCCTTCAACGGTAATATAGTTGTTTTTCCCTGGTAACGCCGAGAAGATATGCCACATTCCCTCGTTGAATATACACAAAATGAGCACTTGATCAAGTCTAGGCCTAGATACAAATATCATGATATTTTTTTAGATATTTAGAACCTTCCATGATATTTAGAAAACAATGTGATATTTAGAAAAAAAATGGGATATTGTTGGGATATTTAGGAATTTTGTTGAGGGTCTAGGCATTTTCAGCGTAGTTTTTAGTGATTGAAACTGGTTAGCTCAATTCAGTGGTAATCTGGATCAGCGGTTTCTCACTTAATAATGTATCCCATGATGCTTAGTGCAGTCAGTACAGAGGTTTGCTTCTAAACATATTTATACAAATGTACGATGTACCAATGGTTGTAAGCTTATTTTGTGAAAAATGCGAGTACGATAATAAAAAAGGTTGTTATATTATAATATTTATTAAAACTGTATTAACATTATCTTTGTTAGTGGGAAATTTAGAAAATTTTGCCTGATATTTAGAAAATTTTGCCTGATATTTAGAACTTTTTACGTGATATTCCGGAATGATATTTAGGCGATTTTACGTGATATTTGTATCTAGGCCTAATCAAGTCCAAATCCATCTCGTGGATAGGGCGGGAAATACACGTGCAGACGTTACACGCAGTTCCTGTCACGCAATTCTTGAGATATCATTATAGCACTGCAGGTATTTCATCTATTTCGGTGATACCACATTTGATTTCATGGATTATACACACATTTTGGTATTTCAACGGAACGAACAGAATATTATGCACAAGATTGAAACAAATTGAGTCCGTAACAAGGTAGTAACGACATCAGAATGGCTTCCCGTTGCTGAATCTAAACGGTTCTAACTTGGACAACTATCCGAAGAGCATATAATAAAGGGCTTCCAAGAAAACGAAACCATTAGTTTTTTTTTATTATGAAAAGAAAGCATCGTTTCTTTACAGAATAAAAACTAAAAACTTGAATAGAGAATCGGCTAAAGAACCTAAATACGACTGTACGTGCATTTCTACTTGTCACTCATTCACCCCGCTACAGCGGCTCGCAAAATTCAGAGTGACTCGGATTAGAAACTGTATTTAAAGCGTAGCGTAGTTTGAAATCCTCTATATATCATATTCAAAGAAAATTCATTGTCTTTGATCCAATCAAACAATTCTGCCATAAACTATGAGTACCTATTTTTCAGCTTTGACTCCGTCAAACTCGACAACAATTCAGTCACTTTAGACATCTGCATATCGGGTGATGGACTTGGTCACCCTTCAAAACTAAAATAATATTGAAAATGAATGTGCATTCGAATTCTTAAAGCAATTATTGGCAGAAAATCTGTGAAGTTCACCGTATTTTCGATTTTAATCGAAAAAAAATCGCCGTGTCACCATATCGTCGTTTGTTTAATAACTGAACATTGCGGATTTTGAGAGTGCGTACTCTCTAACCCAGCATTAACTTTACAGATATTTTTTTTACCAGATGCAAAGATCTATTGTAAGTCAATCTAGAAATATTTCTAAATTCAAAGAAAAGAAGGCCGCAACTCTGCAAACGGCCATTGCCAGACAGCATTTATCGGGTTTTAAAAATACCTATTAAAGTAGCGTTAAATAAAAATTCGACAGAAGCGACAAAATATAAATAAAATTTGTTGATTTTGGTTTTAATATGCTGACGGGACTTAGTGCTAAAGCAAGTAAAAATATTATCTTTCTACTTAAAATCATTTGCGATTGCGACATGTTACAACATAAGGTATATTTTGCTCTGATTTTGAGCATTTCAGGGGGTCAAACAGTTTGATTGTCATATCTCAAAGGCCTTTTACATTTCAGCCAAACTATTTCACATGGGACATTAGCTAGTTAAGATATAAATGTGTGCCAAGTTTAAAGGAAATCGGAGAGGTGCACTGTAGACTCGTCTGCATGGTTTTCACATGGATCCTCTCTTAAATACTCGTCACCAAATTCGACGGGCTGCCCCCTCGGTATTTTAAATTTCACGCAGATTTTGAAACGCCCGTCGAATCTGGTGACTCGTATATGAAACATTTTAATGTTTAAAAACACTTAAAACAAAACAAAACTCACGGCATTTTTAGTATCGTTTTGTGTCTTTCTTGCATCCTTTTTTAGCTACCAATTTCTCTCTCGCGCGCTTGATAAAGATGTAAATTGTTTCTTTGGAGCTGGTTTAGCTTTTGATGAAGATCTAGACCAGGACATTTTGGTAAACAAATATTTCCCGCCTTTACCTATCCAGTGGCGCGCGCGACACATCACACCATCTTCACAATACAATGCAATATTCTTTATTTACAAAGGGAAGACACATTAACCTTACATAGTTATCTAACATGCGGCCCTCTATGTTACAAATAAAACGTAATAAAAAGGAAAGGAAATATGGGAACAAAAATAACACACGAGCTACAACATTACAAGATATAATAAATAATTGGAATAAATATAAAGAGAATTAATATGAAATAAAATCAAAAACAAATATACTTACTAGAAGACTATGCGCAATGGAAGGCGCTATGCAATGGACACGGCGCCAGAAATGCAGCAGCAGTGAAGCAAGGAGCGACAGTTATAGCAGAGGAGCTCCTCTAGATGGTTAATAGAGGAGATGTGCGGAAGAAAAACGTTACGAAGCTTATGCTTCATAGAAGCCAGCCTGGTAGGCAAAGTATCAGAAGAGAGCGTAGTAGTAGATGTTGCAAGCTGCTTGAAGTCAGAATCCAAGGAATTAAAAAGAATAGCAGCGCTATAAGCCAGAGTGCGCTTGCCAGAATTACTGCGACGGTAAGGTACGGCGAGGTTATGCATGCTGGCTCTGGTGCAGCGGCCAGAAGCTCTACGAGTAGTAGAGAGGAAATGGAACATGTTCTTAAAACATGTAGGTGCATCAGGATTAAGAAATGTGCTGAAGAGAAGTAGAAGTTTCCTACATTTAATCAGGTCAGATGAACAGAGGGTTGACAAAAGTCGGCATCCAAGAGTATGCGGGCAGCGCGTTTTTGAAGGCGAAGAAGCCGCAGCATGTGGAGGTGGGAGCAGTTGCCCCAAGCAGCAGAACAATAGATGAAATGGTTATGGCCATGGATTATAGAAGCGCAATGCACATTCATAGGTGAGGAAAGGGTTAATGCGACGGGGAAGAGACAGTCTACTGCTGTTGGTGGCGCAGATGTTGTCGACGTGGTGTTCCCATGACATGAAACTGTCTAAAGTAACGCCTAGTATCTTGGCGTGGTCGACCTGCTCGATACTGTTACCGTCGACTACCACATTTAATGTAGAGCAAGGTAGCGTACGGAATTTCTGAGAGGAAGTTACAAGTAGAGTCTTGGTCTTAGATATGTTGAATGCCATTTTTTTTGCCTTGTCCATGAAGACACAGCTAAGGCGACTTCATTCAATTGAGAACTGACAGTGGAGATAGAGTGGCCAGAAGTGAGTATTGTAGTGTTGTCGGCAAACATTGTCTGGTAGGTGTTAGAGAATAGCTGCAAAGGTAGGTCATTAATAAATATAAGAAAGAAAAGGTGGAGAAGACAAACTCGTTAAAGTGGTCCCAATTGGGACTACCAGGAGGGCTGCTGAGTTTAACAGTAGATGTAATATTAGCAAAGTGATCGTTGAATAAGTTAGCAATGGTCAGGTGGCTAGGCAGATTAGGGCATTTAGAAGGAGCCAGATTACGAATAATGCGCCATAGATTTTTTGGATTATCCAGGTTGCGGTTGATAGATTCATGATAAAATGCGCACTTTGCGTTTCTAATAAGATGCACTACTGTAGTACGCGCCGCGCGGTACTCGCGCCAACAGGATTCAGTGTTTTCCAAAATAGCTTTCTTATGCAAATTATTGCGCCCATTAATAGCCGTACCTATCTCAGCGGAAAACCACTCGGGCTGAAACTGCCTTTTAACTCGTCGTTTCCTAAAAGGCACATGCGAGTCAATTACGCTGTTAACTGTACCAGTGCCCTAAGGCATCATTAATGTCTGTAAACATATCCATTGTACTCCATGGAATGTAGTCCAAGTCGGCTAAAAAACTATCAACAGAGATTGGATTTTGATGACTGCCACGTGACTCTGAATCAGCCAATGAGAGCGTGCGTTGTGTCTGGAAAACTTATGGCTATGTAACAATACTTCTTATAACCCATCAAATATTTTCTTTATCGCGTGATTGGTTGAATGCGTCACGTGACTCGACATTTTCTCTCCGCGAGCTGGAAATATCAGCGAATACACAGCCTGTGATCGATCGTGAGCTTCTAAGCGCGCGTCAAAGAAAATATTTGAAGGATGATAACAACAATAACCTACAATGTGGCGTTAAAATATGCCATAATATTTGTCCTTGGACATTATCTGATCCTCGAAGCTCACAGTTTCCCTCGAGCTTCGCTCTCAGGAACTGTTCTCTCCTCGGATCAGATAATGTCCTCGAACAAATATCATGCAGGGCATATTTCGACGCCACAAATAGGTTATTGTATTTTTAAATCTTTATATTAATGCTTAAAATTTTCACATTATGTCGTGACTGGATCTTCGTGACTCACATCTTCACAGTCATCCAGAGAGTCTTAACACTACTCTACTACATTGGGACGTTAGTCGAGTCTAGAACATTCGTAAGAAAACTCGTTCTGTTCCGAGCCGCGCCTTCGCGCCGGCTACAAATGTACAAAGGAAGTTGATGCTAGTTATAATTGACTGCTGGAAAATGGTTAAAAGGCGACATTTTAGAAGGACCGGATACTATAGGTCAGCTAATGGATGAAAAAATGCTGAACGAAGATCTCATTCAATTCAGCTGTTGAGAGAACTGAAAGCATTAAGAGCCGGAAAAGTACCGGCTATGAATGAGTGGCACGATTAAAATACCTCAAATTTATTTCAGTGAAACTCGACATAACCAGGTACTTGTATTAATTACAGCTTATGAGTTATGACAACAACGTCGATGGTTGCGTGAGTGAACCACCAAGCCATGAATTCCAATGCAATATCGGTCTTGCAGTAGTAACTGAAAAAACGGCCACGCCACGTTACAGCGGAATAGAGTCAAACGTTTCTTCCGCAGCTGATAGGTCGCGTGAAATTAACCTGACATTTGTTAACAAATATCAAATTTCAAATTCTTTTACTCGGCGATTTTCTTTATAAAGTGCGCTGAAAGAACGGTTGAAAGCCATTATTGTGTTCACGCAAACCGCGGATACCACTGCAAAACGGTTTAGGTTAGCTTTAAGAAGATGGCTTGGCTTGTCCTCTTCGCTTATCTTGCGTTTCTAGCTGTCTCTGGCGCTCAGGATGGTAATACAGATCCTGCTAAACCGGGTAAGTTCTTCCAGACTGAATTCCTCCCGCATTGAAATGCCGCTTGAAACTTGATCACGGCCGCTCACTAGTCGATCAACCCCTGGTTGCATTGCAGAAGTCACCTCTTTATGAAGAGCCTCTTTATACTACCGATCGACTCTAACTAACTTACAATCATTCTGGTAATCGGTTATCAATAAGACATTGTATTCAGTGTTCCTGGCTTACTTAGATCAACATTTGATAAAATGCTTTTAAAAATGAATAAATATTTAAAAGAGCCAGTAGCTACAGCAATCAGCGATTCTATATTCCAGGGGTGTACTTATAAATTATGCCACTGTTTTATTCTCCGCTTCTCTCATTACTAGCAATTACCTGAGAATGTTTATAAGCGTTCAAATGGAGATTTTTACCGTCCATAATGATAAGAGGTTTTGATAAAAATAGTTTATACCAGAGAAGCCTTTCCAGACGTTATTCTGTTATTCAGTAGTTGAAATATATCTCAAATATTCCCCCGACAAATCCATTAAATCTGGATGCATCTTACCTATTCAGTTTTGTAAAGGCTTGACCTCGATATCCGTCGGCGACAAGTTGAACATGAAGACATAATGTATGCATGCATGACAAACAAAAACAGATACAACATGACGTTTCAGTGCTATTTTGCTGCACTCGATTGCACTGGGCATTATTGTTGACCTGGGGAGAGGGAGGCCGACTGTTCACCCGTCTCTATCTCTATGCCGCCATCCGTATCCCCCCAAAAATACGGTATAAACGAGTTTCAGTATAGTATCCAGATATCCTACGTTACATCCGAACTAAACCCTGGTTAAGGTAGCCGGCGGAGGCTATTAAGAATAGACCTGGACTGGAAGATTTCTATAACTGGATATCCAGCAATATGATCTGCGCTGTAAAGAAGCAGAAGATCATTGGTGTCTCAGTTGAAGTGTCATCAAGTGTCTCAGGTGTGCATTTTTACGACTGGTCGTGTCTGATCAATTTCTGGTGGTCAGCGTGTAGTGAAGTATTTAATAATGAATAATGCTGAGCACTGTCTGAGAGCTGTCTGCTTGTCGTCCGGTGATTGTCTGGTTATAAATGAACAGAGCTTTATTGGCACCTTGATAACATTAACATCACATTGTAATCAGTGTTAATCCAATAACCTTATAGAGCTAGCGGTGTTTCGATGTATACAATACAATAATACAATACAATAGTTTATTAGCATTCCCATATACATACATGGTATTGCCTAATTAATATACAATCACACTGAGATTAGAGAAGAGAAAATTTTTTTATACAGTTCTTTGTAACAAGATATTTCTCCTCTCAAAAGCTTCATATATAAAGTGACTCACTTGTTTGCAAACAAATGGATCGACATTACTAAAGAAAAAAGATATTCGATCTTTATCTCGTAATCTCGAAAAACTCTTACAATATTTACTAATTTCTTCAAACATAGACTTCCTTAGGTCGGAATGAGAAACACAGTCGAAAAAGAAATGAGACTCATCCTCTACATCTTTTGATAAACAGCACTCGCAATAACGCTGTTCACGAGGTATTTTCGGTTTCTATTCTTAATAAATGATTTCCTGTGTGGAACTTAGCGAGCATTCGTCTGTGTTTCGCATTCTTTACCAGGTCATAACATGAATTAATATCTTTTGTGTAATTAGAAAATTTATAGTAAAAAATAAGTTTTGTGTTTAATTGTATAAGTTTTATCTGATGTATCCTAGATTTTTGTATTATTTTTATATTAAGTCTATCCAAAAAGCGTTTCATTGATTGCGTATTATTATACGATTTTAAATCTGATAAATCTTTAAAAGACTCCACTATTTTATTTATGGAGGTCATAAAGCTCATCTTATTAGATGATGCAAGGGCATTGGACATATAAAGACATTGTTTCGCAATACTTCCCTCGGGGAGGGCTTGGAGATGCATCCAGAAACGAAGCATGTTTCGATAAATTAGTGGTTTCAATGATACTCTTCCAACTTCGTTCCTCGCAGCCACATTAGGCGCCCTTTTGTTAAGACCAAGAAAGTATTTGAAAAACTGTGAGTGAAGTCGCTCAACGGGATCTTTTTCCCATTTGTCAAAATTAATAACGTCATATGCACCCCATATTTCTGAGTTATACAGTAGTATAGGCGAAAAGAGAACGTCAAACAATTTATTACAAATTTTAATTGATAATTTAGAAAAATCTAAATGACGTTTTGTCGCGAAAATAGAACGTCTTGTCTTTTCCACAGATATCAATTTAGATTTCAAAAAGCTACCATTACTAGATATAGTGGAACCCAAATATGTATAGTCACTCACTATATCAATTTCAGAATCTCCTAAGAAAAAAGAATGCTTGTTTATAGTCGATTTCCTCAATTGCTTTTGAAAAAGTACAACTTTGGTTTTTTTTTTATTAACCGTCATCACCAATTCTTACAAAATTGCTGTAGGGCATTGATATTTCTTTGAAGACCAGATGCACTTGTATTGTAGAGATCAGTACTAAATCGTCTGCATAAAATAACGAATTTAACATGGAACCGTTTGGGAGAGTAACAGGGTCTAGCCCATCAATGTTTTGTAGCATCGAAGGAAGATCGTTTATGTATAAATTAAACAGCAGAGGTGATAAAATACATCCCTGTCTCACCCCTCTGTTATACTTAAAGGGGCCGTCTCACCCACAGTGCTTAGCGTGCTTTTGTTATTGTTTATATCCGGGACTTTGACCCCTTGTTCACGGCGGGAACCTCACGAACTAAGCGTATTCTTTATGTTGGTAACATGTAATTTTGATTCGAACATGGATTACCTTGATGAAACTAATAGTACCTTACAAGTTGAATGTGAAGTCAACAAAGTGTTATACAGCAGTATTTGGCTGTACTATAACATTTACCGCTCGCCCGTCGTTGCTATAAACAGAGAACACTCTCTACAAAAAAAAAATAGCCATAAACCTGTTCAGAATTTTTTTTTTTTTCATAAGTTTACATGTTTATATAGACTAAAAAAACCGCCGTTAATTAATGGCGGTAAAAAAACCGCCGTTAATTAATGGCGGTATTTTTCTTCAGTATAAGGTAAAGACATAATCCGCCGTTACTTAACGGCGGAATTTTGGGTTAGTATAAAGCAAAAGCCATAATTCGCCGTTAAGTAACGGCGGTTTTTATCGTCAGTAAAAGTCAAAGCCATAATTCGCCGTTAAGTAACGGCGGAATTATTCTTCAGTATAAGCAAAGCCATGAATTATTCTTCAGTATAAGGCAAAGCCATAATTCGCCGTTGCTTAACGGCGGAATTATTCTTCAGCATAAGGCAAAGCCATAATTCGCCGTTGCTTAACGGCGGAATTATTCTTCAGTATAAGGCAAAGCCATAATCCGCCGTTACTTAACGGCGGTATTTTTCTTCAGTATAAGGTAAAGACATAATCCGCCGTTACTTAACGGCGGAATTTTGGTTTAGTATAAAGCAAAAGACATAATTCGCCGTTACTTAACGGCGGAATTATTCTTCAGTATAAGGCAAAGCCATAATCCGCCGTTACTTAACGGCGGAATTTTGGTTTAGTATAAAGCAAAAGACATAATCCGCCGTTACTTGACGGCGGAATTTTGGTTTAGTATAAAGCAAAAGCCATAATTCGCCGTTACTTAACTTAGAGATGCTGAGGAATGGGATTCAACTCCAAATACGAACAACCCAGTAGAATCTCTGAACAGGCAATCTATAAAAGAAGGCTGCAGCAATATATCTGTTCTTCTGAGAAACATATATTTAGAGGATAGATTGCATGTTGTCAAATCAGTAGCACAAGGGAGAAATATCAACATTAGATATACCTCGCGTAGCCAGGCGGCAAACTCGAACCACAGAAAAAGGAAACGGTCAAGTTTAATTTCGAGAGATCGAGAAAGGGAAGAACAAACGCCCCCTGACAAACGGTCGAGATTGGCGGAGAGAAATATGAATAGACGAAAAACTGGAAAGGCTCTTATCAGCACAATTGTGGAAGTGGAATACCAAGAGGAAGAAAATGGTAGAATGAAATATCTTGGCTGGTTTCGAGGAACTGTAATCGCGTACAATAAAAACAGGGGCTATCTTGTCAAGTTTGACAAAACAGCAACAGGGCAGGAGGAAGAGGAAGATTGGATACCAACTTTTAATAGCCGAGACATTAGAATTGTCTCCTAATGTTTCTTCGAATTATCCCATTCACGAGTCAACTTGTAGGCTTACCATATTGAAGTTCAAGGAGATTTATTCAGATTTGGTATGGATAAGGGACCGATCATTTAGTTTATTCCCCTTACCTGTACCTTACATTTGTTAGCTTTCTCAGCAGGTCTGAGACCTATGTACAATTTTGTATATGGTGCCAATAAACACATATATATCTATCAAGTTTCAAGTTTCAAGTTTATTAACAAGTATCTATAAATACATATTTCTTAACACACCCGCAGATAGCTTAGCTAATCGAGGCGGGTAGTGCTATAATAGTTCTTATTTACGTGGAAGATATTTTGTGATAACTATACAAATTTTACAATAATTAAACAAATTTACAATAACTATGAATAAATAAGTAACAATATATATATAAATAAATAAATAGGAAGATTTTTTGTTGTTATTGTTTTATTTTTGTTTTTATAATGATCATGACGTTAAGGACGTTTTAGAAACTTTTTCAATTAATACCGTGACATCAACATAGGTCTCCTCCTGTTTCAAAACTTGTAAAAGAGTTCTTTGGATATTTGCCTTAAATAATGTTTTAGACTGTTTTCTCCGCAAGTGATCAGGAATCCCATTCCATATTTTTACACCAATCCGAGAGAAGGGATTCACTTTGATGTTTAGTTCTTGAATATTTCAAATAGAATTTTCCTGTTGTTGATGATCTAGTATTATAGGAATGTACGGAGCTTACACGGTTAAATAAATTTATTATGTTAGGAGGAGCAGCGTTATTGTTAATTTCATACATTAGGACTGAAAGTGTTTTATAATATAACATATTAATTGGAAGGATATTAGAGGCTAAAAATAATGGTATAGCATGTTCTCTATTTGTCGCAAAATACATAAGTCGTAAGACACGTTTTTGTAGAAGTAGGATTTTATTGAGGTGTGTTTGGGCTGCCTGACCCCAGATTGCTAAACCATAGGATATGTAAGGATAAATAAGTGAACGGTAAATATTCAGAAGAGTGGAGAGAGGGACAAAATGCCTTAATCTAGAGATTATACCTATCGTTCTACTAATTTTTAAAGTAATATAGTCTATGTGTGTCTTCCAAGAAAGATTAGAATCTATTAGAACACCAAGGTATTTCATGTAGTTCTTTTGTTCAAGCGGTATAGGATGGCCAGATTTATGATCAAAGACTTTAATGTTAGGTTTATGGTCTAGTCTCTTTTGATACGGGTGGAATATGACAAAATTTGATTTTTTAATATTTAATGTTAACTTGTTTGCAAGTAACCAGCGTCAGTTCTTTATTAACAACGTTCTCAAGAGATTTCAAGTTTTTGTCAGCATAAAGTAGTTTGGTATCGTCAGCAAAAAGAAAAAAATTGAACTTATCAGAGGAGTTGTGGATATCGTTAATATAAATAAGAAACAACAAAGGACCTAATACGGAACTTTGTGGAACACCACATAATGTTTGTTGTTTAGTTGATATATTATGGTTTATCTGAGTAGTTTGTGATCGTCCTATGAGATATGAACGAAACCAGTTATTGATGATACCCCTTATTCCGTAATGGTTCAGTTTACTTAATAGTATTGTGTGATTGACAGTGTCAAACGCTTTCTGAAGGTCTATGAAAACACCACATGAAAATAGTTTTTTATCTATGTTTGTTTGTATTTTATTGACTATGTCTAGTAAAGCGTGTTGTGTGGAATGTTTCTCACGAAACCCATATTGCGTTGAATGTAGTATGTTATTCTTTTCAATAAATATTTTGAGTCTATTATACATTAACTTTTCAAAAATTCTATTAATATTAGAAAGAAGGGAAATAGGCCTGTAGTTTCCCGGTTCGACTTCCTCGTTACTTTTATGTATGGGTATAATTTTTGAGTGTTTTAATTTATGAGGATATGTTTCTGTTTCTATTGAGAGGTTCATTATTTTTGCAAATGGTACAGATAAAATACTCTTGGCACATTTCAAAATCCGCGTTGGAAAGGAATATAATCCATGGGCTTTGTTAAGTGGCAACGAGTCTATTTCAAATTCTATTTCTTTAGGGGTAACCGAATCAAATAGAAAAGAGTTAGTTGGTGTCGGACCGCTTAAGTATTCTCGAAAATCGCGTTTAGAGGGCGGCAGCGTAGACGCGAGATTATTTCCAACTGAAGCAAAATAGCTGTTGAGCACCTCAGGAATCTCGGTTGGATCTTTGGTTATTCCACCATTGTTAGGCCTTTTTATCGCCGTAATCGTGCGTCTATTCTTGCCTTTTTTATTTATCAAACAGTTAATCCCTTCCCATGTTTTTTTCATATTATTTAAATTACTGGAAAAGAAATCATGATAATATTGCTTTTTGCTTATTCTAGTAAGTAAGGAAATTTTATTTCTATATAACTTATATTTGTCTTCATCGCCTAAGTATAATAGCTTATTTTTAATTTTTATCGATCTAAGTATACCCTTTGTTATCCATGGTTTTAGTAATTGTTTATGTTTACGTTTAGATACTGGTTTCAGAGGCGCGTGTTTATTAATTATTTTATTGGTTTTGTTATAAAGAGTCGAAAACATTTTATCTACGTTGTTACCTGCGTTTTCACATAGCTTTTCGAAGTTAATTTCCACAAGATCATTATTGAATCTGGTCGGAGAAAAATGAGAGAAATCGCGATATTTGTTTTGCAATGCCTTACCGGTTAATTTATGTTTACAATATGGGACTATACAAAATTGAGAATAATGGTCACTGATATCTGACACAATGTTCCCGCTGATTACCATGTTATTTACGTCGTTCATTAAAATATTGTCAATAAGTGTTGCCGAATTGTTATATACTCTAGTAGGCTTATCGATGGTCGGAATGAATCCGTAGCTTTGCAAAGAGAGTAAGAAATTGTGGGCATATTTACAAGTTTCAAAACGAAGGAGGTTTATGTTGAAGTCAGCGAGTATGTAGGTTGGTCTGTTGTTGGAGGCATTCAATTTCTCAAGGGTCGTATCAAAGTAATTTTGGAAACTCTCTGGAGAGTTGTGCTGCCTATAAATAACACCGCAAATGATGTTTGCTTTGTCTGAAAATTCAATTTCAACCCAAAGAGCCTGAAACGCCTCATTAGAACTCTTTTCAATTACTCTGTAACTTAGACTGTTATCAATATACATTCCAACTCCCCCAGCAGACAGAGGTGTCGGAACATATTCAAAATTATATCCAGGAATGTTTGGGTTGAAGTCTAAAAGAGATTTGTTTGTTATTCTGGTCTCGGTTACGCCGATTATGCTAAAATGGTTATCTAGTTCCTGTAATAAGTGATTTTGAAAATCATCAAGATTTCGTTTTAAGCTCCTTACGTTGTTGTGCAGAAGTGAGAGGCAAGAATCCGAGAAGTCTTTAATATTTTTAAGTTGAGAAAAACTATGTGGTGAGAAATAATTACTTCGAATCTGTAAAAAAGGCGAATTACAGTCTGGGTTTATGTCAGAGTTCGTATTTAGACTAAATAGGTCTAAGTCGTAAATGGTAGATAATTTGTCCAAATACTTTTTTGTAGGTAGTTTGGTATTTATATTATTATTAAATTGACCATGATGTTGAATGATATTAACTCCGTAATAGGGTAATTCGCGGAACAAAGACTTACTAATAATTCTACTATTTTCACGTACTTTGAACTTTACGGTGGTACAAAATAAAGTCAGCTATTATAACTAACATCGTACTGTCCAGTTTGATACTTATCTTTACTGAGAGTCATCATCAGCAAGCTTGGCGAGGTCATCAGCATGTTTGAGCTTGATAACTGGGGAGTTGTCAGTTTTCCGAAGAAAGACCTGACCGTTCTTCGCCCAGCAAAACTTGTAATTACTAGAAGCTTGGAACCGCTTCGCATCGTACAACAGGGATTGTAAGCGCGGAGTTAAGTGATCTATCTATTAAGTGATCTATCTATTACGTCCTGGGGGGGTTTCTAAAAAAATTCAGTGTATTAAAATTGTACCTCCCACAATAATTAAATATAGCCCCTCTACAATCACAGTACCCCCTCCCACATTGGAAAAGTCCCATTGCCCAACTTGCCGCAGCAAAATTCAAAATTCCGCCGTTAAGTAACGGCGGATTATGTCTTTGGCTCATACTGAACCAAAATTCCGCCGTTAAGTAACGGCAGATTATGTCTTTTCCTTTATACTGACGATAAAAACCGCCGTTACTTAATGGCGGTTTTTTTTTTATGAAATAACGTTTTTTTACATTATACTGAACCAAAATTCCGCCGTTAAGTAACGGCGAATTATGGCTTTGCCTTATACTGAAGAATAATTCCGCCGTTACTTAACGGCGAATTATGGCTTTGCCTTATACTGAAGAATAATTCCGCCGTTAAGTAACGGCGGATTATGGCTTTGCCTTATACTGAACCAAAATTCCGCCGTTACTTAACGGCGGATTATGGCTTTGCCTTATACTGAAGAAAAATTCCGCCGTTACTTAACGGCGGATTATGGCTTTGCCTTATACTGAAGAAAAATTCCGCCGTTACTTAACGGCGGATTATGGCTTTGCCTTATACAGAAGAATAATTCCGCCGTTAAGTAACGGCGGATTATTCGGTCAGTAAAATAAAAAAATAAAAATTCATAAAAAAATTTTAGAATGAATTAATGGCGAAAAATTGTTTATATCTATAGATATAATTAATGACGAAATTCGCCGTTACAACAACACCCCTCCGGGTAATACTAATAATTATGAAAGCGAGAGGTTTCTCTCCTCGGTAATATTTTTACTTGCATGCAGACAGAGAGAGAGAGAGAGAGATCTGCTAGCAGGCAATCTCGTTGCTGGCAGTAGCAGAGAACCAGTTCAAGATAGAACAGTGAACGAATTACAGCTCGTTTCAATGGGAAATTATTATCTCGGCGGCTCTGTTGTCAAATTTCGTGCGAGTATAAACTTTGATCACCGGTGAATCCGAAAATTTCGGCAAAATCACTGTGTGAAAGCCCTTCGAAACCACAGAGAGAGACCTGTTTCCACAAGTTAAACGCCGAAGCCCTCAAAATGATTTTAGGAAATTGCTCAATTCTTTTCGGGTCGACCAAGCAGAGTTTCGCTGCCTATAATATTTTGTTGACTATAATATTTACCGCTCACCCGTCGCTTCCGAACCCTGTCCTCAGTACTATAAACAGAGAATACTAATAATTATGAAAAGAGGTTTCTCCCCTCGGTTTTATTTTTCCCTGCAGAGAGAGAGATCATCTGCTAGCAGGCAATCTCGTTGCTGGTGCCAGAGAACCAGTTCAAGAGAGAACAGTGAACAAATAACAGTTCGCTTGAATAGGAAATTATTATCATGCAGTCTCGGCGGCTTTGTTTGTCAAATTTCGTGCGAGTATAAACTTCAAATGATCAACCCGGTGAATCCGAAAATCTCGGCAAAATCACTGCCTGAAAGCCCGAATTCCGCCCTTCGAAACCAGAGAGAGACCTGTTTCCACAAGTTAAACGCCAAAGCCCTGAAAATGATTTTAGGAAACTGTTCTTCAAGTGGAGTTTCGTTGCAGATTGTAGTCACGTAAGCCAGCCACGGTGTTCGGCAAAAACCCAAATCGGCTCCAACTAAGCGCTAATATATCTTTACATATAAAGATTAATGGTCAGAATAGCTTCTCCATGTTGAAGGTGGAATTCGTGGACACAAACGGACAATTATTTCCTTTCGTTGAGGACGAACGAGACTGGCAGCCATCAGAGGACTACGGCCACCTGAAATAAAACTAAAATTTGCATGACCAAATAATTTAAAACAATTAAATAAGAGGCTCAATAGGAAGATCAATAAAAAAGGTTCAACCTAGTATCATTTTTTTGACGATAGCTGAAAGGATGGCAAAGATGTAGAGAAGATTAAAACCACTACCGTATACCATAGAACTCTGGATTTCGATGGCATCGAAAATGGCCGCTATGCTATGTGAGCGCGCTAAGCACTGTGGGTGAGACGGCCCCTTTAAAGTATGCAGATCTCTTATTTTCTGATTTAATACAGCAAACAGTTTTAGAATAAATATTAGAGATTAGACGGAAAAATTGACCGCCTATTTCATAATTGAGCAACTTTCTTAAGAGGCCAGCGTGCCAAATGGAATCAAATGCTTTTTGAAAATCAACAAAGCAACAAAATAATTTTCCCTGTGTTGTGTTAGTTACGTACTTGTCAATTAAGGTGTGTAAAGAAAAAATATGATCAGCAGTTCTATTGCCTTGCAAGAAACCAATTTGAGAGGGATGTAAAAAAATTCTGTGATATATGAGGGTGTGAAGTCTTGTATTAAGAATAAAACAAAACAATTTTCCGAGGCAACTAGTCACGCAAATTCCTCTATAATTGGATGGGTCCAATCTATCTCCTGTTTTATAAATAGCGCTGATTACCCCTTTTGTCCAAATGTCTGGATAGCAACCTGATCTCAAAATTATATTTTTTAACTTCGCTAAAGCGCGGATAAGTTTATCTTTCCCGCATTTGAGCATTTCATTACGGATTCTGTCGATACTTGGTGCTTTTTTTTTCTTAATCTTTTTAATAGCCTTTCTAATTTCCCTAACTGAAATCTCTGAATCTATGGTAGTATTTAGTGAATCAGACACAGTTCCAACTTTTGCATCCATTGCAACCGCCAGTTGTTCAGACGAGAGATTTTCTTCATCAACCGATGAATGAAGATTGCTAAAGTGTGTAAAAAGTTGATTCACCGGAATTGGTTGATTGTCCCTCTTTTCATTGTTTTTATTAAGAGATTTTAATGTAGACCAGAAGCGTTTCGGGTCTTTCTCGTCTATTAGAGTGTTAATTTCATCATTGTAAAATTGTTTTTTCTTTTTCTTTAATAATGATGTGTATGCTTTATTAGCTTCATTATACTTTTGTCGTAAATAAATATTTAGTGGAGCTTTATGAAGTTTGTTTGAGAATTGTTTGTGCAGCCGGCGCAATGTATTACATTCATTATCGAACCACTTTTGAGAGCCTGAATGCTTTTTCACTCCTTTTGAGAGTCGTAAGGAGGTTTTTGCGGCTGATTCAATGATGCTATTAAATTTAGACACTGCATGATTTACGTCATCTGAGTTGCTTTGAAAAACGGTGTCGATAAATTGGTTTATCAAATGACTTGTTTCCGGAGAATTAAGAGCATTACTGAATTTTGTATTTGAATCTTCTTTCCATAAGAATTGTAACGGAAGTGGGTTCAGGTTCGCATCATCTGAACATTTGCTTTTGGTAGGGGGCGTAATGTTAAGCCAAGCTACAAGTTGTGAGTGATCTGATAATGTTGAAGGTTTTTTAACAATGAAACTGTCAAACGACTTATACAGATGTTGACTGGTGATGATATAATCTACAGTACTAAATCCTTGGTGACCATTGAAAGTAATTCGACCTAGTGAATCTCCTTTTGTTCGTCCGTTGAGAATGCGCAAATCTAATGCCTTGCACATTTCTATTAAAGATTTTCCGTTCGCATTGACTTGACCATCTAAGTTTCTCCTCGGGGGCACGTTTAAATCTAAAGGAAGAAAATCCACGGTAACGTGATTTGATTTGTCATCCTCAATATAATCGTATAAATTCCCTATACGAGCATTCAAATCTCCTGCTAAAATGACCTTTCCCTTACTGTGAAAGAAGTTGATATCATTAGTTAAATTGGAAAAGATATCAGGATTAAAATACGGAGAATCATAAGGAGGTATATAACACGAACATAGGTATATATCCTCTCCAGTTTTGAAGAAATCTTTATCTAATCTGCTCCAAATGAATTCTGGTGAGCTTCTTATGAAATGTACGCCTTTTCGCAAGTGGGATGCAACTGCAAGCAGGACTCCCCCAGAGAACCTCTCCGATCGCTTATGATTTAGTTTCCTCGGGTGATTTATAGAAATGATATCAAAACCTGGAATATCTAGAATATCAAGAGCTTCATGGCCCCAAATTTCCGAAAGAATCAATAAATCAATATTTTTTATAATATTTAAAAAATCACTATGTGATAACTTATTTTCGAAAACAGAACGATTTCCAAGTCCATTGATATTCCAACAGCTTAGTTTTAGAAGATGAGGTAAGGCCTGAAAAACATCCTTACTATAACACATAAAATATAGAAATTATATATGGCTACTCAAACAAATTAGGAAGAACGGAAGAGATACCTCTGACATGACTAGGTCTGCCTGAGCATGTCGTAAATCTTGAAAAGCTTCATAATGATGTTCGGATCGGGGAGGGCTGTACTGTCAATACAACCCCCCTCCACCTCTTTGTGAGGTGGGCCTTTGCTCAACATTGGTGTATTGGGTGGACGTTGGACAGGCTCGCTGGTTGAACCTCCCAAAACTCTAGGAATGCTGCTGGCAATCTCAGCATATAGTAGTTTATTTACATATAGTAGTTTATAGTAGTTTATAGTTTATAGTAGCATATAGTAGTTTATTTACCCACGTAGTCACTAATGAGCATAAGCTCGTTTACAATGTGTACGTGCAGTCAACTAATTAAGATAGAGGATGAAAATTTGATATTTAATTCTAAGAATACAATCAAATTCTAAGAATACAATCAATGTAAACCCAAAAGCTGAGCCAATCGCTGTAGCAAGTAAAAACGCAAACTAAAGTAATTCGGGATTGATATTACTTGAACCAATCACGAGGAAAAGTAAAGGCAATCATGCATAACTAACCAATCACGAGGAAAAGTAAAGGCAATAATGCATAACTAACCAATCACGAGGAAAAGTAAAGTCAATCATGCATAACTAACCAATCACGAGGAAAAGTAAAGGCAATCATGCATAACTAACCAATCACGAGGAAAAGTAAAGGCAATCATGCATAACTAACCAATCACAAGGAAAAGTAAAGGCAATCATGCATAACTAACCAATCACGAGGAAAAGTAAAGGCAATCATGCATAACTAACCAATCACGAGGAAAAGTAAAGGCAATCATGCATAACTAACCAATCACGAGGAAAAGTAAAGGCAATCATGCATAACTAACCAATCACGAGGAAAAGTAAAGGCAATCATGCATAACTAACCAATCACGAGGAAAAGTAAAGGCAATCATGCATAACTAACCAATCACGAGGAAAAGTAAAGGCAATCATGCATAACTAACCAATCACGAGGAAAAGTAAAGGCAATCATGCATAACTAACCAATCACGAGGAAAAGTAAAGGCAATCATGCATAACTAACCAATCACGAGGAAAAGTAAAGGCAATCATGCATAACTAACCAATCACGAGGAAAAGTAAAGGCAATCATGCATAACTAACCAATCACGAGGAAAAGTAAAGGCAATCATGCATAACTAACCAATCACGAGGAAAAGTAAAGGCAATCATGCATAACTAACCAATCACGAGGAAAAGTAAAGGCAATCATGCATAACTAACCAATCACGAGGAAAAGTAAAGGCAATCATGCATAACTAACCAATCACGAGGAAAAGTAAAGGCAATCATGCATAACTAACCAATCACGAGGAAAAGTAAAGGCAATCATGCATAACTAACCAATCACGAGGAAAAGTAAAGGCAATCATGCATAACTAACCAATCACGAGGAAAAGTAAAGGCAATCATGCATAACTAACCAATCAACTCGAAAGCAATCACCAAATTACTTTTCGTTACTCGATCGAAAACCGCTCTAATAACAACAATAGCAACAGAAAAGGAAAGAAAAGAACAAGGAAAAATGGAGATATTTTTCCAGTCCGGTATCCACAGAAATCGCGCGCTCTGATTGGCTGGTGACCCGGTCCTGTTTTGTTCTCATCCGGACCGGCTAATTCCAATGTCTTTCAAAATCAAAGTTTTTGACGTGATTCTTACTAAACGTACCTTCGAATTGATCACGTCGTATTGAAAGCCTTTCGAAAAAAGGGAAACTGCAAAAAATTGCCCAAGACATAAATGTATTCTTGTGCGAACGCGCAACTGAATTCAAGTACTATATAAGAATTTAAAATAAACACGTTATTTACCAGCCTTAGTCGGTCTGTATGGAAAAAGTTTCCCCTCTGGCAAAGTTTTTCTCCATAAGAACCTCTCGGCCGATAAATAACAAAGATAATAACCTGGGTAATAATGATTGTATTGATGATCAATATATAATGTTGTAATAATCAATTACTTGGCTAATAACATTACCACCTATTTCATCCATTTTAATATCATTACAATTATCATAATAAATACAGCTTATGTGATCGAACAAAGATAATGATAGATGGATTTGTGTCAAAAATACTAGCTTGAATGACTTTAAATTCATTTACAACTGCCGGGCTGGATAAGATCTAATGATAACCTAGATAGTTAAGTAAACCACATTTGCCATGGCCTGCATGCTGCGGCATTGCTGGTCCGATCCTAGGTCGTGCGGTCATTTATCGGAAACACTGTCAAAGAGATAAGCACTATGTTTCATCACGTATATTCATACCATATGGTTCTAGAGTTTTACCTTTATCTATAAGGTACGCTTCTCTGGCTTTACGTATCGAGTCGCTTGAGGACTATATTATTTCTAGAAGGATAAGTTGCATGTCGGTGTAAGAGTGGTTAGGTCTAGAAAGAAAAAGTTCAGGTACAGTAGTAGGTTTAGATTTAATGTTAGGCTTGTCTACTGTCCGTCTGTGTTCATTAAATCTGTCTTTGAGGCGTCGCTTAGTTTCACCTATGTATTGCAAATGGCAACGATTACATTGTATCATGTATATGAGGTTTTTAGTATTACAGGTTATGTGTGAATTAATAAAGCGAGACTCGCCAGTGGAATGAAATGTGTATTGATCGAGGCCGTTAGTAATGTAGGGACAAGTTGCACAATCTTGTCCGCAGCGAAAGGAGCCTGGCGGAGCTTTAGATTGATTAGATGTGTTACGTAGTAGTTGTGATTTGACGGTTAGAGCTACGTCGATATGCAACTGAAAACTACCATTTCCGTGGGATTTGGGCATATGTAAATGACTCTGCGTAGCGGCGCAAAAGGAAGAGTGGAGGGGAGGGGGAGGGGGGAAAGAAGGAGAAGAAGGAGAGGGAGGAGGGAGAAGAGTCGGAAGCGTCTGCAACCACTCTATTGCTCTTTCATTATCTCGTTCACTCAGAGCACGGGAAATTCCTATTGGCTGAGAGTCCTTGGACGTCAATCAAAATAATAGCTGAACTGAGTAGACTACCGTTAACTTTCCTAAATGTCATGAAAATCCAAATATTTCCGCAAATTTAAAATGACTTGATAAACCTTTAAAAGTGATATCTAAAGTGTTTTGAAGTGAACGCTAATCATATTGATGGGAAAACAGCTTTATTTGTAGGGTACGTTTTCGGCCGCCTACACCAACATGGCCGCCGCATACTAATTACACTAAATTGTTCGAATATTATTTGTCCGACAGCTCGGTTACGAAGTACTCTATTGCTCCACAATTTCGGCCATTTTATATTTTTATCTGCTCTATATACACCATTTCAAATATTTTACTAATATCAGTTTTTTTCTTGATGCAATCTTTTTTTGTGACAACAGTGCAAGCGAGCCACTGAATAAAACAACTATAGCCTCGACTTCATGTTCAAGCCAAGCCTTACTTGAATTAACAAAAGTACTCGTGTTAATGTGATCTTTCATGTGGTAGCATTAGTTTCCCTCTACAGATTAATCTTCCAAATAAATTATGCAAAATAGGAGGCTGCAAAAAGAAGATTATCGATTGCACACAAAATTGATTGACGGGAAAAAAAATGGTTTTTACTATTAATAAGAGCCTGATGAACTGGGACTTCTTTTAAAAGTTCTTGAACAAATGTTCGGTGAAAACACTTCATCTTTTGCATGGCCGAAGCTCTATAAAAATCCAAAAACAAAAACAAACATGATACAAATACAGTTAAATATAAAATATTTTATTTATTCAGCGTGTATAATCCACAACTGAATTAGTTAGAAGAAAAATATTTGCTTGTACGTTTATAGTGCTTTTAGATGTTGACTTTCTCATTGTTCTGAGTTGTTCTTCCAGCATAGATTGGAAGCAAAATCGCACAATTGGTTTGCATTGATGAAATTAAATCAAACATATTGGTCCTTGTAACACTTATAACATACATTCTGGAACAGTAGAATATTTCCTAACGGAGCTGTGGGCCAATGAATTTAAAACAATTTTATGCCTAACAACCGCTCCGTAAAGGTCGCTTCTTGAGGGGTCCGAATTTTTTTTGATTTAGACTTTAGCAAATGCCTTCTGCTGCACTTTCAGGCCATGTTTTGTGTATTTCGACAGCCCGACATTGATTTGTAATAAGACACATAGGCTGTAAAATGTGTAGGCCCGGGCTTACAGGCCTATAGGCTAGTTACGCCCCTACCCTAGTATTGACGTGAACATTTGTATCATCGATGTCACATGCAAACCAAGAATTGAGTTTTAACCGATATTTTTTTCTGCTATGTGTTTTGACATCTCTCGCAAACGCGATATCACTTGCGACGACAAAACAACAACAACAACAACAAAACAACAGGCTGTACGTGCGTGTTTACATCATTCTGCATTTCAATAACTCTGTCCGTCACCTATTACACCACCGGGTCATGTAACAGTTTATAAATACTTCGATTGGATTTGGCTTTCGAAAGGTCACGACGTCACACAGCCATCAAAACATATACATACAATTCAGCATCCCTCATACTTATATAAAAGCAGAAAAGATGCGAAACCGGGTTTCCTGTGGTGAGAAGAGGTAATAGGAGGGGTATAAATTGTACTCAACCTGTCTTAATACAGAAGGGACAAATAACGCCACTACTCTGTCCCTCTAAGTTGTACGAGTACTATCACGTCAACATACATACAATGTCAGAGGCAAATTGGCGCGAAACAATGTTGAGACCGAATGAGACTCTTAAAGTCATGAATTAAATGTAGCCGGGTCAGTTACAACGGATATCCTCTTGCGATTTGGTGTCTGTAATAGTTGACGCTGCGCTCACTCTGTCACCCTAACCCTACTCCGTCGAAACTGATAGAGGTCTCCATAAAGGGGTAGTCTGCTGCATTCCGTAAGGGCCTACTTTCTTTTTTCATCAGATTCCTTCGCCCCTGGCACCTCTGTGCGATGCCTCAAGAGTGAGATGTACATCGCGCTAGACCGGACCGTCTTGAGTGATTATAGCGTGTCGGACTTGACGCTGAAGGATACGTCATGCCGCGCTCAATCTAACAAGACTCACTTTTCCCTCAAGACACCGCTAGTGGGCTGTGGCACGGAGAGCAAGTTCACAGAGGAGGCTGTGGTGTATTCAAACGTTGTTCGGCAATATCGTGGAGACGCAAAAGTGATCAGTCGTATTCAGGACATCGCCATCCCGTTCAGTTGTTACTACACTAAAGAGGGTGTGACGTCTACTTTCGGCTTGCTCCCTACAAGGGTACATTAAATAACGTAGTAATAATAATGATGATGATTATAATATAGATTTATAATGTTTTCGGGACACTGCGTGCCTACGAATCGAAAATTAAGTTGATCTCAATTAAACTCCTTTCGAAATGAGGAAGGGTGGCTTACGGTTTGTCAAAATATCATCTCGTTCCAGAGATATTCAGATTTTTGCAATATGCAAATCAGATTAACTGTGACGTCATTTGATTGACGCCCATCCCTTTCCCCGTGAAACATGAATAACTTAACTTGACGGGAAAACGAAACTTAGAATAATGATTCAGGAATAGCAAGCTCAAATCGTTTAGGAACAACAGACTAGCCAATCAGCTGCCATACAATGGGTACAGATAGTCTTCCAAGACTTTTACTGATTTGCGCTGTTTCTTTTAGATACGCAAATTCATGGACGGTGGTAACGGAACGACCAACTTCGTCCTAGGCATGGCATTGTTTCATGATGACACGTTTTCCAAGGCGTACGGTGTCGCTGATTTCCCTCTACGAGTTACAGTCAACAAACCGCTGTTCGTACAGCTCAGCATCGACTCACCTGACCAACGGCTAACTGTCATGGCTGACAGATGTTACGCCACGCCCACACAGAACCCCAATCACGTCATGCAGTATGACATTATTAATGATGGGTGAGTTGCTTTCTTTTTATTAAAATAGGTTTACGTGAAGCCAGCAGGGTTCCAAATTACGAGACATTACCGCTCCAACAAGGAAAGATTTAATGACGTCTCAAGTGACGTCACAATAACTCGTACAAGCCATTGGTCTCATTATTTTCGTCAAAATAGCAATATGACATAACCGTGATCAAACACGCAATCTGATTGGCCAATTACCCTCAGTTGACCATTGTCCATAGAGATGCACGCTCGCGTTTTAATGGTAAACGGTATACCTGTGCTTCCATCAATGGACACATTTGGGAAGTTGCTAAAGCACTACGCTTATTTCGTTATTTAGTTACGATCCATGTGGGATGTGAATGAATACGGAGGAGTGAAAAACTAATTGATAATTTTATACTAAATGGCTATGCAGAGGATACAACGACCACGCTAATAGGTCAGAACTCTTGTCTAAATGTTAGATTAGTAAGCACAGGAAACGTTAAGGTACAGCCACCTACGAAAACCTTTGCTTACTATCTTTACTAGATAGCGCTAGTTTTTACAGGACTACGGGGTTTGTTGTAATCTTTTTTAGAGTCATAACGTAAATTTTAGGAATTAAAATTCGACTAACCTATGACATAAATGTACTTTGTGTTCCACCTACTTTTCAGATGCAATGTTGACCCCACTGTGGTCAGCTATCCTTCCCCAAAAGCCCTCCAACGCTTTAGTGTCAAGGCGTTCAAGTTTCTACCCCCCGGTGAGCAGTTTGTTTACCTTCATTGTCATCTGGTGGTTTGTAACGTCTCGGACCCAAGCTCAAGATGTGCTCAGGGCTGCTCCGGACTGTCAGGGAGACTGAGGCGAGCAACACATAATGTCGAGGCCGAGCTGACCCAAGGACCACTGATCCTAGACAAGAAACCACAAGCACTCAGTCAAGGATCAGGTAGGTTTAAAACTGTTGAGGAATTAATTGCTACTTCAGCTTTTACAATGGCTTGCTGTTTAAGCAGCAATGAAGTGTTTATATTTTGGTAGGTACTGAGATATTTTCGCTTGATATTTAAAAATGCAATCTTTGCTTTAATAGTGTCTTTGAAACTACTCTTACTTAGTCTCCCTTCAAAATGTGACGACATCACTGTTTAACTTGGCGTTCAAGCCCAATTTTTCTTATAATAGAAAAACTAGACACTCTGGTAGTTATCACGATTTTGACTAAAAATGAGGGGGTAAATCCTGGTGTCGTAATTATTTTAAAGTGGACAAGTTCTACTTTCTTGAAGCTACAATCAATTGCATGTGGGCCAGCTTTTTAACCTTGATATGCAGCTATATGTGGGAAGATTTAAGAAAAATCCTGCAAAGATGCCAAGGAGGGAACAAATCAAACGTGTGTTCTGACCTAGGAAAAAAAAGAGTCATATAAAACAAATTGTGCGCATTTATTGTGCGTTCAACGAAAATAAAGTAGCAACAATTTATAGGGGAAAAGGGTACATGTTCAGTACATGTTCACCCCACTCCACTTTAACTCTTAGAATCCAACTGGAACATGTACATATTGGTGATGATCGGTATGGGAGGATTTTGTGTCATCTGCCTGCTCGCCATGGTCTACATGAAGAAGGACATCTCGAGACGTTGTAACAAGCCAACTGCAGACCCCGATAGGGAATCCAATGTCTGAGAACTTTTAACCAAATATATTCCTTATACGGTGAAGGTTGCTATAGTGAATCTGTTTTGGTAAAGAAAAGAAGGGATGTCATTACACCTTTATTGTTCTCCATGGCCGGGTTTATTCCACCCTCCAGATAAACATCACTAGTTTTAATCTCAATTTAAACAGGAATACGTATAACCAGTGGATCCGATCCTGCGTTTTAGGCTAGGTACATGCCTAGGATAAAATGTTAAGAATCACTCGGGTTTCATTTGTGAACTTACTTCCCTTATACACTGGTGACTTCTTTACTTATGGAAAGAGGCTTGTATTGCAGTCCCCTATCAATGATTTTATATTGTGCGAGCTCTGCAAGTGCGAGCTACTAGGGGGATCCGGAAGTTTTGAAAATCTAAGGTATCTGAAATGGCATTTCGTGCATTTTGAGAGTAAGAAGACCTGTCTAGTGGTGATTTCTGTTTTTGGCCCATCACCCTTCCATTTCCCAATATGATTCAGGTTGCACTCGGTCAAAAGTGCACCGAGAATGTCCTCCTGTTGATCCTGGTTCTCAATTAAGCCATATGAAGCGAACAAGAAAACAAAAACTACGCACAATAATTACCACATTATGGATAAACAGACATACTGATTTAGAAATGGTTTACCTTTCGTACCTTTAAAATAGAGGTCGCGCTAGAGGATTATCTCTTACAAATAAAGAACATAAAACACCGAATTTCACTAAGTTAAGAATAAGCAATCATAATTTCAGTTAATGATTGAAAAGGGAAGACATGCACACCCTTACATCTCCCCCCCTCCCCGAAGAGAGGCGGTGTCCTTTTTGTACCATTGAAAAGGGATGGGATGTTTCACTAGACTGCAATTGTCATGGGTGTTTTCATTGACGTACTTGCATTTTCATGGGATTTTCATGGGAACAACGAGCAGTAGCTACGGCCTCTAGGCCTATATACATCGTAATACCATGATCTGTAATACATTGTAATACCATGATCTGTAATACATTGTAATACCATGATCTGTAATACATTGTAATACCATGATCTGTAATACATTGTAATACCATGATCTGTAATACATTGTAATACCATGATCTGTAATACATTGTAATACCATGATCTGTAATACATTGTAATACCATGATCTGTAATACATTGTAATACCATGATCGCCGCGGTTTTCTTTGTTCTCCGAAGGACATACAAACCACTAAATCTCCCTCATTGAGGTAAATTGAGATCGAAGTCCATTGTCTTCTAATTTTTCCGCCGGGAAATTTAGTAAGACAATGCAGATTCCATTGTCTACTAAATTTTCCGGCAGAAAATTTAGTAGACAATATAATCTGCATTGTCTTACTAAAGGGGTCGAGAGGAGTAGGCCACGAAGGGGTCCAGGGGTGTAGGCCACGAAGGGGTCCAGAGGGGTAGGCCACGAAGGGGTCCAGAGGGGTAGGCCACGAAGGGGTCCAGAGGGGTAGGCCACGAAGGGGTCCAGAGGGGTAGGCCACGAAGGGGTCCAGAGGGGTAGGCCACGAAGGGGTCCAGAGGGGTAGGCCACGAAGGGGTCCAGAGGGGTAGGCCACGAAGGAGTCCAGGGGTGTAGGCCACGAAGGGGTCCAGAGGAGTAGGCCACGAAGGGGTCCAGGGGGGTAGGCCACGAAGGGGTCTAGGGGGGTAGGCCACAAAAGATCCGCGTCCTTCAGCTCTGTGATTGAGATTTAAAGATTTTTTTCAAATTTACAATCTTTGGTGAAAAACTCTAGCTACGGCCATGTTATAAGATCGAGTACAATAATGGTGTTAAAATAACAATAAACAATGTTTCACTTACATAAAAAACATTATGTTTCTCAATAAAAGAAGTTCACTTGGTAATTTAATGTCTATCTTATTTATAAGGACTGCATGTTTCCTTAAGGTTACCGTATACCTTCGCGGGTGTCTCTCGCAAATAAAATCGCACGCGCATCATTTTAAAGGAAAGTATAGAAACCTATATATCACTGGAAAGATTATATAATGTAGAATGCGCTGAAATGTTTTTTTTTGCACAAATATTACATTTTCAGTAAATGCTAAGGCAACAAACGCAAAAAAGACGAGTCTCACAGAAGTGAATTTATGTCCCTCCGCATTCGCGCCTACGGACGATTCCGCTGCATAATGTCAATCAGCACATGATGGCCTGTCAAAGTGTGTGAGCGTTTTTCTATATTTTACTTTGTTCAAATGCAATTCATCTTCAAAGTTTCAATCGAAATAGTTTCTGTGTTTCATCACGGCAAGTACTCTTATAAGAAAAATAATTAAAATATCGCTAAACGCTCACACGCTTTGGTTCATATGTAGCTCCTCTAACACTAGGCCAAGTTTCATCAAGATCTGACAAGTCTTCATACCCTATAAATTCACCCAAAGACAGTGAATACGCATAAATATCTATCGGCGTTTTTGGCTTCTGAAGGTTAGGAAACACATCACACCTCATCAAAGCAAACGTCAACACTTAAACCAACCAGCCAATTATATGTAAGGATCCCCGGAGCTTATGAATCAAGTCCAGAAATTCGCGGGAAATTAGTACGTGGCTCAAATTGCATAAGAAACATACATACTAGTGTCGTGTCACAAATATTCAAAAGAGCGTTGTGTTATGGCCAAAACTAGAGATAATGCGCAAAAGGGGAAAAAGAAAGGTAAATCAACCGGTTGTACCAAGAAGGGAGAGGGCCGGATATCGAAAACTAAATCGCGTCGAAAGGCAACGCCGCAAACAAGAGCGAAGGGAAAAGCGAGTGGCAGGCAACCTCGTGCTCCGAACGTTGATGTTGATCCTAAACCTGCTATGTTAGCTGCGATGATTCCTTCAGTTCCGAAAAATCGACCGGCTGAACTTCGCTCAAGTTCACGATTTAGAACTCCTGGATTGACCACGGCCCAGGTTGGAAACTGCGAGTCACCCAAGACATTAGAATCGGAGTCGGATGCGGACTCGCTGCTACTCTCTGAATCTTCCGTCTCTTTTCTTGTACCTGGCAAAAGTTTAAGCCTACTAGCTGAGCAGCTTTCCGTCAGAGTTGTAGCAGTACTAATAGAACTCGAAGTGGGAGTCGTCGAACATGAAGGCTGTTCGAACCACGAGCCTTTGTCGCTTTCCGCGAGCATCACTTTCTTCTCCGTTTTGAAACTTTGCTCCTTCTCGAGCTCATTCTCTTGAATCTTCTTGGGGCCTTGTCTTCTTTTTTTACCTTTTATCCAAGGATTATTATTTTCTCTTCAGGAGATATCCACGATCGATATACCGGTAAATTAAACGCTATAAAATCACTGAACTCACGAGTGGCGGCTCACTGTGAGTCTGAAGCTCCGGATGTAGTTTCCCGCAAAAATTCAGCGGGGTGCCTGTGGCACGTAATGGGATCAGAGGGATTTATCACGCCTAAGCGATTTATTTACTTTCCTTCAAATTACGTTTTTTTCTAATATCTCGCAAACTTTTGCATGTTAAAAAAAAATTGTTTCGGAAAGATGAAGATCAATCCATCAATTTCAAAAGAATTACAAAATTATTTTTTTTAAGAAAACATGCCGCGAAGGTATACGGTAACCTTAATAGCTTTACCACAGGAAGCCCAGACTCGACATATATTTCCCGCGTTTTGGATTACCTGTGGTATGTTTCAAAAGCGATCCCGGAAGAGTTTATATAATTGCTCTCGGTATACGATGCACCTCCGTTCTGCTTGAAGTACATGACAACTCTTCTTATTATTGAAGATTTATTTCGTAGGAATCGGAAATGAGAATTCACAAGGTGCAATTATATAAACTCTTCCGAGATCGCTTATGAAACATACCACAGGTAGGCCCAAAAAGCGGGAATTATATGTCGAGTCCGGGCTACCTGTGGCTTTACGCGAGCACTCTCTTTTTGTCCGCAAACGAGAATTGAAGTATTACTGGAGTGGGTCTAGTTGGTTCACTCGCAATAGGCCTTTTCTGCTAAGCAATTAGGGGAAACGTAATTGATTTACAGTGATGCAAGGGAGCACGGCAGACTTACCTGTTTTGTTTCACTCACGATCTCTTCCAGGTTTAGCCGCCATCTTGAAATTCATTTATTACAATGCGACTTTCCGCTGACCCTAAATAATGTTGGCGCTCACGCTCACGAGGGCCGAACGAGTTCCGAAGAGGCACGTAGTGCCGAGCGAGCTCCGAAGGGGAGAGAAAAGGCGGGGAGTGAAACCGTTAAAATTCTGTAGCTTGATGCTCGTAGCATATTGCTAGGCACCGGAGCCGTTACTATATAGGCACGGGTCGGCTGTAAACACAACACGAACTCAGACACAAACTAGAGGGGAAGGTGGATGAAGTAATTATACATACGGATGAAGAAGCTATTGCTACAAAGTACTGTGAACACAATACAAACTAGAAGGGAGGTGGGAGAATTACATACGGATGAAGAAGCTATTAAATTAAATTGAGGTGTGCGATTAAGTAAAAGTCTGTTGTGAATTATTTCGTGTCGAAAATCGTACGTTTAAGCCAAAATTATTTCCCGTTGAAATTTAGTATACATAGCCTAGATGTTTCAGAGAGTTTTTATTTGGTGAAAATCCATGCAGAAATCAATTTTCTCGCCTTTCAGTGTGCGAAGGCGCTGTATGCTTTTTAGGGTCAGCGGTCGGACAGGATGGAAGCCATGTTTCATCGCTCGCTGAAATCGACATCTATCGCTGAAATTAACATCTATTTAGCTGTTATTTAGCGTTCATCCTTTTCTCAATATTGTTCTTTGATGTTTATTGTTTGAATGTTACGTGTTCTACCATGCCGGATTTCATTACCGCTGATAAATTGAGAAGCTTACTAGATGAGAAGCTGGCACCATTGAACTCGAAGGTTACAGAGTTAAGCGGAAGTTTCATTGAAAAGCTAATAAGACTGAATTCTGCTTCTTTCATTCTCAAAATACTAAGCTGTAATTATTAACACATTTATCTTCTGTAAACTGTATTATGTAATATATTAATAAGCTTTGGTAGATTTAGTATTTGTGTGTGCGTGTGTGTGTATGTATTTGAGTACCTCCGACCTAGTATTGTAAATTACTGCATGTAACTGGATTCCTGGCATTTTTAGCTTTTCTGGTTATTTCGGGAACCCAGTGCCCTTTAAATATTTAAATTTATGATTGTAATAATTATATTTTTCTTATTGTGGGTACAATAAATCGTTGTTGTTGTTGTTGTTGTTGTTATGGACTAGGCCTTTAGGTTGCCTAAAAAGCAGATGATTTACGACTAGGATATCAAGCGATTCAGGATAGCTACGTTTCGGGACAGAAACTGCGAAGTTGTATTTGATTTTGAGGCAAATTTAAAAATGTACTGAACTGAGGTTGTGTTTATTGCTACAGTGTTTTCAAAATCACAGAACGACTGCCATTAATTGAAAACTTCTGAAGTATTAGAACCTATTAAATATATCCGGTCAGCTGAATTCAAAGGATTTTCACCGTTTGTAGGTTGTTCCTCGAGCTCGTTTGATTGTAACTGTTAATAACTGCCATAAGTGTCAACGGTTCTTCAAAGACGTTGAGAGAAAAAGGGTCATGACAAAGTGCGAGTCAGTCGGCGAGTCAGGGTGCGAGTTATCAAATTAATTAAATTTACAGTTTTGATGGAATATTATATACACTTTAGCAATGTTTTCGTAATTAAATAGACCCTTCCACGGTTTCTTTGAACTTTTGATATATACGTATAACAGCAAAACCGCCGAAACTGCTGAAAAGAGCACCTCGAAGTTAGTCAAAATCCCAAATTTGAGAGATATATCTTGAATAGGAGCAAAGTTACAAGCCCGCAAAGTCGGAAAATTTGTATGAAAATTTTGATTGGGGGGCAAATTATGTCAAATCACAGGCAGCCCAGACTCGACATATATTTCCACAGGCAGCCCAATCTCAAGATTTGTGTATTTATACGCTTACAAATATCGCTTGAATAGTTCATATTATAAATCCTTCCAAAACATGTATGTTAGACAAATAAATACACGACTTCACCCTACAATGTTTCAGTAACTCGAAAAAATACGGTACAAATAACTCGAAACTACGGTACAACATAGAATGATAAATGAACTCATCCCAACCCCAATTTTAAGATCCAGCGATACCACATTCTGGAGAAATAGACCGAGGCTATTTGACGGTTGGTCCTAACCGGAAATTCCCATGTCCAACTTCGTTGGCTGCCAACCTCGAAGGACTTGGAAATGGGCGACAAATTGTTTGATTTCTCCAGAATGTGGTATCGCTGGATCTTAAAATTCGGATTGGGATGAGTTCATTTATCATTCTATGTCCTACCTTAGTTTCGAGTTATTTGGAGTGAGCGAAGTGTGATTTTCGTGGCAAAGATTACAGGTAATGCATCGTATATTTGTCGGTTATCTTCGCCAGACCGAGGCTATTTTGACGGTTGGTCCTAACCGGAACTTCCGGCGTCCAATTTCGTTGTCTGCCAACCTCGAAGGACTTGAAAATGGGCGACAAATTGTTCGATTTCTCCAGAATGTGGTATCGCTGGATCTTAAAATTCGGGTAGGGATGAGTTCATTTATCATTCTATGGCCTGCCGTAGTTTGGAGTTATTTGGAGTGAGCGAAGTGTGATTTTCGTGGCAAAGATTACAGGCAATGCATCGTATATTTGTCGGTTGTTTCCAGCCTTTTCCTTTTATTAGGAGGTGAGGAAGAGAGGTTCGAAAAAAAACAGCGGAAACGACCCTAGAAGAGCTCAGAGGTATGAATAACCACAACTGAAACAATGTAGGGTGAAGTCGTGTATTTATTTGTCTAACATACATGTTTTGGAAGGATTTATAATATGAAATATTCAAGCGATATTTGTAAGCGTATAAATACACAAATCTTGAGATTGGGCTGCCTGTGA
The DNA here is from genome assembly GCA_030867875.1 of Actinernus sp. WN-2022. Lineage (NCBI taxonomy): Eukaryota > Metazoa > Cnidaria > Anthozoa > Actiniaria > Actinernidae > Actinernus > Actinernus sp. WN-2022. The sequence continues at coordinate 175,617,475 of JAOWCC010000577.1, read as the reverse complement.
TATTTCCCGCTTTTTAGGTTCCTTTGGTATGCATTCCCTTTGGTATGCATCTCGGAAGAGTTTATATAATTGCTCCTTGTGAATTCTCTTTTCCGATTCCTACGAAATAAATCTTCAATAATAAAAGATTGATACTTAATGAAGTTGTGTGAGTGGTTTTGGGGTGATTTGGGGACTTCTAAAGCAGTTTATTAGGCCTCGAGGTTTTGACGGTTGGCCGCGTGTCTACCTCAAAGACACAAATATACACAAGGCGGTGCTTTCAAGATGCGTGGGCATCGCAACTGCATCTTGAAAGCACCGCATGCGATGTCTACCGCTGATTTGTGGACCGATCAATCTGCAGATCGTATATACCGAGAGAAATATTTTGAATTCGGAATTTATTTTCTAGGCCGTTTTCACGTCGTTTGGCCTGAAATGTAGATGAGAAGTGCTTACACATCTCTGGATTTGTGTGCCGAAAGCAGAGGCGAAATCGATTTGAATTTTTTTGTCGAATTTCGGCGGCGAGTGAGGTTACATCGATGAAAAGCGCCTCGAAGCTGCATACCTTGTGTATATTTGTGTCTTTGAGGTCGGCAGATATTGTTAACGGGTAACTGGGCGGTAACGGTAACTGGTGACGGTAACTGGTAACGCCGGGTAACGGGTAACTGGTAACTGGTAACTGGTAACTGGTAACGGGTAACTGCTAACGGGTAACTGCTAACGGGTAACCGGTTAGGGTAACCGGTAACGGGTATGGGGAATTTTCTTGAAATATGCTTCGGCTTTATTCAAAATTCATCCTATGTGCATATCGAGCACAAAAGAACTTGAGCAAATCCAAGAAAGAGAGCCTAGCAAATCAAAGTATCAGAAAAGGATATATTATCGCCAGTTAGCCGTGAAAACTTCGTTGGAAAACAGTTTGAGCAAAGGGAAATACATACACTAGTCCTAATTAAGGCCCATGCACTATGCTGAGTCTAGATTTGCCTTTTACAAAATATCTAGTATGTTACGCTGTTTTGAGACAGTGTGACTTGTCTGCATGGTCCGCGTGATCGTTTTGAGTCTGGATACTCGTGCTTGGTTTGGCGTCATTCCTTGGGAGCTGAGTCGCAAGGTGGATGGTGTTCCTTGGGACCGCGATACGGAAATGGAGTGCTCAAAGTATGAGGTACAATGTACGTTATACGTTGCTGATTACAACTTTTGTAGGGATTTGTCGACCTATCTCAGTATTTTTTTTACTTTATGCAGAAGTCCATATGCTATTAAGCTTATTTTAGTACAAAACCGTGTAGACTCAAAGTGAGCGGGAACGTAGTGGATAATTTGCAGGTTGCAACTGAAGTTACATCTTCAGGTTAAATTTGCATTTTAAAATTGCAGGTTACGAATGAAATCAAATTTCTAGTACTTACGAAGAAGCTGACTGCATGTAATTTTCTCCGACATTTTGGACGAGGTGCAATATGGCGCAAAGTTACCGTGCTGTATGGGAATTAGGCATAGGCTGATGGAATTCGATGCCAAATAATGTCCGTAAAATCGAATTTCTGAATTATTCATGAAAGGCAAACTTATGATACCATGCAAAATATTAACTGATCAAACGTTGAGGGATGTATCTGTGCTGGGAAGCGTACAGTCATGTTAATTATCTTTCCACACATTGTCTGCATTTTGATTCATTCTCACAGAGAAATGAATGGAAAACTAAAAACACGACTGTACGCCTCCCGAAAAAGGTACACCTTCAAATTTTGTTCAGTTAATCTCTTACCTGGTATCTTAAGTTTGCGTTACAGAAACATACCACAGGTAACCCAAAAAGCGGGAAATATATGTCGAGTCTGGGCTGCCTGTGGTCAAATCGTGGCACACCACGATTCCCAGAGTTAAACTAGGCCACTTTAAAAGTACAAAATTATCCATTATAGTTCAGGTATATTTAGAGTCGTTCTAAAATGATTTGGGATCGAAAATGGTTAGGGTTTGTTTTATTTGGGGGTTAACGTTAGGTTTGCAATGAATCGTGGTGTGAACATAACATGAAGTCTCTACCCTTTCGAGGAAGTGCTGAATTAGGCTCTTAATTTCCTATCCGAGCGAGGATTTAGTCGTCTTTCACGGGATGAGCCTTCGGCACGACTCTAGGCTATCGTTCGCGTTTATTTGGAGTCTTGCCACACCAAATGTCAAAGACTTTCGCGAAGCTTTCCCTATATAAACAACCGGAGAATTCACACGAACTGTCGGCTCCGAACTGTCTTTCGACAGGGGCTGCTGCCTTCCGGAGTTTCTAGCAAGCGTTTGGAATTCGGGTTTCTCGATTTTTGGGGAGTCTTACTTCCTATATTTGAGCCCTTTATGAGCCAGTACAGAGTTCCAAGATTTCTTATTTTCCGGGTGCAAGGGTTGTATCCGAATATATCTCTCCATTTTTAGCTACCTCGATTTCCGCTCCCTTACACATATCTGCTAGAATTTAATACACTACTGCAATCTTTCCTTTTCCATATTCACTGAGGAAATATATCCATGTTTCCTGGCTGAAGCAAATTGCCAAATTTCACTTTAACATCGCGGCTAGATTATAGAATAACTAACTGGGAGTTAGTTACACACAGTCCCGGCCTACAAGACTCTAACACCACCCAACAGATTCAGTAACAATAAACCAATCCCTTCACCCAAGTAAAAGCAGAGTTAGATATTGAATACAATACAAAAACAAATAAACTAATACTCAGTAAATGAGTATTAACAGGAGCAAGAAAAATAAAAGGAGACAGAAGAAGAATATTTCTTTTACCAAAAAACGGTGGTGCATTTTTGGACTGGAATCTATGACTTCGGTGGCTCCTATGTCAAGAAAGATTTTGTCTTATCATTTTATGAGCTAGGATCTGAACACAGGTTAAAGCAAGAGAGATGTGGTAAGAGAACGAATCCCCCATACATGGGTCTATTCCAATGATACTTATTTGAAATCTATATTTAGATTAACAGGACTTTAAAGGGCCTATGTCATGGTATTGCGCATGTATCGAGTAATCGCCCGTTGGTGGCTGTTAATTAGATACAAACAATTAAACTTCCCTTCGCTTAGCTTCCTCGATGCTTGATTGAAACGATTTTCAATATTTTCCCTGGAGACTGTTTATATACACTGTCTGTTAGTCATTTTTGCCTAGTTGCTTTGATTGTAAACATCCCACATGGCCGAGAGGTTCCTTAGTTCATATCAAAATCGCTGGAAATAGCTGTTTCCGGGCCCGAACGCGAATGTAAAGACTAGTACATAGTACCGTGACACAGCTCCTTTAAGAAAGACACCTGATTGGCATGAAGTGTGCTAAAGGAATGGTTTATAACGATGCTATGAGGACCCAGAGGATATGAACAATGGCCCAGAACGAGATAAAACTTACTTGTGTTGTGAAACTAAAAATAGATTTCAAATAATTCTCATGGGGCATGGGGATTCGTTCTCTTACCTACTCCTCTCTTGGTTGAAGCTAAAAAAATCATCTAATGTGTTACGTTTACGAACGGCTGTGTGGAGAGGAATTTGTTGCTCAGCAGAGGTGCTATTCTTTAATTAGAATCATAGGTACGGTAGCATTTTAGTTGAGTTGAATGTAAAGGAAGAAAGGCCGACTTTTAACAAGGGCAGCCAACGAGTACTTTTTGAAATTCGTTTGAAACCAGTTGTCTGCAGTTTATCTAGCCATTTTAAGGCGCCTACTACTGTCTTTTGACGTATTCTAGAAAGCTGTTAGCTGTTCGGATTTTCTAGGTGGAAATCGCGTCAACCGAAAATACTATGGCAAAATATTCCCGGCATACGAATTTGTTAGTCCAAGTAACTTCGTGTTGCAAAGTTTTGTGGAGGTACGAATTTTTTAGGGATTCTTTTTTCCTTTAGGCAATTCTTAGGGAATGAAAATGTGTTGTTCTGACTCTATTGATCAGACGAATTGGGACGTACGAATATTTTAGGGGGAAACCTTTTTAGTCTCCCTTTTCTTCTATAATTTTCTAGGGCCGGATTCAAGGGGATTAAAAATATTTTCTAGCCAGTATTTCAGAAAACTAGGAAAACATTTTTCAAATCCGAAAGTTTTAGGCTAATTTACTCTCCCGAACAGCTTTTTAACCGAAAACGTCGTTGGGTGCCCTTGTTTTAAAACATATATTGCTTTTGGTTATTTTATCCGCTAAATCCAACAAGGAATAGTTGGTACAACGTTGCAGGTTCGATTAAATATTTTACACTTTTTTTAGCCTTTCAGAGAATAATAAATTATTTTAGATTCTTTTTACAAGAGTTACATATATATTTTAATAATTTAGTTTAATTTAAAAATTCTTTTGAAGAATTGTGATTCTTTGTTCCCAGAGCAGCCATATACAGTGTAATAAGAATATTATATTAGTCATGTAAAAATAATCCTATTTTAGAGTGCCTGGGATGATAGCTGCCATGGAAAGCGGAAAGCAAATATGCATGCAGCCATGTTTGTAACATTAACAGTAGCTACATGTGTTTGATACAATATACACCCAATATACATGTGGCAACACAAGACCAGTGATAATATAGTGAACACAAATGGTTGTAATTCCGTCCTGCTCTGCTGTTATGAGACTTACAACTCTTTACCAAACAAGTTTCATTTCACATGGTTCAAGGCATGGTTTTCAGGGAAGAATACAAGAGGCCAAGTAAAACCTCAACAACAAGTCTAAAATAACACATGCAATGTTCCTTTGAACTTCCTCCCAGTGATTTAGCATTCAGTATTGCACTGTATCAGTAGCTTTGCATATTGACTGGCAGCTACTGTGTTATGCATGTATCAGTGGCTTCCCCCAGGGGTCAATCCCCCAGGTATCCTGGGCCGGATTTGTCGAAATGCACAATCAAACCCGTCGTATCAAATCCCCGGGGGGGGGGGACTCCCCATAAAAATAGACTGGGGTGCTCGACATGAGAAATGAAATTCACCCCTAAAAGATAGCAATATGGGTGTGGCTCACAAAAATTTTACCCCTAAAAGATAGCACTCCAAAAGACAAATTTGTGCAAACTAAAGGAAATAAGAGACAAAGCTCTGCCCCATAATCTCGTCTTTAATATTCGGATGGATCAAACTCTATATCGAAGCCGTAAATACCGATTCAACTTGTGGGGTCTCATGCTCAAGGATCCAGCGCTATTTTTTCTCGGCCACAAAAATGTTGGGTCTCGGAGACCCCTAAAAGATAGCAGACGTTTGGAAGACCCCTAAGAGATAGCACTGCTAACGATTTTAACCCCTAAAAGATAGGTCGAGCACCCCCGTCTATTTTTATGGGGAGTCCCCCCCCCCCCCCCCCCCCCCGGGATCAAATCCCCTGGTATGGGGCACAGTAATTAGTAAACAATTATACAAGGTCGGTCCCCTGGGTTCCTGATCCATGAACCAAAGTGAGCTTTTCCCCTCACCGACGGACAACAAACAATTAATTCTGACAAGGTTCCCATGGATCCACACCTCTGATGGAAGCTGCTGATACATGCATTATTTACCCACCATTTACAACAACAACAAAAATATTTTTTTAAGGCGGCAGTCATGATTATGTTTTATGTAGTATGTAATCTACTAGATTTAGCCTGTATATTAATATATAAAATGTATATAGTGGCACCAAGGGAACTAGTACTACTACTACTAACAGAGGAGAGTGTCATTGTATTTAGCATGATTGTTATAATTGGGGACAAACTCATTTACTCTATATGTATACAACTATATCCACTACACTTGAGGGTGGTCACTACCAGAGATTTGGTTGCATTCTCAGTGCTGGCCTACGATTTAACATTATGATCCAAGAAGACACGAAGGTCTAACCATTTGCAAATTTCAGAGCAAAGGAAGTACCAGTTCTCCCAGTTATTTTAATTAAGGTCCTTCCTGGATTTGAACCCACTACCTCCTGCACAACAGACTGACACTTAACTACTGAGCTTACTGAAATGCAGTTTAAGCAAACTGGAGACTACCATATTTCTCATTTAGGCGCGATATCGACTGACTATCGAATATCGGATATTGGTATATACCACACCAGTGAATATCACTTTTCGCGCGCTCTGATTGGCTACTCTAACAGTGAATATGATTTCATATTCACCTCCGAGCAAAGCAGCGATCATCTCGCGCGAGTTTTTTTCCATTTGACAGAAAAAAGAATAACTATTTGGTGCTGGCTATTCACCTCAGTGTCGGTGAATAAATATCCTGTTAAATATCAGATATTTTATTATAGTCTAATATCAAACAAATACCATCGAATATCGGATATTTTTCATTCAAGGTATTACCACAAAACATTGGACAATCTATTCCGTCTAAATAATATCGGATAATATCAGATATTTGTTATAGTCTAATATCAAACAAATATCATCGAATATCGGCGCGAATACCGGTTAAAATTGTTAAAAAGAGTTATGGTTGCTAGTTGAATATTAGTTATATAAGTTGTAGTAGTTATACATTTGATTCAATAAAAACAGAAAACAAATATTTAAACAAATTTTCAAACAAAATGTGTAGTCCAAGTCTCTAAATGCGCGCAGATCCCGTTCCTGTCCCGTTCCGGCTCCGGGATTGACGGTTTATAAATTCAAGGTTCAATATGTGGTTATTGACCCGGTCAATAAACATATATTGAAACTATGAATATCAAATCTCTCTCCGGGCTTTGAATTACTCTATCGTTCAACCAGTCTATATCGGAGATAAAGCCCTATGAATAACAAAGAAAACCGTGTCAAATGTGAACTAATCGTTATTAATTAATTTGTAAACGTCCTAAACGTAGAGAAGGTGGAGCGAACTCGCCGCGCTAACTGACATTTAGCCAATTGGCCATTAACAATTGAAAAAAGGACTGGGGCATAGTTTGTCTAGTTAATTTAATAGACCTTTCCCGCATTCGATCGAACAGTAGCACCAAGTCGAGGTTGGGGTAGACAAAAGTACAGTAAATGTATAAAAATGTCTACTCCAACCTCGACTTGATGCCATTGTTCGTGGACATTGGAGCGGAATGCGGGAAAGGTTTGTAAAGACATGAACTTATTACAAGAAAGAACACATCTATCGAAATTAGTAAGTTGACCAAGTGTGGGCATGTTTCATTGTATATTTACTGTCAGGAGCCTTACTATTGGAGTAGTATAGTAATTGGCGGTTCTGGCGCACGTTGTATTTTTGTTTTGTTTTTTCATCTAATGGACATCCTCACTTCGTTCAGCCCTCACTTCGTTCGGGGTCCATTAGATGAAAAAACAAAAACAAAATACAACGTGCGCCAGAACACGCCAGTTACGATACTACTATAGTTCATTTATTGTATTTATAAATTATATTAAGTTATAGGACCCTCATTTTTTTTCGGCTACCCTTCGTTTCGGCAACCATTTTGGTAGACACTTGCCACCCAAACAAGAAAGATGCAATTTGTTGCCAAGAAGCTTCGTGTTGAACACTGGTGGCCCAAGGTATATAGGCAACCATTCCGATTGCCCCAAACCCTACAGCAACATGGCAGCTATCCACGCAACATTCGAAAGCATGGGACTTCGTATGGAAAAGAACACAGCCCTCCATCTCCTACAAGAGAATACCTACGATAGCAACCTCGTTTCGGACATTGCCGATGTGGACTATCTGTCTGGAAACGAAGGCCAAACCAACCTGGTTCCAATCGAAGGTCTCCCAACGTTCGTGGACGACGTATACGTGTTCGGCTATCTATCTCGCGAGGAAGTAGTCTACAAAGGCCGAAAGGTTCTACTATCCACAGGAGAAGGTGGGAAAGCGAAACAGGTGGTTGCAGCAATCCAACTCGCAATCCAAAACTCTACCCTATCGAGCAAATCCCTACACGCAGCCATTGTCCACACAGTTCGATCTACCACCACCGGTATTGTCTCTACAACGATAGCCCGAATAGAAAACGACACAGAAAGCCGAGCACTCCAAGCATGGCGCAAGCTATATCCAGACAAAGAACCCGAGGCCTACTTCGTCGCCAAGGTAGATGTATCGGAAATTCCAATGGAGCAACTACAAGATGCACTTGCAGGATTCGAAAGGCACCTCGAAATCGGCGGATACGGAATCTATTGCATAGACTATACCCAAGACTTCTCGGGAGTACTAGATCGCCCAACCCTTGTGGACCATCTGGTGGAAAACGAAGGCATGCGAGAACAAGGAGACCTGGGCAGTGCAATGCGAGCCGACAGAGCAACCATCTTGGACAACACAGGCTCTGTTGGAAAACACGTTTGCACGTATCTTCGCACCACACCAACAGGCAAGACGATTCGTGCAAAGATATACAACAAGATAGTTTCCAATTTCGAAGCAGGAGAGATTCGAGAACCTTTTGGTGGCCACCTTGCAGACTATGTCGACTGTCCCAACGAACATCTTCGCAAAACATTCCAGCATCCGGATGTCCAGGCTAGAGGATGCACTCGAGTCGAAGTTTCGCTATATGCATGCCGCCTTGGCGAAGAGTTGTCTACCAATATAGGCAAAGAGCTGGTTGAGGGGGTTCTACAGACCTTGGGCCAAGATCTCTTCGTAGTACAACCACCATCCAGGCAATGGAAGAATCTCGCCCAAGAGCTGGACCGTTGTTGTATTCTTGCAGATCGACCGTCCCACACAATATATGCAGTGTGGTATGCCCATTCCAAGACGAAGAGGGTAGCAGGAGTGCGGGTAGCTCCTACAGCAGCCATATGCGACAACGACCAGTACTGGGAGAAAGCAGTACAATGGACGATTTCCGAGTTTGGTTTCCGATGCTGCCCAATATTTCGTGTGGATATTCTAGAGGCCACAGACGATGGCATCGACATAGGCCCACTTCGCTGCTACACAAAAGCAGCCAACACTTCTACTATTCTTGCTGCCAGCAAACACCCAGTGCAGAAACACACCAACTGCCTTCCACCAAACCAACTGCTTCCAGAAACCACCCAAGTAGCATGGATATGGCGAGAAAAACACACAAACCATGCTATAGGGAAAGAAAAGATTCGATGGCCACTAGAAGAAATACCCACAGATCGCGAAATATCCACGCTATCTACACACCATAGGCTAGCTAGATTGTTGTCTATTGCAGATGCGAAGAAGGCCGAGTTGTGGCGTCGTAGAGTTGTCGAAGAACAAGTTGCACTTCGAGCGAAAAGGATAGAAGAGATTGCGAACATAGAACGCTTCCTATCTGGAAAGAGAGCTTTCGAAGCAAAAGCAGCCAAGGTCGTAGGCAGGATAGAGATGGCCGCGAAAAACCCAACCTACAAACTAGACTACTTTCTTCCCCACACCAACTTTCGTGTCCTTGGATTCCGAAGATGCAAAAGCCAGTATGGCAATACAGCCAGAATCTTTGTAGATGTAGAGGTGCCAGGGTGCGATGTACGAGAGGATATGGCCATATGGAGCACAAAGGGACTGTCGACTATACTCGACAAACTCGAGGACAACTTCTCGCAGGCCAACCAACTATACTACCTAGTCCAACTATCCCCAAACAAACAAACCTTTCGTTTCCAAACCCAACCGGCGAAAAAGTTCTATGCCAACAACAAACAAATCGAATGGATTCCCATATCTATGCAAGAGACCCCAAACCCAGCAGACAAGCCTTTGGTAGAAGCCCTATTGCAAAAAGCCAACGAGGCATGCAACGAGCTTCGTAGACACCCACGCAACCTTGCTATTGTACCAGCACCCAAAAGAACAGAGTGCAACAAAGCAGTCGATCTAGCTACAGGCGAGTACATTTGCTTCCTATATTCGCAAGCAACCTTCCGAGGTAGTCCAATAACTATTCTACATCTTCTTCCTGCAGATAGCGGTGGCGAGCCTACCACCGACGAAGAGATGCCTACATATGGTTTCTTCCTAGAGCGAGAACTAGAAGCAATTGGCACAACAAACTTGGAACGGGCTCTAGCTCCACTTCGCTGCTATCTTGGAGACATTCGAACCACACCAAACAAGAAGAAGGACAGACTTGCCACCATATCTATCTGCCAAGACTAGCCAGACGTTGGAATGCCGGACTATCTGGCCATGGCAAAACAAGACCATCTTCGTTGCACAACGAAGGAGTCTCGAAGTCTACGTCTCGCACGAGATACAATGGCCCGAGAGCAAGAGAGTCGCATAGCGATTTCCCCACACTTTCTATTCCAACATCTTCCACACCTACATAGCACAAAATACCTTCTCCCTTTTTCGGCGATGCGAGATATGCCTCCAAGGAAATCTGGGTCGCACCCGAAGACACCGCCACCACCATAGCGTCCTTCCAGGCCCGTGCAGGATAGAACATTGGCCACTTTCCCCAAGAACCGTACATTCGAAGAATATCCATATTGCCATATACCTACATATAGCCATTCTCCAAAAGGGAATACATATACATATACGTGCTGCGAGATCTACGATTCTACTGCAAAGCTACGATTCTACTGCAAAGCTACGATTCTACTGCAAAGCTACGATTCTACTGCAAAGCTACGATTCTACTGCAAAGCTACGATTCTACCGCAAAGCTACGATTCTACCGCAAAGCTACGATTCTACCGCAAAGCTACGATTCTACTGCAAAGCTACGATTCTACCACAAAGCTACGATTCTATTGCAAAGCTACGATTCTACTGCAAAGCTACGATTCTACTGCAAAGCTACGATTCTACTGCAAAGCCACGATTCTACTGCAAAGCTACGATTCTACCGCAAAGCTACGATTCTACTGCAAAGCTACGATTCTACTGCAAAGCTACGATTCTACTGCAAAGCTACGATTCTACCGCAAAGCTACGATTCTACCGCAAAGCTACGATTCTATTGCAAAGCTACGATTCTACCGCAAAGCTACGATTCTATTGCAAAGCTACGATTCTATTGCAAAGCTACGATTCTATTGCAAAGCTACGATTCTATTGCAAAGCTACGATTCTATTGCAAAGCTACGATTCTATTGCAAAGCTACGATTCTATTGCAAAGCTACGATTCTATTGCAAAGCTACGATTCTATTGCAAAGCTACGATTCTATTGCAAAGCTACGATTCTATTGCAAAGCTACGATTCTATTGCAAAGCTACGATTCTATTGCAAAGCTACGATTCTATTGCAAACCTACGATTCTATTGCAAACCTACGATTCTATTGCAAACCTACGATTCTATTGCAAACCTACGATTCTATTGCAAACCTACGATTCTATTGCAAAGCTACGATTCTATTGCAAAGCCACGATTCTATTGCAAAGCTACGATTCTATTGCAAAGCTACGCGCAAAAATAGAAAACAGTAGCACCGCAAAAAATAGAAAACAAATAGCAAAGCAAAAGTAGAAAACAAATAGCAAAGCAAAAGTAGAAAACAAATAGCATCGCAAAAATAGAAAACAAGTAGCAAAGCAAAAGTAGAAAACAAGTAGCATCGCAAAAATAGAAAACAAGTAGCATCGCAAAAATAGAAAACAAATGGCACCGCAAAGATAGGAAAACAAATAGCATAGCAAAAGTAGAAAACAAATAGCAAAGCAAAAGTAGAAAACAGTAGCATAGCAAAAATAGAAAACAAATAGCATAGCAAAAGTAGAAAACAGTAGCATCGCAAAAATAGAAAACAAATAGCATTGCAAAAATAGAAAACAAATAGCATCGCAAAAATAGAAAACAAGTAGCATCGCAAAATAGAAAACAAGTAGCATTGCAAAAAATAGAAAACAGTAGCAGCGCAAAAAAATAAATAGAAAACAGTAGCATCGCAAAAAATAGAAAACAGCAGCATCGCAAAAATAGAAAACAGTAGCACCGCAAAAAAAATAGAAAACAAATAGCAAAGCAAAAGTAGAAAACAAATAGCAAAGCAAAAGTAGAAAACAAATAGCACCGCAAAAATAGAAAACAAGTAGCAAAGCAAAAGTAGAAAACAAGTAGCATCGCAAAAATAGAAAACAAGTAGCATCGCAAAAATAGAAAACAAATGGCACCGCAAAAGATAGGAAAACAAATAGCATAGCAAAAGTAGAAAACAGTAGCATAGCAAAAATAGAAAACAAATAGCATAGCAAAAGTAGAAAACAGTAGCATCGCAAAAAATAGAAAACAAATAGCATTGCAAAAGTAGAAAACAAGTAGCATCGCAAAAATAGAAAACAAGTAGCATCGCAAAAATAGAAAACAAATGGCACCGCAAAGATAGGAAAACAAATAGCATAGCAAAAGTAGAAAACAAATAGCAAAGCAAAAGTAGAAAACAGTAGCATAGCAAAAATAGAAAACAAATAGCATAGCAAAAGTAGAAAACAGTAGCATCGCAAAAAAAAAATAGAAAACAAATAGCATTGCAAAAATAGAAAACAAATAGCATAGCAAAAATAGAAAACAGCGGCATTGCAAAAAATAGAAAACAGTAGCATCGCAAAAATAGAAAACAGTAGCATCGCAAAAATAGAAAACAGTAGCACCGCAAAAAATAGAAAACAAATAGCAAAGCAAAAGTAGAAAACAAATAGCAAAGCAAAAGTAGAAAACAAATAGCACCGCAAAAATAGAAAACAAGTAGCAAAGCAAAAGTAGAAAACAAGTAGCATCGCAAAAATAGAAAACAAGTAGCATCGCAAAAATAGAAAACAAATGGCACCGCAAAAGATAGGAAAACAAATAGCATAGCAAAAGTAGAAAACAGTAGCATAGCAAAAATAGAAAACAAATAGCATAGCAAAAGTAGAAAACAGTAGCATCGCAAAAAATAGAAAACAAATAGCATTGCAAAAATAGAAAACAAATAGCATAGCAAAAATAGAAAACAGTAGCACCGCAAAAATAGAAAACAAGTAGCATCGCAAAAATAGAAAACAAATGGCACCGCAAAAGATAGGAAAACAAATAGCATAGCAAAAGTAGAAAACAGTATCATAGCAAAAATAGAAAACAAATAGCATAGCAAAAGTAGAAAACAGTAGCACCGCAAAAAATAGAAAACAAATAGCATTGCAAAAATAGAAAACAAATAGCATCGCAAAAATAGAAAACAAGTAGCATCGCAAAATAGAAAACAAGTAGCATTGCAAAAAATAGAAAACAGTAGCACCGCAAAAAATAGAAAACAGTAGCATCGCAAAAATAGAAAACAGCAGCACCGCAAAATAGAAAACAGTAGCACCGCAAAAAATAGAAAACAAATAGCAAAGCAAAAGTAGAAAACAAATAGCAAAGCAAAAGTAGAAAACAAATAGCACCGCAAAAATAGAAAACAAATAGCAAAGCAAAAGTAGAAAACAAGTAGCATCGCAAAAATAGAAAACAAGTAGCATCGCAAAAATAGAAAACAAATGGTACCGCAAAGATAGGAAAACAAATGGCACTGCAAAATACGAACCATAGCAAACAACGTCCAGCCTACAGATTTCCAAGATCGCAGAGCGCCTACGTATGTACAAGGGCCACCAAAAAGTTCCAACAAGGTCGCATCTACGTACTACTAGGTATTCGCTAGATGTTGCTAGATATTCGCTAGATATTTGCTAGATATTCGCTAGTACCTTGCTAGTGCCTTGCTAGTACCTTGCTAGTACCTTGCTAGTGCCTTGCTAGTACCTCGCTAGTACCTTGCTAGTACCTTGCTAGTACCTTGCTATTACCTTGCTAGTACCTTGCTAGTACCTTGCTACCCCCTTGCTAGTACCTCGCTAGTACATTGCTACCCCTCTGCTAGTACCTCGCTAGTACCTTGCTACCCCCTTGCTAGTACCTTGCTACCCCCCTGCTAGTACCTCGCTAGTACCTCGCTAGTACCTTGCTAGTACCTTGCTAGTACCTTGCTAGTACCTTGCTAGTGCCTTGCTAGTACCTCGCTAGTACCTTGCTAGTACCTTGCTAGTACCTTGCTAGTACCTTGCTAGTACCTTGCTACCCCCTTGCTAGTACCTCGCTAGTACCTTGCTACCCCTCTGCTAGTACCTCGCTAGTACCTTGCTACCCCCTTGCTAGTACCTTGCTACCCCCCTGCTAGTACCTCGCTAGTACCTTGCTAGTACCTTGCTAGTAGTACGTAGATGCGACCTTGTTGGAACTTTTTGGTGGCCCTTGTACATACGTAGGCGCTCTGCGATCTTGGAAATCTGTAGGCTGGACGTTGTTTGCTATGGTTCGTATTTTGCAGTGCCATTTGTTTTCCTATCTTTGCGGTACCATTTGTTTTCTATTTTTGCGATGCTACTTGTTTTCTATTTTTGCGATGCTACTTGTTTTCTACTTTTGCTTTGCTATTTGTTTTCTATTTTTGCGGTGCTATTTGTTTTCTACTTTTGCTTTGCTATTTGTTTTCTACTTTTGCTTTGCTATTTGTTTTCTATTTTTTGCGGTGCTACTGTTTTCTATTTTGCGGTGCTGCTGTTTTCTATTTTTGCGATGCTACTGTTTTCTATTTTTTGCGGTGCTACTGTTTTCTATTTTTTGCAATGCTACTTGTTTTCTATTTTGCGATGCTACTTGTTTTCTATTTTTGCGATGCTATTTGTTTTCTATTTTTGCAATGCTATTTGTTTTCTATTTTTTGCGGTGCTACTGTTTTCTACTTTTGCTATGCTATTTGTTTTCTATTTTTGCTATGATACTGTTTTCTACTTTTGCTATGCTATTTGTTTTCCTATCTTTTGCGGTGCCATTTGTTTTCTATTTTTGCGATGCTACTTGTTTTCTATTTTTGCGGTGCTACTGTTTTCTATTTTTGCTATGCTATTTGATTTCTATTTTTGCAATGCTATTTGTTTTCTATTTTTTGCGATGCTACTGTTTTCTACTTTTGCTATGCTATTTGTTTTCTATTTTTGCTATGCTACTGTTTTCTACTTTTGCTATGCTATTTGTTTTCCTATCTTTTGCGGTGCCATTTGTTTTCTATTTTTGCGTTGCTACTTGTTTTCTATTTTTGCGATGCTACTTGTTTTCTACTTTTGCTTTGCTACTTGTTTTCTATTTTTGCGGTGCTATTTGTTTTCTACTTTTGCGGTGCTACTGTTTTCTATTTTTGCGATGCTACTGTTTTCTATTTTTGCGATGCTACTGTTTTCTATTTTTTGCAATGCTACTTGTTTTCTATTTTTGTGCTGCTACTTGTTTTCTATTTTTGCGATGCCGCTGTTTTCTATTTTTGCTATGCTATTTGTTTTCTATTTTTGCAATGCTATTTGTTTTCTATTTTTTTTTGCGATGCTACTGTTTTCTACTTTTGCTATGCTATTTGTTTTCTATTTTTGCTATGCTACTGTTTTCTACTTTTGCTTTGCTATTTGTTTTCTACTTTTGCTATGCTATTTGTTTTCCTATCTTTGCGGTGCCATTTGTTTTATATTTTTGCGATGCTACTTGTTTTCTATTTTTGCGATGCTACTTGTTTTCTACTTTTGCAATGCTATTTGTTTTCTATTTTTTGCGATGCTACTGTTTTCTACTTTTGCTATGCTATTTGTTTTCTATTTTTGCTATGCTACTGTTTTCTACTTTTGCTATGCTATTTGTTTTCCTATCTTTTGCGGTGCCATTTGTTTTCTATTTTTGCGATGCTACTTGTTTTCTATTTTTGCGATGCTACTTGTTTTCTACTTTTGCTTTGCTACTTGTTTTCTATTTTTGCGGTGCTATTTGTTTTCTACTTTTGCTTTGCTATTTGTTTTCTACTTTTGCTTTGCTATTTGTTTTCTATTTTTTTTGCGGTGCTACTGTTTTCTATTTTTGCGATGCTGCTGTTTTCTATTTTTTGCGATGCTACTGTTTTCTATTTTTTTTTTTGCGCTGCTACTGTTTTCTATTTTTTGCAATGCTACTTGTTTTCTATTTTGCGATGCTACTTGTTTTCTATTTTTGCGATGCTATTTGTTTTCTATTTTTGCAATGCTATTTGTTTTCTATTTTTGCGATGCTACTGTTTTCTACTTTTGCTATGCTATTTGTTTTCTATTTTTGCTATGCTACTGTTTTCTACTTTTGCTTTGCTATTTGTTTTCTACTTTTGCTATGCTATTTGTTTTCCTATCTTTGCGGTGCCATTTGTTTTCTATTTTTGCGATGCTACTTGTTTTCTACTTTTGCTTTGCTATTTGTTTTCTACTTTTGCTTTGCTATTTGTTTTCTATTTTTTTCGGTGCTACTGTTTTCTATTTTTGCGCGTAGCTTTGCAATAGAATCGTAGCTTTGCAATAGAATCGTGGCTTTGCAATAGAATCGTAGCTTTGCAATAGAATCGTAGGTTTGCAATAGAATCGTAGGTTTGCAATAGAATCGTAGGTTTGCAATAGAATCGTAGGTTTGCAATAGAATCGTAGCTTTGCAATAGAATCGTAGCTTTGCAACAGAATCGTAGCTTTGCAATAGAATCGTAGCTTTGCAATAGAATCGTAGCTTTGCAATAGAATCGTAGCTTTGCAATAGAATCGTAGCTTTGCAATAGAATCGTAGCTTTGCGGTAGAATCGTAGCTTTGCAACAGAATCGTAGCTTTGCGGTAGAATCGTAGCTTTGCGGTAGAATCGTAGCTTTGCAGTAGAATCGTAGCTTTGCAGTAGAATCGTAGCTTTGCAGTAGAATCGTAGCTTTGCGGTAGAATCGTAGCTTTGCAGTAGAATCGTGGCTTTGCAGTAGAATCGTAGCTTTGCAGTAGAATCGTAGCTTTGCAATAGAATCGTAGCTTTGTGGTAGAATCGTAGCTTTGCAGTAGAATCGTAGCTTTGCGGTAGAATCGTAGCTTTGCGGTAGAATCGTAGCTTTGCGGTAGAATCGTAGCTTTGCAGTACAATCGTAGCTTTGCAGTAGAATCGTAGCTTTGCAGTAGAATCGTAGCTTTGCAGTAGAATCGTAGATCTCGCAGCACGTATATGTATATGTATTCCCTTTTGGAGAATACGGTTCTTGGGGAAAGTGGCCAATGTTCTATCCTGCACGGGCCTGGAAGGACGCTATGGTGGTGGCGGTGTCTTCGGGTGCGACCCAGATTTCCTTGGAGGCATATCTCGCATCGCCGAAAAAGGGAGAAGGTATTTTGTGCTATGTAGGTGTGGAAGATGTTGGAATAGAAAGTGTGGGGAAATCGCTATGCGACTCTCTTGCTCTCGGGCCATTGTATCTCGTGCGAGACGTAGACTTCGAGACTCCTTCGTTGTGCAACGAGGATGGTCTTGTTTTGCCATGGCCAGATAGTCCGGCATTCCAACGTCTGGCTAGTCTTGGCAGATAGATATGGTGGCAAGTCTGTCCTTCTTCTTGTTTGGTGTGGTTCGAATGTCTCCAAGATAGCAGCGAAGTGGAGCTAGAGCCCGTTCCAAGTTTGTTGTGCCAATTGCTTCTAGTTCTCGCTCTAGGAAGAAACCATATGTAGGCATCTCTTCGTCGGTGGTAGGCTCGCCATCGCTATCTGCAGGAAGAAGATGTAGAATAGTTCTTGGACTACCTCGGAAGGTTGCTTGCGAATATAGGAAGCAAATGTACTCGCCTGTAGCTAGATCGACTGCTTTGTTGCACTCTGTTCTTTTGGGTGCTGGTACAATAGCAAGGTTGCGTGGGTGTCTACGAAGCTCGTTGCATGCCTCGTTGGCTTTTTGCAATAGGGCTTCTACCAAAGGCTTGTCTGCTGGGTTTGGGGTCTCTTGCATAGATATGGGAATCCATTCGATTTGTTTGTTGTTGGCATAGAACTTTTTCGCCGGTTGGGTTTGGAAACGAAAGGTTTGTCTGTTTGGGGATAGTTGGACTAGGTAGTATAGTTGGTTGGCCTGCGAGAAGTTGTCCTCGAGTTTGTCGAGTATAGTCGACAGTCCCTTTGTGCTCCATATGGCCATATCCTCTCGTACATCGCACCCTGGCACCTCTACATCTACAAAGATTCTGGCTGTATTGCCATACTGGCTTTTGCATCTTCGGAATCCAAGGACACGAAAGTTGGTGTGGGGAAGAAAGTAGTCTAGTTTGTAGGTTGGGTTTTTCGCGGCCATCTCTATCCTGCCTACGACCTTGGCTGCTTTTGCTTCGAAAGCTCTCTTTCCAGATAGGAAGCGTTCTATGTTCGCAATCTCTTCTATCCTTTTCGCTCGAAGTGCAACTTGTTCTTCGACAACTCTACGACGCCACAACTCGGCCTTCTTCGCATCTGCAATAGACAACAATCTAGCTAGCCTATGGTGTGTAGATAGCGTGGATATTTCGCGATCTGTGGGTATTTCTTCTAGTGGCCATCGAATCTTTTCTTTCCCTATAGCATGGTTTGTGTGTTTTTCTCGCCATATCCATGCTACTTGGGTGGTTTCTGGAAGCAGTTGGTTTGGTGGAAGGCAGTTGGTGTGTTTCTGCACTGGGTGTTTGCTGGCAGCAAGAATAGTAGAAGTGTTGGCTGCTTTTGTGTAGCAGCGAAGTGGGCCTATGTCGATGCCATCGTCTGTGGCCTCTAGAATATCCACACGAAATATTGGGCAGCATCGGAAACCAAACTCGGAAATCGTCCATTGTACTGATTTCTCCCAGTACTGGTCGTTGTCGCATATGGCTGCTGTAGGAGCTACCCGCACTCCTGCTACCCTCTTCGTCTTGGAATGGGCATACCACACTGCATATATTGTGTGGGACGGTCGATCTGCAAGAATACAACAACGGTCCAGCTCTTGGGCGAGATTCTTCCATTGCCTGGATGGTGGTTGTACTACGAAGAGATCTTGGCCCAAGGTCTGTAGAACCCCCTCAACCAGCTCTTTGCCTATATTGGTAGACAACTCTTCGCCAAGGCGGCATGCATATAGCGAAACTTCGACTCGAGTGCATCCTCTAGCCTGGACATCCGGATGCTGGAATGTTTTGCGAAGATGTTCGTTGGGACAGTCGACATAGTCTGCAAGGTGGCCACCAAAAGGTTCTCGAATCTCTCCTGCTTCGAAATTGGAAACTATCTTGTTGTATATCTTTGCACGAATCGTCTTGCCTGTTGGTGTGGTGCGAAGATACGTGCAAACGTGTTTTCCAACAGAGCCTGTGTTGTCCAAGATGGTTGCTCTGTCGGCTCGCATTGCACTGCCCAGGTCTCCTTGTTCTCGCATGCCTTCGTTTTCCACCAGATGGTCCACAAGGGTTGGGCGATCTAGTACTCCCGAGAAGTCTTGGGTATAGTCTATGCAATAGATTCCGTATCCGCCGATTTCGAGGTGCCTTTCGAATCCTGCAAGTGCATCTTGTAGTTGCTCCATTGGAATTTCCGATACATCTACCTTGGCGACGAAGTAGGCCTCGGGTTCTTTGTCTGGATATAGCTTGCGCCATGCTTGGAGTGCTCGGCTTTCTGTGTCGTTTTCTATTCGGGCTATCGTTGTAGAGACAATACCGGTGGTGGTAGATCGAACTGTGTGGACAATGGCTGCGTGTAGGGATTTGCTCGATAGGGTAGAGTTTTGGATTGCGAGTTGGATTGCTGCAACCACCTGTTTCGCTTTCCCACCTTCTCCTGTGGATAGTAGAACCTTTCGGCCTTTGTAGACTACTTCCTCGCGAGATAGATAGCCGAACACGTATACGTCGTCCACGAACGTTGGGAGACCTTCGATTGGAACCAGGTTGGTTTGGCCTTCGTTTCCAGACAGATAGTCCACATCGGCAATGTCCGAAACGAGGTTGCTATCGTAGGTATTCTCTTGTAGGAGATGGAGGGCTGTGTTCTTTTCCATACGAAGTCCCATGCTTTCGAATGTTGCGTGGATAGCTGCCATGTTGCTGTAGGGTTTGGGGCAATCGGAATGGTTGCCTATATACCTTGGGCCACCAGTGTTCAACACGAAGCTTCTTGGCAACAAATTGCATCTTTCTTGTTTGGGTGGCAAGTGTCTACCAAAATGGTTGCCGAAACGAAGGGTAGCCGAAAAAAAATGAGTGTCCTATAACTTAATATAATTTATAAATACAATAAATGAACTATAGTAGTATCGTAACTGGCGTGTTCTGGCGCACGTTGTATTTTGTTTTTGTTTTTTCATCTAATGGACCCCGAACGAAGTGAGGGCTGAACGAAGTGAGGATGTCCATTAGATGAAAAAACAAAACAAAAATACAACGTGCGCCAGAACCGCCAATTACTATACTACTATTGGCTATATGGTGAACTTTCAAAAATCGCAAAATAAAAGACCGGTTTGTATGGATTGGAGGGACGCTTGTTCATAAGTCTCTTTTTTTGCGATTTTTGGAAGCCTGTTATTCGGTTTCTAACTATAAATAGGCCATTTTGAAGATGTTGCGCGCGCAGCTAGAACAATAATGGCTATCTGTTTGAAATAATAAAAGGCTGGTGAACCAGAGCGAGTCTTAACAGCTCGCGTCTATTGTTCTACTGATGCGTGCGCAACATCGTCAAAATGGCCTATTCCGATGTAGTATTTCTTGTGATATGATGAGGTTTATTTGTTAATTGGATGAACTTTACAAACTCGGCCCCAGTCCTTTTTTCAGTCGGGTAATGGCGAAACTTTGACGCCAATCCCTTCTCTTAAACTAAAGAATTTCCCAGTCACGAAACTCAGCATTACAATACTACTGCTCAGTTTTCCCCCGTCTATTCAAATAAACATTCGTCCTCACCCTTCTTGCAAAACTGTTCGTCGACTGCTCAGTTCTGCTTTTCAGAATGAATAATATTAGTACTTTGTATCAATGGCTAAAATCGTTAATCCCTTTTATCCGCGAGTTGCATTTTTTATGAGGATATTTTACCACCACTGTTGAAGTAGATTTCTAGCTACTGGGATTTTTGATTAGCTTTCTAGAAAGACACACAAAGAATCGAGGAAGTCGTGGGCGTTTCCATTTCAATAGGTAGAGCCATCACAACATACCCACCCTTCAAAAATATGTCGGCCTTTCCAATTCATTAACATGAATTAATATTTATTTTTTTATTAACCATTCTTAAATTTAAGATTTCGGTTTGGAATGTTTGACAAGGAGTGGCTATGTACCCACATACGCCGTTTCCGGTTAATCAAGTGTTTTAAAAAACGAGATTGGGACTGACAATCATGTCTAAGGCCAAAACCTCCGTTTGATGAAAACTTGCAAGTTCGGGAAAACGATTCGTTGAAGCATAGGTCCTTCTATCCATTGCTTTCAACAACACTCGGCAGATCTAAACTTTATCTATTCAGTTCTATGGCCAATATATATTAATATGATCCGTACGGCCCCACGCGCGCTTTCCTTTCAAAACCATTTACAAAAGTCACGTGATGAGGGCCGGACGTGTATGGCGTGAGCGGGCCGGAAAAAGCCGTCCGGCCCTGCACAATGTTTTCTTGCTGTTTTGCGGTTTGATCTACAAAACATATGGTCATATGATAAAAAACCTATTGACTGAGTTAGGTCGGGCCGGACGGGAAAATATCAGTTTGGCTCTCGGTCATTTTGTATGAACCTCGCTGCGCTCGGTCCGTACCGCGTCATGACCTCGAGCCAAATATTTTCCCGTCCGGCCCTCCCATTCAGTCAATAAGTACCTAGACATTTCCATTCGTCAGTAATCAGTACTTCGTGCCATATCATGTGCGCGAATCCGTGTCCCCGATTACTAGACCCTTTATAAGGCCCGGTCAGCTAGAAGACTATACACGTAAATAAAGCTGTTTATTTTATTTTTTATTAGTATTTTCGTGCACGTCTGGACCCGGTTGTTTGAAGCCGAAAGTTTGAGCGCTACCCCGGGGTAAAAGTTAAAATGTACAGTACAATTACACATCAGTAGCGCTATCCTAAGGATAAAGTTACCCTATTAGCAGTGACCAGAAGTGACGGTTATGTCACGCCATTACGTTTGTCACGCGGATAGATCATATTGACATTTTGACCTAGAGCTAAGAGTGTTTTGGATAGCAATATTCGATTTGAGTTCTCATTCTAATTTGAGACATGTACATATGGAGAACTAGGCATCGTATCAAACGAAGCATTGAGGAACAGTTTCATAAAAGGTTATCCAACGCGGCGCCTCTTGCTTTTACAAAATGCAGAAAGATGAATAGTATTTCCGTTACCAAATCTGTGCTTCTTCTCAGATCGCAACATTGTTTGTTTTCATAACGAATATCTTTAGAAAATTACCGCCGTTCATCTGACATGTTTACGGAAGAGCCCTTCCAGCACAATTTTCAAAACAAATTTTGTTTGGTTATCCAAGATATTCGAGGTCAAAAATGCCGGAAAAGGAAAAGGTGAGGCTACTAGGCTTTGAATGTACTCATATGTTTTCAATGTGTCACGCCTCATGAGCAAGATTCCGTAGCACTCAGACCTGTTACTCAATAATATAAGCTAGCCACCCGTGTTGACTGTCTCTCTGTAAACGAGTAAAGCGCCGAGAAAGCTACTTTATTAGCCAGAGATGCTGTTAGTGAAGACCTCGTAAATGAGCCCGTGTTGTCGAGAACGCATTAGCTCAAACAACGTCATGTTATGAGCTGAACAGCAGGGAGTTATTGGAAATTCCTCTCGAGCCTCGTGAGTGGAATCTGATAGCACGTATGTGCGAGCTGCTTCATATCACGCACCAGGACCAGAATCCTTACTGCATTCACAAGTCAATAAATAAATGTCATTTCTCTTGACTTTGAGACTGCAAACTCTCGCTTTCCGTACTGTGTACGTGATAAACATAGTCATGCATTACGCCAAGCAAACCGCACGTTGGTTTCCCGCCGTGGTCGCAATTCTCGTGCACCTTGATCCTTGACTCCATCTCGAACAGTGTCGTTACCGGGAAATCCTTAAAGCAGTGTCATACTGCGGGATATGTGATCCTCAAGTTTGCTCATGATTTTTCCATCCGGCAACTGACAAAAATCGTACTCACATGAATTTTCGTTTATCACGCCCCCCTTTTCGAAAATAAGGTGTAAACTAGTCTACAGTTTTTGATTGTAATTATTGCCAGCCGCACCTCATAATTGGAGTCCGTGTTTCATAGTTCCGGACTTTAGCGCCTTGAGTGAAAATGGCCATGGAGGTATCGTGGTGGAATGTGTTACTGGCTGCGATCCTCGCTACTATTTTACCTGCACTTGGTAAGTACAACCAAAGCTTATCTGCCACCGAGTGCTTCATCATAACTCAATTGCTTCAAGGCGTGCTCTTTTAGAACAGACCTAAAGCACCGTCCACTCGTTAGCTTGTTTGTCTTTCCTTTGTTTGTCAAGTTAAAAGCCTCTCGGAGTATTCTTAGTCACTTCAGACTCGACTCATTATCTATATCTTTGCCTAAAAAGTTAAGAAGACCTTCATCGATAGTCGTTTATATCTGAACCATGCGAAAAATTACGTGTCTGTTCGTGTTTTCATTCAATAGAGCTATACAAAACCTCGAATTAAAAGATTATATTGAACATTAACATGTCTTATAAAATGCTACACAGCTACATCCTGTCTGCTGTGATCTCGTTGTCTGTTTTTCGCTTTGACAGTTAGCACTGATGGCTA
This sequence comes from Actinernus sp. WN-2022, assembly GCA_030867875.1. Taxonomy (NCBI): domain Eukaryota; kingdom Metazoa; phylum Cnidaria; class Anthozoa; order Actiniaria; family Actinernidae; genus Actinernus; species Actinernus sp. WN-2022. The sequence continues at coordinate 175,593,886 of JAOWCC010000577.1, read as the reverse complement.
GAAATAGTTGCACTCAGTCCAGACTGTTGAAGAGAAATCATCGCCAGCTCCGATTCAACCCTCGCGGAATCACTCTTTAAACAAATGTCTCATTTTAGAGGATTTTGATGTATTTTCGTTCTTACTTATTCGGTGGATTAGGCGGACTCCAAGAGGTTGGTGCCAGAGAGTGCAAAACCGACTTCCTGTCGAGCTGTCCTTACATGCAGTGTTCACAGTAGTGCAAGAAGCTCTGATTCCAATCCTTATTTTATCATGAAGTGATCTGGCCGGGATGAAAGTGTTATTGCTGATTGACACTTTGAAAAACAAATTCACAAGGCACCATCATCCTATTAAAAACGAGCGTAAGAGTTATGATTTTTGTTGAGAAAGCAAATCCGATTTCTTTTTCTCGTGACCTCGCATTCAGATTAATTTTAAAAAACGTAGACGTGAACTCATATTGTCTGAGTGAGCGTTTCCAATTCCTGTCATGTGAAACTCGTAAGTATATATAATTCTACTTTCTTCTCTAAGAACATATAATGCGCTTTAAATTACGTCGAAAGTCTCGCTGTTTTAAGTAATTAATTCACTTCGTTTTGCTACCGTAACTGTTAGTCTGCTAATGCCGAAGACAGTATAAAGAGGAACTTTGGGGAAAGAGAAGCTCTGTCAAATCGGTCTGTGGCCCAATACCGATAAAATCGGCTGCTAATCGATTTGAAATTGGCCTGGGCCTTATGTAAACATCAAGTTATACCGCACGCAACTTGCACACATTTTGAACAAAGTCACGAATTTGTTTGTACATATACATATGACCTCAGGATTTCAACATGTTAGTACAGAAGGAACATGTGAGGTACCAGGGGAATTATCAATAACGGTTAGACTCTGTCAACGTGCCTCTCCGGCCTCGATTACGTTTGGTGACACACAGGTGAAGAAATATAGCGATATAGAAATAAACAGATAAATGAAAAACTTGCAGCCACTGGGCTACTATCTCCTTTATAATAACAATTATTCTCGAGATACGAGAAGAACTGTTTTCCATCATCTATGAGGGGAAGGCAGGACTAAGTCCAATTCAAGTTTAGTGCGCCTTCCGTGCTGTTCCAAAAATATAAACAATTCATATTCTCATATCAGTAAGATTTGAGATCGGAACTAAGTGAGTAATACTATATGATAAGTTCAGAAGTTATCTTTCTTTGTTTTGAATGAGCTTTGAACATAATATTTGAATCTCTGGTCGCATTGCCTTTTCATCCGTTTTAGATAAATAATGTGTAAGTATGTGTACATATAAGTTTTCTTTAGATTAACAATTAATAGCTATAGAATATGGATACACTTCTTTATGATGTGTAGTTGGAAAACATCTTAAACATGCCTAATGTTATACCTTTGATGTGATCGCAACAAGCGTCGCTAAGAATACGGCATATTTTATATGCCAATATATTGCACCACTAATAAGTTAACGACTTAGATATACATTTGGGGGTATGTTTTATGGCTTTCCCGACAAAAAAAATTGATCGATGCTTTGAGAGCCCCCGCAGAAGTCAACCTCAACCTCAACAGGGAGCTTGTAAGCAGTACCAAGGAATTGCGAACATTGAACTTAAGTACAGCATTTCATTTTTAGATACTACTTTTTTTTTTACTAGAACATAAATCATTGGTACTCCAGTTTAAAAACTGACAGGATTTTTTACACGCTTGAGGGAAGAAAGGATTCCATTTCCATTGTACAGATTTCAAACAAGTACCAAGCTGTGAGGAGAACCTGAAACTGACCACTATACCTAGACACTACTGATATTAGACCAAATCAAGAACAGGTGTGACACTTAGAAATTCAACTGTCTTACTACTGTAATTCAAAAGAATTAAGCGAAGTTATACAAGAAACCACATTACTTACAACGAAACCCAGAATTCGTGTGGCCATGGCTCATTGCATGGCATATGCCCTGTAACGCAAAGCACTGCTACAATTTGTTCTTTGTGTTGGTTACAAAAAATATGCATTATCTGTACTCTTATTGATTATAGATTAGTAGTTTCCGAAATTGGCTAGTTTATGTGTTACGTCGGAAACTGTTACAAAACTGGTTTGTAGAAAATCAGAAGAACAGACCGTAGAATCAGTGCTCATCAGCGAGGTCTGATCTTCATTAACTATTAGGAATAAATAAGGCTGTAATATGTAGCACCACCCATCTTGTATAAAAGGTAATTAACATTCCAGAATCAGCAAGTGTTGTTTCACAATTAGCCAGGTGAGGATTTGTCTCAGTCGATAAAATTGATAGATCTCTGGTTTAACTGATAAAATCCATTAGCAGCCTGTAGTTGGAAAAGATAAAGTCGGTATGTTAAGAATATCAGCGGGTTTGCTTCGTTCAGGACAACATCACTCGAGATAAGATGGGAACCGACTGCAAGTATCACTGGAACGTGTAAAACAACTTACATTTGCAGCCAATTAAAATTCATGAATGGTCACTGAAACAAAGTAAAAATCATTAAATGTTGAGATATCCAAGCTGTTTTTTAAGTTTTGAACTTTTCCTGTTTTTCAAACTTGTTGAATCATATTAACACTTCCGGCAAGAAAACCTCTTATCACGATTACCTGCATGGGTGGCCTTTGCAAACGTTTTTATATTCTTGATGTTTAGTAGAAAATGTTGAAATACAACAGAGGCTCACTTGAATACCATATTTGGAATACTGGACTGGGAAATAATTTCTTGTAGTTCCAAAACTAGATAGTGTTGAACCTGCGTCGTGTCGGCGGGGTAGATAACACTGGTATGATCAACTAAAAGTCGATTAAAGAAGCGAATAGCAGCTGACGTTTCGAGCGCTAGCCCTTCGTCACTGAGACTCTGACGGAACGTCAGCTGCTACTCGTTCCACACGGCTGTTAGCATACCTTAATCGACTTTTAGTTGATATATGATTTATTGCAGTGTTTAATTTACATATAGCCTAGCTTAAAGTGCCCCTACGATCAAATTTAGAGATATTTTTACGTATTTGTAATGCACTAGTCAATTGAAACCCCGGCCCCCCGACCCCCGGGACATAGCGGGGCATTAACGACGGGGACATGGCCGTGGAATAACACACATTTAACGCTGTATTTCTCCGGTGGAACGGGGAAAGTAACGATTTGAAAAAAATGCGGTGGTTGTAACGACAGCCACGACAGAGCGGGACTGGGCCCGATCATCAAGCAAGGCGGAAGTGACAGTCGCTGGAAAAGGGAAGTTGCATCCTTTGATATCATCCATGCATAGTAATAGAAAATGTGCTTCAGAAAATGTAATTTCTTCAAATAATGGAAGAACAGATTGAAGCTTAATATGTCAGGAGCGTCCATCTCCCAGATCAGGTTATTTTTAGAACACCCGAGGTGTAAATAAATCCCATATCCCCGAGCGGTAGACCAATTGCTGGTTTTCACTCAATCCCCAGAGATTCAAATAACAAAGGGCATGGCGGCCATGTTGGTGCCCCAACAAAAGAAGCTAATGAGGAATCTATTGTTTAAGGGCACCAACATGGCGGGTATGACGTCAAGTGAAAGCCAGCAATAAAACGCTTACTTTTTGGCAATGGCGAGGTTTTCTCATTGTTCCAGTAGCAATATCTCTTCATAAATGATTATATAGGAAGCATTGTTTGCCTAGTACATTGTTGCATGAAATTACTGTTCACAAGAGGGGCTCATTGTTTTTTTGCGGCTAAAAATAGCCTGATCTGGGAACACGCTGACCCACGAATGCATAACAGATAGACGCTCCTGGTAATGGACTCCTGCTTATGTATATTCAATTTTCTGAAGCACATGCCGGGGCCATAGGGGCGGGTATTGTAACAGCCAACTGTCCCCCAGTGGGCGGGGAAAAGGTCAAGATGTAACACTGTATAAATGATACATTCCCCGCTATGTCCCGGGGGTCGGGGGGCCGGCGTTTCCATTGACTAGTGCATAAAGTAAAGTTGCTATATTTTTTGCCTGTCCAAACCGTTTTTCGATATGACGACGGGAAGTCTTTTGGGGAAGTTTTTGGGGTCCGAATCTTGAGGTTTTATGTCTGCACTGAGCCCTATCCGTTCCGTGACAGAGCCTGTACAGAGCTCATTTCCTGCTGGCGTGACGTCATCTTCTCAACACAGCAACATGCGGGGTACGTCACACAAACTTCCGCACAAACTTATAAGTAAAGTACATGTTTATACTATGTTTTCCAAAAAGGAAAGGAAAGAACGAAGTTTTGAATGGAAATACGCATGTACAAGAGCAAGGCGTCGAGAAGATGACGTCACGACAGCAAACCGCTGGTCGAAAATCTCGAAGCATTTGGAACACACTTCAGTAATGGCGGACGTGATGTCGACGGTAAACTCTCTGCAAAATTCATAGTTTAATTTGGTCCTTTGGTAATATTTTTCAATGATTTGGATATTTTCGACACTGTGTGTCGTTTTGGAAGCCAAAAAAGTCGAATTTCGTCGTAGTGACACTTTAAGAAAGCATACTCGGTTATGCATCTCGCGATACCGCAATCACTAGCTGTTTTAAACATGTTTTCACTGATGTATTCAGAGTGAATTCCTCCCCTGGTATACTACTGATTGATGTTGTCGTTAGAACAACGTCAATCAGTAGTATACCAGACTTTTTTTTGGTCTGGTATTAATAACAATAAACTATTTTAAACATTCATGTGTCCTACTACCTTTTATACACGTACTGTTGATAAAAGTTTGACACGTTAGTCAATTATTGCACTGCTGTTCAGCATAATGATAATATTGATAAAATAAACTGTTACCGGGTCGAACTGGAATTTGGGTTGTTTTTTTATAAGAAGGGAGGAAACTCGGAGAACCCGCGGAGAAAAACCTTCAGAGCAAGGGCGAGATACCAACAAAACTCAACTCACATATGGCGCAGCGATCGGACCCAGACCACACAGATGAGATCGGAACACGAAAAGTTCGACGTTTGAAACGTGCATGCCTAAAACTCCACACACATCGTAGCTCGGATGTGGAATACTCCAGTGCAATCACACCAAACGGCTTAAACATGTTTAAAAGCTGATTATTTAAACAAGTTAAACTAGTTCCAATCTAACCTTTCTTAACTAAACAACCTGGTAGTTTTAATCCTGTGTTACCGAAACAAATCCAAAATAGGGACTAGATAAACTTAGTTTAGTAAACAGGTTTAGTTGGTGTGAATGGAGCATAAGACTGCATTCAGTGGAGCCATTTAACGGCCGTAAGAGCTTGGGACGAGAACAAATAGCCGCGCCTGCGATATTACACAGTACGTAGATATTTGTACTCTAGAAAGCTTAGCCTGCGAATACAGCCGTTTCGCGTTTGTACTCGTCAATTTCTATTTTGACTCAACCAAGACCCTTTAGCACGCCACGTGATGCTTTGCGCGAAACAAGTATTTTCGTGGACCACGAAATTCAGTTATGGGACCGGCCATGTATACATGTAAAGAATCTGCTTGCATCGGTTGTTGTTAGTATTATATACGCACACACGATGAATACTCTTCTTAAGAACTTATTTAGGGCATTCTTTTAAATATTGAACCAAAATTTGCTGACAGTTTTTGTGTGACATCCAACGGCCTAGCAAATCCGAAATGGCGCCAGCGAAGAACAACTGCCGAGAAAATTGTCACGGTCTGTCTTCCTTCCTAAATCGAAGGTAAGAAGATTATTCGCCGATAATTCTTCGATCTTTCAGTTAGGGAAACACAAGCAACTGCGGTGAGTTTGGAGAGTACTCTGCGTTCTTGCTTTTCTGAGTACATTTGTAAATAGCCGGCGGCTTAGCGGATGCCGAGCGGATGACTCTGGCTGTTCAAAGGACTGTCGATTCTCCAACGGTATGATACTCGTGGTTCAGTTTCCTAGTTGCGTGTATATCAGTGGATAAACTCAAAGAATACCTTGCCGTTCCTCCGTTGTATCCGTGCTACTAATTCCGATATTTAGTAGCTTGTAAGTGTTCAAACCGAAGTCAAGTCAACGCAAATACTTTGTTAGCGATTGGTCAGTACACACACTTATAATATTCTCCTCAACGAGCAAATAAAGTTATTGCTGCTACTGATTTTCTATTGCTGTATGTTGTTGCTTGACTTATTCCTCATCTAGATTATTAGTTAGATGTGTATTTGATCAAGAATCGAACTGTTTGCGTTCTATAATCTCGTATGAAATGCATATAAGTGTTCATGCATCAGTTATGAAATCCTAGAACGCGCTGAATAATTAAATAACGTTCTGCATCAAGTTCTACCTTTGTGGATGTTTGATTAATGAATAAGTCTCTGCTTTCGACGCTGAATCGATATTAGGGCTTTTAGTTATTTCTTAAACTAGGCATTATTTCCGTTTATATAAAGTTTCATAGAATTTTGACGGTTGTTGAGTTACTTGTTGAGTTAAGGCGCTCGTCGCGTCACAGTCAGTGAACACGAAATCAAAACAAAAACATTGGTTTCGCGCAAAGTATCACGGAGCGTGCTAAAGGGTCTTTAAAATACTGCAAGTAGTATAGGAGGGACCGAATTATCATGGTGTTTTGCGGGTGAATCTCATTAGCGTGCGGGTGAATAAATTATATTCGGATGACGTCGTAATCCATTGTCTTTCACATGAATAAAGTGCGGGGGTTTTCATTACTTATTGTTAATAAAGTGAAGTGGAATTCATTATCTATTGTTTGAACGCATGAGCAAAGTGCGGTGATTTTTATTATCTATTGTTTCTGTGGATGAGGTCATGGTTCTATTTTGGGAGTTTGATTGTTTGGACCGGCTATGGAGCAAGGACCGACCGCCTCCGAATCCATTAGCAGGAGAACGTTCCTCCCACCAAAAAAATCGAATCCAAAGCATTATCGCTGCTCCCGCTTTTCAGCTGAACAGGAGAACTACTACAGAACCCTAAATTCACACCCTAAATTTTGTTTTGTTGATTATGTTAATTATTCTTCGTGATCCGTAACCCAAAGGTTTCGCGTGACCCGTGAAGAACTTGAATTAATAACCGATATTCGTGATTTCACCACTTATTCCACGTGATTTTGAGTCGCGAGACCTCCGGAAGATTTACGAAGACTATGAAAACATAAAAACAGCGATACGCGCCTTACGCGACCTTCGTACAATTCTCGTAACGTCTCGTAAGGCATCGGCAACTACCAAATAACCGAGAGCTTTCCTCGGTGATCCTCGGTTAATCTTCGTAGACGTCGTAAAGTAAACGATTTTGCAATTCACGTGCTTCGCATGCGTATCATGCGTCATGTCTACTCCTATGTGACAGGACTTCAGTAGGACTTAGTGAGTCTAAACATGGCAGAGCAAACGGAGAAGATTTGTACGATTGAGTCTGTCTAAATATCTCATTTAGAGGATGCAATCGGTCCAAAATTGTGCAGCACGTCTTGTCACTCGTACGTTTAAGTTCGCACATATTACGCCTGTGCTTCGGGAACTTCACTGGCTTCCCATAGAGCAGCGTATTGTATTTAAGATTCTCCTCTTAACCTATAAGTCTCTAAATAATCTAGCACCATCATACATTAGCGATCTTCTTCATATTTACTCTTCGATAAGGAATCTTAGGTCATGTAGTCAGCACTTTCTTATAGTACCAAAATCGAGCTTAAAGAGTTATGGCGATAGAATGTTCTCGGTGGCCGAACCAAAACTAAGACAAAGTTTTTAAATCTCGCTTAAAAACATACCTTTTTAAGAAAACTAATTTTTAATTATATTGTTGTATATTTCTTAGTAATGTGTTTTAACTTTTTAGTATTAAGTTTTTAATATATAGGAATTGTATAAAGCGCCATAGAGCAGTTAGTGTAACTATATGGCGCTATATAAATGTGTTTTTATTATTTTATTATTATTATATTTTACGTCGACCCAAAGCCCTTGGGTCCACTCAATTTCCTAGGAAAGGAAACAATTCGATTTCCTGTGACAAGTGAGCATTCGTCGTTGACAGTTTTCAGAAGAAAGTTCGCAGAGACCGAAAAACGTGGCCTTGGTTCATGAATTGAGCTTAAATTTTGTCGGCTCGAAAAGGGAAAAGACGGCAGTAAGGCCAGTTTGTAATAAACACCCAAGAGCTAAAGAAGTTGTTACCAAGAGACAGTGTCCTAAATAAAGATCGCATGGATATAAACTGTATACTACACTTGAGTGAAGAGTATGTGTTAGCTCGTCTCTGCACCGTCGATCGTGTGGTGCATTCAGTTCTCCCGGACAGCTACAAGATCAGTGACACCAACAAGGTAGGGATGTATCCACATCCCGTCACAATTTGCACTGGCGAGCACGGAAAACTTCTTGTTCTGCACTATGCTCCATTGAAAACCTCACTAGGCTTCTAGAAGTTAGGCTTCATATCCCGGCAGACGTCAAGGTTGTTGGAGAGTGCCATGACGGAGCTAAATCGCTCGCTTACTGCGATGAAATAGCTTATGTAAGCTGTCCATTAGGAATGCAACTATTTCCCTTGACAAAGAAGCCAGCAATACAGCTAAAAAATCTTAAAAAAGTAGAGCTCACTTCTGAGTTGCAGAGGAGAGATCTTGACACGCGCGGAACAGTTCCGGTGCTTCGAGAACGACTGTCTAGGCATCTAAAGAATGTAGAAAGAACATAATTATTATACAGAAACCAAAAGTGACCTGACTAAAGTCCAACTTTCTCGAAAGCTCGAGCCTTCCAGCGTTGCTACGGCAAGCGATATTATCATCCTTTGTTGCCAGCGATGTGGACAATGCAAGGTAATCTATTCCATCACATTAGAGATAGATGGAGTGGCTCAGTTAAAGGCAATGTTACTGTTTTAGCAAAATACCTCTTGCACAGAAGTAACAGTAACATCCTTTATATCAGTCTCACAAGGGCAACCCAGGCGGAATAATAGCTATTGCAATGTCAACACTCGAGGAAACTACTATCCTACGAAACGGAACTGTCGAATGTAGTGAAAACGCACACGTGGCCTCGTACCTCGGTGGTATAGTTTATGTAGACATCGGAAGCCTGCAAATAAAGACGAAGATCTTTGGTGAGGAGACCGTAGTTATTGCTGGCACAGGAAAGGAAGGAAATTCGAATGGAAAGGGAGACCAAGCATCATTTGCGCAGCCTATGGGCATATGTGTTGAGCTCGATCAGAACATATTCATTGCCGGTGCTCAAACTGGCTCTGCTTGTCAAGCTAATTACCTCAATAAAAGGCATTGTAAAATATCTAGGTCATCTCGGACTCCTGTCAGTATAAAGCCTTTTCTGTTCATATGAAACTGGAAGAACTTGACAGTTACTTGAGACAACAACAGAAAAAGCATTGTCACATAGCAACGACGGCAGCACAGGTAAACCAAGCGGTCCTTAAGGAACTATTTCTAATCACTAGACAAAGCTTTCGGCCAATATGATCTTAAATGGGCTGAAAGATCTGGAGGCGTTAGTTAAAGAACTTAACTCAAGATACGCCATTGATCTGCGGCTCCTGTCTGACAGTTCAGGTCGAAAACCTACACGCAATGAGTCATTTCAAGGACCGGTTCCCCACCGCTTTGCAGTACGCACGGAATCTGGCGAATACCGTATACTGGACGAAAGCATTAAGCGTGCATGTAGTACCCTGGAGTGCCTACTACTACACACACGATAAATCATATTAGTATCAACCAACCTACACGCAATGACTCATTTCAAGGACCGGTTCCCCACCGCTTTGCAGTACGCACGGAATCTGGCGAATACCGTATACTGGACGAAAGCATTAAGCGTGCATGTAGTACCCTGGAGTGCCTACTACTACACACACGATAAATCATATTAGTATCGACCAAACTAGTGGACTATTACAAATCCTGCATTCTGATTGGCTACTCTACTATAGGTCTATTTGTGATAGCCCATGGCGGTAGAGCAAAAACGCATGCATTTTCACGAAATATTTTTTTTTTTCAATTTCAGTTTGTTTCTTTCTATTATTTTCTACTGTCCGACTAGTTAGTTTATACTAAAACAATTAGACGTCTCGCCCTCATGGGCTACGGGTCTAATTGTTAATTATCCCGTGCTGCGCCAGATCACTCCACTAAATGCCATTCCGAGGCTGGATCATCTTAAGGCTATGAGGCAATTAAATAGGCGGGAAAAAGACCTCATGATTAAGTGAGCGACAACCAATGGAAAAGCTGTACGACAGAGAAGTGTGAGGCAAGAGACCACCATGTCCAAGGCCGGAACATTGCCATTAAACATGTACAGTCGGACTATCCGAAAGATAAAGTCTCATTCAACCCTAACACAGTCGAAAATCAGCCTGTTACTTCTGCTACGAGGCCATCGAAGAGGGTCAAGTAGAAGAGGAAGCCGAGGTAGAAGACGAGGAAGAGTAAGACACTGATTCAGATTCTGACCATTCTACGGCGGACAGTGACGAGAAAGATACATTGGAAAATTCCACGTTTCTTCGGGCCGTGACTATACGTAGTGGACGAATGGTTAGAGTCGTCTATAGAGAATGTCGATAAAGGTATGCAATTTGCAATATGTAGCCTTTCTTTTGCCTTTCTCGATTTTGCTTTCTTCAAACACTCCTTCTTTGCCACTTTTTTTTGCGTAAGAGCAGGATAAAAGAGTACGTTACTTGCTTATTTTCGTGATTCGGGAAAATGAAATTTTTATATCCGTGATTCGTTATTTTTTCCGCCCGTGAACCGTGCCAGAGACCCCCACGCTTTGGATTTGATTTTTTTTGGGTGGGAGGAACGTTCTCCTGCTAATGAATGCGGTCGGTCCTTGCTCCATAGCCGATACAAACAATCAAACTCCCTAAATAGAACCATGACCTCATCCACAGAAACAACAGATAATAAAAACCACCGCACTTTGCTCATGCGTTCAAACAATAGATAATCAAATCCACTTCACTTTATTAACAATAGATAATAAAAAAAACGCACTTTATTCATGTGGAAAGACAATAGATTACGACGTCATCCGAATATAATGTATTCACCCGCACGCTAGCTATAATACTGGTCACCGTTTGATACCAGCTAATCCTTTTCGATTAGCTGATCGCTCTTATCAGTTTAAATAAAGTGATTATTATTGTTAATGAGTTTCACCAGCAAAAAAAAAAATTTTCACCCGCCCGCTAATGAGATTCATCCGCAAAAAAAACCCAGGATAATTCGGTCCCTACCACCCAATTCTCTTTCCCATTTACGTCGATAGGCGCCGACGTCTATGAAAATTGACGGTAACTCCTTCCTCAGTTTCAGCTTCTAATGGTCATCCCGAGCGTAGTAAATGTCCTTTTCTACCGCATCCAACACACTGTTGGGCAAACAGGGACTACTGTAAGAATGACAAGCACTGTCCGATACCCTACACGTGCTGCTCTAATGGGTGTAACAAGCTGTGTGCCTACATCACTGAAGGCCAATATGTGACACCAATAACACATCTGGGAACAGGTAACATGTGTCACTGATCAGGCGGGGATTTAGGACAGCTTCTATCAATGTCTCTATCAAATCCCGGGGGGCATTTGAATTAGAACGTTGCAAATGACCCATCCTGGGGGCTTGAAACGAGTGCAAATTATAGTGTAGATCTCTCAGTATAAACATTGGTGTAAACTTCGTTGTCTTTAACACTTTTTGGCAAATCCCCCCCACACCCCAAAAAAATAGTTGTTCTTTGCTATCAAATACCCCACCGCCGGGAAAGACTAAGTTGTCAAATGCCCCACGTATGCACCCCGGTGGGGATAAGCAGGTTTCGAATTGACACACTACCAATCGTAGATACACGCCTTTTGTTGCCATAGTTACTGTCACCCTGTGATTCAAGTACGAAGAAATGGCTAAAATTATCGAGTACAGCCGTCCGTAGAGCCTGCAGTGTACTGAGGAAGATAACGTGGTCTTAAGTCTGATGAAGTAAATTAAAGCTTTTCTGATCAAAGAGATTTTGCCTTGGGTTTGTGGCCTTGTCATTTTGGTGTATCAGAACATCGTCTTCTGAGTACTTTTCAGTGTATCTGTCAGATCTTAGGGATAAATTTAGTTCACTGTACTAGCAAGGAGCTGAATGATTATATTTCTATCCAAAAACATCTAAAACTATTTTTCAATGTGACTATTCATAACCGCCTCCCGGTTAGCTCAGTGGTTAAGCTCCAGTCCCTCCCGGTTAGCTCAGTGGTTACGCGCCGGTCTGTTGTGCAGGAGGTCGCGGGTTCAAACCCCGGCCGGACCAACACTCAGGGTCTTAAAATAACTGAGTATATTAAAGGTGCTGCTTTAAATAATACAGTAAACGTTAGACCTTCACGTCTTCTCGGATAAGGATGTAAAATCGAAGGACTAGTGTCTCCAATTAGCTGCAAAGCTAAATACATTTGACACTTATATAAAGTTTTTTACTTTTTCCTAGCTATATTTACTCCTATCATTGTACATATAGTTTTGGCATCATGGATTTGTTGTTATAAACCTTGCTGTTTAATTTATTCCAGGTCCAACAGATCCGCCCAGAGAAGGCAAATGTCCGAGGTTGCCTATCCCGAAGTACTGTCCTGGTGGACTAAAAGGATGTGTTAGTGATCAAAGCTGTAAAGAGCTGTTCAAATGCTGCTCCAATGGCTGCGTTAGAAGATGTTATCTGGCAACACAAATCAAGAAACCCAAAGGTTCGTAACAACTATGGTGCAAAATAAATCGTCGTTGTTGTTGTTGTTATTGTCACTGTCGTTGTTGTCACTGTTGTTGTTGTCATTGTTGTTGTTGTCATTGTTGTTGTTATTGTTATCATTGTTGTTGTCATTGTTGTTGTTATTGTTACATTGTAGTTGTCATTGTTGTTGTTATTGTTATCATTGTTGTTGTCATTGTTGTTGTTATTGTTATCATTGTAGTTGTCATTGTTGTTTTCGTTGTTGTTGTCGTTGTAAAGTAAAAAAAAGGTAAAGCAACTTTATTTAACGTCGGTAACTCGTGACAGTCTGGTAAGACATAAAATTGAGGCCGACGTGGGACCTACGATTTAACATCCTTATCCGAGAAGACGTGAAGGTCTTACAATTTGCAGTTCGAGAACGAGATTGTTTCACAAAGGCAGCACCTTCTACTCAGTTATTTTATGACCCTGAGTGTTGGTCCGACCGGGGTTTGAATCCGCAACCTCACGCTCGATAGATCGGAGCTTAACCCTTTATAGCCCGTAGGCCACTCCTGTGGCCATTTACTGGTTACTCGCTTTGAGTGTTTCAGTCTTGCTAAGTTTAAAGAGCAAAGCCCTGAGATTCACACACAGCATAATGTATAAACAAATGATCCTATCGAAATGCATTAGGCATATTACAAATGAATAATTTCATCTACATCCTCCTTTCTTTGTATAAGTGAACTTCGGTTAACATTTTTCCATTTCAGAAAAAGTAGCTAAAATGGCACTTAGAAAAAAAAAAAATTCTCCTCAGATTTTAAAATTTCTCACAAAAATGCATCTTTCACATAAAATTTAGAGTTTCATGTTTGCACTAAACTCACTTTCTGTCTCCCAACACCTAAACTTGCCCAGAACCAAGCCATTCTGTCCACAAGCACTTTACAGCAAGCAAAATTCATCCATAATGACCGCAAAGCATGCCGGGAAATCCTACCAAACAGCGACATGGCCCTTCCCCCATCTTCATTCTTCAAAATATAGAAGAAGTCTAAAGCCATTTCGACCTAATACCTTCATATTGGAATCAATGGCAAGTAAATGTTGTCCAATATTCCAAAAAAGCTATGATAGGTGGCTCCAGACCCCCATTTATAAAGCCCACGCTAAAGTGACACAAGACGTCCTGGCCCATTCACGAGTGGGAAATGAGGCTCTTTCTCTGTCACAATAAACTGGCACAAACTCGGTTCTTTGAGAAAGTGCTGATTGAAGCTCTCATCAGACTTAATGATGTCCTCCAGCACTCTATAAATAGTGAAAAAGGCTTTCAAAAGCCTTAAATTCTGTATTCCCCCAAACAAACTTGCCGCCAGCTCCGTTAAGTAAATCCACAACTGCTTTCAAAATGGCCGTCTAAAAACTTTGAGCCCCCAGTATTATTGGTCAGATGAAAATTAGATGGTAACAATGGCTATATATTCTTTAGGGGGGAGGGTTAGTTTTAGTGTAGAAACAGCTAAAAATCAGTTAAAATCTCTTGGGCTATAAAGAGTTAAACTAAACTAACTAAACTAACCGGGAGGCGATGTCGTTGTTGTTCTATATGTTGTCGTTGTTGTATTTGTTGTTGTCATTGTTGTTCAGTCGTTGTCATTGTCGTTGTTGTTGTCGTCGTTGTGATTGTTGTTGTTGTTGTTGCTGTCGTCGTATACGCGTAGTTGTTGTTGTTGTATGCACAAGAAAACAGTATTGTGGTAAACTTACTGAGTGCTCTAAAAGCTATTGTGTCGTAATCATTTGATACAGGAGGCCCAGCTTCGCCTGCAGTGACCGTCGAATGCCCTGTGTTCAAACAGAACCAACACTGCCTGTCGGGATTCACTGATCGATGCAGGAACGACGATGATTGTTCAAATGAAGGAGTCAACATGAAGTGCTGCTTTGACGGATGTCGGAAGCTCTGTCTTGATCCATCAGAGATTCTTCTTGGTATAGGTAGGTCAAGAGATGATAGCAAAATAAGTTCAATTTTGATTTAGGTACTATTAGTTACTATTGTTATAACAAAAACATCACATAGTTAAATTTAGGCACAATTTGCAACCTTGTTATTAGTTGACACTTAAGGACTTGTTTACACGAAGGGAAGTTGTCGGTATCCAAATTAAAACAGTCTCAGGGGATTACAAAACAATGAAGATAGCCCTAGTACTATAGTCTAGATAGAAACGAAATTGTTCCTTAAATTTTGATTGAATCTCCTTCGAGCGAGGGGGGGAGGGGTGGGGGCACTTGTACGATAAATGTGTACATTAATACAAGAAATCAGTTAACAGGCAAACATATGCTCTGATATGACTTCCACCATTAAAAGTGATCACGTGGTCAGTCACTTTATTGACCTTGATAACTGGTACAATATCTTGTACAAAGGAAACGCGTCAAAATTTTTTTAATGAATCCAGGCTAGTCAAAATGTGACCAGTGTTTATCGTTAGTTTATCTTTCTCAGCGGTTTAGATCAACTTTTTCAGCTGTTAAAACTGTCTAGCGGGCTTTTCTTCACAGCAAGAACGTCATGAGCAGAATCCCTCTTTGCTGTTCCATTCCTAATGTTATGTCATAAGGAAGGAAAACATAAATCAATTATAGATGGATATATTGTAGAGTTGGTAAGTTAGTTAGTTTTGCTGATAAGTTTTGCCAAATGGCACATCATGCTAAAAAAACCTGCTGGTGACGCACAAACAATTGAAAAGCGTGTCCTTATATATTTGATAATTATATGATTGACGTATAAATGGCTCAAACGAAACATGCATTATTCGAGCATTGCCTATTGAGACGTATTTGAAGTTACGCTTACCCTTAGAATGCCGTTGTTCAGTCTTCATCGCTATCCTCCGATCGAGTCTTCCTCCGCGTCATCCTCCGAGTTGCTCAGGTACTTCACGGCTGCTGTATGCGGGTTGTTACAGGTTTCGTCTGCCATACACGAGAACGCTTCAGTGCAAGAGAGACCGATATTTGAGCAAGAGCAGTTGCCCTGACATCGAGACTTCTTGCAGTTGCAAGTAGTGAGCTCCACCAGGCTACTCGGAGCAGGTTCCTTCGTCATGTAGACTGGACTCAAGCATCCGTCTTCTGTTTCCCATCCATGATCTTCTGGACTCTCCAAATCCAGCATCGCATTGAAGGAGCCTCTCCAAATGTACGCCTGGTAGCTTGCGCGCTTCAGGTGCTGCTTCAGACCGTCTGATGTCGGTGGTAGCATTTCATTCTTGCGTTTGTTGCGCTGGCAAAACATCAAGTGCCGCAGCTCGTATGTGGTGTTAGTGCTCCTTCTTGTAACAGGATACAGGTCACAGAAGAAAGCCTCGGTCTTCGTCGCTGTCATCTCGTCCAAGTGTTGCTGCTGACCAAACAAACTAAGAGTTGTCTGATGATCAGCACGGCGCTTTAGGACGCTCCACGGCTTCTTCTTCGCGATTCTGGCAATGCTACTTGTTGTGTTGCAGCCAGTAAGGGCGTGGAATGCTGGCAGAGATTGACATATTATTTCTCCTAGGCTTTGCTGGATACTGTGCACTGGAATAAATCGCTGACGATCGCTGGCACCTGTGCGAAGCCATAACTCTGCACAACTGATACCAGTGAAGTGGCTTATGCAGAGAACGAGAACGTCGCTGTCTGGCGACTGTTGACTATTGTAGCGCTAGGCGACTGACGCGCAGCATAGGCAGCATGTAGGAGCATTTTTTTTTCATTTTTTTTTTATTATTTTAATTTTTATGAAAAAGTATTGTAACAATTTGTTTCACTTACATACATTACATATATTACAATAAAATAAAAATAAATAAAAAATTCTTTTCTAACCTATGATTTTTTTTACTCCAGTTTAATGAGGAGCATAACTTACAAACCGCTCAGTTAAATCATCCCATTTGGCTAAATGAAGGGGTAATTTACCTTGACTTATGGCGATTTTTCTTTCAATTTGTTCATAGTACTTAAGTGAGACAAGAAACCGTTGTAAGTTTGGAGGTTTGTTTGAGTCCCTTGACTTATATAACAGTAGTTCGTATAGTAATAAAATGAAATTTACTAGATTTGCTCGGTGGAATGTATCTTCGACTCCTAACAAAATATGTTCTGGGTCCAATGGGGGTAGATTTAACTGGGCATTGCATAACAACCAGTTACGGATTTCGAAATAAAAGTTCTTGGATTCTATACAGTGAATAAAAAGATGGTCTATAGTTTCATAGGCCATTTGGCAGTAGGAGCACCTTGGAGATTCAATCAACTTAAACCTAAACAGATCTCTGTTTACAAATAAGATGTTGTTCAAAACTTGATATTGAAATGTCCGAAGGTATGTATCAATAGACGTATTTCGTATTCTATTGTAAACTATTTTCCAGTCGATTGAGGTACCTATTCTACGTTCAATGTTCGGTTGTGAGGTTGGAGGTTTAAATTTTCTATTTATGAAAAACCAATAAATTTGTTTTGATGTTAATTTTGATAATAATATGATTTTATCTCCAAGATGTAGTTTTAGGGCGCACTTGTGCATTTGGGCATTACATGTGTCGTTGGTATCGTCGGTAGTCCGACCTCTATGCAAAACACCTTTCCATTCAGTAGGAACTGAATGGATAAGACTCTTCCAATGTAAATATTCACCTTCTTTAATCCCCTTTTCTCTGATTTGACCCCAGTTACACAAGTACTCGTTATGGCTAATGTCTCTTACTTTCAAAAAATCTTTTGCGGTAAAGGACCTAAACTGTTTGGTGTCTATACCTTTTATATATTTGTTATTCCATAGGGGTTGGTTTAGTATGACCTCAATATTCGTGCCAATATCACAGTGGCTAATATCTGCCCAATTTTCCAAAATGTGTTTATAAAATTTAGGAAGTGAGTCTGGAATAACAGATTTATCAAAATTGCTACCAATACATTTTATACCCCCAATCTCCCTTAAGTAAATGTTTGGTATTATTTTCCAGTCTTTTTCCTCTGGATCTAACAATTTTTTAGCCCAAATGCTCAAATGCGCCTTAATTTTTATATCAAAGGCCGGCGACCTGAGACCACCGTCACCATAATCACCAATAAGGGTTTCGTGTTTAATTTTGGGTTTCTTTCCATTCCAAATGAACTTATTGATTTCATTTTGTACACATTTGATATACGTGTCCGGAACATAAACTTTAGAGCAGACATACTCTAGCTTGGAAATCGCCAGCGATTTAATTATTTGGATTTTGCCGTAAACGGTGAGATTACGTAATCCCCATATAGACAAAACAGTTCTGAAGTTTTCCAGAGGTCTATCAAGATTGTTATTTTGTCTATATTTCTCATTATAAGAAAAAATTACCCCAAGAATCCTCAATCCCTTAGTGTTAAAGTCGATCCATTTAAGTTTATGCCGGTTTTCCGAATTTTCACTGCCGTAAAGCCATCCAATTTCCGATTTGCTATAATTATTTTTTAGAGAAGAAAAGGCATAAAAGGTTTCGAGCGTATTGATAACCTTATCCAAACTATTTAAATCTCTCAGTACAAAAGTCGCGTCATCAGCGAAAATTTCGACTTTCTTTTCATAGCCCCCGAGATCAATACCTTTAATTTCCTCGTTAGAACGTATTAAAGTGGCCATTATCTCAATCACTAAAATAAATAAGTACGGGCTAATTGGATCACCTTGTTTAGACCCCCGTCCTACTTTAAAATACTGGGTTGCTACGCCATTGTTGAGGACACAACTGTAATTATCATTTAGGATCACACGTATCCATTTAATGAAATTTGGCCCAAACCCAAATTTGCATAGGGTAGCAAAAACGAAATTATGTTCAATACTATCGAAGGCTTTTTCAAAGTCCGCAGCTAACAATAGTGATTTTATTTTCTTGTCCCGAACATAGTACATGAGGTCTTCTATAAACCTGATTGGCTCTTCGATATTCCGGCCCTTAACAAAAGCAGCTTGATCGTTGTTTATAATGTAGGGGAGAATGTCAGTCATTCTATTGCTCAACACTTTACTGCAAATTTTGGCATCAACATTAATCAAACTTATCGGCCTCCAGTTTTTTAAGAATCTCACGTCTTTTTCTGGTTTTTCAATTAATGTTATTATTGCCTGTTTTTGTGATGTCGTTAAAGCTCCTTTATCAAAACAGTCATTTAGACACTTGACCATAACTTGACCCAGCAAATCCCAAAATGCAGTATAAAATTCTTTCGATAATCCGTCGTTGCCGGGAGTTTTTGATGCCCCAAGTTGTTTTAGACTTTCATAGCATTCGTTTATTGTAAGTAAACCTTCGCACTTGGTCTGTTGTTCTTCACTTAGTTTCGGGGTGTTGATATTAGATAAAAAGGTTAAGCATTGTTCTTCAGTTTTGGAATTTTTTGGGGAGTAGAGATGATCGAAAAACCGCTGAATGTAGTCAAGCACTTGTTTGGGTTCAGTAATAGCGGTCTCCGGATCCTCTTCAACTATTAGTTTCTTAACGTGTGTTTTGGCCTTATTTCTTTTCTCAAGTGATAAAAATACTTATTGTTTTTTTCTCCATATTGATACCAAGTCGATCTGGAACGAATAATTATGCCCTCAGTGATATAATCACTGAAAACGTCTAACTCTTTTTTCAGCGTTTCGTGTTTGGAAGCCAACTGTTCGTCCTCCTCCCAATCAACGGTCATCTCTATACGTTCAAGTTCTCTCTCAATGCGACTATATCGTGATCTAAACTGTTTTGCCTTATCTTTTGAAAACCGGATAGTGGACTTTCGAATTTCATATTTGAATAACTCCCAGCGGAGTTGGGGGTTATGTATATTAGAGCTGTCAAGGTCTGATTTAAAAGATTTGATTTT
Organism: Actinernus sp. WN-2022; assembly: GCA_030867875.1. Lineage (NCBI taxonomy): Eukaryota > Metazoa > Cnidaria > Anthozoa > Actiniaria > Actinernidae > Actinernus > Actinernus sp. WN-2022. Next base: position 175,574,217 of record JAOWCC010000577.1, on the reverse strand, counting down.
TCCCCGCATGTTTTCTAAGTAGTTGTTATCATTAATCAGTGAGTTGTTAAACCTCCAAAAGGCAGGTCCATGTTGAGCGTTTGCATATGATGATTTAAAGGAAAGTGAAATAGCCGAGTGATCAGTGGAGGGGGCGGTAATGCTATCAGTCTTCTCAATTACGGGCTGCAGAAAATCGGAAACAAAGAAATAATCAAGCCGTCGATGAATAGTGTTAGTTTTCCCTAAAGAAATTCGTGGCCCTTGGCCCCTCCATGTAAATCTCCGGACATCAGGATTTCGCAATCGCCAAATGTCACATAAATCTAATTCAAACATGACAGCTAACATGTTTTCTATTGTCTTAGTTTTCAAATGAGGGTTTCCACCCTTTGCCTCCAAGAAGTCGTCGAAATAAAAATTTTGATCGCCTCCCCAGACTATCGCAGGATAATTTGCTTCAGAAATATGCGTCACTTGATCTGTTTCATTGTTTGGTGCGTAACTATTTACTAATAAGAAAGGCTCTCCCTGTATGGTACACATTATGATGATAAAGCGGCCATCAGAGACACTGTACTCAGATATCACTTTATATTCTAATTTCTCGCCGAACATAACGGCAACACCCCTACTATTTGTTGAGCCATGTAGGAGCATTCTTGTATCTGCCTCCTTGTGATTTGACTTGAGATCCCCAACCTTTTCACTTAGACTTGACTGAGTTATGCTTACTGCTTTCTCGCCATCTACATATCCTCCTCCGATGATTAATCGCTTCCCCTGTGACAGCCTTTCTTTCCCGAGCTTGCACAGCGATGATGTCAAAATGTCGCATATGTTGATCTTGTTTTGGGGGTTTAGGTTGTACTTTCCCCATTACTTGGGTACAGGCGTAGAAGGGCTGGTTATCTTGACTTCAAGAGCAGCTGACGATCCTCTTCTGGACCGCTCTCCACCTTTGATAGACGTTGGCCAATAATGGTAAAAAACGAGGTGAACAGCTGAGCAGTTGTTGCTGGACAAAGGCGCTGTGATAATGCTGAAGTACTCAGAGGCTACCTCACCAAATGCGCTTGCTCCGCTAGACTTGTGCATCTGTATCAGGGCCATTCCATCCAAGATATAAAATACGCATTGTGGTGGAGCTGGAAGTCTTGGTGGAGCATTTATTCCATCCTCCAGAATCGATGCCAAGACACTTTTTGTAGTTTTCCTTAAGCTTCCATCTTGGTGGACTAGCGAGCAGGGAACTGGGAATAACTCGTAAGCGGGACCTCTCTAAGATTGATCTGTCGTGCATTGGCTGTGATGAGGAGCCTTCCGAATAAATCTCTGTCAGCTTTTTCCGTGATAAACTTTTTATTTGCTGCTTTAACAGGAACACCCAACGGTAAAACTTCATAAAAACAAACATTCTGATGTTTTTATAACAAATCAGATGTATTTAAACATATTTAAGGGAATTGTTTTTTAGCTGGCAGACGAACAGCTGTTCTGCAGCGCCAGCCAGCCTAAAGTTCATGAAGAATTTCTAAATTTCCCAGCTGAAATATTTAAGTGCAGAATTTGCCAGCAGCAAAAATATATTTTTATTTTAAGAATAAAAACCTGAGCTAACCTGCAGAATTCGGTATTTTTAAAAACCTGTGAAACAACAGGTACGTGCAGAATTTGCCAGCTGAGAAATATCGCTCTGTTATATTATTATTATGTAATTATATCGGACTGCAGAATTTACCAGCTGACAAATATCGCTCCGTTATATTATTATTTAGTATCAGACTGCAGAATTTGCCAGCCAAGAAATTCCAAAGTGCAGAATTTGCCAGCCGAGTGGCCCAGAAGAACAGTTATTCTGCAGAACAGTTCGTTGGGTGTTCCTGCTTTAAGGTGTAGTTTTCGTGCTGTTGTCCTAAAGGTCTTCACTTTCAGATTCGCAACAGAGTCCCAGAAACTGATGGTGTTGGTGTTGACTCGTTTTTCGACGAAAGTCGACATTTGCTCTCGGCCTTTCTCGGTACAGGCAATCAAAGCGTCGGCTACGTCACCAGGCAATAATACACCAGTAGCGATGTTAAGAAGATCTGTCGAATCTTGGGAAAAGGGATATGCCATCAACTCACTTGTGAAACAAGTCAGGAGCCTCTGGATGTCGTGCTCGTCTCGCTTTACTCTCTTCGTCCCCGTTTCCTTGTGGATCGCGTGGTCACTGGTTTGTAGGCCATACATCTCCTTCAGTTCGGCCGTGATGCTCGCGCGTTCATGAACTGTCAGGAACCACTTGCTAAGGGCTGCTGAGCTCTGGGATATGCCAACGATACCTCCTTTTGACTTAGAGTCAGCATTTATTGATTGTTCTAGGGCCATATCTGTCCACACTTGCGCGAAGGGGTGACTGGTGCGGCTTACAGCATGCCCGCCGGACATAAATTCCTGATGAACACGTGGGTGTGCTGCCTCTAGGTTATTCATATCTGCGAGATATATTGGAAGCCATCTGGAGTAGTTTGGCCGATCCATGGCAAAGAAGTGAGGTAGCATAGCTGCCACTGCGGTGAGATGTAGACTCCAATCAGCCGTTCTTTCTGCCTTAATGAACTGGAGCAGAATGTTCACCATAGACATGTATTCTTCCCAGAATGCGAACATCTTCGATGTAGCTCGACGTGACGACTTGAAAAATTCAAACAGGGTCATTGCCTCAGTGAAATCTGCTTCCAGCTGTGGAATGCCCTCATTCACATTTTCCATCTTCTCCACGACTCCGATACACTCTTTGATCTTCTGTGCGAGATCGTTTTCTTTCAGGCTTATCTCTCCACGATAATTGCTCTGGTACCAATCTAGAAACGCCTGCCACATTAAACGGAAAAATGCTTCCATCACAAGCTTGTGAGCCCGGACGCCTCGATTATATGATTTGCCTTTCATCAAAGCCGATGCTGCGCCAGCTCCGTACACTCCGGACTCAACAAGGAGATCATCTAACCCAGAACTCGTGTACTTCTTTCCAAGAAGCGATAGGAAATTGAGCGCAATATGGAAACCACCCATACGAATAACGACATCTGAAAATTCATTGGGGAACCTCCATTGCAGTTGCTTAGCTTTCATGTAGATCGAAAGATCAAATGTTATCACAGTGTCTGCTTGACCCACATTGGAGCTTATAGCCTGAGCGTGCTTCAGAACTGTGCAGATCGTGCTAAACTCCGTCGATGATCCTTCGATTAAAGGGCAGTAGCCAATGTTACTAACACGTGGAAGATCAGGGAAAAGAATCGAATTGAATTCACTCCAACTTGGGATAGACTGATTTTGAGAAGCTTCGGTTACTAGAGATTGCGTCAGACTTCTGTCGTTTAACCTCAAAATCTTCCCTGTCTCATCACTTAAAGATGCAGAGCTCAATGCGTCACTCTCTCCACTGTACCACTTCATTTCAACCTGACCAACATACTCAGTAACACCAGGCCTCCATCCGTGTACAGAACACTCCTGAAGATCAATGACGCTTTCGCCAGTCTGCAAGGACCGTCGTCTTGTGCCATGCTGCGCAACTGGCGTGGGAGGCGGCTCTGGCCCGAACTGTTTCCTCTGATACACCACCATTGTTGCGTGAGTTGTGTTTTTCCCGACCAGCGTCTCTTCATTGATATCGTTATTGTCAGCGGCTAGTTGAACAAATGATCCGCCTGGCGATATATTGGAGGGTACCACTGTGCCATACTCCTGAGCCTTAGCTAGCACTTCTATCGCAATGCTAGTGTCTACTGCTCGAAGGTCGTCATAAGAGCAGCAGTGACCCATTCTATTAAGGAGCGTTATTAGTACTCTTGAAGACGTCAGATGGTGCAATAGATTATATCTTGTGCAATACTCAAGACCTGCCGCTCTTCATTCTTATTCTTACATTCTGTATTGCTGTCTGGAATCTGGTCTTCTTTGGTAATGTCGGACGTTAGCAGCAGGCGGAGAAGCAAGTGAAGGGACTCTCAAGGATTAGTCGTTGCGTGGACACAAGACTCATATTGATAACGTTGAGTGGCTTCGTTGACTTCCTTTATTTGCCTGATTTGACTTCCTTTATTTGCTTTTTGATGTGATGTGCCACTCGGAAGATCTCATTTTCCATCTCCTGGTTGTTCTCTTCCTCTTTCTTCCGCTGCAGATCGGCCCAAGCATTCAAGATATCCTGCACCATAATCGTGCTCCCATAAATAATTTATGTCTTGTTTGGATTCGTTAGCGGATGGAATACGATCTTATCTCCAAAATCCTTTTGTAACCGTGTTTTGAGATGTTGTTTACTGTAACTATCTGACTGGACACCTTTACTAGCCAGAATGTCTCGATACTTTCCTTCGCGGATGCCATTTGTAATATCGGCTGCAAACTCCTGAAATGAAACTTCGTAAGCTGATTCCTGACGTCCTTTCTTTGGATCCTGTTTTAGAACATAGAGTGCAAAGCAGTTCTTGTGATACTTTGCTTCTGCAGGGATGAGGTCGTTATTTATGCTTCGAAGAATTTGCAGCATTGACTGATCCCCTCTCGCTTCGGCTGCCTTTGCAATACTATTAGGCGCTTCAAAAATGTGCAAACATTAACCAGTTCCTTAGATTCTTGTATGTTTTATTCTTACAAATGAAGCACTTTGACCTATCTACAGTTTCAGCTACTGAGCGAGATGCCCTACCACCTTCATTGTCTTGCTGAGACCTAACGTCGCTCTTCTCGATATCGGCATCACTACCACTGGATTCGCTAGCTGCATAACGAATGTTCTGGGCACTCGTGTAGGAAGCGTTACAGGGCTTGTGCCACAAAACCTCATCAGATATATCATTGAGCCTATCAAGCACTTCGTCTCGCCTTTGTTTTGCACAAGCAATGAACTTTTCAATGGAAGAAGCCTTGGCCTTTCTCAAAGTGCCATGAGAGCCATGAGAGCTCTGACAAATCAGGCACTTATTGGTGTTTAACTTTCTTTTTTTGGCTCAGGAGGGAGAGGTAACGTAAAGCTACCCTCGGCAGCCGAGTCTTTTGCTTCCCTATCCATAACGACTAGCAGAGAATTTTAAAGAAACAAAGCAATTAATATCAAACATAGCTATTGGGGCTTTGACTTTTTCTCGTCGGATGTTTGTTTGTTTTTCAGTATCTATTTCATTAAAAATATCTCGCTTGTTTGTATCTTTTTTGTGTTAAAAACAAACCGTAAGTACTAGTATAAAGCTGTCAACAAGCCGTCATTGGAACTTAGGAGCTACGTTTTTTTTCCTCTGATCTTTCTGATTCGTTTCTTCTTATCTTTAACTTGTGCATTTTTTATAGTGTTTTTCTTTTAAATATATTCCATAACAAACTCAAGAAAATGGATAAAGAAAGGATAAATATACTTACAGACTCAACAGAGATCTGTCCATGGAGGCCGCCATGTTGGTTGTGATGTCACAGCCTCGACATGAAATTCATGGAAACGAGGCCGGCATGTATTGTTGTATTTTCCTTTTTTTGCTTTTATATACCGTTTTCATTTTTAGGATAACGAATGACTGTGCTATTACTTTATCCTTAATAAATGAATATATCAGAAAATACAATTTTTAGCGTGTATTTGCTTTGTATGAGATATCCTTGAAGGCATCAAGGTCAATAAAGTGACTGACCACGTGACCACTTTTAATGGTGGAAGTCATATCAGAGCATATGTTTGCCTGTTAACTGATTTATTGTATTAATGTACAGAGTTTTCACGCCAAAACTAGTGTGGCATACAGTGCGAAGTATTTGAGATTTCACCCAAAAACACTAGTCAAGAGGTTCTGACATGCGCAGAAGACATTTCCTTGGCTTAATAGTGCCAAGCTAGTATAGCATTGCATAGAATAAAATAAAAGTTGTAAGTGTGCAATGTTTAGTGCATCATTGAAGCATTTCAGAGCGTTTATAAAATTATTTTCTAAAAATCAGACTCGGGATACCCTGTGGTTTTTGGCCAAAATAAAAACATCCCCTTAAGGTTACCGGATACCTTCAAAACGAAAAAGATGGATTTTTTTTTTTTATCACAGAAATGTAGTTTTAGTAGTAGTGTCTCATATACCAAAAACTCCGTTGAATAAAAATTAATGTTGACGGAGAAATACCAAAAGGAAGTATTTGACCGGAAGTAAAAGGTTCCGTTTGATTGACAGCAGATCAATATAAACACATGACAAGTGCTCACTCGCCCGTAACGACGGTGTGAAGAAAGCTGGCGCATATAATATTAAATTTATTTCATATACCAATGTTTACGTTTATTGAGAAACATTTTTCCACACGATTCCATAATTCCATCGGTTGTTGGCCTTATGCCTCCAAAAAAGCAAGCAGGATGCCCTTAGCTTGAGAAACAAAGAAGAAAGCAAAGCAAAACAAGACCAAACAATGTCCTCGTAAAACCCGACAAGGGTTCAGACAGAGTGCCGAGTGGCCCACATCTGAACATGAAGAATTGATAGGAGCCAGCCGAGAAAATATTTGTTTCCAAGAAAGCTTAGATGGAAACGTAAAGTCTGACGGCGACTCTGAATCGCTTGAAACCAACACCACGATCTTAGCTCGCTATTGCCGTTCTGTTTCAGCCGCCTGCAAATCGCTGTCTCCTCTACTAACTATGCTGGCATTCAAGGTGTCTCACTAGATCCGAGAAACGGGATCGCGGAAAATTCGAGATTTTCAAAGAACTCAAAACATTTTATGTATTCTTGTAGCCAATTTTATAAGCTTTAAAATGATACATGGATGATTTATCTACGATGTTTCTTCGAGGCGCTACATAATTTAGACTGGAAACGCACCCTGAAGGTATCCGGTAACCTTAACTCAGAACCTATACCACAATTCAACTCTACTACCTACCAGGCATTATTCAGGGGGTCAAGTTCTACCAATATCCGGTGTCAAACCTTTTCTAATCCGTGGGTTGAACGAAACCCCTATTTTCCGGCCTCTGTGACTAGCCTATTGGCTTCGTCTGTATCGTTGTTTTTTCTCGTCTTCTTTCCCTGATGGCACCAATGGTAATATGAGCGGGAAGTAAGTCTGTAATCAGTCTTAGTGTGTTTGCTTGGGTTGTAGTATCTTACTTTGGTATTCGTAAGTCCACGCGATTTATTACATCGAGTTGCGAAAAGCAGCTGACGTTTCGCAAGAAAGGATGTACAGCCGACAGAAGAATTTCCCATAGTAGCTAGCATACCACAATGCAAAGAACTCACTTTACTGGGAGTTACTTTCCAGGATGACTGTAGATTCACCTCACACGTGCATAGCAAGCTAATTAAGGCCAATAAATGTATATTTATTCTTAGATCTTTACGTAAGGAGGGTTACAATCAGTCAGAGGTAGATCACTTATTCTCCAGTATAGTTTTACCTAATATAATTTACGGATTGCCAGTGTATGGTGCGTCTAGTGCGGAGCTTACTACAATTCAAGGCTTTCTAGATCGCTGCTTTAAGCGTAGATACGTATCAAAACCAAGTAAGATAAAGGAATTGCTAGAGAAGCAGGACAGAAAGATTTTTAAGAAAGTAGCTAATTTAGATATGCATCCTCTCAATAATTTAATGCCAAAACAAAAAGCCACTCAATATAAACTACGATCCAAATCAAGCCTACGGCCCAAAGTGAATACAAACCGTTTTAAGAACTCTTATATAAATATATTGATTTTTAACTATAACATAGCTTTATAACTTATAATTATTCAGTCTTAGCTTTTTATATGTATATATTTCAATTTTAACTGTAACGTAAGATACGTATTTTTATCTTATGATTGAATTAAAGACCTTTATTATTATTATTATTATTATTATTATTATTATTATTATTATAAGAACATTTGAAGCCAGGTTATTATATTCGTACGTTCTGTTCGTTACTGTGATACTACGGCAGGAAACAATGATACTGAATAGCAGATATATATTACAGTTGCGTCTACGAATCGCAGTTTCAGCGGTATTGACCATTGAAGCACTGTTCAAACTGTGTATCTAAACTAGCACAATATAATAGTAGAAACTGTCCTCAAAGATTATAGCCACAAGGTGAGCTTTGGCGTCTCAGACCGGGTAGAAAAAAGGACAGAGCATTGAAAACTATTCAAGGACCAGTTCATGCCATGCAGCAGAAGTCCACTGATAACCAGAAGTGTTCATCTGGTATTGGGGTAGCGGCCCATCAGTTTACAGAGTAGTCTATTTTTAGAAATGCTAATCTCAACTCTCGCGGGGAAAATCAATGGCGGATATTGGGTCAGATGCGAGAGTCATGGCTCCGGAGGAGCACTCATGTACACGACGTAAATGAGATGTGCGGCGGCACCGGATTAAGGTTTGAGCCCAATTTGGCAAACTAAGTCTTGTTTTGGAGCAAATCAACTATCAATTTGGGTTGATTTTCATAAATTTTATTGGAAATTCTGGTTAATAAAAACACCTTCACTACATTTTATTTGGCAAACTGGGTCGGGCTTTGAAGACGATACCTCGCATACCTTCCTTTATTATGCAAGCAGTGACCCCCCGGTTTGAAGTTCAGTACATACAGGTCGCCAAGCGGTGCTACAAACTACAAAGCTACGGTGGCAAATGTCGGGCCGTGTTGACGACTAAAATTGAAGATATTGGAATTGAAATGAAACCAAATGTATGATCATCTGTGCCTCTGCTAATGGATCTTGGGGTGATTTGAGAAAGTTAAAAGTGATTTTCAAGTCTTCAAGTGTTGACTAGCGACGAGTATAAAAGTTTGAATTATGACAATGAATGAAAACGGAACCGAAAATTGACAATCATCTGGCCAGGAACAACTGACATTATACAAGGCCAAAATTACATCAAAGTAAGCCAAGTTTACTTTTATTATTTTATTTTATTGTTTTGTTTTTAATCCATTGAAATCGGCCTTGGAAACTCGGTCGCATGTGACCCGTTGCCGTGAGGCAGTTGATTCAAATCTTCTAATCTTGTTCACTGGTTGCCTGAAGAAAAAACCCTTGTTTGTACTATTTTTAAGAACTGGAATTTCATTTCCAGCTGCGATAGTTGCGTTCAGTTTTCTAGTTTTCGATTGTAAAGTTTATTCTTGGAGATGTATAATAAAACAGTCTTATAAAACAGCAAAGTGACAACTGTTTCATAGTTTGATTGTGTTTGATGAACTGCCTGAAATCAAACTTCGCTTCTTGCTACAATGTTGCTAGTGTTCAGTGTACCATAAATTGACTTTTTTCACAGTTTATAGCTATTTTCTTTCAGCTCCAGTCGATTCTTAAGCCTTGCTTGGAGATTTGCCGGGCTGTTATTTTATCTGCCAAGCGCAAATTACTTACAGGATTTTCAAATGTTCACTTGAGCTCAAACTCAAAGTAGATAAACTCGGTGCACTTTACTCTTGAGAGAACATGTGATTGTCTTTTTCAGTATACGTACATTTCTTAGGTCATATTATAAACAAAAATAGCATGATTTGTACATGATATTTATCACTTGCTGTATTCATACCAAATATCACTACAAAAATCTGTGTTTATTAATATGAACCAAAAGGCAAAATTTAGTTTCGTTCTGAATACATCGCACACTGCTGTAAACACGAAGTCTGAAACGGATGAAACGGGAAAATAAAAGGTTACAAAGGAACCACATGTTCTGGTTTATAATGGTCTTTCCTGAACATGTGGTGCTCACCAGTTCTTGCCTGTTATAAATGAGAAATAGCTGATCATCAGAAGTTTCTACACTAGCAAGTAGCATTCGCTCGCCTTGTCCGCCAAAATTTTGTCGCATATATAATTAGCTGTACAATGTTACGAACAAAGGAAATCGCTGTATTAGCCAATCAGATGCTGCGGATAAAATTTCGAAGAATATTATTGGCTGCGAGATGGCGGAAAAAGTTTTCTATAAATAGACTACTCTGTAAACTGATGGGCCAAACCCTATAGTGGGAGATGGACACTTCTGGTTATGTGCCACTCGAGATCGTAGCCACCAGGCAGACCATATGCAGTATTCACGCGGTGTTCACGTGAATAGAGCAATCTGATTGGTTGATGACGACGGGCTTAGGTCCAATAAGGTCAACAGAGTCCAACGTTCAAAAACTCAAAACACGAAAACACACGGAGATAAAAAAAAACACTTCATTTTATGGCTCGTTCCAATGGTATGCCGCTGTCCCGAGTAATAAGTTGTGTTTGTTTAAAAGGGCGGTTCTACCGTTATACAAGAATGACGATTTCAATGGCGCTTCATTACATCGAAGTGAGGCGTTTGTGTCAATGCCGCTGAAACTGCTATTCGTAGATGCAACTGTGATATCTGCTATTCTAGTCGATATGACATTTCATGCGGTATTTATAAATAAATTTGTTAAAATCACTTTTAAAGAGCCCTAAAGATCTGGAAAATAATTTCATTCTCGCAAGCGAAGTCATCCCTTTGGAATAGTTTGATTTAATAAAGATGTACAAGAATAATGGGGATAATACCAACTAACCTATTAAGTAGATACTACGTACCTTGGCTATAAGCAATATCATAATTCTAATTTTAACTTCATTTAAAGCAACATATTTAGGTCTAAGCACCTATAATTGCACTGTAGTATATAAATGAATGATTAATTACATGCAGACAGGAAAGGGATTGATCGAAATACACTGCGCATGCGTGAGCTTTTAAAATTACGCTGATTTATTGCATGCATGATAGGTGACACTACCTGCCCAGACCTCCCTCGGCCATCCTTTTGTACCAACGCCCAAAACGATTGTTTGTCTGATAAGGAGTGCGACGAGGGAAGCAAGTGTTGCTCTGACGGATGCAAACTGAAATGTGTTCGGTTGAAAAACACGGTTCCAACAACAAGAACTACTACAATCGAACCATCGAAGGCCCGTACGGGTTCAACACAACGTTATGCTACAGGAGTTGAGGCAACAAGACGTACGAGAACTGCTGCGGATCAACCTAGAAATCCGCAAACAGATGGTAAAGTGTTGTTATTGCATAAGTTAAACACTGCACTTGCATGTCTAATTTATTATTGCACTTTATCTTAGTAGCTGCATATGCATGCATGCATGCATGAATTTTGTTAATTGTATCACTAATAACTGTGAATCATCCTTCATAATCAGTATGGGTATGTTTAATTGTGTTGTCATGATAACAACACTTCCCGACGAGAGCAAACATTGTAGAAATGTATGACAGAGCCTTGCATTATATCTGTCCATTCTGTGTTGTTCGCCTGTGGATTTCTGTATACAAGACCAATGTCATACGTCATCACATCAAGTGAATGTTGTTACACCGAATGCGTCACGTGACAGACAGCTGTACACCTGTGTTGAAAGTCGTCGTGCGTCATCCAATTTACATAAAACGTCGGCGTCCATGATGATACAAATGTTCATACTCTGGATTCATGTTACGTTTTTTTCCTAGACTGCTAAACAGTCCCTTAATTTCATATCGCGAAACTCAGTCGAAAATCGGAGAAACGAGCGCGTCAATGGTACCAGCGAGAGGACACGCGGCGTGAGAAAAGTGAATGGGGCTCCCCCTTTCTCTCAACCTCGTCCCCAGTGGACTTTACGGTAGAGACTTGTTTCAATACCTCAAACCACCTTTGGTCTGAAAACGAAGCCACAAACACTAACACAAACCAACCCGACCATAAAAAATACCCTAACCGGTCAGTAAACATAAGTTCCCAGGTAAATGACGAGGTTTTACGGCTAATTTGTGGCTAGAGTTCACTGGTAAACAAGAGAAGATAAACGAGAGGGGAAAAATCTGTCGTTTCTCCTGGGGTTCGAACCCATAACCCAAACACCATAACCTGCATGCCATAAATAGACCATCCAGGATTGTGACAAAGTTTCATTTTTATGGATATATTCAAATGCGCTTCACAAGGTTATTTTTGTGATATGGACTGCTAGTGTGGTGCAATGTTCTGCCGTGCAGTTTATAATCATGAGTGATTGTTAGTACCTCAGAATACCAGGCTGTTGTATCGGGAGACAATCTACTCTTTCTCGAAATAGCACAACAGCTTCTTTCACGTCCCCCTCGTATAGATTAGAAGAGGAAGGAGACAAGGCCAACGGCTTATACGCCCCTGCCCAAGAACGCGGTCGGGATTCGAACCCTCGACCTGCAGCACTCTAGACCGTGCTCTACCAACTGAGCTAACCAGTGAACATGTGATCTCCCGCACTCTAGACCGTGCTCTACCAACTGAGCTAACCAGTGAACACGTGATCTCCCGCACTCTAGACCGTGCCCTACCAACTGAGCTAACCAGTGAACACGTGATCTCCCGCACTCTAGACCGTGCTCTACCAACTGAGCTAACCAGTGAACACGTGATCTCCCGCACTCTAGACCGTGCTCTACCAACTGAGCTAACCAGTGAACACGTGATCTCCTGCACTCTAGACCGTGCTCTACCAACTGAGCTAACCAGTGAACCCGCGACCTACCGCACTCTAGACCTTGCTCTACCAACTGAGCTAACCAGTGAACACGTGATCTCCCGCACTCTAGACCGTGCCCTACCAACTGAGCTAACCAGTGAACACGTGATCTCCCGCACTCTAGACCGTGCTCTACCAACTGAGCTAACCAGTGAACACGTGATCTCCCGCACTCTAGACCGTGCTCTGCCGACTGAGCTAACCAGTGAACACGTGATCTCCCGCACTCTAGACCGTGCCCTACCAACTGAGCTAACCAGTGAACCCGCGACCTACCGCACTTTAGACCGTGCTCTACCAACTGAGCTAACCAGTGAACACGTGATCTCCCGCACTCTAGACCGTGCCCTACCAACTGAGCTAACCAGTGAACACGTGATCTCCCGCACTGTAGACCGTGCTCTACCAACTGAGCTAACCAGTGAGCCCGCGACCTACCGCACTTTAGACCGTGCCCTACCAACTGAGCTAACCAGTGAACACGTGATCTCCCGCACTCTAGACCGTGCCCTACCAACTGAGCTAACCAGTGAACACGTGATCTCCCGCACTCTAGACCGTGCTCTACCAACTGAGCTAACCAGTGAACACGTGATCTCCCGCACTCTAGACCGTGCTCTACCAACTGAGCTAACCAGTGAACACGTGATCTCCCGCACTCTAGACCGTGCTCTACCAACTGAGCTAACCAGTGAACACGTGATCTCCTGCACTCTAGACCGTGCTCTACCAACTGAGCTAACCAGTGAACCCGCGACCTACCGCACTTTAGACCGTGCTCTACCAACTGAGCTAACCAGTGAACACGTGATTTCCCGCACTCTAGACCGTGCTCTACCAACTGAGCTAACCAGTGAACACGTGATTTCCCGCACTCTAGACCGTGTTCTACCAACTGAGCTAACCAGTGAACAAGTGATTTACCGTACTCTAGACCGTGCTCTACAACTGAGCTAACCAGTGAACACGTGATCTCCCGCACTCTAGACCGTGCTCTACCAACTGAGCTAACCAGTGAACACGTGATTTCCCGCACTCTAGACCGTGCTCTACCAACTGAGCTAACCAGTGAACACGTGATTTCCCGCACTCTAGACCGTGCCCTACCAACTGAGCTAACCAGTGAGGCGGTCATGTGACCCAGAAATGTTTCCAATATATGGGCATATGTTGAAGAACATCCGCCATCTTGGATTCATCATCGCTGAAGAACGGTTGACGGTTGAAATATGATGTCGGTTAATTACAACGTATATTGGTACAGTGGGAGTTTTACCCAGTTCAGAGGCGAGCATTGAAAGGGCAAAAACTCTAAGTGCTTATGAATTTTTAGTTGTTTTCAACGAATTTGAATGCGCAATGGGGAAGACGACATCAACAGTTTAATTTTTTTAATCAAAAGTGCATGCGCTATTGAACATTCTTTAATCAGCACGCACGAAACGTAGAGCCAATTGCAAAGACCCCTGGGAATGAGGTTGTTTTCCTTCTTGGCCGCGAGGCTTCTCGTTGTTGTCATTCATCGTAGCTGTTTGTCGACTGATTTTCGCGATATGAAAGGGACTGTTGTACAGTCTAGTTCTTTCCAACTGATGGATCAAGTGTCGATCTTACATAATAATACCATACTTTCCTACACTGGCTACAGTAAATCAGTTTTCTAGTTTTTAATCCAGACCATTTGGTCTTGATTAGAAATGTGTTGCATGTCACTCTAGCGACCAAAATATTGACTGTTCTCGATGATAAGTGCCCATATGTGCCCAAGCCAAATCAGTGCCCTTTTGGGGCCTACCACCAGTGCTATAACAATCAGGAGTGTCCCAGTAACTTGATGTGCTGCTCGGATGGCTGCCGCAACATTTGCTTCGATCTCACAAAAGGTACCGTAATCCCCCTCCGTTGTGTGCAATGATATGAACAGGATACCCAATTGACCACTTTAATACAGCAGAATTCCTTCGGTCATAAATTCCTTCATAAATCTCTTGTATAGTATTCTTTTGTAGTATCATAACCACTACGGTACAAGCATATGACAAAATATCCAAGTCAGTATTATTTTAGCTTGTTATCTGTAACTAATGAACAGTCATATCAGACACTTGATGCTCCAAGTATTCTTTGTTTGTTATATGACTTGGCATTTTCCAGTCCCACTACAGGGGAAAACAAATGGGAATATGTGAGGATTACACAGCTCGCGAACTGGTTTTCACTGCCTGGTTCAATAACATTTTGTAAGCGCGCTAGCCAATCAGCTTTCAGTACGCGAACAGCTTTTCTTTCTCAACCAATTGAATGTATGCATTCTTTGAAACTGTAAACGAAAATTTTGAACTCTTTCGTTTATGCCGTTGTTTTGTAGCGTTATAACTTCTACCTTTAACGCTTCGGTGAAAGCCTATTGCTTGTTCTTATTATTTTGTCATTTGTATCAATCTTTTCAACCTTATATAAGCCACGCTAAACATCAAAGCTATAACAGAGAAGTCGTTTCTTCTTTGAAATAATAGCTCCGCTTTACCTTATTTATTCTAAAAGATAACTAAATCCAATATAAATAATTATTTTCCTTTCATCAAGAGGTGAATAAATATGCGTCAATCTTAAACTTTAAACTTAAAAGACGAGGGCGTATATTATGTGACTATAGCACTATGGCGCCAAAAATGTGAAGAAGAGAAAAGTAGTCCTGGATTTCAGAACAGCGTATAATTTTAATGAATGGGAAAGTATTTTTTGACGATAGGAGTTGGAGTGCTCGCAATTCTTACTTCAAACCATGTTTACTATGTTTACTTTGGAAATAGTTAATATTAATAACGTGTTTCATGTTTGTTCGTCTGTTCAGATCGATCTCGTGTGACGTGTCCTGTAGTCCCACATCCATCAAGCTGTCCTGATCCAATCACTGTCCACAACAAGTGTATCACAGATACCGACTGTGGCCTCGTTATCAAGTGTTGCTATGATGGCTGTCAGTATACGTGTCATGGTAACGATACATCGGTCAGCGGGATCGGCGCAGGTAAGATAGGGTATATTGTTCCTATTTGGAATGGCATACCGTAAAATGCGAAATAGCCCTTACCATTTGCACCGAAAACCGGTAATTTCGGTTGGGAATTCAAATGGAACGGTTCATTCCACAGGAAAGTTTATGGTAAGGAAGGAGTACCTTCGGAAGTATTCCTCTTTTAATTTCCATTCCATCCGAACTGACCGAAACGTTGTGTATACCATTTACACTAACCGGCTACTCGTTCCATGTTCCGTCTGCAGCCAGGTTTACAGCAGATTTTAATGACTTAAAACAAGTGGCGGCGGATATACCGATATCCCGTTCCATTTGGCATGTTCCATCCAAGCATCCCAAGCGGTTGTTCTGTGCAAATGGTAAACGCTCTCTGAGCTGTTATGTGCTCGTGGAAATGAGTGAACATTTGGAATAATTCCTCTTGAGACGTGGTAATGTATATGTCACAAGATAATTAGAATAACGAACCTGTTAAGTTTAAAACAATTAAAATAATGTTATACCCAGTATACGAGAGGCACGTTAACTCGTTTCATAGACGGTATTGTAATGTATATATTCATTACAGTTAGGTGTATAATTTTATTGCAGGGCTTTCACTATTAACCAACTAAAAACCGTTTACGATTCTCTAAACTTACGGCGCAACTGGGTGTCAGTTGTCAGGAGCCGGTCTTCTGAACTGCACGATACTGAGTGTCTTACTTTCCTGCTTTTAGGGCCTCGTCCGATTAAGCCTTTGGTGTCAGGTGCTGAAGTAGTGTTTATCCTCGACACCTCAAATACGAGCGCACTTAACGCACAAGACTTCATAAAACAGAAGGCCTTCGTCAAAACACTCATTAAGTACTTTGATCTCGGACCAGATAAGGTTCGTACGGCAATAGTCACGTGTGACGATAGCTCTAGAGTTGTTAAAAGCTTTGCGGTGAGTGGCTTTGATGCTCATTTGCAAGCAATCCAGCAAGGAGGCAGAGGGAAGCATCTTGACAGAGCAATAAGGCTTGTAGAGAGCGATGTTCTTGGTGCAGCTCGAAGGGATGTTCCAATAATAGTTCTGATCTTCTCATATGGACCTCCATCATCAAGTGAATGGAGCCTTCTCGTAGCAAGACGCGGTCTTCGTGCCATGGGTGCTATTGTGTTTGTTGTTGGGGTTGACGTACAGCCTGATCAGGCAAAGCTTCGCCGGCTTGTCATAAGAGCTGGAGATCTCTTTACGTTCCCCTCTGCACACCGGTTACAGTCACAAGAGAATGCGATCGCTAGTCACTTGGCTGCCCGATCAGGTAAGTAAACATCGGTACGCTTAGTACGCTGAGGGAGGGACTGGGACCGAGTGTCAAAAATTAATCTGATTAAGAAATGAACTCCATCACAAGAAACATCACACTAAAATTAGAAAGTTTACCATTCTTTGTCGAAAAACCGCATGGCGATTGGCACAAATGAACGGCATCGTGACTCTAAGAAAGGAACATATAATAAATAAATGAGAAATAAACTCCTTCAAAATCTGACATCCGAGCATGCACATTTTTTCGATTCATATTAAAGTGCACCTAACCCCTTTTGCAATTTTTATACATATGAATCTTTGAAAAGTTTTGAGTACTTCTGCGAAGAATCTTTTTGCTTACATAGAATACTCTATGTTCTATGCTTGTTTGAAATGGTGAAAAATTGACCTTTCCTGCCATGACCGCGTAAGAAAAAGCCTGGGTCGATTCTTGATCTTACGTCACTTCATTAATGCATTATTCTCCATGGCGCCTTTCTATCACAAGAACATCGATATATCGAGAATATACACAGTCTGTGAGTCAGTGTTAGTAAAGAAAACAGTTATTTTAGAAAAAATGCTAAATATTTATTCAAATTATTGCAAAATGGAATGAATTATATGACGTAAGATCAAGAATCGACCCAGTCTTTTTCTGACGCGGTCATGGGTCAGGAAAGGTCAAATTTTCACCATTTCAAACAAGCATAGAACATAGAGTATTCTCAGGTCTCTTGGTATTCTATATAAGCAAAAAAATGTTTCGCAGAAGTACTCAAAACCTTTCAAAGATTCATATGTATAAAAATTGCAAAAGGGGTTAGGTGCACTTTAAGCAATTATTAGATGAGGTTGAGCATGACAGCGAAAATTCTCAAAACAGAGGTCCGTGTTATCTACCGAAGCCTGAGGCTGATAACACAGACCGAGGTCTTGATAATTGTCGCTATCATGCGAAAACCAAATTCAATAATTGTTTTATTATACATTTTAAGCAAATGTTTAGTAAGAAGCTCAGTAAAAGCTAGCGAAAACGAAGCTAAATGAAACGCCGTAAATTGATTTGTTTACGATTGAATTTCAAGATGTTTTGTTATTTATTCGAGCTACAAATAGCTTTTATTTACAAGTTTAGGGAAAAGAAAGACTGGAAACATAGCTGAGAGCCTAAAATGGTAAAATGGCACAAAAAAGCGAAACAAGTTCTCTACTTCCTAGCGTAAAAAGGTAGTACTTGCTTATCATCGAGCGCTACCAACAGGTACTACCTACAGATAATACCTACAGATGATAGCAGTGTGACGTCACAACCTACAGATAACACCTACAGATAATAGCAGTGTGACGTCACAACCTACAGATAACACCTACAGATAATAGCAGTGACGTAACAACCTACAGATAATAGCAGTGTGACGTCACAACCTACAGATAATACCTACAGATAATGGAATGTGACGTCACAACCTACAGATAATACTTACAGATAATAGTAGTGTGACGTCACAACCTACAGATAATACCTACAGATAATAGCAGTGTGACGTCACAACCTACAGATAATAGTAGTGTTACGTCACAACCTACAGGTAATACCTACAGATAATAGCAGTGTGACGTCACAACCTACAGATAATACCTACAGATAATAGCAGTGTGACGTCACAACCTACAGATAATAGTAGTGTGACGTCACAACCTACCAATAATACCTACAGATAATAGCAGTGACGTCACAACCTACAGATAATAGCAGTGTGACGTCACAACCTACAGATAATACCTACAGATAATGGAGTGTGACGTCACAACCTACAGATAATACTTACAGATAATAGTAGTGTGACGTCACAACCTACAGATAATACCTACAGATAATAGCAGTGTGACGTCACAACCTACAGGTAATACATACAGATAATAGTAGTGTGACGTCACAACCTACAGATAATAGTAGTGTGACGTCACAACCTACCAATAATACCTACAGATAATAGCAGTGTGACGTCACAACCTACAGATAATAGTAGTGTGACGTCACAACCTACAGATAATACCTACAGATAATAGCAGTGTGACGTCACAACCTACAGGTAATACTTACAGATAATAGTAGTGTGACGTCACAACCTACAGATAATAGTAGTGTGACGTCACAACCTACAGATAATACCTACAGATAATAGCAGTGTGACGTCACAACCTACAGGTAATACCTACAGATAATAGTAGTGTGACGTCACAACCTACAGATAATACCTACAGATAATAGCAGTGTGACGTCACAACCTACAGATAATACCCACAGAAAATATAGTACGCATGCGCAGTCAATGTTTTTACCAGCTATCGAGAATTAGCTGTGTGTTCTCAGCCAATCACAAACTGCAGTTTACCAGTACGGTCAGATTGACATGCAATACGGTCAGATTGAAACTGCAGTTTACCATGCAATACGGTCAGATTGAAACTGAAACGAAGCCAGGTCAGCTACGTTTGCCTTTAAGATTGAACAGACGTGTAGTTTTCCGTTTGCTTCTGGATCCGTTTTAAAGGAAATGAGCTACAGTGTTGTTCTGTTGTTTTATTTCTTGAAGGTAATGCAGTTCCAGACGGCTTCACAGCAGACATCATGTTCCTGCTTGATGCATCAGACTCGGTGGGGCGAGCTAATTTGACAAAAGTAAAGCAGTTCGTGCTGGCATTAGCTCGGCTACTCAACCTCGGCCCGGGGAAGAGCCGTGCAAGTGTGATCGCATTTGGTGACGTTGTGGCGGATGTCAGTGTACAATTTAGCAAGGGAGAGAACATTAGACGATTCAGTGACGCTTTGAATAACATGCCTTTCCTAGGTGGTCAAGTCAGACTCGACAGAGTCTTAGTAACAACAAGGGAGAATTTTGCTGAAACGCGCGAAGGAGTAGACAAAATTGCGATATTGATCACAGATGGTCAATATTTGAAAAGAGGACTGGAATCCACGAGTCCGATGATTACATCGCTTCGTAATAACCATCTATGGATGAACGTAATCTCAGTCGGTGGAGACCAGGCAAGTCGTGATGATCTCCGGGTAATGACGGAGAGGCCGACTGACCTGTTTAGTGTCGACAACTTTGATGAGTTGATGAGTATGGTTCCTCGCATCATAAAATACATCGCAAACGGTGAGTGAACAAGGCCAAGTCTGAACGAGGAGAAGAGAAGTTGAAGCAGCTGTCACATTAGCTAAAAAAAATTACTCTTACTATAGCTATTCAATGATGTACAGAGATTTACCTAGTTACGAGTTACCTAGCTACTGGCCCGAGTCATGCATGGTCTTAACTTGAAATTAGGCTGAGAAAGGACCCAATCTCGAAAAGTTCTTATGTGTATTTTGAACATATTTTCCGCAGTCGATCCAACTTGGCATAGCTCAGCATTTCCTGGTACTTGCTACTACATGTATCACAAAGAGCTGGGCATTATCACCCAGAACAGAAGTCTGGTTCGGACAAAATTCATTAGTAAGATATAGGCACGATCTATATAAACCCGAGAATATTCGCATCAATGTAAGCGCCGCCGAAAGGGTAGACGAAATGATTAGAAGAATACACAAATTAAAAGGAAAAAATGCTATTGAAGAAAGCTATTGTAAAACGCATTTTAACAAGAAAGACCTGAAAGTCTTTTCAAGTCTTTCTCTCAACCAGTGTGCATTACACGCATCAGTTATAGCTATTGCTATTGCTATTGCTGTTGCTATCGCTATTGCTATTGCTATTGCTATTGCTGTTGCTGTTGCTGTTGCTATTGCTATTCTGGCTATTGCTATTCTGGCTATTGCTATTGCAATTGCTATTGGTATTATTATTGCTATTGTTATTGTCCGGAAACTTTCAAATATATGCCCTCCGTTTCAAAAGTCACCGACATATATTAAGCAACAATAAATATAGCCCTTCTGTCTCTTTTAGCGAAATCTGAATTTCGGGGCCCTGCAAAATGGCGGCCACTGGGCGCGCAATGTACTCTGGTTGAGAGGGACCCTTTAAATGCCAGTTTAACATTATACATTAATCCCAAAGGACCTCCACCTCCTCCGACAACAACCAGACCGCCAACAACGACGCGACCGCCAACTACAACTACCCCTCAACCAACAACACAGTCTCTTCAAACTACAACTTTTCAACCCACTACTGCTCAAGAAACTACCACAGAGCCAACAACAATGGCAACAACAACAGCAACTAAGTTGCCAACGACACAACACATTACAACGGAGAGTGTGAACACTGTAGTACGCCTTACTACAACGCAGGCTTCAGTGGCTGCAGGTACGTTTTAACATCTAGAGGTGATATTTGTAAAGTAAAGTGTCTTCACAACAAGTTGGCCATGCGATGACGCAACACGTGGTAAATGGCGGGATATATCACAGTAAACTGTCGTAATTTGTTTTTTTACAAAAACAAACGAAAAATAGTCAAGCAACAGAGCCTTCAAAACGAGGGAAATTGTGGCGAAAAGTGATTCTAGGTGATGCTACAATCCGTAGCATCACCTAGATGTGTGTCATCTTAAGCTCCATTCAGTATACGACATTCATGTTGGGACCGGCAATCTTAAATTTGGGTCCGCGGGCCGATCAGTTTGGGACCGGCACTCCTGATTTTTGCCGTGTAAATCAAGAGTGCCGTGCTCTAAATTATCTGCACTCTTGATTTTTGCCGTGTGCATGAAGAGTGCCGTGCCCAAAATTATCGGCCCGCGGATCCAAATTTAAGAGTGCCGCTCCCAACATGAATGTCGTGTAAATGGGGCTTTATTTTCATTTGTTACGGATGTTACGGACGATACATATAACGCATGGTTAAAGTACAGCAATGCTTTAAAATAGTAAAACTGTAATTAGCTTCCTGGTCATTTAGTCCGGCCTTTTACTCACCAACCGCCTCCTGTCCATTGCCTTACTCAACTGATTAATTAACAAATAGACCCGCATCCCGAATGGGCTACGAGTGAATAGCCCACGAGGCGAAGCTGAATGGCCATGAGGGCGAGAGGTCTAATTGTTTTAGTATAAACTAACTAGTCGGACAGTAGAAAAGAATAGAAAGAAAGACATTGAAGTTGAAAAAAATGTTATTATTTCGTGAAAATGCGTGCGGTTTTTCTCTACCATGGGCTATCACAAATAGACCTATTAATAGTAGGGTAGCCAATCAGAATGCAGGATTTGTAATAGTCCACTAGTTGGTTTATACTAATCATTAATAGGAAATCCGTTTGCGTATATGCATACCATTATTTTATTAACAGTATTATGTGCAGACTATATATTTATACTATCATATAAAAGAGGCTATACCAGTATAATATCCACCTTTGTGCACAGTACAACATCGAAGCAGGTGATTGGCTAATGACAGTGCTTTATTGATGACCACAGCACACTGTACGCTCGGTTGAATATTAAAAAGGTTAGAGACTTTATGTTCGTGTTTTATTGGCAAATGCAGAACTTGCTGACTGTACGATGAGCTCAACATTTCTTCGTACTGCAAATATTCAGTTCGTTCATCGTCAGCGCGTGCATGTATTCGTCAATAGAACACGCACGCCGGTCTCTAACCTTAAATAATGTACACAAACGGTAGAACGTTTTCTTTTTCATCAGCGCGCAAACCAACAACAAGTGGCTCTGGTGTCGTCAAGCCTGGAGTTTGCCCTTCTCTTCCCAGTCCCTCCAGTTGTGTAAGATCTGCACGGTGTATAGCTGACAGCGAGTGTACTGGGGACAAGAAATGCTGCACCGATGGATGCACATTATTATGCGTCAATCCAGACGCTGACGTTGTAAACGGCAAGTTTATCATGTGTTATGATTGTTCACCAGAAAAAAATAGTGACTTGTACTTTCATCCGGGCCACGCCCTTGTCATTTAAGTATTTCTATGGTCGTACAGCTGCTGTGAACTCTTTAACCAGCGACCATTAGCGACCATCACCGAAACTTCGTAAAATAAATTTAAAATATGTTCTCTTAAGGTAGCCCACGGGTATTGTGACAGCCGAACTGGCATCATAACGATGTCAACTACTAAGATGCAAGGACCAATTGTATTTGATAGCAGAGCCTTCGTTCTTTTGGCCAGCGGAGCATACCGTTTTGCCGCGGTGTGGCCCACGGGTATTGTGACAGCCGAACTGGCATCATAACGATGTCAACTACTAAGATGCAAGGACCAATTCGGACGAAGTGCAAGAATCACCTTTGATGGGATCTAATCAGCAAATATATACGATTACTAAGACAACATCAGAGTTAAAGGCTGATTCTACGGTTAGAGAAAATATATAATTAATACCGATATTTCGGTTGGCTTCCTCAGGGTACACAAGTATATGGCAAGAAAATGGAAATATCGGTATTAATTACATATTTTCTCTAACCGTAAAATGAACCCGGCTTTCATGTTGTCTTAGTAATCATAAAGATTCCCACTTATTCAGCGGGAAGCTAGCTAGTTTTTGGCCGATCATTGATCATTTTTTGACCATGTATTTCCTAATATTGAAGACTAGTAAACACAAAATAGAATTCCAATAATCAGTTTTCGGAGATATAAGTGCTTCTTTTCGACCCTTAGTTTTCCGTAAATTGCGAAAATTTTCAAAACGAGAAGATAGAATTTTGTATAATGATATTACTAAACCATGAGCTTTGTTGGTAACGAGTTTCAATAAAATCGATGAAATCGAAACTTCTACAGCAAAAGAGATATAAATGTTACATCGAAATTCTCTGACGGCCAATTTCCGTTCCATCGATTTTATTGAAACTTCTTTTTTTTTTATATTTCTTCTCGTTTTGAAGATTTTCGCATTTTACGTAAAAAGAAGGGGTCGAAAGAAGCACTTATAATCTCCGAAAATAGTATATATCTTGGAATTCTGTTTTGTGTTTACTATTCTTCAATAACAGCAAATACATGGTCCAAAAATTCTCATTGATCAGCCAAAAACATCTCGATGAAAAATGCGAATCTTCAATACCCGCGAGCCACCTTCAGATCGTACTTTTAAATTCTATAAAATGCAGCATTCGCCTGGATGTGTACTATTTCATCTACATTTGATTAACACTCTATTTTAGTCATCTTTCATTGGACTGAAATCCTATATTCTTTGTTAATATCAATAGCACCAGCAAGAGACAAACCTAAACCTGGCATTTGTCCTGCGGTTTCGTCGCGTGACATCGCATGTCCGTCACACAATCTGTGTAGCAGGGATCAGGAGTGTGCTGGCGACAAGAAATGCTGTTACCATATTTGTCGCAAACTAGTTTGCGTCGAGCCTCCTTCAAAAGAAGAAGAAAAGAAAATGAGTAAGTGAAAACATGTCATGATATTTGTCTCTCTTTTTTGTTGATTCTCCGAGAAGGAATTTTCGACTTGCTTCTATTCTTTGATTTCCATTTGATGCGAGCTTTTTCGTTATTTTACTGGCTCTGCTATTTTTACTACTGTAGTAACATTAATGCCGAATGGAAAAATACTAACAGAAATCACACGTTCACACCACCATGAACTCAAATTCTAGCAAAACTGAAGAAGAACAAAAATATCACTGAAATATTTGCTATCAATGTGTCGCTGATTAAAACGTTAAGTTTAACTTCTTACTCTAACTTGATAGAACATTTTAAAATATATTTTGACTTGCTGTGAATTATTATACTTTAATGATGTTTTAATTAACTATTGCATCTAGTGGGTCGGCTGTATCGTCCCGGCACGTGTCCTATTCTACAAAGGCCTGCAGTGTGTGGAGAAGTTAAAATTGTTGAGTGTAACTACGACGTGGATTGTTCTGGCACCAAGAAATGCTGCAGCAATGGATGCCGACGCACGTGTGTAAATGCCGAAAACGGAGCTCAGCCAACTGTATCCCCAGGAGGCAAGACTACTAGTTGTTTTCTCAATTCATGAATTGTCATCCGTATTAAGCCGGTTTGAGCAGTGCTTACTGGCTACAATAACTTTCGTTATAATGGACACCGTCTGCACCAAGCCTTGCTGTCCGTAATAGCGAGAGTTCGTATTAACGGGAGATTGTCCCAGTGATTTTTCAGTCAGTTGAGTTGAGCGCGAACACGATCTAGCCTCGCTTTCCTGTCACTGACCTCACTTTCTTGTTTGTCCCAACCCCCCGCGCTCAACTTATCGCCGGGACAAACAAGAGGGCCACTACACAGGCTCCATAAAACCCTGAAACATTTAAAAAACAGTGAATCCATATACTATTAAGCTCCATAACATTTTTTTACTTTTATCCTGGTTTAAATCAGTTCTATCTCTTAGCTGCTAACACATTTTGCAAGGCTTTGATTTGTCTTTGCATTTCATATCATAGGGCCAGGTTTTCAAGAAGGTCGCTGTCCTCCATACTCACCTACCCGTCAATGCCCACGACTCGTTCAGGACGACTGCACTTGTGACGTGGATTGTTCAAAGAAAGGCCTCAAGTGTTGTTTCGATGGCTGTAGAAGAATATGCAGAAAACCTGCAGGTACCACTCTCTATTAATTTAACAAATTTATTCCACAAACTCGAGTCGTACATGAGTTCATGACCTAGGTACTTATTTACTGAGGGCTTTGGCTCGAGTTCATGACGATGGACCGTGAGGTCTGTACACATCGACATAGAGCCTGGTATTTTCACGTTCGGCCCGACCTAACTCAGTCAATACGTTTTTTTTCTTATCATAAAATTGATTTTCAAATGGCAAAACAACAAACAAACAATTCGATCAGGGCCGAACGGCTATTTCCGGGCCGCTCACATTAAACACATATATGGTCCCCATCACGTGATTTTTGTAAATGGTACGTACACATGCTGCAACATTGCGTGCAATAATGCCGGTAATTGTTTTGAAAAGCGCTTGAGACACGCTGCAACATTGCGTGCAATAATGCCGGTAATTGTTTTGAAAATCGCTTGAGACACGCTGCAACATTGCGTGCAATAATGCCGGTAATTGTTTTGAAAAGCGCTTGAGACACGCTGCAACATTGAGTGCAATAATGCCGGTAATTGTTTTGAAAAGCGCTTGAGACACGCTGCAACATTGAGTGCAATAATGCCGGTAATTGTTTTGAAAAGCGCTTGAGACACGCTGCAACTAGATTGCGTGCAATAATGCCGGTAATTGTTTTGAAAAGCGCTTGAGACACGCTGCAACATTGCGTGCAATAATGCCGGTAATTGTTTTGAAAAGCGCTTGAGACACGCTACAACATTGCGTGCAATAATGCCGGTAATTGTTTTGAAAAGCGCTTGAGACACGCTGCAACATTGCGTGCAATAATGCCGGTAATTGTTTTGAAAAGCGCTTGAGACACGCTGCAACATTGCGTGCAATAATGCCGGTAATTGTTTTGAAAAGCGCTTGAGACACGCTGCAACTAGATTGCGTGCAATAATGCCGGTAATTGTTTTGAAAAGCGCTTGAGACACGCTGCAACATTGCGTGCAATAATGCCGGTAATTGTTTTGAAAAGCGCTTGAGACACGCTGCAACTAGATTGCGTGCAATAATGCCGGTAATTGTTTTGAAAAGCGCTTGAGACACGCTGCAACATTGGCCAGTAACAAAACGAGCAGGGGACTGGGACCGAGTTTACCAGAATTACTCTAATTCTAAAATGAAGTTCACCACATGACAGAGCATGTTGAAATTAGCATGTGTGCCAAGATTGACGTGATTCAAGTGAATCGTGTCTGAATTATAGGCAATTGAAATTTCTTTGTCCCTCCAAAATTTTACAATGAATGTATGGTTTGGAGGGACAACGTTAAAAAATAAGAGAGTTTGTATGGGAAAATTGACATATTTGATGCATTCTAGCATCGTCAATATTGAGCCAAAGTTCACCAAACTTTCCAGACTAGCTAAGTTTGATCTATTCTTTTCGACAATAATTATCACTTTGACTAGTTATTAATTTAATTAGTTTTACTGACTCGGGTCCAGTCCCCTGCTCGTTTCGTTACCGGCTAATTGCGTGCAATAATGCCGGTAATTGTTTTGAAAAGCGCTTGAGACACGCTGCAACATTGCGTGCAATAATGCCGGTAATTGTTTTGAAAAGCGCTTGAGATGCGTGCAATAATGCCGGTAATTGTTTTGAAAAGCGCTTGAGACACGCTGCAACATTGCGTGCAATAATGCCGGTAATTGTTTTGAAAAGCGCTTGACACATGCTGCAACATTGCGAGCAATAATGCCGGTAATTGTTTTGAAAAGCGCTTGACACACGCTGCAACATTTTCTGCAACAAAATCAGAGGTGGAATCACGGAGTAATTCGCTTTTACCGACAATATTGCAATGTTCTAGTCGTGGGCCGGTCCTTCATCAGGAACGTAAAAGCAGTTGGCCTTCCAAAACTTTCTCTTCATAAATGGGAGCCGATCGCAAGTATTAGGGCAAGGAGACAGGTCTAGTAGGGGATCTCGAGTCGTGATAAAGGTGTCTATGGTTTAGGCCTGTCCATTTATTCGAGTGGTATTGTTTTACCTGTCCGGTACCTCGATTTCAGCGAACTGATATTTGTTGTGATAATCACTGATTTGTTTAAACCTCACCAGGCAAAGAGTGCGCTGCACAAGTGGACATCGTCTACCTCATGGACACATCAGGTAGTATCAGCAAGCGTGATTATCAACTAGAGAAGCAGTTTGTGAAAGACTTGGCGCGTATCTTCCGTGTGGGTGAGGACGCAAGTCACGCGGCTGCCATTATCTATAATGATGACGCGCATGTGATGGCGACCCTAGGTCAACACAAGACTAAAGAGGAATTCGCACGCGCCGTGGATGCCATTCCTTATCTTCACGGCAGAACGAGGATTGATAAAGGTCTCAAAGCAGCTCAGAAGTAAGTGACTAAATACTCATGCAGAGCTCCATCGGCGGGGATGTTAAACACTGGAGTTTTGGTTTCTTCTTCGCTCTGACGCCTGTGCACTAACCGTATCGTGCACTAACCGCATTGGGTTAGTGCACGATACGTTGTGCATGCGGTGCCGAGTTCGATTCCTGCCGCGGACCGGCACATCTGTACTGACTCATCTATAGTGATCAGAGTAGCTTGTACAGCATTGAAGCCCCTTAATCGCGAGCTCTGATGAGGAAGGGGTAACGCTAGTGCACCGTCGGCCTCCTTGGAGAACACTCTGATAGAGTGAAGGAGTTACAAATGTTAACTAGTATAAAACTAAAATGACTTGATTTGACTTGACTTGACTTGAGCTAGAGCTTGCAACGTCCGCTACAACTCACTTCCCATGGCGGTTACCATAACTACCAACTCTTAGTTAATAAAACTTGCAGTGTTGAACGCAGCTCAATAACTGTATTGCGTTTAGAACAACGATGGGATATATACTACTGTGTTTTACTCAAGGACAACTGTGAATCCATAACAGCTATCCCTGACTCTTTCCATCGAATTTAGGAACTTTACGTGCTTCTGTAATCTATCAAGGGAAAAAACTTTATTTCCTAAGGAATAAAAGTTTTCTTGGGTATTAGTTAACTATATTTAAAGTGAAAAGAACATTTATTTTGTCGCTGTTCTTTTTTAATACGATTCTTTCTCTGGTTAAGAAGACTGCTCTATTTTGACAGAATATTCGGCAGCGCTCGTTCAGCCGTCCGTAAAGTTCTTATTGTGCTGACCGATGGTCGCCAGACGCCAGATCCCGATGCTGTGCCGCTCGACAAGGCCAGCCAGCCTCTCAAGGACATGGGAGTCAAGATATATGCTGTTGGCGTAGGCAATCGGATAGATGTGAAAGAGTTGAATGAAATCACTGGGGATCCTTCTGATGTATTTACTGTGGACTCTTTTAGTGCTCTCCTCGGAGAATCACAGACGATTGCCGAGAAGGCATGTGGTGATGTCAGTGGTGAGTAAGGCCTGTTCGTGCTGAATGGGAAGGATCTCTTGGCAAGTGGATCCGAGTTTGTTAGTTATATAGGGTTCCATAATTCTCGTTTAGCTTTGGATTGCTAGTGGGGGTTTTTGTACAAAAGGAAGCAGCGTAATCCATTATCCTTGAGACTTACACCTGCTCTTCTTCCTTCCCATCCTTCTCCATTTCCAAAAATATGTAAACCTTTAATTATTGTCCCTCAATTAATGTCCGTGACCTCCCACATGGCTTGCCACATGAGCTTAACAGTTAGTCATAACATGTTACCACTGATGACTACTGAAACACGTACAAAGGTAGATAATGTTGCTGTCAAGATAGAGCTAAGCGGCCGGTAACTATCACACATATATAATTACAATTGAACTTTCATTGATATCAGGAAAGATTTGCGTACAAGGAGTCGATCTTGGATTCATCATCGATTCCTCAGAAAGCATAACAGAGGAGGACTTTACGAGAGAGAAGAGCGCCATCAAGGCTATAAGTCAAGAGTTCCTCATTGCTCCAGCCAATACACGCATCGGCGTTGTTCTGTACAGCGGTATACCATCTCTAAGCATCGACTTTGGCCAGTACAGCACAAATTCCGAGTTTGACCGTGCAGCAAACCAACTTAAACACATGCAGAGTCATACGAGACTTGACAAAGCTCTCCGCTTTGCCGCCACGAATCTTTACAACAAACGCCGCCAAGGAAACCCTGCCATTGCCATCGTTATGACTGATGGGAAACAAACTCCGGGAGCGGAGTCTCTTACTACGGCCGTCCAACCACTTCGCGATCTTGGTGTGCGCGTATTTGCAGTTGGGGTTGGTTCAAGGGTATCTCAAGCAGAACTAAGACAGTTGGTGGAGAGATCTGAAGATATATTCAGGGTTGATTCGTTTGCTGAGCTGATTGTAGAAGCTAAGAGGATTTCGCATAAGGCATGCCCTGTACCGCATCGAAGTGAGTCAGGCCGCTATATTTATCATGTGTACTTTTTCTGATCTTAATAATTAAAGTCTACTCGTAAGCATTTGAAGAAATAATTGCCTCCGAGAAGTCCGTCTTAAAGGTTCCAGAAATATTACAGAAACGATAGAGTTTAAATACTGGCACCCTAATTGGTATCCTAAATACCCCAGTACCCTATATGGTACTGCTCCAAATACCCAAGTACCATAAATGGTATCCTAAATACCCAAGTACCCTAAATGATACCCTAAATACCCAAGTACCCTAAATGGTACTCTAAATACCAAAGTACCCTAAATAGTACTCTAAATACCAAAGTACCCTAAATGGTACTGCCCTAAATACCCAAGTAAATGGCACCCTAAATACCCAAGTACCCTAAATGGTACCATGCAGAATGGAAATTTTATGTACGACAAGCAGTGCTAGCACTTCGATGTAAAGCTTTATTCAGAGGTGATAGTTGACAACCATATTCTTAGCTTTCTAAAACTATATATATATATATATATATATATATATATATTAAGTATATAGAGAGAAGAAACCCGTCCCTAATATTAATAATCAGAATAAAGGTGAAAGAGAAAAATATGCCCTGAATGGGATTCGAACCCACGGCCTCGGTACACTAGTCCGATGTGTTAACCACTACACCATCAGGACGACCACGCTGGAAACGCAGCCGACTTTGGTTATTTGTGGTACCGTGAGTTTTCCCAGGCTTTTTTCTCTTTCGGGTTCGGGACGGGAAAGCCCATAACTTCTCAACTAAGCTTTCAACCTAAGGATCATTATTGATTCACAGGCACATACGTCCAACTTAGGAATTGCATAGCCAGAAGGATCCGAATGGATACGAGCTTATTATAAATATATATTAAGTATATAGAGAGAAGAAACCCGTCCCTAATATTAATAATCAGAATAAAGGTGAAAGAGAAAAATATGCCCTGAATGGGATTCGAACCCACGGCCTCGGTACACTAGTCCGATGTGTTAACCACTACACCATCAGGACGACCACGCTGGAAACGCAGCCGACTTTGGTTATTTGTGGTACCGTGAGTTTTCCCAGGCTTTTTTCTCTTTCGGGTTCGGGACATCGGACTAGTGTACCGAGGCCGTGGGTTCGAATCCCATTCAGGGCATATTTTTCTCTTTCACCTTTATTCTGATTATTAATATTAGGGACGGGTTTCTTCTCTCTATATACTTAATATATATATATATATACCGTAAAATTCCGAAAATAAGCCCCGGGGCTTATATTTTTCAACGCACCTTTTTGAGGGGCTTATATTCGGCAGGGGCTTCTATACGGAGGGGCTTACTATAGGAGTGAATTTTGCGTTTAGAAATCAGCTGGGCTTATAATTGGAGGGAAATTTGTGTCTGCAATTTTTCAATGTGCAAAATGATAATATTGGGGCGTTAACTAGAAATTCGTGACAACTTACGGTATGGTAATCCCTCTGAACATGCCAACTTGTAACACAACAAGGCGAGAGTGAGGAGTGAACTACGTAAAGGACAATAAACTCTGACACTTCTTCCACAGTGGTTCAGCGTACGGAAACGTTGTTTTATAAATAAAAAAGGCTTGATCATAATTTACGTTGGTTTATTTTGTCTTTGGGGGCAATTCTCAATTATAAGCCCCCGGGGGCTTATATACGGAGGGGCTTAATATAGGCGGCTTTTTCACGTTAAGAATCCGAGGGGCTTATATTCGGTAGGGGCTTATACAGGGAGGGGCTTATTTTCGGAATTTTACGGTATATTATAAGCAACTTAGGATTTATTACCGAAACTGTTAAATACGTTTGCAATTTTTCATTCCAGCGCCCCCTCCGCTACCCGTCACAAGACCTACTCTACCATCGTTCCCGGCTCCGGTGGTGAAGTGCTCGTATTTTTTAGACATCTTATTCGTCATAGATTCATCAAGAAGTATGGACGTAAGACAATACAAAATAGAGAAAAAGTTCGTTAAAAAACTCGCCGAGATTTTCCACGTTGGACGAGGAAGCCGTGCTTCAGTAATAATCTACAGCGATGACCCGACCTTGAGTATTACTTTCAACCAATACACCAATCAATCCAGCTTCCTTAGAGCCGTTGATGACTTGCCATACATCATGCAGAGGACACGCATTGATAAAGCACTGCGCATGGCAGCTGAAGTCCTGAAAGACTCTCGTCCTGGGTTCCCCACGGCAGTTATCATTATGACAGATGGCAGACAAACACGAGACCCAGACTACACACCACTCGATCAAGCCGCACAACCTCTACACAACCAAGGTGCACGGGTCCTGGTCATTGGTATTGGACCGAGGATCAGTGTGGAAGAATTAATTTTGATGGTTAGAGAGCCTTCCGATGTGTTCCCGGTGAAGTCGTTTGATAGTTTAGTGAATGCTGCTAGCGACGTCGCAATTAAATCATGTCAAGGTAGGATACAAATATTTTAGATTTCTTTAAAATGAAATGCATATATTATTACGGATACATGTCCCTAGCCGTACATTATTTTTTCTGTATTCCCCAAATGAATATGTGTCGATTTTTATTAATCTTTTCAATGTTTAATGCACAAACTGGCATGCCTGGTTCACACTAGTTACATAAGCACACGCGCAAGCAACATACGCAGATGCAATAATCACATCTACGAGAAGGACAAGTACTTCTAATGCTCAATGCATTACTGCGTCTGCGTATGTTACTTGTGCTTATGCTGGTGTCGCTAGTGTGAGATAAGAACAAGCAATATACTCAGATGCAATAATCACATCTACGAGAAGGACAAGTACTGCTAATGATCGATGCATTTACTGCGTCTGCATATGTTACTTGTGCTTAAGCTGGTGTCGCTAGTGTGGACCAAGCTATGTCACGGTGTCACGCATGTGTGGAATTCAGTGTTCAATTGGTGGCTGTTAATTGGCTACAAACAGTCAAAGTCCCCTCCCCCGATGAGGGTCTGAATGGGTGCTACATGTCAGTTGTCAGTTTCAATTTTGGCCATTTGTCAGTTGTCAGTTAGCCCTAGTTAATCATTACTAGAGAACATTTACAATGTTTGACCCACCAAAAACAAATTTGTCAGTTGTCAGTTATTTTTCGGTTGTCAGTTGTCAGTAAAAAAAATGTCATTTGTCAGTTATTTTTAAGGCCTTTTTACAGTAGTGAGTTAACCCCATTCAACCCTCCCCGATGCCTGATTGAATTTCCTTGAAAATCGCCGACAATAACATTACCTGTGTCCGGTCCGGACTGGGAATATAAACGCAGCCCCTTTAAGTCCTCAGAATTACCAGGCTATATAATAGAACTCTTGCAGACAACCTTTTACTAAAATACGGCGAGCACATTCCGTCCTCACCCACCCCCTCCCCCACCCCAATCCCCCCGGAGTTCCACTCAATGTACTGTTATCGCGACTGTATAATATTCATTTCAACTCGAGGGAAACAATCAGTCTTAATGGTACCTGAAACAACCATAAGGGCTAATCAATGTCAGGACCCGGCTAAATCACATATAAAATTATAATTTAGGTTGGTTTTTGTGGAGGGAGGAAAACCGGAGAACCCAGAGAAAAACCCTCAGAGCAAGGGAGAGATACCAACAAACTCAACTTACATGTTACCGGGTCTCGAAGGCAAAGCATTTCAGTACCACTTGTGTCAGGTGCCACTCAGAAAAAAATATCATATAAGTATTGGGGTTAACATGTTCACTTTTCTAAGATCTCCCATCGGCGGAAACCCAGGGAATTTTTGTGTCGATCCTTTTTACACTATAAAAACGAAATGCGATAAATGCGATTGTCGCAGTGAATGACCAGCTGCGCCGGGAGTAATGAAACAGATACGCTGCAGAAAAACACTGATACTTTTTCGATATTGACCTTATTCATAAAGGCATCGAAGCATGGCCAGTTGTCACAGGAAGAGAACAATCTACAGTCGATGGCGGAAAATAAAGTTTATTTCTTTATGGCACAAAACAACACAACAGTGCGGTACGACAGAAACTAAGAAATTTCTGACCGACTCCAATTTTGTGATCTTCGGGACAACTGGCCTCGCTCTGATGCCATTGTTACCAGACCTCTTCCCGCGCAGGCATAAGATATGAATAAGATGCATAATTGTCTTTTTAGGTCCCTACCCAACGAGAGACCAAGGCCTGTGCAGTGAGACATTCGACCTTGGGTTCGTCATGGACTCCTCTGGAAGCATGTTCATTCCTCACTACAATAAAGAAAAAGAGTTCGTCAAGAACATCGCCAGGCGCTTCCTGATTGGTCCTCGGCGGGTTATGCTTGGCTTGATAGCTTTCAGTGATACGGCCAGCGAACTTGTTAGGTTTGCTTCTCCCGCGAGTGTATCGATTTCCGCCTTTGAAAATGAAGTCGACAGAGCTTCTTATATTCGCGGACGAACTCGGATAGACAGGTAAAGGACATATGGACAAATAAAGACAATTGTGTTATTAAAAGTGCCCCTACGATCACATTTTGAGATGTGATGTTTTTGCGTATTTGTAAAGAAAAGTTGCTATATTTTTTCCTGTCCAAACCGTGTTTCAATATGACGACGGGAAGTCTTATTTTTTGTGTCCGTATGTCCGTCATTAATTACCCGAACCGGTTCCTGTAACAGAGCAAATTATCAGCGGAAGTGACGTCATTTTACTCAACTCAACAACATGCGGGGCTACTTTTCACACAAACCTTCGCGCGAACTTTTAAGTAAAGTACAATATTTAATTATTTTTCCAAAAGGGGAAGAAAACTGAAAGAAATTCGCTGGACGAAAATCATGAACTACTTCAAACGCACTTCAGTCATTGCGGACGTGATTTTGACGACAAACTCTCCGCACTATTCATAGTTTAATTTGGTCCTTTGACTATATTTTCCACTGAGTCTGATATTTGCGCCACTGTGTGTCCTTTCGGAAGACAAAAAAATCCTAGTGGCACTTTAAATACACTATATATAATCAAGAGGTAAATGCTGGAAGCAAAGACAGACAATTATTATCAGTCCCATGGCAACAACCTTTTTGCTTGTTTTTTTAAGTTGCAAAAATCATTCTACCGCGATTTTAAAACGGATTGTTTTAAAAAATTTTGCGCGCAAAGGATTGTGGATAAAACATCGAGTACACACGGGAAATTGACTATTGTTGCGGCAGATTTTGTAGCCTGTCCATGCACTTTCTTTCTTCAGTTCATTTCTTATATCTATGCATGCCTTCTAACTTTCCAACAGGGCCTTGAAGAAAGCCGCGGTGCTCTTTAACCGTGGTCGACCCAACGTTCCTAAAGTGTTGGTATTCATGACTGACGGCCGGCAGTCGAAGGACTCGGGCTACACTCCACTCGCTGAAGCTATCAAGCCATTATTGAACCAGAAGGTGATCATCCTTGTGATCGGTATTGGGATGGAAATAGATGAGAACGAGGTGCAGACGCTGGCGAGCAACCAAAGCGGCGACATTACTCGCGTTGGCTCATTTGATGATCTCTACAAGCTGTACAAATCGCTGTCGCATTCTATATGTCGTAGAGTGGGTAAGAATTGATGAATCTTATTCAAAAAGCTAGCCAAACCTTGTTTTATTCATCACTTCTACATACATCTTTTAGAAGTGGGAAGAAAAAAGTACAAATTAAAATAAATTGATTTGACAATGAAGTAATAAACTAAAGTAAATGAAATATATATACTGATCATAAAGACCCGGGCTGTGTTTCATGCACCTTTACTATTACGTGCGGAACCCTTTTGTACTTCATGTTTCATGCACCTTTACTATTACGTGCGGAACCCTTTTGTACCTCATGTTTCATGCACCTTTACTATTACGTGATGCGGAACCCTTTTGTACCTCATGTTTCATGCACCTTTACTATTACGTGCGGAACCCTTTTGTACCTCATGCTTCATGCACCTTTACTATTACGTGCGGAACCCTTTTGTACCTCATGTTTCAAATAGTATAGAGCTAGTCATGTCCCAATTAATTGTGGAGGCTGGGAGGTGCAGTATAGTATTACCATGAGCTATCTCCAACTCCTCTCGAACTTAAAGTGCCTATAATCTTTTTACGATTTTTTATAGCTTATGAACCTCCGAAATGGTTTGAGTACTTCTGTGAAGAAAGTTTTGGTTTACAGTGAATAGTTTATGTTCTACGCTTGTTTGAAATCGTGTAAATGTGACCTTTTGTGACCCATGACCGCGTAAGTAAAAGCCTGGGTCGAAACCTGGGTAGACGTCATCTCATTAATGCATTATTCTCCATGGCGCCTTTCTATCACAACAACATCGATGCATAGAAAATATACACAGTTTGTGAGTTGTTAGTAAAGAAAAGTCATTTTAGTCAACATGTTAAGTATTTCTTCAAATGATTTAGCCTGGGAAACCAGCCGACTCTTATCGCTCGCCACTCGCGACAGGCTACAAATTGCAAAGCCGAATTAATTATATGACGTCAAGATGACGTCTACCCAGGTTTCGACTCAGGCTTTTACTTACGCGGTCTTGGGTCAGGAAAGGTCACATTTACACGATTTCAAACAAGCGTAGAACATAAAGTATTCAATGTAAACCAAAACTTTCTTCACAGAAGTACTCAAAACTTTTCGGAGGTTCAATAAGCTATCAAAATTGCAAAAAGATTATAGGCACTTTAAGGCGTCTCTCATCTTTTATCTTAAATATCGATTCGACATAACGTGAATAGTTGAATAATATAATATTTCCTGATTTGAGTGTTGCATCTTATTCTATGAGTTATATCAGAAGTCCATAACCACTCGATCTGTCATCCTGGGTCTTGATCCATCAGTTTACGGTATAATCTATTTTTAGAAAACGATTCTCGCTAAATCGATAGCCAAGCGCATTGCACCTAATCTGATTTGTCCAAAACATGAAAGCCTTTGTTCTAATGAGAGAAGTAATTTTGTGTTTATAAATGAAAGATGGCTGTAATTATTTTTCTCCCACGAAAGTAAGTGTCGATCGTCAAGTGATTGGCCGCATTTCATTGGTTATCAAGACTTCTGTGACGTCAGCCTAAGTAGTAGTGAAAAGCCGATTCTGGCTCACTTTTTGAAATATGTTGCTGTTTCTGACTCATTTTCGGAAAAATGACTCATAAAAAGCGACATATTTCAAAAAGTTATCCAGAATCTGCTTTTCACTGCTACTCTTTTTTGATATTTCTAAAATAAGTAGAATAATATAACTTAACTTAATATAATATAACTTAACTTAATATAATATAACTTAACTTAATGTAAATAAAATGAATAATGTAAAAAAATGAGCTAGAATCGGCTCTCATTTTAGGATTTTTATTACTTTAATATATTATAATATAAAAATAAAAAATAATATAAATAAATAAATAAATAAATAAATAAAATATAGTATAGTATAATATAAAAGTAGTCAGTTTTTTATTTGTAAACTATACTATAATATAAAAACTGAAAATCGGCTATATTCTCAATTTCAATTACCATTTTAGAAAGTATTTCATATATTATAAAAATAAAAAAATAAAAAAAATATAAAAATAAATAATATAATACATTATAAAAATAAATAAATAAATAAATAAATAAAATATAGTATAGTATAATATAAAAGTAGTCAGTTTTTATTTGTAAACTATGCTATAATATAAAAACTGAAAATCGGCTATATTCTCAATTTCAATTACCATTTTAGAAAGTATTTCATATATTATAAAAATATAAAAATAAATAATATAATACATTATAAAAATAAAAAAAACAAAATAAATAAATAAAGTATAGTATAGTATGATATAAAAGTAGTCAGTCTTTATTTGTAAACTATACTATAATATAAAAACTGAAAATCGGCTATATTCTCAATTTCAATTACCATTTTAGAAAGTATTTCATTTATTATAAAAATAAAAAAAACAAAATAAATAAATAAAGTATAGTATAGTATGATATAAAAGTAGTCAGTCTTTATTTGTAAACTATACTATAATATAAAATAGTATGAAAGTAACGAATCCTTATGATAGCACAGGCTGGAAACGAATTGGTATCTTAGGCGTAGGAACGCAGTGATGTTGCTCGTAAAAGCCTGAAGAACGCATAGAAACGTGTGATTTGAAGCATGGTTGGAAATGTGGATTACGCATGGGTAAATGTGGTTTGACATATAAGCAAAATCGAATCTTTCCATTTTCTAAATTTAGAAATGGAAAGATTCGATTTTGCTTATATGTCGAATGCGCTATACTATTTGGACATGGGTGAAGAAAATGATGAGCCAAAGAATACGAAATGCACTGAAACAATAAGGGACAAAGAAAAGGGTATAAGTGTCTGTATCAAATGTGGTCAAGTGCAAGAATACATCCTAGACGATAATCCTGAATGGACTACGTATGAAGGAAATAACGGTTCGGGAATAAATAGATGCAGCAGACCAATCAATGCACTCCTACCACAATCATCTCTTGGTACAAGCATCAGTGGTAATAAATATGGTAAGCTACAGACACTAAATCGTTGGATGCAAATGCCATATAGAGAGAGAAGCCTATACATGGTCTTCAAAGACATCGAAGAGAAATGTAGAAGCATTGGTATCCTAAAATGCATTGAAGACGATGCAAAAATTATCTTCAAGGAAATAAATTCACAGTACTATTTGAATGATGCCAATGTAAAAAAGAGTGTCATTATAAGAGGAATAAATAGAAAAAGCGTTATTGCGAATTGCGTTCTCTTTGCATGCAAAAAGAATAAGAGCACTAGATCATCGAAAGAAATAGCTGCACTATTTGAACTAAACCATAAAGATATAGCAAAAGGATGTAAGGTATTTATGAAATTGTCTAAAAATATCAAATCCTTGAGAAAATTAGAGTGTAGCTCTCCTGGTGACTTCATTCCACGATTCTGCAAGATCCTTAACTTTGAACAAAAACTTATAGATCAAGTTGTGAAAATTGTAAGAAATGTTCAAAAGCTAAATATCGCAATAATGCACACGCCACTTTCTATAGCTATTGGGTGTATCCTATTAACAATAAATATAAATAATTTAGCAATTACGAAGAAAGAGATAGCTAATAAGTTCCTAGTGTCAGAAACCACTATATCTAAAGTTTATAAAGCAATAGAACCATATAGAAATAAACTTGTCTAACACTTAAAGATGTAACACAAAGTGATATTATTGATATGAGTGATGACATTATAAATCAAGAAATTGCTGCACCTGCAAGAGACTATACATTTGTTAAAGATAACTATAAGAATAGGAAGAGTGTTAGAGTTACCAATTGCGATACGAAAGAAGTTACGTATTTTAATAGTATGCATTCTATTCAACAACACCTTGGAATCAATGCTGGTATAGTCAAGATGGTTTGTGAAGGATTGAATAATTGTAAAAGTGGTATATCGAAGATAGATAAATGTAGATATACATTTGAATACATAAAAAGGGACGAACTACCAGAAGATTGTAAGAAATCATCTTATAAACGAAAGAAAGAGAAGTTATCAGAACCTGAATTAAAAGATATGAAAAAGATATGGAGTAAGAAATGGCAACAAAAAGAATACAACTGTCCTGATTGTGATGTAGTAATAAAGAATGGTAGTAAGTACACTCACAAGAAGAAGCACTTAGGCAAATAGATACCAACCTACTCCTGCTGCTGTTATTGTTAGTACAATCAAATTAGTTTCATGAGAGGATGATGCAAGTGTTATTTGTGGTTTCTTTATTATAGGCTTCACTATTGGTTTATTACCATATTGGTGTGGTAGTTTAACTTTACCTATATTATGTTTTAATACTATAGGTTCTATTTTTTTATTTACTGAGTCGTTAGCTCCAAATGTCATATCATTCGTAGCTTTCAATAATTTGTTATTGTATCCTACTACACTTTGCGTATTTATAATAAGATTAGATGGCATCAACCATATTCCTGGCGCAATGGCTAAGTCTAGTCTCAATTTAGCTCCTTGAACAGCTAATTGATATCGTTGTATACTCATTGATATACTACCTTCAATTACAGCGCTTTCAAAAAGTGATAGCATTTCTTGTTGTGTCTCAATAGCACTTCCACCAGTACCAATAATACTCGATCGCGTATCCACTTGTGAACCTAATATGCAATAAACGAAAGCCTCTGCTGATCTATTTAATCTACCCATACCAGCTATTGTTAATCCACTATCTTCATTTGGAACGAACCAAGAATATTGTTTACCATTGTGGTCATCATTACGGATAAATGAAATGAGATTTCCTTGGTCAACCTTACCACCCTCATCAGAGAATAGTTCTCCATCTGGACTGGGATATAAGTTAGCATCTACATCGTATCCACGAATTTCGTGAACATTTTCATAACCCTCGCCTGAATAATATAGAAATATATCACCAAGTCCATTATTTCGTCCTCCTTTCCACCTGAAGTCTGGATTGGAAGGAATATCGAATTCATTACATAACCGTTCGAAAGTAACCTTACTATACCGATTATTTATTTGATCAAAAGTATGATCATCTGGTAATGGCGTCCCCAACTCATATAGGATTCTTCGTATAGTATAGTAAACATGAAACTTGATGAATCCTTGAACAACTGGAGGATACTGTTCTTGTAGACTTATTCCACAACCAGAAGTAGCACACCATACAGCAAAGTTTAATTGCTGTGGCCAATATCCAAAGTCGGGTTTACTCAGCCAATGTCTTGACTGTTTAGCAGATTTGAAAGTCACTGTACAATCTTTGAAGATGTTCCTAAACTTTATGATAAAATACTGAGTTAGGGAAACGTATATCTTCATTTCTTTCAATGATGGTGCAATATCCAAAGCTGTTTGTGTAAATGAGATTCCAGGGATTGGATACTTGTGTGTAGTTGGTAATAAGGAATCTGGAAATGATGTTGGCGGTTCTAGAGCTATTCTCATAGCCTTCTTATCAGCATTCGTTAAAGAACTAGGATCATCAATGAATTTCTTATCGCCCCACACACCATGATCCATAATTGGTCCTTTGAAGTATACGTTATAATAAGTAGTACCATATTCTTCAGTGGCTTCCTTATAGAATCTACTTAGGTCAG
Organism: Actinernus sp. WN-2022; assembly: GCA_030867875.1. Classification (NCBI taxonomy): domain Eukaryota; kingdom Metazoa; phylum Cnidaria; class Anthozoa; order Actiniaria; family Actinernidae; genus Actinernus; species Actinernus sp. WN-2022. The sequence goes on along the minus strand of JAOWCC010000577.1, from coordinate 175,533,221 downwards.
CATTAGGATAGCGTTGTTTGAAACTATTCCATATTTCAATCAATTTCGTCATATTTATGATATGAGACAATGTTTTATATCATTTAGTATTTTTCATATCTAAATTTATGAATGAAACCCCCATAAGGTGTTACATCATAGGAGTGTGTTATTTCTCTAGTTGTTTTAATAGTTCCTGTTTTACTTCCTCTCGTATCTTCTGTGTATCGGTTTTCTCTATAGTATTGGTTCTTTTTTTTAATTCCTCTTTTCGGGTATTTTGCCGGATCTCACCTTTCAAGTCTTCATACTTATTAAATTCAACCATGATCAATTCGAATTCTGTATCACTGATCTTGTTATCATTTAATGCTTTTGATACTAGGTCGCGTATTGTGTTTAGTTTTGCTTTGCCTAACATTACTGTTTTTTCATGTTTGGACACCTTCTTGGTTAGAGCTTTAGTAGCTGTTGCGGAAGAAGCTGAAACTAGGCCACACAAACCACCAACTACTCCTACTGGGAGTCCAATGACAGCACCAAATCCTGTCAAAGAAGTCACTACTGCAGAACTTGTTAAGATAACTGAAAGTAAGCCAGCACCTACAGAAAGATTGTGGGTTATTCCTCGTATTCTAACGTATTTCTTTCGTACCTTTTCATAATATTTTATTTCAGCTCCTAATTCCGATAGGACCGTATTTACCTTATGAAGTCTAAAGTTTTCTCCAGTGACTTGTAGTGGTATATCTGGGTAAATCGAATCGTAGTCAACCATATGATTAATAGTAGCATCTTTCGTTTAAACGATTTCTAACACAATTCGCATTGGATATATTCCAGAATTGATCATGTTATTATCACTATCTGTTACCCATAAACGAATGCTATTAATATAATCGGTTCCTATAATACTAACACGTAGTAAGTTACTAGGATTGTAGGTTATCTTTTCTCCTTTTTTAGTTAGTTCTATGGATGTTAGAATTTGTGAATATTTGGTTTCTTTTATTACTTGTGTTGGATCAATGAGATTGCAGTGGATATATATTGCTTCATATACTTCTACAACCTCAATCACACTTCTTGATCCACTTTTTAAGATCGTATCAAGTCCAAGTAGTTTAGCTAAGCTATCGTTTAATTTGATGTCCTTATTTGGTATTAGGTATGGTACACCTTTTATGGCTTCCAATGATAGTGAGCCACTATTTATTGCTCCAGATTTGTGTATAGTGGTTATGATTTTACGTGTATCATAGTATCCCTTAGTGAATCTAGCTATCATATTAAATTCTTTATCGAGAATTGAACCATCACTAGTAAGATTGTATAGATAGTCGTCAAAGTTGCAGCTAATCAATGAAACTTGGTTCATAGCTTTAATAGGATTTTCTAGATATATCGTCTCATCACATATTGTTTTTTCAATATATAGTACTACCATTATATGTACGATCTATACACTCTCATTTAAATAATTTCTAGTTTGATTAACATTGGATATATTCCAGAATCAATCATGTTATTATCACTATCTGTTACCCATAAACAAATGCCATTAATATAATCAACCTCTCTAATATTGAGTGAATTATTAGGAGTATGGGATACCTTTTCTACTTTTTTAGTTAGTTCTATGGATGTTAGAATTTGTGAATATTTGGTTTCTTTTATTACTTGTGTTGGATCAATGAGATTGCAGTGGATATATATAACATTAGGGCTCTTTGTAATCTTAATCTCATTTCGAGATCCCCCTTTTAGACTCCTATTCATAGTAAGTAGTTTAGCTAAACTCTCATTTAGTATGACGTCAACTGTAGGAATAAAGTAGGCTTTACCATTTGAAATTTCTATACTGATTGGCTTATCACCAAGGGAAACAGCTTTATTTATGGTAATCTTAAAACTTTCTATAGTATAATTTCCTTGGGGAATACGAAGTCTAATGTTACCATATGTATCAGAAACTGTACCTTCATTCATTAGATCATGTAAACGATTATTAAAATCACAGCTAATAATAGAAACGTACCTCTTAACTTCAATTGGATACTTGAGATATGTGGTCTCATCACATTTTGTCTTTTCAATATATAATACTACCATTATACTAAACAGTCTATCTTTTATTTTTATATCTTTCTACAAAATAAACAACTACAGCTACAATAAGAAGCCATGCATTCTTAGCCAAAAAGCTAATTACTTCTCCAGCTGTTCTAAAAATAAAGGATGCAATTGCTCCAATCATTCCAGGTAATAATTCACCTAATTTCTTTCCAATAGTTTTCAAACCATTTCCAATACCTTTTGCAACAGATGATAGTCCACTTGTTAGGCTATTAACAATTACTCCAATGACGACCCCAACAGCTGTTAGAACAGCAATGACTGTAAAGCCATATTTTTTTAATATGGCCTTTATACGATCTCTTAGAGACATGCGCCCTTCTATTACTTCATTCACATGTTCCATCTGTTTGATCTCATCTTCTTTTTCTATGATCTGTTCTCGAAGTGATTTATTTAACCTTTCTTTAACGACTTCAGTTTCAGCTTGAGAAATATTGTCTATATCTTGTTCTAATTGTTTAACTTCTTGTTTGGATTTTAATATCTTTTCATTGATGTCATCTACAATTTCTTCAGCAGGTGGACCAAGACTTCTTGTAATCGTTTTAGGTAATTTTTCATTAATTTCGCCTGCTGCATTAAACAGAGGATACCATTTACCACCTAGTCTCTTAGTCTTTACCATGACTCTATCATATTCATCAATAGTAGCAAAGAATGGGGCTTTACTTGGGTTGGAACTAGGAAACTTATCTTGGATCCTTTCCCAAGCGAAACTCGCTTTATCTTCCTTAGTTATTAATTGTGTTTTAGAGTCGCCATCCCAAAATGATGTTTCTTCAGTGGTATGATGGTGAGGCAAATTAGTTGATGTCGTTTGAGCCATTTCAAAAGCCTCATAGTCATCATCATCATAACCAATATTATCATGATCAAAAGGATTCTTATCATCTGGAATTTCTTCTATTGGGTCAATGTCCATTTCTATATCTTATAATATATAATATCTTTTTATACGAGTTTAGTAGCTATATATGTTATAGCTATAATACCACCTCCCACATATGCCATTTCATATTGTTTCTGATTATTACTTGGTTTATAATAGTTAGATAATTGTGGTTCATTCAAGTTGAAATCTGGATGTGTTTGAGCATATAGTCTAAAAGCGTTATCAGTCTCTTTGTCATTATCATCTGCATGGATTTTGTTTTGATATTTTTCTGATAACCAATCTTGATATTCTTGTCTTCTTTTCTGCCACTTACCCATATCGCGTTGATATTTTTCTAGAGCCTTATCGTGTCTAATTCGTTCTTCATCTGAATTGTTACCTGATAGGTACTTTGCTAGGTAAGACCCTCCTACGAATGTCGTTGCATTTAGAATAGCTCCACCAATCATTATTGCTAAAGTTGCCATACTATACTATATGTACATTTGTTAAAGTGACTTTGGTAATATCTTCTTATCTTCAAGATACTCTTTCAGATACGTACTTCCAGATAATACTAAGACCCACTTGCCATAATTCGTGATACTTGATGAGGGGTCATTTAGGAATGATTCTTTCATCATCTTTTTGCTTAGATAACCAACACCGGCTGAAAGTCCAACTACAACAGCGGCATCTGTAAATGTTTTAACAAGTTTATTTTCTACCATATATTAATATATGATATTATAGGTTTAAATCCATCCACTACATACCTATGTTAGAGACAGGCGATTTTTCAGGTTGTCTTATTACTGTGGTTGGTTCTTCCTTTCTACCATATCTAAAGTACAAGTCCGTAGCAGTTAGGCCTATACCAACTATTGTTAGTACTGTTGTAAATGATAACTCAGGTATGTATGACTTAGGATCTACCTCTTTCTTTGCTTTCTTACGGTATTCCGCTAACTTCTTTCCAGCTTCGACCTTCTTAGGATCTTTTGGAGTTCGCTTTTTATTTTCTAACTCCTTAGTAATTTGTTCAATATAATTATCATCTAATATATTATCGTCTGACATATTATAAATAATATGTTTTAATGTTTAAACCAATTTACTCTCAGTAGAAATCTTAACGTGTTTTGCTATTTGAAGTAAACCACTTGCTAGAGCTACTATTCTACCCCCCTTCAATACTAAATATCCAGCAGCGTTTGATAGTTCTTGTTTGACTAATTCGTTGGTTTGCAAATCATTGCATAATTCTTCATTATTATCTATAGCAACCACGTGGGAGATTATTTCCACAGTAGCTTTTATGGCGGTATCTACTAAACCATTAGTGACCTTATTACCAACTATGACTTGGTACCTATTATAATACTTCTCAACATCTTTTACTGACAACTTCTTAACATCGCCAAGACTCATATTGACTCCAACAAATTCATTGATAGTTCCCAACACTGCTAGGATTGCTAAGGATTCCCTTTTATCATCTATATCTGTTGGCTCCTTCTTGAATCTTACCTTCTTCTCTTTTGGAGCTTTTATCGGTTGGATATCTTCTTCATTATTATCGATATACTCTTCAACGATTGATTCCATATATTATAATTATCGACAATCATTTATATAGTAATTAAAATGAACTCCTTGCTAAGCAGGAGATTCGAAATATAATTAAATGCATTCATAATTCGTTTCGTAGTTGTTACTCCAGTAATTATAATAGAACCACTTGTGAATACGAAAATGGATGTCCGCTTTCCTGCATCGTTATTGAGCTTTATATTAACACATGCATGCCTGTCGAGATTTAATGATACCTCTACATCCCTTTCCACTAGATACTCATATAAAATTCTTCTATCTACCCTGTATCCAATATTAAATAAACAGTTGATCATACTGATTTTAAAATCGTATACATTGTTGATGATTAGAAGTTTTGGATAATCGACAAAAGGTTTCTTTCCCAATTCTATACACAACGTATTAAGAACTTCGATAGTACCATCTATACTTTTACAACCTGTCATCTGTATTGATCCATTATTGAACAACTTCGTATTTATATACTTGTTGTCATAGTTTGATCTTATAATGATGGTTGATTGATTTAAGAAACTCTTCTTAGCCTTTTTCTTTTCATTCAACAAGGATCTCACTTTATTATTATAATTGATGGAAACTATGGTATCCTTATTCAACTTTAGATACCTGTATATATTCTTGGTGTTGAATCTCGCATTGAACTTGCACACTATTGTCATTGTACTTATACTCACTTTATCATCTATAGTATCCAAATTTAAGAGAGAGCGTAACTTTTCTATTTTGTTGATATCCATTCTATGGAAGTATTTTATATGATTTCTTAGCGTTTCCCTTGTACAGAATTTTCTATTACAATATTTACATTTTATTCTAATATCTTTTAGATAATCATTTAGCTCTTTTATTATTAGATCATAATCATTTGATACTAAACACTTGAACTCATTCTCTTCATACTTCTCTAATAAGTCCTTTTGTGAATTAGATAGGATACCATTACCAGTAGGGGTTTTAAATTCGATGCATAAACCTTTGTAAGTTTTGTGACAATTATTTATTATAATATCTGGTTGCCCTTTCATATATCCTTTCTTATGAGAATGAATTCGTTTAGTCGAACTATCTTGCAATTCACCCAATCCAGCTGTCATTATGACATTAGGATAGAATCGTCTAATATAACTAACTACTTTTGTGTGCAGGTCATACTCGTCTTCTATCTTGAATGTTAGTGTGTTGGGATTGTCAAACATTTTATAGTATCCATACTTTCTGATAGATGGTAACACTTTAGAGAATACCCAGCCTTGGAATGTTTTAGCTGAATCTAATTTAGAACCAAAGATGAGGGAGTATAAGCCGGGTTCTTTTATGAAGATCGTTTGTGGATGTACATTATTCAAGGGGGTAACGAAATGGGCCCCCCTTTGAAGGTACGTGAAACGCGCACCTTGTAATTTCCTATATTCTATTCTATATTTTTCATCTACGTGATTCGAAACGGCATCCGCAGTGTTTTTATAACCAAGTGCTCTAGCAATATCTATACCTTTGAAATAAACATTCTGCTTACTATCTATGAAAGCATTGATAGACATATTAAGTTCAACATTTTCGAATCTCTTGATTACTAGCGACATTATAATCATATATATTAAGTATCTCCTTAAGTGTCTGTTGCATTAGGTATCTCAAGATAACACTGGAATGGATATCGTAAACAAAAACATATCCTAGAATACTTTTCAGACTTTAGTAGCTTTACGAATTTCTTACGATCTTCATTATCCATGTCTCCTCCACACTCTTCAAATAATGTTTTAGTTGCCGTTTGACATGAACTATGGAATGCTATAACGCAAGCTACATTTTCACGAAATGGTTTAGCTATTGAAGTTAATTGTTGAGTTAATACCCAAACGGATATTCCTTCATGTCTACCTGAAAATCCTAGATTAATGAACTTATTAGATCTCTGTTTTAGATCCTTACTAAATGCGCAATCATCTAATATTATTAATGTATTGGTACCTGTAAATAATTGTTGGCAATATGATAGTAAATTATTTATCTCATCTATGTTACTTGCATCAGGTGATAAAACAATAAATCTAGGATCACCTTTTGCAAATCCATGATATGTCTTATTATTCATATATGTTGGGCAAAATAGTATTATGTATTCGAATATGTAACGAAAGGATCCTCTAAGAAGATCTATTAAATATTTCGTCTTTCCACATTCTGTTGGTCCTGTAATAATACAGTGAAAAGGTGTCTTCAATTTTTCCATATACATATATTAATGCTCTATCTCTTAATACATGATTGATTGGAGTTCATTATTCATAAGAGTGAATAGAGCATCAGCTACTACGAACATGTAACAGGTAACTGCAGAAGATCCAGTCTTTCTCCTAATCTCTAGTCTTACGCCATCTCGTGTGTTATTCAGTGTCAATCCTCCTCCATGAACATCATTATCTGCAAAAGTTCTCAAATCAACCCACAATGCAAACTTGTCACTAGCATAGAAGTCATTTTGTTTTACACCTTCTAATCCTGGAAAGCGTTTCCTTATGGAATCCCATAGATCTGATGGTAGCATACCTTTTGAGTATAGACGATTTGGCATTCCATCAATATCAACAATTACGGATGTAATCTTTGGGTTAGCAAACTTTTCAGAATCTCTTGTACCTGCAGCATACGTTTCCATAAACAAGAATAATACTCCTGTCATAGACCTACGTGGTAAATTAATGTGTTCATTGATAACGACATCCGTTGTCTTGATATTGAATGTCTTATATAGAATTATATTCTCATAGAAGAAGCCTCTACCTCCTCGATATGTTGATGCTGCTTCACCTGCAAGTAATTCACTCGAAATACATGAATACTCCATTTCTATATTCGTAAGCCCATAATTAGGGGGTATCGTAGTATCCGAATATACTAGTACTTCTGCAACTGGGGCTAGTGTAATCTCAAATATTAGTGGATGAGGTAGTGCCTTTGGATAGAATACTCCATGATTGTTTAAAATGGAATGATCAAGTGGGATTTTATACTTAGTGTTGTGTATTGCTGCTAGAGCAGTATCCTTAGCAACATCAGAGGGTTTATCGCCAGCACCTGCTCGCATCTTTCTCATAGCTTCAGAAGATATACCTTGTTTTATTCTATTTTCACGTTCTTCTGTTGATAAGTATAAATCGTGATATGTGTGGAAAAGATCATGACGTTGCGTATCCTGAATAGTTTCTCCACCAAATATTACCTTTTGTCTATATATTAGGTTCCTACCTATATTATTAACAAGTCTCTTGTTTGCATGTCCTGTGATAACGATATCAAATAGTAGAGCTATGCTACCAGGAACAATAACGACATTCTCTGTTAATTGTGGAATATTGACATACAGAGTTTCTCCTGGACTTGCAGAAGATGGATTCATAGTTATACGATTTAGACTACTTTCTGCTTTTAATCCAAATGGGTGTTTATAAGCACGACTGACACTTAGCTTTTCTGAAATTGTTTGTTGTGACATAATACTATAAGGAATAAACCATTCTTTTATTTATATGTTTAGTAAAGTATATTATTCAACAAATGGTTATTGGAAAGGATATTCAGCTATTTATAAATTAGCACGGGCTGCTAGTGTAAGTGAAGACCTTGCAAAAAAGTGGCTTGAGAAACAATCGATTTGGCAAATATACTTACCAGCTCCCACATACGTTCCAAGACCTCACTGGGATATATCAAAACCTAATCAGATCCATCAAGCAGACTTATTATTCCTTCCACATGATACTGTCAATAGAAGAACTTACAAATATGCTTTAGTTGTTGTCGATATAGCTTCTAGATATATTGATGCTGAACCCTTGACATCTAAATATTCTACAGAAGTATCAAAAGCTTTTACTAAGATTTATTCTAGAAAACTAAAATGGCCACAAACATTAATGGTAGATCCTGGAACAGAATTCATGGGTGAAATGAAAAAACATAATATTAAAATTCAAAGAAGCGAAGCTGGTAATCATAGAGCACAGTCACTAGTTGAAAGGGCTAACAGAACTATTTCTGAAAAACTATTCAGTCACCAATATGCTCAGGAAATGATAATGGAAAATGATAGATCAAGAAAGTGGGTTAAGATATTACCTGGTGTTTTAAAAGCCATCAATAGTTCCGTTAAAAGAATTACGAAACCTACGGAATTAATAAGATTAGTTAAATATAAGAGACCTGTTGGATTAGATGAACAATTATTACCAGCAGGAGTGAAAGTTAGGTATCTATACGCTCCAGGGGAACTTGAAGGTGGTGACAGATATAGATCAACTGATCCAATATGGAGTCTAGATATGTATGATATTTCACATAGTACTATCTCTACAAATCAACCTGTCTTATACTTTTTAATAGCAGGTCCAAAACGAGGTTTTGTAAGAGAAGAATTACAAACTGTACCATATGATACCAAACTGCCACCTGATAGTGTTTTGAAGTAGATTCATATTTCACAATATCCATATGCTAGAGTATGGATACCATCAGAATTAATATTCCGTTTATCATCATCTCTAGATAATGCTACCTTATTGACTTCTTCCGTATAAACATCATGTAAGTGACTTCTAATCACATTCATCTTTCTCATCTGAGGAATACCATCAAATAAGCAGGTTTTATAATTGTCAAATGTAATATCATTTTTAACAACTGCCTTCTTGATACCCTTACACTTCTTCTCTTCTATGTCACTATATTTGAATGCATATAACTTTGCTCTCAGTCCAACAAACTCAGTAATAATCTTACCACCTGCTTCATCCTTAAACATTCCTATAACTTTTTTATTAACACCCACTTCTATACATGATGAATGATCATTTGGGTAATTACTTGTATCAAACTTCGATTTTACACTATTACTTATATCTCTATAGAAATCTTCCGTTTCTATTTCATACATCAAACTATCTGTATCTGTGAATAAGAGTTTCGCTTTCTCATTATACAGAGGCTTGATAAATTCATAATGAAAGTCATACATTAGTGATTTACTAATATCTAAGATAGACATACCCAAGTAGATTGGTTTGTCAAATGTTATTTTTGTTCTCTTCATATGTATAGCTACTAAGTTCTCAGAGAATATCGTTCTATGTTGGTAGTTTGGTTTAGATATGAACTTCATTGCCTTATTCTCAGATGTAATAAGTTGGATGTCAACTCTATTACGTATATTTTCCATAGTCTTACCAAAGGTTGAATTGTTCATCAATTTGAAGAAATCTTTTTCGAACTCGTTCTTAGCAACCTTGCGCAATTCCGTATTCAAGTTTATATATGGAGCCATCCAAGCACTCTCACTAAATGATATACCTCTATGGATCTTAGTAATTTTCAATCCCATACTCTCATATACTTTCAATGTATTATGGTGAATAATATATTTAGTTTTATTATTCAGATTTGGAATTAATTTCTCTACCCCATTTACTGTTAGTCTTTCTGGAGCTAGAGGATAATCATTGTGATAATCGTGAAGTCCTATTGGATACTCTAAATCTACTTCCAAAATAGAAGGATGCTTATACCACTTCTTCAACTCTGTCTTATTCATCCATTTAAAATTACATGTTGGTAATTTCCTACTCATAGCCCATCCATATAAATTATTTGCATCTAGGTATTGGATAAACTTCGATGGCTCTAACCAATTATAATTCTTCATGTACATATTATTAGCTTTACCATATCTTGTCGAGATCATTGATATCCCACCTCGAATACCTTTCTCAACCATATTTATCATATCAATATCATGTAATAATTGTAATCCAATATTAGTCACTTTCAAACAGGCATCCCATGATAATCCTGGCGATGTGTAGTACCATGCTGGATCTAGATTATAGTTCTTCAAACATACATCTCTAAAGTTCTCAAATACATCTGCTAATAAGATAACATCAGATTTTAAATATGTGTCGTGATAGTCTTTCATAGATTTCATATTGAAGTTCTCCCAAACAGTATTAGCATGTTCATAATCTTTTTCTGTGATTGATGTATCATTCAGCTTCGAGTAGAAGGCTCCTATTGGTGGGAGACTCGTATCTGCCAACTTATCAAAACTATCCATATAGTCATAAGGATAAACTCCTTTCCTCAACAATAGGTCTAGCTGTTTTCCTTCATAGAATCTTTCCATATTCTTATGACTAGATAGATTACTCACAAGATTCGCTAGACTCATTTGCATAAATTTAAAGCTGTCAATGAATCTGATATCTCGCGTAATATTTTTATTCTTTCCATCTTTCATAAAGCTATCTACAATTATCTTCTTTGTAAATGAAATATACTTCTCATCTGTATTTGGTATACAATCTATCTCGCCTTCTGTTACACCTAGGTTCTTAATGAAAAGATGTGCATCATATCCAGATAGATTATGGAATACGATAGGGAAGAACTTTGGGATTATATAATTAAGATTGCAGGCATTGTGTGCAGCACCTCTATACTTACCCATTAGATGGCAATGATCTAATACCTTATCGATATCCAACTCCTTACCACAGATATGGCAACTAGTAGCTTTCTTATAAACGATCTCATCTTCTTCTGTCATATCTACCTTCTTAGTGAATTTAAATTTATTATAGATTTCTTTTATGGAATTCTCAAGATAACTTATGAATATCTGTGCAACATCATCATCAGATGACTTAGCTGTATATGTAACTAGCTTTGGTTCCAACAGGTTATCATCGAAGCATTTTATCAAGTAACAGAATCCTGATGGTTTATGCTTTTGATATTGTTTTGTATAACTCTCACCATCATTTGGACTGCAAGTTGATATGCTCTCTGTAAAACATTCGAAATCGGCATAAATTACAAATGGAACTCTCATGGATCTATTATAATTCTTGAATGTTAGTATAGTTCCTTTTTTTGGTAGCTCTATCTTAACGGCATCATGATTGGCACAATATTCTATATGATTGTTTAGTGATTCCTCTGATTTGAATGAGTTCAAACATCTATTGCAGAAATACCGTTCATGACCATTTTTATTAACCTGCGATGACAATAGCCTACTAAGATTCTTAATCCAACAATAATGATTCGTCTCATCAGTTGATATCATTAATAAATTAATAGCTTGGTCTCCATTGCATTTACTAATTCTTAGAGGATATACTTCATCGTTGTCATATCCAAAAACATTGATTGAATGTTGTACATTATTCTTTTCGAAATTATCTATTTGTCTTAGTGAAACTGGAAATTCGATATCCCTCCAATCAAACTTTTCAGAGTTCTTTCTCAGTTCCTTTGTAATGCGGCTGTTATTTTTATTTCTTGGATATACCGCCTCAGTCATACACCATTTGAAACATTCGTTGTCTGTATTTTCCATATTTATAATCGCTTTCTTCATAGCTAGATTCTTAGGAAGAGGTATAAATGATTTCGCTCCAATAGGTATGTATTTATCAATGTGTATATCAAAGTAGGATACCTTTTTAAACTTCCATCCAGATCCTTCATTTTGAAATGTTTCTATTTTTTCAAGCATTTCTTCCACCATGTTATCGAATATCTCAGATACATTCATTGCTTCCGTAATTGTCTCCATTCTAGAATGGAAATTCCCAATATTAGTAATAGATAGTCCTGTATTCAGATCTTCTTTTGTAAACTCACATGTAAATATATATTTCATTTTAATTGGCTTATCTTGTTGATTTATTAAATTGACAACTCTTTGTTTAATGTTATCAAGGAACATCTTATAATCAATCTCTTGTCCTTCTATTCTAAACGTTTTCAAGAACCCTTTTATTGCTGTCTTGTATGGTTGTGGCTTATCATCATTTATCTTATTTATTTCCTTCTTCAATTTTTCGACACGTTTATTGATTTTCTCCTTAATAGCCTTAGGAACATCTAATAGAATCTCATTGGTGAATTTACTTATTTTCTTATTTATTGAATCGATAATATTCTGTGGCATCTTAGCTTTTGGCTTATTAATGACTGGTTTCAAAATCGGCACGTCGATTTCTGGTATTTCTCGGTTCATAATATTATCACTCATATCAATAATACTATTATACGTTATGGCTTTAAGTAGTAGATATGATTGTCATACAATTCTAAGTATCTTTCTAGATCACGGCTTCTACTTTAGTTTCTTGCTCAAGCTGTTCAATTAATCGCAATTGTCTGACATGCCCTTGCTTTAGTTGTTCGATTTGTTCTAACTGTTTGACTTGCTCTTGCTTGAGTTGTTCTATCAGTTCGATTTGGTCATCTTCTTCAGATTGCTCTTCCTTGATTTGTTCTATCAGTTCGATTTGGTCATCTTCTTCATATCGTTCATCTTTCTTGGGTTGTTGCTTTTGTGGTTTAGGTTGTTTCTCTTTCTTGAGATGTCGCTTTTGTTCATTCTGGTTGGGATGTTTTCCATTCTTAATCGACATCTCAGCATGTGTGTTTTTTGCTAATTCCAGCTTCTCAAAATATTTATTATCTATCAATTCCTGTCTCTTATCCTTTGCAAGTGGTCTTTTATTCTTATCTATGGGTTTCTGTCTCTTATACTTTACGAGTGGTCTTTTATTCTTGTCTATGAGTTCCCGTCTCTCACAATCTTCCAGCTTCCCGGCAATTACTTTAGCTATGGATTCCAGTCTCTTATACTTTACAAGCAATCTTTTATACTCATCTATTAATTCCCATCTCTTGTATTCTTCCAACTCCTCAACATTTACATCAGCTGTCGATTCCTGTCTCTCACTCTTTACTACATCGATATATGCATTGTCTATGAACTCCTCTAGTTCTTTTATTCTATAATTTTCATACATCACATTAATACTATTCTTAGGTAATGTCTTTTTAGCATTCACAACTCTAAGAAGCAGGCTATCCTTAGTATCAGATATTTCTTGATTCATGGTATTCTTACTTATTCGTTTGACCTGTTCGTATCCATTATCTAATGTCATTGATTCGATATTATCATCTACCATTGACTTACTTTCTCTAAATGGTATCATCCTATCTTCTACCATTGGTAGATTACTGATAAATACGTTCTTTCTTTCATACTCCATTATTTGCGACTTTTTCAATTTGTATTCTGCTATATCCTTAGTAAGTTTCTCTTCTAGGGACTTTCCTTTGTTGATCGTCAATAGGTAGATCTCATTAATTTTAGGATTATTTTTACGATTCCGTATAATGATTAGTTTGTCTAAGAATGCTTGATTTTTATTATACTTTTCATATACTTTCTCTAACATCCTTCCTTCTATTATTAAAGAGTCCTTTAGTAGCTCATATTCATTTTTATCCATCTTAATAATATGCTATAGCATTACTTTCTTATGTCTCCTCATACTGATTGATATCCTTATGTTCTAGAGGCTTATAAAATCCATATTTCCAACCATACTTCCGAATTACGTCCAAATCACACGTTTCTATGCGTTCTTCAGGCTTTTACGAGCAACATCACTGCGTTCCTACGCCTAAGATACCAATTCGTTTCCAGCCTGTGCTATCATAAGGATTCGTTACTTTCATACTATTTTATATTATAGTATAGTTTACAAATAAAGACTGACTACTTTTATATCATACTATACTATACTTTATTTATTTATTTTGTTTTTTTTATTTTTATAATAAATGAAATACTTTCTAAAATGGTAATTGAAATTGAGAATATAGCCGATTTTCAGTTTTTATATTATAGTATAGTTTACAAATAAAGACTGACTACTTTTATATCATACTATACTATACTTTATTTATTTATTTTGTTTTTTTTATTTTTATAATGTATTATATTATTTATTTTTATATTTTTATAATATATGAAATACTTTCTAAAATGGTAATTGAAATTGAGAATATAGCCGATTTTCAGTTTTTATATTATAGCATAGTTTACAAATAAAAACTGACTACTTTTATATTATACTATACTATATTTTATTTATTTATTTATTTATTTATTTTTATAATGTATTATATTATTTATTTTTATATTTTTTTTATTTTTTTATTTTTATAATATATGAAATACTTTCTAAAATGGTAATTGAAATTGAGAATATAGCCGATTTTCAGTTTTTATATTATAGTATAGTTTACAAATAAAAAACTGACTACTTTTATATTATACTATACTATATTTTATTTATTTATTTATTTATTTATTTATATTATTTTTTATTTTTATATTATAATATATTAAAGTAATAAAAATCCTAAAATGAGAGCCGATTCTAGCTCATTTTTTACATTATTCATTTTATTTACATTAAGTTAAGTTATATTATATTAAGTTAAGTTATATTATATTAAGTTAAGTTATATTATTCTACTTATTTTAGAAATATCAAAAAAGAGTAGCAGTGAAAAGCAGATTCTGGATAACTTTTTGAAATATGTCGCTTTTTATGAGTCATTTTTCCGAAAATGAGTCAGAAACAGCAACATATTTCAAAAAGTGAGCCAGAATCGGCTTTTCACTACTACTGCCTAGGATGTTTTTACTGTCATTTCTCTCTCCTTGTGAATAAAACATCTCATTTAGTCACAATGTTTGTTAAAATCACTGATACAATCTACAAATATAACATAGACGTTTATAAAACATTATTTATCCCTACCAGCATGTTTTTGTGTAATAAATGATGCCTGCACTAAAGTCACATCATTAGTATTTTGGAATACTAGTAAACCTTTTTAGTATATACCACACAAGTGAATAATGCTTTTCGCGCACTCTGATTGGCTATGTACTCCGGAGGTAAATATCATTTGCTATTCACCTACAAGCGAAGCAGCGATCACCTCGCGCGAGTTTTTGTCCATTTGACAGAAAATAAAATAACTATTTTGTGCTGGCTATTCACTTGTGTGGTTCACCTCAGTGAACAATTTTTCACTGACACCGAAGTGGGGTGAATAGTTATTTTATTCTCTGTCAAATGGACAAAAAACTCGCGCGAAGTGATCGCTGCTTCGCTCGGAGGTGAATAGCAAAGGATATCCCATGCTTGAGTAGCCAATCAGAGCGCGCGAAAAGCACTGTTCACTGGTGTGGTATATACTAATGGTGAATATTGACCTCCACTATTGTTCAATAACTCATAGACGCGACACTTCATATCAGTAATGTTCTACTATTTAACTATTCACTTGATGTGGAATCAATATTTATGTTTAATTACGTGGATTAATTAACAGTGTCTCTGCTTGCTAACAACGGTCTACCTCAGACGCAATAACGGTATAAAATGTGAAGGTATCCATTTATATAACGCAGATTCTATATGAGTGATATTCAAATGCGCTTCACATTTAAATTTCGGTACAATGTGCATCCATATAGTTAACAATCATGAGTGGATGGTAGTTCATAGCTAGAGATTAGAAGAGAAAGTAGACAAAGCAATAACCTGCAACAACAAGTTTATTTGTATACTGTTTTCAATATTGCAGAAGAAAAGTAAAATAATAATGTTGGACACCGGCAATCTGAAGTAGCTAATTAAAACTAATTGAATCAGATTGTCGCAAATCAATAGGCCCTTTGCAGCTAACAAATCACATGGTTGTACTGGAGGGTAAAACATATCTGACCATTTATTGAAAGGCCTTGTACGAGATCGGTATTGTTTGTTAGCAAAACCTGTTTGTAAATGATATTTTTCACCTCCAATCGATTGTCGATCTTTCTAAAACTGCGTTTTTAAACTGAGATAGCTTGCTTTCCAGCATCCATGGCAACGTCTTTCCCATGGGAATCACGAGCATAATTCATTCGTTAACGAAGTATTACTGATATCAGCACGTGACTGTTAGCTGCAAAGCGCCTATCATGACCTCCTTTCCTATGAGTTTATTTAGTGAAAAAGAGAGAGCCTGATCGCAGGCTCAAGGAAGCGGTCGGGATTCTAACTAGGACCTCTCGCACACAGGACCACTGAGCTAGCTAACCGGGATATGTTGAAACCAACATTTTGTGCTCTCCCTTGATTATTTATAATATTAAAAGGTGTACTGCTGATTAATTCTGTTTTTAATTTTTGTTTTTACAGATGAGATTGTCCGACGGTCTTTCCCCGCCCCTTGAATGAAACAGCACGGAATATTGACACGAACAATGTTTATGTAATTCATATTGAAATCAAAGCTTACTTTAGCTCTTTAATTGGCTAAAGTACTTGAACTGCTCGAATATTTACTGAAATCAAATAGCAGAAGTGTGAAAAGAAATCTAATGAATACTATAAATTTGTGGGAAATAAGTCGCGCAAATCGCAAAAAAAACGCCAAATATATAATAATAGCGGAGATCCTGCGCGGGCCGAGAGAGTACAATAGATAGAGAGAGAGAGCAAACACACGCTGAGTCAGTCCTGGCGCCCGAAACCTGGCGAAACAGTGATCACGTGACTAGTGATCTATGAGTCTCAAGATTGCGCGGCTTACTAACACCCGAGTTCGATCTCTAGCGATTTTATTTCCTTTTTACTTCTTTTTTCTCAGTTAACTTATTATTTTCCTCTATTCTAACGTTTTTGAGCTTCCTTTCACGCTAATTTTCCTTAAATCTGTCATCTTATTTCTTTATTTTCTCTTTTCTCTATTTCTTGGTTTTCTCTTTGTTTTCCGGTATTGCGATTTGATAATTCAACGGAAAAGTGCACGAAAAAACTCGGGTTTTCGAGTGGAATTTTCCGTGGAATTACCACGTGGCATGCAATTTTCCTCATTTGAATCGCATATTCCGATGAATGACTTGATGATTTATATTCTTTTGTTGATATTTTGCTAAGTTATAAATCAGCCTCGCACTAGTGCGATTCAGCTGTAACTATGCTACAATTATCGAACCTATGGCTTTCCGCTTTGGGGCTCGCCTATATACATGTATATATTATTGGTTTACTTCGTAACCACGTTATGTCGTCGCGTCCATAGCGCGCCGTGAAATTCGTTAAACAAATCCCGAACAAGAGTCGACAAAATTTCATGCGTTGGATGTGTGCAAGACCTTAATGAGTGAATTAGACATAAGGCGAGCCAAAATACGAATGACTCTTAAAAATACACAGCCGTATTAGATCAGTGCTTAGCCGACTAGTAAGTTGTTTATTATATACGTTCTGCCAATAAACGAAAATAGCCAAGAGCCTTCCGTGCTCGCTCGAGAAATATTAGTTTTGAAAAGAGATTTGATTGTACAAACAAAATATTACCATGGTGATAAGTGACTATAACTACCCGAAATTTGGTGCGGTCTTGTGCATATTCGTGCATTCTTGGCAGAATTATATAATAAAACTTTGAGGTGAGTTACATTGATGGCGAGCCTTAGACACAAAAAACGATTGCGTGTACACTTTGAATGAAATGATCAGTTATTGTGCAAAGAGAGAGAGGAAACGTTACCCGTTGTTTCTTAATGAGAACATTCATATTCAATATTTTTCAAAAGCAATATCATTAACTGAATAGTTGTTGGGTTAAATTTGGTCTCATGTAATAGTTTCTCTGAGGGGCGTACAGGGGGTTTCTCGTGACGCATGATCGGATGTTTTTATTTTGCGTGACGCGTGATTTTTTTAAATTATTCTTCGTGACCGTTCTCAACGGATTTCGTGTGACGCGTGAAGAAGCCAAATAAACATCTGATATTCGTGATTTTACTTCCTATTTCAGGTAATTTTTCCCCGAGACCTCCAAACTGACTCCGAAATGACAGGAACGAAAGACAATACTTTCCCTATTTAGAAAAAAAACCATATTTCTTGTCACTATTTTATATTTTGAAACTCCCTGAGGCTTATCTACTTTCCTTTTCGTGCTTAAAACGGAAATTCGATGATACGTTACTTGTTTATTTTCGTGATTCGGGAAAATGATTTTTTTTGAAAAACAAAAATAACGTACGCCCTCTTCTCTCAACAAAGCTTTTGTATTAAAATTAAAGTAGAAAAACAAAGCTTTTGTATTAAAATTAAAGTAGAAAACTGAGGCCATGTTGTTTGACTATTGTTCAATAACATTATGCTTAAAATAAAATAATAAAATCCTAAAAAGTTGATTGCAATTGTCTAAGGAATAAAAAAAAAAGTGAATTAGACTAAGTTACAATTTCATTACTCGCCAAAAGAATCAACATTGGGGTGGGCCTTTGGCAGGAATGGAAACACGTGATTCAGTACTGGAAACACGTGATTCAGTACTGGAAACACGTGATTCAGTACTGGAAACACGTGATTCAGTACTGGATGGTAGACTGCGAGCAGTCCCTCCTTTTCCCTCCATTGATAGTGGGTTTGCGAGCGGAGCATATTGGATGCGTGCGAGCGGAAGAATGGGGCCGACGTAGGACGCAAACTCACTATCAATGGAGGGAAAATGAGGGACTCCTCGCAGTCTAACTGGATGGCTTGTACGAGATCGGCAGTATTATTAGCAAAACCTGTTTGTAAATGCTGTTTCTAAAAGTTTAAATTGTTTGCCATCCAGTAAAGTCTAAATCCCAGTGGGATCACGAGCGCAATTCATTGTTTATCAGCGTGTGACTGTTTCTTACAAATGGTATGTTTGTTTCAGTTTTCAGTACACTGAGCAAACTGCTTGTAAAAGGTATAGTACAATTTGAAATTGTACTGCACCTTGAGTTGGCTTGAAGGATCATTATCGGTAACTATGTAAATTCCCTTCCGATAAACCGGCAGAAGATTCTTGCTAAGCCTTCAAAGCAAGGTGAACTTCTCCGAAAGTTCTGGACAGAACTGCTAGATTGCAAACCAGCAATTGTAATCCCGGTGTAAATGTATAAATTTAGGCAGGACTTTCTCTACAGTCAGCTTTCTAGTTGTCTTCATTTCAACATGCAATGTACTCCCCGTTGTTTAACTTGCGCAAAAAACACAGATACTTAGAACTAGGAGCTTAGAATATAATACGGGAGTAACTTTTCTTGATTTCCAACCACTCCCCGGAGATTTAACAGATTTAAGAGACAAAGACGTGGCGGCCATGTTGGATGACAATAACAAAATAACTATTGCCGAATATTTTGTTATTGTCATCCAACATGGCCGCCATCACGTCAGTTGCAAACGAAGAAAGAATATGGAAGTGGCGACGCGGCTAACGCAATGAAAATACTGATACATATTCATAGCTCATATATCAGCTTGGTTTTGGGTTGCGATAACGTTCCTGGAGCCAAGGAGCATAATTAATTACCACTGGGAGGTGTAGCGGAATTGTTGACCCGACAAATTCATATCCCGACCCCACACTAGTACCTTGAATTTCTAACGAGACCTGAAACAACCATAGGGGCTGATCAAAGTCAGGACCCGGCCAATCCTCAGATCGAATTGGAATTTAGCGGGTTGGTTTTTGTATGTAGAGGGAAAGAAACCGGAGAAAAGCCCTCGGAGCAAGGGCGAGATACCAACAAACTCAACTCACATATAGCGCCGCATCGGCGAATCGAACCTGGGCCACAGAGGTGAGAGGCGAAGCGCTTAACGAAATAACCACTGCGCCACCCCGGGAGGAAGCGAGCGGACGACCTCGTACCGTCTGAAAATCAGGCTAGGCTCCCCGTAGTATTGACAAATTCACAGACGCGAAGTCTCAATATATATTAACCTACCAGTATAGGAGCCAATGGAGATACGGTCACAAGTCTTCTTGGCCGTTTGAAATGAGTTATCCATATTTTCAAATCTTCGCTTCATCGACGACAACATTGGTAAATAATGACTATCCTCGAAACAAAACTGGCTTTTCTCGTTTGAGTAGCACGTACGGAACCTCTTGGTCTCACTAAGAGTCCCGTTAAATTGAACTTCTAAACATTTATTTTAAGCCAAAAGCCTTTAATTTGGCACAATTTTTTTGATTTTGACCTGACTCTGAAACACGTGAAGGTTTGTTTGCAAAAAAATCGTACAGACCTGAAATTTTGTGTAAGGACTTAAACTACGAACATATACAAAATGCTAAAGAAACATCTTTATCGGATGCCACTGTGAATCGGCATGCATGACGGCGGAGGTGGTTAGAGAGTGAAAAAAGTGAGTGCTGAATGCAAATTAGAAAATCCGGTCAGCGGTCCGTAGGTTCTCCGATGGTCATTAGTGGTTATCACGTCCGCCTTGAACGCGGGATACCGAGGTTCGAGTCCGCCCCCGACGAATCACTACTTCCCGAGCTCAAAGAAACGACCAGTCACTTTGCGGTAAGACTTTCAACTCCTCAGTTGCGTTTGAACTTCTTGCGGATTTATAAGCTCAAAGTATTTAGTTATTACACTTCAGCCATAACTTCTTGCGGTTCAGTAGTTCTTGCATAATGCACCAGTCAAAGTAAACCCCCACCCCCCCCAACCCGGGACAGGGTGCGGCAAATGTGGGGCAAGCGATCGCTTTTGACACGGTAGAGTGCCCCAGAGGGTGGGGGAAAATCGGTTATTTGATGCCCCACTATGGATATGGAGTGTGGGGGAACTGTGGGGCCAACGTGGGGCAAAATGTGGCGGGAATTGTTCATAGAAGACAGTCCAGGCCACTGCAGACTTCTCTGTTCTACTTCCGTGTATAGTTCAGGACGAATTTCAGCAATACTGTCACGTTGTTTGGCTTCTTCTGTGTTCAATCTCATTAGTACATGTAGATCAAGACCCTATTGAGCAATAAAAGACACAACCCAGACCACTGCAAGCTAAAATGTGTGAAGTTTGTAAAACAAAAATGACTTATTTTTAGTGATTTGTCCCCTGGGGTGGGGGCATTTGCCTGCATTTACTGCCCACAATTGCCGCAATAGGTGGGGCATTTTCTGTTTTTTGCTTTCCCTGTGAGGCAAAATCCCCACTAATCCCCACCCTATCCCGGGTTGGGGGGGGTGGGGGTTTACTTTGACTAGTGCATTAGACATTCATGAAATACTATTTGGCTAATCCAACGTTTATTTCAAATCGAAGGATAATAAAAATTGCCAAACCATAGGCGACAAATTTATATATAATATTCAGCTAGTCCGTTTTGCATTCAAATGAACCGAGTGCTTCGTCTTTTCAATGCCAATTAGAGTTGAAATTTTCGTTTTGTGAACATTTCCCGTACGTTTTAGATATTTCCTGTATTACTGAGTAAGGTAACCAATGTGTATATGTTCTGTTTAGGAAAAAAAGACTGCAAACTCCAGAGGAGAAGCGAGTTCGAGTAAAAAGAGACAAGAAAAATGTTGCTTTATTCATAAGTTAAGAATTAAAATTAATTAATAAACATATCACTGACGTATTTCTGATTTATAAGCTTGTTATCTTACAGCTACCATTTTATATATTGGTCCCTTTTGTTGTGTACCCAGGCCCAACCTTTAGTAAACGGTAATTAGTAATAAGTTTTTCTTTTATCTTTAGCAACTTGTCACCATCATCATGTAACATGTTATATTTCATGTGCACCTTGAACGATTAGTATGCAACTGCCAAGTTTAAAGCTCTACTAATAAGGCTATTTATTACCTATTACTATAGCTGTGATTGCAAGACTGGTAATGCTTTCTTACATTGCTCAGATAATTTTGCTCAAGATTCTCTGGTTTTCCTTCCTCCCTTCTGTTTCGAATTGCAATTACCTGGGGGGTACTTACATATGTAAAAACTCTGGCCTTAACTATACTGAACGTTTACTGAAATTGAACCTGTTACCTATTAATTACTGGCTAGAATACCTTGATCTTGTTTTTTTCTTTAAACGTAAATCTGGCGATGTCAAGTTAGATATACACAGTTACTTATCTTTTTGTAATACTCGTACTCGCTGCTCTGAATCAGGCCTCAACCTTAATGTACAGAAATCAAGAACTTCTCTTTTCAGACTCATTTTTCAACAGAATTGTGCACTCATGAAACGCTTTACCAGTTGATGTTAAATCTAACACTTCTCTCGGAATTTTCAAAAAAGATCTTAAATCTTTTTTCTTTGAAAGACTTGACACAATTTTTGATCCTGACAATATTCGTACGTACACGCTATTATGTCCTAAGTGTCGTCGAATTAATGCTATGTCGGTTTGTAGCTGTTAGTTAAAGTGCCCCTACGATCAAATTTTGACATATCAATGTTTTTGCATATTCATAAAGTAGAGTTCATATATTATTACCAGTTCAAATTGTTTTTCGATACAACGACAGGAAGTCTTATTTTTTTAGCTCCGAATATTGAATCTACACGTCCGCCATTACTGGAAGCCGTGCCCTTTGTTCAGCTTTAAACAAAGGTTTATTCACCGGAAATGATGTCATACACTTAACGCTCGCCTGCAGAACACAACGCCTGGAGGCATATTTCTACTAAAAACGTCTTCACGAACATAAGAAGAAAGTTATATTTATCTTTGCGAGGTTGGCTACTTTTTTATTCACGCTATTTCGCGCCACGAGGTTGTCGTGTTAAGTGTATGACATCACTTCCGGTGAATAAACCTTTGTTTAAAGCTGAACAAAGGGCACGGCTTCCAGCAATGGCGGACAGGATTTTACCGGTAAACTCTCCTAAAATTTGTGGTTTAAGATGCCCATTTGGGAATATTTTTTACTATTTCGGATATTTCTAATACTGATTGACCTATAGACACTGAAAAAGTGGCAAATCGAAATGGTAAATTTTCGTCGTAGTGGCACTTTAACATTCTTGAATATTTATTTATTTATTATCTTTACAAATTTACCTATATACATTTGAATATGTCTAAGTTTTGTTTCTTTTTTTATTTACTGCTATATAGCAATTATTTTCATTAATTTCTCTACACACATAAACATATGTTTTTAACTGGGTAGCGTAAGGGTGGGGCTAGAGTAACGATGTTCTTATAGAGGTGGGGGTTGCGGTGTTCTGTATCTAGTAGGGGACCTCGTGTCCTACTGTACAACACCTGCCCTTTGGGCGAATCTTGAAATAAATGTACCGGTATGTGATAAATGGGAGCTATGTTCAAACCCTGACCCTGTTTGACCCCAAAAGGGAGCTCCAAAACTCTGATTGCCCTACTTTTTGTGACCCTGATAGCTCAAATCCTGACCCACATATATATATTATGTCCTAAACAGAGTACCCCCCCCCCCCCCCCCCCCAAGGGCAATTTAATAGTCACTGACTTAGATTTACCCATATATTTTGTGTGCCTCTTGAATGTGTAGACTGCTTGCTAAAGAACTCTCACAACATCAACATATATACTCCCATTACTGGACAATGCTTATGCATCAAATCCAGCTACGTTGCAGGTGCTTTGTAACTACACTAGCTTGCTTTTTTCACAAAATTAGTAATCTATTTGTCTTTGTTTGTATTTATCTTTGTGGCCCGATTACCCTGCAGTGCTATCCATTCTAGCAATAACTTTCAGTACAACTTCCATACAAGTTATAATTTCCAATTTCTTAATTTGTTGAGTCCCTGAAAATGAAAATTATAACTTTCTGTTCTTTTCATTCAGACTCGGTGTTAATTGGATACTCACTAAGTAATCAATTATTTGACCAAATTTTGTGATGTAATTGTTTTCTAGACAGGAACTATGTCAGAGCAAAAATGTACTCCCCTAGTCTTCTCTTATTGGACACTAATTCAGAACCAACACTAAAGTCAGAGGGGGTGGTTCAAGTTAATTGAAAAGATTTGTATTAAGTACAACATATGCATCTTCTGGTTGCTGTGACATCATTTTTGGGAGACATTGTTGCTAATGCATCCAATCATGTGATCTGCCACACCCTCTTCTTGTTCATAATTGAAGGGCTGTGTGCAAAAAGGGCGTAAGTGTCTCATGATCACATTCTAAATTCTTCAATTTCTTTGTTTTCTAAGGGAGAATTTAGGACATGATCAAGTCACTTACACCCTTTTTGCACACAGCCCTTCAATTGGGATATAATTGCTTTCCAGCAGCAACAGCAATCCTTTATTTACCCCAATAACTTACAATGATATTACAACAAAAAAATGATAATACAATGCTAGGGGTACTGGCTACCCGAAATAACCTTAAGAGTTAAAAATGCCAGGCAGCCAGTTTACTGAAGAGATGTTACATGTTAACCATAGATAACCTGTAAAAAGTTCTCCTGTCCAAAATATAAGGTCATTTCACATGCAATTGACATTATTCAACTACAGTGGATGCTAACATCCTGTAAAATAACTTTGATATAAAACAAAAAATGGAGATCTAGACCATGCAATAATATTAGTAATTCTTTCATGAATTGGGAATGCATGTGGTGCATAGTTGTGGTGCACTGTGTTCCAGCCTTAGTTTTGCTAGTCATTTTTACTTTATCTATGATAACCAGGTAGGGAAAGAGTGATCAAAGAGTTTGGTCATAACATTCAGATTTAATTAATTATTTAAGTTCCATAAATTGTAAATAGGATATCAGGCATGCAGAGATACTGAATTTATTTTTTGAGTGTTTGGTTTGATAACTCACGAGTGAGCACAGTAATTATATAAACGAGTGTTATTTATCACAATGAAAATTCTGTATCTTCAAGCATATAGTGAGCATTTGATTTCTAATTAGGAATGAATGAGACTCATTAGGCTTTATTTATGACTGTGTAATATGTGTTTCATGACGTTTGAAACTCAAACAAATTATGGCACAATGCTTTGGAGGGCATTTATTTGAAAGTTTCCAAATGGGCCTATTAATAGGTTGAAGATTGTATTGTATTCTTGACGAGAAGTGCTACATTTCATTCCTTAACAATAAATGTCAGTTTCAAGAAATCGACAACAAAAATCAGGGGTGAAATTTACGTGATTTTGATGCAAGGGCCCGATTACAAATATGACCACAAAAATTAGGAATCTTGTCAGAGGGGATGATTTTGATGTATGACATTCACTTATACCTGCTTGCATTAAAGAGTAAAAAAATTAATATGATGAACAAGATGATCACTTTTTGGCCAAAAAACTTCTTTTCTGCAGTCATTCTACGCCCCGTAGCTCACAATATGATTTTAGCAATAGTACAAGTTACACCTTGAAACAATCATCTGATGATAAGGAATCATTTGCACCTGCTAAAATTGTGATCACACCCTCGTATAAAAATATCGTAAATTTCGTCTTCGATTTCACTGGTCAATTTCATGAAATCAACACTACTTGTTAGTAGCACAATGTGGCGCTCGCGAAGCATATTGTAATCGCACCACAAGTATATAAAACATGGTACAATTTCAAAATACATTTACATATTATGTCGTCCGGGCCCTTTTTGCCTGACGCGGCCTAAATAATAACAATAACCGATGCATGCAATGCACACTGGTTGAGAGAGCTTTTATATTGTCAAAGTCATGTGCTTCACATCGAGGTAACAAGAAGGTAACAAGAGGTAAAATACGTTTTGGTCTGTGAAGTGATATCTCTGCCGTATACAAGAAACTAAAAATAGTTTTAAATGAAGCTACTATTTATAGTTCTCTGTTGTAAATCATGCACTTCGCGAAGGTCATCATTGGAGGCTCAGCTCTGTTAGGGGCCGTCGACATATTCGAAATGCCCCGCTTAACGCACAACGGACGTTAAGGCCAGACCCCCTCCCCCCCTCCCCCTTAACGTCCACCCATTGTTTTATGCTTTTTTTATATTTAGGTCAGGAAAAACAGTAATGAAATACACGGCAGTTCAATTATAAACAAAGTATAAAACAAGCTTAAAGCTTTAATAGCTGCAACTGTACAGTCAGTCAGTACCTCGAATTCCCGTACGAGCTCATTTCGGATCTTGACTGAAATAGTCATTCGGACACGACTATAAAACTGAGTTTCACTTACCTGGAGGTTTGAGGTATTGGGCCATTCCATTTTATATGCACACCCCCCCTATTGAGGGACTTGGATATCCTTGGGGGAGGGAGGGGGTAAAACTGACAAACATCCAGAGGGGGACGAGTAAAATACCCAAAGGGGTAGATATCCACACCAGGGATATCCCGGATGGTAGCCAGGATATAATATCCAACAGCCCCACCCCTATTGAGAAACTTGGATATCCTTGGGGGGAGAGGGGAAAATCCAAGAGGGCTGGAAAGGCTATCCAAGGGGGTCTGGAGAAACAGTGCCCAAAAAAAAGGAAAAAAACATCCAGAGGGGGTTGCCCAAAATTATATCCAAAGGGGTATAGAAGTGAATCCCTCAATAGGGGGGGTGTGTATATAAAATGGAATGGCCCATTTCATGATACTTCTAATCAAAAGACCTTGTTGAAATTTCCGGGAAATTCGACAGAAATTGCGCTCTAATGTAGATCTAGCTGACTAGAAACGTTTGATTAAAAAGTGTACTTCTATTGATGAAAAATTGTTTGTTCTAAATGCCCCACACTAACGTCCATGCCCTTACCCCCTCCCCCCTAAACGTCCATTGTGCGTTAAGCGGGGCATTTCGAATATTGTCGACGGCCCCTTAGCAGTCTGCGGTTTACGAATAACCGTTAACTCAACATACGGTCCTCTACGCTACACATGAATAGAAAGGTAGATGCTTCGTTCAAAAGCTTTAATAATCGACTGTACTGTGTTGTCACTAAGCCTAAGGAGATACAACACAAGAAAACTAGGGTTAAATGTTTCAGTAGAAAAAAATTATGTCTGTAGATCACAACAGTAACAAAGCAACCATACCATAAAGTGTGGATTTACTAAGGAAACGAATAATACAGCATTTACCTTAATATGCCATGACACTAGTGCTGCATGATTTCCGCTGTGTCTCTCAAAGGCATCTTCTCGTCAACTTCTCGTCAAAATAAAGCTTCGCGGGGGGCAAAATGGTTGATAATATGTTTTGCTTGCAATGCATGATGGGAAGACATGAATGCCGGGGTTAGCCGCCATCTTGGATCTGACCGAGAAGACCCTGGGGACAAGGTTGTTTTTATACTGCAATTTTTGATTGGCTAAAAATTGGGTTAAATGTCAGCTTAAAATTTCCATAGAAACGACTACCAATCAGAAGAGCTCTTCTATCAAAGCCAGATCAAGTTGACCCCGCACTGGAAACAAAATGGCAACGCTTATTCGCGGTCAAGGTCTTATTTCTCGTCTTCCTCAGCGATTGGTATTAGCTCGTTATCTTTCCAGTGAGTATGAACTTTCATAAGTAATTTAGTTCGTTCGATTTCTTGCTAATCGAGTTTCTTTATAATTTTGCAGATGGCGGTGGTGGCTCGGTATGTAAAAGAAAAATGTAAAGCGGTGCATGCATGACACAGACTGTTGACATGTCTTAAATCCACGTGTGTGACTATATAAAGTTGAAAGTGCTCCTATAAGCACTCTTTCAACTTTTATACTTATACCTATTAATTTTTTTTTGAGTAGTTAGTGATTTTGAGTACCCAGTATTACTGAAAACTATTTGTATAGGTAAGTGAAATAAGGGATAAATTTCATGCTTGTATGTCAAGCCGCTTTGGCGAGTAGCCACCATCTTGGATCTGATCGAGAAGACCCTAGGGACGAGGTTGAGCTGCTATGTGACTTTGCCACAGGGTACGAATGCTCGACAAGCTTGGTAACCAGGCATACACGTAATTGGAAATTGGTTGACTTGCCACATTGGACCTGGGGCTAGCCTGTACACAGACCTCCGTAATTCCCTTCAAAGGAAGGAAAAGGAGGGTCTGTACTACGGATGAGTTAATCGTGTTCCGACATAATTTTGCATAAATTACATATCGATTTCCATTGGCCGAGAAACACTAGACGGTACACATTGTAGATTTCAGATTGTTCATTTCCTATTGTTAACGGCAATGCAAGGACGCGCTGGGAAGCGTGGGAAATAAAATAAATTCCCTTCTTCGATAGCCTATATACACAGACCTTCGTAATCCATTCAAAGGAAGGGATTTGGAGATCTTTCTATCCTCGAGGAAGTGGAAGATTGGATGGATTCGTGAGTTTGAGAACCACGTGAACTCGAGGTTTGAGAAGTCGCGCTCGTAAGCAACTCGCCTGACCGCCGAGGCTATTGATATATATTGCTTCTGGTTGATCGTCTCCCACAGCCATTCGCTTTGCAAAAAGAGCTCTTGAACATGGACTTTCTTTTCGTTTTGAATAACTAGACGATATCTGAAGAAGAATTTCGTTTGTTCCCTGCAAATTCTTTCAAACTTCCTAGCTAGGCACTTTCTGCATATATGTTGAGGCCGACTTTTTACTTGAAATTCGAGAGAAATAATTTATTCCCAGACTTGAAATGCAGCAGTTCCATGAACGATATTCTTATCATTTTTTTCTCGATATTAACCGAGTACTGGACACAAAATGACATAGCAATTCGTCTTAATACAATTCCAAACTAGAGTGAATCGAGCTCGGATTTTCCCACGGAGCCAGAACTAAGGTCAACATAACCGCTAAGCCAATCAGCACCCGCTATGAGGCACCAGCCAATCAGCGACTGGTTACAGCATTCCTGTAACTATCCACGTGACCTAGAACACGATTAACTCATCCGTAGTACAGACCCTCCTTTTCCTTCCTTTGAAGGGAATTACGGAGGTCTGTGTACAGGCTAACCTGGGGCTAGTAAAATGAAATTATGGTTTATGTTTATGCTAGCAACCTCATTCCCAGGTGTCTTTACATGGCATTGAAAGTACCCCTGGCAACCTACCATTTTGATTTATGATTTTGTTGATTTATGATTTATTCTGTTTTACCACTCGAAGGTGGACAGAGAACCTCAACAGGCTTAAAGCCCCTCTAATGGAGCTGGTCTCCAAGGGCCTACAATTTATCGTCCTTATCTGAGAAGGTCTAACCATTTGCAGTTCGATCATAAAGGCAACACCTAGCTTTCTACAACAACAACTTTATTTGCAACATGCGTTACATGTGAAGTTTACAGTGATTAACTTACTTAAATAAAAGTACGGGTATCCTAGAATAACTAAAAAGCTAATCTAGCTAGGGTACCATATATATTAACTAGTACCATAAACACCGGCAGATAAGCCACACTCGCAGATAAGCCCACCCCAAGTTTTGGAAAAAAGGTTTTGAAAGGAAAATCAAGATTAGAAGTCTTCATCACCTTGCTTGCCCCGTCGAACTTTCAACGAGATTACTCCGTAGTTTTACCCATAATTTTTAATCTGAAAGTGTTTAAACAAAAACGTCAACAAAAACATGCTCGTGCGATTGTGTTCATCAAAGCTTAGTAACCACACATTTTATTGAAGAGAGAACTGGACACTAGAATGTGTGCACAGAACAAAATCAAAACATGGAGCACAGTGAGTGCATTATCCTCCATGCAGGTGCCTTTCTATCACAACAACATCGATGCATAGAAAATATACACAGTTTGTGAGTTGTTAGTAAAGAAAAAAATAATTTTAGACAAAATGCTAAGTATTTATTCAAATTATTGCAAAGTCTAATTAATTAGATGACTTCACCCCAGGGAATCGACCCAGGCTTCATGGGTCAGGAAAGGTCAGTTTTTCACAATTTCAAACAAGTGTAGAACATAGAGTATTATTTGTTAACCAAAAATTTCTTCACAGAAGTACTCAAAACCTTTCACAGGTTCATAAGTAGAAAACTGTCAAGAAGGGTTAGAGGCACTTTACAATAAGTATTTGCAGTTGTTAAAAAATTGGTGAGGAATGAGCGTCGTACTTTAGGAATGTTATGATGTGAACAGCAGCCCTTCACCTCTCAAAACCTTGCATTTTATAGGCCCTCATTTGGACTGCACTGACAAAGAATTGCATTGTTTTAGGGTTAGGGTTTGTATTGTTTCAGGGTTAGGCATTGTTTGGATAGCCAGTACTATTCCACGTTCCGAGGAGGTGAAGGCCGCCCCGATGTGAAGCGCTCTCTTCTGGAGAATAAGTACTAATAATAATAACGCGTTATTTAATGAGGTTATGCAGATAAAGTTTACACTTGTTTCCAATCTGGTCCTCCAGTAAAGGATGGAGAGTTGACTTATAAGTGATAAATCAAGGAATAATACAGTTGAGTCAAAATACTAATATTGACAAAGTATCGGATTTTTAAAAGAACACCTATGCTCCATTTTTTTTTACACGATTTTATGAGTGACATTTCCAGTTTAATTTGGAATCTATCTTAACACTCCAAAGTATTTAACTGAGCACTCCTGTTTAATAGGTTTATTATTGATAGTTAAATTGACTGAGGAAGTGATCTTTTTTTTATGGGGATGAAATAGGACAAAATTTGTTTGATCAATATTTAGAGAAAGTTTATTAGCACAGAGTCAGTCATAAACAAGTTTTAGTTCATTATTGAAGGTCCTTTCTATTTAATTTAAGCAGATTATTGTCTGTGTAAAAAAGATTAGAGTCATCAGCAAATATATTAAAATTGAGGAACAGTTGCTAAAATCATTGATATAAAGAAGAAAAAGGACTGGCCCAAGCATGAACCCTGTGGAACTCCACAAGAAATGCTGTCCTGATCAGATGAAGTGCTGCCAAGGATTGTATATTGCTTTCTGTTGTTAAGATATGACTTGAACCAATTAAGAGCAATTCCCCAGGTAACCGTAGTGCTCACGTTTTTTTCAATGAAATTGTGTGGTTGACAGCATTAAAAGCTTTGCTAAGGTTGAGAAAGAGGCCACAAGAAACATTTTCCTTTTCTACTCAGTTATTTTAAGACCCTGAGTGTTGGTCCAGCCAGGGTTTGAACCCACAACCTGCCACACAACAGACCATAGTTTAACCACTGAGCTAACCAGTAGGCAGTTTTATGTCTTTATCCAAGAAGACGTGAAGGTCTAGCGTACCATTTGCAGTTCGAAAACAAGATCAGGGTTTAGTTTGACTGCAGGTGTATTAGTATATGTGGATAACTAAGGAGAAGGTGGCTGCATTTGTTCTTAATAAAACTGCAAATGATTAGACCCTCACTTCTTGGATATAAGGCCCTTGAAGACCTCCATATAATTTATAAAGATCAGAAGGGTTTTTTAAAAAGCCTGTTGAGGTTGAGTGGTAATTAAAAGCAGAATGAATCCCCTAAATTAAAAGGCTCATTATTTTGAACTGTCAAAACCTGACTGTTGCCAAACTTGTTGCACACAGGATTCACCAGTTGGTTTCATTGGCCTCGGTAACATGGGAAGTCCAATGGCCAAGAACCTTCTAGACAGGGGCTATAAAATTATTGTGCACGATGTGTTTCCAGAACCTGTGGCAGACCTACAACAGCTGGGTGCTCTCGTCGCAGCCACGCCTGCAGAAATTGCATCTCAGGCAAATAGAATAATAACTATGTTGCCATCAAGGTTGGTGGTGATCGATTCACTTTTAAATAATCCTTATGGGGAACCAGGTTTAATTGGATCAACCAAAATTTTAATATTGCCCATATATGGAAATATGGGCAATATATGGATATTATGTGGCAAGATTAAATCCATGTAATGTAAAATATGAAGGCCATGTAACATCCATAATTCCATGTACAGTACTATATTGCCCATATATGGTCCTAATGTGGTATTGGCTGATTTCTGCATTTGGTCCATATATGGGTAATAATTTTATGGGTATTATATGGTTCATATATGTACTTCAGAATACTTCGTTCATTACATCACAAGCACTTGGAAGGTGGGGATATCAATAGTATAGGTGGAAGATAAAAAGTTCTAGAAGTGTAATCTTACACCTGCATTCGTGGGGTGATTTTATTCTGGTTCAAAATTACATTGGAGGATGGACTAATTTGTGGTTCTTGTAGGCATGATACCTGCCTGAAAAGGTATACTAGCAATTCATGCAGGTACATACAGTTCTGTGCATGTGGTAATTAACTGACAGTTAATTATTTGTTGAATGTTGCCTTCAACAGCCCAAATGTACTGGAGGTTTACAATGGAGATAGTGGAATATTTAAGTAAGTAAAACTGAATGTGACAAAAAGCAATATTATTAAAGAAACCAGGAAATTTCTAGAAGTGGCATAAAAATGAGTAGTGTAGCCGGCGTCAAACAAACACCACCACCCAGTGAGCATCCCGCCGGCCCCGCCGAGCCCCCCACCCCCCTCGAAAAAGACCCCATACGAGCCGCAACCAATTGTGTATCCGTGAGGTAGCGAGGTTGCGACAAATCGCAAATCGCTCCACGTACACAACTTTTTGGGGCAATTCTGTGCGTAGGCAAACGGGCGTTCGTCTACACAACTTTTTGGGGCAATT
Organism: Actinernus sp. WN-2022; assembly: GCA_030867875.1. Taxonomy (NCBI): domain Eukaryota; kingdom Metazoa; phylum Cnidaria; class Anthozoa; order Actiniaria; family Actinernidae; genus Actinernus; species Actinernus sp. WN-2022. The sequence goes on along the minus strand of JAOWCC010000577.1, from coordinate 175,500,296 downwards.
CTGCATGTAAGCAAACGGGCCTCCACGTACACAACTTTTTGACCCAATTCCTCATGTACGCAAACGCGCCGCGGCGTACACAACTTTTTGACCCAATTCCTCATGTACGCAAACGCGCCGCGACGTACACAATTTTTTGACCCACGCAAACGCGCCGCGTCTATGCGGAAAACACGACCGCGTAGGACCGTCGCCTACCCAACCGGGCCGCAGCCCATCGCGCGCCGAACGGGCCCGGAAGCCCATCGCGGGTGTGGCGGCGGCCCGGAGGTCCATCGCTCCGCTGGGACCACCTCCGCCACCGGTCGTGCCGCCCACGGCAGCGGCAGACGGCCTGCGGCCGGAGTGGTGCTGGGACCTCCCGAGATAATCAGAAAGGGCATATATGGTGGTGCTGCCGCTTGTATGTCCGCGGTCACAACTGACTTGTCGCCCCAAACGCGCCGCGGCGTATACAAGTTTTTGCTCCAAAAATCTTTCTACGCAAACGCGGCGCGACGTACACAACTTTTTGACCCAAGTATTCATGTACGCAAACGTGGCGCGACGTACACAACGTTTTGACCCAATTATTCATGTACGCAAAGACAAGCCGGGCGTTCGGGTAGAAATGTTTCCGGGCAAAAAAGCCATCTACGTCGCGGCGCGTGAACATCCTATTAGTGTTATCTATGACAATAAATATACCCGTGAATATGAAGGGGCAAAACAAATGCCAGTGGCTGATGATCAACACTACTCGAAGGTGTGACAAGAGCTGCCTCTTTGACTTCTGTAAAATTCACCGGCAGACTCAGAGACAGGGTCGAACGACGCCAGCCCCTTGCCGCCATTGCGGCGTAGGAACGCAGTCGCAAACGTACCTGTGTGGGCCCTGCGGCGCCCATAGGGTAGTATTGAAGCTCGTCTACGCGGAAAAGAGAGCTCGTAAGATATTTAGTCTCGTGCTTGAGGAGCTGCCCCGCCTCCCCATTTAGAGACTTGGGAGACATAGGATATACCAGCGAAAACGGTTGACTACCTCGGAAAGATGCCCACCGTCCGAGTTCTACGGGCGCAAGCAAAGCAATTCGGGATTCAAGGGGCCTCGAGGCTCGGCAAAGACAGTATCATCCGAGCAATAGCCAAGGCCCGGGCCGCTGAATGGATAAAGAGGGTCAAACGGGGAGGATCCCAGCCCTTCAGGATGCCGAGAACCTCCACAAGAGAGGGCAGCCGCACTTCGAGCCGCTGCCTACGCCAAGCGGGTCAAGGAGAACCCCAAAGAACGGTTATTTGCCCTCCAGAAGATCACCAATCGTGCTCGGAAGCGCCGGCTAACACGGTTTGGGAAGCTGGCAGGCCTAATCGCAAAGGAGGGCACCTACATCCTCGACGAGGTTGACGGGGAACGGGAAGGTGAAGAGAAAGGGCGGCGGTTTATCAAGTGGATCTTCTTCAGGGGGGTCGGAGGCGATCTCACAGACCGCATCATGGAAACGCTAGAGGCAAAGGTCTAGACCTCTTGCTATCAACGATACTCTTTCACGTATCGTATCAAAAACGTGGAATATGGGAAAGTATTCCTCTTCCATAAGAATCCCACTGGGAGTCCCTGGATCCGCGCGCTAGAAGAACCGGAGGATTGGACAGAGGGGGTGCCACCTCCAGAAACAGCGCGAAAATGGCTGGCAGTTCGAGAGGACTTGAGGCTGAACGTAGACGGTATCGAACGACCAGACACGAAATGGACCTTCGTACGGTTCATATCCGTAGAAGTCAAAGCCGTCCTCGGTCACGAGCCTTTGATGGGGACAGGCCCCCTGCCCGATTGGTTACGCCACAAGCAGGGTATGCACGCTCTCGATCAGCACAACGATAATCTAAGTCTCTTCCGGTGCCTCGCCGTTCACAAGGGAGCACGCGCAGACTGGTGTACAACCCAGGCCAGGCAGCACGCTGCGGTGTTCTATGGGCGCAAAACCGAGACCCCAGACGTTCCCAAGACCTCCTTCGACGAGCTCCCACGTGTAGAGGCGTGTTTCAAGGTGGGAATACGGGTGTATGAGCCCGCCGAAAACGGCGACTGGCATCAGACGCGACAGCCGGCTCGCTACAAGGACAAGATGTCAATCGGCCTCTTCGACCAGCACGCCTTCTACATCAAATCTATCGCAAAACTAGCCAACACGTATGTGTGTGGACATTGCAACGCGCGCTTCACCAAAGCTTCCGATCTGCAGCGACACGCCGACCACTGTACCCGAGGAGAAACCAAAGTAGTATGCCCCAGCCTACGAAAAGGCCTTCTACCCCGAAGCCGCCGCCGGGAAAAAGGCAACCTGCTGGCTCGAGTATGAGTCCAGACAGCGGGAAACGCACATCCATCATCATAGCTGCGGGCATGGGGGCGAGCGGTAGATAGCCGGGGCCCCCGTGGACGACTACGACCCAAAGACCAGGATATGCTATCAATACCACGGTTGTCACTGGCACGGGTGTAGAAGCTGCTTCCCGAGTGACGCGCAGCGAAAAACAGTCATTCGCACCGTGAAGGCGTAGACATCACGTACGCTATGGCCTATCAGAAGACCCTCGAGCGGGAGGCCAAGATTCGCGCAGAGGACTATCAGCTCGTAGTTCGGTGGGAGCACGAGGAGGCAGGGGTTTGAATAAAGGACCTCCTCCCGAAGTCAACAACGAAAACATATCCCCACGCAATCGTCTACGACTTTGAGTCGTACGGAGACAAAACCAAAGCGCGAAAGCCCACCGCCGACCTCTCCCTGGAAAACGAGCACGTCCCCATCTCAGTGTCTCTAGGCGATACGATGGATAGAAAGCCTACGCACCTTGTCAATAGAGACCCCAAGGCTTTGATCGCAGAATTCATGACGGCTCTCAAGTGCAGAACCGCCAAACTTCGGCTGGCTGCCAGAGCACAGTTCGTGCCCGAGGATGCATACTTCCTTCCGAAGAAGCAGCAGAGGCTCCTGGAAGAGTGGTGCGACCAAGTCCCGGTCCTGGGGTTCAACAGCGGAAAATACGATCTCAGTCTGATCAAGCAGCACTTTGTCGAGCAGCTGACTGACACTTGCGAGAAGGTCATCGTTGGAAAGAAGGCAAATCAGACGATGTACCTCTTAACGCCCGACTACAAGTTCCTCGACATCATGAACTATCTAGGCCCCGGCACCAGCTACGACAAGTGGACCAAAGCCTACGGTTGCTCGCAGGAGAAGTCCTGGTTCCCCTACGAATGGTTCGACTCCCCAGACAAGCTCGACCATCCCGGCCATAGGGCAGAATGACGCGCCATACATCCGGGACATTCTATAGTCATCAGCGCCAAATTCAAAAGCTACTCAATGAATCGTGATGAAATTTACAAAGAAATGGTCTCAAACGCGTCAGGGAGGTTACGGTTTCACTCATTTGCGGAAAAACTAAATACCGTATGCATTAGGCCCACACGGATTTTACTAGAACAGATATCATTCGATCATTTTTGCTCAATATAAAAGTTTTCCGCGTATTAATAAGCTTATATATTTTGACCTAAAAATCGTTGTTTTTCGTAGTATTTAGAGGGGGAAATGGCTAATGTGTGACTTTGAGGGTAATTTTCTCTTTGACTGATTGTCGTATTTCTTAGGCCCACACGGGAAAAGATAGACTGACATCTTACTAACCCGTGTACGTTTTTTCGTTTCTATCTGCCGGATATTATGCTTATATAAATCGTGTTTTCTAGAACGCATCTGGGCGCCACAAATTCGCTTGCTAAATTTAGGGTTTTTAAATTCCCGGGGGTCTTGCTTTGAGGCCTTAGCTCCTCCCCATCAGACAATGGCACATACGCCGCCTATAATTACGGCTGTAATTAGGTAAAGCCAGTACTTAAGGAACCGTGGTGTGAAAACCAATGCTTTGTTCTAAAAATAAATAAGCGCTGGTGTATAGACCGGTTACAGCGTCATTGGCTACCGTTGTCAACGCCGAACTGGAGGTCAACCACAATAAAAACAACAGTCAAACACAGCGAAATCATTCCAATTTGTTACGCGACCGAACTACACTGTGATTTATGACTTCCATATACGAAATGTCCAATGCCGATCGGGAGCTCTTTTCAGAGCTCAGAGAATCCCCGATCGCTCCAACACTTTTTCGCATATCAGTACCTGATGGCCGAGACCCGCTGTACTATCTTAACATTAACGGAGAGGCTCTATGGCAGTGGCAAATGAAGAGTTTGAGCGAGTTCAAAATTTTCAACAGCGTCCAGGAAACTTTACGTAGTATGGGATATGGTTTGGCGTTTGTAAAGTGAAAATGAAAACCAACATAACAATGTAAAACACGCTCGCGCATCATGAACAAATGCAAAAACGTTTTTTTATTAATTGTGAGCTTTAAAATGAGACGTTTCTTGTATTTCTGTTTGCTCTGGAACTCAAACTACCACAGCCGTGAACGATTCCGCAGTAGGTGGTGTTTTGGCTGTGAAGTGACCTTAAAGGCGGCCTGGAAAAAGTTATTGTTAAATGAAATGAAAACTAACAGAACAACGTATAAATCGCAAGCGCATCATGAACAAATCCAATAACGAATTTTTGAAATCATCAGCTTTAAAATGAGACCTTTCTTGTATTTCAGTTTGCTCTATAACTCAAATTACCAAAGAATGATTCCGCTCTAGTTGTCTTGACGGAAAGGAAATGCGGCACCGTTTTGTATTCAAACCATTTTGAAGCGTTTATTTGCTCTAGAAATCACTGACTACCAAAGAAAGCGAAAATGAAAACTAACAGACAACGAATATAAACAACGTAGAACACGTTTTAAGAGCATCAAAAACAAATGTTAGAGCGATTGTTTTTCTTTAAAGCAAAATATTCTCCCTCTATCACTGCATTCCCGCGATAGCCAGAGTAATTTGTTTGTTTGACTGAAGTTAGTGGAAGTAAAGCCGTCACTCTTTCGAGAAGTCGCCTCCTGATCGATCCCTGATCGATATAACAGGACTTCGATAATTACAAATAGTAGAGCGATTGTTGATGTTTTTCTTTAAAAGCAAAATCTTCTCGCTCTATCACTGCATTCCCGCGTGCTCTAGAAGTACTTAAACGCTAAAAAGATCTCCCCGAAGGAGTTGGCGGCAAAGTGCATTCAATCTAAAGCAAACGCAACAAAACAAATCTTAGAGAGCATTAAATAAAAACTATAAACTTAGCGCGTCAAAAGCAAATCATAACGTTCTATTCAGAATAATCCAAGCCTCGAATTGAGACGTTGCTCATGTTCGTACGTGCTCTAGAAGTATTTAAAAGTTAAAAAACATCGCCCAGCCGAGTTGGCGGCAAGATACTGTCAAACTAAAGCTGAGTAAAAGGCAACCGCGACAAAACAAATCTTAGTGAGCATTAAATAAAATCTATAAACTTAGCGCGCCAAAAGTAAATCATAACGTTGTATTCAGAATAATTCAAACTTCAGATTGAGACGTTGCTCTAGAAGTATTTAAAAGCTAAAACATCGCACCGGCGATCTCAAAGTTATAACTTTCTCCGTTTTATACGATTCATAGAAAAAAAAGTAAACCAACACGATTCTTTAATTTATCAGAGATAAACTAAGCGGCGATTCGAATCATGGATTTAACCCAAAACGTTTACAAAACAAGGTATCTTAAACTTTGAATTGATAAGTTTTAAGTCTGTATATGTGTAATTGGCCCACCAAGGAAATAACAAGATCGAACAGACGAAAGGCTTTGCTTTTGAACTTCAGGGGCGGTAATGACAAATGGGCTTCTGATACAGTACTTACCCGCTTATAAGAACCTAGGTTTTTCCAAGTTACCCTAAACAGGTTCTTATATAAATGGTGCTTAGTGGAGTTTTAGGCTATTTAGGTTCTTAAACAGGTTCTTATTTTTATAAGAAAGACATGATACCAGTGGCTGGTAGAAGGGCGGCATGTACATGTATATTAATTTAATGCAAAAACCGGCTTGGCCTTTGGACAGTTATGTAATCATGACCCATTTTAGTAGATATTTCAATTCTCAGTATCAGGCTAAATGTTGATTTAATAATATATATATATGTAAATATTTTTTTTCTAAAAACTTTAAGATAATAACTAAAACCGTTTAAGTACTTTCAATGTATGTCCTTTATGTACAGTCTGTACACCATAAAATCAAGAACTGTATCCTACTGTAAACCCTACTATAAAATCAAGAATTCAAATTGAAACTGCATTCTAAAATAAGAACCTGTTTCAAATTTTAGGCTAAATAGGTTCTTATGTAAAGGGGGTCTAAATTGATATTTTTAGGCTAACAGGTTCTTAAATTCTAGGTTCTTATAAGCGGGTAAGTACTGTATAACAACATTAGTTAGTGTGATGACCTTCTTTAACGAGCTTTGGGAGTCCAGTATTCCCATGAAGCGAGCAGTTGACAGTAATTGACATGTGGTTCATGTGATGTGGGAGTAGAGTATTCCCAAACCGATTTGTCAAAAGCCAATCACAATCGCTCTCCCGCAGAATAATTAGCAATGTTATAATTATTCCGTCCTCACTTTAACCTCTCGGCCGTAAGTACAGTACATGTCGCCGAGAACAATAGAATTCTGCCCGATGCCTTCCCGACTAGCCAGAGTGGTACTCCAAGCTCAAGGGGGGCTACCCACTCAAGATGTCTGAGTGGAGGGCTTGTAAGCGTCTCTTCCGCGAGAAGAAAATGAAGACCATTACAACGATCTCGACGTAGAACCTTTCGTCGAGGCCCTCGAAAAGATGCGAGGCTTCTACACAGAGCGCGGGGTCGACATCTTCAAGGACGCGGTCTCGCTACCGGGGGTCTCGCTGCAATATCTTCTACGCCGGACGCTCCGCGGTCCCGACCAGCCAGTTCTCCACGCCCCCGGGAAAGAGGCCTACGCCATGCTCAAGGCGTCACCGGAGGGCCGAGCATCGTATTCACCCGATATCACGAAGCCGGAGTGACGAAGATACGCTCGCACCAATACCCCGATGCTCGGCTACGATGCGAATGCGCTCTACCTCTCCACGATGGCGATGGATATGCCTTGCGGGCAGGAGCAGATCCAGCACTACCGCCGCCCAAGAGAAGCCGCCTCCAACTTCACAAAGAGAGCCCATAACGGGTTCTGGTTTGGCTATGCCCAGGTCGACATAGAGGTCCCACACCACCTCTGGTCGAAGTTCGAGGAGATGGCGCCCCTCTTCTACAACAAGGAGGTGCCCGAGGCGGCGGTGCCCCCCGAAATGCAGGCCTACCTGAAAGAGACAGGGCGCAAGCGGACGCCGGGACAGAAAAAGCTGGTAAGGGCTCTGGCAGCACAGGAGATCCTACTGTACGCCCCCTCCTCCGCTGGTATCTCGATCATGGGCTGGTGATCACAGCCGTATATTGCACGATCGACTATCAGGCAGGAAAGGCCTTCGAGTGGTTCGTAGAGAAGGTGACGGAGGCTCGTCGGCTAGGCGACACAGACAAAGAGAAGGCCCTCCTCGCGGAGGTAATGAAGCTACTTGGAAACAGCGCCTACGAGAAGCTCATCGAGGCGTTGGAGCGACAGACGAAGACAACCTACACCCGAGACGAGGCGACTGTGGACCGCGCCCTCCGCTCGGCGTGGTTCGACGACCTGGACGAGATCGGAGAGGCCTACGAACTTTCGGCCCGCAAGCCGCAAATCACCATCAAGCGCCCGTTCTAGGTTGGGACCGCCGTATACCAGTTGGCCTAGCTCCGTATGCTCGAGTTCTATTTCGACTTCGAACTCATTCAGATGGACACCGACAGTCTCTACTTCGCTTTGTCCACCACTACCCTGGAAGCCACGGTACGCCCGGCTCTGCGAGCCGAGTTCGCAGCCTGCCAGAAGGATTGGCTCTCCTGGAACAAGTGGAGCAACCGCACGCCGGGGCTATTCAAGCTGGAGTTTGAGGGGCACCGAGCCATAGCGCTTTGCCCAAAGTGCTACTACGTGGGAGGAGACGAGAAAGCGAAAACCTCAGCAAAAGGGATGACGGCTCGGCTCAACGCTCTCACTTGGGCCAGCTACAAGGTGGCTCTCGAGGGCAGTCTGGACAAAGCGGAAAATATCGGCTTCCGCTTCGTCGTAGGCACCATGCGCACATACTGCCAACGAAAACTAGGGCTCTCGGCCTACTACGACAAGCGGCGGGTCCTCCCAGATGGCATCCACACCGAGCCTATAGAGTATTGTCTAGCGGCGGCGCTGTGCCTCCGGCACTAGGACACCCTTCGGGGGCAGCTCCGTCGTAGGAGGCACCACCTGCAGCTCCTCGCGCACGAAGCCCCGCTTCGGCGCCCCCTCCCCCAAGTAGTACAACACCGGCTGACCCTTCGAGACCACACTTCGCGATATCCCATACGTCTCCAGGCTCCATACGGGGTCAGTTGCGCGCCGCCTTTCACCCCCTCCAGCTCGCCAGGCGCGTAGAGATAGCGGACCCCGACGTCGAAAGGCAGTCGCTCTTCCGCGAACCCCACAGGCCGCGAATAGGAAGGGGGTTTTGCGGCCACATTCGAGGTTTCGACAGCCTTCGAGGGCTCCTTGCCCGTCAGCCGAGTCACCTCGCTATTCAATGCCACAAGGACCGCGGGGAGGCGCTCCACCCACTCGGTTGACCGAGCATTCGACCCCTGCTCTGCAAGCAGCATCTCTTGGGCGTACTGGTGGCCAAAGAGCCTCTCCGCCAGAGTCCGGTTCGCCCGCTCGACGAAGCCCTGCCCCCTGTGGTGGCCCGCCTCGCCGCGCCGGACCTAGGTGCCATGCCGCTTGAAGAGAGCAGAGACGCGCCCCATGAACTCCCGCCCGGAATCCACTTGGAGCTGCTTCGGATAAGACAAAGGCCCGCGCTTGTAGATGCGTTCGAATGCACCCGCTACCTTCCCACTGTCCTTCGAGGTCAAATGCTCCGCCTCCTTGTATCGGGAGGCGACGTCTACGACCACTAGCGCATACTTGTAGGTGCGGCGCACGCGCCCGTAAGGCGCTGTATCGTGCGGTAGAAACAACAAATCAGCTTGGTGGGCCTCGTTTGGCTTTGAGACAGTCCAGTGGGGTCTTGGGACGTCGCGTGGGGCCGGCAGATATAGCTGCCACAGGGCCTGTTTCTCCAACCAACCCTCCGCGACAGCCTCCGACACCTCCGCAGCGGCTGCGAGCTTGCCCACAGCGGCGTAACCCTTCCAGTAGCCCTGGGCGCTATAGTAGATTGTCGAGAGACGGCGAGCTTCCATCGTAACACGAAATGTATTCTAGCAAACTCCCAGAACCTCCAACACGCGATGGCTACGCCATACAGTCTTTCGGCAGCCGGCTGGTGGCGGCCCACAAGTCGGATGGCCCCTGGCTGCGCTATAGCGGGCCGTGAATATCGTAGTGCGCGCAAGGGGGCCTGGGACTCCATGTCGCTGTGCCTCCGGCACTGTATAGCCGGCCTCAAACCGGAAAAAAGTTTTTTCAAGTAAAGCTATATCTACAACCACCGGCTAGCGGCGTAGCCAAGGGCAAGCATACCCCCTCCGACATAGACCAGCTCGCCTGTTTTTTGGGCGCTTGAGAGTCGATAGTAGGCGGAGAATTTGGGGCTCCTTGGAGAGCGGGATGCGGTGTAACCCCACGTGTGCCGCGTTGTATAGCTCGAGAGCGCGGTCCGTATTTTCCAAGTCTTCTTTGGCGTGGCGCTGAAGACGAGATTGCTCGGCAACCCAGTCGCCCAGCTTCTCGCGGTTTTCTTGGAAGGCCGCCCAGTCGGCTTGATATTTCTCGAGGGCCAAATCGCGCTTTTTCTCAGCTGCGAGCGCATCGGGGCCCTTTCCAGAGACCGCACGGGCGAGGTAGCTTCCGCCCACAAAGGCCGTAGCGTTCAGAAGGGTGCCTCCTATCATCAATGCAATGGTGGCCATCTACAGGTTCGTAGGGATGAGCTTTTTGTCCTCAAGGTATTCCTTAGCCGCTATGATTCCGGCCAACACGACAGTCCACTTCATGTAGTTTACTACGCTGGTCAAGGGGTCGCTAGTCATAGGCTCCTTCACCACCTTCTTTGCAACCCAGCCAATACCTGCGGCGAGTCCAGTCAGAATGAAGGCGTCGAGCACAGCTTTCACGAGCTTGCTTTCCGTCATAGCTACGTATGACGAGAAACCAGTCAAGCTTCAATAGGTAGCTGCCTACCTACTCCATAGGTGGCGGCGGGGGCCTTGTCGTTGCGGGAACTTAGGCAGGAGTTTCGCTGCGGGCAGTGGCTGCCGGAAGTCTAGGGCTACAACAGTTCTGTAGACGGCGTTGTTGGCGCACCTGATACCACAGCCCCACCAGGGCCGCCCCTACGCCGATCGCAGACAGGAACATTGTGGCAGACACCCCTTCGAGTAAGCCGCTCTCGCAACGACCAATATCCAAGGCGGTGCCCTCAAGCGCAGAGGCTTCTTCCCTTTCGCGTGTCTCTTGGCGGGCAAGGGCCTCTCGGGCGCGTTTGTTCGATACCGCTAGCGCCTTCCCTGCAGCTACCCGCCTGGGGTCCTTAACCCTGGGGCTGGTCGTCGCGAGGTCCGCAGTGATTCGATCCGCTTCCGCCATCTCGTATGTCTACCTCGGGCTGCGAACCTTCAATAGCCGTGTCGAATACTACTATGTGGTTAGCAACGTGGAACAAGGCGCTAGCCAGGGCTACGAAGCGACCAGCACGCAGTGACAACAGGCCGGCCACGGCGGATATCTCGTTGCGAACCAAGGGGTCCTCTTGCAGGTCGCGCAGCAGTGCTTTTTCCTCGTCTAGAGGAACTAACCACCCGACTGCGCGCGTTGCGAGCCGCAATGCTCCATTGACTAGACAACCCGTTGCCTGCTGAGCGACGACCACCTGATATCTCCTATGTAGTCGCTCTACATCCTTCTCCACCAACCTAGCGACATCTCCAAGAGAAAGCTGCTGCCCCAGGTACGTCTTCGTCGCGGCCAGGATGGCGACGGCCTCGCGGTGGTCAGCCGTGCCGGAGGCACAGTCACTCGCGGTCCTGGCTGCGGCGACCTCGGCCTGGGCGGGTGGCCCAACCATGTCCTCACCTAAAAGTGCTGCGATTTCGGCCTCCATGTGGGATGCATATAGGCACTGGGTGCAGGTATCTCTAATATGACTGGAAAGGGAGGCAGAAGCATATGCGGGAATACTTGTGCTCCCGGAGCTCCAAGGCCAGCGTCTCTTTCTCATCCCGCCTCAGACCTCCACCTTAGTCCTCGAAGAGGATCTTGGCGTCACCCTGCGAGATGGTGTGAAAGGCGACGACTGCGGCTACGTTCTCGCGAAGGGGCTTGCAGATGCTCGTGAGCTGTTGTGTGAGCACCCAGACGGAAAGCCCCACGTGGCGCGCCGAGAAGGCCAGGTCGACAAGCTTGTTCGTCCGCCGTTTGACGTCGTTGCTGGCGGCACAGTCGTCGGGAATAACCAGCGTGTTGGTTCCTCCGTAAACGCAAGTAAACGCGCAGCGCGGAGTCGATAGCATCCTGCGGGGGCGACATAGCATAAAAGTGGGGGTCTCCACAGGCGAAACCTCAATAGGTCTTGTTGTGGGCATACGTGGGGCACACGAGGACTATATGGTCGAACTTGCCACGGAAGGGGCCCCGGAGGTTGTCGATGAGAAATTTGGTTTTACCCGAATTAGTAGGTCCGACGATCAACACGTTTGAGGGTGTGTGCTCTACCAGGGCGTCCATGCTACGGTCTGGTCAATGGAGCGCTGCGCGGTTAATATGTAACGGACTGGAGCCCCCCGTTCAACACAGTGAGTTGTGCATCGGCCAGGACGTAGACATGGCAATTAACCGTCCCGGAGCCTCCCGAATGGTGCAGACGGAGGCTGATATCCTTGCCGCTTCCAACCTGGCCCAGTCCATCACCGTGCACTGAATTTTCCTTCGCCATGCGGCAATCAATCAGGACGGCAAAGCGATTCTCGAAGAACTTGGCGGGAGTCATGTCCGCGGTCCCTACATCGGCGCCGCGGCAAAACCATCCCTTCGCGGCCTCCCAGAGGTCACGTGGCAGCAGCCCCGAGGGAAATAGGGCGTTAGGAACACCGTTTACGTCAACCTCGACCTTGGTGACTCCTGGGTTCACGAATTGCTCGCTGTCTCGAGTGCCTGCAGTATGTTGAGCTGCGAATAGGAGGAGCAATCCTGTGAAGGAGCGGCGTGGGACGTTCACAGTCTCAGACACCAGCGTATTGGTTGCTCGGTCGATTGGAATGGTTTTGTAATGCACGGCGTGGCTGTATAGGAAGGCTGTGCCGGCGGTGTACACCGCGGCAGTGGAGGCCGCGAGCCCGGCGTCTTCGATCACTTCGTACTCGAGCTGGAGACCGGAGAGTTTGTACGTGCCTATCTTGGTGGAGTCGGTTCCTACGATCACGTCTGTTGCGGGGGCCAGGGTAAGTTCGAAGGATATGCTGTCGCTAAGACCGTGCGGATATAAGACGCCGTGCCCGGTGATGATGTCGCAGTCTAAGGGTATCCGATACTTACTGGCGTATGCGGTCAGTACCGCGTTGTCGGCGGTACTACTGGTGCCGGCGTCGCCGGCGCCCGAGCGAAGCTTAGAGACATTGACCGACTGGATGCCTTGGGCTACCCGGCCCTCCCGGCCCTCCCGCTCCTTTGTAGGAAGAAACAGGCCTGCGTACGTTTCCAAGAGATCGGGCCTCGCGGTGTCCTCCAGCACCTCCGTGCTCATTTTGGTGACCCGACGTGAGACCAGGTTACGAGCGACGTTGGCCACAACGCGGTTGTTCACGTGCTTCCCTCCCTCGAGGGTGAGATCGGCCAGGAGCCCCAAGCTGGCAGGTACCAGGGTCATGTTTTCTCCCAGCTTGGGCACCGTGACATACAGCGTTTCGCCAGGATTGGCACTCGGATGGATTGAAAGTCGTGCGATAGAGCACTCGCTTTGCCTTGAGTGCACGAGGCTTTCGTGGGGTGCGAGTGGGGTCCAGCTTTGCCGAGAGTGACATATTGGACATAGTTGTGTTCCTTGTCGAGCAGTTGTCAGCCACCATGCGGCTCCGGATGCGGCAATCGACGTCATTGCCAAATTGGTCTCATGTTGTGTGACGCGAAGCGTCGTCGGGACGACGGCGCTGCTGCGGGGACCCGGAGGATGTTGCGGAGCTGTGGGGGTGCATGTATGCGGTAGTTGCTTTTTAGGGCGGGGGCCCTGCATGGGGGCTGGCGGATTTTTATATACTCCGTTGACGTCATTAACCCCCATGCGCATGTTGGGCGTAGCCCTTTGCAGCTCGTTGTTATACCCCGCAATCCTCTCTGTGTTGATCACGAGGTTAGCTGGCATGAGCCACATCCCAGGGGCCACGGCTAAGTTTAGCTGTAGTTTGGCCTCTTGTACGGCTAACTGGTAGTTGGTGACGCTTTTTGCGGGGTCGTTTTCTAAGATGACCACCTCAAGAATTTTGCGAAACTCGAGTTGTGTGTTCAGAGCGCCCCCGCTGTTACCTACGATAGATGAGCGCATGTTGGCTTGGGCCCCCAGAACGGTATATACGAAGGCCTCGACTGCACGATTTAGTCTGCCCAACCCTGGCCTCGTAAGACCCTTCCCAATTGGTGGTGCGAACCAATCGAATTGCCTTCCTTCGGATGCGTCATTCCGAATGAAGGCCAACAGATTGCCATCCGTCGTAACCCCACCCTGGTCTGCGAATTTAAGACTCCCGTGGTTGGTCTAGGTGTTCGCTTCGGTGTCGTACCCCCTAATCACGTGCTCGTTTCTCGGCCCCTCCCCTGGGTAGCTGACGAATATATCCCCTAACCCGTGATTCCGGCCCCCCTTCCACCGAAAGTCTGGTGTGCGAGGCAACCCAAACTCGATGCACAAAGCCTCCAAAGCCGCTTTGCTGTAGTAGTTATCAAGTTGCGTGAAGGCAGAGTCGCCAGGGAGGGGTACTGCTGTTGTGCCTCCAAGTTCACGCAGAATCCGTCGTATCGTAAAATAGACGTGAAATCGAAGGAAACCCTGAATCACAGGTGGTTACGTCTCGAATGAAGGGTCGGTTAGCGACACCCCACAGCCCGCAGTCGCACACCATACCGTGAGGTTGAGTTGTTGAGGCCAATAGCCGTATGATGGGGCCGACAACCATTTCCAGGCCTCCTTCGCCGTTTTGTGCGTTACGACGGTCTCCTTAAAGATGTCCCGGACGCCTGCTTCGAATGGGTGTGACGTATATCCGCAAAGACTTGAGATTGGCGTCTTGCGCTGGGCTTCCAAAGGGGATCGCTGGAACGGGGTATTTCACACTTGGGGCCCATGTCATGGTTGGGGGAAACCTCCGTGCATCCCTCGTAGCGCACTCTTGACCTCAACCGGCAGCTTGTAGCCGACGCCATCGCCGTAAACCGAATAACCATCATCTCCGTCTCGAAACACAACACTCGTTGAGTATTTTCCTGGGCCGTCGATATCCGTGGATACATAGAACCGTGTAAGGTCGGCATGAGGGTAGTGCTTCTTAAACTTTGACCACAGATCGGCATTTAACCGCTTCACTGTGCCCTCTCCTCGAACCCTTGGCAATATGGCGTGTGATTTCAGAACGAGTGGCATGGTTGCTATATTAAAGCTGGGGCCAGGACGTTTAATATGCGATATGGTTGTGCTTAATATCCACTGTACCTCATCCGACCATACGGTCTACTTCGATCGACCTCTCCTTATCCAGAATATTTCGCTAGTCGAGACCACTCTCGAGAACAGTTGGTGGAATCTAACCGAAGCTGCGACTTTCTGCTGGTTTACGGGGGGGGGGGTAATGAACCCGAGGTGAGAAACACACACAGTATCGCTGCAGGGCACCATGACATAGCAAGCCTCCAACCATACTTCAAACCCGCAATCGATGCTGGCATCATGAAATTCGTGAAACCCTTACCTAGGGGGGCTTGGACCCTAGATGTCAAGAAACCGGTCGGGTTCAGTAAAAATCTCTGCACACTGCTGTGCGTTTATCACTCAAAGTGGGTAACCACGAACTGGTACTGGTATATCCACACCGTGTATGTCCACTGTGATATCATCGATTCCGGCTTCTCACTTCTCGAGGGAAAGCCATCGAAAGTCCTGGCTAGCTTAGAGATTCGAGGTGAAAGGTTCGCGAAAGCGACATATTCTCCACCAAGTCCCCTTGTCATCCGAGCCCTAGGGACGATGCGGAGCAACCTTCGCCTGACAGTTCGGTATCGTAGATTTCCGTGGTCGACCTCTACACTACGTATTGAAACTAGGAAACCCAGTGGAGTAAAAATCGATATTTCTTTCGAGTGGGGCCGGCGGGTGTATTAAAGCTTGACCTTGCTTGGGCATAGACCAAGCAATGGCAAGCGATTCGATCTATCCCTCACTTGCTAGCGCGGGGCCAGAGATGGCTGAGAGCTTTCGACTGCAGAGCGGTTGGGTTTCTTTGTGCCATTGTTTCGGCTTCGATGGCTGTTGCCAGTAAGAAACTTGGGGACTGTGTTTCGAAGCACGAAAAGACTGTTATGTTGGCCCGGGCTAAGGCTAATTCCGTGGAGGTTAAAGTTTCGAAAGCGCTAACCGACGGCAACATTTCGGAAGCCGAGTTTTCAAGCATTATTGACGAGAAAGGGAAATACGAAGCGCTTAAACTCGAAATCCGGCAGAAAAACAGGCGAGAAGGGGAGTTAAAAAACGTCGAAGAACTTCGTTCCGAGATCCGAAAGGAGATGCGAGCAAAGCTAGGCAGTCTCGTGGGCTAAAAATCGATATTTCCTATGAGATAAATGAGCAAGGTAGATACTTTCACTTCGCAAAGAGCTTCGTATGAATAGCTGTCTACTTCGTATGTAAATTTCTGTCTCGTCACGCCAGACGCGTGACACAGTGGCGGAGCCACATTGCATCAGCCCGACCAGGCATAAATATAATTTTCGCTGCCAAATCTTTCGTCTGCCAAATCTTTCGTGGCGTAGTGGTTAGTGTGCCGGTCTTGTGTTCTAAAGGGGAGCCGTTCACAAGTCTGGGTTCGAACCGCCATCTACTTAGTCAGGCGTTTTGGATCCAGGGTCCTCGCTGGCTTGCATAGAAATGGACAACGCGTTGTACACTTTTGGATGTCGTTTCGGATCCAGGGTCCTCGCTGGCTTGCATAGAAATTTGGATGTCGTTCTGGATATAGCCAGCTCTGGATATAACCCGTTTCGGTTCAGGGTTCTCGCTGGCTTGCATAGAAATGGACAATGCGTTGTCCACTTTGGATGTCGTTCTGGGCATAGCCCGTTTCAGATCCAGGGTCCTCGCTGGCCACATTCCTTTCCGACCCCGTTTTGAGATTAGCATAGACAACATACCAAAACGACGCGAAAAACTTTTCATAAGCGCTAAGGAATTTTTGAACCCTTTTCTCTAATTGATAGTTTGGACCGTCGTCGTCAATTCATGCAACACACTTGCAAAGTGCTTCTTAGTCTTTCGTTTTTCCCTATGGAAGCACTGATGATGGGGTAGCCTGCACCTCACCCAAAGCCCGTGGCTCGTAAGGCATCCTCGGGCACACTTCGTACAGGGGGCGGGTGTACTGCCCCCTACCCGTATTTGGAAATTGTGCTGCCCGCAGTACTGCGTCTTCGCGCTCCTCGTACAGTGTGTAGTCTTTCCAAGCATTAACCATCTACAAGTGGGTTTCTCCATCGCGACTAATACGGCACGTATTAGTATTCTCTAATAGAGCGCCCGGCCCTACCTTCACTTCGCTAAAAGCTCTGTATAAACCCCCGTGTTGTTTAGGTTCGGTACGCCCGCACCGCCTTTTTAAAGGGGGGTAGTTTGAGCCCATACAACAAACATGCGACTGGTAGGAAAAGCAAGCGACGCGCGGGTGAAAGCGCTTCTCGTGCAGAGCCTCGACGTCCTCATCCGGGAATATAAAAACTGCGGCTGCGTCGTCTTCAGCCGGCCCAGCTCTAAAAAACGGGGCATCCTCTACCGCTGGAAACCCTTCTGATTATCTCGGGAGGTCCCAGCACCACTCCGGCCGCAGGCCATCTGCCGCTGCTGTGGGCGGCACGACCGGTGGCGGGGGTGGTCCCAGCGGAGCGATGGACCTCCGGACCGCCGCCACACCCGCGATGGGCCTCCGGGCCTGTTCGGCGCGCGATGGGCTCCGGCCCGGTTGGGTCGGCGACGGCCCTACGCGGTCGTGTTTTCCGCATAGACGTGGCGCGTTTGCGTGGGTCAAAGAGTTGTGTACGTTGCGGCGCGTTTGCGTACATGAGGAATTGCGTCAAAAAGTTGTGTACGGCGCGTTTGCGTGCATGAGGTTTGGGTCAAAAAGTTGTGTACGTGGAGCCTTAAGTGCTTGATATATACGAAAGGCGATTTGTTGCAACCTCGCTACCTCACGGATATACAATTGGTTGCGGCTCGTATGGGGTCTTTTTCGAGGGGGTGGGGGGCTCGGCAGGGCCGGCGGGGTGCTCACTGGGTGGTAGTATTTGTTTGACGCCGGCTATACTACTAAATGACATATATGATTATAGATATATCCTGGAATGCTTGGTTTTAAAAGTGTTTGAAACATTTTCTGGTCTGTAATTTTCAAAATACGTCCTAAATTACATGTATTCCTCGTGGCTAATTTAGTGAACATGTTGTCTTTCGGCCAAACACTTACCAACACTTACTGACACAATTTTACCGACCACTAACAGACCACTTATGCACTTACCAACCATGTACATGTGTATTTATGGTACAACACTCCAAAACCAGGAAGAATAAACTTTTATTCAAGTTCATAAATAATATATAAGAATGGAGTGTTGTCATATTCCATTAGTGCTACCTGCTGCTGCAGCTACATGTGTATCCTAACTTCAAACATAGAAGCTGATCAATACCTTGTTGTGTTCTTCAGACATCATGAGTAGACTATGAAATAAGTATAGTTGGTACCAATTCAACACATTGAATGAGAATTGAATGGGTGCTCTAAAGTATATTTAACTTATAGGGGTGGCGAATGGTACTTGAAAAATACTGTCTGAACACCTTAGAATCTCATTTTTTTGGGATTAAATTGAATTGTTGGATCTTCAAATCTCAAAATCTGGAAATCTATAAATGAGTCTTATTTTCCAATGCAAATGCCTTTTCCTTATAATTTGGGTCTCAGAGTTTCAAAATAGTAAAGAGAGCCTAAAGTTGGGCACATATTTTAAAATGCATCTTAGAAAGTCTCATATTTACACTAATGTACATGTACCATTCACCACCAAGACAAAATATATATACTATTGTCATAATTTAAGTAGCCAGCTTAAATAGTGCATCAGAATTGTGTAGCTGGGAAAAAGCTGGCTGCAGCAGCACTTCTGGAGAACACTGCATGTGTAATATTACATGGCTGATTTTGTCTTGATTTTAGATCCATACAGGCAGGTTCATTGTTAATAGACTGCAGTACTATTGACCCTACTATGGCACAAGAAGTCAGTGACATGGCTGCTAGCAGAGGAGCAACGTACCTTGATTCTCCTGTTTCTGGAGGTATAAATGCAGAGAAATTAGGATGAAATTCACACTACAGAACTACATGTAATGTTGACTTTGAATGCTGACTTTAGACTGGAAAATTCATTGAGTGGCCTGCACAGGTGTAGATAAGTTGTCATGGGTAAAGGTATTCATTCATTTCTAAAGCACAAATTGTATATGGGTATATATATTCAAATGTGCTTCACAAGGTTATTTTTGTGATGAGTATGTACATACCTAACCTGAGTATCAGTTCCTCTCCCCCTTACTTCCTTTTCATCACCCCTCCCGCCTCTCCCCTAAGGAAGGAAGGGAAAGAGGGCCTGACACAATTCTTTGCATGGCCGCTTTCCACCTCCCGTGCCCTTTTAAGAAAATCATCCAGACATATATATGATGTTTTTGTCTAATTTGTTTGATTCTAATTAATATCCAGACGTGATTGACGTTTTTGTCTAACGTGTTTGTTTTTAATTAAAAACCATACATGTGATTGATGTTTATGTCAATCAAACGTCATGTTTGAATGCAACATCGTGTTTCTTTTGTTTTTCTGACCAATGAAGGAAAAGTCCAGAATATGGCTTTTCAGCAAGCAGCCAGGAAAATAATTGTGTCAGGCCCTCTTTCCCTTCCTTCCTTAGGAGGGAGGGGTGGTGAAAAGGAAGGGAGAGAGGGACTGATACTCAGGTTAGTACATACCAGGCTGTTGTGTCAGGAGACAATCCTCTGCTCTTTCTAGAAATAACACAACAGGTTCTTTTATGTCCGAGGATGTGGCAGGGATTCGAACCCATGACCTCCTGCACTCTAGACTGTGCCCTAACAATTGAGGTAACCAGTGAGACTATAACCATCTTCATTGCAAAGTAATATGGTAAAGAAACATTCAACCAGCACAAATCATATCCAGGACTAGCTTTATACCAGCCAATTAAAGTTTTGAAGCACTGAATAAAGCATATTCCATTGATTTTAGGTATAACAGCAGCCAAAGCAGCAACACTGACATTCATGGTTGGTGGCAAAGAAGAAGGATATGAACAGGCAATGGATGTACTTAAAAGCATGGGCAAGAATGTTGTACACACTGGAGCTAATGGAACTGGTCAGGTACAACACTAAAATGGCTGGCTATAGGAATTTATTTATAGCATACATGTGGTTGATATGGCAACTACTTTTTACCTTAACACTGTACAATTTGCATAAAATGAGATAGATAAATAAAAAAACAATTATAATTAATATAAATAAATGATAGACAAATGTAGTTATATATTTACAATAATTATTTTCACTAAGGATAGCTTGTAAGGAGCTAACTGAGGTAGATTGAATTTTATAATTTGACAATTAATTTATTCCAGTCTACAACTGTTCTAGGAAAGAAAGAAAATTTGAAACTTATTAACTGAAGGTGAGAAGACATTAAGCTTACGATCATTTTTACGCCTAGTAACAGTTTCTAAAAATGTTACAAGAACAAGAAAAAACACCACAATATATATAACGGTGAAACGGGAGACTGCTGACTTAGAAAGCTATGATCTAGTGGATCCAAGTCCATTCAGCAGCTTTATTCCAAAACCTCAAAAATTGTATTCTCTTTATAAAACATAGCTAGGAAAACCTCTACATGACAAGAACTAATTGTATTCAAGCAGACAGAGCTTTGAAGGTGAAGGAAACCTTGGGGGAAGGGGCTGGGGGAAGGGGCTGGGGGAGCTTAAGTATCATGATAATGTCAGATACTAAATGCCCAAGTAAAAGTATTAAAAGAGACAGTGCTCTTTTGAGTGATTTCTTTATGCTCTCCACCAGGCTGCCAAGATCTGTAACAACATGGTACTCGCTGTGAGCATGGTGGGTACTGCAGAAGCCATGAATCTTGGTATTCGACTTGGTCTTGATCCTGAGATGATTGCGAAGATTATAAACATGAGTACTGGTCGATGTTGGGCCAGTGAGTCGTACAACCCATGTCCGGGGATAGTAGAGGGGATCCCATCCAGCAATAACTATGTGGGAGGGTTTATGACTGCACTTATGGCAAAGGTAAGGATTCTGAAACATTATGTAGCAACATGTAGTTAAAGTAATGTTATAGATTTTGCAGTCACCAGTGCAAGCTATACAGTAGGTCTCTAGTGGTTTTGCAGTACTTATTTTGGACCTTATTTATTTTATATCTAATTATTTTAGTCCTTTTAATTATCCAGATGTCAAATAAAAATACAAACAAACAAATAATGTCATAAGGCCATTTTCGGATAAAGTAAATTATGACATCTAAATAATTAGGTAACACAAACCTACAATGTAAGTAAAAGGACAGATAAATACCTCTTATTAACCTTGTTTGCTTGGTCCATACCTAGCCTGAAAAATCCG
This sequence comes from Actinernus sp. WN-2022, assembly GCA_030867875.1. Classification (NCBI taxonomy): domain Eukaryota; kingdom Metazoa; phylum Cnidaria; class Anthozoa; order Actiniaria; family Actinernidae; genus Actinernus; species Actinernus sp. WN-2022. The sequence goes on along the minus strand of JAOWCC010000577.1, from coordinate 175,479,284 downwards.
CCGCTCGTCTCCCCCTCAGCCCAACCCTTGAGCTGAGGGGGAGTTTAGCGGCGGATTTTTCAGGCTAGATCCGTACCGTAAGTTATGACCCAAGTTTTTTTCACTTTTTGTGGCCCAAGCGCAAAGTATGTGGGCCATGAAAAGGGAATAAAAACGAGGATAATGAGATGTTTATTATATGGCTTCTTAATTTTCTTTGAGATTGGAAGAGGGCGGAAAGTCCGTACATGAAGTTATGGGCTGCAAATTGACCATACATTGTCTGTAAAAACGAGTCAAATTCCGCGTGGAAATTATTTAGCTGTGTAATAAATAGAATTTACTATACATTAATTTAGATTATCACAGTAAATATAAAAAACTTTATACCATAATAATTATAAAAACTAAGTTTAGATTTCTAGTGACAAATCTATATAATATTCGTACAGTGAAAGAACACTTTAAAATATTTTAAACGATAAAAAACGTTGTGTTAATAAAATCATTTACATTCCTCTTAGAAGAGCTAACTAAAGCTTCTCCACAAGTCTAAACGCGGTATTACACTAGGCAATGTTTCGTGCAACTCATCTCGCAATTTTGTTGCACGAGAAAATAGATGTGTTATAGTTGCTTGAACAGGGTATGTTACATTAGGCAGCGTTTATGCAACTTGTCTTGTGCAGGCGACTGCAGAAGAGTGGCACGGTTGAAATGAGCATTATTCTTGGCTGGTCACACAAATCGTTGCAAGACAAGTTGCACGACGGAGGGGTGTTACACTGGGTAACAATTAAAAAACTTCAATGGTTCTACTTCATGTAACGCTTGCTGCAACGCTGCAACAAAATTGTGTTACACTAGGCAATTTCTTGTGCAACTTATCTTGCAACAAAATTGCGAGACAAGTTACACAAAACATTGCCTACAGTAGTGTCACACGGGCTTAATGGATGTGTTATTTCTCTTTAGGATTTAGGTTTAGCACAAAATGCATCCACAGCGACCAAGACAGCCACACCCATGGGATCCTTAGCTCACCAAATATACAGAATAATGTGTAACAAAGGTTACGGTGGAATGGATTTTGCATCTGTGTTCAAGTTCTTGAGGGAGGAAAAGTAACAGCACGCTGTGGTAGCTTTTAAAATAAGTGTGAATTAGAAGAATATAATTATCAAACATTGCAAACTGGAGCAAAAATATCCTAATTCTAGGGCACGTTTGTACACTTTATAAAACTTTTTCATAAGCACAAATATGAAAGAGAAGCTTCTCTAATTAAAACTACTGAATTAAAATATAATTAAAATAGGATAAAAAAGAATTCCATACAGATTTGCTTTCCAAACCGTTTTGATAAAGGATGCCTTATTCTGGCAATTTATCTTGACGCACTAGTACTATGGACCAGTTATACTAAAGTTGGTCTAAATTTCTCTCTAATGCTGTATTTGTTATCCACTCATATGTTTGCCATCCTTCATCACAGATTTTCTCGAGCTCCAAGATCTTCTGATCTGATTAGGTATTGTTGTCTTCGGACACGAGAAAATTCATTCTTTTATAGTCGACAGTAGGTGAGCCCTTAGGAAACGGTTATTAGGGTTTGGAGCATGACCAGTTGTAATTGATGGGTGGGAGGAGTGGAAATATTACTCGGTAAATAATGTACAATTACACGAGGAACACCAGGCAGCTGGCTGTAGTAAGGATGGCTGCACCATAAGAAGCATAATTTGGTTAAAGGTGTAGGATCGTGGATACTTTCATGTTAGGGATCGTGTATTTTCATGTTGCTCTAATAAAAATAGATAGTAGGGTATTGTAAACTAAACAGTTGGATTAGGTTATTGTGCTCGACCGGGATGCTAGATCAACTCAGTTTGTCAACTCAGTTATTATTTATACAACTATCTAACTAAAGGCCAATCCCTGTTGACGTCATTGTTTACGTGTTTGCCTCATTAGCATAAATTAAACTTCAGGCTACAAACAAAGACCATGAGTTGAAAGAGAATTTTAAACTTAATCACCGAAAATTTGAGATTTGATATGTTAAATATTTACGGAGAACTTGACTTTTCAAAACTGTAAAATAAGCTTGCGGCCAGCTGGGTGGCAAGAGTTGCTGACAGCCATACACTCTGTAATTTTTTTAGATTTTTAAATGCTCCTTCCTCAAAATATATTTATTATATCACCCTCAATTTTTTGGTGATTATTAAGTATGACAATCTCTTTCGATTTATGGACTCTGTTTGTATGTATATACGTTGCTTGAAGTTCGATGTATGCTAATGAGGAAAAAACGTAAACAAAGATTCGCCTGTAAATTGATCTGAACAGCGCTCTAGGTCCGACCTATAATCACCTGTAAGTCTTGAAGTATGTAAAGCACATAGAGAATCCTACCAATAAAAAAGTATTTGCCAAACCTGATTGACACATGAATTTCGGTATTTATATTAAATACCGTATTTTCTTGAATAATCGCCCCTTAAATAAGTAAAATAAGTAATAATCGTCCCGATCGAATAATCGCCCAATGAGTTCAATGATATTTTGTTACGTACGCTACTGTTCGTCAGATACTTTTGATATACTAGTGGCATTACTTTAGTTTAGTTAGTGGACATCCAGCTAGTCCGCGAACTTTTGAAATAATTGCCCTTTTTTGGCCCGGGCCGATTATTCAAGGAAATACGGTAACCCAGAAACAGTTATCGGCTGCTATTGTTTCTAATTTATATGTACAATTTATGTGTCGCGTTGGATGTATGAAGCAGAAAACAAATAAAGCAATAAGTATGTTTTCCGTAAATTTGTCGAGTACATGTTTTCATTATTCACCGAACCATAAATTACTTGGTTTCACTATTCACTATGCCATAAAATACCGGGTCTTATTATACAATACTGCTACAGGAAGCCCACAATCCGAGTTCGAAAACTAGAGATGCTTGCGGAGGAGGAATAAAAATAGAAATCACGGTTCTGACGTCATACATTCAGAATGTTACATGGCAGCTTGGAGATACGGCTGTTATAATAATAATAATAATAATAATAATAATAAGCTTCTATAGCGCAAATACGATACCGTTCTTTGCGCTTTACAATATTATGAATACATATAATAATTTACACTAATAATTAAAAATTTGTGACTAAGCTAAGTAAAAATCTAATAATAAGAAAGGTAATGAGTAATATGTACATAATTGTTGTAACTAATTTATAAATAAATGGTACTTTAGTTTCGACTTAAATTGATTGAGACTAGTACTTGATCTGACGTTGAAAGGAAGACTGTTCCATAGTTCCGGTGCAGCAACTGAAAAGGCTCGTTGTCCATAAGTTTTAAGTTTCGAAGGTCGACGAACAAGGAGAAATGGATCGGATGATGACCGTAGTGTACGTTTAGGTGTATATATCTCTACTAAGTTTTGTAGGTAAGACGGAGCTAAATTATTTAAAGATTTGTATGTCAGTAAGAGAATTTTAAATGTAATATGTTTTTCTACAGGAAGCCAATGAAGGTCTTTAAGAACAGGAGAAATGTGATCGTATTTTTTCTACATATTGTAACTTTTTAGTTAATTGTTTAGAGGCACCATATAATAGGGAGTTGCAGTTGTCTAATTTAGACGTGACAAAGGTGTTATCTTCTCGTGGTGAATTTATTGTAATACACTTGTTCAATGCGCTAGTGTATTACGACATTCATCGCTCGAAGATATCACCGTATCTCACGCGGCCATGTAATATCCTATATTTATGCGCGACATAAAAGTAGTGATATTTCACAAGTGAAAGAATTATATTTGTGACGTAATCACTTCTGTCTCGCGTAAAACGCGGGGCGCAGTGATACGGTTTCTATCTTCGAGTGGTGAATATCGTAATACATGAATGAGCGAAGGAAATGAATGTATTTTGACAAATTCAACACAAGAAGATTTTTCGAAAGCATGGAAAAACCGTGGAAATATCATGGAAAATGCTGTATATTTCTATGTTTTCATAGTATGGAAATCCGAATTGCCATGTTTTTCTCGCAAGTCTTTTCAGTCACGATATTACTATTTGTATAATATAGCAGAAGTTTGTGGACTTCTGAATCTAGTTAAGAAGTTGCATGATTATTTTCTGGATAAGTCTCGTAACTCACAAGTCCTAAGTATCCACTTCTGTTGTTTCCACTTCTTGTTGATGTTATCCACTCGTAAAGTGGATTTAGCGATATTGATAGAGCTTGGGATTCTCAAAACTCCTCGAGTGGGCTTTTTAATATTTAATGGCATAAATCAGGGAGTGAACCTCTCTGAATAAATAAAGCGCAGAATGTGTTTGATAAGAGTGTTATGATATTTTGGGAGTGAAGATTAAGCGAAAAGCTAGCGTCAATTAGCCCCACTGGAAACTACCTAATAAATAACACTACTAATTAGGATTTATTTTGTTCTCTGTTTCAATTTTAACTGAAAACAATCAGTCATAGCTCGCTTGTTTAAACGCCAACGGGCGATATACTTAAGTGTGCAGATGGAAAGAAAACTTGTCAAAAAGTGGTCAGGATACACGGACCAGGTGATATCCACCCGTAAAGTAGATTTAGTGATATGGACAGATATTGGAATTTCACAACTTGGCTATTTAATCATTTATAATATCATAAATAAAGTGTAGAATGCTGGTGCGTCGGATCCAGTGTTCGATAGGGCGTCCGAGCGCCGAATAGCCACGAATAGTCACTTGTCACGCACAAAGTCAAAGGCATCATTACGAGGCTTAAATTAAATTAAACTATTCTTTTCTCTTCAGTCACTAGCTAATCACTGAGCATTATACCCTTGAGCCTCATACTGAAACCGGCTTTGTGCGTATTCATGGTAACTTCTTTGTTGTCTTTCGAAGGATCTGCTACAGTATTTTATATTTTATAATTTTGGAGAATGCTATGGCGTCAATCCTACGGTGAGCCACTTAATAATAGGGTGCTTACCATTTGACAAAAAAATCCGGTTGGGGTGCCCGATGGATAATGTAAGCAGATTACCAATTGACCGACCTACCGGAAAGAATAGCTCTTATACCTTTTGATTTCTATATGGCGGATGCGAACTTGATGATAGCGCTAATGTTTAGTGAAGATTTTGAGATGGATAACGCGGTCCTTGCGACCTTAGCGACGACGAATAATTTATCAGTGTTTTCTGTTTTAAGTACATTCATATGAAGAGAAACTTAAATCGCATTGATGCCAAATGTTGTTGTCAAATAAGAATTCCTATGAAAAATAAAACAAGCTTAAAACAATTACATTTGAGTTGGCGGGAACCTAAAATTCACGATGCATGTTTTATTTAGTGTTTACCTCCTACTTCATCTCTCAGAAAAAGTTGAAAGTAGGTTAACAAACACATAATTCAACTTACCAGAGGTATATTGGCAAGCAGGCTCGAGTAGTTCCTGTAATTGCAAGGCTATAAAGTGCACAAACTGCACTGAAATACCTGGGTTTAGGGTTAGGGAATTCAACTTGAGAAATGCGCGCGAAAATGTTTAGCGCGAGACAGGAATCGAGAGAAATGGTAAGGGATATTTCGGTTGGTTCGTACCAACCGGGACGAAAGGACTACCTCAGAACATAGTCCACAATTTTCAACCGAAATTCCCGAAAATTAACTGTACCATTTGCTTTCCGACCGAAATTACCGGAATTTTTGGTTAAATGGTAAGCACCCCAGTTCGCGGTAAATTCCGACATTTTCAAATTTCGATATGTTAATCTTTTACCTGGTATCTTAAGTTTGTATCTCAAGAATATTTCAGAAATTCGATTTTACGGATTTTATTTCGCATCGGATTCCCATCGATTCCCATACAAACACTGTATTTCGCGCCATGTTTGCACCCCTTTCAAAATGTCGGAATTTACCGCGAACTGGTCTATTAGGATTTCTTTTGTTCTCACTTCAGCTCACCTGTTCAGTTATATTTGATTAACACCGACAGGCAGTTTTAATAACATCGAAACCCTCGAATATACTTGAGTGCGCAGTGAACAACAACTTTTCAAATTAAAACACAAAATGGGGGACAACGTATCCTGGCCAGGTGAAATCTTTGTTTTCTTTCACATTAAAAAGCCGATAAGTGCATATAAAGTAGTATGGTATTTCATTACCTTCTTGCATTCTCGGAGCTTCTGTCGGTATTATATATATAAGTTGAGTTACGGTTCCAAATTTCTATTAGACTACAAAATTGATTGCCACATTACACTAGACTGGAGCCAAAGAAGAGAACTTCACACAAAACAAAACATTTTATACAGTCATTTGACTCGCCTGGTTGGGTTTTCGCCATACACTTACTGATAAGATACACACCCAAGACCAAGTTCCTGTTTTTAATTTTCTAATAACTCAAGACTTTGTAGAAGATGGCTCGAACAACAGAATTTTCTCGCAATAATTCACTCTTCACTGCGGTGCACTGTGGGTATATGAAAGAAGTCCTACCTAACTTTTCATCAGTATATTCTAGTGTAGTTACTTTATGTGTGGTGAACTCTATCCTAGCTCTGATGGCTACTTGTGAAAACGCGCTGGTGATACTAACAATCTGGAAGACATCCTCCCTTCACACAATTCCTAACTGCTTCTTGTTCAGCATGGCCTTGTCTGACCTTGGAGTGGGTCTTATTGTACAGCCACTTTACGTAGTTTCTAATTCAATGCTGTTAGAACTGTACAATAATCAAGGAAATTCCTACACGAATGAAAATTCCAGCGATGTTTGCACCACTGGTCTTATAGCCACGAGTGTGGAGATATTTCTAGGAAGTGTTTCGGCCTTGTCGTTGGCTGGCATCTCAGTTGAGAGATACCTGGCTATACATCTTCACTTGAGATACCAAGAGGTTGTTACGTTCCGTCGAGTAGTTATAGTAATTATACTGCTGTGGTGTTCGACTTTTCTAGGAACTTTGTGTTGTATGATTTACTGGGCCACGTTTTCTTTCTCTCTGATCAGTTCTGGGGCTGTCACTACAGCGGTAATCTCAGGCTGTTTGATCACAATCTGTATTGTCGTTAGGGGCCGTCGACATATTCGAAATGCCCCGCTTAACGCACAACGGACGTTTAGGGGGGGAGGGGGTAAGGGCATAGACGTTAGTGTGGGGCATTTAGAACAAACACTTTTTCATCAATAGAAGTACACTTTTTAATCAAACGTTTCTAGTCAGCTAGATCTACATTAGAGCGCAATTTCTGTTGAATTTCCCGGAAATTTCAAACCTCCAGGTAAGTGAAACTCAGTTTTATAAGCCGTGTCCGAATGAGTATTTTAGTCAATATCCGAAATGAGCTCGTACGCGAATTTAAGGTACTGACTGACTGTACAGTTGCAGCTATTAAAGCTTTAAGCTTGTTTTATACTTTGTTTATAAGTGAACTCCCGTGTATTTCATTACTGTTTTTTCTGACCTAAAAAAAAGAATAAAACAATGGGTGGACGTTAAGGGGAGGGGGGGAGGGGGTCTGACCTTAACGTCCGTTGTGCGTTAAGCGGGGCATTTCGAATATGTCGACGACCCCTTATTATATTTTGTAATGTAAGAATCGTCATCACTTTACGAAAGCATGTACTACAGATCCACGCCCAAGGACCTACCGATGGCAATGGAAACTCGCCAGACTTAGCAAACTTAAGAAAGGCAGTAGTGTTGATGTTTATTATTAGTTTGTTGTTTATTTTTTGCTATCTTCCTGTGATAGGTGTCTGCTTAGCGGGATGGTCCACGTTTGGTTTCACAACAAACGCATTCATGGTGTACCAGTTCTTAGTAACATTGGAAAGACGTTGCCATGGAAGCTGGATGGCAACGCTGTTTTAGAAAGATCGACAATCGACTGGAGGTGAAAAATAGTATTTACAAACAGGTTTTGCTAATAACAATACCGATCTCGTGCAAGGCCTCTAAATAAATGAAGTCAGATATTTTTTGCCATCCAGTACAATCCTGTACAGTCACTTGAATGCCTAGCTGCGAAAGGCCCATTCATATTGTTGTTGTTGCTGTTGTATTAAAACATCTGATATATTTTTATCTGTTTACTGTCACTGATTTTTGTTAATTTCTTTCTGCTTTTGTCGTTGCGTGTTGGGACTCCCGGTGCACAAAACTTTAACCCGTCTGTTTTTGGGTAAATATATGAATGTAGTGGGGAGTGTGTGTGGAGTAAAAGCAGGCCCCCGCCAGCTGTAAGCTGTAAACACTAGCCTGCTATAACAAATTTTATTTTTTATTTTTTTAAATATATATATTTTCGGCAATATGCCAGTATTGGAAGTCAGGAATCTATTTTGCAACCACATGTCTTGCACTTACTAGATATCGGATAGGGCGGCAAACTCTTCGATAAATTTTCCATATCAATATATCCCCCCCCCCCTCCCCCCCCCAAAAAAGAAGCTTATCACCCGATTGAATCTAAGGGCGCTTTCCATTTACGCGAACTGATTGGCCAGTTCTTAAATGGAACGTGTCAGTTATGAAAACTTGTCCAGTCAGTTCCTAGAACGTACTAACACGTTCCATTTAAGACCAGTCAGTTCTCGTAAATGGAAAGCGCCCGAAGTAACATAGATAGCGAGTTAGACATATTTGTGCACACAATTCACTCTTTTCACCTGGTGGCCATCTTAGATTCAAAGCGAGGCAATCTTTTGTTTTTGCCAGGTTAGCCTCGTAGTGAGGGATAATCAAAACGAGGCTAACCTGGCAAAAACAAAGGATTACCTCGCTTTGAATCCAAGTGAATAGCATGACTAAACGTATTGACTGTTTTTGCCGCTGCTTCACCCATCCAACAACAACAACAACAACATTTTATTTCACTCTAGATGGAAGGAACAAAATATAAGATAATTATAATAGTACGATATAAATAGTATAAATTTCATATTGTACTAGAGAAGGTAGAACCTGAAAAAACCATGGGGTTATCTAGTCAGGTTCACTTTGGCTAGATGGTTACGTGTGCTAATAATAAATATTATTTACAGGGTAGTCATAATATAGAATTTATAATTTAATGAGAAATTATGAAAAACAGAGGTGGGAAAAGAGAAAGATATATAATAAAAAGTATGGATACGTTATTTGAGTGTATACTTGTTTTAATTCTAATTAAAATATGTTAAAGAAGAGGCTAAGGATGTGAATGTTTTTATGCATATTTATAAATTTCAATGAGAACAGAAATAAAGTCTTTTTTTAAACTATTTCTATTCTTAGTTTTAGTACTTTCCGGTATTTGATCCCAGATTTTAATTCCGTTGATGTTATTGATTTTTTAATAATCAGTTCTCGAGTAACATAAAAAATGCTGAGATTTGGACTTTCTTGTGTTATGTTGGTGGATACTACTAAGGGCGTAAACATATTTAGGAATGTATCACTTGGGTTTTTGTGGTAAATGTCATACATGAATAGGCTAGTATTTGCTTTGAAAATATCATCCAGTGTTAGCATTTTTAATTTGTGAAATAAAGGTGGGGTGTGTTTATTCCAGGACTCGTTTGATATGATATTTTTGTAAAATCTTTATTGGATTTAACAGAGTAGGATAAGCATTACCCCATAGTGAAATATGGGTAGAGGAAAGAATAGTAAATGTGCTTTAAAACTGGAGGTGATGCATAATATTTAGCCTTGCAATTCGGTAAATAATCCCTAATATTTTTGATAGCTTTGTCCTAATTGAGGCAATATGTTGTTTCCATGTCAAGTGTTTATCAACTATTATACCTAAATATTTAGTATTGTCTTTTTCTATGATTTCGTCATTGTCAATCTTTATTACATGTAGGGAAAATGGAATCTTATGTTTTGGAGAATGAAAAATAATAAAATTTGATTTTGATACCCCTTGGATATGGGTAAGTTCTCTGTTTATGGTGCATTCTAACTCATTCACATCCTTGGTTGAATCATAGTTAATAGACTGGAATGGTTATGAAACCCGGCAAACTTCAAAGGGGCTAACAAAGGCGCTGCGATTTATGTTGGAAGGGGGCAAGACAAAAGATTGTGCAGGGTCATAGTTCATTAGCGTCCCCTGAACGACTGAACTCACACGTTTCTATTGGCTGATTGATTAACACATTGGAATTTCTATTGTGTTTTGTGCAGGGTCACGGTTGAAAAAAGCTAACAAAGACATATAACAAAGAAGGTCGCTGGGTTTCACTAACCATTCCACTCGATTAACTATGGTTGAATAGAGAAGGCTAGTGTCATCGGCAAATAAGAAAAAATCAAGAATTTTAGAAGAATTTGAAATATCGTTTATATATAAAAGGAACAAAATTGGACCGAGAACTGACCTGTGGGACACCACTATTTACTATAAGTTCACTTGATAGTATGCCATTAATGGAGACAATTTGTTTTCTATTTAACAGATAGGATTTGAACCAACTCAAAGCAGTACCTCTTACACCATAAGTTTCTAATTTATCTATTAATATATCATAATTTACTGTATCAAAAGCTTTTGCGAAGTCTAGGAAAACTACTGCGGAGTATGATTTGTCTTCAAAAGCATCAACAATTTTATTTAACACGTCAAGCACAGCTAGCTCCGTTGATTTCTTTTTTTGGGAGGGAAACCATACTGGTATCAAATACGATTTTCTTTCATTCTCAGAAATGTTTCAGTCTTTTCAAGATATAGTTTCTTCAATTATTTTAGAAAATATAGGAAGAAGAGATATTGGTCTGAAGTTAGTAATATTTAATTTTGATCCACTTTTGTGCAGTGGAGTTATTTTATGAATTTTTAATTTGTCAGGAAATGTTTTTAAAAATCTCAGTTTTTGCTTGAGTGAAAACCGCATTAAATGTTTCCTGTCCACACGACAGTTTTTGCACTGTTTTCACCCGTTCACACGAAAACGGTAAACAAACTTTCCGCAACGCTCAAGGCAGATACAGCGCATGTGTATAAAGAAAGATTATGATAGCACTCGAGCGTTTTCGGAAACCATTGCGGTTTTTGCCATCCACACGAAAACGCCAGACCACCGTTAAGGTTACCGCGAGTATATACCTTCAGGGTACTGAATAACGATATAAGGCCGGCTGCCTGTACGGTGAACGAAAAATAATGAATACTGCATGAGGCCAAAAGAAATTTAAAGTTCCTCGTACAGTCAGCAGCCTGTATTTCTTAATAGTCTCTAACCTTGTAATGTTCCAATCATGAGCGCACAGCGTGCTGTAGTCACCAATAAATCACTGTCATTAGCCAATCACCTGCTTGGATTGTGTACTGTGCACGAAGTTGGAATATCAATCATTGATAAATTTGTTAAGTGTTGCTATGGTAACAAGTTTATTTATTTACAATGCTTTCATCATGAATCAAAGAAGAAAAAATGTCACAATTTACATGACGAGGGACGACACAACAGAGCGTTGCTCCAAATTAAGTGCGCCCTTACTATAACTAATACGAACAAATGTCACAATTTACATGATGAGGGACGACACAACAGAGCGTGGCTCCAAATTAAGTGCGCCCTTACTATAACTACTACGAACAAATGTCACAATTTACATGATGAGCGACGACACAACAGAGCGTGGCTCCAAATTAAGTGCGCTCTTAATTTAACTAATACGAACAAATGTCACAATTTACATGATGAGGGACGACACAACAGAGCGTGGCTCCAAATTAAGTGCGTCCTTAATTTAACTAATACGAACAAATGTCACAATTTACATGAGGGACGACACAACAGAGCGTGGCTCCAAATTAAGTGCGCCCTTAATTTAACTAATACGAACAAATGTCACAATTTACATGATGAGGGACGACACAACAGAGCGTGGCTCCAAATTAAGTGCGCCCTTAATTTAACTAATACGAACAAATGTCACAATTTACATGATGAGGGACGACACAACAGAGCGTGCCTCCAAATTAAGTGCGTCCTTACTTTAACTAATACGAACAACTGTCACAATTTACATGATGAGGGACGACACAACAGAGCGTGGCTCCAAATTAAGTGAGGCCTTACTTTAACTAATACGAACAAATGTCACAATTTATATGATGAGGGACGACACAACAGAGCGTGGCTCCAAATTAAGTGCGCCCTTATTTAACTAATGAAAATACGAACAAATCTCGAGTTATATAAATTACGTAATAATAATAATGTTATTTATTTGTTTCCGAAGAGTTTTTCAATAGAGCCCTGTATATCATAAATAAAATAAATTATACATTAAAAATCTAGAGTTAAAAATTAAGCAAAAAATACGTTCAGATAGAATAGCTAGTAATAAAATTGAAGATATGTTAAAAACATGTTTTTTGACGTTCGATTCTGTTTAAACAGAAGTAGGGAGTTGATTTCCCGCAACGAGTTATCTAAATTATTCCATTCACTTAAACATTGATACAATAAACATTGTTTGCCATAATTAAGCATGACTCTTGGAAGTCTAAAATCGTTCTTTCTCCTTGTATTATATGTGTGAATGTCACTTCTCTTTAAAATATTAAAATCATAATCCAGGAGTCCATTGACATACTTACATATTAATACATGGCGATGCACAAGACGACGTTTGGAAAAAGTAGGCCAATTGAGACTTGATAAGGCTTGAGTTGAAGAACTATAACTAGGTATGTTAACAACTATCTTGGCCGCCTTATTTTGCAAAGTCTGAAGATCGTCCATAAGGGTAGAGTTGTATTGCATCAGTGTAGTCAAAAAGTGGGCATACTAAACTATTATACAAAGTGAGGCGTGTCTCTCGCACACACAAAATAAACCATAAGCGACTTAAACTGACTGGCAGTGCTAGAATACTCCAGTTTCGTATTCGAAAATTACCGCTGAATGCAATGAATACAGACGCATGTACGCAGGGTTAGCCTCATTCTGAAGTTAAACATTCATAAATACCAGCGAGAAGGTGGGCTATTCACAACTCTGCGTATTGTTATAGTTTCGCGTTTTGCACCTTCTCGCTGGTATTTCAGTATGAATGTTTAACTTCAGGATGAGGCTAACCCTGCGTACATGCGTCTGTATACATTGCATTCAGCGGTAATTTTCGAATACGAAACTGGAGTATTACGAGAATTAAGTTGGGAGAACTTACATTCACATAAGTGAATTTCACAATTATGAATATAACGTATCCATCTGGGAAAATCAGTGGAAGGCATTAAAAATTAAAATGGGAACCCATCATCCCCTCCTCCATGCTGATTCACCCCCGTCTGCATCGGCTAGCGACCTGGCGTCGATCCTAGACCGGAGCAGCATGATGCCGGTAGTTAGGATACGGTTCAGGGCACCGAACGGGCGGATTCGCGAAGGCAACGTTTTGATAGACAGTGGCGCGGGAACGACAGTCATACGGACGGATTTTGCTAGGCAACTTGGGCTGCAGGGCAGGAAAGAACGAATAGATCTCGCAGTTGTTGGAGGCGAGAGAGTTGAACAATCCGAGAGTAGAAGAGTCCACTTCTGGGTGACCCCGATGAATGGAAGCGAAGAGTTCAAGATTGAGGCGCACGAGATTAACAAGACCATTCACAATGTGCAAGAACTAGACCGCCAATGGCTCGACTCGTTACCTTATCTCCGTGACGTTGAATTATCACACACCCCAGGCCCTATCGATTTAATTCTTGGAGTCCATTACAGTCACCTGTACGCTGAGGAGGAAACGCGCCAGGCAAGCCGTTCGAGCCCGTGGCCAAGAAAACCAAGCTCGGATGGTACGTGATCGGATCGGACCATGGGCGGGAACATCGGCACTCTGTTCCATCAACTTTGTGCAGCGAATGGACATGGAGAAGTTTTACGAATTCGAGACACTCGGCGTTCAAGCAGCCGACTGCTCCTGTCCTAAGACATCGATGTCGCCGGATGACACGCGGGCGATGGAACTGATGGAGAAATCTTGCAAGCGACAAGATGACCGTTACATGATCGGGCTTCCATGGAAGAAAGACAAGGCTTCTCTACCCGACAACCGTCCAGCAGCCGAGAATGGATTGCGATCGCTAGAGAAGAGTCTCCTCAAAGACGAGAAAAGGAGCGCGATGTACGACAACGCCATTATGCAGTATCAAAATAACGGATGGGCGCGGCCCTTAACGGAAGAAGAATTGAAGAAAGACACCAAGCCAGTCTACTATTTACCACACTACGGGATATACAGGCCAGATAAGAAGAGCATTCCCCTGAGAATAGTGTTCGATTCAGCAAGTCCGTATTAAGGCGTGTCCCTGAATTCCTAGCTGTCTACACAAGGGTCCTGGTCTCATTGGCAACCTGTTAGGCGTCCTGTTACGCTTTCGAGAAGAACCGATCGCCTGTGTGGGAGATATATCTAATATATTTTTACAGATACTCCTCGCCGAAGACGATACACACGTCCATCGATTTATCTGGAGGAACCTAGATGTGTCCCGGCCGCCAACCGTCTACGCCCTACAGAGGGTTACCTTCGGCGATAAGCCGTCTCCTGACATGGCGAGCTTTGTAATGCTGAGGATGGCAGAAGAAAACCGAGAAGATAATCCGCACGCGGCTACAGTTCTTCAGCGAGATAGATACAGGGATGATCTAACTTTCTCGTGTTCAAGTACCGAGTTAGCAGCCCAGAGCATCAACGAACTAGACAAAGTACTCGCAACAGGGTCCTTTAAGATTAAAGAATGGATATGCTCAGAAGAAGATGTGCGCAACAAGCTATCACCTACACCAGATGAGCACGAGACTTACGAGGAACAGACTTCAGGGACGCCCACCGTCAATCTAGATGGCGAGGAAGATATGAAGACACTCGGGGTGGGATGGAATCCACGAACCGACGCAATCGGTTTCGCCTCGAAGGAAGTAAAGCTACAGCAATTCACGAAAAGATCAGTTCTGTCCACTATTTCAAGACTATACGACCCCCTTGGAATAGCGTCCCTTGTCACCATCAAGGCGAGAATCGCTCTTCAAGGCATCTGGAAAGCCAAGCAGTTTGACTGGGACGACCCCCTTCTCGACGAAGCAAGCGCCACGTGGCTGAAGCTTCTTGAGGAGATCCAAAGTCTTAAGGGTGTCCAGTTCCCGAGGTGCCTCAAGCCACGTAACGCATCAGGTTTACCAGAGCTGCATGTCTTTGCAGACGCAAGCGGAGCAGCGTATGGCGCGGTCGCTTATCTCTTGTGGCCGACGACACAAGTTCCAGAGGTCCATGTGGTAGCAGCGAAAGCCAGGGTAGCGCCAATACGCCAGACGACGATTCCCAGGCTGGAGCTGATGGCCGCCCTGATCGCATCAAGACTTGCGCAAGCCATCGTTAACGAGTTCAAGACGAAGCCAGCGAGCGTCACTTTGTAGTCAGACTCCACAATAGTCCTCAACTGGTTGAGATCCCAGTCCGCTACATTCAAGCTCTTCGTTGGCGTTAGTGTCGCCGAAATCCAATCGACGTGGGATCCAAGCTGCTGGAGACACGTACCGTCTGATCGGATGACTTGAGTCGAGGAATATCAGTTGAAGAGCTGACCACGGGGCGTTGGATGAATGGTCCACTCTTCCTCAAAGAGTCCAAGGTAGATTGGCCGATCGAGAAGGTCGCAAAGGTATCCCAAGAAGAAGCCGAAGACCCCGAGATCAAGAAGAAGCCAGTTAGCGCAATGGCCGATATCATCCAGACTACAGCACTCCTAGATCCATCAGCTTTCTCAAGCTGGGGCAAATTGACGAGAGTTACAGCATTCTGCTTGCGATTCGTTAACAACCTGAAGTGTCATCTCAAGGATCCAGCAGAAATCAAGAAAGGTCCCTTACAACCAGGTGAAGTAGTAGCCGCAGAAGAATACTGGGTTCGAGAGTCTCAACGTGATCTAGATTGTAGATTACCCAAACTTGTCACCCTTTGCCGATCAAGATGGCATCATCAGAGTAGGCAGTAGATTAAACAGGTCTCAGTTACCCTACGATCAAGTACATCCCGCTCTTCTCCCTCCAATGAGCCACATCTCGTTACTCATAATGAGATCAGCACAAAAGAAAGTCAACCACGCCGGACGAGAGAGAACCCTCTGTGAGTCAAGGGCGAAATATTGGATACTTCGAGGGAGAACATAGAACACTCTAGTATTGTAATTGCATTTAGTGAGTCAGTAATATGGCCTATTTTAGCGAGTTTCGAAATGTAAGCCTTGTAATTTCGCAAATATGATTGGAATGCAATAATTAATGTAATGTTATGACCGAATTTCAGAACTTATTCCAAATAAATTAAAAGAAAATCTCCGTGGCTTGTTCGGCCAAAGTCTCTCCCAAAGTGTCCGCACCAGCAGCCATCTCTAAGTATCGGAAAAACCGCGGAAAAATCGCGAATTGGGTTACCTGTGACTCCAGGAGAGAAGAGGACTGGGGACGGGAGGAGAGAGAAAGATTCACCTGCCACAGGGAGCCCATAATCTGATTTCTTCGAAAATTAGAGATGCCTGCGGAGGAGGCTACGGCGTTATGGGAGTTGAGTTGTTTTTCTTACTCAGGCTCTGAGGTTCCTTCTCGAGATCTCTCCGACATTAGCATATCTTGCTAGAGGACCGAATCGGCATCATTCAGCCGAGAATATACAAAAGATTTATCATGTTTTAACAAGCGAAAGCCTATCGTCAATTAGTCCAATGATGAATCCACTTACGAAATTACACTATTAATTAGGATTTCTTTTGTTCGTCACTTCTGTTTCAATTTTAACAGAAAATAATTAATAGCTCACTTGTTTATGTTTTCAGTTAAATTCCAGCAGGCAGCTTATGTAAAATCCAAACCCTACAATATACTTACTAGAATCGCCGGCCTAGCCAAAGCTGAATCGTACGGTGCATTTGCTTAGCAAAATATCGGCAATAAAAGTACTAAATCTTCAAGTAATTCATCGCGTCGAAGCGACTCGGGAGATATCGGTTTTCTCGTGCAATTTCACGTGGAATTACCTCGTCAGGCATGTGATTTTCCTATAGTGTGAGGAGCCCATTACCTAGGGCTCCTGCTGGTGTACAGTAGTGATTTTTTTGTAACAAATTCACCAGGAAGAGCAGCTACGTCCCACGGCGAGTAATCAGTACAGTACCACCTCCAGACCTGTATTCTGATTGTTACCATTATACTGTAGCTCTATTGTTTTTGTATTACTCGTTCTAAAGGTTGGGGTGTTTTGTATTGTTGGGTAAGCCAATACGGTGGCTCGTTTCAAGCGGTACTGTCTGGCTCCCCACGGCAGGTGAAATCTTTTTTTAATATATAAAAAAACTCTGCCTATAATTAAAGGTAGTGTGTTTCTTTGTCCTCTCGCGTTATCCCGGGAAAGTCTACCTTAACGGTATAACTTGAACTTCGGTTTCATGTTTCGATTTCATCAAAATTGACGGCCACGTTACACCAGAGTTGGAGGCGCAAAAGAGAAAAATCCACTTGGCTCGCCTGCTTGCGTTTTCGCCATACACTTACTGATAAAAAAATAGCTTCTTTTTATTTTGTAATAACTCAACGCTTTGAGGAAGTAAGATGGCCCAAGCAACAGACTTTTCTCGCAATAATTCGCTCTTCACTGCACTGCACTGTGCCTACATGAAAGAAACACTAAATAACTTTTCATCAGATCATGTGATTCATAGTCTAACAGCTTTATGCGTGGTGAACTCTATCCTAGCTTTGATGGCTGCTTGTGAAAACGTTCTGGTGATACTAACAATCTGGAAGACAGCCTCCCTTCACACAATTCCTAACTGCTTCTTGTTCAGCATGGCTGTGTCTGACCTTGGAGTGGGTCTTATCGCACAGCCACTTTACGTAGTTTATAATGCAATGGAGTTAGAACTGTACAAGAATCAAGAAAATCCCAATGCGAAAGAACTTTCCACTGACGTCTGTACCACTGGTCTTCTGGCCTATTGTGTGGAGATATTTCTAGGAAGTGTTTCAGCCTTGTCGTTGACTGGCATCTCAGTTGAGAGATACCTGGCTATACATCTTCACTTGAGATACCAAGAGGTTGTTACGTTCCGTCGAGTAGTCATAGTAATTCTACTGCTGTGGTGTTCAAGTTTTCTAGGAACTTTGTGTTGTATAATTTACTGGTCAACTATTTCTTTCTCTTCCAGTAGCGGAGCACTCATCGCAGCGGTGATCACAGGCTGTTTGATCACAGTCTTTGTTCTTGTCACTTTATTTTGCAATGTAAGAATCGTCATCACTTTACGACAGCATGTACTACAGATCCACGCCCAAGGACCTACCGATGGCAATGGAAACTCACCAGACTTAGCAAACTTTAGAAAGTCAGTAGTGTTAATGTTTATTATTATTTTATTGTTTATTGTGTGCTATCTTCCTGTAATATGTTACTGGCTAGTGAGGTGGCCCAAGCACCAAGTGTCATTTACAGTGGTTTTTCTAAACTCCACTTTGAATCCAGTTCTGTACTGCTGGCGAATGAGAGAGATTCGGATAGCGGCCATTCAGTATGTTAGAAATGCATGCGGGAGTATTGGTTCATTTGAAAATTAAACCTATTACCTATTCCTGCTTTTCTGTTATGGTGGGTGCGGTTCCGATAAACATTTTAACTTGTTGAATGTTATTACTAGTCTGCATGGTTGACGGTTAGTGTTTCATGCATGTTCATAATATAGATGCAAATATAGGATTGGATTATGACATATATAAAAGTAACTTTGAATGTGCTAAGAGGGTAGTTGCAGTTATTTGAGATCTATTTGAAAAACAGTTATTTGAAAAAGCTCAATCTTAATAAAGTATGCTGTAACAAAAAGCTCGATATATTGTGACTATAATTAATGTTACTTAATTTCAACTGAGACAATGGGAATCCATAATACGTGACCATAATTTACCGAAGTCAAAGTGAATGGTGTTCAATATTTAGCGAGACTGAGTTGAATAATTGCTTTAGTAATATGGATCACACGTACGGCATCTAGAGTGCGCCGGGGAAGTCTTGCGGCCGCGTTCTTGGGCAGGGACTTATAAGCTATTGGTCTTGTCTCCTTCCACTTCTAATGAATATGAAGGGGACGTGAAAGAATCCGTTATGTTATTTCGTGAAAGAGCAAGGGATTGTCTCCGGGCAACACAGTCTCTGAGGTACTAATAATCACTTGAAGCTGGTCCGTCAGAAGTACGCTCTCTTGGTTGGATAACCGAGCGCAGGGCTCAAATGAAGGCTGGACTAATGTGTAAAATACTTCATAATTTAGCGCCCGAAAGACTAGCATCCAGCATATTTCAAGATTCGGACACAGCCAGTAGCCACTCTGGCCAGTAGCTATAATTTACGAAGGTCTTCTACAGATGTTATTAGGGACCTTTATAGCAACCAGGACGGCGACGGCAGTGACGACGGGACGTAGAAAAGTGTTTTCTCCCGAAATATGGTGCTTACTATTTCCTTTGTTCGCCTTGAATTGTTTTTCACAACCACATTTTCGAAAATTATAATGACTATATATAGCGCTCCTTTCACGCCGAACGAAAAATGATTTAATTTACTTTCTTACGTGTTCGCGTTGTCTTTAAAACGTACAATTTGGGGTTTGGTGTGAAAATGTAGGCGACTGCGTGCATTTTCACGTGTAGTTATTGTATTTTGTAATTAAGGCTATTGTTTTATGCCGTCGTCCAAGACGTTGCCGTCGTGGTTGCTAAAGGTCCCTATTACTCCACTTTATTGCTGGCGAATGAGAGAAATTCGGTTATCAGCTGTCGTTACTTAGCAATGTTTACGGGAGTTTGTTGGTACACTCTAAAATTATACCTCATACTGAGCTATTTTCCCTTTTTTGTTTTCTTGAAGGTCGTGCGGTTCACTTTCACTGGCTTTTCGTTTTTCATTTCCTTCCCTTGTATACGTTCCAACTATTGTAAATTTATTTTCTTTTTCTGTTAGACTAGTAAAATTTAGCTACAAAGTGCTTTCAAAAGTGATACACTAATTGAAGCTTTGAAATATAAATTTACTGAATAGAAGAAGAAACATCAACGTTTGGGTTTTTCACATTTTAAGCTCAAGTTTTCCATGAAAACATCATGTTCGACACTGTTGTTTAGGGCTTCTGTTCAAGATATTGTTTAGAACTTATTTTCCAAGAGCCGCTTTCAGTTTCCGACATTAATTAAGTTTTACAATTGCTATTGAGAGATCATAACAACAAGCCAATAGGATTTGAGTATTTTAATTACAAGTCCTGAACGTTAATAGTACTTATACAAATTGAGCTAAGATGTAAACAATCCTAGTTGTGAACATTATATTGCTTTTCATTAAGTTGTATTGAAAGAGCCATCTGTTGATCATTCCGAATACAGATCAGTTACGAACTTTAAGTTAGATTTCTACGGAAAATCTTTGAAGACTTAAAATATGTTTTACGCTCAAAGTATATCATTTGATCTCTAGTTTCACATTTAGAGTTGACATTAATTTAAATCAACTTGCTTTCAAGGTCAGTTTTCCTTTAATCAGGCCACGACCTTGATTACAATATTGTACACATTACCTCAGTTTATATTTTTATAACATCGTCAATACACCTGTATGGTTCTTAATTACTATTGTCTCAAATAATATAGAACGAATATCTTGTAACAGAGAAGAAAGTTGAAAAGAGTTTAAGCGAGTCCATGATTCGTCATCAGGGCATCAGTCAATTCTTAGTCATGGTAATTCTTTGCGACAACGAATAAAGTACGAAGTAACTGCAACCACGCTGTGATTCCTGTTATACCAACTCAAGTCAAGAAACCCACCTTGACATAAGTAAAACAAGAACACAAGTTTTAGAAATTGGCTTGGTTCAATTTTCTTAATTTCATATCTTCCTTGATCGAACCACTCTAAAATACATTCATTTTTTTTGTGTGTGAAAAAGTAGAAGCTTGAAATAAGTTCGCCATCTAGTTTATTATTTTATTTTTATTTTAGCTCCAGACCCATTAACTTTAATACGCCGTCCCAATCTCATACTGTTTTGTTTTTAATTTAAAAGTTATGAATGGCATTTTGGTTCGTTCAGTGTGTATTTAACTTTATGTGTTTTATTTTAGGGATGAAATTAAAGAAATCATGAATATGCATGTTTCACAGCTTTAAACATAACTGTCATCTTATGTCATACTGCATGTTAATTATGTTTGTATATGTGAAAGTTTTATTGACGTATTGTTTTTTCCTGGGTTTTTTTCTTGTTGTTCAAGCATTTTTCTCACATTTATGGCGGTTGTTACATTTAGCGGTTAAAAGACATTGCTTAATTGGAGACACAGAAGAGAACACTTTCAACAAAACATTGTTTACCGTTATTTCGCCTGCTTGTCTTTTCGTCATACAAGGCTTACTGATAAAACAGTAAACGGCTTATATTTTTAATTTTCTAATCAGTAACTCAAGGCTTCGTAAAAAGATGGCCCTACGAACAGACGTTTCTCGCAATCATTCACTCTTCACTGCAGTGGCACTGTGGGTTTATGAGAGAAGTCCTAACTAACTTTAGTCATCAGTATATTCTAGTGTTAGTTACTTTATGCGTGGTGAACTCTATGTTACGTGATTAACGTATTTGATTAGGCTACTATGACACCTCTAATAATAGAACACATGTGATCACCATGCTACCACAGCTATATGTAATTGAATACTGATTGAAGTTGATTCATTCCATTAAACGTCTTAGTATTGAACACACGTCTATAGTTATACTCTGCACGTTACACTCTATCCTAGCTTTGATGCCGGCTGCTTGTAAAAACGCGCTGGTGATACTAACAATCTGGAAGACAGCGGACTCCTTCACACAATTCCTGGTCGTGTATGATGTAATCGGGGTCTTACTAGCGGAACAGCCACTTCTCGTAGTCTATACTGCAATGCTGTTACAACTGTACAAGAATCAAGAAATTCCCAATGCCAATGAACATTTCAGCGATATCTGTGTGATTAGTAATCTATCTTTTAGTTTTGCCGGGATCTTTCTAACTGTAACTTTAATGTCGTTGACTAGCATCTCAGTTGAGAGATACCTGGCTATACATCTTCACTTGAGATACCAAGATGTTGTTACGTTTCGTCGAGTAATCAAACGGTAATTCTACTGCTGTGGTGTTCGCCTTTCCTAGAAACTATTATATTTGTCCTTATTAATTTTGTAAGTTGTCTTTTTCTTACCTTGCCTTTACGAATATTGTAATGATATTCTATACCTGCTTGATCACTACTGACTGTTCTTGTCATTCTATTATGCAATGGTAACTGAATCGCCTTCCCGATCTATGCATGGGTTTGTGAAAATAGAAGATATGTATGGGTTTTATAAATCCTTTCAAATTGCCTTACAATGTATAAATAAACATACCTTTTTGCTTCCATATTGTTTCCTTTGTGGTTTTTCTTCTCTTGGAACAATTTTAGGCTGTTTTTAGGAGTTTTTCATCCACCTCGGCTCATCACCTAATAATGAGAGAAGGCTGAATCTCCCGACGACTTCTGCCACAATTACCTACAATCTTCACCTCCAACATCTCACTTCTCGTCATCGAAATGCCACGAAGCTTCTGTCGTCGCTAGAATCATAAGTGAAACAAGGATAAAACATGTTTTATGTACTGTTTGTAAGTTGTCATTTTTTACCCTCCCTCCTCTCTCTCCTATTTTTAAGACTGCTGAATTCACATTCAAATACTAGGGAGAAAAGGTCAATATGGCACACAAAATAAAACTCAAACACAATTTCAACACCACACAAAGATAAACCAATGACCAAACTACCTTCGTAGCGAAAAATATGAGTTATTCACCGAAGTGGAGGTGAATATTTACCGATTATTATGTAAAAGGTAATGAAATGCTTTGGAACCATTCGTTACGAAAACCGGTGGCGAGAAATCTAGAGAGGGCCTGCTGGAAAGGGTAGACTGCGAACTGTACCTTTATTTTTCTTGGATTGGGCGCGAACGAAATCCCGCCCTCCTACCCTCCGGGGATTTCGTTCGCGCCCAATCCGCGCTCGGCCAAAACATCGTTTTTCGAGTTTTTCGTGACTAGACACACTAGAGACCAAGAAAAATAAAGGGACTGTTCGCAATCTACGGCAAGGATTGCCAAGCAAACATTGTTCAGTTGATGTAATGGCGTTATATTTAAGCAAATATTTTTATTAAATAATTTAGATAGTACGCCTAGCCTAGCGCCTGTGCAAACATTGAAATGACGTCACACCGTAAGACAAGCACCACAATAATAATAATAATAATAATATTGCTTTATTTATCGAGGGTAGCACTTAATATCGTACAGATAATATACACGTGGCCCTCAACATAAAGAAAATAAATAAATAGATGATTAATAACAGTAACAACTAAGCACTAATAAAGACAGTTTCGAATTACAATAATCATTGGAAGTAGTAAGGTTAACCTGCATAGTATGCGTTCAACTTGAAGGAGAATGAATCTCTTGAGTTCAGTTGGTAGTTTGTTCCATAGAGAAGCAGCGCTAAAACTGAAAGTTTTCTGAAGCATAAAGTTGTGGGCAGCGTTCCTTGTGTTAAGCGAGTACATGTGTCTTTCAGCAATTTGAATTTATTTCGGACATATTCAGGCGTTTTACCATTGAGGGTCTTATACAACAGCATTAGTTTGAGGCGTTTTACTCGTTCAGGGAAAGGAATTATGTTCAAGTCCGTAAAAAGCGTCGAAGAAGGGGTATCCCATGGGGCATCTAAAATTATCCGAGCTGCTCTTTTCTGTAGGCGGACCATAACTCAGTTCACAATTCGCTTGAGAAGTTGTTCCCCAAATTGTTGATCCATAGTCCATGATGGGCTGGACGAGTGTGCTGTAGTATAGTATTCTTGCTTTTGGTGTTAGAAACTGTTTTATTCTTCTGAGGAGTCCGAGTCTCTTCTTATATTATTTGCGGTCTCGTGTTTGTTCTGCTCTCTAATTCTCCCAAACTTACCTCGGTTTGCACGAGCCTGTGCAAACACGGAAGATCTGTTTTATTTCTTAAATATTTTGCAAATGGAAGGCAATGAAAACTTTTGTTCTGTGTTGTTGTAATTAATGTTTCGAGCATTTCCAAGTATTTTAGCAACCTTGTAGTAAAAAATTCGAGCATTAACATTAGCATATTAACAAAGGAAAACAAGATTACTCGGCGCGAGAATTAATTAGAAAACAGCTAACATTTTGTGGTTACAGTGAACGTGATTCGTTTTGACACTTGAAGCGTTGCTAGCTATCAATCGTCAGGCAACTCTGAATCCTAATTTTTTTTGGACCCAAAAAAGCTGGCAAGTAGATCTCAGTATCGGAAACCGCTGAAGAAAACAGCCGAACCTTCGTTCTTTCGGCCAGCGGATTAATTTGTTCGGTGGGTGGGTGGGTGGAACAACTTCCGTATCCTCATTAGAGTAAGGGTAAGGCAGTCTTTGGTCTCGTGCCAGGACCGCGCTGGGTCTCAACGACGAAGGTAGCTTGCCATTGGTTTATCTTTTTGTAGTGTAGAAATAGGCAATATTCGTATTCTCACGGACGAGCTGGAACGAACACTCAATGGAGGCTCGTGCGGGGGAATTCGCTAAAAACTATTTAGTGTTTGAATTTTATTTAGTTTCTGATGTTGACGATTTCCTCTTCTGTTTTGTCACGCGATTATGTTTGAATGCGAATGAGTAGTCTTAAAAGTAAGGGGGAGGGGAGGTAGGGTAAAATATGACAAATTCACAAAGAGTACGTAAAACACGTTTTATTCTTGTTTTCACTTCACAAACAATATGTAAACACGTTTCATTCTACTTTTCACTTCATTTTGTGGTTTGCCTAAGCTACCGTTCCAGTTTCGACGCCATCTTGGATTAGGCGCGTAGAGACCCCTGGGAACGAATGCGACGCCATCTTGGAGGTGCAGCTGTTCAGCACGCGCGAGGCCAAGCCACCGCCATTTCTGCTGCAGGTAAACATAAATCAACTGTTATTTCACTGAATTTTGAGAGTCAAGATATTAGCCCAGTAATGAGGATTAATCCCTAAGATATTTGATCCTATTCTCGGGCGGTTTAATAACTTTATCTTGCCCCCTTTGGCTTTGGCCGTAAAACGGCTCTCTGTCTCCTATCATCGGACAGTTTACTTTTATCGCTTCCAGTCATATAACCAAGAGGGCTATTGCCAATGTGTTTCTTCCTTCGTGATCTATAATAGTTGTTACTACGTTTGCATAACCTGATTCCTTTCGAATTTTAATATTCTCCCTGAAAATCGACTTTAAATGATATCCATTGTTGACAAACCCATTATCGGACACATCGATCAACCTGATATCAGAGTCGTCAGACAGAATACCTGTGACTTACCTGTTATCGGACATTCGATGCTTCTGCGCAATCCAAACATGTTTTAAAGGTTTTAAAACATGTTTGGATTGAGATAGAGTTATTCAGTGATCTATTTAGGCCTGTAAAACGTACTTTATTTCGGGCAAGCGTGGCTGGAAATAGAATAAGCTAATTGTTGTTGCCTTGCATTTAGTTATTTTAAAGCTTCTTCACTGTGCTATATAAAAGTTAAAAGTGTGCCTCAATTTTTTATATTCTTATAAGGGACCACACATCATTTAGCGGTGGGGAGGCTACTAGATTTGTAGGGGGGTCACGATTTTTATGCTCCCATTTAGGGGGGGGGGGGGTCAAATTTTTACATGCTCCTCTTTTATAGATCAAGAGTGGGGAAGGGGTATATATATTTATAGGCTTATCCAAGGGGAGGGTCATTATTTCGTGAGACCAGAGAACTGCAGGGTCACAATGTTTTGGGCAAGCCACAATGCAGATCTAGTAGCCCCCCTACTGCTAAAATTAATAATGTCTGGTACCTAGTAAACTGTTTCTTTGTGATAACTTGTTTTCTTTTGCATTTTTCACTATAAATTTGTTCATTTGCACTCTGGGCAACAAGGAATTCCTGCCACGGCCATCTCGCATGCCAGTTTGTCAGCTATCCGCTGGGCGTGTGGAGTTACATTGAAAATTTACTCTCTTGGCAGTGAAAATTCGCCACAGGACACGATAAAGTATATCCACTATTAAAATAAAGGTTGGCCATTAGAGTTTTCTGGTGGAGTTGTGCTGCTTTTGGATTTGATTTTTTTTGGGGGGGGGGAATTGTGTGGTTGCTGCAATGAAGTACAGCAAGAGGAAGGAGCAGCGGGGGTAATTTTGCAGAGTGCTGAATGCAAATTAGAAAATCTGGTCAACGGTTCATAGGTTCTCCGATGGTGTAGTGGTTATCACGTCCGCCTTGAATGCAAGAGACCAGGGGTTGAGTCCTTCCCAGTGAACCACATTTTGACATAGTATGTCATATCTATCTCTTTCGTGCCTTTACATACTCAGTACCTTTGAAATGAGAGATCTACAGTGATACTATATGAAATGTGGCATTTTAATTACAACAACCACCAATTTTCTCACAATGTGATTGGCTAATTTTCATATGCAATATTTTAACGGCATGGCTGGCTTTTGAAGCCAGTTTTGTAGATATTTGTGAATTTGTAAACATCTGTTCCAAAAATCAAGAAAATGAGGATTTTAAAAGAATTTAATCACAGGGAAAAGTTAATTGGCGCAGAGTCAAACTTCCTTGTGTGGTGCCATTTATTGTCAATATTTAAACTCTCTCTCAAGTCAAACAAATATATTTTTGGCAAATTTTTGATTGACTTTGTGACAAGTTCGACTGATCTTTTAGAACTAGAACTGAGAAATTCTCTTGAATGAAATATATAATCTTCTAGTTTGTGATTAAAATCTCCTATTCAGGATATTTACATAATATTCTTCAGAAGAAACAAACAGTTGAGAGTGGCTTAGGTATTTTTTATAGAGTTTGGGAAAGCAAGAAGTGTTTACATTTTGGATTTTTTGCTGACTCGAAGGCAGTTTGTACACACTTGTTTGAAGCTAAAAGTGTTTTGTTGTAAAAAAACAAAACAAATAAAGGTGCCTCATGAATCTGGACACAGCTATTTTGACCATGTTATGATGAAAATTGTTGTAAATATTAGGACACACATAAAAAAAACTAACTTCAATTTGTTAAGATTACACTTAGTTACAATACTCTTTGCTGCCTTACTAGTTTCTATTATAATATTATATAATATTATAAACTTTGCAGCCAAATACACTGGAATGGCTCCAACCTCTGACCATGCAACCAATTAAAACCCTAATCCGAACCATGAAACATACCCTAACTGGTCAGTGAACATAAGTTCCCAGGTAAACAATGAGGTTTTAGGGCCAATTAATCACAAGTAAATGAGTTTCATGAAAATGGCGAAGTCATCACAACTTAGAGCACATATTGGTTCACATGCAGCTCATGGTATTTCATTCTCATATATTGATCAGATTTTCTAGTTTGCATTAGCATTCTGCAAAATACCCCTGCCGAGGAAGGAGTGCCATTTCTGCAACAGGTAAACAGAAAGTCTTTTATTAAACTGAATTTTTAGAGTCAAGAAACAAGATGATAGGGGTTGTATTGATATAAAGTGGACAGGTGTGAAAACATGGTCTTGGACAGGTGTGAAAACATTTTTGTGCCTCGATCCTCTAGGGAGATATGTATTTGTTTACATGCGTGCCTGAGAATTCGTTCTGTCCGATAATGGGTTGTGTTACCGTATATTATAAACTTTAATAGGTAAACAAAAGTTGTGACAAAATTTATGTGCCGTTATACTGACATAGTCTGCGGAAACAGCTATCTCTATTAGAGGGCCAAAACCGATAGATTATAGATACTGACAGTGTTATAGTAAGCGATTTTCTCCTGAAAAATGGACTAAAAAAGTTCTGCTCTTCTACCCTTATTCGGCTATTGTCGGGCCACCTAAAACCACAGTTAACCCAAACTCTGTAAATTGCAACAATTAATTAATAGCAATTGTAAGGTATATTTTAGGGTAAAGAAAAACACATGGACCCTTGTTCCATGGGTCCCATGATCCACCCTCGTGGACCCGGTCCATAGACCACAAAAAAACCTTCAAAATATGTATGCTTAAAACTAATTAAGATGTTGACATAAAACAAGTTTTTTTGAATGCTGTTGATTGTACCTCTAGCTCTATAATTCAGCTTTCTTAACCTTGCAACTTTAACTAAGAATTACATATACGTAGTGCGATGGTTACAAAACACTTACCAGACTACACAGAACACTTCCCGGGCTACAAAACACTTCCCAAGTTAGAAAACACTTCCAAGATTACACAAAACACTTGCACTCCCAAAAACACTTGCCGAGTTTAAGCAAATCAGTATTTATGCCAGGCCACAAAGCCAAAAGAGGCCAGGCTACAAAGATTTCAAGGAAACTGTTCTGTTAATTGGGGTCTCACTGCATGTATACATACAGCTATTTTAAAAAGGTTGTCCCAGACAAGTGGCAAACGACAAACAGCATTCCCAGACCGAAAGTCTTGTGAATTTGTTTGTTTTTAGGTCAAATACTTTAAGACGAATATTAACGTTGTCCTGCCATATATTGAATCGATTTTCAAATTACACTGTACATAGTTTATTCATTGTGCACAGCTGGACAGTAGGGCTGTGTGCCACAAGGGGCTAAGTGCCCTTATCAGGACTTTTTTTCTTTGAAATTTTGATTAAAAGTCCCGGTTAAAAGTACACAGTAGCTTAAAGAAATGTCGTGAAAAGGGTACTTGGTCCCTAATATGGCACACAACCCTTAAGTTATAACAACAATCCATTGCGGGCTGGCAATGTCATCCTTTCTTGAAATAATGCATTTTTTTGAACGCGACTTGTCACTTCCAGGGTCGCACTTCAATGAAAACGGTAATAATGCCAAACCAGTTGCTCGCCGGTCTTGTTGTTCTTGTACTGTTATATTATGTATATACTGTTGTTATTGATAAAACCATTGTGCCCAAAAGCGAGCACTCTGTTAAATTTCTTAACTGGAATTTAGTACGGAAATTGTGTGATTGGACAGTCATTTAGTGTTGTTAGATTTTTCTTCTTCCTCTATGATTGGACATAAGTTTATTAACATGCAGCATGTGGTAACAAGAGCCTCAGTACGGTCGAGTGAGAGGGGTCACCATTTTCGTCAGACCAGTCAGTTCGTGAAAATGGAAAGCGCCCTAAGTTAGTAAGTACATGAAGGCGCCTTGGAAAATGTGGGTCGGATCTGATGGATTCGGATTATTGCTCGGATGACTTTTTCTTTGAATCCCACTAATTTTTTCTGGTGTAAAGTATATGTAATTGTCGCCTATATGTTCGCAATCGCGGGCCAATTTTTTACATGCTCTCGGTAATATTTTGCAATTCTAGTTGAACCCTCGACAATCATCGGTCTCGTGAAACCGACTGAAGGTCAAGGTCAAATAGCACAAAATCACTTTGGCAAGAGACATTTTCAGTACAAGAAAATGTATGGGCGAGTTTCCCGGTCGTGGTATGTCTGCTTTGATATTTCCTTTGTTATTGTTATGTATCGCAACCAAACTTACTGTGCCGAAAGGAAAATAGTATTAGAAGATTTTATATACAACCTTTATGGATTCGAGCGAATTTAGTTAAAGGGATACCCGAGTGAAAAACACATTGGGGCTCAAAAGAATCTTCAACATGTTCTTTGTTCAGAAAATGTATTAAAATTTGATCAAACGTTTTTAGTATTAAGAACGAGCACCTCAAAGTTGGCCCCGCGAAGACATGGGCGCCGCCATCTTTGTTTGCATTTACGGAAGTGACGTCACTTCGTCCCACCAGCGTTCTCACTCTCTCACTTATTAGGTGTTTTTAGGATGATAAACGCCTTAACTGTACCTCACATACATTGTAGTTCTTATACTTATTCAGAAGTCACTCGAGTCTTTTAAGCCATGTTGTTTTGCTGTTATTAAATGGCAGTTACGAGACCTTGTTGTTCGTCTGATAATTTCTCGCCTTCCCAATGCTTTTCTTCCTCCTCCCAGTCTTCTGAACTTTTCTCATAATGTCGTCTTCATCATAATTCCGGTTTCTGTAAGAATTCCTCTGCAATCTCGATGAAAATATATCCTCTTTAATTCCGAGCGTGTGAAAATCATACAAAGACAAGTTGCCGCGATACGCTGGTGGGACGAAGTGACGTCACTTCCGTAAATGCAAACAAAGATGGCGGCGCCCATGTCTTCGCGGGGCCAACTTTGAGGTGCTCGTTCTTAATACTAAAAACGTTTGATCAAATTTTAATACATTTTCTGAACAAAGAACATGTTGAAGATTCTTTTGAGCCCCAATGTGTTTTTCACTCGGGTATCCCTTTAAAGCACACACATTTTCGCGTAAAACACGTCGTCTCCCAAGCTAGGTGATGTTTCCTATTGAACCTCGACTTTCAGTTGGTTTCGTGGTCTATTCTTAGCCGCCAAAGTTAAAAGTCTAAATTGATAACGCAACTTATTTCATTACCAGGGATAAAAATGGAGCGTGGTAACAAAGTAAAACGATGGAAAGAAGAAGACATGCTTGAAGCGATAGCAGCGTGCACTACAATGTCCCAGCGAATGGCAGCAAGGACTTTCAATATTCCGAAGTCCACCCTGACAGACAGGTTGACTGGTCGGGTTATGCCGGGCGCTATGCGCGGGCCGGAATGCATGTTAAGTGCAGAAGAGGAAGCAAAGCTTGCAGCGTACCTTTTACGTTGCTCTAGCCAAGGCTATGGCAAAACTAAAGAAATCATTTTGTTTATGGCCACGGCAATTGCTAAAAAAAGGAGGAAAGTTCTTAAGGGAAGCCGTCTTAGTAGCAAATGGTGGATGGGTTTTTTAAGGCGTAACCCACACGTTTCACAAAACTGTGGCGTGGTTCGAACGCTGGTGACAAGAAACACCATTGAGTGTTTTTATCAAAGCCTACTCGACACTATGGCAAACAACCACGGCGGAAGCCTATGCGAGAAGCCGCATTTAATTTTTAATTGCGACGAGAGTGGGTTCGAATTGGATGCCATCAATAAGATCGTTGCGTTTGCGAGAGGTTCCAGTCATGTACCACGCAGGCAACGTGAAAAGGTGACAGTGCTTACCTGCGCTACTGCTGCAGGGAATAACCTCCCCTCGATGTTTGTTTACAGTAACCTCTCTGGAAGGGTACCAAATGGAGTACAAGAAGATGCTCCCGTTGGGACCTTTATAACAGCACAAAAATCAGGGTGGGGTGACAAAGATATCTACCTTAAATGGTTCAAGGAGCTTTTCCTTAAAAGCATTCCTTCAGAACGACCCGCGCTGCTTTTGGTGGATGGCCGCAAATCCCATGTGACAGAGGAGCTCATCGAAACTGCCGCTGCCAATAGCATACTTGTATTTTGCCTTCCTGCCAATGTCTCGCACCTTTTGCAGCCGCTTGATCTGTCCCCTTTCGGTGCTCTGAAAGGAGGGTGGGTGAAGGCCTGTGCTTCATCTGACTACGTCACATCAGCTGTCGTAAATCAGCGGAACTTTGCTAAGACATTCAACATTGCATGGAATGCAAGCATTACCCCTGACATCATTAAGAGTGGTTTCAGACTGTCAGGGATCTACCCGTTTGATCCCACTGCCTTTGACTACAGCCAAGTTGCACCTAACATTCCGACAGCTACCGAGCCTCCCACAATGCTAACCGCCACCGCATCTGAGCCACCGCCTTTGGCCGTCCCTGGCACATCCACGTCGTCAGCAGATCTCCAAAATGCTAACCCCTGCCCTGGCACATCCGCATCGTCTCCGGCTCTTGGATTCAACAAGTTAATCTCCTTGGAGAAAAGTATAGGAAGATTGGAACGATTAAACTACCGCCAGCGATTTGCAAACAACTACGATGTACCAGGCGACACACTTTACTACTCGTGGAAGGAGCTGTACGTTGCTCATGGAGGGTCGCTCGATACCCTCGAGGGCCAGTGCCCATGCGCGTCTGCATGTTGCTGTACCTGCGCTTGCCTTGGTTATTGCGAGTGTTTAGACTGCGGTGTTTTAAAGGTAAAAGAACATCCAACCGATCAATCCCCTCCGAAACCAAGAAGCGATTCAAACAACACGGAAGGACCCAACCTCATTTCCGCACCCTCTGGTGATATCGAAATTGCCGGAGATTCATGTTCAGAGACAATGTTGGCACTTAAAAGACCCGCCACTGCTGGAAAGCGGAAAAGATCACTGGCGAAGTGATTCTCGGCAGTCGGCTCTGAGAATGAGTGGAAACAAAATGTAAAGAACGTAAGGGCTTAGAGGGCATCGTATAAATGCCCGAAAGCGCAGGGAAGAGTACGATGAAGACAAAGGAGTCCTGATTAAATTGATTCAGGTCACCTGACTTTTCCCCCAAGTATTTTTTTTTCCTGTATTCCAAGAGGTAATGCATAAAATTTGTAGAACTCAAAACCAAAGCATTGAATCCTCTGGAGAGCTATTATCGCATGATCTGACAACACATGTACACGCTATATCGGTCACCGACTTGGCAGTTCTGGGTGAGCTTGGACTGTACGGTTGATTTTTACCTGCGAACTGTTTTATAATTTTGTCATGGTCGCCTCGGTTTTCTTTGTTCTACGAGTGACGTTAATCTCCCTCATCAGCATGCATACTTTCACTAAATCTCCCTCGTTTAACCATGCAGGAGGGAAACTAAGGAGAGCATGCAAGCTGGAACATTTAAAAACAAGAACACATTTGTGTATTTTACGATTTGTTTCTAAGTTAGCCCAACGTAAAATATTAAAAGCGTCTCTAGAAGAATCACGCCTGAGAATGATACGGGCAGCTCGGTTTTGCAACCGCTGCAAGTTGTTGGTATAGCCGGCGGACAGTTACCCCAGGCAGTATCCGTTGGCGTATAGCTAAAAATCGGTTCAAAAATTAGATTAGTTACTAAACTGCATCGGGTGATTTGTAAAGGCGTCGGGACTTAAACGAATCCTCCTTCGGCTTGCGGGGCAATTTAGTAACTAATCTCCCTCGGGTCTGCGGGAAGATAAACACTGGTATGATGAACTAAGTCATACAAGACCTAGTCAGCTTGCCTGTTTGTTGCCCCATTTCAGACCACGTAATAGTTCTCCAGAGGATTCAGTGCTGTTTTCCAATTAGGTATGCTCACTGCCGTAATTAGCAGCAGTTGACGTTTCGAGCGCTGCCTTTAGTCAGGGGCTAACTCCCATCAGCTCTCGCCTTACGTAAATACGAGGCGTTTTAAAATAAGTATTCGAACATCCATAACCCGGAACCAAACAATAGACGGTAAACGATTTAAATGCCAAAATCCGAGCGCAGCCGACCCAATCTCCAACACAAATCCGAACCATCGATAAAACGTACCCTGGGTTCACAGGTAAACAGAAAATAAAGCAGAACAAAATGCGAGGTTTTATGGTTCCGAACCCATAACCTATCATCAAAACCAACGACTATACTATAAATGAGACAAATTCTTAGCTCAATGTTCGAAGAGTGCCCAAGTTTCTGTTGAGCAATTCTTGTCCTTTAGGAACTCTACTGATGAAACTCAAATGCATGTATGTTTGGAACGGCGTCTCAATCGAATGGCAAGTAAGTATTGCTTGCCGGGTATTTTGATCGCAAGGTTTTCATTGTTATTAGGTTTCACTGTTATTTACATCACCATTTCAACGAACGTGTTTGATAGTGTAGTAGGAATGGAGACTCCGTATGTTTCCTTGAAGTGCCTACGAGGAATCGGTATCGATTGTACCATGTAGTGTGCCACTTATCTAGAGTCGATATTAATGATATAAAATTACCAACATTTCCAATATATAAAGTCATGGAATCGCCGTTACTTAACGTGTCGTGGAGATTAAGACACATTGATCACCAGTATTGCTGGCTTTCACTTGACGTCATAGCCGCCACGTTGGCGTCCTCAAACAATAGATTCCTCGTTAGCTTCTTTTGTTGGGGCACCAACATGGCCGCCATGCCCTTTGTCATTTGAATCTCCGGGATTGAGTAAAACCCAGCAATTCGATCAAGCAGTAGCGAGTTTGGTTTGTATTAATCAAGTTGCAAGGTCCTCGCCGTCTACTTATCAATATTGTTGTGTAAACCATAATAGTGCGGAATGGTTATGAAACCCACGTGACCGTGCACAAAACAATAGATATTGGGATATGTCAATCAATCAGCCAATAGAAACGTCTGAAATGTGACCGTGCACAATATTTTGTTTTACCCCCTTCTACCCTAAATCCCAGCGCCTTTGTTAGCCCCTTTGAAGTTTGCCGGGTTTCCTCAGTAGCCATTCTACTCTATTAACCGTGTGTAAACCGATGATATGACTGCGTCATTTAGAGGGAGGCTGTGATGCGAGGTTTTCCTCGTTCGCATTGGTTCTGGAAGTGTCGGCCAGTGGATTTGGAGAAAGCTCAATTGCTGGGCAGGGAGGGGGCTTAATATTGAGCAGGGAAGAGCATTATCAATCCAAGGATGTATGAGTAAAGTTCCCATACTATACAGATATAGCCCGCGGTAACTCTCCTCGTACATCCCTTCAGTGGGCACTTCGGAAGTTACTTCTGTTAGAATCCTTGGCCCCTGGTTTGACTCTGAGTTATCTATGTCCATTCATCTAACTAAGTTATGCAGCTCAGCTTTCTATTATTTGCATAATATACGCAAAAGGAATGTCCGTCTCGCGACACCACAGAAATCCTTGTCCACGGCGCCTTCATTTCAAGTCGCGTTGATTATTGCAATAGTTTATTATACGGGTTGCCTAACTGTCAACTAAATAAGCTCCAGCGAGTACAGAACGCCGCAGCTAGACTTATTTGTAAAGCACCTAGATTTTGTCACATAACTCCCATTACTAGCGCTTCACGACCTCGCAGGACCTTCATACGTCAGTAGCTTAATATATGTGAAGACATCGAGCCATAAATTGCGTTGTTCCAATAAACTACTGCTTTGTTTCCCGAAGTGTAAAACACGACAAACTTTGACAGGGCATTTGTTGCTGCTGCTTCTAAGCTCTGGAACTTAAACGCCATCTTAAATCATATATTTTAGGCTAGCATATAATTTATATTTTATCTTAATTGAATTAGACTGTATTTTAATTTTTAGTGCTGTTTAGATATATTGTTACTGTTGTAATTGTAATTAGTATTATTGAGATTAATATTTAAATTAGATTAAGGTTACCATATATATTTACAGTATTTCTAATTGCCAAAAACAGTAAAATAAATAAATAAATATTATTATTTAATTGATGACGAGTTGAATATCAATCCCTCCCTGCACAACATCCTTAAACATAACTAACATTAAAGAAACCTAAGCTTTGATCCGTTTTATGTAAGAGTACTTCGAACCTTTAATACCTTGTTTACACGAGCTCCCACGATGAGCTTTCAGCTCTTGGAGCATGTGAAGCACATATGCACGTGATGTTAAGAGGTATTTCACCAATACAATGAACACAATTCCAATTAGTTGAGCATTTTGAAACTGATATAGAAATAAAATTCAGGGCTTTCAAAAGGTTTTTGAGTAGTAGTTCAACATAGGAAAGTAGGCGTCTGTAGAAAATTCTAAACACCAAGCAAACGTTTCATTGTATGTTCATAAAGAGAACAGAACTGGTGGCGATGGACCTCGAACCAACCACCGAAGCTCGGCCGTCGCCGGCTTATTTTAAAAGCCCTGAGAATACTAGCTTAGCAGCCTAGTCCCCAGGCCTTCTGGCTGGTATTTTGTCTGAGTGGGTTAATGGGATCCCTGTGGTTTGTAATGGTCGTGACGTCACTGCTCACTGTTGGTGACGTCACAAGCCATTACAAACCACAGGGATCCCATTAATCCACTCAGACAAAATACTAGCCAGAAGGGACAAGGCTGCTAGCTTAGTATTCTGTATATCTAGATTTACAGACTACTAACTAGCTTAATTAGTGTTCTATAAATTGGATACAGAATACGTGTAACTGTGTATGGGTTACAAGGTATCCATGCGATTCGAATGCTGCTTTGGTTTGGTTAGAACCCTTATCCGTTATTAATGAATTTTACAGTCAGTATCAAATTAGTTTATTCAATATGATTGGAGAAATGAGCGGTATGAAGTTATAACAAATGTAATAAAGCTTGGATATTTAACAGTCCCCTAGATGTTCTTGTGAAATTTCGTGCCCTTCATTTGTTAATGGAGATGAAATGTCCGACATCAAATTCTCGCAATCTTGCCTGCAGTTCATTGCTTGTGTCAGCGACTTTGAATAAGCTACGAATGTCATGGTACCTGATAATACTTTGACATAACATATTTCACAAAGGGAAGACACAGACTACAGGAATAGCACGAATTATACTTGGCTTAAAAAATAATTTAACACTGTACACATAAAAAAAGACCATGAAAAGGTCAGCTACTGTCTGAAGGCCAGTAACGTGCCAGTTTAATAGACTAAGAAAAACAATTTTTCTCATCAAAGGCCGTACTGAACAGCTTCATGTGAAGCTGATAATCGTGGTCCCTGTATCATGGTTCACACTTGACTTGTTTGTATGATGAATCATTCAGTGCCACTCTAATTATATAACGATCTACTGGAGGCTGTTTAACTGTCTTCACAAACATCCAAGGAGTTTTAGTAAGAAATCAAGGTCTTTTCAAGGACCTGCCATGCGAACCATGAATATGGTATCATATGAATATACGACAATTGGCAATCTAAAAGGTGAACTAAAAAAAACAGACCAAGTGATGCAGTGTTCCCCGCCACGTGATGAAGGTGGTGATGAATGACTTCTCATACTTGGATGGCCTTTCCCAGGTACACAGGTATTTTACATGCACCAAGTATGACATGTTATATGATCATATGGTGGTTTTTAACATGTTTCTGACTACTGATGAACTGTGTAAGCAGTGCTTTCCATCATATAATCTTGATGGCCATCAATAGTTCCGTCGCTGGTTTTATGTTATCTCTTGAGATACACGGGTATCCCATGTACAATTAACGTCATCTTTAGCGTGTCTTCACTTATGAACTGGGTAAGCAGTGCTTTCCATCATATAATCTTGATGGCCATCAATACTTCCGTCGCTGGTTTTATGTTATCTCTTGAGATACACAGGTATCCCATGTACAATTAACGTCATCTTTAGCGTGTCTTCACTTATGAACTGGGTAAGCAGTGCTTTCCATCATATAATCTTGATGGCCATCAATAGTTCCGTCGCTGGTTTTATGTTATCTCTTGAGATACACAGGTATCCCATATACAACAGGCGAGGCACCTATGAGGTATGGCAGTCTACAAGCGTTTCTTGCCTTATTTACGAATTGAGCAAGTGAGTACTGTTCACCGCTCTCCAACCAGCCTTCCAGCAGAGTCTGTGTAAAGCGATCGATGTCCTTGTCTGTCACATCCCACAGATTGGCAACGATAGCCGGGCTACAATAAAGACATAATTTGAAAGAAGTTTAAATGGATCGATGTACTATCATCATAAATGCTCCAGGAATAAACCTAGTAACAGAATAAACCCTGGAATGGTTTTGGAAGAAGGGGAACATCTTCATACTCTTCCAAACTATTACTCGTTTTGCAATGGATCTTCTATTCTTCATGGAAATGTTTAATAATGAACACCAACGTTCTTTACGACAAAATGTTTAAGATCTGACATGTATAGCAAAAGCAATGTATAACTCGAAATGACTACTTACCATCCTGCAAGAAGGTAGTTCAAGCTCATACCTCTCGGTTCACAGTCACCACCAACCTGAACAATAAGAAACAGCATTAAATGGTGCCAGAAGGGCAAATTACTTGAGGCATATTACATACCAATGCTTCGTCAAGAATATGATGACTCGGTTCTTTAAGGATCAACTACCTGCTATATTCTTATATCAATACGTTTTGTAATCTTCAGTGGCCAAAAAGGTGGTTAAAGTCAAGTTAGCCCTAACTTAGGAATAACCGCTTCACTAAGAATTTACTCTTGCTAATAATACTTTAAAAAACCAATGCACATTTTTGTTCAATTTTTCCTACATCCTAAACAATAAACCAAGCAAGTTGCATGGCACTACCCAGCATACGCTACGACGTAGCTAGAAACAATCACCAAATAATATGAGAGGACTCACGATCAGTTTTCCACTACTACATCCCATGAGTACAGTCGTAGCACGACAGTTGAGCCGCTGTACGTCGTCTCCCGTCAGGAATGATCTGCCATTACCATGTCCTAGATAGCTAAACAAAGATATATAAACTGTGACGTCATCATTTTTATGAATTTCACAGTATAGTTCTGGAAACCACCCAGTCAGATAGGATACTTCAATTAGGGTATGTGAAGTCTCGAAAACTTTGGTACTTACATGAATAAGTCATGGTCAACTAGAGCACTCCTGTACTGACCCTCTGAAGGCTTTGTACCAGTGACTCCATGCCATTGGTCTTCACTGTGGAAATACGGCGGAAAACGTGGCAGGTCAGTTTAACATACAGAATGAACATACAATGAAGATAATTGCATGGATATGGTTGAAAACCATCTACGATATCAAGCCCTATTTTACTCTTAATGTCTTTTGTGGTAACAGCAAAAAGGAAATAAGTGACTGAAAAATCTGTTTTCAACAGTACCAACGAAATAGAGCTTGCACTGCTACGAAAACACGGAAATACTCTGAAAACGTATCCTTACGACGAAAACGCCATACTCCGTACGCGGTAGATCTCTGACATCGACCAAAAAACAACGTTAGCCTGCAACTTGCGTTATCACACAGTTCTTAGATGCGCGATATTAACGTTGTATATTTCGAAGTGTATATACGTTTCTATGACTTAGTATGACTTAAATTGAAAATTGCCTGATATCAGCCTTATTTTGATCCGTTCCGGTTTGTAGGCTAGTATATATGTAATATATGTAATATTTCTAAGTTTGACCATATAACTTCTACACTATATAAGTTGCACTGGCTCCCTGTCAAATTCAGAGTAGATTTTAAGGTTCTGTTAATAACATAAGGCAATACATGGCCTTGCTCCGGACTATCTCACTGAACTCATAAATGTAAAGACTCCATCACGACTTCAGCGTCCAATTAAGAGTGAAGACTCTAGCCACCTTGGGTGACCGCTCATTCGCTCTTGCAGCACCCACCCTGTGGAATGAGCTACCCTCTGAGATACGCCAGGCCAATACCGTTAATGTATTTACTGAAGACTCCTAAAGACAACGCTTTTAACTGACTTTCATGATTAATTATTTGACATTATTTCATTAGCACATTTTCAACAACCATATTGTTAATTTTAGTAATCAGTATTAGAATCTAGGAATTAGGTTAGTTTAGTTTATCATATAACATTACGTTTGTAGCCCATTAGTTGTTGTTATGCACATGTGAACACATCCACATCAAACATACGCACTAGAAATATTAAATTATTATTGAAACTCCAAAACGGCTTCTCGATGAAGAGATAGAAAAGGTCTATAGTGTCTAGTGGTAGTATGTTCTTTCACCCCAATTTGATGTTACTTACCCTTCAAACCACTTCTGGAATACCTTCTGTGTATGTGGTAGATTGCTCTCTGGATTGAGGACGTAGTATGTATTGAGTGGATCGACTGTATAAGCCTCATGCTTGACTTCCCCCTTTTCAAAGAGAAAGGAACTATTTGAGGAGGGACACTGCAAGGATTTTGCAATAATGCATGCAAAAACTAGGCAACATTCTATTGTTCAGCGGCAATAGGCTTTTGGCACAGCAGAATTTATTGTTTTTCACATTGAGCACAAAACCCTTTGAAATCAAATCCACTGAAACTGCGTCTTAAAACTACTTTCCTTTTGTGTGAAACATTTCGTCCATTCAGAAGAGTCCAAAACATGCAATAAGCAGAACAACTTTCAATTTTAAAATGTTCCCCAGAGGTTTTGAATTTTCGTCGTATGAAAAGTTCTGAGTGTTTACACTAAATGCAATTCAAGTTTGTTAGAGAACATATTCTTCTTATTCAAGTTTTGGTATAGATTTTGATATTTAAACCAATTGAAACAATACCGGCACAATTAGCACCTTTCTGCCGTACGATTAAAATATACTAACCTGCTGAATCTGAGAGAGCGCGAATTGCAAGGATGGCATTCTAGTTACGGCGTGTTCACGTAGGATGGGAATGCTCTCCCACGGAAGGTGCTGTATGTCCTACGAACACCAACATAGCTTATTAACTTACAGTACGAGCAAATGAGGTTAATAAGATGTTTATTATATGGATTCTTCATTTTCTTTGAGACCGGAAATGGGCGGAAGGTCCGTACGGGTAGTTATGGACCGTAAATGGACCAAGCACAGCACGCGAAATTACTTAGCTATACTTTACTAAATAGAGGTTCTTGACCAAGCTTATTCGGGGAATATCGGTGTATATTCTTGTTTGTGTATGAATGTGGACCGAATCTGAAAGTTTACTATAATGGGGGAGGGGACTTAAAACTTCAGCCAAGATTTTCTTTGTAGGCAACATTGTCGAGTGGTTTGGATGAATTATATTAAAGTGATCCAGATACAAAGAGCCGGACCTCTAACTTTATTTCATTCGACTGGACCTTAATGCCTCACTGAGTAGCCAGATAATAACAAAGACTTGATTAAACACTTTCTCACTCAAACCTCTTGGGATGCCGCTCCTAAAACTAAAGTCATTTATCCAACACATACCCTGCCAAGAATCAAGATGACGGGGTGTCGGCCTTTGGTGACAGAACGCTTCCTGAAAAGAAAAACCAGGAATGTATACACAATTCTGCTCAGGTTAGAGGGGATGTGTCACAGTAAGAGGATTTATACTCGCAGTCAAAAAAAGAAATGGCCGGACACAGTTATTTTCAGCGATTTTCATATAAACTGACGAACCTCGCGCACATGCGGGATGATTACAGGCATGTGATGTAACGCGACACAGGCATGTGATGTAACGCGACACAGGCATGTGATGTAACGCGACACAGGCATGTGATGCAACGCGACACAGGCACGTGATGTAACGCGACACAGGCACGTGATGTAACGCGACACAGGCATGTGATGCAACGCGACACAGGCACGTGATGTAACGCGACACAGGCACGTGATGTAACGCGACACAGGCACGTGATGTAACGCGACACCAGTAATTACAAATTAGTGAAACCGGACGGCAGTATCGGAGTTTCGTTTTTCGATTTCGATGCCATTTTCAGCACTAAATTAGCAAATTGAGAGAAAAAAGAAACGTCGT
Source organism: Actinernus sp. WN-2022 (assembly GCA_030867875.1). Taxonomy (NCBI): domain Eukaryota; kingdom Metazoa; phylum Cnidaria; class Anthozoa; order Actiniaria; family Actinernidae; genus Actinernus; species Actinernus sp. WN-2022. The sequence goes on along the minus strand of JAOWCC010000577.1, from coordinate 175,437,798 downwards.
CAATCAGTATGTCATTTAATTTCATTCTATAACATTTGATATGCTGGTGGAGTTTATTTTAATGCCAATAGTTGCATTCGTACTTTCCCAACACATAATTGTTGATTTCAAACTGTGAATTGAATCTCCAAATCTATGTAAAGTAAGTGGTAATTGTCTAGTCTCGCGTGGGATCACATAGCTGTAAACTGCAAAAATGAATAACAAACTGTATAGACATGAACACTCCAGGAACGTATTGTATATCACTTCAATCAATCATCGAGGGAGGGAATTTAGATGTCTTTAGCCAATTAATACGAACCGAACAACGACTCCATACATGCGCATCACCATGACATAGTCCCTTTAACACAACACCGAATGACCAGTGATAACTTGGGGTAGAGGTTATTATTACAAAGAAACATTAGAGAAAACTCAACATATCTCCTATGTTATGTTTATCCTATGCCAAAATGAAGGGTTGGAGTAATGTTTCACCCTTGTTTGGATTCTATGAGCCGAAAATATACCGTGTAACCCACCGGAAAATTATCCAATGCTTCAAATGAATTACTTATTACAGTTTTCGTTGAAGTGCGACCCTGGAAGTTTCAAGTCTCGTTTGGAAAATTGCATTTAGCCGGCCGTCAATCAAACGCCTAGTCTGTCTAGTCTCATACAAGGCTTTACCACCTACAACCTTCGCCAATTAAGTACGGACCGCCCGACAAAATATGGCTATTCAGAACACTGAACGAACTCCTCCGACACGTCGCGGGCATTTTATATGACTTCGCTTGTCACTCCTCTCCCTTCACAATGTTGTGTTAAAAATAGCCGGAAATTGCTGAAGAGGTCCGACTTAAATGGCAAGGGTTGTAGCCTCCTCCGCAGGCATCTCTAATTTTCGAATAAATCAGATTATGGCCTCCCTGTGGCAGGTGAAAAAGAAAAGAGAGGGAGATTGGAAGTCCTCGTCTTCTCTCCCGGATTCACAGGTAACCCAATTCACGATTCTTCCGCGGTCAGTTCCGATACTCAGATGGCTGCGTAGGAGTCTATTTACCGCCTAGACTTCATTAAATTTTGATTGACGGTCGGCCAAATGCAATTTTCCAAACGCGACGTCGCACTTCAACGAAAAGAGTAATAAAGTGGTTGTTGCGACAAGGAAAAGCTAATGGGCCTTTTTTTAAATCACGTGACATGGCTCGTACTGGAATGGCAAACTTTTCAATATGGCTGCGATCTCGGCGACCAAGTGCTGCAGGATCAGTCATCGTGTCTTTTCATTACAACTGCTGCTTATTCGTACTTGCGACTGAAAGTGGCTCCACCGTATTGAAAACGTTGTCCTTCCAATACCAGCCTCACTATATGCAGCGATAAATTTATTCACTTACGATTTTTTCCTGGAGGTCTTACTTCCATCTAATAGCAAATCGCCAGCCACGTTTTCAAACTCTTCGACGACCTGTGATGTGAAATTCGTGAGAGGAAGCTTTGTAGGAGAGGGAAATGGCCCGATTCATGCAAACGTCGATTTTTTTATGCGCCGAATGCAATTGAAACAAAAGATAATTAGGCGGCTTCTTTTGATCTAATTAGGTTCGGCGCATGAGAAGTTCGACGTTTGAATCGGGCCTTAGTTGTCTTACTAAGTTAGTTAGATTAGTTAACACAGGTACTGTATCAGGGTGTGGAAGGTTGCCGGACAATTAAGCTGTTGTCTGGGAAGTTTAAAGAAACTACTGTGTTGTTCGTGAAATAGTATGAGATTGTCAACCAATCTTGTCATTGGTGATTTTACAGATACTGTTGTAGTTGTTGATATATATATGTATACATTTCTATAATTTTGTTCTATTATTTTCTATTTATAACATACTCAACGAAGTGTCTGGATTGTGATTGGTCAATGATGAGTGCATCTAAATGTTATAGAGTGCACAGTCGCATGCTCTCAGCAAATGTTTGCTCGGTATATGATAAACAAAAAATCGCATTAACTGCTCGTGCTAAACTTTATTTATAGGCATGCACTCGCCTAAAGGCTCGTGCAATTATTAGAACTTTCAAAATATCACTCAGTGCCCATACATCCCGTACAGCACTCGCGTTAATGTGATTTCCTCTACTACGTCACAGATGAAGAGCTATTTGTAAAAACGGATATGCTGTGAATAAACCGTTGTTATTGTAGTGTTGATGTTATTGTTGTGAATGTCGTTGTTGTTACTAAGTTATAACCATAGGATGTACATCCACACCTTGTTCAGCAGTTTGGAAGTCATCTGTAACCCTGTTAGCATGCCTAGAGCTTCTTTAGTTTGTAGCTTTGTTAGGTGCATGCGAGAATCCAATAAAACCTGAAAAGTAATCATGTTAAATTGTTTTAACAATTTTAAATCTGTCAGCACATATAACCTGGACGAGGCAACATCATCGAGCTTTCTCAAAATACCAAGTGTTTTTTTTCTGTCCAGTTTCGATACAATCCTACCCAAGTCGCTATTCTATATTTCCAAATGTTGTGCTTTTCTTGGTCGATATTCTCAGTTCAAGAGAGTATTCGCGTTTATAAATCTCTAAATCCCCGAGAAAGGTTAACTCACAAGGATTCGAATAAAGGGTAGTCTGAAATAGCTGATATTCCAGTGGCGTCTACGAATAGCAGTTTCAGCGGTATTGACCCGAACGTCTCACTTCAATGTAATGAAGCGCTATTCAAACTGTGCATATAAATTAGTCGTACGTGTTTGAGAGGGTGTTGGTGTCATGCAAGAATGATGGTTACAATATTATGGTGCTTCATTACATCGAAGTGAGGCGTTCGGGTCAATGCCGCTGAAACTGCTATTCGTAGACGCCACAGCAAAAGCAGCTATTGTTTCAATACGTACCTCGATTAATGGCAATTCCACCGTCCTACCAATAGCAACTTCTAGTCTCCTTAAAAGGTCCCGAGCACATTGATGGAGAGATTCCTCTACTTCAACTCTGGAATTCTGACCTAGAACAATACCCTTCCATACTCCAAGCCAAGAGTTTTCCAATCTTCCAATGAGATTCTACAAGAGAACAGAGATACAATACATGCAGTACATGGAGATATCGATTACCTATACAAAAAAAAAGGTTTGCGAGTTGCTTGCGAGGTGCTTGCGAGGTGCTTGCGAGGTGCTTGCGAGGTGCTTGCGAGGTGCTTGCGAGGTGCTTGCGAGGTGCTTGCGAGGTGCTTGCGAGGTGCTTGCGAGGTGCTTGCGAGGTGCTTGCGAGGTGCTTGCGAGGTGCTTGCGAGGTGCTTGCCGATGAATCCACAACAAATTTTGACCATGCAATGACGTAACACGTGGTAAACAAGAGAACATGCCACGGTAAACTATCGAACATGTGTTTTTTACAACAACAAATGAGAAATAGCCAAGATTCTAGCGCTCTATCACGTAATGCGTGACGCAAGTGATGACGCAATCCATGGTGTGTCCTCTTATTTACAATGGCAATAAGCCAATCAGCAAACGAGAAACTGAGCAGTTGTTGTAAAACATAGGTGACAACGTGAACATAAAAGGTATAGTATTTCTCAATCAAATTGTTTAGCAATTAAAGAAGCCTTAGCCATGTTTTATACTATCATAAAACACGATGGGCATGAGAGAAATGTTAAAGCACAAGCCGAAGGCGCGTGCTTTCAACATTTCTCGAGTGTTGTCAAATGACCAGTGTTTTATGATAGTATAAAACATGGATGCTTCTTTATCTGTTTAATAATATAGATTTACGCGCGCGATGAAAGGAAACCGCCAGTTGAATACAATAAAACACGGCAAACCATGTTATATACTGATAAAACATGGCTTTTTAGACAATCAGAGCGCGCGTACTATCGTATCTATATTATAATGATAAATACAGGCACGCGCTGACTGTATGATGAACGAAATATAACGAATACTGCATCAGGTCGAAGGCATGTATCTGTCAATAAACCAAACATAAAGTCTGTGGGCACCAAATAAAGCACTGTCATTAGTCAATCACGTGCTTTAAATAATTGTGTACTGTGCACGAGTTGGAATATTAGAAAAAGAATACTCGACGCTGAATTAGCCTCATTTTCCCTTAAATTCTGGGGAATCTGCAATTACTTAAAGTGCCTATAACCCTTTTGCAATTTTTATCGCTTACAAACCTTCGAAGAGTTTTGAGTACTTCTGTGAAGAAAGTTTTGGTTTTGAGTGAATACTCTATGTTCTACGCTTGTTTGAAATCGTGTAAATGTGACCTTCCCTGATCCATGACCGCGTAAGCAAAAACCTGGGTCGATACCTGTATTTACGTCATCTTGACGTCATATAATTAATTCGGCTTTGCAATCATTTTAAGAAATACTTAACATGTTGACTAAAATGACTTTTCTCTTTACTAACAACTCACAAACTGTGTATATTTTCTATGCATCGATGTTGTTGTGATAGAAAGGCGCTATGGAGAATAATGCATTAATGAGGTGACGTACATACAGGTTTCGACCCAGGCTTTTACTTACGCGGTCATGGGTCAGGAAAGGTCACAAAAGGTCACATTTACACGATTTCAAACAAGCGTAGAACATAAAGTATTCACTTTAAACCAAAACTTTCTTCACAGAAGTACTCAAAACTGTTCTGAGGTTCATAAGCTATCAAAATTGCAAAAGGGTTATAGGCACTTTAACAAGTTGATAGGTTGTAAAAAATATTTTCGATTAATTGTGTTTAGGTATATGGTGAGGGGACATATGGGAGGACAGGTCCTAATATTGATCGCTGCAGCAGATCCAACAGTTACAGTGCGACTAATGAAACCAGTGCCACTTAGGCAACGAGAACCAATCACATTACAGAACAAAAACAAAGCATTCCAACTTACGGTGATTTGAGCCAATCAGTGTCGAGTACAAGACAAAGCATTTCAACTTGTCGAGCTTCGATCCGGCAAAAGGCGGATTTGGTGGACTAGTTCTGATGTTGAAGTCTTTCAAATGAAGAAAACCGCGTGGACATGCTAGGATTTATACTTTGTAATGCTTTATTTTCGTTTTACAATGTGTTTAGTTCTCATTGTCTAAGTGGCCCAGGATTCAGTAGTCGCACTTTAATACAACGATGTCGCCGAATAAATGCACAAAGCAATTGCACAACAAACAGCCATACCTTAAGGTTGTCGTCGAGCTTAGATCTCTGTTCAAACCACTCCTTGCTGTCACTGATAGTCATGCTCTCCATGCTCTCCTTCATGATATCGGTGAAGTCCTCCCCCGTACTACCCTGGAAGAGCTTGGACAGGTCCATTACCGCCCTGTTGACTGCTCCACTTGACTGAAACGAGACGAGTAAACTGAGTTACATAAACTGAAAACCTTTTCTGTACTCTCTGGGACAAATCAGTTCATGATTGAAACTGATGCAGGTGAAATTAAACGTATTGGCCATACTCACATATTGAGCATTTGTTTTATTCAAAACCAATACAACGGTGGGTAGATTAACTCCCTGCTGATCCGTTTGACTGAAAAATTTGGGTTAGGATTCTAAAATAACGGGGTAAATATGTCAGAATAGTACCGCGGTTCTCGGCGCAATATTTCACCTTTTAGTTTATTTCGTTTGAGCGCTCCTTGCGCAAAATTAATCATGCGTCCTATACAACACTTCTACATATTTAAAAAAACTAAATACGAAACCAACAAGAGCCACACAGAATTTCAAACATTGCATGCCAAATCGAAGTTGAAACTGAATGGTTCAAGGATTGATGTAAATGATAAAATGAGGCATACGTGGGCATCGTCGGAGTGGCCATCACCATCATTAGATATGGGCAGCTTGAGGATGACAGGATCTCTCCCTTCTCTGAGTCGCGACACAATGAGTTCATGGGAACCTCCGGGGAGCGTCACGGAAACGAGAGTACACACTGTCCAATCTGTAGACAGAAAAGCGATACATAAAATACTTTGAAGAATACTTAGTATTCCAGAAAATCGTATTATTTCTGTGGACGAGGTCGCCTTGAACCTTAAATTTGTTTGGAAAATATTCAACAATTTCCTCCCCCCCCCCTAAAAAAAAAAAGAAAGAAAGAAAGAAAATAAAAAGAAAGAGAGAGAGACTGGTGTACAATACAAATACACGGGTAATCAAAATCCATCAATTACTTAGATCGGGGTTTCGAATCCCAGCCGCGTCCTTGGACAGGGACGTATAAGCCGTAAGCCCTTCTAATCTATTAATACGAGGGAGACGTGAAAGAACCTGTTGTGTTATTTCAAGAAAGAGCAAGGATTGTCTCCCGACACAACAGCCAGGTATTCTGAGGTACTAACAATCACTCATGATTGTAAACTACATGGCAGCACATTGCGCCACAATAGCAGTCCGTATCACAAAAATAACCTTGTGAAGCGCATTTGAATATATTCATATCGAATGTGTGCTATATAAATGAATATCTTTCCTTTACTCAGTTCCACTTCTAGACTTATTATCAAACAGGAGTATCTTTCTCTAGTATACGTATCTGTCTTTACAATTCGTGGAAAGAGCGGTTTCGATTGAGTGTCGAAAAGTAAATAGGTGATTGCTTTCGAGTTTGATTGGTTAGTTATCCACTGATTGCATTTACTTTTCCTCGCGATTGGTCCAAGTAAAACCAATCACGAATTACTTCAGTTCGTGGTTGTTTCATTGCGTTTTTAATTGCTCCCGTGATTGGCTCTGGTGTCACGACACTCTATCGAAAACCGTGCTAACTTTGGTTTTCACTCAGCAAATAGTAGTCTATCACTTGCACGAGCCAAAGATGCTCTGTGTGACCTTAATACGAATCCGCACACAATGAGAACCAACTTGCTAATAAACACAAAATATCTCCAGGGATCAATCACGGTTTTTGGGAAACTATCCACCCACCCCTCCCCTGGGTATACATATATGAATGTACCATGTATTTATTTAAGGTGAAACAGGGGTGGGGTGGGTGGGGGTTTCTCTGAAACCGTGATTCATCCAAAGGATGCTACCTACCCTTTGGTAAACCTGTTGCTGGGTTTGGCTGATCAACGTGGGACTGGAATCGCATCGAGTTTCTAATCTTTAGCAGTCTCTCATAACCAGACAAGGATTTAGTAGTTGGCTCATCTGCAAGAGATACCGACTGAAGCTTCTTGGCCAGAGTTTCAATATCTTGTGTCAAGGACGGCTCTTCTGGGAACAGATTCTTCATTAGCTTCCTGTCGAAAAAAATGCGGAAAACTGCTGTTGATCTCTGCAACTTTTTCTTTCTTTTTTCTTTTCCGACTGGGAATTACTTTTGTACACGATTGTTCCACCGAGTCTTGAGCTTTTATAACAAAAGCAGACTTGCAAACAACTTGCATCGATAGTCAAACCGCGAAAAACCTGCGTTGACTTGCGCTCAAGTTCGAGCTCGATCAAAGTGAACTCAAGTCGGTGCACGTGGGTGGCCAAAAAGAACGCAAGTTAAATTTGAGACTCCGTTTGGTAAGGGCTTAATAGCGGCCTAAAGTTTCTCCTTTGTGGTGCGAATAGGAAACGCCACTTCACTTACTAGGTGAGTCAGATTTTCGTAACATACAAAAGGTCACGCTTTCCAACAGCATATAACTTCTAGTACGATTAAAGTTAATCAAATTCTTTTTAAAGCCACATTTACAACCATAAATGGACTCACTTGATCTTCTTTCTTGAGCTGTTGATGGCCTCGTACCTCAGGGTAACCGCCAGGGACAGATTCAGACAGTGTACCGCATTACTAGTGTTAGCCTTCCCATAACACAGGGAAAGACAGTGACAGATACGTGAGAACAGCTTGGGTTCCGGCCTTGACTGACAAAGATCGAAGGCTTTGCTGAAGCACTGAGTGGCCAATTGCAGTTCAGCACCTAATAAGGGCATGCAAAGGTGAAGGTAAGCGAATTGACAGACACGGAAAGAGAGCCAGTTCAGTTGTTATTTTCTTAAAACTAAAACTATAGTTGGGTACTACAAAATATTCATCGAGCGTTATCAGGGATGTACCGGTAGCCAGGTTTTGAAACCAGCTGAAATTTGAAAGACAGTACAAGGTCGAAATTAATGGTTGACCAGTTGTCCCACTGAGACAACCAAGATTATGCTTGGGCTACCAAGTCCTATACTGGGTAGTTGCCCCTTGCGCTACCAAGTCCTACTGGGTGGTTGCCCCTTGCGCTACCAAGTCCTACTGGGTGGTTGCCCCTTGCGCTACCATTAGTCCCACTGGATGGTTGTCTCTTCGGCAATCTGAAGTTTTAGTAGACTTAAGTATCCCCCAAAATGTCTTCTTTAAAGTGTAACAAAGTTAAATAGCAAAAAGAGAAGTCATGAATATATTGTCATTAGTAAATACAGTAGAACGTGGAGAACTCGAACCCTCAGGGGAAACACAAAACAGTTCGTGTTAACGGGAATTCGAGTTATTGAATAAGTCTATTTTCAAAAACTAAAATATATATTTTAATTTTGTCAACATATTTTCAACTTAGACCATATTACCAACAATTAAATGGTAACTTGTTCCAACAGCCAGGGTTAACTTTAACCAGGGTTCGAGTTATCAGGATTCTACTGTATATATAATCAAAGATTTGTAAGAACTACAGCATAACAGGGGCAAGGGCAACCTAAATATTCTTGGGGGACAACTGGACACAACCTTTAATTTCAGACTCTGAAGTTACATATTACGCAGATTGATTCTGATTATCATGGTAACTGCCGCCAGGGTATATTTTCTACTGTCTTCACTCCTATGAGTATCAGACAAAAGCACCTTCCTGGAATATACATACCTTTGTCATTGCTGTCTGTAATGTCTTTAGCTTTTTCTTTGATGGTGCCTAGACGCTGTTTATCCACTGCATCTGTTTCCACAAGACTCGACTTGTCTTCATCTGACACATGCATATTACACTCGACCTTTTTGCTTCTTCCTCGACCTTTAGTATTACCTGTTCTTCGTGCAGTAACTGGTCGGGATTTAGCTACATTTGCAGGTCTACCACGCTTTCTCCTTGGTTTCGTTTCAACTGCTTCGTTTTCGTCATCATCTCTGGTACGTTCTTGTACCTTCTCGCTGGCTTTGCTACCATGGGAATCTCTTTCACTGTTATAGGAATCCCCACCATGGGAAACCCCTTCACTGTTATGGGAATCCCCAACATGTGCAGCAGTGCTGAAGAACCCCCACACAGTTTCTAATACATTACCATCCGAACCTTTACATCCCAACAAAAATACCAGACCCTTGAGGTAATAAAGCTTCGCAATTACATGTAGCCACGAGGGTGGCACTGCTCCATATACCTTCTTGGCATCGTCTACGGTGTCCATGCCTGCTGATATCACATCTTGGGCCTTCTTGAGTTTGCCACTCTGAATCAGCAAGTTGGCATTTATTACAAACAGGTGAACAAAGTAAAGACCAAACATCGAATCTGCTGTTGCTGATACGCTGGGGACCACGTCTTTCACCTCCTCGGCATCTTTCTTGGTCTTTTCGACTTTAGCATTCTTTGACTTTCCTTTCCTCCTCTTCCCCGTCGCTGCATCTTCGATGTTCACAGTTTCATCCCTTTTCATTCCAAGCTTTAGTGTGCTTGAGAACTCGTGCAGGGAGGTTCTTGTCCGATCCACAGCGTTACTGCAGAGTGTTTCTGTACCCTCTAAGGCTTTGATGGACACCTTGGGCTGTGACATGGACTCAAAGTATCTCGCCACTGCAAGGAAATACTGGATCTGGATGGTTTGCAGGGCAGGGTCGCTGCAGCAGACACAGTGACATGTTTCTGGATGATTGACAAGGGGTGGCACCGAGACACAGTCTTCAATTTCATCTGGTTTTGTCTGGAGCACTGGCGCAAGGATTGAAGCGGCGTGAAGGATGCTCTTCTTAGCATCGTCCATCTGTCCCCTTTGCATCTTAATCAGGGACAGGTTTATGATGAACTCGACAGCCCTTTAGAGAAGAATAAACAGCATCTGCATCGGATTTACAAGCAGGGCTGGAAATTAGGCTTGAGTAGATTTGTAAAATGCTAGTAAAATCTCATGACAACACGCAACTGTTGCTGAATCTTGATGAACTATTTGTTGTTGCTAGTGCATCTAGCAACAGTTGCTACCTAGTTGTATTTTACTCCAATTTCAAGCCCTGACGAGTAATACAATTACACTATGCTTTTCCAAACAAAATATTTTGCTGATTAAATTCGAGGGTGCAGTTGACATCTTGGAAACCCTGCAATTCGGTTTAGCTTTTTCCTTACATTTGCTTGTAATTTCACCACTGCTTTTAACAACAAATGTATGAGCAATTTAAAACAAGACTACATTGTCAACGGGATTCTAACAGCCTTGAAATGTAATATTAAAACCAAAACTTCTGCAACAGTTCTTTAGTTTTCGGATTCGAAATGTTTCAAAAATAAAATTTGGGCCAAATTATTTGACACCAAATTCTCATACAAACACTGTATTGTCCACCATGTTTGCCCTGATTACCCAGAGTGCAAATGGAACGTGAACTCCTCTATTACCAATCATTAGAGCAGGTTTCAATTGAGTGTTGAACTTTTTCAGTGATCGCTTTGGTTTTGCGTTTTCTTAGCTTTTTTATTGGCTGTGAAAATGTTTTGTAATCAGTTCGGCCCACGAATAGAGAGAGGCGGCTGTTTTCGCAGGCTAGGTTATGGTTCACGCCATCAATCCACGATTGCGTTTACTTTTCCTCCTGATTGGTTGCTTTCTCATGGCAGTGAAACCAATTGGTATTCACTTTAGTTCGTGATTGGTTTGTTGTAATAGCTTTGGTTTTGGTTTTACTACTAACAGTCAATTGAAACCTGCTCTAAATGCTTGAGATGTTCGTATTGGAAGAGCAAACTTAGTTAGTCTTCATGATATCATCGGAGATTCAAGAGTGCTTCATAGGTAGCTTACAATTTGAAAAGGAAGACTTTTGGAATAACTGGTACAACTTTCGCTTTTCTGTCCACCCTATCTGAACAGTCAGACGGTTTGGGAATCCTGCGCCATGATTAGCTGTAGGTTTTGTGCACAACCTACATATAATACCAAACTCTCATCCAATCAGAATCGAATTGTGACTCAGTAAAATGCACAATAATAGGTATTACCTATAAGGCAAGAGAAGCTTCCTAGCTAGAACCAGTCCATCAGTAAAGTATCTGTTGGCTTGCCTGACCATTCCCTGGTAGGCTAACATCATGCCGCACTGTAATTGGGAGAGGAGAAGATTGTGCAGCGTAAGCAGCTGTAGATCACCATTGGCACTATCTGGAGCAACAGCTCCATTGTCATCAACAACTGTTGAAATGAGTAGAATATTAGCACTGTTAGGTGGAAAATATCAAAATCTGGCTGTTGGTTTTGTTAACAAGCACAGTGCGGTTCCCCCCTCTTATTTAGCACATAAAAAGCAAACATACTTTCACTAGAATTAAACAGGTTACATACTTAGGTACCTCTCAAGTTTCTTTTCAAAACTAAACGCTGCTGGTCTTGCGATTATGAACCAAGAACTGAAGATCACGTGGAGAAACCCACGGTTTTCGAAATGCATGATTGCTAAAAAAACATGCACGCATATTGCTTTGCGGGTGACCTAAAAAATGACCCGCAGATTGTACACTCTTACCAGTAATGAATTACAGCATTGCTACTTTACTGCATGCCGTGACATTGAAATGGTTTCCCCAATGTTCTATCCTTCTAATTCAATCAAATAACGGAGTTATGGCCCGTTTGGAAAACTCACTTTACAGTTACGCTACAGCTAAAATCCTGCTGTATATTTCCCAGATCGAGTTTTAACCCAATTCAATCCAAACCCTTTACCCAATCTAAAATACAGCGTACTAAAGCACTTGAGAAAGATTGCGTGACCGTCACAGAGGAGATAGCATTGCGGTACTCATTGAGCACGTGTACTCACCCGTGAAAGAATAAAGGTCAGATATTGAATGCCCAAATAAGGAGTTTGCCGTGCCTTCCAGACTCAGAAAGCTGTCAACAGCAGCTTCTAAGGGTGTTAATGGGTCGGCAGGATTTGAAGAGCCTGCACAAAAGAAAAGCATACCTTCATAAGTAATCAAATGTTTCTTCAATTAGTAATAAGAGAAAACCTTTTTCTTTAAAGACCCTCTATCCAATCCCAATATTTGTTGTGCACTGCAAAATATAGTAAGCTACAAAACCTCCAAGTGATTGCCACACCAGGTATCTTACAGTGTGACTACCGTAACCAGGGCCACTTAAACAACGAGAACCAATCACATTGCAGAATGAAAACAAAGCATTCCAACTTACGGTTACCTGATCCAATCAGTGTCGAGTACAAGACAATGGCATTTAGACTTGCTCAAGCTTTGATCCAGTAAAAGGCAAATTTGGTGGACTAGTTTTGAAGTCAGTCTTTCGAAAGAAGACAATCAAAAGGATATGGTAGGAGTTATACTTTGAAATGTCTTATTTTCGTTTTGCAATGTGTTTAGATCCTGGTTACAGTAGTCGGCGCATTGTAACTTGTTTCAGTTACACATCCTTCTAGTTTATAAGCAGCTGTTTTAAGTGTGTCTACAGCATGAGCGAGAGTGTTGTATCGGCCTATACAATCTCGAATGCTGCATTTGGATTGGTTAGCACCCTTATCAATTATTAATGAATTTTACAAGCGCTGCAACAAACGTGCATGAAAACTGCAGGGTCGACCTGGTGTCATGCAACAAGTATTCAATACATTTTGCGCCTTATGGAAATTTGGTGAGTTCTTTAACACCTGTACTCAGAATAACCCAATGGAAATAGAACTGAAAGTAATACTCGAATATTTGCAATACTTCCCCATCACAGTTCCTTCTGCCATTGTCATGTAAAGTGATAAAACTGCACGGAAATGAGGCAAAAGGTGACTTGGGCGACGCTACAACAGTCAAAGTACTGTAGATAGAAATATTACACGTTTGTACAACAAATTTGTTTTAAAGACAATTTTCTTGTTTGTTTGACATTTGTTCGCCTCGTTTTCATAACCACTTTACATGAAACATTCAAAATGGCGGAGGAACTGTGAGCTGGACTATTGATTTCAGTTCATTCCTTTAATTTTCTGCTACTGGATCTTTACAACCTCCCTAGAACAGCATATTAAGCTCATTGAGTAGGATTCTGGCGTTTCATTACGTACTATATACAGTCCTCATAGCAATATCTGTGGGTTTGCATAACGACCACTTTCATTTGGTTGGTATTGAACAAAGGATACCACTTTAGCTACTTTCAGGTTGTGTTTCCAGCGTACAACATGTAGCACCTCAAGAATACGATATCGCATATATCTCAACCTTGTATCATTTCGAAACTCGTAAAACATGCTACAATAATTTTTTTTTTTCAAAACCTCAAATTGAGAGTTTCCAAGTGCTCTAGCGCTACAAATATTTTGATTTTTAACATACTCCAACATCGTTGTCACCATTAATTTTGTGATTTAATTTGCGTTGTAGTGGTTACAACCCAAGGATAGCGAGGAAGAGTTTCCCCAACCTAACCTGCATCGTGTTGATAGTTATACACATTTGGTGGAAGTGAGAGGTAGTCTGACATGATAGCCTTGGCTCTTGCCAACACCACAAATGAAGCCCTGGTCTTCTGGGTCAGCAGTTCACTGCCAAGGACTTTATTGAGGCAGTCCTCACCCTCTGCGAACTAAACAAGTTCACCAATGTCAATGTACAATGAATGATTATTTAACGGTCAGAATGAGCAGTATTTCATTTCAAAATCAATTATTAAGTGAAAGTGAAAACCCATGTCAGTATACACACCGTAGCCTTGCCGTAACCGTACGAATTTCAGGCTCAATCCCGGTTTCTGGGAAACTACCCACCCACCCCTCCCTTGGATATGCATCGTTCTATTAATGATTAACCATTAAAGGTTAGGGTGAAGTGTGGGGGAGGGGTGGGGGTTTCCCAGAAACCATAATTGATCCGGATACTTAAGCACGGTTATCGTACGACACGCCGTGTCATTGAAATGGCTTCTTCATTGTTTTTGTCTTTCTGATCCAATCAAATTACAGAGTTATGGTATATAGTATGTTTTACAGTATAGTTACGGTAAGGCTACAGGTATGCCATAGTTTTGACCCACTCATACGCAATCCGCTCTAACCATGCTTTTCCGTACCTGTAATTTGATTGGATGAGAAAGAGAAAAATACAGGGGCCGAAATTGCGCCTTATTTGGCGCCAATGCGACTAAATTTGGCGACCAGAGTAAGTCGCCAGTCTTCACAATGTTTTCACAATGTCCCGAAGTCACACAATGTTCTAAGTAAATTTAGCCAATAAAACATGCCAGCAAATGTTCTTTGTCGCGTGTCGCTTAAAACTTGAGATGTGGCGACCACAATTGGTCTTTTGGCGACTAAAAAAGTTTGGCTGGTCGCCAGTTGGCGCCTACGTCAAAAAGTTAATTTCGGACCCTGCAACAAGGAAGCCATTTCAATGTCATGGCATGCTGTAAGATAACTGTGGTGTACGTCATTGCAGAAACTTGCCCATTGACATGAAACATTATGTACAGTGACAACAACAGCAAATTCTTTATTTACTCTTAATTTACAATAATAACAATAAATAATAGTAATATGTAATATATGACGAGTGATAGGATGCCTAAAATAGCTCTAGAAAAAACTAATCGAGTCAGGCATACATGTAATGTGAATTGACCCAAATCCCATTTTTAGAAACACCGCAAATCTACAACACAATACTTACCTCTCCAGTCAACAAACAATAGTGGCTTTTGGCTAACATGTGCTGTACCCTTGCTAAAGGGCTTGGGTCCCGCTTTCCTGCGATTTCGTTACTATATTCCATCAGCATGCTGGCGTGACTAAGGTCCCGTATGTAACACAAGGTGTGTATCGCCTGCACGTATGCCACAAGTGCATCATCCATCGCCTCCTGAGTACTGATGGCTTGGCCAATCACGGCACATAGATGAAGAGCGTGGACTTGGTTAAGTGGCTGAAATACAATCACAGTATTTTAAAGTGCACTGTCAACCGTTATGAATCTTCAAGTTACTTTAAATCAAAACTACAAAAATAACACAATGATACAGAAGTTAAATTTTCCTGCTATTGAGATGGATAACCTATAGTGTTGATTTGTATTGGAGGTTCAGTGCCCAGGCTGTAAGTTGGGTCAGTGCTCGAGAGTTTGGTTGCTAGGCAACCAACCAGCCCAGTACACTGGGTCACACCGAAGTGGACATGAGAAAAGAAAAAAGGGGAGGGAGGGAGAGGAAATTACCAGCGAGGAACGCTAATAATCCTGGCAACAGCGAACGTGAGACCAACACTTGCGACCGATGCGAAGAGCAACTGAGAACCCGCCAAAATTCAGTAAACAAAAGTCCCGAATGAGACGCCGGCCCAGGCCCCGCGGAGAATGCCACAGGAAGACCAATAGCGCTGGTGTATTTAACCATGTCTAAATTGCATTTAGTCTCGATTAAATTTCCCTGCTATTGAGATGGATAACCTATAGTGTTGATTTGTATTGGAGGTTCAGTGCCCAGGCTGTAAGTTGGGTCAGTGCTCGAGAGTTTGGTTGCTAGGCAACCAACCAGCCCAACGAGACCGCGGTCGAGCCGAGCGAGGACTGACCGAACTCTGACACTAACCTCAGGATCCTGCAATGCCAAAGCCTGGACAGGCCCGACGAGGTAAGCGAGCAAGCAAGCAAGCAAGCAATGACCAGAGCCATCTAGTTTAGGCTTGATCTATTTAAATTCCCAGCAACTGGGAGCAACTTGAGGAGCTTGAACCAAGGCGAAGCTAGTCTCAGGTCAGGCCCCGAGGCAGCTGGCCAGGGGAACCAAGGGCCAGCACCCCCCGGGCCAAACGGCCGCGGGCGACACTGAGAACTAAGTCCCCCGTTAGTTAGCAGGCATAACCGGAGCAACCAGGTAGCCATGCAGCTCTTGAAACTTATCTCCAGACGATATTACCAGGAACCCACAGAAGAACGCATAGAGATTCCAAGGCGATGAGAAGCAAACCAAACAAGGTATACACTTGAGCACTCATAATATTTTGTTGACAGCAGCACGGCAACAATTGAACAACTTGACACTTACTTCACACGCTAAGCATTACTGGTCAAGAGTAGCAAACAACCTTGAACCAGCCCAACCCGCAATTTCTCCTAATGGAGTTAAATCTTTAGCCAAGGCTGCAACAGTTGAGGAGCAACTGCGGCTAGGTCCTGAGGAGCAATGCGAATATATGTTTGATATGCATCGCTAGTCCACCGCCCCAATGTTTTTATCAGAGATTCTGATAAACCTGCAAGAGAAGCCGCTGTGGCGGCTCCGATGCGGAGGCTGTGAGATGAGAAGTGGCCTATCACCTTTGCATCTGTGAGAGCTTTGCTGAGCAGGCTGTTGAATTTCGCTTTGGTCAAAGCAGAACCGTCCTGTAGAATGAATAGGGGCCCCGGGGCTGGGCCCCTGACAGCCAAATAGGCAAACAACGCGTCCACAGGGCATACTTGGGTAAATGTGCGGCCCACCACAATAGTAGATCCCTGGCGGAAAGGATCTGATTTAGAAGCCTTGATGCGAACAAACAGGAGGCTAGACTTCGCATGAGAGTCTACAACCAAGTCATCCACTGTAAGATGGAGAGTGGGATCAAAGCCTTCTAAAGAGGGGCTGGTAAATTCACTGCAGCGAAGAAAACCAAAGAAGGCAAGGCAAATAGCAGCCCAAAGCATGACGTCTCCTGGCGAACTGGGAACCAGAACTGAGCGTAAGGACGCCAAGACAGCTGGAGTAATTGGCAGCCTTGTGTCCTTGGAACGACCTTGACGCCTGCGGACACCACGAACAACCCGTTGAAGACGTAAACAGTTCTGTAATGGATTGGGAAAGCCCAAGTCGATATGAAGGGACCGCACAGAACTAAGGTACACCTTAATGGTGGATGTAGAGAGATTGTTGCCTGCCATGAAGGCAACAAATGCGACAAGGCAGTCTTCTGAGGCAGGTAGGCTTTCGGATACCAGGTTAGAGCGCTTGCAGAAGGAGAGAAACAGTCTTTGACCTGATGAATAGGATTTCCGGGAGTTAGCAGCAAGCCCTGCATGCAAGAGGGAGCACATCTCCGATGTTAGAACCACTTTGTCAGCGAGAGTAAAAGGTGTTGAGGAATGGAGACTGGGGAATGATCTGCGGCAGGAGCCAACTGACGGAATCTGCGCATCTGAGAACGAGAGAGGGCATCAGCAACCGAGTTTGTAACACCTGGAATGTGTGTGGCTGACACAATAAAGGAAAATTTGGCGGAAGCCAAAATTAAACTACGTAATAGGTGCATCATACAAGGGGAACGGGAGGTGCCGGAGCGCAGGGCAGACACTACAGCTTCATTGTCCAATTGGAACAAAATGCGTTTTGCTGTCCACTGGGAGCCCCAGATGTGGGCGGCCACTACCACTGGGAATAGCTCTTTGAATGCGATAGGAAGAGGCAAACATTGAGAAGGCCAAAGGCCCTGGAACCAGTGTCCTTGGTATATGGCACCAAAACCTATGGTACCGGAGGCATCACTGGCAACCTGGAAATCGGACGGCGGGAGCCAGTTTGGCATTAGAAAGAAACTACAGCCATTCCAGTCGGAGAGAAAGTGATCCCACCACAGCAGATCAGTCTTAACTGTAGAGGAGAGGCGAATATGATGCGCTGGAGAGGACACTTTGCAAGTCAGATTTATGAGTCTCCGAAGGAAGGTGCGACCAGGGCGGATAACCTTGCAGCAGTGATGTAGTAAACCAATGAGTGATTGCAGTTCCTTGAGAGAACATGAACGGCGAGAAATCCAAGACTTAACGACTGTACGAACCTTCAGCAATTTTTCTTCTGGCAGGCGAGCCTCCAAACGGGTAGAATCTAGGAGGATGCCCAAGAAGCAGAGCTGAGGGGCTGGGCCTACGGATTTGTGAATAGCGAGAGGAACTCCTAGATCGTTGCAAGCGCGGGAAAAGGCATCCATGTTCTGCTGGCAGACAAGGGAGTTTGGAGGACCAAGTGTGAAGTAGTCATCTAATTAATGTATCAATGGCGAGACCTTGAAGTGATGAGTTGCAATCCACTGCAAGCCTTCTGCTATGCGGTTGAAGATAGACGGGGCAGATCGAAGGCCGAAAGGTAGAGCTAAGTCGATGTACAACTGGTCTCTCCAAACCATACCCAAGAGGAAACGATCATCTGGGTGAATAGGAACAATACGATAGGCACTTTCGATATCCAATTTGCCCATCAGGGAACCGCGACCACAGGAAAGAATGAGGTCAATGGCTTCATCTATGCTTGTGAAATGGACGGGGAAGTCCTCTTTGGATATTCCGTCGTTAACGCTTGACCCTTCTGGGAAGGAGAGGTCAAGGATCAGTCTCCATTTCCCTGGTTGGCCCCGCTTAACAATAACACCAAATCTGCTAGAGTGGAAGAGTGGAACAGGAGGGGATGTAAACGGGCCGGCCACTCGACCCAATGAACATTCCTTAGCCAGGTACTCGTCTATAACTATTGGCTGAGAAAGGGCTGACTGCAAATTATGGGGTGCAGAGCGAAGAGGCGAACCAGAGAAGCCGCAGTGGAACCCTTCTGCAATGCCTGTAATGACGAAGGAGGCAAGTGGTTGGTCAGGATGCGATGAGAGAAGATTGATCCAGCGAGAGAGCCGAAGAGGAGTTACTGATGAGACACTAGGTAGGAGTGGCCAGGCAGGATTTTGATGATGAGTAGAGGAGGAGGTGGAGGGTTCACTTCCTCCTCTCCTTCCGAAAGGGCTGGAACTCGGATGATGCGGAACGGCGCTTCGGAGGCAACGGTGTCGGGGCCTGAGACTGAGAAACTCTTAAGGGACAGTCAAGGGCTCTGTGGATATCTAAGCAGCCTTCGGTGCTACACACGTGGCGGAAACGGCAAACCCGAAAACTCGAAATACACTGACCGGAGTTCCAAGAGCGGCAAGTGAATAGACTAGTAGTGGAACCGGTAGCCTCAAAGGTGGAACGCTGAGCGCCTCTGGCTGATAGAACTGGGGAGGTCCAAGGGCAGAGCTCCGTCGAATGGTCCATTGCCTGGCAACTCCGACAAGAGACTGTAGCCTTGTTGGCATTTGTGAAGCTGAGGCTCCACAAACTGGGATGTGGTTCCCCCCAAGAAAGTGAAGGCTTGTTCGCTGCCAGAGCTCGAAAGCTGCGATCGTAGGCGAACCAATGGGGGGTTTGGTAGTTGTGGGCAGACCGGCAAATCAGGAGAAGATAGGCCAAAAGGTCGGACGATCTATGGGGAGAAGAGGCCAGCACCACCGCAGCATACATGCAGAAGGCCTCCACCCAATCATGGAAGTTTAGCAGAGCTTTATGTTTAGGTCTAGTAGGTGCCAGCTCTAAGTAAGGGGCAAGAGAGTTAGAAGTTGACAATCTGACAGTAGCTGGCTTGGAAGGATCAGGGATAGATGACAGATTGGCTGGCAGGAAATCTGTTAAATCAATGAACTGCCCAGAATTTGCCAGGTTGACTAGCTTGGGAGGAATTGGTGGAAGGGAATCCGCTACGAGAAATGGCCGAGTCGAGGAAGGTGTCGGAGCTGCCGGTATCGGAATTGACGACCAACCAGGCAGCGCTGGGCCGGGAACAAAAGTAGATGGAATGGAAGGAATCGGGAAAGGAGCCGACTGAGCAGAACGCATGAAGTAGGGGGCCGACCAAACAGAAGAATACGAGCCGGGAAGGATGGGAACGAAGGAGATGCTGTTCGAGGCGGCGAAACTGAGGCCGCCGAAGGCCCTGGCACTGAAGAATTGTCAGAGGCCACGACCGTTGAAGGTGGTACTGATGGCCGGAACCCTGCCTGAATCAAAGCCGAAACTAGACTTTGAAAGTTCGACGAGGAAGAGAGATTGACATCAGCATCCGAACCTGATGGACTTGCCGTGTTTCCGATCGCCTCTGGATCTGACATGTTGTTCGATCGCTGCATTCCACCAACGATACCGCGAGTCCGACAAAGAAACTATATTTAAATGCGATCCAGCGAAGCCAGCAATATTAAGATGAGCACTGAGATCGTGGAGGCAAATTACCAGCGAGGAACGCTAATAATCCTGGCAACAGCGAACGTGAGACCAACACTTGCGACCGATGCGAAGAGCAACTGAGAACCCGCCAAAATTCAGTAAACAAAAGTCCCGAATGAGACGCCGGCCCAGGCCCCGCGGAGAATGCCACAGGAAGACCAATAGCGCTGGTGTATTTAACCATGTCTAAATTGCATTTAGTCTCGAATAAATACCATGTGAATATCCTGATATGCTTTTCAAACATTTTCTAATGAGGATGGCAAAGATTAAAGTGGATTACAAATGATCATTTTTCCGTTATAGTGAACCGCCTTTCAAGCTGCTATAAATTAATCTTAAAAGCAGTATTTTTCATCTGCTCGACTCTTTGCCATCCTTCAAATGTTCTCACATTTTCTCCATTACACCTGGAAAACATACTCCGCTAATGTGGGTAATTATTTTTGTCTTTCGTCAAGAGAACGTTGATCATTTGGAGGTTGATAGTGCCCTTTAAATACAGGAGTTTCTCGCACTTATTTATAGTTTTAGTGGTTTACTGAAAGTATATACCATTGCAATTTAAAAACCAGTACATTTACAAATAATTAATATTTTTTTACGAACGTATTATGTACAAATCCCGAAGATGGATGAAAGGATGTTGTTGGCAGTAGCAAAACTCCTAATTATAATTTGGAACGATGGGTAAATTAGTGATAAAATATAAACTGAGTGTGTATTTTAAATTAATCCCAAGCTGGGTGGTGTCGCGTAGTTGATGTCTTCATTCACCAAACTGAGCTTGACGCTGGCATACAAAGCACATTTCACACATAAAGGCTGTGATTACACAGTAGCTTTTCTGGGTGCAACATAAAGGTAACTACAATGTAGGAGATAAATTAATAAATATCTAATGATAAAGGTTAGAATTTCATCATGTGTTTGTAAACTATTGAGGTGACAAACTACGTTTAAACCTCTCAATTTTGGTTACGCATCCAGTGTTCATTCTAAGGCGTGATTTTGCGATATTTTTGGGCTGGAATTGCTCATCTTTGCAACATCTTTGTTTACGTGTAATGCTTGTTCGTACTCTAAGTGCAGCGTGTCCACCACATTTGTAAACTCCATTATCTAGCTGATACAATTTTTCGATTGCTGTAGAAGGAATATTGTTCTCACGAAAATGTGTTTAAACCAGTGCGGAGCTGGGTAACCTGTTTCAATTGTAAAGCACATCACTATTTTCTAGAATGCGCACACTATTGTTGTGTTCATAGATCAGTTAGAACTAGATATTTTGTGTTCTGTTTCAATCCCTTTTCAGATAACAATTTGCATATATGATTTTCCGTTTCGGTAGTTTATCCACATGTATAGAAAATATGAACATTGTCATGTGAAAGAGCTGTAGCTTATAAATCAACGAAGTTACAGCCAGTTGAAATTAGAGAGATTTGTATGAGAAAAACAACGGAGGCCTTTCT
The DNA here is from genome assembly GCA_030867875.1 of Actinernus sp. WN-2022. Classification (NCBI taxonomy): domain Eukaryota; kingdom Metazoa; phylum Cnidaria; class Anthozoa; order Actiniaria; family Actinernidae; genus Actinernus; species Actinernus sp. WN-2022. Next base: position 175,416,069 of record JAOWCC010000577.1, on the reverse strand, counting down.
AGCCTCGCTTTCATATTTTTCTGCATTACAAATGCTTATAGCTCAACAGCAATTTTCCACATTGCTCCAAAACTCAAAACAATTACTAGTTTTAATGTGATCTTTCATGTGGTAGCATTGGTTTCCCCTACAGATTTATCTTCCAAATTATGCAAATTAGGAGGTGGCCGGAGGCGGCCATTATGAAAGTCGTGTATACGCTTCTGCCTTCTGATTGGCCCTTTTTTTGTGGTAAAAGAGAGGGCCAATCAGAGTCCAGACATATTCTTAATTAAAGTTCATACTGTCGGCAAAGTCCAGTGTTCAAAGACAACCGCCATCAGTATGTCTATAAATCGCATCACAAATAGCATAAGTCTTGGCAGGAAGAGAAAAGTATTGTGAGCTTCTTTCCTTGGTTTGAAACAAAATTTCGAAGCTTAATGGGATCATCTGGGGATCTGTTTTATCTCGTCGTGTCTGCTTTTAATATCAAGATTTATTATTCGACTTGGCGTTTTCGAGTGCAAATATGGGCTAAAACGAGTGCAAATGAGACCATATTACACGGGTCGTGAACAGGTTTGCACAGGTTTATTCAACACTTAAGAGGTTTTGTAAGCGCGAGAGCCAATTGAGGCCAAGAGATTTCTTCTCTCGAGATTTCTCTCGAGAGTTCAGTTGAGGCTGAGCGATTTCTTCTCTCAAGATTTCTTCTCTCAAGATTTTCTTCAAACAGAGCAGTAAGGTTAGCGAAAACAAACCTTTTTTGTTCGTGTTAGCTGTCGTATAATAAACAATTTATTACACAAAGAGTTGTGTAATACGGCTGGGAATTTTTACTTGTCACATTTACAAATAAAACTGACTCGTAAAAATACCCAGCCGTATTACACAACTTTCCGTGTAATAACCTCTTTTTATACACTTGAATGCGTATCACACCTCAGAACTCGTCCTAGCAGTAAAGATTTCCAGCGACTTTAGGAGTGCGAGCGAAATATGGGGGATTCTTGAGCATGGTAAGCGACAAACTCTCCCACATGGATACACACAGCTGCTCGTTAGCATATAAATGCGTTTGCATTAACTTTACAGGTAGTAACAAGAAGGGAACCGGCGATGAAGACTTGAGAGAAACGCCGATTCCAACAGCAATTAATGTTCCTCATCGATCTTCAATTATTATTTAAATCAAATTTGGATTACTATTATCAATTTGCAATCCAAGTATTCCATTCTGCTAACATCTTAGTGAGTATCCCGACAACTTGTTTCTGCCCTTCCGCGCATCCACTTCGTTTGAGTTCTAGAATAACACTGGATAACCTATAGAAGAATGGCGCATGGGAGGGTAAAATACGCATAAACCGAGGGTTAGACAGGCGGGTCAACTTGGTGAAAGTCCTGGAAAACAGCGCAAACTTGTAATCCAAGAGAGACACCTCTCGGTAAGAGAGTGTACTTTCTACGCCTGATAACGTGTGAGGTTTGTTATAAATTGTAAAGTTTTACTTCCATCACCGTTCAATTTAAAGTTTAAATTTAAAGTACATACCTGATTGAGTAAGCCATACATCAGCGCTGCGGTGTGTAAGTACTGAGTAGTTTCCGTTGGATTGTACAGAGCTGTTAAACTGATCTGCAAGTGAGCCATAACGACATGTAAACAAACTTTAGTGTTTATCTTGTTTCAAGAGAAAACGATGAAAATGTAATGAAACAAAGAGTGCCTAGATATTCCTTGTGCTCGTTTAAACACAGGGAGCCCAGGCTCACAACATGAGGAAAATATAAGGATTTGTATGAAACTTTATTGCTAGTATATTGAGCTGATGGAAAATAATAAACAGCAATTAAAGTTTACATACCACATCAAATGTTGTCTATCTGTTGTTTCTTGACTGTCTTGGGAGCCCTCAAGTCGCATTTCAGTGAGATTTGTCGCATTTCAGCGACTTGAGGGCTCCAAGACAGTCAAGAAACAACAGATAGACAACATTTGATGTGGTATGTAAACTTTAATGGCTGTTTATTATCATTTTCCATCAGCTATATATACTAGCGATAAAGTGTTGTGAGCTTGGGCTCCCTGTGGTTTAAAGAACTTTTATGTCTTTTGCTCTGTTACAAACTTTAGTTATTTAACTCTTCTGTATCATCGTCTAGGTTGTTCACTGGGAAATACAATTTACTTGGTGTTTTTCCATCATTTTAGCCATTTTTTCCAAACATAAGGCAGTCAAGCCTTGTTTGCACTTAAATTTACGAGGCATGCATTAACATTGCTCGTAATTCTCACAGGTGCTATGAAAAAATATTGCCCGTTAAGCAGCCAATCAGAGCGTGCGGTGCTCTTGTCGTATGCTGACTGTAAGCATATGTACCTCTCCGTCGGCTGACCGCTTTGAGCTTTGGTCCACTACTGCTGTCCACATATCCACTGCAGCATGAAGGGAGAGAATGTAGGGCTGATCCAAGCTAATAATCTACCCGAGAATAAAAACATCATTATACTTAACAATTAGACTGTGAGGTTGAGGTTTCTATGGGCTGATAGTTGATGAGGGGTGGAGCCCTGAGTCAACTTACTATCTAAGTCGATAGAAACCAAGAGCGAGAAGTCTAATTATTGTTTTAGCATAACCAAGTCATTCTATCAACTCAGCGATCAAGAAAACTGTGAAAAAACTCGCAAGAAAGCATTTTTCTAGTAAGTGGTTTTTGTCTGCAGTGCACACGGTTGACTATCGATCGACGGCGCCTGGCTAGCCAATCAGCTGGCAAGTTTGCCAATAGATGGCAGCTGGGTTATGTTAATTGTTAAATAGACCGGCCTAGCTAGCCAATCAGATTGCAACTTTTCCAATAGACTGTGGATGGGTTATGCTAAGATGTAATAGTCTTGCTATTACACACCTTTAATATTTTTTTATACGACATTCAACAGCATCGAGCAAAAGTTTTTTCCCTTACATGCAGGTCCAATTTATTAAGAGTGCAAGAAACTGTTTTAAAGCTTAAAAAACTGCCGAGCACATGCCATAAAAATCCATCCATTTTCGTGGGCTACAACCTAATTGGCTGCTTCTTTAAGTCAGTGAAATAATAAACCCAGAGCACCTAGAGGCACCTTTTTATCTAGAAAAATCAAGCACTAAAACAAGTTCTGTAAACTTGATTAAAGATGTTATCTTTTGGAAAGCCAAAAATAGTATGCCTAGGAACCAAATCAGAATGGAATTGGACATTCTTTGAATGTTTTCAGAATTCATACACCTTACTAACTAACATTATCTATTGAACTAACCTGCTGTTGATCTCCTGCGATGTCCAAGTCATCTGTATTTATGCTGCTGTCTACTTCACCATTGCCTTCCAGTCTGTCACCCCCATGACTGTGTGCCCTTATAGCATCCTTGTGCTGAAGGATGCTCTGCCACAGATATGCCGCACCTAGTCTGTCCTGGATGGTGACCAGGGAAGGATCCTTCACAGCGGTTTGCTCACGTAGGGATTCTAAAATGCACATGGCCTCTTGGCAGTACTCTAAGGGTAATCTAGTAAAATGTACCATATATTTTCAAATTTAAATCCAATTTTCACAAAGTGAAAAACAAAGAAATTGAAGGAGCACTGCATCACACAACTTGTGTGTACCAGCTGTGACAATTATATTTATTTATTGTTATTGTTGTTATTATTGTTATTATTATCATCTGGGACACTACCCTTACATTAAGGATATAGAGGATATTACATGGCCGCGCGGAGATACCGATTTTATCTTCGAGTGTTGATGAAATATCTTACGAGTGAGCGCAGCGAACGAGTAAGATACTCATCAACAGGAGAAGATAAAATCCGTATCTCCAAGCGGCCATGTAATGTTCTGTTTAATATATAATTATTGATGAAATACTAGTTTCAATCTCTTACTAAAAAGGCTAGAAATCTTTGAAATCGAGTCATATTTTCAAAAGTGATATCTTCACGTGTGAAGATATCATTTATATCTTCACGTGTGAAGATATCACTTATTAGAAAGAAATATACACTGGTATTTCATCGAAAATTATATATTAAACCCTTATACATGTACTACCGGTAGTTACTAATTCCAACGTCGTGCACAGTACAAAATCCCAGCAGGTAATTGCCTAATGACAGGGCTTTATTGGAGACCACAGAGCAAGCTGTATTTATTGCTTACAAACAGTTGGAATATTAAAAGGAGACTTCATGTTTGTGTTTTATTGACAAATACAGGCACTTGCTGACTGTACAATGAACTCAAAATTTCTTCATTTTGTACTTTCATTGTTTCATTCATCATACACTCAGTCAGTGCATGCATGCATTTGAATGTCAATAAAACACACCTGCCAGACTCTAACCTTAAATATGCATGCTACATGTGTATTATTTAAGGGTTAGAGACTGGCATGGTGTTTGCAGATTGTTCTTTTGAGAGTGTATATGTTGTAGTTCAAATTTCATCTCACTTAAAAAAAAAATTGGAACTGGGAAAAAACTTTTGAACTAGGGAATTTTTGTACACTAAAAATAAATTTACCCTCCCCCTCTGTTTTCCTTTTAAAGAAGGTGGAGACTGGCTCTGCTTTAAATGTCTTTAGTTAAGAGTGAGCCAAAAGAAATGTATTGACCTGATAAATGTATAAAGTCATGTGGGACCTATATTAGCAAAAAATCAGTTGCAGAGGAAAACATAATTCTAGGATTTCTTGTCATCATGCAGCCACCAAGGGCATTGTTTAAATGCGGATAAATGTAATTTAGGCAAAGTTAAAATTGAGGCATCACTGACCAGCGGTCTTACCCTTAACTGTGGGGTGCCCCCACTAAGCATAACAGGGGCTTCAGGTGTGCTCAACGTTGCAGATCGTTGTGGACCTATCCTTCGCTGCTGTTCACAAATTATTGGCAGATCGTTGCGGATCTATCCTTCACTGCTGTTCGCAAATTTGCTCCTGCCCCTCCGGCCCATTGGTAAGTGATTGGTTGGTAAGTATTCCACTAACTAGGCCGGTCGGTGTGACAGGTGTCGGGTGGTGGACTGTGGTAGGGGTTACCTTGGTTACCTCCTTGTCATGTGTGGACATGCGCATCCAGCATGACTATCTCTAGGCACCTAATCCCAAGCTCATCTTATGCCGATGAGTTTAATTGCTATTTACACACATGTATATGTTGTAGTTGAAATTGACCATTCAGTTCAATTTGACCATGGGTCAAAACAAACTAGTTCAATATTATTTGACCTGGTCAATTCAAACTAGGTCAATTTGACCCAGTCAAAACAAACTTGTCTAGTTAAAATTGACCATGGTCAAAACAAACTAGTTTAATTTGACTCAAACAAATATAACTTATAAGTGTATTTTGGATATCAATTATTCCAAAAAGGTAAGGAAAATTTTGTATTTTGTGTTATCCAGGAAAATGAAATGCTGTGTCACTAGTTCTAAAAACCCTAAATTAGTGACTACATGTAGCTCTAAACACCCTAAATTAGTGAGCACACATTGTTGATGGTTAAGGTGTTTTTAAATGTGGGGGTTAGGATTTGGATTAGTTCACATGATTATTGATTGTTTGAAGCAAACTAAAGCAAAAAAATTTGGAGTTTCATGACAGATACCATGTGGGTTACTACTTCATGTAAGTGTTGACTTGTTGACCTGAGAGGATCTGGGTTCTGGTTTAAGTTACAATAAATGTTGCTTCCAAATCAACAAGCGCTTGTGTGGCGCAGTGTGTTAAGTCAGTGGAAAACTGGGTGTGTCAAGGCAGAGCTGCTGAGTTCAAATCCCTCTGAGTTCAGTACGTGGTATTACATCTGAATGAAAGGTAAGTGTAAGTATATGGGAGAGGAGAGAGAGGAGAGAGAAGGGATGGAAGGAAGGGAGGGGAGGGTGAATTATTTTTAGAAACCTGGGTCAATTTGACTTACATGTACATTGTAGGTTGAATTGACCTAGGTTGGTTTGACCAGGTCAAATTGAACTAGTTGAATATGAGCGATGGTCAAATTGAACTAGTTTGTTTTGACTCATGGTCAAGTTGAACTGAATGGTCAATTTCAACTGCAACATATACACCGCATTTGAAATGGTATGTACTGTAGTCAACTTACTTGTCTCCAAATGATTGATTCCCTGTGGCATATAGGGCTCTAGCATGTTCCAGCATCACACTACCAAGTTCAAGTGAATTCTCTCCCCCACTGTACAGCTCTATCAACTGCTTAGTTACTGTAGCCTGTTCTACTGATACATCATACCTGATTCCACGATAAATACAAATTAAAATCCAAGTATCCACAAGGTCATGGCTGACCTTGGATATCAGGCAAAACACTACAGGATTGTATTAGCATGCCTTGAGCCCATCCAAACAGCTTTCACATATTAACTGTAAGCTATAAGTTTGGAGCTCCATGGCATTTCTTCAAGTTACATGACACATGTACATTGTAAGTACAAGAATTATTCTGTTTGTTATCAATTAATTCTTTCAATTATTTAATGCAGGATATCAAACTTACCTGTTGGCAAGTACCTCGTAGGAGGCAAATTCTTCCTCTAGAAGGGAGGTTAACTGGGTATTTTTGATATCTACAATGCTGTCTTGTTCTGCTATGGTAGTACACAAGGTTCTGTAGAAAGGAATTTACAGTTCAATTATAGTATGTAAAGGCAGCACTTTCTACTCAGTTATTTTAAAGTGCCCCTACAATCAATTTTTTATATAGCGATGTTTTTGCAAATCTTGAGTTTTTATGTCTGCTATTATCCTAACCTGTTCCTGTGATTGGGCTAATTTTTAGCAGAAGTGACCTCATTAAATTTTTACTCAACACAACATGTTGAGCTACTTTTCACACAAACCTTCGCACAAACTTACCGGGTATAAGTAAAGTATACTATTTTTCACAAAGGAATGAAAGAATGATGCTGAATAGAAATATGCCTTGAAAAGGGCAATGTGTTGAGAAAATGACATCACAACAGCAAACCACTGGATAAAAATTGTGGAACAAACTTTTGTATATAGCTGATATGATCTTCATGACAAACTGTCAATTAGGGACCATCGACATATGCTTATAAAGTGCCTCACTTAACGTCCACTGGACGTTTAGGGGGAGCCAGGGTCCAGGCGTGGATGTTAGTGTGGGGCATTAAGACCAAAACAGTTCAGGGAATGAAATTGGAACAAAAACATGAGCCAACATGGTGGCCATGGCTTCTGAAGTTTAAGTAAACTGTTTGGAATTTTGATATAAATTAGAGAACCAACCAAATATGCAGAACACAATCGATCGATAAATGTCCTAAAGCTTGTTATTGACTACACTCAGTGTGACTCCGACTGACCTCTCTGTACAATGTACGTTTTATAATATCGTAAGTTATATATAACAACAGAAAAAGGGGTGGATATTAAGGGGGGAGGGGGTCCAACCCTAATGTCCAGTGGACGTTTAATTAGCATGGCTCTAAGAATATGTTGATGGTTGCTTAACTACTGAGCTAACCAGGATTTAGAGCCACACAACATAGACAGAGATATACACATCAGTCTATAGCTACTTTTTCAGATAGCAGGGCCAGGTGGGTGGAGCAGCGTGTCAGCGCCCACCTCTCACCACTATGACCTGGGTTCAAATGCTGAACATGGCATAATATGTGAGTTGAATTTGTTGATTCTCACCCATGCTCCAAGGACTTTTTTCTGGGTTCTCTGGTTTTCCTCACTCCGTAAAAATCAGCATGTGAGCTGAGCGTTGTTAGTCAATGTAAATATAAAATGTAACTTGAAAACATGTGTGGATTGAGAATGCTCGGATCATTAGCAGGATCTGCTAGAGGGCTAATAAGCCTTAATATCCAAGGGTAAACAAAATATCTGATTTGATTTTGAGGTACATGTACCTTGTTCTTATCTTCATGGCATTATCCTCCTGTGTATGTTTCACCAAATCATGCTTGGCCCTGACCCATGCATGAACATTCTTCTTAACTAAAGCTGTGCAAACATGTGGTTCTTGCATCAGCGTTAATGACAGTACAATGCTAGTTGTAGCACTGTCAAAGGCATCATCATAGCACTTAGCTCTCCGATAGCAGTCAGACAAGACTCCATACTTTGGCAGAAGCTGTGCATATAAATAAAATTATACATTGTAGTAAATTTTCTGCTGAACTAAATTGCTATATGGAGTATGTAAATTCTTTACTAGTGAAGAAGGTTTCAATGCCTTATGGTGTCCAATGGTACTGTCCAGGGTAACTAGGTTTTGACATTCCATCCATTGGGTAACTAAATGTTCCTGACATGTACATGTATATACTAGTACTGTATGCCAAATTGGCACCATCCTACGATAAGTAATATTGTCCAATAACAACCTCTCTATCTATCTCTCTATCTCTCTATCTCTCTGTCTCTCTGTCTCTCTGTCTCTCTGTCTCTCTGTCTCTCTGTCTCTCTGTCTCTCTGTCTCTCTGTCTCTCTGTCTCTCTGTCTCTCTGTCTCTCTGTCTCTCTGTCTCTCTGTCTGTCTCTCTGTCTCTCTGTCTGTACAAATGAGATAACCATAGCAACCTTGGCCATACAAGTACATGTAGGTCTACAATAACATGTACATGTACTCCTGGTACATTGATTCTCAGTGGAGATTATACTTACCTTGACCTCTAACATCAAGGGGAGGGAGAGGAGGCAAAGGCTGAGCAACAGAATGCTAGCAAATCCTCAGGCAATCAAGCAACAAGGCAATGCAACACAAGCCATTAGCTAGACTTAAGCAATGAATAACAAACTGCACTCACCATGATGTCCTCACATGGTACATACTGTACAGTACTGTACAGCAGGAACAAAACTGCTCAATAGACATATCTCCTAGTTACATGTAACTAGACATGTATAATGTCATAATCTCATTTTAAAATCTACACGATCCACATGATGCCATTAGCCTTAATTTGTGGATCAACCAAGTAGAAGCAGATTTTTCACATCATGTTCTCACCTCCTGAAGTCTCAAACTGACAAGCTGTAAATCACCTCCAGCAATGCAGCACCAGTCCTTGAGACTTCTGCACCCCAATGACATCAGCGCTGCACCCTCCTTAAACTGGTCACGTTTATAAGCTTCCATACCAAGACTGAATGATGATGACCCAAGCCACATGAGATCATTCTCTGAGATTGAAACATCATCACTGGACATCAAGCTGTGGATAAGTTCACTGGTTTGCTGGGATATTTGAAGGCATTTCGACAACAACTCCTGCCTACGATAGATTACAGCGTAATTATTTATCAAAGTGCAAAATTCAATTTTGTTAAATATTCTTTATACTGATTTTGTTCAACATGCTATGTGAGAATATATAATCCCTTTTAATTACCACCATTTTCATTGCTGCATGATGACAGGAGATCAAAGTTGTGATGTATAGTTCTCATAAATTATTGTTAGACTACTATCAATCATGCATTTAGTGGGAGTGGTAATTATCTTACTTGTTGCCATTAGCCCCTCCCACTTTGCATGATTGATGGTAAACCAATGCAAACTACATGTACATGTCACACCTTAAAGTTTGGTTTATCATACAGATATACCATAATGAGTTAGTTCCAGAAAATATCCATACCAGGGCTGTCAATATAAGGGCCATAACCCATAATACCTGTCATGGGTGAGCTCACTCAATGTTATGGGTGATGGTCGCTATGTTCAATTCAATTTACTCATAAAGTAAAGCAAATGTTATGGGTGCAGTGTCATAAGGAATGGCTACATAAAAAGTTATTGATATTTTCTGGAACTACACAATGTTTAGGTAAAATTGTGGGAGCCGGCAGAGGTTCCTTCTCCTTCCCAATGCCAGAAAGAGGTTGAGGAATTCTGCTCACAGGGTAGCTCTATGGACTCAATATTGGTACAACATTGTTTGGTACACTGTTTTCAAAGAAAAAATATTCATTTGATTTAAAATGTCTAATGGGTTTAATACACTGATGTGATCTCTCAGCATAAATCACCTACAATACCTTTGTACTACCATCTCCTTAGATCCTGCTTGCAACTGATTCTGGTACAGTGAGAGCACAAAACTTGACAAAGACAACCGTCTGTCAGTAATCCTTTGCAATTGCTGTTTAAGCTGTGCATGACTGATTTTGATGCCATCAGTTTTCTTCTCAGCTGACATCCCCCTAAATGTTGACTGAGCATGTAACTTTAGCAATCCAGCATATTGCAAGAGCAATGGCTCCAGGCTTTGAAATGTTTTGTAAGGAAGAGAAAATCCAAGATCTGAATTTGATGTTTTTCCTTCTTTGTTGACCTTGCTTGCATTAAATGCATTTTGCAGACTTGACTTGAAACTCTCAAGAGCTAGTAAAATTGTTGACATTGGAAATGCAGCTTTAGTCCTGTTCTCCAGTAAAAGATTCAGTACCCTTTTTGTATCATCCAAGAGCTTATTGAGAGCTATAAACTCCTTTGATGTTTCTGATTTCTTTGTGGTGCTATGATGTGATATTGCATCTACATTTAGAGCTGCCTTGCCAATGGAACAGGTACATACACAAAACCTAGAAACTGTGCAACCTTCTGCAGTGTTCACCAACCTTGGACTCAAAACATGGCTGACAAAATTCTGAAGTTGTTCAAATACACCATGTGCCTTTTCTGTCCTTCGTAAGTTAAGACATACCCTTCCATAGTGAAACCCAAATTCAATAAGCGAAAACAAAGAATTAATTGCACCTTCATGATCTTTCTCAATCATTTCACTTGCTTTATCTATAGCTTGTGTGAAAACTACTTCATGAAAATCCATCAAGGTGGAACTGGAATCAGAGTATGTTGGACAACAGTCCATTTGGAATTTTGAAGCAGCCATCACTGCTTTTTTGACTAAATTATTGATAGATGCATTTGCTTTTCCTTCAAACTGTAAGGAGAAGAGTCTCCAGTTAAGTATAGTGGAACAAACATTCAGCTGTTCTGTAGACCCTTTGGGATATTTCTTTGAAGTGTTTGATTGTTCAAGCTGTTGGGCCACTTTCCATGCTAAGATACCCATTTGTGCTGCTATTGCAGAAATATTCTCTCTAATGCTTTCATTGTTCTTGGAAAGTTCTAGGTATTTAAGGCAGTGATTTAGGTAACCCAGGGCATCATCAAACTTGCTTTTATTCACCAGTTGATTGGTGAGATGAAGGAGCTTCCTACAAATGTCGTCGAGCGAAGGGGCAAATTTCAGATATTTTCCTTTCTCTGATGTTATCACCATATCCAGGGTTTTTGTGACTGTCAAAACAAAACAGCAGTCATTGCAGTGATCAAGTTGTGAATCATACTGATAAATCATAACAGTTTAAATATTATTGAGAATGACCTGTTTAGTGACAGAACATGTAACACCCCCAGAATACTCACTCTACAAGTTATAAAAAATAATTAGCACAAATTACAGTCACTGTGACTACAGTAACCAGGGCCACTTAGACAATGAGAACCAATCATATTGCAGAATGAAAACAAAGCATTCCTACATGTACTTACGGTTACTTGAGCCAATCACTGTTGAGTACAAGACTATAGCATTTCAACTTGCTTGAGATTCAATCCAGTAAAAGGTGTATTTGGTTGACTAGTTCTGAAGTGAAGTCATTTGAATAAGGAAAATTGCATTATTTTTGTTTTGCAATGTGTTTAGTTCTCGTTGTCTATGTGGCCCCGGTTACTGTAGTCGTATTGTAAACTTTTAAAATATTTATATTAGTAATATAAGCAATAATACTGTTTTCATATGCACGTATTATGTCATCATTGCTTCCACATTGGTTAACTTCAATCAACAAAAGATGTCTGGTTAGCTTCTCTTGTTGGTTCAACTAACATGCAGGATTCTGGCTAGGGCTGCACATTGCACCATTGCTGCAACTGTTTCAGAAAAGAGTCCTTGTCATTAAAGGGGGAACTGAATGCTAAAATTGACCACATATGATTATTATTTATTATTATTATTTATCAAAATGTACCTCTCCCTGAACTTGAATAGATCAAAAACTGGCATAACTGCAGAATACCCCCTCCCAGATGTGTGTTACCGGTATCAAGATACGCGTATCAGACGTATCACTCGGTATAATTGTACATCAGGATTTTTTCCCAGTTTCCTTAGCCCTAAAACCTCAACGTTTACCTGAGAACTTCTTTACTAGAGTTCCTAAGGTTTTGTAAGGAGAGGAATCATTCACTTAATAAATTGGTGAAAATTTAAATAAATTGAGTGACGATGGTTGTTTAGTGTAGTGGTTGCGACGTTTGACTTATGAGTAGGAGGAGCAGGGTTCGAGTTCCAGAAAATATCTCAATTTTTTTTTACCTCACCATTTTCGTGAGAGGTTTTTCTTGAGAACCCTAGCTCTAGGTGGGTAAGATTTTGTTTACTGACCAGTTAGAGTTTTTAATGGTTCAGGGTAGGGTTTTAGCTAGTTTATATTGTCATTATTTCATGAATATAATCAATTAAGTGAGCGATTCCTCTCCTCAGGAGCTTGTCTTCTTTACTGACGGTTAGGGTAGTTATTGTTGTTGGGTAAGCTAATGTATTAATTATGATACATACAAAAAAAAAATCACATCTCGAATCACCTGAGGCCTAAAACCTCAACATTTACCTGGGAAATTCTTTACTGACGGTTAGGGTTGTTATTGTTGTATCAGACATATCAGACGTATCACGTGTATCAGACGTATCATGTGTATCACTCGTATCAGAGGTATCACGCGTATCAGACATATCAGGGGTATCAGACGTATCGTGTATCAAGCGTATCACGTGTATCAGACGTATCAGGGTTATCAGACATATCGTGTGTATCACGCATATCAGACCTATCAGGTGTATTACGTGTATTAGACGTGTCAGGGGTGTCACGTTTATCAGACGTGTCATGGATTTCACGTTTATCAGACGTCTCAGGGGTATCGTATCTTTGGCTGTGAGGTTCGTTATTCGGAGGGGGTATTCTGCAGTTACTCCCAAAAACTTACCCCCTCAATAATGTCCACTTCACTTCCTATTTCCCAACTTCATCTGTGTACAAATAATACTACATGTATAAAAAATTACACCCCCCTGATTGTGAAAAATTGTTGTTCCCCCCCGCACTAATCACCGCTCCCCCTAGCCATAAATAACGAACAGTCCTAGCTACAGTACTTTGAGTATTCATTTAGCAAATATAGAATAACCCACAACCAGCTCTTAAACTATTATCTGCATAGCCAGTGGCAATGCAGTATGTGGTAAGAGCTATGCAGTACGAGCGAGACCACCACATCCCACAGTTTTTATAGAACAAAGAAAACCCTCCCCTACAACTTATAAGTCTAAGTTGAGACCCTATAAGTATTGGTAGTGGCTACATTGCTGTGCTGCCAGTGAGAGCAAGACCACCCCTCATCCATGCTACATGTATAGCTCTCACCACGTAGCCACTGGCTACGCAGATACATAGCGACAAGAGGCCGCAGTTTTCTTACGCTAAACCTTACCCATTGTAAGCAGTCTAAGGAGTTCTTCTATTTCCTTGCCGGTCTCTTTCATTCCCTTAAGGACCTCTATGCTACATCTCAATAATTTGTTACAGAATAAACCATACTTTGTCACCACTTCTTCAACTGATTTACAGCCAGTTGCCTTGTAGCCATTCCTGCCTTCTACTAAACTCGTCAATAAACCAAGGTAGTTCTGTTTAAGGCATAAAACAAATGAAAATGTTGAGCTAGATGGGGGCCTGGGGGATTAAAATCACGCTGTTCATGTCTTTCAGGGTATAATTTTTACCTTCGTATCGGCATAAAGTCCATCAAGGCGCTTCTTCAGAAGCTCTTTAAGGATTCTTTCACCTTCCATTGTGCTTGAATTTCATGTTAAATCCTCCAAATCACCCCATAAGTATAATGAACTACAATTATAAAGTTTGTTGTCAGATCGACCCAGCTTGAAAATGGCGCCTTTCGTCCATGCGCATGCGCTTAACGCATGCCACAGGGTCCCGATGCGAGACGGCTGTACTACACGCCAGGTAATGGCTCCTGGGCCGGGTTGTTCAAAGCCCGATTAGTGTTAATTCTGCACAGAACCTATAGATCGATTTCATGTGACGTCATCAAATTGCTAACTTCGAAACTATGAACTCTACCAAGTTCTGCTTTTGATACAGTTTAGAGCTTACCTAAGCGAGTCTTCACACCAAATTTCATCGGTCTCTTTCACTTTGTTCCGGAGATATCGATGAAGCGATTTGAGTCACGCAACACCCAGTCACGTATTTTGAGGAGTCAAATTAGTGCAACTTTCAGCTAAAATCTTTCTAAATACAAACCAACATGTTGAATAAGTGAATATCTATGCAAATAGATACATTTTAGGTCAGAATTCTTGGTAATTATGGACTTTAATGAAACTTGGTAATCTGGCCGCCATCTTGGTGTACCTTAGAGGTACACCAAGATGGCGGCGCCATACATTTTACTGTAAACATGGCGCACATTTGATCGCTTATATTTTGGGCGGGAAATATCCTAGATTGATAAAACTTGTCAAAAATACGTAATTCGTAGTTCTCTTTCAGAAAAACCCACCTTGATTATATTAGAATCAGCAATAAAGATTTTTAGAATTCACGTGACCTAAGTGAAATCGATCTATTGGTTGTCATGGAAATTAACCCTGGATTAGCAATAATCGGGCTTTGAACAACCCGGCCCTGGCCTACAACCTTCGCAATTACCCTGTATCATTATGACGTCACGGCTTGTTTATGAGGGGGACAGAATCGACTTGAACAATAGAATTTTGAACTAAATCTGCTCTGCTGAGGAAAATTTAACTTCGAATTGTCTGGTTTCCATATATCAGCTGTATCAATGTTTATCCCACCGCTATTCTACGTTCTTCAAAATGCATTTGATAGCGATTTCCTTTGTGTTGTTGATGTTTTGTCCCCCTCCCACGACCGTGATCCTTAGCGTTTAAACAATAAATTGTTTTGATTTGACGTCATAATGATATAGGTCAATTAAGTACGGACCGCCCGACAAAATAATGCTGGTCAGAATACTGACCGAACCCCTCTGACACATCGCGGTTATTTTTATGACTTCGCTTGTCCCCCTTCCCCCTTCACAATGTTGGGATAGAAAGGCAATAGAAAGGCTGATTAGATCCCATCCAAGGTGATCCGGTTCCTGCACTTCGTCCGAATTGGTCCTTGCATCCAGTACATTACATTCTGTTTGAAGTCCATCGCAGCTGAGTGACGTCACAATGACGTCATGGAGATCATAACGATTCCCAGTATCGAATGATAATAACAGTAAAGTACTTAATTATTTTGAAAAAGGCTTAAAAATAAGAACCTTTCGGCAAAAAGAATGAAAAATGAAAAAACAAAGAATGAAAGTAAAGTACTTGAATTTTTTTAAATATGACGTGAAAGAAGATTTCTCCAGTATTGGAGCTTCACAACAAGGTTCGTCACTACTTGTGACGTCAGAATGACGTCATAACTTGCTCTTCGCTTGTCCCCCCTCCCCCTTCACAATTTGGGATAGAAAGGCAACATTTCGGTCTTTTTGAAAACCAACGTTGCAATGGGGAGAGAAACTAGATGCTAGGCGAGTGCTATTATGACGCCGGAATATCAGAGGTAGAGGTTTAAAGAAATCTTTAAAAACAGTTGGGAGGGTAAAATATTTGCATGAAATTGAAACATAAATAAAGCAGTATGAGATAGGGCTAAGGGCCTATTGACAAGCGATGTGTTTACAAGCAGGCGGGACAACTCAACTCGGCTGCCCGGGTTACCCTAGCGCTAGGGTTACCCTGTCTGAGAGCTAGGGTGACCCTAGCACTAGGGCTATGTTTTTCCCTTGTAAATGGTTTGCTAGGGTAACCCGCCTACCCGGGTCACTGACTCGATTCTGGAACCAAATTTCACATTGCAAGTTTCTGAAGTTCTCTAGCAGTTAGTAGGTAACATAACAACATTCTAGGATACTAGAGAGCTGCAATAAAGGGCACCAAAGAAAGAAGAATCGACGTTAATCCACCAAAACGCTAATCGTGTCCGCCATGTTGTTTTCTATGCTTGAATCATTTTGGCGGCCGCGAGCCTAGCGGTTGACAGGCTACCAAAGAATTACCCTGCGAGCAGAGGTTTCTCATCTCTTTGAGGGGCTGAATGGGGTTAACTGATAACTGAGAAATGGACCAAAAATAGTGCTGTTAACTGAGAATTTTACCTTTTTTTAGCTGTTAGCTGATATTTGTAAGATAGCTGTTACCTGATATTTCATTATTTTTTATTAAAATGACGTAACGTCACATGCTATTATTGGCTTTTCGGATGGTTTTCGACAGATTTAATCCAGTTGATAATAGTCAAATATTAAACATGACACATAAAATAGGATGTTATCATTAAAAGTTATGTTGTTCAAATGAATAGACAAAATGTAGTGTTTGATGTTGAATTAGCGGTTATTATTCATTTCATACCAGCAAATATGTATTCAAATCAGGTTAGGGTAGTCTTTTTATATAACTTAACTGATAACAGCAAAATTTAACTGATAAATAGCTAAAAATTTAGCTGTTAACTGATATTGGTACCCCCCCATTCAGCCCCTCCTCTTTGCCTTTCCTGTCGGCAAAGAGATGAGAAACCTCTGCTCGCAGGGTACCAAAGAATCAGTAAAATCAAAATCACTTCCACAGATCTGTTTGAAACGGATAAAAATGAAAGAAAAGTGGAAGAGCCAATATTAGTAGAACATGTTTTTTAATTCATTAGTTTGACAGTTTGAAACGGCTTTTCAAATGAAGAAAATATTTTAGTCAGAGACTTCAAACTGGCTGTGTTGAGTTGACCCGGGCAGTAGGGTAACCCTACCTGAATCATTTTGCTTGTAAACCCGGGCTATCTTTGACCCTAGTGCTAGGGTAACCCTATCCTTGTAAACGGGCCCTAAGTCGTTTAGTTTTATGATTTGCATTTTTTTAAACAAAGGGGCATACGAAGGGCCATTTTCTGAAAAATAAATAAAGGACGAATTGAAGACCCCAGACAAGTAGACCATAGGTGAGGTAGGTATATATAAGGGAATAATACAGATTAGTAAGTACGCATAAATTTAGATAATAACGTAATTCAAAAAGTACGCCAATGCTTCTGTTTACTTTTTTACATATTTCATTTACTTAGGATTTTCAGTTTAGATTACTATCAATAAGTACTCCTAGATATTTCACTGACTTTACCTGTTTAATAGGTTTACTATTTAAGGTCAGGTTAAGGTAAACATTCTTTTCTGGTGAGGATGCTTTAGGAGAGCTTGTTTGATTGTCTGTTCAAGATTATGCAAGATTTTATCTGCATATAATAGGTTGGTATCATCCGCAAAAATATGGAAGTCAAGAATTTTGGAACTACTGCAAATATCATTTATATTTTTTATATATAAAAGAAATGATAGGTCCAAGGACTGATCTTTGCGGAACACCGCAGGGAATAAACGTTTCTTCAGACATTGTGATTCCAACTAAGGTAAATATTATTGCCTCTATTAGTAAAACCCCCAATTATGAGGCACGAATAATTAGTATTTATGTTGAGACAAGAAAAGGTCATTCATAAAACTGGACTGGTTCGATGACAATAGGATACTCTTTCAGAGTATCAGATTTCTATCTTGATTATAAATAGTCAGATCTCTCAGTAGAAGTCCTCTCCTAACTGCTAGCCGTCATAGCGTGAACCGTCTCAGCATTTCTAAAGTTAAAATCCCTCCCCCAGCCCCGTCTGACCTTCTCTTTATCTCAACGGTTGTACGTATACGATGGTTGCCTGTTCCGATCCCGCCTTTAGTACATACAACTCGGGAACCTACATAGATCATGCAATTTGATTGGCTCGCTATCTCCGAATAATCAGTGAGCAATAGCCACCTACAAAACTCGGGATAATTTTGAAACAAAATGGCATGCGTAAATTCACGTTTCGCGATTGTTCCCGATGCGGAAATTTGAGAAATTCAACAAAAGTAGTGCCCAAAAGCAGGTTCCCGTGTTGTATATACTAAAACAATTATTCACCTCGGGCTCAGTCGATATTGGTGAATGTCGAGGGGAATATAATAATAATAATAATAATAACACTTATATAGCACTTATCCAAACTGTTCTAAGCGCTTTACAATAATTAAAATAGTAACAATCTGAAGTTTAAAAAAATTATAAAAACCTAACTAATCTAAAAAAAGCACATAAAATATAATATAGAAAATGAAATAGAAAACTCTTTGCTATACTAATGACTGATAAAAATTCTAACTTATCTAAAAAATAGACATAACATGTAATATAAAAACATTATGATAAAAATATTCAAGTTACAGGCCCTGCATGAGTTAATTTAAGTTATAAGAAAGTTTAAATAGATAAGTTTTTAACTGAGATTTGAATTTCGAGAGACACGAACACTTTCTTATGTTTATGGGCAGTTTGTTCCATAACTGAGGAGTTGTAACAGAAAAGGCACGACTTCCGTATGCTTTTAGATTGTATTTTACTTCTTGTAAGTAAAAAGCATTGGATGATCTTAAGTTTCTGGTAGGCTTGTAGTGATTAATCATTTCCATTATATAATTAGGTGCAAGTCCATTTAGTGCCTTGAAGGTTAAAAGTAGAATCTTGAAGATAATCCGTTGTTTTATTGGTAGCCAGTGCAGTTGAACAAGGACAGGTGTGACATGATCATATTTATGTGTACAGGATATAAGACGTGCAGCCGCATTAAGTACATATTGTAATTTCTGTGTTTGATTCTTTGGTATAGTCCGCCGTACAACAGTGAATTACAAGAATCTAACTTGGATGTCACGAATGCATGCACAAGCTTCTCAGTGGTCATGAGTGATAAGTATTTCCTAATACGAGCGATGTTCCTTAGATGGTAGAAGGCAGATTTACATATGCTTTTAATATGTAAGGACATGGATATCGTTTTATCAAAAATAACTCCAATATTTCTGGCTGAATCCGAAGGACGTATAACATCAGATCCAATAGTGAGTGAAGAAAATGATGGCTCTGAATGATATTTGGAGCTTAATATAAGAAGTTCAGTTTTATCTGTATTCAGCTTGAGCTTGTTCAGAGTCATCCACTGGAGTAGTTGGGACCAATATACAAAGAAGAACATTGATGACATTGAAAGAATCCAAAGAAGAGCTGCCCGATTTGTCACAAGAACTTATGACAGATATGCAAGTGTTACAGCCTTCCTTCAGGATCATTGATGGAACAGTCTCAAGTCACGTAGAGCTATAAGCAGGCTTACAATTTTCTATAAAATAATCAATAACCAGATTGCAATCGAATTGCCATCTGAACTCATTAAACATACTAAGAGATCTAGAAACCTCCGCGAACATACTTTTATTCCTCTACAACCTCGTGTTGATTGTTATAAGTATAGCTTTTTCCCAAGAACTGTTAAAGACTGGAACTCACTACCTGAATATGTTGTATCATTAAATAGTGTCAAAGTGTTTAAACAGTCAGCTTCGGAGTTTCTGGCCCTTAACTAACAATTAAGGAATTTACATATTAATATGTATTTATTTACTTAAATTTAGTGCCTTATGATTTATAGATCTATTAATTAATTTATTTATTCATTATTGTAACGGCTGACCATGCTGACAATGGCTCCCTTCACTAGATGCTGTAAGGCTTTGTGAAGAATAAAAGTAGATGTAGATAAACACCTCATTGAGATAAACGGATTAGTGATTATCGTGATACTTGAATAAATGGCCACGCTCGTGGCAAATTAATCCCAAGCTGGGTGGTGTCGCGTAGTTGATGTCTTCATTCACCAAACTGAGCTTGACGCTGGCATATACAAAGCACATTTCACACATAGAGGCTGTAATTACACAGTAGCTTTCCTGGTCGCAACATAAATATGATTTAAACCCAATTTCATGTAACCCCTCTAATTCCATAATGATGAAGTTTCGTGATCAGTAACTGTATCGAATGCTTCACTGAAGAAAACAAAAACCCACAAGAAGTAAGACCTTTATCAATTGCACTTTGAATTCTGTCGATGATAGGGGGTTAATTGTAGAAGGACCTGAGCGAAAGCCAAACTGCTTAAAGTAAAGTATATGGTGTTTCAAGATAAGTAGTTAGTTGATTACACATAGTGTTGATCTGCGTCGGCGGAGAAGATAAACACTCAGGGTATGATCAACTAAAAGTCGATTAAGGTATGCTAACCACCATGGGGAGCGAGTAGCAGCTGACGTTTCGAGCGCCAGCCCTTCGTCTTTTGTCCTGACGAAAGGCTAGCGCTTGAAACGTCAGCTGCTACTCGCTCCCCACGACGGGGAGCTGCGCCCTCGTGCGGTACCCTCGCGGTGAATAAATCCCATACCCCATCGCTTCAGGCCAATATCCCTTACATAATTTGACGCCAAAAATTTTGTAACTTGATACTGAATCAGAAAATAATAAAAACGAGGAAAATCCGAGATGCAGCGACAAAACGTACTGCGTAATCACTTGTTTATTGTTCATTTTATATATATTCATTTTAAATACCATTGTTAACGACTAAAAAAGAATCAGTTACCAAAATACAACAAATAAGGGCAAAAAAAGTTAGGATAAATTCTAGTATATTTAAGGAATGTTTTACGGGCACTGCCAGAAGGCAGCTTAGGGCATCATTTACAAGCAGAATTTATCCAAGCCTGCAACCGACTAGACAGAAGAAACCATTTAAATGCAAGGAAGCCCTTCAAATGTATTCAAAAACTACTTAATAATTCACGAGGTAATTTTCCAAAAATGTCTCAATTTGTACCACGTGAAAGGACTGCCCAAGGACTTTGAACTATGAATATTCAAAGTACTGTAGGCAATCCTGTCCCAAGAAAGGGGTCTCACGACCGATCTATTGTAACTGCTTGTATGTAGTCATTAACTGTCTACCCTCCATGCCAAATAAGCCTTTGGCTTCGGCCTTACTTCCTCTAATTTATCGACTATAATTATTCAGAAATAAAAATCCATTACCTATTATTGCACTGCATATCACTGACCGCCCCAAGCGGTGAAAAACGTCAAGATACAATACCCGTCTTGATGCATACAGTCCGTCTCTCCAATGTGGGACCTGTTTTTTGCACACTGCCGTGACACTGCGTATGTCCGCGACACAAACTAGTGCCAAACTATAATCTTGTCATCAAATTTCACGCCAGGTTGTAAACACGTACTCCCACGAGAACAAGTGCATAATTGTTAACATCGAGTCTTTTCATTAACAATGGACGTTTGATTACTACATGTAAATGCGCAGGCCCGATACGTTCCAAGGCCTCCAATTCGGACTGGACGGCATTTCTCGCAATTCGTTCCATTGGAAAAATTGATGCCGAAAACTCAGAATTATACCTACTGGGCGACTTAAATTGTAACCTGCTGCCAGGTATTATCGATCACAATGGTACTCATCTCACCAATATTATGGATATTTATGGCTTAAGTCAATTAATCAATCAACCATGCAACTAGAATAACTAGATCCTCTAGAACTTTGATTGACCAATGCCTAACAAATCATCCGGATAAAACCTCACGATCCACTCGTTAATATATGCAACGCGCAAAATTAGCAGCCCACGCACTGGTGTTCATAAACCTATTGAAACTAGACAATTTAAAAACTTCAGTAAAGCTAAATTCCTAGATGATCTACAACAAATAGACTGGGAAGGCGTCGCATTGCATGAGGACCCAAATGTTATGTGGCTAATTTGGAAAGATAATCTAATGGCAATTATTAACAAACACGGGCCGCTGAAAACAAAAAGAATTAGAGGCAAAAAATCACCGTGGATAACTTACGACCTAATGCGCAAAATGTTCAAAAGAGATTTCTTGAAACGCACCACTCGTTCACAAATGACCCGTCTATTTGGGAAAAATATGGGTATTTTTCCTGCAGACTGGAAAATAGCTCGGGTCAAACCTGTCTTCAAGAAGGGCACAAAATCGGACCTGAACTATCGACCAATATCAGTCATCCCCCTAGTTGCTAAGATATTCGAAAAAGTTATACACGACCAGTTATACCAATATTTTACTGAATGAAAATAACATGCTTACAAATAGTCAATCTGGATTTCGGTCACTACACAGCACTCTCACTGCAATGCTCGAGGCGACAAATGATTGGTGTGTCAATATTGACAAAGGCTTTTTTAATGGTGTGATCTTTATTGACTTAAAGAAGGCCTTTGACACTATTGACCACACCATCATTATCCAAAAACTAGCAAAATACGGATTAGACCATAATTCATTAAACTGGTTCGAATCATGTACCTATCTCATAGAAGTCAGCTATGTAGTGTTAACGGCCATTTATCGACCCCAAGTTCAATAACCTGTGGCGTCCCGCAGATCCTTAATTGGCCCGTTACTTTTTCTAATATACATAAACGACCTTCAAAATTGCCTAAATGATGGATACCCTCGTATGTACGCTGACGACACTAGCATAAGCTTTGCTGCTCCTACTAACGCTGAACTTGAAAAAATAATCAATAAAGAATTACTAAATTTCAACTACTGGTTGAGGGCCAAAAGCTCAATGTAGCCAAGACAGAGTTTATGGTCATCGGTTCACGACAGAGGCTCAAAACACAAGCTAACTGTGACGTCAGTGTACATATTGAGGGAAAAGAAATTAGCTAGTAAAGTCCATTCCAGCAAATCCCTCTGACTAAATATCGATGAGACACTGTCCTGGACCAAGCACATTGATATGATCTCAAAAAAGATATCCTCTGGTATTGGCGCTCTAAAGCGTGTCAGACCTTTTATTACGGAGGATACTGCAATCAAAATATACAAAGCGTTGATTGAACCTCACTTTGAATATTGCAGTGCTGTATGGGACGGGCTTAGTCTAAAACTAAGTGATAAGTTGCAAAAATTGCAAAATCGTGCGGCTAGGGCAGTAACAATATCTAGCTAAGACACCGGCTCAGACCCATTACTCAATATGCTTGGTTGGGATAAAATTGCAGTTGCACGAACAAAGCAGAAAGCACATGTCATGTACAAAACCTACAATCGCACTCCAGCATATTTGCAAGAGACGTTTTCCTATCGATACTCAAGTTACGACATGAGAAATTCTAACAACAAATTACTTCTACCAAAGCCAAAAACTGACTACCTAAAACGCAGCTTTAGCTATTCTGGAGCTGCCTTATGGAACGGGCTTCCCAATAAACCGAGAACCCTAACGTCCCTCTCATGTTTCAAGAGGGGCGTTGACGACCTATTCTCATCACCAGACTCCCACACGGCAAACACGTAAACCAGTTTTTATCGAGTTATGTACTGTTTTTAGATTGTGTATATTGAGTTATACACTGTTTTTAAATTGTATATAGCTTTATACCGTTATTTTTTAACCGTGTATAAATAAAGTATGTGTCTGTCTGTCCTCGGCTTCGCCTTGGACTTGAACAAAACTAATTGCGCGGACTTTGAAATGCCGCCCAGTCCTCATTGGTTAGCGCAGTTGGTAGAGCACGGTTTAGAGCCGTGTGGGACCCAGCCACGTCCTTGGGCAGGGCCGTTTATAAGCCGTTGGCCTTGTCTCCTTCTACTTCTAATCAGTATTTGAAGGGGACGTGAAAGAACCTGTTGTACTACTCGAAAAAGAGAAGGGAATTGTCACCCGGTACAGCAGCCTGGCCATTGTACTAACCACATACTCAACATTGTAAACTGCGTGGCAGCTATTAGCGCCGTAAGCAATCCGAAAAAAATCACCGACGGGATGCCAGTATTAAATATGTAAAGCGCCACGAGACTGTGGTGATATGGCGCTATATAAATATGGCCATTATTATTGTCAGCCTTGAAACATAACTTAACTCATGTGCGACTTTCACTGAAAACAGTAAACCATGATGGCTTACTTTTAATGCTAAAGAAAATATTGAATATTAAAAATTGTACATTAATTATTTTTATATCATATTTGACTAACAAATCTCAGTGACAAAAATAGATCTCGATTTCAATCTTTGTAACATCGTGTTAATATTTTAACATACATACACACACACATACATAAACTTTATTTAATCTCGAATTTAAGAGTGGCTTTGACAAGCTGTCTTCGAGAAAAGAAATCACACGGATATCAACCCCAAATGTGTAATAATATATAGTACCTATACTTATTTGAAAATAACACAATTTTACAGATTTTACTCTTAAATTCATTAAGTGTGCTGCAGGTTCTAAAGTCATCGTAAGGGAGTTTAACAGCCAAGTATCTGCGCTCTAGGGAGGACAAAATTGGTGGTTTGCATCTCATGCACGCATGACCCTCGATCGCAACAGAGAGAGCATTCTATGTGATTTCGACCATTCCCTTTTCCCAATTATTCTTTTATTAAAAAGGACACATAACAAGTCGCCCAAACGTTTTAATATTGCAATTAATATATATTTTTTAACATTGCAATTAATACATCTTTTAACAACCTAAACATTTTTTACAAGACATTTTATAAAAGCTATCAAGACACGACACAGGTTTGGAAGTATTCGTTACTAATTCTCATAACAAACTCCTGCAGGTTCTTGTGCATTTGTACGATTGATACAAGAGTATCATCTGGCTGGAGTCTGGTCAATATAGCATGAAGATGGCCAAACACCATGGCATCCACCTCTGTCGGTCTGAAATGAATCAATAATTCATTAATAATAAATAAATTCAGTACTCAAATTGTTGATCCCTGATTTCTTTTGACTCTTGCCCAATCTTATTATGAGCAAAAGATTGGGTTTCCTTTTTTTCTGTATTCGTAAAGAAGAGGAAAAATAGGAAAACTATTTGCAGACTAATATGGCTCCACTAGATGCAAATTCAGACTAACATCTCTTTGTATATACCACACCAGTGAATATCACTTTTCACGCACTCTGATTGGCTACTCAAACAGTGAATATGATTTCATATTCACTTCCGAGCAAAGCAGCGATCATCTCGCGCGAGTTTTTGTCCATTTGACAGGAAATAAAATAACTATTTGGTGCTGGTTCAGCTGGTTATTCACCTGGAGTGTGGTATATACTAAAACAATTATTCACCTCAGTGTTGGTGAATAGTGGTGGATATTTACCTCGCCGAAGCAGCTCTGTAAATATCCACCACTATTCACCTCCACTTCGGTGAATAATTGTTAAATATTAAATGTATAAGTCAGATAATAATCTTTTTTGGCTCATTCCCTGATTAGACTTTTATTTTATCTCCAGAGTCACTTTACATGTTGACTGCGATTGCCTCCATCAAGAGAGATAAAGCAGAGAATACAATTTACCTGTCCTGGATAAAATATTTACATCCTCCAAGTTTTTCTGCTAATGCCTGACAAGCCTTCTTAAACTCTTCAACCACCTAATCAGAGAAGAAGGAATATTAAATTTCTGTATTCTTATTATTTTATTCTCACCCTTTGCACTTAGGGGGGATCTGGATCGAGTTTCATTATGGAACAAAACTTTTGATCCAGTATGAGAACTGGAGTCAGAATAGCTCATTCTAGTATGACATTTCATACCGGTATCATGTAAACAATATCACAATAACACAGAGCTACAAGTGGGTACTGGGATGAACTCATTCCGGAATGAAACTCATTACAGTATCATGTAAACACCCCTTAAGATACCAGGGGCCAGTTGCTCGAAG
Source organism: Actinernus sp. WN-2022 (assembly GCA_030867875.1). NCBI lineage: Eukaryota > Metazoa > Cnidaria > Anthozoa > Actiniaria > Actinernidae > Actinernus > Actinernus sp. WN-2022. Next base: position 175,390,159 of record JAOWCC010000577.1, on the reverse strand, counting down.
CAAGGGTAAGCACTACCCCAGGGTTAAATCGCTAACCAGAGATTAAACTGTACAGATTAATTACAATTACAGATTTAGCACTATCCTAGGGATAAAGTAACCCTTGCTTAGAACAACAAGGTCCAGATTCATACCTGCCATTTCTCAAGAAACAGACCTCTCCTAACGCATTTTGGGGATCTGTGAAGAGATGACATACCAGTAATTTACACACATACCTCTCCTTCTTTCTTGAGGTGCCAGTTGAAAGCTCGCAGCTGACTCCACACTGACCACTGTTTTCTGTAACTTAGTATGAAGTTTAGAGGAACAGGATATTGACTGCCATATTGATGCCGACTGCGCACCGCCCATTCTCTTTTACACCACAACATATAAAGCTGCAAAAATGGAATTTAAGCCATTATTGTCAGTGAATTGGATTGGAAAACTTACTTCTGACAGTGGCTCTGAACAAGGAGGCTTAGATTTGTTTTATCAAAATATTAATCAAATGTTTTATTTGATAATACAACAGATTTTGTTGGAATTTTATACTATATACATGTATCTATTAATTGTCCTATACCTGTAGGTAGGGATAGATCAAATTATAGATCACATAATTTTGACTGTTAGCCAGGTCCTGAGGACCTTAATCAGCCCCCATGGTTGTTTCACGTCTCATTAGAAATTCAGAGTTTTTTTATTTTTTTATTTTTTAAGGAAAATAATTCAGCGTTTTTCACAAAAACATTGAACGGCCCAGGAAACAGAAAGCAATCAGACCAGTGTCTTTAATTGCCATGTTGATAATCTATCAGACATTTTTGCTAAATGACTGGTCATAGTCCACTGTCTGCCAACAATCTGAAGCCCTGTAATACATGTACATGTAACTTTTGTTAATCCTTTTTTGGACCAATTAAAATGCATCAGAATAGACTATAGCTAGCCTGTGGTTGGTATTTTTTGAGTGGGTAATGGGATCCCTGTGGTTTCTGTTCGTGACATCACAGCTCATTGTTGGCTTAGATTAGCCATGATGTCACAAACCAGTACAAACCACAGGGTTCCCATTAACCCATCAGAAAAATTACCAGCCAGAATGCCTTGGGACTCACACCACAGCAAAACGTTATGCTCCGCTAGCCGAGAGAATGATGGCTCTGGTTTCAAATACAAGTTTCTGAGGTCTTAAGAGGGCATCCATGTGAAAACCATGCACCCTGAAAAAATTAGTCTACATGGTACATCTCAGATTTTGTTCATATTTTGCACATATGTTACTATTGGCCTGGCATTAGACTTGGTAGAATATTTTGGAAAAATTCCAAAAACTGTAAGAGATATGGGGGTTAGTACGAACTGCCTCGGTTTGAGGGGTATTTCCACTATGTATTTTTAGTCATGTTTACAGAATATTTTTGAACAAACCATATAAGCTATATAGACAAAACGTTTCTACAGCATAAACACGACCAATTACAATTTAATTATGATATAAGTGGCAAAAAATATTCAGTATTCAAGGAGTAAGGCTTTCATGTACAAGTGACTTCCAAAATAATTTTTCAAAAAGTCAAATTTTAGGGTAAAATGACATTTGAATACTATCGATGCGGCGAAATTGTAGAAGATGAGAGAGTTATTATTTTGTAGATCAGTCATTTGGAAATACAACTGGGGACTAAAAAGTTTGTAAAGTTTATTCAGCTTAGGAGCAGTGAGGCCAAAGTAACATCACAGGCTTCCCAGACTTTACGTATATTTCCCGCTTATTAGTCTGTTGGGATACCTGTGGTTTATCGATTAGTTTCATAACGATCTCAGAAGAGTTAAAATAATTGCTTCGTGTGAATTCTCTTTTCCGATTCCTACGAAATGAATCTTCGATAATAAAAGATTGATACTTGATGAAGTTGTGTGAGTGTTTTTTTGGCGATTTGGGGTCTTCTAAAGCAATTTATTAGGATTCGAAATTTTGACCGTTGGCCGAGGCTCTAAGAAAGTTAACAAGGTCGGCAACTCGACCTCGCCAAAGCACACACTTACCTCAAAGATCACCCAAAAATCGGCACTTTTCTTCCTCGCTCGCTATTCAGCTTTCGGCACAGGAGGGAATAGTTATCAAGCAACATCTGACCAGAGATTTAGGAAAATCCATCAAATTTATCATCGCCAAACGGCCTCCTCGAGACCCCAAAAGCGCGACCTTGCAATGATCTGTAAGAACCAGAATGACCAAAGTGGTCCAAAATTTTCCCGACCCTACCCAAAACGATGCAAATCGCCTTTTTTCATGGGGGACCCTCAAGCGTGAAATTTTACTTCCGCTCGAGGAACGGAAACAAATATATCGCCAATCAGAGAGACCATTACTAGGCCTTTTAACGAAACTGGCGGTTACAGACTAATTTTGAATTTGGAACTCGCGAAAATTTCTCACGTGGAACTGTCATAACACTCGGTGAAGACCCCAGGTCCTCTGATTGGCGAGTTCCAAATTTAAAATTAGTCTGTAACCGCCAGTTTCGTTAAAAGGCCTAGTAATGGTCTCTCTGATTGGCGATATATTTGTTTCCGTTCCTCGAGCGGAAGTATAATTTCACGCTTGAGGGTCCCCCATGAAAAAAGGCAATTTGCATCGTTTTGGGTAGGGTCGGGAAAATTTTGGACCGCTTTGGTCATTCTGGTTCTTACAGATCATTGCAAGGTCGCGCTTTTGGGGTCTCGAGGAGGCCGTTTGGCGATGATAAATTTGATGGATTTTCCTAAATCTCTGGTCAGATGTTGCTTGATAACTATTCCCTCCTGTGCCGAAAGCTGAATAGCGAGCGAGGAAGAAAAGTGCCGATTTTTGGGTGATCTTTGAGGTAAGTGTGTGCTTTGGCGAGGTCGAGTTGCCGACCTTGTTAACTTTCTTAGAGCCTCGGCCAACGGTCAAAATTTCGAATCCTAATAAATTGCTTTAGAAGGCCCCAAATCGCCAAAAAACCACTCACACAACTTCATTAAGTATCGATCTTTTATTATAGAAGATTCATTTCGTAGGAATCGGAAAAGAGAATTCACACGAAGCAATTATTTAAACTCTTCTGAGATCGTTATGAAACTAATCGATAAACCACAGGTAACCCAACAGACTAATAAGCGGGAAATATACGTAGAGTCTGGGAAGCCTGTGGTAACATACTCCCAACGCCCGGGTCCAACGTAAATAAACAATCAACGCCAGATGCAAGCTGTATCGTGTGCAGAATAACGGGACAAATAACGGTCAGGAATGAGAAACATAGCCCTAAAATAACTGGGTGATAAATTTATTTGTCACTTATGCCTTATGCCTATGGTTTTGCAATAAACAACAACTAATTAACAATCAACTTCAAAATAAGAGAAATTAGTAATACGAAGGATGAATCAGCAATAAATGCATACCTGATTCTAGCCTTATTTGTGCTCTCCTCCACAGCTCTGTCATGGTCTCGAAGCCACAACTTACGATAATTATCTTCTTGTCGATTTTACACCGAAAGAACATTTACCCATTATAGTTTATACAGATGGCTTTGTAGCATCCGCCATTTTATTTAGGACTAGAACCCAGTCTGCTGTTGTGGACCACAGGTAGCCCGAACACAGATGTGTACATTCCATGTGGAATATTGGAAGAAAAAACTCTCTCCCGTTGAATCAGCCTTTCCTTTCTTGTCTATTTATCTTTATATATTGCTGATCAGATCCCTACACGCTAGGAGATCCGGTGTTTTATCATTTCGTCTGTGGTGCCCAACATATATACCAGAGTGGGTAATTTATATTGAAATATTTATGAATCTCATGAAACAGAACTGAAAATAATCATAATGCACTACTTAATACATCTACATAATTTTGTTTGCAAAACTTTATTTTTTTTCAAGCTGATTATAGGTTAAAATTACCCATGATGCACCTGATATATGTAACTGTTATGGGGTCAAATGTTTGCATACATTCATACACAAGGTCACAACAATGAATTATAAATGATTTCTAACATCCCGTGCATATATCCTGTATATTCACACGACCCACATACGGCCATCCCAATAAAATGTTCCGTTTCCAATCGCCAGACCGACCCATTTTTTTTTGGAAAAGTTAACAAAAATACAAAGCTTGACATTGACCCAATTTTTGGGAAAAGTTTAAAAAACAAAATTGAAGAACATACTTTCAACTACACCTCTTTTCCTAGCTCTCTACGTATTTGCATTTTATTGGGATGGCCTAATCAGCTGTGTCGGTGCTGAACTGGAGCGCAGTGCCATCCTGGAAAGCGAAGTTCAGAAATGTCTGACGTATGTTGCTATTGCTACAAACTATCTTAGAAAAGGGTTCAGAAAACATCTGGGTGAACGATGAAACATATTGTGTGGATCGTGACAGACTTTATACAGACCTGAATTACGCTGGATTTACATATACATGTCTGTGCGGGGCGCTTGTTCAGACACACGGTAAGCCACGCAGTTTACAAGCATGAGTAGTTATGTTAGTTATCTTGCCATTAATGCGGCTGACCAACAAGCACTGAGGGTGGTCCCCGGGGGTGGTCACTGCCAGATATTTGTTTAACGTCCAAAGTGGTTCCTTAGCGTCCTGTGATACACAGCTGCTGATGAATACGAGCGTCGTGAGATGCAATCTCGTTCCCAGAGCCCGCGATCTTTTGACCAGCGCTAAGATACTGGCCAAAAGATCGCGGGTTATGAGAACGAGATTGCGTGAGACGGGACCGCCATTTTACGTGATCATCCGATCGAGGTACGAGGAATCGAAAAGGCGTAGGCGCGAACACTGCGCTTCTCTGTTTCTCTTAATGTTGCCTGGGTGGCTAATTGAACGAGCAGGAAGCATACAAATGTTTTGCTGCACGGGTGGATATACGAGGAAACGTTGTTGCAGAAAAAAAACTAACGAATGCGCACTGTGTCAAATTGTCTTGCCGGTAGGCCTTAGCGGATTGTGCTCCTAAAAGTGGCATATTATGCCACTAGCACTGCTCCACATTTTGTCGAATTATGCCCAAATTATGCCAAAGTTCAAAAATTATGCTCGTAGATTACACAATTATGCTAAAAAAAACGTTTTTCGAAGATGGCCGGCATTAGTTGATGCGCGGCATTTTTAGTTGTTCACACAACATTTTAGTTACGGGTACTATTAAACTGCTTCAATTTCCTACAGAGATAAACGTGAAAGAAACACGCCCCAGACATGTCCTAGACCTTTTAGTCACCAGCAATGCCTGTTAACTGATCTGTATAACCAACGGACACAGAAACCAATCAGGCGTGACTGTTACCACGCTTTGAACAAAAGACGGCTTTTTGGCTTTTTTTCAGTTTAACGCACACTCGTTAAGTGAAATTCAGGTATTTGCTTTGGAAAAATTTAGAATCTAAGCAAAATATACCAGATAATAATTAGGAAAGGCACTATAAAAGCAATAATAGCATTGCTTTTGGATTTAATGCTTCAAATTATGCTACAATCTGGTAATTATGCTCGAGCAGTGCTTCTTTGAAAAATTATGCTCGTTTGCTCCAATTATGCCAAAAATTATGCTAGCACAATCCGCTCAGGCCTACTTGCCGGTGGGGTCTGGGTTTGTGTTGCTAAGAAACACATATACTGTGTGTCACTGGAGCCTAGTAAACATTGTTTTCCTCCATAGCCAACGTGGAAACATTGTTGCGGAAGCAAATTTTGCCTCATCGAAACAAAAAAATATCTTTGAAATGCTTCTGAAAAATGTTTTCCTTCCTGGAAGATTGATTTTTTTTGCGCAAATTATCCCGCGGCCGGACTTTGACTCATTTTTACAGACAAATGTATGGAAAACTAAATCCACGATTGCATGCTTCCGAGCACAGCTACATCCCTCAAATTTCGATCAATTAATCTTTTACCTGGTATCTTAAGTTTGTATCTGAAGAATATTTCAGAAATTCGATTTTACGGATTTTATTTGTCATCGGATTCCCATACAAACACTGTATTTCGCGCCATGTTTACACCCCTTTCAAAATGTCGGAATTATGATAAACCGCGAACTGGTCTATTACCTTAAAACTGTAAAGAAATACGTTATTCTTTGTGTACGAGGTTTGTAGTTTCTCAGCTGTAGGATGTCCGGTGTCCGCGGGGAACAGCATATCAGGACACGTGACTTGTCCCTTCGTGTGTACCCACCTTTACGTCTGCGAGCGGGCGAGGCGCGCGGCGTGATTTTTTTTCCACTTGTGTGGGTTGTTCTTTTATCTTTTGTTTTCCATATTGATTTTCTTTGTTTTTTTTATGCAACGAGCTCCGCTATAAAGAGATACGAGGACGACAGTAACAAATCGCATACAAGTGTATCACAGGCAGCTTTTAGCAGAGAGTGAGCCCGCATTATGCACTAGTCTAAATAAACCCCCACCCCCCCCCCCCCCCCCCCCCCCTCCCCCTCCCACCCTGTCCCGGGTTGGGGGAGGAGGAGGACGGGGGGGTTACTTTGACTAGTGCATTACCACCCCGCCCTAAAATCAAAAATGAATAAAATACCCTGTCTAGACAGTACAGTACAGGTGAAAATATTTATAGATTTTATGATAATTTTACTTCACACGCGCCATCAACAACATCCGCGCCAAGTGCCAAGGCATTTCATACAATTCTTAGTAAGGGGGTCGGGACATGCCTTCAACGGTAATATAGTTGTTTTTCCCTGGTAACGCGGAGAAGATATGCCACATTCCCTCGTTGAATATACACAAAATGAGCTCTTGATCAAGTCCAAATCCATCTCGTGAATAGGGCGGGAATTACACGTGCAGACGTTACACGCAGTTCCTGTCACGCAATTCTTGAGATATCATTATATCACTGAAGGGATTTCATCTATTTCGGTGATACCACATTTGATTTCATGAACAGAATATTATGCACAAGATTGAAACAAATTGAGTCCGTAACAAGGTAGTAACGACATCAGAATGGCTTCCCGTTGCTGAATCTAAACGGTTCTAACTTGGCCAACTATTCGATGAGCATATAATAAAGGGCTTCCAAGAAAACGAAACCATTAGGGTTTTTTTTATTATGAAAAGAAAACATCGTTTCTTTACAGAATAAAAACTAAAAACTTGAATAGAGAATCGGCTGAAGAACCTAAATACGACTGTACGTGCATTTGTACTTGTCACTCATTCACCCCGCTACAGAGGCTCGCAAAATTCAGAGTGACTCGCCGGATTAGAAACTGTATTTAAAGCGTAGCGTAGTTTGAAATCCTCTATATATCATATTCAAAGAAAATTCATTGTCTTTGATCCAATCAAACAATTTTAAACAAAGATACTGCCATAAACTATGAGTACCTATTTTTCAGCTTTGACTCCGTCAAACTCGACAATAATTCAGTCACTTTAGACATCTGCATATCGGGTGATGGACTTGGTCACCCTTCAAAACTAAAATAATATTGAAAATGAATGTGCATTCGAATTCTTAAAGAAATTATTGTCAGAAAATATGTGAAGTTCACCGTATTTTCGATTTTAATCGAAAAAAAATCGCCATGTCACCATATCGTCGTTTGTTTAATAACTGAACATTGCGGATTTTGAGAGTGCGTACTCTCTAACCCAGCATTAACCAGATGCAAAGATCTATTGTAAGTCAATCTAGAAATATTTCTAAATTCAAAGAAAAGAAGGCCGCAACTCTGCAAACGGCCATTGCCAGACAGCATTTATCGGGTTTTAAAAAGACCTATTAAAGTAGCGTTAAATAAAAATTCGACAGAAGCGACAAAATATAAATAAAATTAGTTGATTTTGGTTTTAATATGCTGACGGGACTTAGTACTAAAGCAGGTAAAAATATTATCTTTCTACTTAAAATCATTTGCGATTGCGACATGTTACAACATAAGGTATATTTTGCTCTGATTTTGAGCATTTCAGGGGGTCAAACAGTTTGATTGTCATATCTCAAAGGCCTTTTACATTTCAGCCAAACTATTTCACATGGGACATTAGCTAGTTAAGATATAAATGTGTGCCAAGTTTAAAGGAAATCGGAGAGGTGCACTGTAGACTCGTCTGCATGGTTTTCACATGGATCCTCTCTTAAACTCTTTTAGTAAATAATTTTATAACTTAGTAAACTCACAGTGTGTGACAAATTAATAAAACTTAAACCTGTTGAAGTCTTAGGCTTACTAGCTTTTAAGTAGTTTTCTTGTTTTTCGCAAAACATTTAATGTCAATATGCATACGACGTACGTAAAACTAAAAACATGGGTGATGATGGCCCCTGTTTTCTTTTAGTTTTGGCGGGAAACTGGGGTGGATGCGTGCACTGGGCTTGTCAAAATGCATGCGCATGACATTTTGCCGCGGTGTGCTTGGGACTAGGCAGGACTATAGCCTCAGTTGATATTCTACATGTATATCATTAAAATCTTTCACAGACCACAATAATGGAAACAGGAAGGAAACCCTGCTTTTGCAGGAAAGATAACATTAGTAGTAACGCACTAAGAATAAGTACCTCTACTGGAAGTAGGGACCTGTCAACTAGCGACATGTAAGCTTTCATCTCTGCTCTATCTTCAGGATCAAGGTCTGCACTCACAGAAAATCCCTACAAGAAAACAAAATCTTGGCTGTAGGAGTTGCCATACTATTTTACTTAAAACAAAACTAAACATAGATAAGATAAGATAAGCTTTATTTATCCACATTACATTACAGAGCCTAAAAGGCTTGTTACAAAAATGTACAAAACTATGGAAGAATGGTTCTAATGGTTCATAGAATTCGTTACTATCCAGTACATCAGTATGTAATATTAACTATCAAATAAATTAATAATTCATGAAGGCAAAACAAAGGAAATCAATGTGCGATAAGTGATCTCTATATCTGATACAGATTTCATAAACGTTTGCTTCAATTTACTCGGCCAAAATAGGTTGTATCACCAAAATAACTAAAAAACATGACTCTGTATGTTTAGACATTATATTTTGATAAGCCATGCATACATGTAAATGTATACAGAAATTGTGTCATGGCTTCCAGCTCAAGTTTGTAAATCCGATAAAGCACAGCCACTCATTCTCTATCTATTATACATCATTTGTATGTAAAGCAAATCATTCTAATTCATTTATGATAAGTTCTTTTACACAATTGACTTCTCCTACATTTATTCTCACCTTGTTATTAACATAAGAGAATATTTCTTGTAGACCACCAACAAGTTTTTTTCCAACTCTTAGGAGAGGAACCTTACCTATAAAAATATATAAATATATAAAGAGCATAAAATTATAATATACTCGGCCACTCAGACAGTGTATATATATTTTCACAGGTGATGCAGGTTGGCACAGTTGTAAAATGCTTGCCTCTCGAACGCTGCAGTCCCTGGTTTGATTCCTGGCTCGAGCACCATACATGTATATGTGAGTTAGGTTTGTTGTTGATTCCTTATCTGCACTCAAGGTTTTTTTCTCTGGTTATCCTCCCTCCATAAAAGTCAATATGTGAGTCATGTTGTCTATCCAAAATAGTTAACCCTTGTCTTTTGCCCCTACAACCAAGAGTGGTGATTTGGATACAAGCCAAGGCCTTGAAATGACAAAAACACATCCTACCATGTAGCATGAAATCAATATTTTGCAGGAGTTTTATTTTGCGGATTGGCAGTTTTTCGTGTTTTGTGGGAACATTTTTTTTCAATTCAAGATGACTAAAATTTCTGCTGGGAAGGGAACTAATTTTTACGATTTTCTGTTCAATCAGCGGAACATAAAAAAAGGAAGGAAGCTTGATATTTTCAACTTTTATATTACTTGTCGAGTTACCATAAAAATTATGCTCAACTTAGAGACTTTTCACTGAATTATACAATCTTCGAAGGCGATACAGTACTGCGGCCCTAATTAAGTAATCTAATGTAATTTTAGACATGGCCATTACCCTAGCCTCACACAAGTGTTTTTTTAGGAACACTACATAGGGATTTGCATTTATACCATATGTCATTATAGACACAATCAGAAGTGACTAGTGGTTCAGATGTGTATTCACTTGCTTTAAGATACTTGCTGTACATACCACAGACATTTGAATGGCAATGCAATGGTAGTTTTGTTTCTATTAGATAAAAACTACATGTATTTAAACTCAAAGCTCAGACAGTTGTTTTCTATTAAAAAGCATTTACATGTAGTCCAATATCGTCTCAGTAATGCAAATTTACATCAAAAAAGCAGAGTTGTTTATTTGACTGAAGGGAGTAAATTTTTGGGAGGATTATTTTGCGGGAGTTTTTTTCTGTGTGAACTTATTTTTGCGGATAGAGGGAAATCCACAAAAATTAAAACCTGCAAAATTTTCATGCTACACGGTAATAGGTTTAGTAGGGAAAAAAGATCACGAACTGCAGATTTCAAGGATTTCATTGAATCATTTTTTTTATGTGTCTCAAAGCAGAAGCGCAACAGCAAAACCCAGTGAAATCCCCACATGTACACAAAGCCTACTAAAAGCAAGCCAAGTACTTTTCAGCCGTCCTCAGACTAGGATGTCCTCTGGCTCAAAATGGCTTATTTATCCAAAATTAGAGCCGATTTCATTCAAAACCCTACAGGAGAAACAATACACTACCGTCGACGAGTAGTACACAGAATTCTCCCAAATGGCATTGTGGGGAAAGCTTGAGCCCTTGACTAAAAAAACACAGCAGTAATATTTAACTGCCCTGGGCTCGCCAAACTTGAACTGAGGGGGGAGCGTTGATGTGAAAGGGTTAATGTAGTGAGTATTGTGGAGTAAACACAGGCCCACATCAGCTGTAAGCTGCAATAATCAGCCTGCTATAACAAATAAAATATTTATTTATTATCAAACTCAATAGTAACTCATGAAGGAAATTAAAACAAAGGAAATCAATGTGTGATTAGTGATCTGTAAAGCTGATACAGATTTCCTCCTAATTTGCATAAACTTTTGATTCAATTTTCTCAGCCAAAATAGGTCCTATTGCCAAAATAACTGAAAACATGACTCTGTACATCTACATGTAGATGTTTGATATTAGCAACATATAGAATTTTTAGCTTCCCTGCTTTATTGGATTTACAAACTCTCGCCTTCGGTTTGAGTTTGTAATTAATTTTATCCGATAAAGCACTGCTACTCATTCTACATCTTAGTATTACTTACAGGTTGATTAAGTTCTGGATTAATATATTCTGGTCACATGTACTTACCTGTTGGTGACATAAATTCTGCATTTTGTCGACACTTTAACTCATATGGAAGTTTGCAAAACCTACAATATGCCTGAGAGAATATAACAACAAACATTGTACATTAAAGTGCTCCTAACCCCTTTTGCAATTTTCATACCTATGAATCTTTGAACGGTTTTGAGTACTTCTGTGAAGACATTTTTGGTGTACAAAGAATACTCTATGATTTATATACTTGTTTGAAATGGTGAAAAATATTATTTTCATTTCCTGACCAATGAGACCACAAAAGAAAAAAGACTGGGTTGATTCCCAGGTAGACGTCATCTAATTAATTTGACTTGGCAACAATTTGAATAGGGTATACGTAAATACTTAGCATTTTGTTTAAAATGACTTTTTCTTTACTAACAATTCACAGTTTGTGTGTAAATTCTCTATAAATTGATATTGTTGTGATAGAAAGGTGCCATGGAGAATGCATTATATAAATAATTTAAATGAGATGATGTCACCCTAGGAATCAACCCAGGCTTTAATTTACTTGCACGGTCATGCCGGCCAGGAAAGGTAAATTTTTCACCATTTCAAACAAGTCACGTAGAACATAAGTCAGAGTATTTTCTCTAAACCAATAATTTCTTTGCAGTAGTAATCAAAACCTTTCAAAGTTCATAGCTATAAAAATTGCAAAAGGGGCACTTTAAGTGCCCAAATTCTTCATTTGTGATTGGATAAATCACATTAATATTACATTGGACAGACACACAGTGTACCAGGGACCACAGAATGCCCTTAAAAGTGGTAGGGCTAAAACAACCATACAGTACGTGCAACAAGCACTGAAGGTACAAGCTGCTACGGAAGTTTGGGGGCATGCCCCCAAGGAAATTTAGAAATCTAGAGCCTTGGAAATGCTATTTTCTTCATTTTCCAGGGGACTTTCTTGCTAAATCTTTGTTTTTGTCACATTTCCCAAAAAATGTGGTAGGGCTATAGCCTGACCTGACCCACCCCCTCTGTGGTCCCTGTGTGCATACACAGCACATATGCCTACCTCAACACTTTCACAACTTGCTGCATCTGATAAAAGAATGGTAGCTAACAAATAATTGAAGAAAAGAAAAGAAAAAAAGTAAGTATGTGATTTACATGTATGCTAATCATAAGAGCATGATGCAAAGCTGATTTGCATTTCAGTTGGCATGGCCAACCTTCTTCATGGTTTACAACTTGTAAATTTTTACCCTGAAGAAGGTTGGCCATGCAAACAGAAATTATATTGGTCAAATAATTATAATTATTTCCAAACCGTACAAATCAGCCTTATTTGCATTGTCCTGTTATTACTTTTATTTTGCTGATTAGATCCCGCCAAGGTGATCTGGTCCTTCTACTACGTCTGTTGGTCCTTGCATATTTTAAAGTTATAATAATCATACATACATACATGTACATGCAAGCATACACAGTCCAATTTACAGTCAATTTACAGTCAATTTACAATTTACCAGTACATGCTCTTCCAGAGAGCTGGGCATGTATAAAACAAGAATAATAGACTATAGAATAAAATATGATATACATGTATCTACCTACATGTAAGTACTAATTAATTAAATAAATAATATATTATATAAATATACAACGAAATATAGCTAAGCAAAGCTATCTACACGTCTAGTATTACAGTAAAAATATCAAATAAATAAATTTAAACAGCAATCTCAAAGATTCAAATTAGGCACTTTGGCACTTATATAAATGCCATTTATTGAACACTTTTCATTCATTTAATTTCATAATTTGGGTATTCATTCATACTTATGATCAGCATGTTTCATTACTGTACGTGTATTTATTGGCACTCTTTATTGTATTGCAGCTATTAGCATTTGAATTGTTGCCGCAATTTCCTTTGATCCTAATTGATCTGTGTACATGTTTCCTCAGCAGTAATCATGCACTCAATACTATATAAACTGTTTCCCCACCCACAATTCCTTCTTTTGTTCTGACGACGGACTAGCGCTCGAAACATCAGCTGCTACTTGTTGCCATGGCGATTAGCATACCTTAATCGACTTTTAGTTGATCACACCAGCATTATAAATGGTTTTAAAAGATGCCAAATTCGTTTCAATGCTGTTTAGTTTCTTCAGGCAAACTGTTCCAGAGAATGGCCCCTTGATACTGAAAGCTATGCTTGGCAGCTTCAGTAAGTGGTCTGCAGATCAAAACATTCTCGGTTGAATTCCTCAGATTATAGGAACGTATTAATTGATTAATATTAGATACATGTATGTGTTTTTGAAACTTTTAGTCAAATTTAGTTAAAGCTACCATTAATATATATTGTTTTGTACATTATTATGGCTATAGTTGTTTTTAAATCTTTTTCTTAAGATTATCCCATCCAAGCTCATCCAGTACTTAAACTCAGCTGATCTCTTGTCATAGTTTGAAAAGGTGATTATTATAATAGACAAGTTTGAAAAGGTGATTATATACGTATACCCTTGCAGCCCTATTTTGTAATTTTGAATTCTATCAGACAAACCTTTACCACAATATTGGTAAGGATTGTGATCTTATCATTCCATTTTTCTACATTACTCTCTTTATTTAGACTGCAAGAAGGGAATGAAGATTTCACTCCGATGTAAACTGATATTAACAGAGTTCAAGTTAAAGAGTCACTCAATCTCCAGTCCCACATGAGTGCACAACATCAAAATCCAAACAGGAAGATCAAGATCCTCCCTCAACTGATATTTGACAACTATTAAATTAGAAAATAACATAACTCACCCTTGTTTGGCTGGTACAATTCAACCCCCTCTGGCCATACACCAGCTTCTGTTTCTATAAAGCAAATAATCACAAAGCATAATAATAATTATTATGATCAGCAGACAAAATCTGACAGATACACATACATGTACTTAGGTCACAAAATCCTGGTAGCACTCTCTAGATCTCCAAACATTATGACAGCCCTGCAATTAAGCTATCATGGATAACAGAAGTTATATTTCCTTAAGGCCCAAATTAGTGGTATGTATGCAATTACATGTATGCTCACAAGGAAGGGAAAAACCCTGTAACATCTTAGCCTGCTTGCCTGTTCTTCTGTAATAATTGTATTCATTTATATAGTCATGTTTTCTGGATTATCCATTTTGGAGTTGAGGAATAGAAAGGACTGTGACAGAGTGATAATTTTAATCTGATTAAGAAATGAACCCAGTCACAAGAAAGATCACACTAAAATTAATAAGTTTATTGATGAGTTTGATAATGTTTGGATAAATAGGAACTGAATAGCAAGCTTTCAAAAATCACAAAAATAAGAGAGAATCTATGGGTGTCCCCCAGGGTCATAGCCTCCTCCACAGGCATCTCTATTTATACCGGAGAAGACGAGAAGGTCTAACCGTTTACTGTTCGATTATGTAAAGGCAGCACCTTCTACTCAGTTATTTTAAGACCCTGAGTTTTGGTCCGGGCGGGGTTTGAACCCACGACCTCCCGCACAACAGACCGGAGCTTAGCCACTGAGCTAACCGGGACTGAGTTACCTGTGAGGTACAGTCACAAGTAGACACAAGACTAAAAATTATAGAAGGGCTGCTGCCAGGCAAGCAGATTACTGTCATACAGATGACTGACATAACGATGTAAGCACTGATGACTGATGTAAGCACTGAAATATCATAAAATTGTAAAAAAAATGATATAAAAAGTTAATGTGTTATGCAAAATTCCAAAGTAAATATACCATAGATGTACACATGCAAATCAATTGATTATAATACCATATGAGGCAAAAGCATGACATCATTTACACATTTACACACTACATATAAAAAACATCACTGGTCAGAGACTTGTATAACACTCAGTTTTCTACACCTTTATAGGAATGGTGTGAATAATTGTTATATACATGTATTATGAGACCACTGATCGATGGGTATCATTCCTGATTTCAGTAGGTAACTGCTGCGCAGGGAGCAAAGCAAGCAATTATTAATAATTTGGACAAATTCTCACAAATTATGCATGGCATGGTTCATTGCGTTAATTTGCTGTTTCTACCACAATCCCTTGCATGGCCAACCACAATGTGCTCCTCCCCTCCCCACTGGAGGACATTTTTTGCAGCCACTAAAATTACTGTGTAGGTTATAATTTTATACTTGGTTGTTAGTATTCTCCAACATTGATCGTGTAGATCAGTGGTCTAAACAGAACAGATTTGAATTGCATCCAAAGAAATGTAAAGAACTCAAAATCTCGTTCTCTAGAACACCGAGAATTTACGACACCGTTACGGTAGGGGAGGCAACTCTTGGTGAAGTGGACGAAATAAAAATTCTAGGTGTAACATTACAGAATAATCTTAAATGGAACTCTCATATTTCGGACACCATCAAAAAAGCGTCAAAGAGACTATACTTCCTAGTTCAGCTTAAGCGCGCTAATGTTTCTGCAGACGAACTTGTCCAATTTTATACTGCCTGTATTCAATCTGTGTTGTTATATGCCAGCCCGGTATTTCATTATAGTCTCCCAGATTATCTTAGCTGTTCACTTGAACGAATACAAAAACGAGCCCTACGCATTATATATGGATACGATCTTTCGTACTCTGACCAGCTTAACTTTTCTGGTCTATGTAGCCTTGCGGACCGTAGGTCACAACTCTGCCAGAGTTTATTTCGGAGGATACTGTCGCATCCAGAGGGAAATCTATATGGCCTCCTACCGTTTAATACAACGCGCCCAACTGTTACCTTAAGGAGTAGAAATCCTATGTGTATACCATCATGTAGAACTAATAGATATAGAAACACCTTTATAATATCGGGCGCAAATGATTACAATAACAATCGTAAGTAACTACAATCGATGTATTTAGAAATTTTTAATTGTAATATAGCATTAGTTCAATTAGAGCAGTATATAGTATATCCTTCTTAAAACTTAGTTAACTTATCTAGAACCATATTAATGTAAACCTCCGTAATTCAGTTTTTGCTGTAAGTGAGAAATATTTGTAATAAACGATCTATCTATCTATCTTAAGCTTCCTTCTTAATTCAGGGAATACTAGTACCATAATAGTCTCTATTGGGGAGTGGATCGGAGGAGCAATCCTTTGACGGGTTTATGTTCTTCACATTTCTTGCAGCTTGGCAATTGGAGCAGAGCGATTTGATGCAAATTCGTGGAAGAACAGCAGTTTTTTGTGCTGGGAATCTTAAGGAAATGTTGGGAATTGGTAGACTCAGGGAATTTACTAGGAAATTGCTGATATGTTGGGACAAAATGAAAATAATCCGGGACAACTTTTGAGAAAACACACCACAGTACAACTCAAACAGGCTTCAGTCACACGATAGCCCCAAAACTACAAAATATATTCATCTAACACCTTAATTATCACCCAGTAATATATTTTTCCTGCCACAGAGGTACTGTAGGTTTTCTTCTAATCTCTAATCCACTTCCTTAACTGAGCAGCAGTATTCACTACCTACATGTATTAGGTTTACTAGTCCACTAAATAAGAAGTATACAGTCTCAGGAGTCCATTAATTATGGGCTATCATATGGGCTTGTGGTAGCCTTTATAACGAATGAGGTACATGTAACAGATCATCATAAATTTTCATTTTCCAGAAAACTTTAAAGGAATGGAATACTTTGCCATCTACTTTAGTTAAGGCCCAGTTCAAACGTCGAACTTCTCATGTGCCGAATCTAATACCTATTTGGGTCGACTCAAATAATTAAATGCGACGTTTGATTCAAACGTCGAATTTAATGTAGTCGAATCTAATTGCTAACTTGGTGAATGTTTACATGAAATCGGTGGTTGGCGACCAAAGTCACTCATGATATGACGGACAAAGAGCATTCTGTGAATCAGAGGATCCTTTTATTTTCAAAGACAACGACTAATGATTAACCACTGCCAATAACTTTTCGTCACGTTTTCTCTTCGAGGGATTCAGTTTCCCAGGAGTGATTTGTTTCTGCACGAACATGAGAATTCGTGTCGTTTTGTCTCCAGCATAAGGTTTGCAGTAATGTCTTCATCGATTTCGAATACTGAACACTTCATACAGAAGTACTGGAGGCAAGGAGGCATCCTAAAAAGAAGTGTACTTGCATTTTCACTTGCGTCAGGATCCAGCGGTACTTTCCCCGTGCTGTTTTCCCGCCATCCGTGTCTGAGTTAACGTCTGCGCATGACATTTAGCCCGAAAGTGTAGAATTGTGGGTATTACATAATTTATGCATTAGATTCGGCACATGAGAAGTTCGGCGTTTGAATCAGCGTCGAACTTGTGTCGTTTTATTCGATTGGCCCAGTCGCATAAAACGACGAGTCGAATCTAATACAAATCTGTCGAACTTAATTGATTCATACGTCGAACTTTTCATGTACTTAATACAAACATTAGATTCGGCACATGAGAAGTTCGACGTTTGAACCGGGCCTAAGGCAGACTCTGTCAGTTTATTTAGAGCAAAACTCAATTGTATTTTTTGTTGATTAACTCATATCACGGACTCTGTGTCTCAGTAATTTATTTGTTTTTGTTTATTTATACTGTTTATTTATGACTGCTGACCATGCAAGCATGAACTTATAAGAATCATCTTTATATAGATGGAGACAAGTATTAGAAAATAAATAATACTCATCTTTATTTTACAATTAAGATTCAGGAAAAACTTGATTGTAAGAAATTTTATAGACAAAACTACATTGCATTGAATCATGTGCATATTCCTCAATATATGCCAAGTAGAGTTACAAGACTCAAGAGGGTATTAAATTTCAAAACCTTTTGGCTTGCCGAAAAGTTTTGGTTTACATTCCAACTTGAGTGTTTGTTTGTAAGGCATTTCGCGAGTTAAGAAATTTAGCTTGCCTTTTGCGCAACTAAAAAATTGCCAAAAACAGACCTGAACGTTCAAGAACTTTGACACATTCTAGAATATATTTATCGCATGTGCATGACTTCCTCTATAGACGTCAATCAATTTACGACCTTTGCCTTTGGTCTAATTAATTCGGATTCACATTGCACGTGAAAATAATATGAGTGAATGTGTGGGCATCTCCCGTGTAAAAATCTATTACAGCAACTCGATATTATTTAAGAATCAGTCTTAGAACTTGCACAATTCGTAATTAGCATCATAAAAGTAGGAAAATGAAGGAAAACGCAGAAATTCTTACCCAAAGCTGTCATCACGGCCTCAGTCACTGGACCGCTAACAGCCATGGCCGATCTGCTACAATATATTCAGGGGTCTGGGTACGAAAACTAATACCCAGTCTCCACAAATCATGATTTCATGGCCTTTGGGCTTTCTGAGATGTTTCAGATAATTATGTCGAAATAACCAAACAGTATTACTTCGTCGGTTCTTTATTACGTCTACGTAGAATGAGAGTTTCAAAGTTCGCCTTTTGAACGGAGTTCAATCTTTTTAACATTTGCAAAATTATAGGTAGAAAATCAGAGAGCGGAGACTGGTAACTAATCTTAAAATCGTCATCGGTTTCATGTTGCTGTCGAAAGCATTTCGTTCTCCACGTCCTCTATGGAGGTTATGACTGTACGTATAAATCAAAATAAGGCAATATTCGCAAAGAAGTGAATAACTGGGCACCTGCTCTGCCATTAATGCCGATGAACTCCATACCCGGCGAAATTCCAAATCCAAACGAAAATGATGAGGACTTGGCACCTTCGAAATTATGCACAAACAGCGACTCGAACTTCGACTCAAATTCACCCTCCGTCAAGCAGCGAAGAGATTACCTGAAACAAGAACACGGCAGACGAAGAAAATGGTGGTACTTTAATCGGTAAGTTTAAGTGTTTTTGGCGGTTTGCGTTCACAATGAATGAAGGGATTCAGTGTTTTGTGAATGTATTAGCGCCGTAATTCAATAACTTGAATGAGCACCCTGCTGAAGAAAAACCCTATCAACACAAACAAGTAGTGTAACATGTTGATCCTGCAAGAAAACAACACTTGGTTTAATACTCACTCCGAGTTAGTATTTAGTATTTAAGCTTATTGACAAGGTAGTTACCTTATCGTTTATATGGAACCGTTTATATGTACATGGCCATGGGCATGGGAGTTGCGAAGTTTACGGACTTTGTACTCGTATTCGTTGAACCGTTACTTGTTTGTGTATATCATAATTATGTGCGTTTGTTACTTTAAGTTATCATTTCTAATTCTACTACTGTTCGATTTCTTTTTTTTATGCTATCAATCCTGCTATCGGCTTTATAATTTCACTTACAAACCAGAACCTTAAATTCCTATGAATATATTCAGACTGTTCGACTGCCCACACAAGCTACGGAGCCCAAGCCGCAAATTTATACTGATCACGAAAAAAACCTCTAGAAAATTCTAAATACCATCACATATTTCATTCAATTCCGGCTAAAAAGGATTCGGCTGTCCATGTTTTAAAATTTTGTGGCTTTAGAGGCAGCTCATATTTCATTTTAAGGCTTCTAGGATCGTTTTATGACCAATTTGCAATCGACGACCCTTGTGGCGTTGGCTTAATTCCTGTCAATTCCACAGTTTGTCATGTTGTAATAATGGAGAAAACAAAAGCGCTCTGGAAGATTTGGAGATCGAAAAAGGCGCCTGGGATTCTCCAGAAGTAAGCTACATGTATGAAGCGAAAGTCTGAAATTTCCCGGGAATTTTAACTGAGTTTCACTTTCGAGTCACAAAATTTGATTATTGTTTGAATGCCAAGGAAAAAAATCGATTCTGTGGTTAATAGTATGCATACAGGCGCAGCCCGCTATACCGCAAATTTACTATAAATAATTGATTTGAAATCATGTGCGAAATTATTTAGGACCACTTCAATCGCTTTGTAACTTAAAATGTATGTAAACGTGACACCATAGAACAACCCCCCCCCCCCCCCTAAAGCTATAATTCATTACAATACAAGGGCTACACTGAAGGTATTTGAACATATTTCACACTAAAAATGAGAAAAAGTAAAAAAAAATTTGTATTTTTCAGATTTTCTGGCTTCACCTGGATCTTTCTAATGACTTTGCAATAAAGCCATATTGAAAACATGATTACTGGAACATTGATATTATACAGAATCACTTTATCCTATTTCTAAAGCCATCATTTTATCTTGAAATTTAAATTTGCACTTTTGATTGTTGGAATGTTCTCTGAAAATACATCTTATTTGAAATTCAAAGGCTCCAGTTATAAATGTGATGCATAATTCAAGACTTCAACCCTTTTAAAGTCCTTGGGTCTGGCATTCTTCCAGTATTGTGATAATTCACTGCATACTGCTTGCAAAGAATTAAAACTAGCCCAAGGTTGTGTATACTAAGCCTTATCTGATAAATGACAGCATGTGGCTAGCTAATGTCAACATCTATGCTAGCTAGTTGAAATGTAAAACCTTAACCTATCCAGTTCCATAGACATATAAACTTTCACTATAAATGTATGCATATTTATACTGGTACACTGTACTTGTATTCCTGAGGGATTGAAAATGTGAATCTTTTTTAATTGAATATTTCTTTGCCACCCACAAACATGTAATGAAAATCTACTGTAATATTTGCATGTAGGTATTATGTTGAAGGGGTTGTGCCATAGTTTATCCAAGATTTGATAGGAACCAGATGTTGTGCCAGCCAGAAATCAGTGATTTGGGAAGTGTTTTAAACTTATTCAACCATTATTGGACGATTTATTGTAATATTGCTTTAAAATGCATTACAATGCATCATTTGTTGCAAATGAATTTCATTTGAGTCATCATTGAATTTGTTTATTTTTCAGTTGTTTTTCAGGCATGAGACATTATTTTGTTCCTTGCAATCTTAATGAAATATTAAAGTAGAGCTGACATACATGTAGAAACAGCTAAAGGAACTAGAATTGGCTTATGACTTAATGACATCATTGAACTTTGATTCCTTTGGTTTATGCACACAAAAAAGTACACAGCCTTTTTATGTACTTAGTGAGATGGGCCTCAGGAAGCCTGAGCTGTATTATAAGCATGCGTGTAAACAACCAACTAAATCAACACATACACATGAGAATCAAGTCAAAAGGACATTTTATTTCACAATCTGTTACATGAGTGAGAAATAATGGATTAACAGAAAGACATGATCAGTGAAAAATACAAAATGTGAGGAAGGTTAGCCTGTGCTACATGTACTACTGAGTTTCCTGGGGATTTGTTGCACTATAAGAACCTGAGTGGGCTTCATTGGAAAGACAAAGCAACAAAGGCACTGTAAAGGGTTTATTACATGTACATTGTGTACGTGTAACACTTCTGGCATCAAGATCATTTGTAATTATTATACTTTTGCATGGCTCGGCTCCACTGAGGTGTTACCACTTATGTGTGAAACTTCAGATTTGCATTTTTATTAGTAGAGAAAGCAATGCACTGAACGTTTTTTCCCCTCCTCTATTACATCCAGAAAGTCCTGCTACCAAAACTACCACCACAGACTCAAACTCCGATCCGCTGAGTTCAACTGTTTCTTCGATGTTAGTGTGACTTGAGTGGGAGTATGTCATTTGTACTCAAAATATTATATCATTTACAAGGAAAGTAGAGATCTTCAAATATATAAACAATGCTGGAGACACGAAAACATGCTACCCAGAGTATTTCTTTGCTTGTGGATGGCTTCCTGCCGAGTACTGTTCAAATTGTATTCAAGCATCCAGGGAAAATTCATCGGCTCGATTGGGTTTTTAATCTGGTAGAAATTTTGAAATTCGTTATCCAAAGCATATGTGTATTACTTTTATTAAACTAATAAACAATTGAGAGCATTTTAGCTCGACTAAAAGCTAACCTTATATTTATGCGGCCATTGATAAACAAACTAATCAAAACATTGGCACAGAGCATCATGGGCTTGGACAGAGGGTCTTTAATAAATGAAAATGGTAAGGGTTACTTTTTTCCTGTGTCCCTCATTTTGTTTTGACCTTTGGATCAATGATGACTGTCCAGGGCTTATATATATGCACATTAATGTCGTTGTACCTGCTATTGTAAAATGGAGATACATGTACAGTCATGGTCATGCTCCATGCATAGATGTAGTATCCAAAGTCATGTACAGCGCTGCATTCAAAATGGCGGACATTGCAACAAGAGGTGTGAAAGGAATACTATAAATGCAAACTTACTGTGAGAAGCAGGACTAGGGAGATGCAAGTGTTTGCAGATAATAATGGGAGAGCATTGACTTCCCTGTCTGGGAATATTGAGGGAAATATAAAAAAACAGGTGCAAAATCGCACTGAAGTGTGAGCCCTGATGACATCAGTTGCTTTGAACAGCCTTGATGACAGTGTGTTTTCCTTATTTCCATACATGTGCAACGTTTAAGGAATGAGATGAGATATTGACAAATGGAAAATGGCATCCTTAAAGTGCAAGTAAAGCCATAAAACAACATTAACTCTTTTTGCTCCAAATTATATTTCTAATATACTTAAGTTGTCTAAATTAGTTTTCTTCGAGAGACTGGGGCAGCAATTCAACCAGAATAAAAGTTACCCCGAATTGTGGGAATCTTTCCACCCGAATTGTGGGATTGATTCATCTTGTGATGTCACAATTGAAAGCTACAGGATTATATTGTAGTAGTTTTCTCTTGGGAGCTAGGGAGTTGATTCATCTTATGATGTCACAGGATCCACAACAGGTAACCAAAATTAGGGATTAAATGTCAGAAATTTTACAAAATCTGCAAGATTAATACCTTTTTGTGAGAAATAAACACAATAGCACAATAGTACAATATCAGTTTTTATTTTGTTGACATTATACTTGCACTTTAATCATTTCGAAAGTGTTTTCAAATAAGATCAACTTGAAGACCCCACGTTCAAGCCCATGAATCATTGTGCCAATGTTCTGATTAGTTTGTCTATCAACGGCTGCATAAATAAAAGGCTAACTTTTAGTTGAACTAAAATTAATGCTCTCTATTGTTTATTAGTTAAATAAGAGGTTCACATACGCTTTGGGTAACAAATTTCATAATTTCTACCAGATTAAAAACCTAATCGACCCCATGAATTTCCCCCGGATTCTTTGAATATGATTTGAACAGTGCTTGGCAGGAAGGTAGTTAAATACCAAGCCTACGAATACAATCATCTCACATCGGCAACCACAATCTAAATGTTCGGGGGGCCACGTTTTGATTGTGGTTCCCGATGCAAGACGGCTGTATTCGCAAGCTATTAAATACCTTTAGATTCGAATTTGGTTTATTGGTGTGACTTTTCGCAATTCACAAGCAAACAAATACTCCTGGTACATGTAGCTTGTTTTCTTGTCTCCAGCATTATTTAGCAGAATGTGAAGATCTCTACTTTACTTGCAAGTTAAATATTTGAGTGACTGTACATGTCGTACTCACACTTGAATCACAGCGAAGTGATCCTTGGTTGTAATTTGGATAGCAGGATGTACTGGAGGAGAAAAAAAGATTAAGGGCATTGCTTTCTCTGCTAATAAGAATGCAAATCTGAAGTTTCACACTGTCATAAGTGGTAACACCTCAGTGGAGCTGAGCCGTGCGGAATTATATGTACATGTAATAAACCCTTCACAGCACTTAGGTTGCTTTGTCTTTCCAACGAAGCCTGCTAGTCCTTAGTGCAGCAAATCCCCAGGAAACTTGTGTAGTAGTCCTTTTGAACCGCAAGTGTTCTTTTGTAGACAGAGAGAAAGCAAAATGGGGCCTGCTGAAGGATTATTTTTCGAGTTGCTTTGCCTTGCTCTGTTGTCTTTCTTCAGCATTCCTCTACTTGCCACTCTGGGATTCAAAGACATATTCAACAAAAGTGTTTCATTTTAAAAGGTATATATACAAAAATTAAGATAAAAGAAAGTCAGAAGTAATTACATGATGGCTCAAACTAGAGATAGATTTCGAAAGATTCGAGAGTAACACAATAACAACACTGATCTTTCTGATTTTCATAGCCCACGAAAATCAGGTATATACTTCATGTACCTAGTGTTTCGTTCCATATAGTCTCCCTGCATAGTACTGTAAAACAGTAGAGAAAATGATCATACAGGGAGATTATATGGAACGAAACACTACCATGAAGTATATACCGAGAATCATTTGCACACGCAAAGCACCATGGGCTCGGATAGGGGGTCTTTAATTTTTAATTCATAATTATGCACTTTAAAGCAGGGAGACATTACTGAGAAATAAACATGGTAACAGTATTAGTAATGTAAAAATCCTGCCAATGATTCATTTACCCTTGCAGTCAACCATGTTTAAGTTGAACAATAATTATTAGCATACTTGTCAACAGGAATTGTAATAGAACTTGTTTACAGTGTAGTTTTAAACCCATGTTGGCATAACCCCCTACCAGGAATGGATTAGCTAATGATGCTATATTTTTGTAGTATTTCGAATATGTCTTCTTATCTTTTATAATTTAATTTTCCCTTTTTTGCTAGTAACATTTATTTATGAAGTATGTGTGTCCTCTCTTTTTTAGGGGCCTGCAGCCGATATCTGAAGCTGTCGAGAACAAAGATGATCTTGCAAGAGCTGATGATGGCACCTTGACTATCATAAAAAACTTAGAATCAAATGGAAAAAGTCAGAAGATCACTAATAAGGCAAAAAAGAACCTTGCACAACCAAAAGAATTATCACCTGAAATACTTGATGAAAAGGTTGCTATCAGTGATAGCAACTGTAGTTTCCCTCAGGCAAAAGAAGGTTATAGTGCCTGTTTCAAGTTGATTGAAAAATTCCAAGAAGCAGTTATTGACAGTGCTGTAAGAGTTATTCAAGCTGCATTCAAGAGGTTTCGTGAAAGACGACGCTTCCTCAGGCTTAAAAAAGCAGTCACAGTTATTCAGAGAAATGTCCGAAAATGGTTGAAGATGAAACATCCTTGTCTAAGGCCAGCAGAATTTGATCAACAGTCATCAGACAGTGCTAAGTCAGAAGAATATTGCAGAAGTGCATCTAAAGATGTTGATAATTATTTCATTAAGGAAGACTCCCGTAATGACATTGAAACTGAAGTTGAGAGTACGTGTATGTTCAGTGAATGCCAGTATAAGGGAAAACATGTATGTCCTGATGAAGTGATTTTGACGGTACAAACCTCGGAGACTAGCACACAAAGCAAATCAGTCACAAGTGAAAAACAATATGTCAAAAGGGAAACTGAAAGATGTGAAAGCTTGACTTGCGAGTCAATTGAAAATGGAACAAGGCATGTGAATGGTCTATTTGATGAGAAATGCAAGTCAAAGGAAACTTGTTGGGACTCTTCTGTACAATTTAAGAAATCACAGCAGCCTGTGTGTACATGTACATGTAGTTGTGAGTCTTCTGAGATGAACAGAAGTGAAGACTTGGAAAGTAGTTTATCAGCTGCAGAGGAAGACATTGATGAGGGATTTTCATCTATGGACTTGGGAGGTGCTTGTGACTGTTGTTGCGTATTAGCTGAAATGAATGGGGGATTATGTAGCTGTGTTCTACCAACAGGATATGAGGGAATTTTGAATTCATCAGAGGGCATAAGCAGTGCTGAAGCTGCAAACTCAGATTTGGATGAAAGTACAAGTATGGGTGAAACAAGCTAGCACTGGAAGCATTATTTGAAAGGAATTTCTGAAGACTTATCCAATGGAGAACAGCTTTTGATTTATATTTTTTCAGATTGTACAGCACAATTAAGTCACACCTGTTACTTATTTTCAGATGTGACGAAGCTGTTGGTAATTTTTGTAGCACTTTATCCCCAAGTAATGAATAGTGAATGAATGATTAAGGTTCAAGGAATTGACCATTCTTCTTTGTTATAATTATAATTAAAATATTTCTTCTATAGCTTTGTGAAATTTGACTTTATTTTGGTCAATTATTTTTGGCTAAATCCATATTTGACTTTTTATATTCATTTCATTTCAAGTCACTTGAAATGCTTGTGCTCCACATTAGCAAATATCTTTTGTTGCATGTCCTAAATGTAATGATTGTTTTGTGGAAATAAACCTTGAACCACTTGATTTGCAATTAAGTAACAATAATATTAAATACCAGTATACTGAAGTGTAATACTGGTTATGCCTGGGCCTATTCACCATCAAGTATCAATTTCCTAACTTAAATTTCTGGCAAATGTGTACCTTGAACCTTCACAGTCATTCATAGACTATAGCTTTATGAAATTTGACTTTATTTTTGTCAATTATTTTTGACTAAATCCAAATTTGACTGTTTGTACTCATTTCATTTCAAGTCACTTGATTTGCAAAGTAACAATTATATACCAGTATACTGAAGTGTAATACTGGTTATGCCTGGGCCTATTCACCATCCAGTATCAATTTCCTATCTTAAATTTCTGACCAATGTGTACCTTGAACCTTCACAGTCATTCATAGACTTTGACAGTTAAGGAATATAATTTTTGTACATGTGGCAGAGCACTGCTATTTAGAAAATCCTTATGATAAGAAATGGCAAGAGTCGGTCTAAAAATGTAAAAATAAAATTTAATAATTTATTAGCATTTAGCTAATAAATATGTTACCTGACAAAATAATATTTGTCCAGAAAGTTCATTAATAGCGATGATGTTTTGTGTTTATAATAATTGTTATGCTAATGTCCAATCATTATTTCACTTTGTGTCAGGAACCGATGACAGATTGGTTGGCACATTCATAATAATAGATGATGTGATATTGCTATACAATGTCTCATGTAAATGTAGGCCAAAGATAGCTTGAATTATAATGGTGAACATTAAGTGACATGCATGGCTGGACCAATGTAATTTAAATCTACATCTTAGACAGTTTACTACAATGTATATATATGAAAATCAAAAATACTAGATGCAAAATGAAAACAGCTACAGCAGGGGAAGTAGGGGTTAGTTTAAAGGACAGTCTCTAAAAGCAACCAGTGTGTCCCAAAATCATTATTTTCATCCAAGATTGTAGTTTTTCTGCTTTGTGCCCTCAGGCTTAGTCGCCGGAGGCCACAGAACCCAACAGGCATGTTGGTATGTGATCATGACAATTATGTAGATAGAAAACGTTTTATTTTCTCCAACATATTTCGGCAAAGCTGCTGGCTTCCATCGATATCTATTGGCCCAAGTTCGGTTGGCAGTGTCAGTCTCTTGTTTATTAAGAAAAACTTATGCTAGGTAAACAATGGTTTCTCTTATGCCAATATATCCTGACTTTTTCTGTAAAAAATTAAGTTATTGGCCCACAACAAATCACTGGCAAATTAATTAACGAGATATGCAAATATATCAAGTTAGGAAAATTTAGAAAAATGGCAAATAGATATGCCAACATCATTTCAAATATCAATTCACAGGCTAAAGATTGCCTGACACTGTAAATACATGTAGCTATGAGGCAGCAATTAATTTTATTTATGTTCTCCAAGCAATCTTTTATAAATAAAATATCAATATTGAGTATGAGATGTTTCTGAATGTTAATGCTGTGCTGTCTGGCTTTGTTTTTCACGAGGGTCCACAATAGGGTCCTCAGATCCCACTTTCCCACCTCATTTTTTCTCTTAATCCCACCATCCCACCCTTCTTTAGACTTCTTTACGTTGAAATCCCGATCCCACCCTTATTTTTTTAACTACAATTTTTTTTCTGCGTTAATTATTACAATAATGATAACATGAAATACCCACCTTCATTAAAATCCGGATAGCTGCCAAGTAAACAGACTAAACACAATTTGATGATGTTTCTGACCCTTGGACGAACACGCAAAGTCACACAAACGGTACGCGACATGCTGTTGACATATGGAAGACGAAGATTGTTCGTTTTGAAGAGTTAATCTGCATTAAACACACGGTCACGTGGAAATTATATAGAGGATATTACATGGCCGCGCGGAGATACGGATTTTATCTTCGAGTGTTGATGAAATATCTTACGAGTGAGCGCAGCGAACGAGTAAGATACTCATCAACACGAGAAGATAAAATCCGTATCTCCAAGCGGCCATGTAATGTTCTGTTTAATATATAATTATTGATGAAATACTAGTTTCAATCTCTTACTAAAAAGGCTAGAAATCTTTGAAATCGAGTCATATTTTCGAAAGTGATATCTTCACGTGTGAAGATATCACTTATTAGAAAGAAATATACACTGGTATTTCATCGAAAATTATATATTAAAATCCCGTATCCCGCTTCCCGCCCCCTCAAAAACATGAAATCCCGCTTCCCGCTCGTACCTGAATTCCCGCGTCCCACTCCTGTTTTTAGCTCGCATCCCGAATCTCACCCTCGAAATAAGCCCGATCCCGCCATCCCGCCAAACCTATTGTGGACCTCTTTCACATTACATTAAATAGAGTTAAATATGAACAGTTTATTTCAAAACACAAAGGGTTTTGTAAGCGTGTGAGCCAATTAAATGTGGTTGTTAATGTGTGAAAACAGTTTCTTTTTCAGTGCGTGCACACTTCACAGCTATTGAAAGCAGGAAAACTGTTTGTTACATTATGGTATAGATTTGGTACGGACACGCTGCAACATTCAGCCTCTAGCGGCTTTTGTGTTTTTTTTGTGCTAATTTGTTTCGGATTGGGCTACCTGTGGCACGCGGTCAAAATGGGGCGAGGAGAAAAGGAAAGCAGGAGGGAGGGGGGGATAATGAAATAATCTTATTACCTTTTCTCCCCTCCCTCCCCCCTCCCCTTTTCTCCTAAAGGAATCGGCAAAAAATTATCCCTAAGAGCCTCTGGCAGGTTATGCAACATTGTGCGCAATATTACGGCATGGCAATGATTTGAAAAGGGGTTGACACGCTAGAATGCGCGGCTACAAGTCACTATATTTGTCAGCAATGATGAAGGCTGAAAGCGTCGCACCATCAGTACCAGTAATGTTGCAGAGATGGTCACACGGTGAGTAGTATAGTAACTAGCGGTTCTGGCACACATTCCTGAAATTCCTAAAATTCCATTTAACATTGTTACATTTTGTTGCTTTTTTCATCTAATGGACTATCCTCACTTCGTTCGGCCCCTCACTTCGTTCGGGGGTCCATTAGATGAAAAAAGAAACAAAATGTAACAATGTTAAATGAATTTTTTAGAATTTCAGGAATGTGTGCCATAACACGCTAGTTTAGATACTACTATAGTTTATTTATCGTATTTTTACGATATATTAAATAATCGGTTTCTACCGCTTTTTTCCGGATTGGAGCAGTTTTGTTGTACTATTTTTTTCGTTGTATTTTTTACATTTTAACACCTATTAAAGGAATGATTAGTTTACAGTATATCCATCCATGGTACTAACATACATTCTCTACTTCACGATATTAACGTATGCTGTTATCTTAGTACGTATTAATACCACACAGATTAGACAAGTGCGTATGATTGAAGAACCTCAACGTAGACGCCACAACTAAGATACCCATTAGACATATAGTATATATAGGTATATAACACGATGATTGAGACAAGAACTTGTGATTGGTTGATGCGAGGAAAGACCACGAAATGTATAAGTAAGTGTTCAAAGACGTCAGAGTATTGCTCTCAACATAACTTCCAGATAGGAAGAGGATGTGCCATATTCGTTCCATGTTTGACGTGTGGTCGAGGCTGTCGTACTATTCACGAACTTTGTGCAAAATGCGGTGCACCTCAACGCCGTACCATTCGCAATAAGAAGAACCTTGATAAGAAACGAGCTAACGAGTCGGCGAATATCACGTATCCAAATGTAGTAGAATCGGAGAAAGATCTAAATGTAGTGGAATCGGAAAAAGATCAAAATGTGGTAGACATTCACAATCTCGATAATGCATTGGATGACCTCTCTATTAGTGAGAAAGATCTAAATGTGGTAGAATCGGAGGATAAGTAGAAATCACAATACGAAAAAAAAAAAATGAAGAGAAATTGTTATGCGACCTCTCTTCATTTTTTTTTTTTTTTTTTTTAAAACAAACAAACAATTGGACAATTGACAGGCATATGGTATACAACTAGTATGGATGACCTTATTAGATTACTTGGTTCAGAAATTTGTGCAAGCCTACATATCAAACCACGGTTACATATTAACACTGGTGAAACATGTTCCGAATGTCTATGCCCGATGGAAATGCAAGGAACGGAATTCATATGTCCCACCTGTGGTCTTGTTTCCGAGACTGAATCATGTGAAGAAACAACTATCGATCTTACTACTAGGTTACGCATAGTAGGGCCGGATAGCTTTCGGTATCAACATGATCTAGACCGCACAATCCCAAAGCAAAGCGATAACAAAGAATTACAACTACGAACGATTATGCGAGAACTACAGGCATACGACACTATTTATAAACAAAATTACGCCCTCTCGTTTCCCACAAATGTATTAGTAATCGTAGCCGATGCATTCATTCAATTACAGAAAGTTTGTATCAAACGTAGCTATGCGAAACGAACTATTTTAGCTGCTATACTTTATCAAGCATGTATACAATGTGGGTTCGTTAGACCTAAAGGTGAGGTCGCTCGTTTTATGCAACTAAACAATAAAAGCATATGTTGTGGAAATGTCTTTATACGTTCTCTACATGATGACGATAAGATCGATATAGATTTAAATACCGATCGAATAGCTCCTCACATTACAACGACTTTTGCTAAACTCGACCCCCAAGGAGTACCTAAGAATGTACGACAAATAGTCTATGAGATTGTTCATACGGCAATAGAAAACAATATAGGTACCAGCTCTATACTTCGAACTAAAGTCGTTGGAGCAAGTTACGAGGTACTACATCGTTCGGGATCTCGTATGTCTCTTATTGACGTTGTTAAACGGTGTGGTATACATAAGGGTTCGATCATACGTTTTGTCAAGGAGTTGATTGCTTACCATTCCTACTTTGAGCCCATCTATAAAAACACGGTCTAACTAGTGATAGGGTTTGATTTCGTAAAGTGAAAATAAGAGCCACATTCGATTCTTATCCCACTAGACTGCCAAGTTTTTCTCGCATTTCTTTTGCACTTCTTGTTTGAGTTCCATTCGAATCTGTTCCACGTTTTTTTCACCACCCAAAGTCTTATGACGAATTTCAGACCTCATAATCTCGTATTTATCTGCTTCAGCGAGGATTAGACTGTATTCAGAGTCGGATATATTTTCATCACGCAAGGCTTTCGATACTAGATCACGAATCGTATTAATTTTCGCTTTTGCTAACATAGCGGTTTTCTCATGCTTAGATACTTTTATTCCTATTTTTTTAGCTCCAATGGTCGTAGATGCTGAAATTAATCCGCATAAGCCACCAATAACACCAAGTGGTAAACCAATCACTATTCCAAAACCAGTTAAAGCTACTCCCAATCCAGATCCAGATAAAATCACAGATAGACCTCCTGTTACCACTGCGATACCATGAACTATTCCTTGAGAACGCGCATATTTCTTACGTACGCCTTCATAGTGTTTTTCTTGAATTTCGATATCCGAAAGCGTATCTCGGATTGTTTGTAGTCGAAAATTCTTTCCAGTGAGCGATGGATAGATTTTTGGTGCTGATGGAAAAAGTGGTTGAATTGAATCGCCGTCCATCGTATATGTGATATACGTATGATTTACTCAAGCTTCAATACGAAACGTATAGGCTGCTTGTTGAAGTCTATGAGATTGCCTTTCTCATTGCAAACTGTGAGGTGAATGTAGTTCCGCATCGTTCCTAGAGCTCGAATGGGTATGAGGGTTGGTGGAAAGTAAGTTGTTTCAGAAAAACTGTGGGATGTCGGATTAAAAGTATATAGGATTTTAGATGGCTTCCCCTCGAGAAGCGAGAAATCAGAATCCACCACATCACAGTAGACATATATATGCTTAACATCTTTTGATCTCAGGGTGTATTTTCCCACAGCAACGGTCACATAGTCTACCATATCTTTATCTACTTTGATACCAAATAAATCGCAGATATTCTTTGTGAACTGGATTGGTTTCTTGACCTTCATAACCCAATATTTCCTAAATGCGTGGTCTATGAATTCCAAGAAACCAGCCTTGACTGCAGGATCGAAATTGTCTATAAAGTATTCTATACTATAATGTCCCGCCTTAATTTCGTATGGAAACACCACACTATTGTTATCCCACTTAAAGCTCCCTTTCTCTGCTAGGTTCCACCAATTATGACTAATAGTGACCTCGATTAGTGAAATATTATTGATAAGAATAGGGTTATCGAAGTAGACCGTATGGTCAGACGATGTGGTGGTGACGTTTAATATAACCATCTTATATATATATTAAAGATATAAACTATGTATACGTATAACTTCAATATGACAGATGCTTGGAAGCAGTTCAAGTATCTATTTCCTGAGGCCGTACTTGGTTGGTTCGAATCCACTTCTGATAATGTCAATTTCAACGATCGGGGAATGTCTCATCGTGTGTTCACGGAGGAAGGACCGACTACTAAGACGGGTGGTGGTAAGTTAATGGGATGGCTTGGTCGCACTGGTAAAGCACTTGACATAGCACTTGGCACTAAATCAGTTTATGAGAGAGTACTATTCGCACGAAATCACGAAGGTCTTTCCAAACATGATTGGATAGAAAAAAATGAAAAGGTCGCATCATTGAATACCGATCTACTAGCGAAGTTCAAGAAAAGATACCCACATGCAGATTTTCACCAGTTCTATGCATCCACGGATATAGACGGCCCTGGCAAATATTCGACGAGTATTTGGTTTCGAGATGGGAATCATGGTTATGTGGTTTATGGTGATGATATCTCCAAACTACCTGCTACTATTAAAAAACGCATCGATAAAGCGTTGTGGGGGATGGTTGATGGTACCCATTTGCGTTGACACTAAATAAAAGTGTGAAATATCCCATCGCAGCAGTTCATTTTCACGAAAAAGCACAATATATCGATTTAACTAATCTATGGATATATGTCACACCTACGAAAAAGTTCGAAGCAGGCGTTCCGAACATATTCAAAGAGACTGTCGTAAAGCATATGACAGCAAAGGAGTCCCATCATTGGTTATCGGGTCCAGATTTTAAATATTGGCCCCAACAATTGAATTTCGCAACGTGGTGTGCAACTTCTGGATGTGGAGTGTCGTTATTCGATCCTACTTTCAAAACGTATCCACCTATCGTTCAAGGGTTTTTACGATTTCACGTTTATTTCACAATACGAAGAATTCTACATGAACTTGGTGGTGCTCATGGAGTTCCTCTACCTGGTGACTCTGCTTTCAAGCAAATGGATAACCTATATAGCAAATCAGCTCTTGAGAAATTATGCATCGAATTTGGTATATCTCGAACACCAGATTTCCGATGGCACGGAGGTAGGAATAACGGATTAGGAGACGTATTCCTTTTATACGGTGATGGTTTCAAAAACGTCCACGTAATCAGAGGTTACGATAAAGAAGCAGATAATTGGCCAAATCACAATAATTTATTTGCAGACCAAGGAGGTAAGGAGGATCAGGGCGATCTTATGGCATTCATTCGGAACGATGAACATGAAGGAAAACAATACAATTGGTTTACGCCACCAATCGGTAAGGGATTAACGGATGCTGGATTAGGTAGATTGAATCGATCCGTTGAAGCTTTTGGATATTGCGTTCTAGCTGCTCAAAATGATCTGTACCATTCCATCATAGATAGTTTCAATGTCAAAGAAAAATTTAAGAGATTAGTCGAAGACGCTATTCTCGAAAATGGTTTAGTGGTAAGCTATAAAAACTATCTTACAGCTATACTACACACACATAAGAGATTAAACCTAGCAATAGCTATAGGGGTACGATTACTACCAAGCAACCTCGAGTACTACCTCGGTAAGAAGGATGGTTATAAAAATCCAATCCCGCGCGCCACAGAAGGTATGGTGTTAGGCGTAAACGATATTAATGCAGATATTCTCGAAACCAAGTCCCCACCAGATATGAAAGGGAAGAAACAAAAGAAACAATTACCACATCAAGTTCCACAACAATGAGTTAATAGATTGGCTTTCTCTTGATTAGATGTATGTTTTACGATTTGTTGAAAAGTGTCTGATGCTGATCCTTTTACCAACTTATCGAGAGAGAATGGTAAGAATTGAAAGCTATCAATGAATCGTAGGTTATCAAGTGAGAATGAAATGTATTTCTCCATATTGTTTGGAATACAAGATATCTTACCTAATGTTATGGATATGGATTGCATTATTAGGTGAGCATCATATCCACGAAGATTATGGAATACGACTGGGATAGTAGGAAAAGTACGTAGTTTTAGATTACAGGTATTGTGTGCGGCACCTCGAAACTCGCCTGTGATGTGGCAATGATCACGTACTCTATCACCAACCAATGGCTTCTGACAGATATGACAAATTGTTGCGCTATTATAAGCCTTATAGTTTTTCCATGACATGCATAGTGGTTTAGCCTTTTGGGCTTTGATCTTCACCTCTTCCTCTTGTATGCATCGTAGAAAACGTTCTATAGTATCCATGCCTCTATATAGTACTGGTGGTTCGCTATGACCATCGGAACGTACAACTATATAACAAAATCCACAGGGAATATGTTCTTCTGTTTTAAGTGTGTTGCTCTTCTTTGTGTCTTGGGCAGGTCCTTCGATCTTAGTGGTCAAAGCCTCAAGGTCTGCATAGATAATGTAGGGTACTTTAAGCTGTTTGTGTATATTCTGAAATGAAACTTCGTTGTTCTTATTGGTAGGCATTTCAATGCGTATGGCTCTGTCATCGGTACCGTTACACTCTGTAATGTGCTTTGTAAGAAGAGCTTCATTGGAATATCCATGTAGACATCGTTCGCAGAAGTGTTTCCTATGTTCGTACTTTGTCTGATCGAATAGGAGTTTGTTGAAGTCCTTTATACAGCAATAGTGTTGTTTACCACTCTTTGGGTCTTCTATAAGTAGTAGATGGACGTACTTCGAAAAAGTCTTCTTTGAGATATGATATATGATTAAGCACTTTTCCTTTGGATCCCATCCATATACATTAATAGAAATGTTGTTTTGCTTCTCTAGAAGTGGTATTTGTGAGATTGGTGTTGGCGAGTCAACCCCATTGGATTTCACCATATCTATTTGATACTTCGATGTCCTTTGAGGATTTGTTTTAACTGGAAACATTGCTGCACATATCGACCAAAGTGCACAGTGATCGTCTTTGTTGTTTACATTGATCACAGCTTTCTTATTCGCTATTTCTTCAGGTAGTGGTAAATATGAACCTCCACGTAGTGGTTGATATTGAGCGATGTTTAACCATAGAATATTGACTCTATCTATGACCCAATTTGATCCACGACTGATCCACTTCTCAATTTGGTCGTATATCTGAGCATGTGCTTCTACTATTACCTCACGGATACCAGCATCATTGATCAAAACAGATTGTTTGCTATAAAATGTAGCTGTCTCGTATACGTAACCATCAGGTTTATCAAGTACGAAAGTTATGTTTAAAGCTAATTGGGCCTTAAAGGTATTGTGGTTTCGTAGTTCTTCCTTAAACTTTTCGGTAGTTTGTTTACGTACACCGGCAAGGAAAACGGCTGGATCCGCTCCCATAGGATTATCATCAGGAATATCCATCTTCCATCCACGTAAATAGTTCTTTAAAGGACGTACTCGAACAAATGTTAGTATATGCTCAGCCATGGTATGATGTAATAAACTTGTAGCCACACTCCTCTAATAGGGTGGTGAAATGTAATACCTTGATCTAATATGGTATAGAAGTATGATGAATGGACTATGATGTAATAAACTTGTAGCCACACTCCTCTAATAGGGCGGTGAAATGTAATACCTTGATCTAATATGGTATAGAAGTATGATGAATGGACTATAATAGTAAATAATGATTATGACAATATATGTTATAATACCTAATAGCAACACTCCTCTAATAGGGTGTTAGAATACAATAAATTCACTATAAACCAAGTGTTCGAACAAATGTTAATATATGCTTAGCCCTGATATAATACCTATAACTACAATCCTTTAATGTAATGCATAAATACGATAAATGAACTATAGTAGTAAATAATACCTTATAAACACGTTTCTCTAATAGGACGTTGAAATGTAAAAATACGATTAAAAAATAGTACAACAAAACTGCTTTAATCCGGAAAAAAGCGGTAGAAACCGATCATTTAATATATCGTAAAAATACGATAAATAGTATAACAAAACTGCTTTAATCCGGAAAAAAGCGGTAGAAACCGATTATTTAATATATCGTAAAAATACGATAAATAAACTATAGTAGTATCTAAACTAGCGTGTTATGGCACACATTCCTGAAATTCTAAAAAATTCATTTAACATTGTTACATTTTGTTGCTTTTTTCATCTAATGGACTATCCTCACTTCGTTCGGCCCCTCACTTCGTTCGGGGGTCCATTAGATGAAAAAAGAAACAAAATGTAACAATGTTAAATGGAATTTTAGGAATTTCAGGAATGTGTGCCAGAACCGCTAGTTACTATACTACTCGGTGCTATTTGTTGCGCGCAGTGTCGAAGAAGGTGAACTCTAAC
Organism: Actinernus sp. WN-2022; assembly: GCA_030867875.1. Lineage (NCBI taxonomy): Eukaryota > Metazoa > Cnidaria > Anthozoa > Actiniaria > Actinernidae > Actinernus > Actinernus sp. WN-2022. Next base: position 175,353,127 of record JAOWCC010000577.1, on the reverse strand, counting down.
CTACTTCTGCAACATTGCTGGCCAATATGTTGCGTGCAATGTTACAGCGTGTGCCGTAACTTAGCGAAAATATTAAAGGTTTTCCTTGATACATGCTGCACCACGTCGTGTCATTCTCGTTCCCAGTGCCTCCTCAACTAACTGAAAAATCGGAGGCTCTGGTAAGACACGAAACAGGCTCTAATTTGATTGGCTAGCCAAATCGGCTGCGCGATGAGGCACTGGGAACGAGAATGGGGAGGCCTAAAAAACGTGGCCTTCCGACATTACGACATATGCTAATTTTCTAGCTAATGGTGGGATGGTTGGGGAAATCGTGTCACTCGCTCACTCACTAAGCTGTTAGCAGAATGGAATGCTTGGAATGCAAGTCGATAGTAATAATAATCGATATTTGATTTAATAAATAAAGATCGACGTGGAAAATTAGAATTGCTGTTGGATGATGACGTCACATACTACAACTACCAGAACTCTCTGCGAATCCAGTCGTTCCTCTAATTTGGACTATTGTCTTGGAATTCTCAAAGGAGTTGAAAAATCTGACTGAGAAAGAAACTTTGAAAAGGATTCTGGTAGTTGTAGTAAAATGACGCCGTAATCAATGTCCTGTTGACAAGTCCCCATGGCCAGTCCCCTTCTTGTTACTAACTTGGTTCACCATTTTATTGTATTCGCTAAAATTAGGGAATATAAATGTCATAACTATTACCAGAAACACATCCATCAATGTCAAAAGCCTAACTAAATCTCTTAATTCTGCTCTAGAAAAACAATATATAAATAAATGGAAAGAAGAGAGAGATGAAATATATAATAGCAACAAGAGATCAAAGCTAGTAAGAGTTATATTCAGTAATTAAACCTACCCATCGTTTTGAAAAATATTTAGGAATAATCACCGACTTCGAAACTCGGAAAACAATTGAAAGAGGTCGTTATAACAACACCCCACGAGAAAATAGAGTATGCAATGTTTGTAAAGAAAATGTAATTGGCAACGAGTTTCATTACCTATTTATTGGTAAGACTGATAGTTTTGATCAAATTTGATCATTTATTTATGATCATTTATTTAAAAAAATGATCATTAGCCGGGACGTGGCTTTGATCAGCCCCCGTGATTGTTTCAGGTCTCGTTCAGAGTAATATTCAGAGTTTAAATTAGATCACGTTTTCTAGAAAATTTGAGAACTGTAAATCCATACTTCTCTTCTTTCAACTTGAAAGTTTATTTAATTGCATTTTATCAGTGAAAGATATCTCGATTATAAAAATTGCTAGTCAATTGATTCGAAATATATGTGATTTATATGACGAATTCACAAAAACTTAAGACATTTTTTCTATTTCTATTTTATTACTATTACAATTATTGTATACTGATGTTTCGTTTGAGATAACGTCAATAAAGTTGAAGGTACTAATTGTAAAGTTAGCGCAAACGTATTTATACGTTAGGGAGTGTTCATTGTTTATGGCTTGGGGGAGGTCAGCATGTCATCTGCTTCTCTTGTTAAAACTTTTATGACCCCCCTATGAATGAATTAAAACTTAGATGACCCCCCTATACAATTGCTCAAAACTTTATTGACCCCCCCCCCCCGACAAAAAAGATGGATGTGCAAAAAAGAATGCAAACTGCATATACATGTAATCTATTAAATGTACTATTTTAAATGTTTCTAGATTTATGGTATTTTCCTTTGTTTAGTAGAAAACACATATATACATGTATTCTTCTGAAAATCTCTACCTCGCCATCCTTCCCGGATGGGTACTTGAATTGTACCGTTAATTTGTGCATTATATTGCATTCTAGTGCATCATATTGCATTGTTCCGTAGTCTCAAATAAATAAATAAATGAAAGAGAGCTCAGCATTGGCATTAAAGCGTACATAAGGTCAAATATGTTTATCATTAATATCGATTCTACATCAAGTGAACAGTTGAATATTTCTCGATTTGAGTGTTGCATCCATGAGTTATAGAGATTTATATTTATAATATATTCTAGCCAGTGACGTAAATTCGGTCTTCATTTATTATACAAAATCATACTAGTAGAGATAAATGACCTTTTGTAAACATCTGTTATATTTGAAGGTTATATCAGTGAGTCTACCAAATACTTTGTCAAAATCAGTAAACGGTTTCATTCACAAGAAAAAAGAAATGAAAGTAAATTCCCGAATTTACGTCAAATTTACGTCACATCATTAGCATATTGGAAATATAAACCTCTAACTCATAGATGCAACACTCAAATCAAGACATATTTTACTATTCAACTAATCACTTGATGTAGAATCGCCACCAATGCATTATCTCTCCTATGGGGATGTGCCTTTGATCATGAGGTTAGAGAATACCATCCTGTGTATAAAGGATACAAAGGAGAATACGTTTTTGGTTTCCTGTGTTCTGGAGGCGAGTCTAAAACATTGGCTTAGCATTACAACAGCAATTTCATTTTACATGACCAGGAGCCCATTACCAGGAGCGTCCATCTTCCCCACTGTGTCTGTACCCCAGCACAGAGGTAGATGAGGCTATTTTTAGCATTGCGTTTCGCGCGAAAAAGAACAAAGGTAGGCTATTCTTAGCCAATCAGATAGCTAACGTTACTTCTCATTATCATTCTTCTCACTTTCAACGCGGGAATTCGAATTGCTGGTTTTCACTCAATCCCCAGAGATTCAAATGTTGGTGCCCCAACAAAAGAAGCTAACGAGGGATCTATTGTTTAAGGGCACCAACATGGCGGCGACCTCTTTTCGCGGGAATTTCGAATCTAAAAATAGCCTCATCTACCTCTGTGCTGGGGACCCAACCCATAACAGAGGAACGCTCCTGGTAATGGGCTCCTGACATGACAGGTATGTCAAAACTTTGATGACCCCCCAAGGAGTAGGTAAAATCTTTGATGACCCCCCTAAAAAAGCACTTAAAACTTTTTTTGAACTCCTGAGAAGATGCAAGCAAATATCGAAGAATCTCTGAAGATTTTTAGCGGCAACCATTTAGGTAAAATACAACGGATTTTACCGTTAAGATATAACCCCCAATTTTCAATGCCTTTGTGCAAATAAATAAACCCTCCAAAAAGGTGAAACTGCATTGTTCAGAACAGCCAATCAGAATACACAAATATCGGATTATTCCAGAGCCCTATTTCTTCGTCGAGCATGCGCAGTAGGAAACAAATGGGGTCGGTATGAGATAGAGTTCAACTCGGACAAGAACTGTTAACGTGTCCAACTTAATAGATGCAATATGAACGAACGAACGAAATGTATGGGCATTTACAATGGCGAGCCGTTAGGCAAGCTATTATAAATCCCACGCAGTTCGGATGCAAGTATCGTATCTTACTTGTGAAATGAAACTACAAAAGATTTTTGATGGGAAACGTGAAATTACAGTTCAGCGATATAGCTTTGCGCCAAGGACATGCGCAGTGTGCACAGGAACACGTCCCAAAATGGTGAGATGGTCTGTGTCATCAAGACACGAGTTTTACGTTTTTCTCTGGAATAGAGAAGGTCAGTGATCGGCCTCCCACCCACTAACACTTTCTAGCTTAGGGTACACTCGATTGACCGTATTCCGGAATAAAAATACACAGAATGATCACTAGAAATCGCTTATTAGGATTTATTTAGCCACTAGAATACTAAATGTATATTCTGAATATCATATGTCAGCAAGTGTTTGTAGCTTACAGTGCAAAATATGCCTGAACCAGTGATTTCTAGAGACTATTCAATCTATTCCTATTCCAGAATGCGGTCAATCGAACACGCCCTTAGATGGGCTGTGTGACGATGAGAGGCCTTTATATTCACAGTCCGGACACAGTTATTCAGTTGAGATATTTTCATATAACTGATGAATCTCGCGCACCTGTAAAACTGGTTAAAATCAAAGAAAATATTCAAAAATGACTAACAAACTGTGTATTATATTGACAGTCTTCAAGGAAAACATTGCATATCATTTCATTCCAGCATCGAGGGAGGAGTTTGTAGACAAATTACAGCCACCAATAGTACATCGACTCAGACACAACCCCTTTAAAACCATGACACAGCGCCTGTATCACCACAACACAGCCTTTAAACCACGACACAGCCCCTTTAATACCACGACACTTCCCCCTTAACACCACAACACAGCCCCTGTCATGCTGTTAAAGGGGCTGTGTCATGGTGTTATAGGGGCTATGTCGTGTGTCATGACACAGGCCCCTTTAATGCCTGGGCAAATGAGGAAACATTCCCACTTAATGACTGGTCCCGAGGGAATCAGTGAGTTTTATTTCCCCGAGATCCTCGATCATCGAGGATCGAAGGCAAACAAAACTCACTGATTCCCGAGGAGCAAGTCATTAAGTGATTCGTTATATAGAAACAATTATAAAATTCCTTTTCCCTGAGTTTTAGTACACAAATATTTATTTTACCGCCTTTAGAATTCAGCTATAGTCAGTGGCGCGCGCGACATCTATCAGACCATCTTCTGTCACGATGTGATCACGTGGTGGGATACATTTGAATTTTATCCCGCGCGGGATGCATTGGATTTTGATGACTATCACGTGACCCCAGTTCAACCAATGATAGCGTGCGTTGGCTATGTAACAATGTTGCTGATACGTTTCCTAATGCAGTGCAATGCAATAAACTTTATTTAGACTCGAATTTAAAATAGCAATTACATGCAAGTCTTAATCACTACGTTTAAAAAGCTTAAGCGACGCAATGTCGACGCAATATCTATGGGCAGGGCAACTACAGTGGAACCTCGATTTAACGAAGTACGTGCCAAGGGACTGGGGAAATTGGTTCGTTATATCGAGGGTTCGTTAAATCGAAAACCTCGTTATAACTAATTTGCGGAAAAACAACCAAAATGTTCGTTATATCGAGGTATAGTTAATAATTGTTTTGTAACGAAGTAACGAAGTTAATAGAACTAATAAGAGACAAAGCGGATCTGTACTGAGATGTCTCGATAGTGCCAGTATATACACATCTAATGAGCTGTTGACTGAGAGGTTGTTCTCTTGTTACAGGATTAAAGGATTTTCATCGCTGTTGGTCTGTTCCGCATTCATCTTTTGTCGCGTGTTGACATTTATTCGTTATATCGGGGTAGATTTTACGTTTGGGCTGCCGGATTGTGTCCGTTATAACGAGGATGTCGTTATATCGAGGTTCTGTTACATACATTTTACTTGTAATTCTGCCGGGCTGAAGAATATCGTTCGTTATACCGAGGACTTCGTTATATAGAGGTTCGTTAAATCGAGGTTCCACTGTATAGACCAATTACGATATTACCCACCCTGAGCAAGATTATCGAGCGAGCTGTACACGTACCTACAGAACACCTAGTATTAACACAATCGTCCCGGTATAATATCTTCCTTCATACTGAATGATTTTAATTAAAAATTAAAGTGACTAACCCCTCGAACTGTAATTAATATGGCGCACCTTACTCAGTTTACAATCCAGTAATTAACAATTAATATTCAAACTTCGTGCTCTGTACAAAATGCCAGCAGGTAATTGGCTTATATACATCACGTGATATAACTGTATTTGAAAATAATTAGTATTGATCATCGTGCAATATGTACTTTTTACAATATGATCGGCCGAATATTGTAATGTACCAGAATGTACTTATGATATGAACTAAATAAAATTGCAATTTTTGTGAAAAGCGTAAAATAAGAGTTCGGCGCTATAGTTGCGTCACGGACATGCGCAGCGTAAACAACGACAGGTCCCACATTGTAGAGACGGTGTGTATAAATCAAGATAGGAGTTTTACTTTAATATTTCGCCCCAGGGTACGGGTGGTTAGCGATCGGTTGTCGGACCTCCCTCACACTAACGCTAGTTTATTAGTATTCTGAGCTAACTACAATCTCGTATGGGGTTTACAGGGGTATCCATGTGACTTGAATGCTGCGTTTAGATTGTTTAGCACCCTTATGAATTATTAATATATTATAAGTAATAGATACAGAATACTAATAGGCTGACTAGAATCTTGTATGGGGTTTACAGGGGTATCCATGTGACTTGAATGCTGCTTTTAGATTGTTTAGCATCCTTATCAATTATTAATATATTATAAGTAATAGATACATAATACTAATAGGCTAACTACAATCTCGTATGGGGTTTGCAGGGGTATCCATGTGACTTGAATGCTGCGTTTAGATTGTTTAGCACCCTTATGAATTATTAATATATTATAAGTAATAGATACAGAATACTAATAGGCTGAGTAGAATCTTGTATGGGGTTTACAGGGGTATCCATGTGACTTGAATGCTGCTTTTAGATTGTTTAGCACCCTTATGAATTATTAATATATTATAAGTAATAGATACAGAATACTAATAGGCTGAGTAGAATCTTGTATGGGGTTTACAGGGGTATCCATGTGACTTGAATGCTGCGTTTAGATTGTTTAGCATCCTTATCAATTATTAATATATTATAAGTAATAGATACATAATACTAATAGGCTAACTACAATCTCGTATGGGGTTTACAGGGGTATCCATGTTACTTGAATGCTGCGTTTAGATTGTTTAGCACCCTTACGAATTATATTAATGAATTTTATTAAGGAATAAACACTGAACAGAGTGAAATAGAAAACCCTTTGCACAGCCTAGGAATTTACTTATTACAACCGCATATTAGTGAGAATGGCGAACAATTGTCAGCAAGAAAAGACAGACTGCTGGTTTGAAGTCTGTATCGCTTAGCGAAAACAGAACTATTACATTCAAAAACATATTTGTCCGATCCCTCAAACCATCCATTGGTGTAAATATTATGCATCAGGAACCCATTACTATCATTGCTCCTGTATGAATTCATTTCCTAATTTCCTTGGACATTATGGTTCGAAACTGGGTAATTCTTTCCCTCCTGGAATACGTAATACGCCAGCTGGAAGTAGAAACAAAGAGTTAAGGGTTAGTTACGACACACCACATACCTTATGCAACACCTCCCATCCCACCCCCACAGTACACCCATGCACGCCGGGCACAAATGACCGTAAATATAAAAAGGCCGGAGTTTTTAAAACTGAAGCGTTCGGCGTAGAGGAATGAATTTTGGTAGGTGTATAAAGGAGTGTCAACAAAACATAACCTGATAAGTTAAGCTAATGTAGCCATCATTATGACGTCACAACGACATCATTTGTCCATTTCTAATAGGTTTCTTTTTAACGTATAGCTATAGAGGTTTTGCACCGTCAGGTGACTTCCTAGCAACTGTTGCTACGCCGCCACGTTGGATGGCAGGTAGAACCAAAATGGCGTACTGTTTGACTGAGCGCGGGAGTTTGAGTGATGAAATGTCGACTACCTTTATTCGGCCTGGCCTTTTGACCACGATAGTTTCTGAACGAAGTTTTCCTGTAATTTAAGTTTACACTAACTTACCACTGGTCTACTCTTCCGCCGAACTATTTTCATGTTCAGTAACTGTAGAATGCAAGCATGCATGGAAACAACTATTGTATCAGTCAATTCCAAACCCGTGCATGCCCCCCGCCGGGCCACTCCCGGGCATTTGAACATTTTGAAAAGAAATCGATCAAATGCCCCACTACCAAGGCAGAAAAACTGTTTAAATGCCCCACCAGTTTTTCATCCAGGCTGTTCAAATGCCCCACCATCGGGGACCGGATCAGACAATTTTACAAGGCAAAGACTATTGACAAATAAATGAAATCATTGTTTTATTCAGAATCTCTGACTCAAGCAATTCACAGGAAACACCGACGGTGAAAACCACCTTCAACCGGTCAGGGATGAGAACAATCATTTCTGCCGGCTCGATCGTTCTTGGTTTCAGTTATATACTTTATAATAAACGTATTAATGGTTTGAAATTGAATATGTTAGCTTATGTTCTTGGTATATAAAGTATGCAACAGGCACCAATCGGCCCGTCTTTTACCGATATAATAATTAAGTTTTTAACTCGCGCGCTGTCGAGGGTCGCAGCAAATTCAACTTATCACAAATCTTGTCACGCACTTAATATCACGCAGTCGGTCAAAGTTCATGAAGCAAAACGTTTATAGGTTTAAACATAAGCAATTTACCTCTGAAAGTGGCCTTCAAATTTGGCAGGTTTACTCTATCAAGCCTCTACAAATGCGCAATCATTATCCTGGAATTCCTCGAAGACACGTACGTTCGCCATTTCGACGGGAGCGATGCGAATTTGTAGACAGAAATAATGTATTTTTTGAACACCGATCAAATGCCCCACCCCCACCCCCACTGTTTGTCAAATTCCCCACCCTCGGGAGCAAGCCTCTGATCAAATGCCCGAGGGTGGCCCGAAGGGGGATGGGGGGGATGCACGGGTTTGGAATTGACATATACATATGAATCCAGTTCTCTAACTTTCATCGCCTTTTTTGTTTTATAATTAGTTGAAAGCCTCTAAAACCTAGACTAAAATGAAGGGCTTTTATTCTTGGTGAAATGTGTGCTATGTTATTCTCACCGACGCCCGCCATTGTTTTGTGTTCATTACCAAATGCTTGACAAATTAGCATATTGCTTGATAACAACAAACTGAGAATCCAGTGACAGAATGAAAGAAAAGTGCCCTCGTCAGTTCCAGTTTATCGGCAAATGCAAGTAAAAAGTTTCTAAAAGCTTTTTTTGTCAAATCTCAAAAGCCCGAGATGCGACAGGCCAAATGTTTCCCGAGATTAATCCGCATTGAACATGTATTGAAGTCATGTCTTATTTCAGACGGTTCGTGAGCCGGTGCGGCAAGGCTAAACCCAAACTTTTTGGATGTTTTCGAAGATCATCTTAAATCTAAATAATAAGTAAAAGGCTTTTTATTGATTCTTCAGGAAGATGCAATCTGTCTATCAGGCGAGGGCGCAGTTACTGTTGACCATGAACTCGACCAAAGAGTTCAGCCGTCAGTAGGCGCAGCTCATAACAGTTTAAAACATTGCTAAGATCACTTAAAATATACCAATCTCAGTATATACAAGCCGATTTATGTACAAATTCTGCAATATTTTCCATCTCTCTTAATTTTGGCCAGATTCTATCACACAGTCTTCGTTACTAAGAGGAAGAAGTTGCGTGCTCAGTCAAACAGCACGCCATTTTGGTTTTACCTGCCATCCAACATGGCAGCGTAGCAACAGTTGCTAGGAAGTCACGTGATGGTGCAAAACCTCTATTACCTCGAGCTCTAAAAACGTTTTATCATATCTTTTTAAAATCTCTTGTTCATGAGAATGAAGGAAATGACAACCCGTTCTCGAGATAAACAAATGTTATTCAATTTTAAATTTTGGCAATTTTAAAAATAACATAAAACCATTTATGAAAATATCCCTTGTTTTAACTTTTAATTTACAGTTCGAAATATTGGTGCATCATATTTTGCACAATAATAAAACAATAATAGAATTTTGATTTTTTTAGTATAACAACTTAGAATAACATAACAGCTTAGAATCCGGAATTTTTGGTATACGTCATTTTTTTGAATTTTATTGGCGGAATACCTTTGTCTAACACTCAGAAGTCGTAGTATTTTCTTCAGTGATATTTTTATAGTAGGCAGTCTGATTTATGCTTGAAGTATGACGTCACTGATAATGAATCATCCACAACTCTGGATATATTTATCGTAGAGAGTTCATTTTTTTGGCCAAATGAATATATTTCATGAAGGCATTTTGATCACAAATCTGTTTGCAACGTGTTTTAAAGGTTAGATTTCAGCAAAAAAGGAGATATCCCTTATGACGTCACAACAACGGCAGAATACATAACCAGTTGTCTAAAAAATGAAGTTTCACTTTGTCACCAATCTGCCAAACTTTCTTCAAATTTAGAGTAGTTGTAAAATAATAGTGTCAATTTTACTTTTTTGTGTGCACTCAACCTCGGCCTTTTTACGATCGTGACTGTGGTTCTGGAGTCGAAACCATGAAAGCGAGGCCCGTCGATTCTTGGTCGTGAAGTTTCAAGAGTATCTGTCGTACGACTTCCTTATAAGGACAGTGTACGTGTAGAGAGTCACTGCCGGAAGTACACGAGGGAAGTCACCGATGTACACTGTTATTTTCAGGGAGTTATTTTTACTCTAGTAAGTGTGTTAAAATAACTCTAGAGTGTGGAGTAACTTTTTTGGAGTTAGTTTCACTCCAGTAAAGGAGTTCATTTAACTCCCACTTGGAAATTGAAATTTATTATACTCTCTATTGGAGTCAATTTAACTCCCTCAAAAGAGTTAGTACAATGTTTGAACATTTAACTCTAAGTCAGGAGTTGATTTTACTCTTGTCATTTCAGAGATAGAGTTGAAATTATTCCCAATTTGGGGTAAAATTTAAGGAGTTGAAATCACTCAACCAAAGTAGTTGAATTAACTCTACCTTGGAGTTAACTAAAAGCTCTTTGAAACCACATAAGCATGAAGTCAAGTGTTCTGAGCTGATTCCTATGCAGTAGACCACAACGAGTGGGTAAAAAATAAAGCAGAGTCCGGAAATTTTCTCAGATACGGATAACTATTTAAATAGTCTCTACTTACATTAATAAATGAAAAATATACTATAGTACAAAATAATTGCGTTCGACGAAGGAGAACGCCATCCTAATCTGGTGTCCGTTGGGTTCCCTGTGTCTCACAGGCAAGAGAAATCGAGAATTTTGTTGTGGTCGTGTATCTTTTTTTCATCATTTTGAATAAATTAACCTCGTTCTGGCGCGTTAAAATGCGCACGCGTTCGTTTGGAGTCGTTGCGCTGTGGTTCACTCGGTAAGTAGAGCGGTTTTCAGTTGAGTGTTGTGAAACCAAACGCAAATTACCCACAGCCAGCCAATCATAGGAGCGAGTAATCACAAGTAACTCATAAATGGCTTCCCTGTGAACCAATGACAAACTAAACCAAAGCCAAAACCAATTTGCGTTTGGTTTTACTTTGGATTCTGATTGGTTGGTTTACTTTCTCAGCCAATAGGAGAGCTTAGTAAACGCAAAACCAAAACACTTCTGACACTCAATTGAAATCCGCTCTAATATAACATTTCTTCAATCAAATGCAATGTTGCCAAAAAAGTACGTAGGTACGATTTATCAAAGCCTTAGAAAAGTGTGTACTACTTCTAGGCCATTTCCAAAACCCCATTCTCGAGCTACAACAAGCAAACACAGTCCGTGTTTAATAGTACAGCAATTGGCCGGTAACAAAACGAGCAGGGGACTGGGACCGAGTTTATCAGAATTACTCTAATTCTAAAATTAACATGTGTGCTAAGTTTGACATGATTAAAGTGAATATTGTCTGAATTAGCAATTGAAATTTCTTTGTCCCTCCAAAGTTTTACAATGAATGTATGGTTTGGAGGGACAACGTTAAAAAATAAGAGAGTTTGTATGGGAAAATTGACATATTTGATGCCTTCTAGCATCGTCAATATTGAGCCAAAGTTCACCAAACTTTCCAGACTAGCTAAGTTTGATCTGTTCTTTTGGAAAATAAAGTTCACTTTAACTAGTTATTAATTGAATTAGTTTTACTGACTCAGTTTCAGTCTCCCGCTCGTTTTGTTACCGGCTAATTTGGTAAGCTGCATTCCTTGTTATACAAGTTGTATAAATTATTAGTGAAAACATTTAAAACTTTACACCCACAATTAAAAATAAGAGTCCGTCTCTTATTATCAACAGTGTAGTCCAGAACACTGAAGCAATCTTTCAGTCTCCAAAGGGTTTTTTACTACAGGTAGCCAAAAACATTATGTCGAACGCACTTTCATAATCTATGATTACTTCTAGTATTATGAAAATAGTCCGGTCTATTCCGCCTGCAACGATTCCGCAGGTCTCCTGATACACGAGTAGAGACTGGTAACTATAGTACAGTTAATCGGTCAGCGGCAACGCTATGACGCATGCTCTCGTGAGTTACATTGTATATCAGGTTTCGGCATGGCATGAACTTACCGGTTCCACGACTAAACTAAGCTCTTTCTGAGCGGTATTTTCCTACAACTTGGATGGATTTACAGAAGGTTGGCTAGTTTACGAGTTTTGGAACCAAGCTATGAACTCATCAAGACGTCGTTTGGACCCTGAATGGCTATTTATGGGCTGTTATGGTTTGAGGAAAACGAAAGACTATAATACAGTTCGAGATGATAGACGCCAGATGGTAAGCCTAAAGTAATTCCTAATTTACTTACTAGTAGATATATTCATCAGTAGGTGCCTTAATAATACTAATAAAAAGTAAATGAGTATTTCATGGACGAACTGACTATGCCAAAACGATGTATATGCATGTGGCCCAGGGTCCAACTGCTGCTGAGTGCTGGGTTTCCGTTTGCTTTCTGTCGCCTTTATAAATCTGCGACCGAGCAGAGCGAAAACATGAAGTGTCGTTACAACTTAAAGTTCAAGTTCAAGTTTTATTTCACACTATTTTTCTTTTTGAATTACAATAAGGGAAATATGATTAACTAAACGTATATATATAATAGATAAGGTAAATTAAAGTATGAGATGGGAGTGACAGTGCACAGTGGACAAAGTAGCCTGGAGGCTTTCGAGTTATTCACTGTTTTAATTAAATTTAGGCTTATATGTTAAAGTATGGTAATAGCTGATATTAGTGAGTAGAAATAATGTTGTACAATGGCGAGTTGAACCTAAGTTTGGTTAAAAAAAAGAAAAAAAGAAATATCACACACAAATATAGAAAAAAACAAGACAAAAAAGAGAGAAAGAGAGGAAATACGATAAAGGAGAAATTTATATGGAAATAGCTTATATGATGTGTTATTGTTTTTAAAGATTAAGATTAGGAGGGACTCTGGAGCTTGAGAAGGTAGGATTTATATAGTTTCTTGAATTGTTTCGTGTTTGTTGTTTGCTTAAGCTCATAGGGGACGGATTCCCATATTTTACAGGCTGTATATTTAAATGTAAATTTTCCCATGTTTGTTCTTACATTTTGGCAATAAAGATTATTTTTGGCAGCATATCTTGTGTTGTAATTGTGTATCTTGGTAACTGGAGTTAGGAAGTCATGGAACACAGGTGGCGTATCAGATGGATTACGAAGAAGCTTATGTGCAAATGTACAAATTTTTAGTTTAAGTATGTTTTCAAATTTGAGAATGTTAAGAATTTTAAAATATGGATTAGCTGATTCTTTGTTATTGGCAAAAAAAATGCTACGGACACATTTATTTTGTTTAGTGTATATTTTTTCTAAATTAGTGGTATATGTGTTTCCCCAGCTCATTGACCCATAGTTCAGATAGGGATATATGAGGGTGTAGTAAAGTTGCGTCAACATGTTTAAGGCTAAGTAATGGCGTAGTTTGTATAGTATTCCTAAATTTTTGGCTATTTTACTATTTACATGTGCTATTTGGCTTTTCCAGTTAAGATGTTCATCTATGTAAATCCCTAGATATTTAATGTTGTTTTTTCTTTCTATATTATGTAAGTTTATTTTAATTGTTTTCTTTTGCGGGGAAGTGATTATCATATAATTAGTTTTTTTCATGTTTACAGAGAGTTTATTAGCAGTACAATAGTCAAAAACTTTGCTCAATTCAGTATTCATTGTTCTTTCAAGCTCTTTGGTGTCTTTACAAGTATAAAATATATTTGCATCATCGGCAAAAATGCGAAAGGATAACTTTGTTGAAGAGTTAGATATGTCGTTTAGGTATAAAAGAAATAGTAAAGGGCCAAGTGTTGATCCCTGAGGTATTCCACAGATAATGTTACGTTGGGCTGAGATGGTGTTTTCAATTTTCACATATTGCATTCTGTTTGTTAAGTAGCTCTGAAACCATTCTAGGGGTTTGCCACGTATTCCATATTTGGAATTTTGCGACTCGAATTAACCATCTAGTTACAATCTTAGGACATTGCGTTGTGTTTGAGTATAGTACTATCTTAACAAGTACGTTTCTAAGCGAGTAAATAATGAAAAGAATAACACAAAAAGTCAAAACCATAGTGAACCTCGTGTCTCAGCGCGGCCATCAATATGCTAATTATATGATAACTTCCGGCGCTAGGTAAAAGTGCACACTTCCTGTAAGCTACAAATAGACAAAATAATAATGGCTGAGGTCACACTTGAATGTTTACTTCAGTAAATTTGCCTTGACTGAGGTAAAACTCATGAGCTTTCTTTACTACAGTAAACCTACCCGACATGTCAAATGAAAAGATAAACAAAATCCAGATGAGTTTTGTGCTGTACTATTGACACACTGGTATCTATATAAACGGAGTGATGACAGTTAACTGTCCTATGCTAATTTTAGCCTTCAAGTTTAGGCATTCGCAAAAGACTGAGCAATGGAACCTGAACGTGTAGTTTTGCTTGTTTCTCTTTTACTCATTTATATATACATGTATGCTCACTAGGAGAGCTAGCCTGGGAAACCAGCCGACTCTTATCGCTCCCGACTCACGAAAGAGATGTCTGGGAAGTGAGGCAGAAAATGCCATAATGATGACGTAGCAGATAGCCGTTTCACAATGCATAAATTAGTTGCAATTCTCAGAAGCCGAATGCGAACAACAGAGAAAATAAACTACCGAGGCTGCTCGTTTGCTTGGCAGTGGTCACCGTCATGAACAACCATGAAATTCAAGCCTATATATTTAGCGTGTGTTGGTAGCTTGCTTGCTTCGTTCTTTCAGCGGCTCGGCCCGGTCAAGAGAATTTGTCCTACGACTGTCAAAACATAATAGTTGTTTATAATTTCAAAACCTACACACAGCATAGCAGGCCACTTTTCAAGCCAGCTCTTTTGTCAGGTCAGTAGCCTAAGAGGTTAGCTACAGAATGCAGCGGTTATTTTCAGGTATACTACCGAGGCTGCCCGTTTTCTTGGGTGATTGATTCATATCACACTTGGTTCGTGATTCATAGCACACTTACATGTAATTATGTTTATTCATAGCTCAGATTCACTGTCTGAACGATTTATCCGCCGCAACAACAACTCATCCAGTGTTTTGTGATAGCTCAGTGTATGTAGGTTTACTGATATGAAATTATAAACAACTGACAGTAGTCAGTACCTTTCTTGTAAATGTTTTGACAGTACGACATTTCGCTTTACTAGCCGCTGAAAGAACTCAGTCTGCAAAGGAGCCAACAAAAGCACCGGCACACGCTAAATAGGCTTGAATTTCATGAGTTGTTCGTGACGGTGATCAACTGCCAAGCAAACGAGCAGCCACGGTAGTTATATTCCTTGAAAAGAACTCTGTTGTTCGCATTCGGCTTCTGAGAATTGCAACTAATTTATGCATCGTGAAACGGCTATCTGCTACGTCATCAGTATGGCATTTTCTGCCTCACTTCCCAGACGTCTCTTTCGCGAGTCGGGAGCGATAAGAGTCGGCTGGTTTCCCAGGCTATAGGAGAGCTAACAGAATTCGCTTCATTTTAATGTTTGTTGATGTATATTCCTTCAAGGCAAACTTGCCAATTGCAGTTAACTCTATCTATTGTTTTGAGAAGATTTTAAGTTCAATTCGGAACTGACTTTATACAGGCTTTATACACACGCTAAGCATGGGCCGGCTCAAGGATGATTCGAACGGAGACGTATCTATCGTAACCCGCTCTGGAAGTTTCAAGTGTTACTTTTGACTATATTTGTGGACTTGTTGAATCAGACTGACTTTGTGTATGTAACTAATGCTGCATACATTGGCGTGCATGTATGTGTAATGTGCCTTTTAATTTACTGATCCCTTCTTTGCGTTCCAATCTGCAGGCTTTGTGCCTCTGTAACCAAAATGACTCAATTAGAAAGAGGTTGAAGAAAGTAAGATTGCAGTGAACAGAGTGAATTGCTGAGTGAATATCACAGTTTTTCGGTAACCAAAATTCATGATTAGTTTTGAATGCCAAGTACAGAAAAATATGTTAGATAAAAAAAATACATGCAAATGTGCCTTGAATTTACTGCTACATCCCTGTCACTGTACAACGAAGAAACTAGCTCATGAGGCTGCCGATGCATGTTAAAATCCTCCTGACACTGATTGTGTGAACGCAAGGACTGAACGGGAATATTTCTACTTCTGTGCAGAGTATGTGATTGCACTTTTCTGATAAAAGCTTAAAAAAAGTTCATGTCACCTAAATCAACAAGGTTTAGATTTACTCCGAGATATACCCACCCTTTTCAGGTAGGTTTACTGCAGTAAAGTTTCTTTTCATCCTCCTTTCTATCGTAACTAACCAGAGTTGAGTTTACTAGTAACGGTAAACTACGAAAAGGGGGTCATTCGAAAAAGGGTTTACTACAGTAAATAGCGCTTTACTGCAGTAAACTTTGGCGAGTGTGACCTCAGCCAATGTCACGGAAAATGGCCACATGCATATAAACATGTTTTTCCTTGCCAAGTAGGAACAAATATTTCCAGGCCTGCTTCAGGGATATGGAACTTATTTTTTTCTAGCGCTCTGGCAAGTTTTCCAAAATAAGTTAGTTCTATATCCACAGTTGGTTCATCCTGGCAGCAGTTGTCTGCCTGAGCGATTCAGGGATGTAGAACTTTTTTTGTAGAGCTCCAGTAAGTTTACCAAAATAGGATTGATTTCAAGTTAGTTCTATATCCCCACTGAGTTGGTTAATCCAGCGGGTAGTCCTGGCAGCTTAGTCTGCCTGAGCGCTTCAGGGATGTAGAACTTATTTTTTTCTTGTACTCCGGCAAGTTTTCCGAAATAAGATTAACTTCAAGTTAGTCAGTACTGAGAAAAGCCTGCTGAAAGCTGTCATAATTAAAGGGATTAGAGTCTGAGAGCAAGCTGCATCTAATTGATAGGAATGTACATGTAGATACTGGGCATCAGTTGGGGGTAATATGGTTACTCTAAGAGGGTCAGCCTCATTATGGTCAGACAGGTCTCAGTTAGATGTATCAAATTCAGACTTGTTATTGGTACTGTTGTAGAGTGATGTATAGTTCTGTCAAGATCTTTGAGCTGGGTATATTTAGCAAAGTGACCATAACACATGAGATCTTAGAGTTGAATATTACCAAAGCAGAGTGACTGTATCAATTATATCATACTCTAAAAATAGTGTCATTATATAGTCAGCCCTCAAAATTAAAAACAACATATTAGTCACCATTTTAGCAATGTCCAGACTCCAACTTCTGTAAACACAAAACTAATTCAATGCTCAATTTTTTTTCTTTTAGGATGAGGAATATTAATCAATCAATTTATTGAAGATACCAATTCAAGCTCCTGGGTCACTTGGCTGTGGGGACTTGATGCCCTTTACATTGCAGTAGAGGGGTTGACACTTAACACATTAGGTCCCAGAAGCTGTTTTGTTAATTCAGTAGGTTTCCTTGTACATGTAGCATAATGGTCCCTCATATGGCTTGGTTATGCAAAAGTGATTGACCCTAGTGCTAGGATCTGCAGTATTGATATATGCGAAATAGTATGGAGGTAATCGGCTAATGCTGTTGACACCCAATTCAGATCATGTGATGTAAACATATGCTACTCTGGGGAAATATTCCTTTTTAATTCTAAGGGATGGACCATTAGAAAAGTTATTTGGGGGGGGGGGGATTCTCAAGCTGCATGAAATTTTTTTTACTCCAGTTTGCTGTGCAGCAATTTTTTTTGGCTAAGATCTCATGTATGTCTTTTTTTGAAAATATTTTATGTACTAATCTATTCAATTTGGAATATTAAGTTATTCCAACATTAGCTACCTTTGTACTTAATCATTCTTGTCCTAAATAAACTTTAAGAGCCATGCCCCTGTGAAAATCTTTTTTTTATCAGGGCTAGCGTGCCCATATTAAAAGTTATACTTTAATATTGATACCTATAAAAGTGTACAGTGGCATCACCTTGCACTGCAAATGACTTTATGATTTAAGCTCATAGCGAGACCAGTGAAAATCCCATTCAAACATCTTTTTGAGACGAAAAGTTATGTAAATTTCTTGTGTAAATTACTCCTGCCTTTAATAGTGGATAAATCAAAGGATACATATGTGTACCTCGCACAAAAGAGTTGCTGCAACAAAAACATTGATAGAAGGAAACCATTTGGAGTTGATGGCATTCCTGTACATTTGTGCAGTCCCTGGCCTCTTCCTTGCCTCTCCCCCTCCATGTAGGATTTTTTCTGTGTTGCTGGCTGTGCATGAATATTTTTTTTGATAATTTTCCCTTGTGTGGATATTTTTTGGAATTCCCCCACCCCCCATAACTTTTCTAATGGTCCGTCCCTAATCATAATGCAGTCATGCCTATCTGAATAAAATTAATTTTCAGAATCAATTCTCCAGAGTAATGTGTGTTTACATCACATATTCTGAATTGGGTGGCAACAGCATTAGCCGATTACCTCTATTACAATGAAGATACATGTAGCTCTCTTTCTAGGGTCAACCTCCCTTAGTGTAAACAGGCTCTAATGTTGTACTAACATGATTACCCCAGTTTCGTTTTTTTTTTTATGCAGTGACATTAAACCTCTAAGTTTCCTCATCAGCAAGCTTCAACTAAATCTCCCTCATTAACATGATTAAGGTTACTTTATACCTTCAGGATACAGATTAAAAGTGTTTTTATACTGAATAGAATAAGGGCTGTAGATGGGCAACCTATATACCAAAATGATCACTGATCAATTGTCTGTATGAATTTGTTAGATGTTTCTATGGTAATGTGTGTAAGGAGGAATAATTTACATTCACATCGGTGAATTTGAATTGAATGCAATGAGGATATAACATATACAGTACATCTGAAACTGCACAATAATGTAGAATAACATGGTCTTCTAATGTGTGTGAATTTTGCTTTAAGCAAATGCTATGGCATTTTTTATTCACTTTGCATTGCCTTCCACTGATATTCACCTTCAAAGTTCAAATGACCATGAAATTTGTTTAAAGCAAAATATCAAAATTTGTGCACACACTTTTGAAGACTGTTACATGTACTTTGTAAACACCTAACAAATTAGTACAGTCAACACTAATTTATCAGTGATCAGGTTGCCCATGTACAGCCCTTATTCTATTCAGTATACAACCATTACTGTAGTCTGTACCCTGAAGGTATATGGTACATGCATAATAAGCATGAGAGAAAATTAGAGGGGCACTCTGATGAGGGAACATTGGAATGTCCCCTGGCACACCCAGGTTATGGTAGCCTGATTTTCAGACGGTCGAGGTCATCCACTCACTTCCTCCCACCTCCCCGTCTGATGGACTTTGGCAGAAACCGTGTTCCTGACGTCATGTAATTTCGACCAATCAGAGCGAAGGTTTTATTTTTAGAGAACTGAGGTATGCGTGGAATGTCCAGTGGAGCCTGCATGAAGGACAACCCAAATGGCGGACGATACAAACGGACTTGAAATGGCTTTGGAGAAAGCGTGCGAAACTTTCGGCATTTCTGAATTATTTCCCGAACAGCAAAAGGCAGTATTACCCCTTGTTTCCCGAAAGGACCTTGGCCATCACAGCTGCATCTATAGGCGACGACCAGGTACAGAATCGAGAGAGGAGAAATTATTTAGCCTTCTAGTACAGCTCGCCAGAATCACGCACTTTCCTGCACTGCAGAATTCTTATGTTTTACAGCTTCAAACTTATGTCGATTTCTCAGAACTAACCCTATCCTGTGTGAGTTGCTCTGGTTTTTTGGGCAGCAGGAACTTTTTAAATAGGATTTTTTGTACAGTATTTCAAGCTCATGGTCACAACACTGATCTAACTACCGGATTTGTTGTACTTTACAATTTGTCAAAATCAAGACTGTTCAAAATTCTGATAACATAAATATTTAGGCAAATGTAATCCAACTTAGATTTAGTCAACCAAGATTTAGTCTTCTTAAGGCGAAAAAGCTAAGATATTTCAGCTTTTAGGACAGCAAAATTGTCAAAATAAAATGTTAAAAATTTTGCAAACATAAATAATTGCCCAAATGTCGTGAAACTATTACCATGACATACTCCGTATGTGTGTTCACTGCTGTAAAAAAATCATTACATTTCATGAAATATTTGGTCTTCTAATTGCCAACATTCTAGGAGACATTACATTTTAATACGGCATACAAAGCGGTCGAGGAAGATTAATGATTTTCAAAAGCTCGTAGCTAGTAGATTGATAAACATCACGATATTGATAGCGCTTCCTATCAGATTTTCCCGGTACACGTCTGAGGACAACTTGTTTCTCCACGTTCTGTTTCTATAAGTTTGAAGCTGTAGAACATATTCTGCAGTGCATGAAAGAGCCGTGATTCTGACAATCTGTAGAAGTTGTAGAAGACTATATAATTTCTCTCTTCTCAGTTCTCGACCTGGTCGTCGCCTTATAGATGCAGCTGTGGTAGGAAAGGTCCTTCCAGGAAACGAAGTATAATAATGCCTTTCTCTGTTTGGGAATTTCAGAAATGTCGGAAGTTTCGCATGCTTTCTCCAAAGCCATATCAAGTCCGTTTGCATCGTCCACCATTTGGCTTCACATTCATGCAGGCTGCACTCTAGAGACATTCCATGCATACCTCAGTTCTCTAAGAATGAAACCTTCGCTCTGATTGGTCGAAATGAAACAATGACCAGAACACTGGTTTCTGTCAAAGTCCATCAGATGGGGAGGTGGGAGGAAGTGAGCGGATGTCCTCGACCGTCTGAAAATCAGGCTAAAGTTATGGCCCCTAGGAGGGCACAATGCTCATTACCCTGTAGCTTGCGTTGTATCTGAACTGAACCCTGGTTAAGTCCATCTGCAAACCAGCAACAGAGAGCTTGTTCTAGACCCCCAGCAGCGTACCGTGATTTGAGTACACGTTCTGATTGGCTTTTAAAAATGCTTTTTCTTACATGTCTTCTAACTGGCTATTTTGAAATGACTAGATCGTTATGCCATGCGATAGCTCCAACAGCTGCTTACATCAGCACAACATTCCATTCCCCATTTGTCTAGACCAATTACAGTATACATGTACAAATTAAATTAGCAACGACTCGCTTTTGTCGGCATTTTATACGAGCTCACTAGTTCAACTTTTTGAAGTTTAGCCTCTGTATTTCCACTAACGATTTCCTGCCAGACGAGTGTTCTGGTGCAAGTGGTTCTTGGATTCTGGGGAGACTAACTGGTGACAATTGAACATGTAACAAAAAGCATTTTTAAAAGCCAATCGGAACGCATACTCAAATTATGGTACGCTGCTGGGGGTCTAGTACAAGCTTTCCGTTGCTGGTTTGCAGACTTAACCTGGGTTTAGTTCGGATGCGACACAGGCTAGTTACCCTGTACCCTTCCCATTATATGGCTTCTTCATGTTGCTTCCATGTGGGATATGGTACTTAAAACCAAAATATGTAACTTAATTATAAAACTCCATGCATGCTCCTTAAATATTTAGTCAACCACATGTGCATTGTATTTTACTGTTATTCTTCTCATAAAGAATGTACTTTTCTCTAGGGTAATTCATTCAATGGCCCTCAATCAAGCACATAAAGTTTTCGAAAGTAACCCAACTGAAATGTTTTGTAGTTTATACAAGTACTTATCGGAGCTAGTTCGGTTCCTTGGTTATTCATGGTATTACAAACTAATCATTAAATTTTAGGAGATTAGTTATTAAATTTCCCCTTGGGCTTTGGGAGGATTTGTAACAGCCACAGGCAGAGGGACCTTTACAAACCTCCATTGGCTTGCGGGGAAATTTAATCACTGATCTCCTGAAATGTCATGCAATTACTTATAATAATGTCTATTTATTTTGTGAGGCAGCTGTTCTAAATGAAGCAAAGAATAGAGTATGCTGAGAGCAGAGCCTTCTTCGACTTCACGAAAAGAAAAGGCTGTGAGGCATTCATGTTTTTCTTTGCTTAAGATGTTGGGCTTGACAAGCCTGTTAAAATCGGTTTATCACCATGCGGCTAATTTTTGATTGAAGCTGATTCTGGACCAAACCTGGGACCACTGCAACAATGACGGATGTAGGTGTCAGACACAATGGAGTGAGTCTGGCACAAGATAAAATCGTTGCTGCATGCTCAATAAGAAAACAACATATACTGCAGAGCCTTCCTTTCTTCTCGCTTTTCGTGGAGTCGAAGAAGACATTGCTTGTGGGGTAAGAATACAGTATACATGTAGTTGTTAATAATATATTCTCTATCATTATTCCCTATCATCCTTATATAATATTTACCTTTGTAACCAAGAGTGTAGAAGCCGGAAAAGCAAACGATTGATAGGTTGTAAAACCTTGTTAATTGAAGTTATTTTGATGACACTCACTATGAGTAAGTGTTTTCTAACGAGAACAACAATAATTATTATAGACCAGTGTGTACTGAAAATCTGTATCAGTAGTTTATTTTGAGTATAGTTTATATATATATATATATTGTTTGAGTTAAATATCATTCTGCATCAAAGTAATCCAAAGGGAAATGCATACAAAATTGCTTTAAAGTAAATATTTCTATTTTATACACACATATATTCTTGTAAATTTGCCCATATCTATTATATTAAAATATGTACTTAGACATAATTGTGTTCAGACTTTGATTTTAATGTTAACTTTTATTTCATTTGGGGGTAAAAATGGTTGGGTTAGTTTTTCTCCGATCAGATTTGTTTACTCCTACGAGAGTAAACTTTACTCTTATTTGGGAGTGTTATTAAACTCCAAAACTGAAGTTAAAATAATGGAGTTAAAATAACTCTAGTAAGGGGATGGTCCTGAACCTTTTTCTAGTACTCCACTTTCAGAGTGATTTATACTCCCACATTAGAGTTAGTTCTACTCCAATTTTAGAGTTACATTAACTCCAAACTGGGGGTGTTTTTACTCCAAAATAAGAGTTAACATACTGGAGTTAAAATAACTCCAGTAAGGGGATGGTCCTGAACCTTTTTTTTTTACTCCAGATTTGGAGTTGATACAGCTCCCTGGAAATAACAGTGTATGCACAGGAGACTTGCAGTTTGCGGGTAGTGATATGTATTAAAATTAGTCACAAACCGAGCACTGAAGGTCTCTTAGCTTAGTGGTTACCACACTTGGTTTACTTTGTGAAGACTCGGGTTTGACCCCAGAACGATTTTTCCCCCTCAATTTTGGATTTTTCCCCTCTATACATACCTGATACATACATACATATATTTATTTATTTATACTCGGATTTACAGAGTAGCTACAGAATATTAAGCTAATATCTCCGAGAAAATATATATATTTTGGTTTAAACTGGTCGTTTGCCTATGAATCCTAGCCCTAGGCCAGTTAGAACTCGTTGCTTAGCTGTAGGTGGGTGATACCTCGTCGTTTACCTGGGAACTTGTTCACTGACCGGTTAGGGTTAGGATTATGTTACGGATTTGGATTTAGTGCTTGTGCATGTGAAGTTTGCGAAAATGGCGGATTAAACGAGTGGGACTGGAACAGTCCGTCGTAATAGTTCGTCGGTCGGTGGGGTCTGGAACTAGGTAAAGCCTGGTTACTAAGTCAGCTTGAAGTTGTGGATTCACAATTCGCACGAGAAAAGCAAGAAACTAAAACGTAGAGAGCTCGATCGGAAAAGAGGTGTAGTTATGAAGTAATTCCTCAATCGTTTTTTAACTTTTCCAAAAAATATTGGGTCGGTCGGGCGATGGTAAACGTGAAACATTCTATTGGGATGGCCTAAATGTAAGCTAAGCGTGCATCACTTCAAAGATACCAGTGAATGTTTACAACCACCATTAATTACATCTTACCTTCACATATCCTCTTCTTGTAATAATCCGTGTTTCTGAGCAACTCATCAAAAGTTGACTCGAAGTAGACATCCCGTGAGTTCTCCACCACAGCGGCGAGTTCACTGTGGGAAACGTTACGTCCAATTCCAATCACTATAACCCTTACGCCAGCGATCCTCAAGGGTATTACTGCCTGGTAGAGAGGTATAGCTCCGGGAGCAACAGTATGTGTGCCAAATGTGAGCAGGACAAGAACCTTAGAGACTTGTTCAACACGTTTTGGGACTCGAAACATGACACTCGCAGTCTTCAAGGCTTTGTCAATTCGATTTCTTTGACTGTAGTACGGCAGTATGTCCACAATATTTTGGAATAATCGAGCATCCTTGTAATAGTCCATTTTGACTTCTATAAGCGACGAGTCGCCGTAAAGAAGTACACCAAAGCGATTCCCATTCCTAGAGATGTCCATATATGGTGCCACATTTCTGACGAAGTATTTTTGCTTGTTGTAATTAGCGATGCCCATGTCCGCAGAGGAAGCGATTGCGAATCCGAGGTCCATCTTGTTTCCACATGTATGTTTTTCACCTTTGATACCTATAAAACATCAGAGTATCCAATTATGCGTGCAAACATTTATCAACTAAGAGCTAACCGCGGGACGCGAGTTCTAGCTGACGTTTCGAGTGCTAGCTCTTCGTCAGAACAACTAAGGCCAAAAATTCATCATCTGAACTTTTGAAAGATTACTTTCTTAATCTGTTTATTTTTCAGCAATGTCACATATGCAGAAACTGTAGTGACGCACGCCTGCGCAAAAGCCTCTGAAGTATTTTACGGGTTACAGATGTATTGCTACGTGAAAGTTACCTGCGCTTGTAGTCCGGGCTGTGGTAGGCGGATAGGTTCGCAGTGCTTTGGTCGGAGGTAGCTGTGATGTGGTGGGTTGTTGTGTTTTGCGTTCTGTAGCAGGTTTAAACGTTAGATATGGTTTATGTGTGGGTTGCTGTGTCGTGTATGAAGTAGAATTAGTCGAAGTGCACGTTGCCAATGCAATTTCGTTAGCTCTCTTCACTAAATCATCAAAATCCTTCACAGTAAAGACGTCACTGTCCCTCTCGACCATCAAACGTAGCTCCTTAGGATCGACATAATACCCAATTCCAACAGCTAACAGTCGAACGCCAGCTCTACGTAACGGCTCCACGGCCTTATTCAAAGGGACAGCATCAGGATCTTGAGTTTGCCTTCCGTCCGTTAAAATAACGGCTACTTTAGATATCCCCGGACGTGCTCCCGACCTATGATTAAAAAGGTCCTGGTCTGCCATCAGAAGGGCCTTATCTATGCGGGTGCGCCCTCGCGTGTACGGGATACGGTCCACGGCGGTTTTCACGTGATCCATTGAAGTGTACTCCCCAAAGTACATCCTGACAGAAGCAGAGTCGCTATAGGAGATGATGCCGACACGAGTATCTCCTCGAGATATGGCGAACGACGAGCACACGGCCTTGACAAACTCTCGTTCATTTTGGAAGTCGTGCCTGCCAATACTGCCAGAAGCGTCCATTATGAAGCCAAGGTCCGTTTTATCAAAGCATTTTATTTGAGCTGAAAGAACCAATTCAAGCATTTAAAAAAGCATTGGTTGTAGTTTTACGAATCAAGGGCACCTAACGAAGTTTTCGGTTAAAAAGCTTTTCGGGAGAGTAAGTTAGCCTAAAACTTTCGGATTTGAAAAAATTGTCCCTAGAAAATTGTTTTCTGAAATACTGGCTAGAAAATTTGTTTTCAATCCCTAGAAAATTATAGAAGAAAAGGGAGACTAAAAGGTTTCCCCTAAAATATTCGTACGTCCCAATTCGTCTGAGCAATAGAGTCAGAACAACATATTTTATTCCCTAAGAATTGCCTAAAGGAAAAAATAATCCCTAAAAAATTCGTACCTCCACAAAACTTTGCAACATGAAGTTACTTGGGCTAGAACATTCTTGTTTCTGTTCTAGACTACTAACAAATTCGTAGGCCGGGAATATTTTGCCATAGTATTTTCGGGTGACGCGATTTCCACCTAGAAAATCCGAACAGCTAATAGCTTTCTAGAATACGTCAAAAGACATAGTAGGCGCTTTAGAATGGCTAGATAAGCTGCAGACAACTGGTTTCAAACGAATTTCAAAAAGTGCTCGTTGGGTGCCCTTGACGAATGGGAAGCCTATCAAGGGAAATTGTATAAAAGGGTAAAGGTATTCATTTGCATTGCACAATGAATATATGCAAACGATATAAGTCATTCTCAGTATGAATATGCGCTTTACAAGGAATGACATCTTGTTAGATACAGACTGCTATTATGGTGCAATGTACTGCCATGCATGAGTCAGTATTTGACTGCTATTATGGTGCAATGTGTTCCCATGCATGAGTCAGTATTTGACTGCTATTATGGTGCAATGTGCTGCCATGCATGAGTCAGTATTTGACTGCTATTATGGTGCAATGTGCTGCCATGCATGAGTCAGTATTTGACTGCTATTATGGTGCAATGTGCTGCCATGCATGAGTCAGTATTTGACTGCTATTATGGTGCAATGTGCTGCCATGCATGAGTCAGTGTTTGACTGCTATTATGGTGCAATGTGCTGCCATGCATGAGTCAGTATTTGACTGCTATTATGGTGCAATGTGCTGCCATGCATGAGGCAGTATTTGACTGCTATTATGGTGCAATGTGCTGTCATGCATGAGTCAGTGTTTGTTAGTACCTCCAGAAAACAGGTTGTTGCACCGGGAGACAATGCCTACTCTTTCACGAAATAGCATACACAACAAGCACACATTTATGTTCCCCTCATGTAGATTAGAAATGGAAGGAGGACAAAGCCAATGGCACAAGGACGAAGTTGTGGGTCACTTTGAAAGAATGTCAATCATTTATGCTAATCACTCTAACGTCCAGTAACATAACACCCATCACATGCTACATCTCATGACGTCAGCGTTCAGGAGACGGACGGTTATATTTTTGGGAAGGGAGGGGGTGGGGTGAGATTAACAATTAAATTAGTTATTTACCTATACAGGCCTGAGTAGAACACTGTTGAAAGTCTGTACTAGGCCCAGGGCACGTTCGGCCACCTCTGGATGGTGGAGGACTTGTGCAAGTCCGAGTACGAGATTGTACGCCTTCGTCACAGGTCTTTGAGCAAGGACTCCATTCCCTCCATGGTGTCCATCCGCCAGCAACTATGAGTATAGGAATGAAAGAGTTCGTCGTGTCAACCTAAATGTTTGTGTTTATATTATGACTTTCGTATGAGTAGGATAAACTACGGCAGTCCGTAGCCTTACCGTAACCGTAACCGTACCGTAACCGTGCTGTACCGTAACTCTGTAATTTGATTGGATCAGCAGGAAAAAACAATTTCAACTATTTCAAAGTCACCGCATGTCGTACTATAACCGTGCCATAGTCAGTGCTATTGTTTGTCGCACTCATATGAAATCTCCTCTAAAGTTACTGTGTTACGACCGGGAAATATTTTTTGATTCATCTGCAAACTGACTTGTTCCTCAAAGCCTCGTTATGTCTTGGTCAAACGGGGCATAGTTGATTCTTCTTAGTTGCCTTCCTTGCTTCGAGTATTCGTCTTCCAGCTTATCATATTCTGAGCAAAACAAATTGCTACTAACTTTGAAACCCTTCTAAATCACTCCTGCGCCGTAATCATAAAATAACTCAATAGAAATACGCTAAAGGGAAAGAAATAGCTATAACACTGTCCCTACTGTTCCTACTTTTTTTACCTGCTTGCTTTTTCACAGTTTCACAAGTTCTTTCTGATATCTCATGCGTCTTTTTGAGAAGGTCGTCAAAATCCGTTGCGGTAAACAAGTCCTCAGCTCTCCTAACCATGAGAAGCAACTCATTTCGGTCCACTCGGTGCCCGACTCCAACCACCAGGATATGTACATCAGCATTACGTAGTGGAATTACAGCCTGGTCTAACGGAATCGCATCAGGATCTGGAGTTTGTACGCCATCTGTTAATACTACTAACACCTTGGGATAATCATTGTTCTCTCGGCGGCTTCCACCGCTAGAGTTGAACAAAGCAGTGCTGGCCAGCCTAAGGGCTTTATCGATTCTTGTGCGTCCTAAAGTGTAAGGGATGCGATCGACGGCCTGTCGAAATCCGTTTGCTGAGAGATGTTGTCCTAAGGGAATTTCTATTATTGCATTATCGCTATATGTGATGACTCCAGCGAGAATGTCCCGTGATGCGAAATTAAACGAAGTAGCGAGCGACTTGACAAAGTCTCTCTGCTTTTGAAAATCTTCTTCTCCGATGCTTGATGAAGCGTCCATCACGAAACCAATGTTGGATTTGTCGCGACATTTTATTTTCCCTGTAATAAAAAAATATTCCACTATTAAAGACACACACATCAATCATGAGGCTCGTATCTATGCGCGCGATGAGTGCTGCAAGTGCGAGCTATTAGGAGATCCGGGGGGGCATGCCCCTACTGAGAAATATTGAAAATCTAAGTTCTCTGAAATGGCATTTACTGCATTTTAAGAGGAGTAAGAAACACACTCGGGATAAAACAAAAACACTACCATGAGGTTATTTTTGTATCGTTTTTGTATCGTTTTTGTATCGTTTTTGTATCGTTT
The DNA here is from genome assembly GCA_030867875.1 of Actinernus sp. WN-2022. Classification (NCBI taxonomy): domain Eukaryota; kingdom Metazoa; phylum Cnidaria; class Anthozoa; order Actiniaria; family Actinernidae; genus Actinernus; species Actinernus sp. WN-2022. Next base: position 175,324,583 of record JAOWCC010000577.1, on the reverse strand, counting down.
TTGTATCGTTTTTGTATCGTTTTTGTATCGTTTTTGTATCGTTTTTGTATCGTTTTTGTATCGTTTTTGTATCGTTTTTGTATCGTTTTTGTATCGTTTTTGTATCGCTTTGTATCGTTTTTGTATCGTTTTTGTATCGTTTTTGTATATCGTTTTTGTATCGTTCTGTCGGTCCCAAAACATCCATGGCACCCCCCTTAGGTACGGGCTTAATCATTCTAATACCTAGTGTCTCATTTCCACTACTGCACTGTCCTGAATTTCTGCGGTTAAAAGTCCATCGCCATTGTTCTATCTGTGTCATATCCTTGACACTGGGTGTTTTCAGTTAAGAGTTGATGTTTTTAGGCTGACGACCGTTGTGATGCATAGCGTCATGTTGCAATCAAACACGTGATATAACGATAAACAAATACTAAACTCTGTATACACTTATTTCATATAAAGGACATGCTGAATAGTCCACATAGAACACATAGAAACATGGTCGACCGAAAAGCATTGTGGTTGAAAACTGTGGTTAAGTAATTTGTTTTTGGAGTCAAAATCTGTAATACAAATATTAGTGGTTTCCGTTTTCGAATCACACCGCAGTTTATCTGTTCCGCATAGCTACACAGTTATAACCACAATCGATTTCGCCGGTCAGCGGCACGACAACCTCTATATGATGCAACGGACAGCACTTTACCTGCGCAAGCCTGTTCGTTACATCGTCGTCTTCCTTCTCTAGGTCCAGGACAAAATCGTCCACTCTTGGAAGGAGGAGGACTGGTACAAGTTCGTTTTCGTACCTGGATACCTCCATCGCATGACTCACTGCACGCATACCAGTCAGACCAGTTTGACCAGTTGCCGTCGACTATCAAGATATAACGAACAAGTTGTATATCACTACAGAGAAGAGTTCATTTTGCATGTTTAAGATGGGACCGCGCTGCCATAAAATTGAAGAGGAATAGAAACTGAGTGGACGAAGCTAAATATACACCTCCACAGCGCATTAGGTTACAGGATTGACTCTGTTCGCTCGGTCCAGGGTGCGAGACTGAGATTAGTGCAAGATCGTTGCCATCTCCGAATACCGTATCATGCACAGCGCGTTGTATCCAGAGTAACCACGGAGACAAGTTGCCGAATATAATAATAATATATAGACCTTGAGAACCGAGTACGAGAACGACCTTTCCTACAACTTTTAGACTCAAAATATCTCACTTGCTAGAAAAAAGGGATCTTCCAATTCTGCCGAACAATGCTAGAGACAACGTCAGAATCTTTTTAAATTAAGTGTTCTTCAATTTTGGATCAAGTTGTACCCGTACTCTGATCTAAAAGTTAATGTATGCTTAACAAGCACGACACCAGTCTATACATGAATTTTTAATCGGTAAGAACTCAGGTTTTCCTGTACACTATATAAAAGGGAATGCTCCTCGCCTTCCCTCAAAATTTGAAATTTAAATTCAGAACAGTGAAGCAAGTAAGCAGTCTTTCTGCAGTTTTCTCCTGTTAGAATACTAAATTGCTGCCGCTGAAAATTAAAATAAACCCCCAAAAATCAACAGCAGGAATTAAGCTAGTTGCTTAGTTGTGCCTGTCAATTGCGTCAGTTTAGAAGCGTTGTCAAACTCTTTAGTGTTATTTTAGACATTAAAGGGGCTGTGTCACGGTAAGACTTTACATTCGTTTTTCTAGAAAGAGCTATTTCCACCGATTTTAATATGAAACAACGAACCTCTCGGCCATGTGGGATGCTTAAAATGAAAGCAAATATGTAAAAATGACTAACAAACAGTGTATATAAACAGTCTCCAGGGAAAATATTGAAAATCCTTTCAATCAAGCATTAGGGAAGGAAGTTTAACTGTTTGTATCCAATTAACAGCCACTAAACGAGCGATTACTCGATACATGCGCAGTACCATGACATAGCCCCTATAATCATTCAAGTGTTTGATTTGAATTTCGTGCGATAACAAAAGTGAGAGATCGTTCAAGCGGAGCATCACATGTTCTATACAGAGCTTTGAATAGAGATGTTCACTTGACAAAGGCTGATTGACAACTGAAGGTGTTAGCGTGCCTGACAAGGCCCTTTTATAGTGCGGGTCCTTGTTTAAACTTTCTCCCTCACCTGTTTGCTCTCGTACTCCCTGACAAGTCTTCTCAGATATTCGTTGTGCTTTCTTGAGAAGGTCATCGAAGTCCGTCGCCGTATACAAGTCTTCTTCTTTTTCCACCATCAAAAGGAGTTCACTACGATCAACACGACTACCAACTGCAACCACGAGGATTCGTACACCAGCATTACGTAGCGGAATCACTGCTTCATCCAGAGGGACTGCGTCAGGATCGCGCGTTTGTACGCCATCTGTCAGCATCACCAGGACTTTTGCATGATTACTTCGACTTCCTCCTCCAGTAGAAAACATGTCTGTGGCTGCTAGCTTAAGAGCTTTATCAATCCGTGTACGGCCGAGGATGTAGGGGATGCGATCGACGGCCTGTCGAAATCCCTTTGCTGTTACATATCGTCCAAAGGGAATCTCTAATGTCGCATCATCGCTGTAGGCGATGACACCAACAAGAGTCGCCCTTTCTGCGAATGTGAACGAGGTTGCGAGCAGCTTGACAAAGTCTCTTTCCTTTTGAAAGTCGTATTTACCTATGCTCGCGGAAGTATCCATTAAAAATCCAAGATCAGCTTTGTAAGTACATTTGATCTGTTCGGTGCTTCCTGTGAACATTGCAATTGGTAGATTGTTTGTGGCGAGACTACTTTACTAAAAACCTTTACAAAATTGTATTTGACTCTACATACGGAACGTTTGTCGTGTGATTGGATCTGAAGGGTATAAGTGATGCGTTCATTGAACGGGTTAAGTAAGTTGACTCTATCATCATCATTATTATTGTTGTTATTGTTAGTGGTAGTAGTAAGTATAGTAATAGTACTGAGTTATAGTAGTAGTAGTCTACAGAAATACTGAGTAGTAGAATTACTGAGTAATACAGACAACGACAGTTTACCTGTGCATGACTGTTGGTTGCATTGTTGTACTTGTGTGTCAGGGCCAGGACATGGTTGTCCACCATTGGCGGGAATGGGATTATCACATACTCGTCGCCGAGTTTGAATCCCTCCTTCGCAGATCACACTACAAGCAGACCAGTTATTGTTCCACTGCCCCCAGTTACCATCCACTGGGAATATCAGAGATAACAAGGAACAATACGGAATAATCAGTACCAACTTGTACAGGAAATGAGCCATTTTAAGTCCAAAACATCACCGCTACAGATCAGCACTTTCATTATCCAACTGCTCTCAGTCACACCACAGTCACACAGCGGTCAAACGTCTGCGCATGCGTCAAAAGTCTTGCAACAACAACATATTCCAAAACAAATTCAAAGCGAGCCGGCGGCCGTCACTGTTCACACACCCGTTTTCAAATCTTGAGAACTTTTTTGGTAAATTACGAAAACATTTGGTTAAACTCACAGTTTGAAGTTTGTTCAATTTTCCGTCGACTGTGAAAATAAAAAGCTTAACTTTCACGAATTTTTCTTAACTTTTGGGGGTAGAAGTTCACTGTAATATGTTTTAAGGTAAATTTTGCGCGGGAAATTCGCGCGGCCGCCCACCGCGCAGACGTTGACCGCTGTGTGCACCACAGTAAAACGTTGTGCACCGCTGGCAGAAAGAACGAAAGCTCTGGTTTCAAATACAAGTTACCGAGGGCTTAAACGTTGTCAGTAAATGATTTTATAAAGTATTTATAGTCAAGCCTATAAGCGAGCTCGAAGTAGATAATGCTTCACTTTCAATAAGTAATTCTTTCTATTTTTCCAAGAACACTACTACTTTTCAATTAATCAACTCCAAAGTATTTCAAATACAGAAAGCTATCAATAAGCAAACTTGACGTTTCAGTCTGCACGACCTTCAATATGCTCCTCTATCTAATGTTGAAATAAACGATTGAGCAACAGTTATTGAAAAAGAATACGGAAGAGAAAGAAATACAATAAACTGTAGCAAAACAAAATGAGGAAAAAAAACCGCGTCGCACCTGAGATCAGAGTCGAACCCGAAATCGAGTTTCAGCGCGGGCTATTTATAGACCATTCGGTGTTTTTTTAATATCTTCTTTTTCCTTTTTCCCCTTTTTTCTCTTATTGATTTTCTATGTGTATAGAACTTTGATATAAGTTAGTAAATTCACAGTGAATAAATCTCTTAAGCCCGGTTTCCATATAATCGTCTCTGTCGTAAGGATCGTCTCTGTCGCTTCAGAATTTGCCAAGCGATTATATGGAAACACTCCCGGGGCGATCGCGGACGATCCTTACGACAGAAACGACCCGACAGAATTGAGTTCTATCCTTTCGACAAAGACGATCGGAAGTGATGGCTTCTCTTTAATGGAAACCAGTCGCGAACGATCCTTACGACGAGACGATCGAAGCTATCCCAGAATACACATCGATGGCGGCGTGCGTCGAAAGTTAAATCGCAGGATTTATGGAAGAAGTGCAGCGATACGAATGCCTGTACGATAAATTTAGTTAGGACTACAAAAACAGGCAGATTAGAGAAAACGTCTGGTCCAATGTGGCTAAAAAGTTCAATATGACGGCCGCAGAAGCCGAGAAAAAGTATAAAAACATTCGAACTTCTTATGGCCGATACTTGAAAAAGGGCAAAAGCGTTCCACCTGGTTCGGAAAGAGATGCCGTGCCTATCCCGAGCGAGTTTGGGAATTTGGAGTGACTAGACCAATACATTACCCACAGTAGAAGCACTGATTACATTGACTAGCGCCATTTTGCATCGCGTTTGGCGCCTACTTTAGTAAGTATTGTTGGACCATGCAGTCCGGCCGCGCAATCTTACGACAGACGCGATCATATGGAAACCAGGAATCGCAAGGATCGTCTAGGATCGTTCCGATCGCTTGGCAAATTCTGAAGCGACAAAGACGATTATATGGAAACCGGGCTTTTTTAAACAGTTTAGTATGGCGGATATTTGAACTCGTTTATTTGTATTATGCATTAAGCCATATGTCGGAAACGTGGACCACTCTGATTGAAAAGAGCTTTGTAACAGAATATAGCCTTACCCACTCTGAGTCTTACATCCTCACACGTTCGTTCTGATATTTCGTGCGTCTTTCTTAATAAATCATCAAAATCCGTGGCCGTAAATAAATCGTCTTCTTCCTCAACCATCAAAAGCAGCTCATCACGATCCACTTGGCTGCCGACTCCCACAACAAACACCTTCACACCCTCCTTCCTAAGAGGAATTACGGCTTTGTCCAACGTAACGGCATCAGGGTCTGGAGTCTGTACACCATCTGTCAGAATCACCAGAACTTTGGGAAAATTTATCCGGCTTCCTCCACGCGATGTGAACAAATCACTAATCGCTAACTTGATGGCTTTATCAATACGTGTTCGTCCTAAGGTGTACGGGATTCGATCTACTGCACGTCGGAAGCTATCAGCTGATCGATGACGTGTGAAGGGGATTTCGAGAGTGGCATCATCGCTGTAACTGATTACTCCAATTAGTGTTTCGTTGAGAGAAAACGAGGTTGCTAGGTCCTTCACGAAGTTTCTTTCTTTTTGGAAGTCCGGTATCCCAATACTGCCCGAAGCATCCATGAGAAATCCCATATCTGCTCTATAGCGACATCGACGAGCCGCGACAGCTGTAGAAGTTTAAAGATAAATTAATCAACTGAGTAACACACCAGGGATGGGAGGGGGCACTCTTGTTTATGACGCGGCGGGACCGGATCTGGTTTTGAACCACGTTCCCAGTCCCTGGCCGGGTTTTTCGTAATAATATGTCGACTCAGACGATTCAGAATAATCAAATCCGGGTTTGGAGCTTTTTTTTCTCGTAAAACCTGCGGTTAAACCGGGTCCGATTCGATCTGGACTCTATGGTCGCACATTCCTACCTATTCATCATACAAGTACCCCACATGAACAAGCCATCGTCTTGGATCGTTTCTTTGTTCTCTCGAAACAAAATCACCTAATAATATAGATGTTTTGATAGCTGTGCGCCTCGTTGGCTATATTGTTAACGGTACCAAAAAGAATGAAGAATGAAAGCACTAAAACACATTGAATAATAATTGGCTGCGTAAAATCATGGCAAACTACTGAAATAATCAATCAGTATATAATGATATGTGGAGCCAGTCCAGGGTCATTATAGGTATGAGTTACCATAAAATACCTTTTTTCCCAATGACATGAAAAATACAGCCAATCAGAAGGCTGGAAAACCGTTGCATATTCGGCGATATCCCGAACAGGTTGTATTCCGAACAGGTTGTATTCCGAACAGGTTGTATTCCGAACAGGTTGTATTCCGAACAGGTTGTATTCCGAACAGGTTGTATTCCGAACAGGTTGTATTCCGAACAGGTTGTATTCCGAACAGGTTGTATTCCGAACAGGTTGTATTCCGAACAGGTTGTATTCCGAACAGGTTGTATTCCGAACAGGTTGCATGCAACGGTTTTCTCGCAAGTTATACCATGACTATCTCACTCGTGACTTGTTTTTTTCTTTGTACACATACTCACCTAAAGGCTCGTGTGAATACTGAAACATCAGGTCACTCGTAGGATATTTAACAATTAGACCCGCAGCCCGAATGGGCTACGAATCAATAGCCCATGAGGCACAGCCGAATGGGCTACATAACTCGTAGCCCATGAGGGCGAGAGGTCTAATTGTTTTAGTATAACTAGTCGGACAGTAGAAAATAATAGAAAGAAACAAATTGAAGTAGTCGGACAGTATAACTAGTCGGACAGTAGAAAATAATAGAAAGAAAGAAATTGAAGTTGAAAAAATGTTATTATTTCGTAAAAATGCGTGCGGTTTTTCTCTACCATGGGCCTACAAATAGACCTATAATCAGAATGCAGGATTTGTAATAGTCTACGGTATAGCACTCGAAAGCATTGCATACTAGTATATACGCGCGACGTGATATTTCATATAAACATTTTATGTCGCGCGTAAAAAGCGCGGGTAATTTTTAGTTTGGCGAATAATAAACAGATTCTCACATGGCAGCTTGGAGATATTTAACTTCTCGTCAAATGTAGGTTAACAGTTAAAATGTAGGCCATTTCTCAGTTGCCAGTTATTATATATAATAAGCGCGAAATACCATTTTAAGGGTAATCTTCGAGAATTAGCATTATTTTGTTGAATTTCAAAGATCGATCTTCAATTTATCAGCTAACAGTAAATTTTAAATTCTTAAAATATCCTTATTTGTCAGTTAACAGTTAAATTTTAGGCCGTTCAGTCAGTTAACCCCATCTAGACCCCCAATTATCTGGTAAGATTAATTTTACCGGCAAATAAGGTTAATACCTTATCGTTCTGGTTCGTAACCTATGACAGCTTTAATTAACCGATAATGTGTTGTGATGATTAGGTGAGGTTACTTTTACTGTCATTAATTTAACCCGGCTAAATTACGCTTTGGTCGTGTAGCTCATTATAGTCAATCCCACACCCATATTCACAGATGCCGAACATCTCATCTGACGAACATCTCATCTTCAGATAACCAGGGGCAGTGGGCGACGCGTAAAAAAGGGCGAAGCTTCTCTTCCTTTCTTCCCAGTTTCCCTCTCTCCCTCCCCCTCCCGTCGACCATGTTTTCACTCGTCGCTCACTGCCTCTGAAGTCCCTGTGTTTCCGAATATGACATATACATCAGGCATGGAAATATCTTCGAGGATGCATGGGAATGTCTTCGTGTCCAGACCTCCGAGCCACCTTTGCCTGTTAGAGAATCACTGGTGCTATAATTGTAATACAGGACTGATTATAAAACTAACCAAGAACTTACCAGTAGTAGGTTTTACCCTCTCGCATGTTCCCTGCGCGATCCTCTGAACCAAATGCAACAGGTTGTCAAAATCAGAAGCTTCAAAGATGTCTTCCTCATGCTTCACAAGCAACCTCAGTTCCGTCTTGTTGTAGTAGGTACCGACACCAATCGCAAAAACTCGAACTCCGGCTTCGTGCAACGGGCGCACAGCTTCAACAAGAGGCACTGCATCTGGGTCAAGCGTTTGCTGGCCGTCTGAAATAGCAACCGAGAGTTTAAAGAGGGGAGTGGGTGAGTCCTTGGGTGCGATGCAGTGCCAGAAGCAAAGGCGTTAGCCAGCTAAGGCGCTGCATTTTTTTGCAAGGGAGAGTGGAGGAAACCACACACCACAGGAATCCCAAATCAAACTTAGAGGAACCAGAAAAGGCATGCACTTAGTTATACACGGTACGTTTAACTGCAGCAAAGCTGATGTGGCCGTGTTTAAACTAAACAGAATGTGAATCCCGGTAGACGGGGAGGCAAAAGGTTTTCATTCAGATTGTATAGTTGTCAGGACCTCGCAGTACTAAACTGTCCCTTAAAAAACACCTACCTGTCAAAATTATCATCATATGAGGTTTCCCTGGACGTGTTCCTCCTCTTCTAGTGAACAGTTTCTCGGAGGCGAGTTTTAGGGCCTTGTCAATACGAGTCCTCCGCCTGAGATATGGCAGATTGTCTACAGCACGTTTAAAACTCTCAATGTCCGGATACTGACCAAACGACGCCTCAATTTGAGCATGGTCACTGTATATAATGATCCCTGCCTGACTCCCTTGAGGTGAAATGACAAAGGTAGACGCCAGTTTCTTGACAAAATCTTTTTCCTTTAGATAGTCTCGGTTTCCTATACTTCCAGATGAGTCCATGACAAAACCGATGTCCACATTTTCTCGACATTGCTCAACTTCTATGAGAGAAAATGTATGGAATCTATCACTATCACATGTATAATTTAATTCACTTATTGTGAAATAAATTGTTTTGTTAAGTTGAATTGTTATTTTTTCCGGTGTTGGCAACTTCCGGTTATTACGAGGGGTGGTCACCTTTGTCACATGGAAGGTCATCACGTGACCTGATGCCGCTTTCTCGCCCCATCTTGTCCTTCGAGAGTCGATCAAAATATTATTAATTGTTTTTTTTATCAATACAGCGGCTACAAAATTCTTCGTGATGTTTCGATGTTTCTTCTCGAGAAATTTATTCGGGTTTACTGTTCTCTTCATTGTATATCGACGAAACCTTAAATAGTTTTAGATCGCATTTTCTCCTTGGAAACTTTATCAATATTACTGCTCATTTAAGGAGGCTCGAAAGGAGGCCTGTACGGTACTCGCACAATTATAAACATTCCGCCATTTTTGTATATCCTGCTGTCAGTTTTAGTTTCAGTTTATTAAGTATCAATATAGGAAAGCCTAATCCAGGTACTGGCATATGGTACAGCGGTATGCTAAACAACTAAATAAACAATAAAACAAACACCAAAACATTCAATTGACCAAAAAAACCAGTTCATTGAACTGGTTAATTGAAGTTGCCCGTACAGTTTAACTGGGTAGAGCATTCCAAACTGGTATTGTTCTAACAAACAATGAGTAGTTATAAGCGTTGACAGGGGCAAAAATGCGTCGATAATTAAGTGGTCCTGTCTTTCGAGCCTCCTTGATCTGTTCGCTGTCCTTGTAGTTCATGTACGGCAAACGTGACGTCATCGGTATTGTCACTAACTCAAAACTAGTAAAACTACCAAAAAACTACCTTCCATATAACATAGAGCCATACATAGGAACATTAAGTGAATAAGATGGTCTTAGAAACTATTCCAAAAATTGGCCTTATTTGTTGTTATTGTTCATGCACTATTTTTCAAAAAATACTGGTCATTTTACGTCAATACAAAATGTGCAAGGGAAACGTGCGCGGGACGAATGCCAAAATACGCGGCACAAAGGCTACAAGAGATACATAACAGAAACAACTCTTACTGATGCACTTTGCCACATTCAGCCATCACTAGTGGTTAGTGAAAAGTTTTGAAAACTGGTGTGGCCTCAAAAAGTCAAAGGATGATTTTCAATGGGTCAAGAACATTTTTATGAATCCGATATACCCTGGGTGTTAGAAGTTCTAATTAATACCTCTCTCTCTAATGTTTAAGAAGCAAAGCGCCTCCAACGAGAAGCGAAGCTAAGAGAGAGGAAAAGAACCTCTGGTGGTTCGGCCTGGATTTGTACCTAGTTACCGATTGGTTCTCTATTTCACGTGATATATCAGCGGCGTACACGATTGGTTGAATCTTGTCACGTGAAATAAACTCCCAATCAGCAAAAAATATTGTACCTATTCTCACTGGAATTCCCGCATACAATAGCCTTAAAATACACACATTATATAACTTTAGCATGCAGAATCCGTCTTGTAGGAATGCGTTACGTAACCACAAGCCACCCCCATGCTTTACAAGTTCTAGCTAGCCCCATTTCCCCGTGGTCTTTGCCATAAGTCTAGAAGGTTATAAGCTACGCCCCACCCTCCTCCCCGCAGCGACGCACTCTCCCTCTGGGAGCTACCCGCTCACTACCGCCTCGGGCTGATTCTTCCCATAACTTAGTATTACCCTTGGCATTGTGTGTGGGAGTTCCCAGTGAGAATATTGTTATTGTACTGTTCCGAACATGGAAGTGAGAAATCCATGCCACAGAGGCCGTGCCACCAGAATTATTTTCCTCTCTCGTCGCTTCGCTCTTCGTTGGCGGAGAGAGAGGTGTTAGAACCTCTGGTACCCAGGGTATGCCGGAGAGAACGACATTCATGACTAAAATCAGTTGTAAAATGGCGTCTTAGAATCCGAGATGTGCGAGTGAAAGAAAATAAAGATGCTCCCAAGTGCTGTTAACCTGTTATGAATTTTGCAGTGAGAGATCGAGAATTGATAGCTATAGCCTGAGGCAGGGAAGTAATACCGATACTTCGAGCATACACGCACATCGCACCGGATTCTGAACAGTAGCCTGAATGTCAGGGACCTTTAGGAATGCGATGATAAACATCTCACATGGACTAATAACCTCCGACCGTCTGTCAAGCAGTAAATATGTTTAATATATCATGCACGGTCACTTTGTGAAAGTCTCCCCTAATTTATACACAGCCTGCCTGCCCTCTCGTATGGTATTCCTTCGATACGAGATGAAAAAAGGTGGTAATACGATCAAAGCCTGAAAACAGAGGTTTTAGGTGTAACTTGCCGCTTGCTGCTAGCTGGACGGTCGATTGTACCAATGCAAGTATCCGGAGTTCGATCCGAATGAGCTAGAATCATAAACTCATTGTTTGTAATTGTCATCGGTTTAAATTGGCGATAGCGGCCCTTAAATTCATTACCTAATCGTGCCACAAGATGAACTGATCGTATCAGGTTTGTCTCCACGCAAGAGGTTGAAAATGAGCCTTATTGTTTAGCATAAATATTGACCTAACTATGCTTTCGGTTCCAAGTACTGTCAAGTTACTCTAAAATACTCTGTGAATGTCGTTTTGCAAATAATAATAACAATAATAATAATAACGTGTTTATTCAATTGATAAAGTATATCAATCGTTACAATAAACAAAGTAGTAACAGTTGATAAGAAGCAGGAGCGTCCATCTCCCAGACTTGGTCTGTGAGTCAGTACATTCCATTATTCAGGTTATTTCTAGAGCACCCGAGGTGAAGAAATCCCATATACCCGAGCACCCGAGGTGAAGAAATCCCATATACCCGAGCGGGAAGGCGATAAAATGCTTATTTTTTCACAATGGCGATATATATTTTTTCATAAATCATTAGGAGGCATTGTTTGGCTACTAGTACATTGCTGCATAAAATTACTGTTCACAAGGCTTTTCAAAATGGTGGAACTCAGTTCTCGAAACGAGCGACAGTATTGGCCTACCCAACAATAGAAAACACCCTAATCTTTATAAAGTGCAGTACAAAAGACAATATAAGTATAATATTATGGGTGCAATCAGAATACAGGTCTCGAGAGGTTCCGTGCTACTCCTCAACAGACGCCCCTGGTAATGGCCTCCTGACTATACTAAACAAATATTAACATTTATTTACTAATTCACAAAATTAGTATTGCTAAATTATATGTAAATGATGTAAAACGCTCAGTGTTTGATTTTAGGCAACAGACTGCAGAGTAGATCTTAGTTGGAGAGAAGCGGATTTAATCTTAGAGAGCATAGAACAAATCGGCTGAGGCTGCTCGTTAGTTCTTATCAAACACGTTACGGTTATCTAATTATATTAACAAATTCTGATATGTAGCGCTGTTTGTAGCATCATTTGAGGCAACGCTGTACAACGGTCAAATCAGACTGATTCACTAGCTAAGTACAGAGGTAATAAAGTTGTTTTTTATCCTGACTGTATCCTTCTTTATTTACTCGACAAACTGAATCATCCACTCGAACTGGCCTCGATGCATCAAATTGTCTCAGATTTTCTCCAGTATTTCTCCTTATTTACACGTGATTATTTTTAGATCAGCAAACTGGGATCTAACATGGACATAATCACTCAGTCATCTCAAAGAGAAGCTTTAAATCAACATTTTTGGAAGTTTTAAGGATGAAATCCCGAAATTTATTCAGGATGGGATTTAAAGACTTTTGTATGAAATTTTGCAGTCATGCGTACACAGCCTCTGATTTTTTTAGGTTCACAACGGTCAATAACTACGCAGAGAAATATAATTTCATTTTCAAACTTCTACAGTTTACTTAGAGAAACATGTTCTTTTAGAGGAAAGAGCCGTTCCTCCTTAAGACTTAACTTTGACTTTATGCAAATTAGGTGCAAAATCCCATACAAAAGTCTATAAATCCCACCCTTGATATCTTTTCGGGATTAAAACTTTCCAAAAATGTTGATTTATAGGTGCTCTTTGAGATGACAGTGGTTATTTTCATGTTAGAGATCCCAGTTTGCTGAATACCCAAATTAGCACGTGTGATGATAACGTGTATCTGGATAATCCGATAGAGAGTTTATTATTTGAGTCTGACAGTGCCTCTTTAATAAAACTGAGATGTAAAACAATTTTTGGAGGAAAATAAATCATCACTTGGACTATTTTGTCATCAATCAACGTCTAATTAAAATCGATTAACGTTGTTGAATATTCCGAGTAATGCATTTTACACTAAAAGTGTTAAACTACGTTTCACAGAAGTGGAGCTATGGAAATTCTGAGAACCTTATTCGGGTCGATAGATTAACATGCTGAGGCAAATAAAGGTTTCGGGCCAGGAAATAAAGGTCAGTGGTGGTGACTGCCGCGCGCCAAACGTAAACCGAAAAGTATCGAAGTGTTGATAGGTACAAACATTGGATAATTAACAGAAGAAAGTTCCTGAACTATTTATTTCTTTTATAGGTGGGTTTCCATATCCTAATTTATAGCGAAAAACAAAGAAGTTTTGAATTAGATGCGTTTACGAATACCCAGGAAGATGCACATGTTTTTTCGCTATAAGCTCGTTTAAAATTGTTCCAACTCTTTTAAAGGGTTAAACTGAATGATGTTTCTTATGTGACATTCGGCGTTTTCATCAAAGTCCTGTAATTATTATCACATGATAGAGAAATAAGCTGTTTGTTATTTTTTGAAGACTTCCCTGTAGCGAGCATCCTAGGTATCAAAATTCCGGCTGTATCTCGACCCACACAGCGACAATCAAAAATGGAATCTAAATATTCAGCTCATATCAATCACTCCTTTCAACTAAAAATCACATCCATGAAACAGAAAAGACTCCCAACAGAAGAAATTGGGCTTTTGAGTTTACATAATTTATCGAAACTCAAATATGTAAACAGTTGTGTTTAGCATTACTCAACTCATGTACTGACGTCTGGACTAGCAGTCAAGTGTAAGTATAGTCATCACAGTGTATATAAATGTACAAACGAATTCTGCTGGCTATGTTGCTCATCAGAACTGCTGGGGTAAATAAATAAAACTAATAGAAAATATGTCTCAGTGAAATCGAAAGTCATCATTTTATAAAACCCCTCGGGTGCGATAGTGGTCATTGTCAGAGGTTTCTGTAGGCCTGGAAGAGCTCGCCTGGAAGATGTGATTTTTGTTTACCCCCGCCTGAGTACCAGACTGTACTAAAATACCTCAAGTTTTCAATAAATCTTGTATTCATACCTTGAGAATCAGCCAAGATGACCGATGCAAGTAAAACAACAAGGTGGAATAAACTCCTCGACGCCATGCAAGCTCTTCGGTGGTATTTGTAGGTGTGATTTTTAGCTTGTTTCTTGGGCTAGCGATATGTTTTGCCCTTAAGGTCCCTCAACGGGACTCACAGGCCTCGGTAACTATACACCGACTGTCGAGAATGTGTGCGAAAACATCGGAATTAGTCAAAACTCTGAAGCATTTGTCAAAACACGACTAATGCCTTATCTTGCAGAGACCGTATAGACAACTAGATTTTTTACAGACCTTGAAATAACTGTTAATTACCTTATATAACATAGTGCTGTAGCTCTCAATGGGAGTCACCTCCTGGCTATATACATTTGCATGAATTGATAACAGTTCTCGTGAAGCTGTCTTTTACTAATTTGCGGAACTCTTTCATGGAGAAATACGAAACGCTAAGTGGTATTTTATTCAACAGTGATGGAGGGTGTGCGGCGCTAATGAATTTACAGCACACGCAATGTTCCCAAAGCACTTGAACTTGGTTTATTTGTATCTTTCTTAATGGATGTGTTCCCGGTTGCTGACCATGGGCCGCGGATCGGATAGTCCGTAACATATATACACGCCCCTACGTGATCGCGAGCATTATCACGCGACAAATGCAATTTTTCAGCGTAATCTCTAATGACCTTCGATCAAGTTTTCGGCCATAAAATTTAAATTATTTATGTGGTTTAAGGATATCTTGAGCGTGTAAGGTTAAAACCAGGCAAAGGTTGAGCGCGTAAGATTAAAACGGCAAAGGTAAATTAATGAAAAAAAGAAAATGCTTTTCATTCACTAGTTTTCAGTGACATACAGTTTGAAGGTCTGCTTGATTTTGGCATCTGGTAGTCAAATGGTTTTGCTCAGATATAATTTTGTGAGCTTGATGTTCATTGGATGAAACGACTCGATCACTTGAAATAACTCGATATCCTCAGTTTGACGCCAAATATTTCTTGAGGACGGACACCAAAGCACTGAAATTTTGTCAGTGTAAATTACGATTGAAAATTCCTTTCTAATTACATTTTCTGGGCATTTACTGATATATTCGTTGCGGTACAGCCTAACGACACACATTTCTGGTTTGACGCCATTCGCATGCTGTTCTATCACTTTCCCTTTGAGCTTTCTGTGCTGCAACACTCCAGCAAAGTTCTTTTCGCCGAATGAACTATATCTCAGCCTCGTTCTTTCTTTCTCATCTCCTTCCATTACTTCTAGCTGCTTGAATGTAAGGCCTCTGTGCTCCTCACCACTTATTAAAGCAAATAACTTTCCAAAAACGTAGACGAGCGTGTGGACTAGCGTATTTGCATCTCGATCTCCAAGTAGTCCTTTGTTGGTTTCCAGAATTGCTTCATTGCTTATTAGCTTAACAGCCCACTTCCCAGATATGCCTAACTTCCTACATACAAAGGAATCAATACGAGGCTCCGTGCATAAGCTCAGTCAAACTACAACACTTCTGTAGTTTGTCACGAACTGCTGAGCATTATGCACGGAGCGAGCCTCGTGTTGATTCCTTTGTACGTAGGAAGTAAGGCATATCTCGGAAGTGGGCTATTCCGCGAGTTGTAACAGGTTTAGCTTCTTCCGCTTCCTTTGTGCACTCCCCTACATTAGCCAGCTCCCATATATTTCCAGGCAGAGTGAAAATTCCTCTAAGTTCAACGGTTCTTCCTGTATCGCGCCAGTAAAGCTATTCTGTGTTTTCCAGATTTCGTTTTCTGAATCCATTCATTTTCAGAACGCACAAACGAACACAAGTGGACTGAACTGCGAACTCGCTGCTGGTTGCTAACGTAGAGTTCGCGGTTAATTCCGACATTTTGAAAAGGATGCAAACATGGCGCGAAATACAGTGTATGGGAATCCGATGCCAAATAAAATCTGTAAAATCGAATTTCTGAAATATTCTTCAGATACAAACTTAAGATACCAGGTAAGCGATTAACTGATCGAAATTTGAGGGATGTAGCTGTGCTGGGAAGCGTGCAATCGTGTTTTCAGTTTTCCATAAATTTGTTTGTAAAAACGAGTCGAAGTCCGCTTTCCAGCACAGCTACATCCCTCAAATTTCGATCAGTTAATCTTTTACCTGATATCTAAAGTTTGTGTCTGAAGAATACTTCAGAGATTCGATTTCACGGATTTTATTTGGTATCGGATTCCCATACAAACGCTGTATTCCGCGCCATGTTTGCACCCTTTTTAACCGCGAACTGGTCTATTGACTCCTTAAACAAAGGCCTTTTTTTTTGCGCCAATTGTCAAAAAGTCGTCAAATCGGCACCGTAGCACAAAGTGCTTTGAGCTATGCGTTTGCCATTGTTTAAATAACCTTCCCCATGGGGATACAGGATTTTCTTTGTGCCGAATTCTTTATCAAAATCTGATTTGAATCAGTCTCCCTTGAAAGCATCGCCTCTTCTATGACGAAGCCGTCACATGGCAAACAAACGTCACTATTTACTTAATGGTGCGTGTAAGTGTAAAACAAATGAAATTTCCCGAGATTTCGAGATTTCAGAGAGAAAACTTCGCCATTGTGATAATAAGCTTTTTATCAGGCCTTCCGCTCGGGGGTATGAGATTTATTCACCTCGGATTCCGCCCAGTCGCTGAATAAATCTCAACCTCCTCTCAACTTTGGCTCTGTTTCCTTTGTTCTACTAAGACCAATATCGCTATCTTAGTCCTATATACTCCCCTTGCATACTATCAATGCTTTAACACATATTCCCCTTGCATTTTAATGTCTATTCCCCTCGACTTACTGACTTACTTTTACCAACAGAAATGTACCATGAAAGAAGATATAAAAAAAAACCCCGGAATTCTATTCTCTTTCGCTGCGCTCAGCCGAATAGAAAACATTTCTATTATATACAGCACAATAAGACAGGTGGAGGGAGTCGCCCAGCAGTCGTTTATTTGCTAAGGTAGCTAGGATAAGTAATTACAATTGATGTCAAGTCATGAAACATTAATAGTCACATACAACAGAACAAACTAACGTGCTGAGCCGGACACGACAACCAGTTAAAACCCCCACGAGGAAAAAAATTGGAACGTATTCTCCAACCCAATGCTGCAGCACCACCTTCTGTATGTAACAGGTACTAAATTACAGTAGAAAACAAAGTTGGATCTAAACGGTAACACTGAACATTGAGGCTATACAAAATCCTGCTAGGGAGGCCATGCAATAATTGCCTGTCAATTTACGTAAATAACAAAAGCAATGTAAATTGAAATCTCAAAAAAGGTCAAAACGAAGGCTGGTTGCGACGTCAAGTGGTGTGATTATGACAAGGAGTGGTCTATGAAGGTCCCAAAGGACTACAACAATAGTGCTAATGACTCTGGTTGAAAGAACAATATGAAGCCTTGTGAACAGTAATTGTATGCAACTATGCACTAGGTAAACAATGATCCTAATGATTTATGAAAAGAGATATTGTTATTGCGTACCACGAGAAAACCTCGCCATCGTGAAAATAAGTATATATTGGCCTTCCGCTCGGGGATATGGGATTTATTCTCCTCGGGCTGCGCCCTCATGCGGAACCCTCGGTGAAGCCCATACCCCCGAGCGGAAGGCCAATATCCCTTACTAGCTTACCTCATTCTCCCTTTAGGCCATCAGTCTAGTTATAAGCCCCTCAAGTTATAACTGCATACTCCTCCCCACCCTTTCTTCACCTCTTTAAATTGACTATCAACGGTTTATTATCGTAATGTTTCATGATTGAATGAATTATGAACATTATGGGGCTGTTTACGTGTAGGGAGGTTGGACCAGCAGTATGCCAAACAGTCTAGTCTCGAGGGATTACGATTCAATGATGATAGGCTCAACCTGGGAAAAAACAGCCGAATAAAACAAAAAAACATGGCGTCTGGATATTGATTCAATTAACTGATATGATGGGTTCGGAAAGTCGACGTACATGGGAGAGAAGAATAAAACACCAAAAAGCAGCCAAAACAAGGGAATTCGTTTTGGGATGTTTTTCATGCATCGATACTTTATAAATACATTAAATTCTCCTCACTCAAAAAGATAAGCTTATTTACCACTAATGAAGTATCTGAAGAGCGAGTCAATCTTAGAACGGAACAGAACCTGATCTAGCGAAGTCAGAAATCCTTAAATGGAAAAACTTTCTAGTGATTGATTTAACATATGACGAAAAGGTCAAATGTAGGGCTCATTAAGAGACTGATGTGTTTGATCGAATCCACAACTACCTTCTATTGGTGCAGGCATTCAGCAGGTGAAACTCGTTCCCTTGCCGACTTGGTAGTACAAGGCCAGCGTATTTCTGGTCAAAACTGTGACAAATCTGTGAGACTATAGGACCACTGTTACAAACGAAAGTGTTGCATGATCTGTGGAGATCAGGATCAGCAGAAGGTTGACATTATATGAAGATTGCAAGGCTAGCGTTACAGCCACATGACTGATATATGATTACACAATCTGATGTATATAAGTAATATGATCACATGTAATCCTCACTCTCTCTACATTGTAACTCGTGCAATATACAGCCACGTAATCATTATTGAATAAAGAAGAATCATAACATGGTGCCAAGAAGTGGGATTTAACGAACAAGGAATAAAGACGAGAGCACGCCGACACCGCCGGTAAGTCCGTTCCATAAAGAATATAAAGAACCGAGAACCGTGACAATAGTATTGTGAAATCAATTCAGGGTCAAACAACATGGCCACGGGTTTTACACCACCCGTCATGAACTGGCAAGCAAGCGATATAACCGACGAATTTGCGCGTTTTAAGCAATACTGTAACTTAGCATTCGATGGGCCGTTCTCGAAGAAAATAGACAACGAGAACGCTTCGTATATCTTACTCTGGATTGGCCGCCCGGGGGTAGATATCAACAACAGCTTCACGTGGGAAGAAACCGAAGATAAAACCAAACCTAAATCCATCTGGGAGAAATTTGTCAAACACCTAGCTCCTAGAACCAACTACCGACTAGCCCGATTCAAACCACCGATGATTTCATGACCAAATGCCGAAATCAGGCCACAAAATGCAAATTCCGTGACCAGCGCGAGATAAATGAGCGACTAATCGAGCAAATAATTATCGGCACAAAACACAAAAAAGCCCAAGAGCGTATACTAGAGGCAGGGGAAGACCTAACCCTAGACAAGGCAGTAGATTTTGCGCGCACATATGAAGCGACAATCGCACACGTAGCACAACTGAACGGAGAATCCCAAAACAACATTCACGCAATTGGAAAATCAGGAAACAGGAAGCAGAAATGCAGGAACTGCGGAGGCGAGCACGAGCCAAAAAAAATTTCCTGCATTTGGATCACTTTGTAACCACTGTTCAAAACCAAACCACTGGAGCAAAGCATGTCGCCTCAAAGCAATCGAGGACAAGAACGCGCACAGCTATCCCGACAAGTACGCACACACGCCGGGTCCTACAAAACAACAAGCGAATCCCAGATCAGCCAACACACGGGGTGTGGGTACACGCGCTAGATAGGAACGACTGTGACGAATACGATGATGTAGACGAGAAATTTGACTCATTGATGTTTGAGACGATAACCATTGACAGCGTCACACAAACCCAGACACAGAAAGACGAAGTGTTTGTAAAAGTCGATGTCACGTTACCGAGCATGCGCAATAGAAACACTCTCTTAAAAGCAAAACTAGATACCGGAGCACAGGGAAATATTTTACCGCTTAGGCTGTACCGCAGCATGTTTCCTAACAACGTCAAAGAGAACGGGCAACCAAAACCAGGCACGCTAAGGGGCTCCAACACGGCGGGGCAAAGATAACCCAGCACGGCA
Organism: Actinernus sp. WN-2022; assembly: GCA_030867875.1. NCBI lineage: Eukaryota > Metazoa > Cnidaria > Anthozoa > Actiniaria > Actinernidae > Actinernus > Actinernus sp. WN-2022. The sequence continues at coordinate 175,304,529 of JAOWCC010000577.1, read as the reverse complement.
CATGCGACATACAATGCGCATATGAGGGGAAGAACACAACCGCCAGATTTTACATCACAGAAGCCCAAGGTCCTGCAATTATCGGTTTGCCCACCGCACTAGAACTGAAACTCATTTCACTGAACTGTTCTGTAGAGAAAAGCGCAGAACAAACTAGCAGCTCGCTAACACGCACTAGCAATGCGCAAATACGCACTACCGGAAACGCGCAACCGAATGATGTGATAAGAGATAAAGAGCATCTAATCACCAATTACCCATCATGTTTTGACGGAATCGGCAAGTTCCAAGGCGAGTACCACATAACCTTAGACCCAGCGGTGCCACCAATTATTCACTCGCCCAGACGCGTGCCCATAAGCCTAAGAGACGATATCAATCGCGAACTAGATGACATGGTAGCGCAGGATATCATAACCAAAGTAAGAGAAGGAGAACCAACTGCATGGGTGAATAGTCTAGTATATAGACGGAAACCGAATGGACGGCTGAGGATATGCCTTGATCCTAAAGATCTGAATGCAGCCATCCAGAGAGATCACCACGTGACACCCACCCTAGAGGAAATACTGCCGAAGCTAAGCGGCGCGAAGTACTTCTCCATCTTGGATGCCAGAAGCGGTTACTGGAATGTGGTCCTCGACCGGGAGTCAAGCTACCTGACAACCTTTAACTCGCCATTCGGCAGATACCGCTTCAAGCGCATGCCGTTTGGGTTGAGGATGTCTCAGGACGTCTTCCAGTCGAAGATCGACCAGACATTCGAAGGATGCCAAGGTGTCGTAGGCATAGCGGATGACATCATTGTCTACGGCAAGACAAGCGAGGAACACGATCGCCACTTATACGGCATGATCAAACGATGCGAAGAAACAGGGCTGAAGTTAAATGAAGACAAATGCTTCATCAAGCAGAATAAAATCAAGTTCTTCTGAGTCATTTGCAGCGAAGATGGCGTGAAGCCAGATCCTGTCAAAGTATCAGCACTAAGGCAGATGAATAGTCCAACCGACCGCCGGGAGCTCCAGACGTTCCTCGGCTTAGCCACATACATGGGTCCCTTCATCCAGAACATGAGCTCCTTGACAGCGCCCTTGAGAGAGCTACTGAAGGAGGGCAACCGGTTCACATGGAACACAAATTACCAATCAGCGTTCGACAACGTAAAAAAGTCCATTAGCGAACAAATCACGCTAACGTACTTTGACAACACCAAAGAAGTGACCCTCCAAGTAGATGCTTCGACCAAGGGCCTCGGCGCAGCCCTGATGCAAGACGGCAGGCCAGTAGCTTTCGTGAGCAAAGCCTTAACCGAAGTTGAAACGAGATACGCTAACATCGAGAGAGAGTTATTGGCAGTAGTATATGGCTGTGAACGATTTCACGCATACCTTTATGGCCGCCCATTTACAGTACTAAGTGATCACAAACCACTCGTGAGTATCCACTTGAAGCATCTGACGGCAGCACCGCAACGTCTACAGCGAATGCTACTACTGAGATTACAGCCATACGACCTCTCTATCAGATACATTCCAGGCACGCAAATGCTGCTAGTTGATGCACTATCCCGCCTTTCCCCCGAAGAAAAGGATCCAGTCCAGGATATGAATGTGCAAATACACGAGGTTTGCCCTCAATTCAGCAGCGAAATGATCGAGAGGATCACGACACATACCAACACCGACAGCGAGCTCGTCGCCTTGAAAGAAGTCGTATACGAAGGCTGGCCGTCAACCATCAACAAAGTCCCAAACATAGTGAAACCTTACTGGTCGTACCGCGACGAGATATCCATAGAGGACAGCATACTGATGAAAGGTCATAGAATCATCATACCCTCCGTACTTCAGGAAGAAACCCTGACCAAGCTTCATGCAGCTCACCAAGGCGCAGAGAAAACTAAACTAAGAGCAAGAAGCGCTGTTTATTGGAGGAATTTAAACAATGACATCGACAGAATCACCAAATCATGTACCACCTGTCAGGAATTCCAAGCAAGCAACCGCAAGGAACCACTCATGCCAACCGAAGTACCACCAAGACCATGGCATACTATTGGTACAGACCTCTTCTACCTAGACAACTCCGAGTACCTGTTAGTCGCTGACTACTACTCCAAATATCCCTTTGTAAGGAAGATACCAAAAGGAAACAGTAGCAGCAAAACCGTCATCGATGCGAAGAAGCAGATCTTCAGCGAGCAAGGAGTACCGAAAATTGTAAAGTCAGACAATGGTCCACACTATGATAGCAATATGGATTCATAGAGAGCCAAGTAAGGGCAGTGAAGGCATCACTAAAAAAAGGCGAGGAAGTCAAATACAGATCCCAACATGGCTCTTCTGTGTCTCGGACAGCCTGTTGCCATCACCTTCAGAACTGTTGCTTGGACGGAAGCTCCAAGATAACCTACCACGATCAATCGAACGGGGAAATAACGACGAGGAAGTCATCAGCAGGCTAGAGAAACGACAAGAAATACAAAGGCAGTACTATGACCGTCACACCAAAGCACTCCCTACTCTTCAACCAGACCAGCATGTGAACATCCAAGATCCAATAACGCTCATGTGAAAACCTGCAGTCATCAAAGAGGCACACGAATCTGCCCCAAGATCATACAGAGTCACAACACCTATGGGAGCAGAATTGCGTCGAAATCGAGCGCACATCCAAGAGATCCCCCCACCTCACCAGCACTTACCACTAATTCTAACACTCCTGATGTCGCACAAAGCTGTACAAACCAGACTAACAGTCCCGCTCAAGGAGTGACGACACGAAGTGGTAGAACTGTGAAACGGCCAAATTGTCTTAACCTGTAGACTGTTGCAGAACACGATATATATATATATATATATATATATATATATACACTGAAACAAAAAAACTCTGCCAAAGACTTATATATATCATATATATATATCCTTTATATTTCCGTCAAACTTTTTTGACAGTTGTTGCTTTGGTAGACACAAAGAAACATAATAGACTTTGTTTTTCTTTGTCTTTGACGGTAATGAACTAATATGTTTAACCGTGAAATTCTGGCATTTTGGCCAGCAAGGTTTTGATCACACGTCAGTAGCAAGAGCAAGAGCAAATTGAAATACAAACCGGTCGCTGGACGCTGTAAATCGACCCAACAAAATTACCGGTTTTTGTATTTTAATTTGCTATTGCTCTTGCTACTGACGTGTGATCAAAACCTTGCTGGCCAAAATGCCAGAATTTCACGGTTAAACATATTAGTTCATTACCGTCAAAGACAAAGAAAAACAAAGCCTATTATGTTTCTTTGTGTCTACCAAAGCAACAACTGTCAAAAAAGTTTGACGGAAATATAAAGGATATATATATATGATATATATAAGTCTTTGGCAGATTTTTTTTGTTTCAGTGTATATATATATATATATATATATACTCATAAGGATATTATCAGGAACAATGACTTTCTAGTTCAAGTTAATGTGATTGACATGACTGATATATGATTACACAATCTGATGTATATAAGTAATATGATCACATGTAATCCTCTCTCTCTCTACACTGTAACTCGTGCAATATACAGCCACGTAATCATTATTTAATAAAGAAGAATCATAACAATAGCTAGAGACACCTTCGAGTGGTATCAACTAACTAAACAACTCATTATATACTGCTCCTTATTCCCCAAGGTACATCATAACCCGTGGCACTGGCAACGCCTTAACACAACATACGCACACCGATGTGCATTCCAAATCGTTAGAAAATACATTTTGATTTGAACTCCTCTTAGTAATAACCAAAGGGAAGAATTATTAGCTGAATTTAGCAGTATTTAGGAGTGGCCGGTAGCGCTGTTTGTTTTTCTCGTATGTAAATTAAAGAAGTTGACCTTTAATTTTACTGTAAACACTACTTATTCATGTAACACACGTTTACAATTTAGTCTGCTGTTCTTTTATACTGCAGGTTCCGAGTACTAATAGATGATTGTCTCAAATGTATGTTTATATTTGTACCATATTATAAGTTGTATCCTGTCCATCCTGTGATATTTCTCTACTGTTCTTTCTACCCTGCGGCTCTTTATCGCAGCTCGCTGTCTTGCGGCTCTTTCTCCGCGGCTGTACTCTCTGGAAGTCATGTTAATTGTATTCGTGGTCAATTTGTGTTCCTCTGTGTAACTTTATCTGCTGTTCTTGCTATACATGATGAGCCATTACGAGTCCATCTTGGTATTTGTTGGATTAAAGATTATTAACTGAAATGCCTGTTGGCTATCTCTAATTAAAACCTTTACCCTCATTCCCAAAACTTCAGTCTGCTCATTATATTACAGAACTATAAAGGGAATTGTTGGAAGCCTTTAATTTCTCGAAGCAAAATCTAGGCCGTGAGAGGTTTCTTGTTTAAGGTGGCTCGCCTGGATTTTCCAGGGACGCACCATACCCACTTTGAACGTCTGATACTCCACTCTCAGAGCACGGTCGGGCTAGCCACTTCACCCATTTACTAGAAATAGAATAAACTTTCCAAAAATGTAGGTTTGTTTGACATTGCTGTTACCATAGCAACACAGCGTTGACGTCATGTATTTTACATATCATCAATTTTCTCGAAATCTAGACCTAAACTTTATTTTTGCCCAGACGTTTTGGGAAAATTGAAGTTTCCGGTCTGAAAATTAAAGGGATACCAAATTGAACACTTTAGTCTGAGATGGGGTAGGAAACATTGGATTTTTAGGTCCCAGACGAGCACCCCTCCCCAAAAAATGGTGGAGCACCCCCCTGGGAATATATATATATACAGCTATTTATATTTAAGCAAAACGTTGTCGGCTGAAAACCCTTAAGTCAACGCGACAAGAACGAAAGGTATCATGGGTAGCGATCATTAAACTATAAAACAGCCATGCCTTGACCGTACAGCATAAGACACTTCTTCAGTTTTGATTCCGAGGAACTTTAACATCCATATGGAGGTCGAAGCATAACTGTTTTAAAGTGCCACTACGACGAAATTCGACCATATGAAAGACAGTGGTTGCTTTCAGTAATGATTCGCGTAAGAAGTATAGGAAAAGACAAGTAATAGACTGCGGCAATGAGTATGTCCTCTCGGACGATTTTGTTTGATGTATTGTGTCTTAAGCGTCTGAGATGTACTATTGCCATAACGACAGCAAGTTTTTCATCAGGGGTTCCAAACACCGAGAACAATGAAAGTACGAGGCCGCTTCGGCCGCTTCAGCTTCTCCAGCTGAAACAATAACTGTATTCATAGATCATTATGGAGTATTGTTTGTATGGTATTTTGCTGCATGCAGTTATTGATCACAAGGCTTGTAATTGTTATTTGCTCTGGTTCATTTCAACAAGCGTTCCTATAGTGTAGTCGGCATGCCAGAGGACTAGAAGTATAGGGGACATTCATGAGTTCGGCGGTTCGAGTCATACTCTGTATGCTGAATTTTATTTCTATCTTTTCCTTTACTTATCCTTATGTTTAGCTACAGTAGAATGTAATCCATGTTACTTTAGTTAATTTCAAGTGTCATGAATATGTAGAGTTATGAATGTGTAAATTAATAAAGTGGTATATACCAGTTACACTAGTGAGTGGTATATGGGTTTTCATTGGGTATCCAAATGCATCCACGTGATGTGGTATACATCCGGTGATTGGACGTGCATGCGTGAACAATGAATAATTCATGAGTTTGAGAAGCCTCAGTCAATGTTACAAGCAGAAAATAAAGGTAACTGTGTGCTGTCATTTTTACTGTGAAAACTTAAAGAAACACCATCCAGCCAATAGGAACGGGGAATACAAAATACATTCTATGCTCTGTCACTGCGCTCCGCCGCATAGAAAATATTTATGTTGTATATTCTACATACACATCAAGCAAGGCGTGTTAGGAGGATGCCGACCAGTTATGTCAAGTTTATTGCCGTATAAACATTACATATTAATGTTAAACTAATGACGAATCGCCGGATACGAAAAACCAGGTTAAAACCTCACTTTGAGGAAAAAACTATTCTGGAAACGTATACTCCAACCCTATGCGAATTCGCCAAGACCCCTGGAGGTTAAGGGTCATCAAAAAACTTACTTACATAAACAACCGCTGTATAAAGCCGGGATTACATAGTGTCTATAAATTTTGGCTCGGATAACCGACCGTGTAAACTGGCTGGCGTCAAGTGAAAGATATATGCAAATATCATCTTAAATAACAAACTCCAAGTCCTTAGGGAAGAACACTAGGTGCTAATTACGAATGCCCAACAAAAATACATTTTGAACCACATCCTCACGATTTATTTTTATTTTTATTTTATTTATTTATTTACTTACTTCGGCCATAATAGAAGATACAAAATAGAATAAAGTAAAATATACAACTAACAAACAAACATAGAGGCCAGGACAACCAACACAGCGTTAGCCAATTACGTTGGTTTCCTATGAAAAATAAAATTACAATAAATGATCTAATTACAATACTTATTTCAACCTAAAAGCAGCATTTGAGAGGTGCGGTTAACTGTCTTGCCTGGTGACATTTCAGACATACAGACTTCCAAGACCTAGGGTTCTCGATGTCAAATACAGAAGTGATGGCAGACACGTAATATTTAAATAGTAATGATCTAAACTTAGGTAAAGAGATATCTGATTTACGCAGTTCGTGTGGAAGTGTATTCCAAGTTCGGGAAGCTCTTATAAAATAACTATTTTGGTAACACAGGGTCTTGACATTAGGAATCTGATAAGTAATAAGATTAAGTTAGTTATCCATCGAACGTAGAGAGATGCTTAAATTCACCCTGTTTACAAGCTTTGGCAAAACATCTGGAGCTAAGGGTTTGCCTTATACAAGAAGATGAGGTCAAGGTATTCATACCAGTAACATAAAGGCAGTTTATCAAAAATAGTTGGATCAAAACTAAATTAAAACTTCAAAAGTTATCTAATGAAAGTGCATTCCTTCGATGGCCTTCGATTGAGTAACGACCAATTAATTTACGAGAAAGCAGAATAGAAAATGAACATCTTTTTTCCATTCCTTGACGTTCAGTGCTATCGTTCTTAGCCGGATCATTACTTAAGTACGTTGTTTTGGAAGTATTTTTGTATTTACTCTCATACATCTAAACATCTATAGACCGTAGCTAGAATCCCACTTAGAGTCCTCGGCCGGCGACTATCCATATGAAGGGCACTTTATAGGGGGTGATATACGCGGGCGAGGGGGATTATGCTGCACAGGGGGTTATGCACGGCGTACTATGGCAGGGGAAAACAGCCGACCGACTCGCATTCTTTTTGCTATAGTACAGCATATTAATAGCGGCAATTAACATTTTAGTTTAATATAACAAACCACAAAACAAAACTACAGTACTGTATCCATGTAAACAACAGGGCGGATTTAGTTCTTATAAGTTATTACAAAACCTGTTTTGGAGGGGCCAGTACTGTCCATGAGGGGAGACTATCTACAGGGGGGTTACACATGGGGGTAATGGGCATGGATTGGAAGGGAGGAGGGGAGGGGAGACTATCTAGCTACAGGGGATTACACATGGGGGTAATGGGCATGGAGTGGCAATTAGGGATTATACACGGGGGTGTGATTATCTACAGGGGGGAATATACATGGCATTCTACGGTATTTGGCATTCTACGGTGTTTGGTATTCCTTGTGGTATCCCAAAGTGACCTTAAAAAGTTCTCTTAGACTGGTTTTCGAGCAGCAGTTGTGGTAAACCTAATAAAATTTGCACAAAATATTTTTCACCGGATCTTAAATCTTAAGTACGCTACTTTACTCATCATTACAGATAATAAATCTGAGTTTTTCTCCAAGAGCCATCAGATCGTCGAACGACGAAGCAATGAATACATCTTCGTCTCTTGCTGCAATTGTTCGTAACTCGTCTCTTTCAATACCTTTACCAATGCCGACAGCTATAACAATGACTCCATTCTGCCTGAGCGGCTCCACTGCTTCAGAAAGTGGAAGAAAACCAGACATTCTTGTTTGCGGCCCATCCGTAAAAACAACCGCTACTCTCCGTGTGTCTAATCGCATTCCGGCCCGATAGTTGAAAACGCCTGTAGCTGCAGCCTGTAGGGCCTTGTCTATACATGTCCTGCGTCCCATATACGGGATTTTGTCCACACATTTTTTCAGTCCATCAAAGCTGTAGTGATCCGTTAATTGTATGTCCACAGTTGCCCGGCTACTATAGGTTACAATACTCACATGGGTTCCCTGGGGAGATATCTGGAAGGCATTGGCTATACGCTTGACGAGGGTCTTTTCTTTCTGGAAATTTTCTTTTCCAACGCTGCCGGAGGAATCCAAGATAAAACAGACATCGGCGGAGATAATACCACACTTTGGGTAATCTGCAATAAACAATATCCAAAACATTTTAATGAGTACCGTTGTAGGGACACTGTTAAACTGTTAAAAGTCGGGATAAACTTTCCGATTACCAAAGAAAATAAATAATTATATAAATACCCAAATCATCGAAGTAAGCTGCCGGATCCAGGGATACTGAAAACAGGGATACTCTAACCCTAGCGAAGTAGTGAGAAATTTGATGAAGGATGGCCCAAGGTAAATACAACAGAAAGGTGTTTATATGCGTTCCACCATGAAGTATCAACCTGGCACATTACACGTAGATGATGAGTACTAACCCCTAACGTGGATACGGCATCCCAAACAGACGGGCTGAGACTACCTTTTCGCTACCCCTAGATTTTCGGGTACGCGTATCAGGAAAATTGCCATTTACACGACGAAAGGTGCCGTGCTTAACATGTTTGGCACGCGTACCTAAAATGTAGGAGTGCAGTACGTATAGTGCATGTGCACCGGGTTCTAGATAACAAATAACTATAAAGAAGCAAAGACCGATACAACGTAGAATTTTGAAATTAGTGGTACAATATTTCGGCTGGCCACACCAGCCTTCTTCAGGTATTTTTCCCCCCATAGTGATGAAGAAAATAAAGCAGGTAAAGTCGGATCTGTCTGAAGATCTACGGTTGAAATCCAAATATATGACGAATTGTTCAAGCAAGCAACTTGAACAATTCTAGATAACAGACTATAGATACACTTGGTCCTTGATCGAGCTAGGTCAGACTGACGAAAATAATCACATAAACAATACCTAATTTGGGGCGTTAAAATGTGTAGAGGAAATCGCATGAACGCAAGTGCTATACGTGATTTATAGGCACTGAGTGAGAATTACACGAGCCTTCAGGCGAGTGCAATCTGAGAACTTTCAAAATATCACTCAGTGCCTATTATTTAACCAAGACTATAGCACGAGCAGTTCATTCGATGTTTTGTTTATGATATACTGAGAAAACATTTGTCGAGAGCATGCGACTCTCTATGCACTCTCTATGCACTCTCTATGCACTCTCTATGCACTCTCTATGCACTCTCTATGCACTCTCTATGCACTCTCTGTGCACTCTCTATGCACTCTCTATGCACTCTCTATGCACTCTCTATGCACTCTCTGTGCACTCTCTATGCACTCTCTATGCACTCTCTGTGCACTCTCTATGCACTCTCTATGCACTCTCTGTGCACTCTCTATGCACTCTCTATGCACTCTCTGTGCACTCTCTATGCACTCTCTATGCACTCTCTATGCACTCTCTATGCACTCGTTATTGACCAATCAGAATCCAGATATTTTGTTGAGTATATTGTAAGCACTATTATTATTCAGTTCCTCAGTATCCCAAATTCTGATTGGATGATTCACTTGCAAATAACTGCGCGCAAATAAGCGTTTGCCTGCAGATATTGTTGTAAGCATGCGCAGTGCTGTTCAACAACAAATCCAACATGGCCGCTCTGTTTCCAGAGTGTTCAGAGGAGGAAATTGCGAGCATTTTGGATGCCAAAGGTAACAAAAACACTGAATAATAAAACAATTATTGGAACTCCGACTATCGCAAAATATGATGAATTGTCTGTGTCTCGCTACCAGTTATTAGCGAGACACAGACAATTCATCATATTTTGCTCAGCCTCGTTCAATAATTGCTTAATATTTGTCCGTGGACATTATTTGTTCCATTAAGGGAACACTGTGAGTTTCGAGGAATAGATTAACTGTCCAAGAACAAATATAATCATATTTCAATGCCACAAAGTAGATTGTTTTCTTTATAATCTATATGTTCTTTTATGGGAGCTAGCCCGCGCTACGCTCGCATACAGGGGGAGTATTTAACAATTAGACTCCGAGCTCTATAGGTTTCTATAAACAAATAGAGTGTATCCGTCGAGGAACTATCGACTGATAGTTGCCCGAGGAAATTTGATGTTCAGTTAAAACAAATATAAGCCCGAGAACGAAGTTCGAGATATGCTAGTTTTAAGAACATCAAATTTCTAAGGGAAACTATCAGCCGATAGTCCCGAGACAGTAATACTCTATTGTCTTCATTGTTCAACACAAAATGTTCGATAGTGCCAACGGGCACTATTATACAAATAAGAGTGTGTCCGTCGAGGAACTATTGGCTGATAGTTGCCCGTAGAAATTTGATGTTCTTAAAACAAATATAAGCCCGAGAAATTTTGTGCTGAACTATTATACAAATAGATGTGTCCGTCGAGGAAGTATCGGCTGATAGTTGCCTGCGGAAATTTGATGTTCTTAAAACAAATTATAAGCCCAATAACTTTGGTGGCGAACTATCAAACGCCTGATAGTGCCAAGAGGCACAACGAACACTATCACGTTACCTGATCGCTTTTGACTAATGAAAGCGCGCGCGCGAAATTCTCATTGGCCAAAAGCGACCACGTGACGTGTGTTCCTCGACGGACACACTCTATTTGTATAATAGCGCTGAGAAGGGAAGATAATTTTGTGATGAACAACGACAAATAGAGTGTGCCTGTCTCGCAACTAGCGGCTAATAGTTATATCTTAAAACTCGCATATAAGCCCTCGAACTTCGTTCTCGGGCTTATATTTGTTTTAAGAACATCAAATTGTCGCGGGAAACTATCAGCCGATAGTTCCTCGACGGACACACTCTATTTGTATAATAGTTTGCATCCGCGGACGGCAACTATCACGTTACGTGATCAATTTCATCCAATCGGCAGAATCGGAGAATTTTGTGGTGAACTATTACTAACAGCTGATAGTTGCATGGGGAGGGTCTGTTTTGTTGTAGTATAACCAAGCTACGCGGTTCTTTCAATCTTAGCTGTCGATTTATATAGCGAAAAATATATGATATCAACTGCTATATATATCATTTTTTGACTTCATGCTAAGCTAAAACTGTCGTACACCTTCCATACCTGCAATTAGACAAGTATCGCTGGCAATCCTACTGACTTTAGAATTCAGCTCTCCATACGACTGTACTGAGTACACATTTTCGTCACTCTGTGTCAGAAGGGACGCCAGCAAATTATTTCTGCCTTCTGAACGTCCCACAGCAACAACGAATATCTTTGCCCCAGCGCGGTGCAAAGGAGTCACGGCTACTTTCAATGCGTGGACATCTATTGCCGAGGTCTGCCTCACATATATTACTGAAACAATAATTTTCCGGACATTTCTTAGAGCTTTGTCGTTTACTCTGAATAACTGGGTCGCTGCTAAGTCCAAAGCTTTGTCCAAACGGCTGATTCCTCCTTTCAAAGGTAAGTTCTGGATGGCTATTTCAAAGTCTTTTGAGTCAAGAGTGTCGTTAAAATGAACGTAGACTGTTGGTTTGGTGCTATAGAGTATCAAACCAACACGAGTCTGGGATTTGTTGATCTGAAATGAACGCGATAGGAGTTTAAGGAAATTCTTAATGTTGCTGAAGTCTGGTGGTGATAGGTTTACTGATGAGTCCACAAGAAATCCAATGTCCAGTGTGTTCTCACATGGAATTATATCTGAAAGCACACAGAAACCAACTATTTTAATTACCGTAAGAGCGCTCAACAAGACATGCAGGATAAGATACAAGATTTATGGTTTTGAGAAGAGTTAGATACTTTGTCGAGCGTAGACTGATGTCGAAGTTCCTGAATAAGTTAATCAAGGTTTCTGGGAAACCCCCACAGCCACCCCACAAGTTAACTTTACATTTAATGGTTAATCATTAATTACCCATATATACCCGAGGGAGGGTGGGTGGATTGTTTCCCAGAAACCATGATAAGAAACTCTCAAGTTATATGGTATTCCGAAACCTCGACAAAGAGTTGCACTCTTTAAGGAATGCAAGGAAAGAACGGAACTTACAATGTTTGTGGAGTTTGACTGAGAAGGAAAAGAAAAATAGGGAAAGGTAGGATTCTATATAAATTTATAGAGGAAGAAAGAGGAGAAAATACCACTGACAATGAAGGTGAAGTAATTAAAAAGGGGGGAAATGTAGCGCGCATTTCTTGTGTGTTAAAGAAAGAAGTATCAAATAAATCATTAATGTAAAATAATTCAATAGTATAATCCTCGTATGAAGATTTTTGAAACAATGTGTCTTTTGTGTGGTTCAATTTTAATCCTTATAAGGGCTTTTGTAAACAAAAGCATTTAATTCGAGTCAACGGCCCGGCCCCCCAAAAAAATCCGACTGCGTAATTCAAAGACAACCCCGGCTGTTGGAACAGGTTGTCGTTCTAAATTGTTGGCAATACGGTCTAAATTGGAAATATGTTGAAAAACATTGGAAAATATTTTTTAGTTTTTGGACGCGAGCGACGCCATCTTGGATCTGATGACGTCACACCTATTATTTAACAAATAAAGAAGCCTTAGCCATGTTTTATACTATCATAAAACACGATGGGCATTTGAGAACATGAGAGAAATGTTAAAGCACAAGCCGAAGGCGCGTGCTTTCGACATTTCTCCGGGTTCTCCGGTTTCCTCCCTCCGTAAAAATCAAGAGTAGTCGAGAGTAGTATGTACAGAATATATGAATGTAGTGGGGAGTGTGTGTGGAGTAAAAGCAGGCCCCCACCAGCTGTAAGCTGTAAACAAACTCGCGCGCTGATTGGCTGAAAGCCGTGTTTGTATGAGAGTCTATAGCTATAAACATGGGAATTCGCTGTGGCGATGGCACGCGATTATGAATGAAAATTGAAATCAAAATGGAAAAACGACAAGGAAAATGTCTTCACCAAACGTTGACTTTCAATGTGATTTTAATCAACGAAACCGACAGATATATTTAACAAAAATACAACCGACCAACATGAAGTTATCATTTAAATATCAAATTTGCTAACCATCCCGGCCGAGATATTTTTAGTCGCGGATCCAAGAAACAAAACCACTTCTCAGTTCTGCCTTGGAGGATTTCCCGCGCTCTGCAAACTCATCGTCGGTCGATTTCTGACGACTGTTACTGTTAGGAGAATTGATTTTCCGATCGTGCGTACGTAAGATTTAATTCTCGTGTTTTCCTGTTAGTTATTTTATAAAAGCAATATAACACGCTTTCCATGTCTTTGTTCTCTTATATAAATACTCGGGATATGTTGGGAGAACGCAGAAAAACTTGAAAATCACTCGCCTAGCGGCTCGTGCTTTTCAAGTTTTCTTTGTTCTCCCAACATATCCCGCGTGTTTATGTAAGAGAACAAAGACATGGAAAGCGTGTTATATTGCTTAAATAAAACATGGCTTTTTAGCCAATCAGAGCGCGCGTACTATCGTATCTCTATTACAACAGAAAATAATGTGTAACAATAGGAGCAACCGTGTGACGTCATAAGATCCAAGATGGCGGCGCGCGGGAAATTCAAATGAGTTTTACAATCGGTCCATAACGTTAACTGTCATCTAGTGTAGTATTTCCAGGAAACATTTAGGTGCCCGTAACAAACATTTGAGAGCAAACATGATTGTTTTTCAGTGGAGGTTGCCTTTAAGTACTTATACCATACCTGTTATCTTGCATGATGCTTTAGCTACTTGATTCACCCTCCACACTAATTCCTTGTACGACTTACACATAACAGCATCTTCTTCAACCTTAGCTCCCAGCCTCAACTCTCTCCTCTCGACTTCATTTCCAATATATATCATGAGAATATGTATACCATTATCCAACAACGGTCTAGTAACAGTACTCAGTGGCAATGAATTACTTTGAATCCCGTCTGTTATAGTGATAACTACTTTTGCTACATCCAGTCTTGGACTTTCTACTTCTGTTAAAAGCCTGGTGGCTGTTATGAATGCCTCGTCGAGTTTCATTATTTCTTCGATGTAAGGAAGGTCGTCAATTGCTTTGACGAATCCTTCATTTGTTGTGTACTGGTTGAGAAGAATGGCAACTTGAGTGTTTCTTGCTGTTATGATTAAACTGGTAGATGTTTCATCGGGTGAAATGTTGAATTTACTGGTTAAAGCCTTGATAAAGTCCTTTATCCTATTGAAGTCTAGTTCATCGATGATTCCTGAGGTACCGACCACGAATGTGATGTCCAGTGGATACAAACACGGATCTATACCTAAAAGATAATAGTTTGATGCAGAGAAATAAATAAAGGTTAGACGTGAATCACTTGCAATAAATGGATTTGCCATTCGAGTGAACTAAAATGCTGGACACGGTCTCTGCATAAACCAAGGCATGAATTAGCAGACGTACGGTTTCAGTCATTCATTCTTATATGGAAGACATCAAGACACGTTTCGATTAACGTTGAACTTTTCATATACCGAACTCGTACTACCCGAATATGCATGCACTAGGATCAATACCAGTTCAGTTTTATGCATTTTTCTATTTTCTTGTTCTCCACTTTCTTCTTCTCATTCTCTCCAGCCAAGAAAAGGTAAGACCAGGTCCCTTAATTCTTCTTATCCACTGTACTGTATAATTTACAGATTAATAAGGAAATTGTTATCGCGCCGAATAGTATACAAAGTGGGAGTTCAGGACGACTCCATTTTTTGTATGCTCACTCGGTCCCTAACGGGCCCAAACTTACAGCAAATTTACAGCTAGCTTAGCGGAATAGCTAGCTGTAACTAGCTGTAAATTTGCTGTTAGGGACCGAGTGAGCATACAAAAAAAATGGAGTGGTCCCGAACTCCCACTTTATATAATACTCGCCGGAATCAACCATGTCTACCGCTGACTGACGTGCGCGAGCATTTTGCAGACCTTCAATCTAGTTCCCAGGGCCCGTGCGGCCAGTGATGACCAACCGCTTCTTGGTGCTGACCAACTATGAAGGAACGTGGGCTCTGGGAACGAGATTGGCAGACCTTAATTTCAACAAAGGGAGAATGGATTATTGTGGAATTAATATCCTTACTTGCAAATTTGAAGGATCTTTGGGTCAATGGATATAACGATGTAAACAAGTCTTCGAATCCTGAAACAACAACGACGTCTTCCTTATCGTCTACAATCTCTTCGAGTTCCTTTACGTTGATCTCTCGACCGATTCCAATCGCTAGTCTTTTAATTCCCTTGTCTTTAAGCGGTTTCGCCGCTAGCTTTAATGATACAGAACCAGGCACTCTTTGCTGCCTTCCGTCAGTTAAAATGACTAGGATCCGTGTGACGTAGGGACGTGAACCAGCTCTTTCGGTAAATAACTGGGTGTTGGCTGTGATTAGTCCACGGTCAATACGTGTTGTTGACCCTTTGTAGGGAATTCTACTAAGGTTCTTGGCCCAGGATTCTTGATCCATGGAATTTGAAAAAGGTATTCTCACCTGCAAGACAAAAGTTAGGAAAGTTGCACAGAGTCGGACGGACGTCTGGCTTCAGTCAGAGAAGTCTTGTCAGGCTTCAGCCAGAGAAGTCTTGTCAGGCTTCAGTCAGAGAAGTCTTGTCATGCTTCGGTCAGAGAAGTCTTGTCAGGCTTCAGTCAGAGAAGTCGGCATGGAATAATTTGTCATGGAATCTGAGACATAATTGTCAACTTTGTGTATTATATTTTTGGCGTTGAAACCTATAGACTAGCAATAAAATGTATATCTTCGAATACTTTCATGAAATGATAGAGTGATTCGGCTCTATGTTTATCATTTCAAATTGAACTAATTCACATGAACACCTTTAAAATTCGTCTTGTCGTTGAATCCGGCGTTTTCTAAACGATACAGTATCAGCAGTATCGGCCTGCAGCTCGGATCTGTAGATCCCATACAACACAGACGCGAATTCTGTAAATTACTTCTAAACCCTTACTTCTTAAACAATCAAAACTGATTTCGATCAAAACCGAGCGTAAGAATTAGAGTTTGGCGCTATCGTTTGCATCACGGACATGCGCACCGTGCTCAGACCTCTCCTACCCAAGGATAAAATGTCGACATAAAACTCCTCTATTGATGTATACAACCACTCACTGACCTCCCCTACCCAAGGATAAAATGTCGCCATAAAACTCATCTATTGATATATACAACCACTCACTGACCTCCCCTACCCAAGGATAAAATGTCCCCATAAAACTCCTCTATTGATATATACAACCACTCACTGACCTCCCCTACCCAAGGATAAAATTTCCCCACAAAACTCCCCTATTGATGTATACAACCACTCACTGACCTCCCCTACCCAAGGATAAAATGTCCCCATAAAACTCCTCTATTGATATATACAACCACTCACTGACCTCCCCTACCCAAGGATAAAATTTCCCCACAAAACTCCCCTATTGATGTATACAACCACTCACTGACCTCCCCTACCCAAGGATAAAATGTCCCCATAAAACTCCCCTATTGATGTATACAACCACTCACTGACCTCCCCTACCCAAGGATAAAATGTCCCCATAAAACTCCTCTATTGATATATACAACCACTCACTGACCTCCCCTACCCAAGGATAAAATGTCCCCATAAAACTCCTCTATTGATATATACAACCACTCATTGACCTCCCCTACCCAAGGATAAAATGTCCCCACAAAACTCCCCTATTGATGTATACAACCACTCACTGACCTCCCCTACCCAAGGATAAAATTTCCCCACAAAACTCCCCTATTGATGTATACAACCACTCACTGACCTCCCCTACCCAAGGATAAAATGTCCCCATAAAACTCCCCTATTGATGTATACAACCACTCACTGACCTCCCCTACCCAAGGATAAAATGTCCCCATAAAACTCCTCTATTGATATATACAACCACTCACTGACCTCCCCTACCCAAGGATAAAATGTCCCCATAAAACTCCTCTATTGATATATACAACCACTCATTGACCTCCCCTACCCAAGGATAAAATGTCCCCACAAAACTCCCCTATTGATGTATACAACCACTCACTGACCTCCCCTACCCAAGGATAAAATGTCCCCACAAAACTCCCCTATTGATGTATACAACCACTCACTGACCTCCCCTACCCAAGGATAAAATGTCCCCACAAAACTTCCTTATTGATGTATACAACCACTCACTGACCTCCCCTACCCAAGGATAAAATGTCCCCACAAAACTCCCTATTGATGTATACAACCACTCACTGACCTCCCCTACCCAAGGATAAAATGTCCCCATAAAACTCCCCTATTGATGTATACAACCACTCACTGACCTCCCCTACCCAAGGATAAAATGTCCCCATAAAACTCCCCTTTTGATGTATACAACCACTCACTGACCTCCCCTACCCAAGGATGAAATATCTCGGCGGCGGTAAAACTCCTGTATTGATGCCTGCAGACCGTCTCACCAATATGGGACTTATTTTTGTGCACGCTTCGCATGTCCGTGACGCAAACGATATCGCTAATCTCTAATTTTTACGCTTTTTACTGATCAAAATCTTAGTAAGGGTTTCGAAGTAATTTACAGAATTCGCGCCCGTATCTAACGATACAATACGGCCGCTTATTCTGTAAGTAGTCCGGTTTCGTATTACAAAATACCGCTGAATGTGATGACTACAGGCGCATTTGCTCGGAGTGTTAGTCTCATTCTGAAAACAAGATGTAAAAACTCACATGCAATACACAGAGTTGCGAATAGCCATTACATTACTTAGCAAGGCTAGTAGCAGGCTGTACATCATAAGAGTATATAAACACTATGGTTATTAACTTGAATAACTAGACCTTCTGTTTAAAAGCCGTATTATTTCTCTTTTCCAGTATGGTGTCGAAGTGTGGGCTCTGCCTACTATTCTAAAAGTGAAATGAAATGAAATGATAAAGTGAAGCAATTACGTCTCTGGAAAAATATATGTAATGACTCCACCAATCAATTATTCAGATCGAGGGTGCTCCATCAGCGTGGCCATCCATATATACTTCCGGAAAGACGAACAGAATGATTGAAAACAGGTGTAAATAGGTGCCTTTTCGATTTTATATAATTAATAATTTTATCATGTATCTTATTGCTTTATGTAAACTTAAACGTATGATTTAAATAGTTTATTAATAAAGACTATTATAACCCACCCCAGGGAGAATTTAGCTATGAATGTTTAACAGGCTAACGGCTGAGCAAATGTATCTACAGTCATCGCGTACAATGGTCAATTGTCGAATACGAAACTGGTCTATTGGCCTATCCAGACCCGGTGTCAGTGTTAATGGGGATCTAGCATTAAATCGAGAAACTACGTATATATATAACAGTTTTGCGCGATTGGTTTGTTACTATCTAAAACCAAACTTATGACGTATTCTAACCTGGGCAGTATTGCTGAACGTTAATACGGAAGCCTGTGAAAATCCGTCCTCCATGTCGATGGTACGAACAAGGGAAGTGATGTAACGTTTCTCCTTCTCAAAGTTATCATTGCCTACACTTGAAGAAGCGTCCATTAGGAAGGCAATGTCTGTTGGCTCTTGGCAGAACTTGGGCTCTTATGAAAGAAAAACATAAATGAATGCTAGTGTCTGCATAATAGGATTTGAAAACAACTGATTTAAGTCCTAATTTAGTGTCGAAAACATGTATTGTCTTCGTCATTAAAAGTGGCCCTATATATTCATTGAATTAAGTAATGATTTAGCTAAGAACGAAAGACAATAGGCTGCGGCAATGGACGTGTCCACTCATACGAATTTGCTTGAATATGCCTGACGTGTTGTATGAGATGTCTATAGTCCAAACTACTACACATATAGTATTTTTTATTCTGTTGGCTATTTTTACTGTAAAAACTCAAAGAAGCCACCATCCAGCCAATCCACATACGATATTCTTCGAAATTAAATGATAGTTAGTTTGATGAAAAATAAATGATCGAATAAAAATGCTTTATTTCGATGGTTTTCTAATGAATAGATGAGTATCAACCAATTAAATCATGAGAGTGAAGAATAGAAAATTCCACCTTAATAAGTTTTACATTATTTGCCGTTCAGTGCTTATGTTTTTAGCCAGAGTATTACTTACAGTGTTTATCGGCCCTAGTACATCGATTTAAAGTACCACTACGATCAAATTCTGACATATCGATGTTTTTGCATATTCTTAAAGTAGAGTTGCTATATTGTTACCAGTTCAAACCGTTTTTGAACTCCGAGTTTGGAATCTAAACGTCCGCCATTACTGTTGATATTAGCAGTGCTCTAGACTTGTTCCAAGTCGAACTCGCTGAGTCACTGGGTAAGCGATTACTGGGTCAAAAATCGAGCGCGAGAATCGAAGCGAGAGGCGACTTCTTTCACTTGCAGGAAATTGAATTGGGTGATTATGTTTTGGCGCGAAAACACGTTTCAGGGGTGAAGCTTACATTTCGTGCCTATGACAAACTCTTTCTGAGTACAATCAAATTGCAAATACCACATCCACGGTCGACTGACTTGACACGTCAACATACAATGCCTGAAGAATTGACGCTTTGTGATTGGGCAAATCTTAGTACGTCATAAGCCACGCCTCCGGTTGAAAAATCAACCGGTAAATTCAATAAATTTGGCGCGCTGCAAGTGGGAAAAGTCCTTCGTGCGGGGGGCTAAGAAGAAAGTCTAGCAGGTCTCCTGTTATGGGTCATTTCGGAGTTGAGAACGAACTCCATCACAAGAAAGATCACACTAAAATGAGTAAGTTTCCCGAGTTTGAGGAAGATTGGTTTGATAATAAAAATGTGGTGATATTTCATAAATCGCAAAAATAAGAGACTCCTGTTTTTGCGATTTTTGAAAGCTTGCTATTCAGTTCGTATTTATCCAAACATTCTCAAACTCGGTAAACCTACTGATTTTTGTGATCTTTCTTGTGATGGAGTTCATTTCTTAATCAGATTTATTTTTGACACTCGGTCCCAGTCCTTTCCTTAACAGGCAGCGACGAGAGGCGGCTGTTTTCTCAGGCTATAACCAAGGTGACCGAACTGGAATAAAGCTGACATTGCCACAAGAATATAAGTAAAAAATGGTCACAATATCTTTGACAGTAGTTTCTACTACTTACTTATTTGATCACACACGATACTTGCCAATCTATCAGCAAGTACTCCGAGGGAATTGAAAGATTGCACAAACATTACATCACTTGATCGTTGGGTTAGGAGTCGAAGTTCGTCTGCATTGACTGTGCTCCCCACTGCCACCACAAAAACAAGAACACCAGCCTTGTGAAGTGACTTTACGGCTGCCTCGAGGTTAATGTGAGGGTCGACAGAAGACTGTCTTCCACCAACAAGCAACACTAAAACCTTACGAAACAAATTGAAAAACATTAATTCTTATATTATTTAATGTCGTTATTAGTTATTCTTAATTGCTATTGACAATATTTTCTAAATGTCGATATTTATGATAGCTGCAGTGTCATTAATTAATTATAGTTAGCTATGTTTAATTATAATTTAAACATGTAACTTAAAATAGTTATTAGTTAGGGAATGGTCACTATTTATGGTTGGGGGATGGTAATTGGACCCCTTTCATGGGTGGAAGCAAACATTTTGTGCCCCCCCCCCCCCAAACAGCACCAGGCTCACCTAAACTTTTCTGATCCCCCCTTTTTAAGCTTACACGTACACTGTTCAAAAATATCACAATTATTGCATCAACTGGTACTGTAATTATTTATATTTACCATGCAGTAACGTTTGATCTTCCACATATTGTACTGACTCGTGCATTTCTTTAGGCATCCACAAGGAACGAGAGCAAACATTGTTTTTTCAACGGAGGTTCCCTGTAAGATAGGTCTTGCTTGCTTTTGACAACTTGAATGTGTTATTCTGGTTCATTACTGATTTCCTTGTATAATTTAAATCAGGGTGATTTCACGAAGTGTTGTTTAATTATGATACTAGAAACGAACCTTTGGTACGAATTTCCTGGCTTCTCCTTTTTTGGTTAACACTTCCTTTGCCACTTTTAGTGCTCTGTCGATTCGCCTTTGACCAGGTTCATAGGGTAAAATATCAACAGCCCTCTCAAACCTCTTCATCGTTGGATTGGCTTTAAGGCTGGCTCTTACAATGCCAAAGTTACTGTAGACAATAAGAGCAGCCCGACTGAAGCCAGGGAAAAGGTTTAGGCGTCTGGCCATCCTCTTGATAAATTGTTGCTCCTTTTGGAAATTTACGTAGCTTATAGTTGAAGATGAGTCTACGAGAAATGCGACGTCAGCAAGTCCATCGCAACGGGTTTGTGCTTGATGGATAAATTAACACAAAAGAGAGAAAAGACAAATAACAGATAAGTACGTCAACATCAAGTCCAGTTAGATTTAACGCTTCATGATCTGCGGGCTATCTAGCTTTTTGAAAGCCAACAAAATAAGGTACGACCTCAGGAAAGAAGGCAAGGAGAGAGAGAGACTGACATGAGACACATTTATAAATAAGATATATAGGATACAATTTTGAGAAATTTGGTTTTGGCAATGCGAATGTTATTGAGATGACGTTATGCTCAGTTCATTCACGTAGCCAATACAGCAGATGCCGTATGAGTGGGCAAGTTACGACATCGACTTACGGCACGATTATCATGTACGACATGCCGTGACATTGAACGGTTCTTCATTGTTTTTTTCTTTCTGATCCAATCAAATTACAGAGTTACGGTACAGTAAGTTACGATATGGTTACGGTCCCAGTCTTGCCGTATTTCTTGCCCACTGATAGGAAATTTTCTCTAGTTCGAGATAGCTTGGTACATAATCGATGCTCAACTCTCTAGAACCGAGCCTTGAAGCGTGTTTACGAGGCGCTTAAAAAGAGGTTATTACACGGAAAGTTGTGTAATACAGCTTGGTATTTTTGCGAGTCAGTTTTATTTTTGAGGAGTAAAAAATCACGAGCCGTATTTACACAACGTTTAGTGTAATAAATTGTTTATTATACGACAGCTAACACTAAAATTATTTACCTTACAGCTCTGTTTGAAGAAACTATCTTCAGATCAGAAACCTATCAGTCTTTTCAGTCGAAGCCAAGCGCGCGCACGTTGAAAAATATGTTTTCGCGCGCTAAAAGCTGATTGGCTATTACTCATTTTGATTGGCTCGCGCGCTTACAAAACCTTTAAACCGGTTCGTGACCCGTGTAATACGCTCGCATATTTGCACTCGTTTTATCCCATATTTGCCCTTGAAAACGCCAAGTCGCATAATAAAGCGTAGTTACCTGAATCTGTGTCTGCAAGACAAATTCGTCTGGTCAGCTGATCTACTTGTAAGGGTAAACCATCAAATGAAGTGGCAAAAATGACATCATCCTCGTTAGCAAACACATTCTTTAAATTGCTTGAGGCATAAAGTCTTCCAATTCCTACAGCAATTACTTGTATTTTGTCACGCTTAAGTAAATTAATAGTGTTTTCTAGTTCTTCATAGTCTGTATTTTCATATTGGTTTCCATGTATCGGTAAAACACAGAATCTCCGAGATATCAGGCTTGGACCAGAACCACCTTTCTTGTCCGAAAAAATCCCAGAAGCGAATCTCAGAGCTTGATCAATTCTTATATGCCCTCCACGATGTTCTAGTCTGTAATCCAAGGCTTGAGAGAACTCGTAAGGTGTGCTGTTTTCACCTAATTCTAAATCCACCAAAACATCACTGCCAAAGGAAACGAGTCCCATACGGTTGCTGATACCAATATCGATGGAAAGAGCCATTCGTTTTATGAAGTCTTTGAGCTTTTGGAATTCCAGTAACGAAATAGCGTCTGAGGCATCCACAAGAAATAGGACATCTGATGGGATTTCACAATGCCGCGGTTCTGTGGAATGCAATACGACAACTACTCAAACAAACACATATATAGTTTACATAATAGGGAGCTTCAGATGCGAGTGTGAACAGATACATGAACAGCTCGTTAATCTTGTCTCTAGCATTGCTTGGCAGAATTAGTGGAATATCTCTACTTTCCTTGCGAGTGAGACTTTGGAAACTAAAAGTCGTACTCGTAGTAAAAGTCATACTCGTACTTGAATCTGAAGCTCACTATTGCTATGTCCAAGATAGAGAGTGAAAAAAGCAACCATTATAACTAACCGAATCCATATTGCCTTTAATTAATCAATCTATCATTTATTTGCCGCCCACAGGAGATTCACAATTCCAGCTCAGTAGTTAATCCATCATCCAAAAATCCATCAGTTTATCAGTCGGTATTCATTTATCTATACCAGGCCTATTTAAAATGCTTATCAACATTAGCCACAAATCGTTGATTTGGGTGCAGTAAGGTGTTTGACATCTTGTTCAACCATTTTTGGGTGATTTATGGTCGTAATATTGCTTTAAAATGCATTACAATACTTGAAATGACGTCATTTAAGGACAATTATGCTAACCAGTTGAAAATGAATCGATGAATTTGTTTATATTTTCAGGCGTCAGACATTTGATCCTTGCAATTTTATTGAAATATGTTTTAATAAGTGGAGCTGACATAAAAACAGAGCAAAAGGAGCTAGGATTGGCTTATGACTTAAATCAGATGACGTCATTGAAATGTGATTCCTTAATGAACGAAAATGGCAATCATTTTGCTTTCCACCTTGACCTTCAAATAAATGCTAACTGGGGCTTTATATGCACTTTAAGGCTGTTAGTTCATTTGTCAAACAATTGCGTCATCTATCTCTAGAACTCTATTAAATTGTATGATTTATATTATCCGGTCACATGTATGAAATGTATCACTCGCTTTGCTACGTAATTAAAACCATTATAATGACAACAAGCAAGCTACCTGCTGTTTTACACACCCCAAGACCCACTGCCTGAACAGCGTTTTGAAGTTTTGCAAACGACTGAACGAGAAATATGTCTTTCTTATGTAGGACAACCGAACGTAATCGTCTTTTGCCTGGCCTTGGTCCAATCGCGACTACAAACATCTTTACTCCTCTTTTCTTCAAAGGTGCCGATGCAGCCTAGGGGAGCGATGAAACGTAAAACAACGAAGGGTAAGCAACAGGGTAGGGTAAGCAACAGGTGAATATATAGAGGTTAGAGTAGGCAACAAGTGATTAGATAGAGGTTAGGGAGGCAACAAGTGAATGGATAGAGGTCAGAGTAAGCAACAGGTGAATATATAGAAGTTAGGCAACAAGTGAATGAATAGAGGTTAGGCAACAAGTGAATGGATAGAGGTTAAGGTAAGCAACAAGTGAACTGATAGAGGTTAGGGTAAGCAACAAGGCAACAAGTGAATGGATAGAGGTTAGAGTAGGCAACAAGTGATTAGATAGAGTTTAGGGTAGGCAACAAGTGAATGGATAGAGGTTAGGGTAGGCAACAAGTGAATGGATAGAAGTTAGGCAACAAGTGAATGAATAGAGGTTAGGCAACAAGTGAATGGATAGAGGGTAGGGTAGGCAACAAGTGAATGGATAGAGGTTAGGGTAGGCAACAAGTGCATGGATAGAGGTTAGGGTAGGCACAAATGATTGGATAGAGGTTAGGGTAGGCAACAAGTGAATGGATAGAGGTTAGGGTAGGCAACAAGTGCATGGATAGAGGTTAGGGTAGGCAACAAGTGCATGGATAGAGGTTAGGGTAGGCAACAAGTGCATGGATAGAGGTTAGGGCAGGCAACAAGTGAATGGATAGAGGTTAGGGTAGGTAACAAGTACATGGATAGAGGTTAGGGCAGGCAACAAGTGCATGGATAGAGGTTAGGGTAGGCAACAAGTGAATGGATAGAGGTTAGGGTAGGCAACAAGTGAATGGATAGAGATTAGGCAACAAGTAAATGAATAGAGGTTAGGCAACAAGTGAATGAATAGAGGTTAGGCAACAAATGAATGGATAGAGGTTAGGGTAAGCAACAAGTGGATGGATAGAGGTTAGGGTAGGCAACAAGTGGATGGATAGAGGTTAGGGTAGGCAACAAGTTAATGGATAGAGGTTAGGGTAGGCAGCAAGTGAATGGATAGAGGTTAGGGTAGGCAACAAGTGAATGGATAGAGGTTAGGGTAGGCAACAAGTGAATGGATAGAGGTTAGGGTAGGCAACAAGTGAATGGATAGAGGTTAGGGTAGGCAACAAGTGAATAGATAGAGGTTAGGGTAGGCAACAAGTGAATGGATAGAGGTCAGAGTAAGCAACAGGTGAATATATAGAAGTTAGGCAACAAGTGAATGAATAGAGGTTAGGCAACAAGTGAATGGATAGAGGTTAGGGTAGGCAACAAGTGAATGGATAGAGGTTAGGGTAGGCAACAAGTGAATGGATAGAGGGTAGGGTAGGCAACAAGTGAATGGATAGAGGGTAGGGTAGGCAACAAGTGAATGGATAGAGGGTAGGGTAGGCAACAAGTGAATGGATAGAGGTTAGGGTAGGCAACAAGTGAATGGATAGAGGTTAGGGTAAGCAACAAGTGAATGGATAGAGGTTAGGGTAAGCAACAAGTGAATGGATAGAGGTTAGGGTAGGCAACAAGTGAATAGATAGAGGTTAGGGTAGGCAACAAGTGAATGGATAGAGGTTAGGGTAGGCAACAAGTGAATGGATAGAGGTTAGGGTAGGCAACAAGTGAATGGATAGAGGTTAGGGTAGGCAACAAGTGAATGGATAGAGGTTAGGGTAGGCAACAAGTGAATGGATAGAGGTTAGGGTAAGCAACAAGTGAATGGATAGAGGGTAGGGTAGGCAACAAGTGAATGGATAGAGGTTAGGGTAGGCAACAAGTGAATAGATAGAGGTTAAGGTAGGCAACAAGTGAATGGATAGAGGGTAGGGTAGGCAACAAGTGAATGGATAGAGGTTAGGGTAGGCAACAAGTGAATGGATAGAGGGTAGGGTAGGCAACAAGTGAATGGATAGAGGGTAGGGTAGGCAACAAGTGAATGGATAGAGGGTAGGGTAGGCAACAAGTGAATGGATAGAGGGTAGGGTAGGCAACAAGTGAATGGATAGAGGTTAGAGTAGGCAACAAGTGAATGGATAGAGGGTAGGGTAGGCAACAAGTGAATGGATAGAGGTTAGGGTAGGCAACAAGTGAATGGATAGAGGGTAGGGTAGGCAACAAGTGAATGGATAGAGGGTAGGGTAGGCAACAAGTGAATGGATAGAGGTTAAGGTAGGCAACAAGTGAATGGATAGAGGTTAGGGTAGGCAACAAGTGAATGGATAGAGGGTAGGGTAGGCAACAAGTGAATGGATAGAGGTTAGGGTAGGCAACAAGTGAATGGATAGAGGGTAGGGTAGGCAACAAGTGAATGGATAGAGGGTAGGGTAGGCAACAAGTGAATGGATAGAGGGTAGGGTAGGCAACAAGTGAATGGATAGAGGGTAGGGTAGGCAACAAGTGAATGGATAGAGGGTAGGGTAGGCAACAAGTGAATAGATAGAGGTTAGGGTAGGCAACAAGTGCATGGATAGAGGTTAGGCAGCAAGTGAATGACTCTGTTACACGGTGTACTTTTTATTGCAACAAAAAAATGCACGAACATTTTAACGGGTAACATCCCCTCGCACTTTTTTTTTCAAAATTGCAAGCTGCACGAATAGTTGATTTGATTTCTACTCTCTGCAACAAATTTCTATCAGCTGCACCACAAAATAACGTGTAACATGGGTCGTGCAATTTGTCTCGTGATACTGAAGTGAATTCCAACCAATCGTGGTCTGAATATTAGGTGTATTTGTTCGCGTGCAACGGCTTGCAACATTGTTTGGCCAGATAGGTTGCACAACAAAACTAACATGATCGCGTGCAACTTGCTACATTTTATTGCGAGAAAAGTGTACCGTGTAACGACAGATCTGTAAAATGTGCGCATGTCAAGTCAGCGGTAGAAATCGCAGGAGCATATCTAAATGGTTTTCAGAAAATCTTCAGAAACACAACCCAGCACAGAAAAGACCGGGAGTTAAGGAGAAAATCACAAGAGTTAAGAATTTTATCAGTTTAGACATCAAGCCAATTAAATTTAGGACTGGTTCATGGTAAAGTGCTTAAATTCGAAGATGACGCCTTTTTGTATAAATGCTTTGAAGTTCAAATTTCTAGTAAAATTTTATCCAAAATGATATACGCGAGCGTCATTTCCCGGGAGAAATTCACGAATACGCAAGCATTTTGCAAACCGGCCTGTCCCGTGTAACAAGGTCTGTATACCTGAAGCGAGAGAGCATCCTGATTCCTTGTTTGTTGTCCATCTGTAATCAGAACCATTACTGTAGGGACTCCGGGTCTCTTTCCACCTCTCCTTGTCAGAAGTTCACGATCAGCAACCATAAATGCCTTGTCAATCCTTGAAGTTGTGCCATAATACGGAATGGCATCGATTGCTTCCGACAGATGATCGACTTGGTCATAATCAGAAAATTTGATAACGGCGCTGGCCTTGTAGCTATAAACGATAACACCCACCCTGGTAAGATCTGGACCAATTGTTTGTCTCTCTATGATTTCTTTGATGAAGTCTTTCTGCTTTTGGAAGTTTTGTAGTCCAACGCTTCCAGAGGAGTCAAGAACAAAGGTGAGGTCAAGCAGGGCTTCGCATTGTTGCGCTCCTTGAAAAAAGATTTTCAAAGTTTTACTTGCAGTGTAGGCTCAATGTAAAAGGGTAATTTTGTCGGCGTAGTTGCAGAATACCGCCTACATTCATTTCTCAATTTTGTCATAAAAACCTTCTAAAAATCTAACCCAATTTAAAAAACTATAAACTATTTTCGCTCCTAAATTATTCACAGAACGAGACTAATACACCTGAACTAAAACGGAGAATTTAGCACAGTTTTCAAGTGTTTTTTGAGTGGACGGGTATTCTGTAACTATAAGCCAATTTCGTCATTTGCCAATTCTTTGTATCAACATTGCTTACTTTTTCAAGACGATTTGAGTTAGCAAATATCCTCAACTGTTTTATTTTACGTGTGTCACACAAATGTCTTGCTACCTGGGAAAATGCCTATACACTCGTCTCCAATACCTACGTCAAAAAGTAAACCTAGCACTCTTAGTATAGAACAGTTTTGTATTCTAAATTACGGCTGTACGCGATAACTACAGACACATATGTCAGTGTTAGTCTCATTCTCTTCTCACTGGTATTTATGAAATCAATGCTTAACTTGAGGCTAACACTAAGCAAATACGCCTGTAGTCATCGCGTACACTGAGCAGTAATTTAACTTTGTCACGTTTGTAAATAGGCCTCTTCAATTGAAACCAACCTGCACTAGCACAAACTGTCTTGCTGATTCCTAGGGCTTTGGAGTTTAGTTTCTTGACTGAGTTGACCAAAATGATGTCCGGTTGTTTCTTTACCACTTGAAGGAATTCCTCTGTCTTAACTTTAGTCCCAATTACAACAACCATAACCTTCACTCCTGACATGCGCAGAGGATGAACAGCTTGACGAAGAGGATGGCGATAGATAGAAGGTGCTGCCATATCGTTGCCATGTGTCAATAAGATGGCAACTTTTGCCACACCAAGACGTGATCCTGCTTTGGTGGTAAACAGCTCAGTTGCTGCTAGTCCGAAGGCCTTGTCGGTTCGCCTGCTTCCTTTTTCGCGAGGCAATCTTTGGAAAACAAAGCTCAGAAAATTTATGTTCTTAACTGCTGGAATATCAGATGAAAACCTTAGAATGTGTTATGTTCCCAATGCTAAACAATAGCAGCTAAAGCCACCATGCACGGAAAGAAGTAAGACTTAGTAAAAAGGATCGGAAGGAGACACAGATTGACAACAATACTAAGTATACTAAATATAGACAATCATATGAGTGAGAGTGCAATTAATGAGTTACTCCACGAGTGAAGTTTGGAAATTGTGCCTTAATTGCACGCCAGTAGAGTTTAGTGACCATTTATAAATTATAAAAGTTTAAAAGCAAGCATATAACTAACTTAACAAAATCTCTTCACAAAAGCACCACATGTCTCACCTGTCGATAGCCTCAGCGAAGTGTTCTACTGTGGTGAATTCGATGAATCGTATTCTGATGAACGCTTCAGAACCATATGTGATTACCCCAACTTGACTGTTAGTTTTGGCCACGACAAAGCTGTCTGCCATCGCTTTAATGAAGTTCTTTACCTTATCAAAGGTCCGTGCATCAGTTGATTCCGATGAATCAACTAGGAAACCAATGTCTAACGCCTTGGAACATCTTTTTGGGGCTAGGATATTGATTAAAATACAACATTTATTTTTCATGTACTTGAGTAACATCGCGGTTAATCATGAACTACAGAGGCAAACTAAAACATGCTGTAGGGAGTTTTAAAATTGATTCTTAAATGAATGTACTGTTGCAGTCGTCACTATTAGTTACTTTGCTCATGAGTTAAATTGCTCATCCATGCAAGTTTAAGCTTCCCTTTGAGCATGTTATTTTCTTTGTTAACGTGTACAGGCATTAGTAGCGAATACGTTTTTCTCACACCATTAAACGTCAAGTAACCTTGAACGGTAGGGCGTAGAATGAACATTGCAGCACAGTCAACAATGAACGGTAGGACTTAGAATAAACATTGAAGTGTAATCAACATTGACGTACCTGCGCTTGCGCGAACAGCTTTACTCAAGCCAACTGCAGTCGCAGCCAGACTTTTGAACGAGTAACTCATGAACACATCCCTTCTTCGTTTAACCAGTGGCCTTAAGGCATGTCGCTGCACGTTGCTTATGGCAACAGCAAACAGGGTGACCCCCCTCCGATGCAGGGGTCGGACTGCTTCATCAAGAGGCGATGCTTTCATGTTTCTGGTTTGTTTTCTGTCTGTTATGACGATAACAATCTTTGGAACCGTAGACCTGTCATCACTTTGTTCTTTATATAATACATCGAACACAAGCTTTAAAGCCAGGTCAATCCTGACCAGAGCAAATAACTTGTAAAACGACTTCTGGTCCTTTAAATCAGCAACAGCTCTAGCAAAGTTATATATTGTCGAAGTATCACCTAATGGTATTCTAAGGACAGCGTTTTCGCGAAAGGTTATCAAGGCGATATGGCTGTCATCTGGACCGATGCTAAAGCTGCTTGCGATATTCACTATGAAGTTCTTGAGCTGATGTCCCATTTTGCTTTGCAGACTTTCACTTGATTGTACAGCAAAGACGATGTCAACTATGCGAGTTGACTTCTGTGGAGCTGGAAACAAAGTATAATATGTGGATTTTTTATTAAAGGCAAAGGTAAAGTTAAAACGATCGCCTTATTTAACATCGGTAACTTATGAGAGTCTTGGAAGACTGAAAAATATTATGCCTACGAGGGACTTGCGATTTAACGTCCTTATCCGAGAAGATGCAGTATGAGAACGAGATTGTTTCAATTTAAAGGTAGCACTTTCTACTCAGATATTAGCTGCGGTTACACTAGACCAGTTTTACTAGGTATATTGTAAGCCCTGAGTGTTAGTCTCGCCCGGGTTTGAACTCGACGTCCCGGATGTCAGACCGGCCCTTTACCACTGAGCTAATCGGGGAGACACTGAAGTGTAGTCGCTTGTTGGGCATCGGCATGTGACACGAGCGCTTACGCAATACCCAGCTCACCTCAGAAGTCCATAAACAAGAGTTGGTAATAAAGAAACTGATTACAAGCGAAGTATGGGGCGAAAACGCTAAATTCCAATGGGTGTCTACAAAAGTCAGACCTAGAAAACTCTGACCTAGCGGGTAACAAAGTGTATTGTGTAACATATAAAGTAGTTTAACTTAGTAAACACTCAATTTTCCCAGCTAACTAGTTTAGGGGAAGTGAATCCTAAATCAACCCGACGACAAATAAGCTCTGCTCACAGTGTTGCGTGTGTCTCTGAAAAGAAAATACGTTTTCTAGTTCGAAAAATTATGGATTCTCCGCTGATAAATGCAGATTGTGTGGCCGTTCGATTAAATGAAAATTTCTCCATTACGTACGTCACACATACCAAGGAAAAACAATCACGCCTCCAGAAAACACAATGATCCGTAATTAGGAGCCGTTAGTCCAGCTTTTCAAAACCGGGTACAACATGGCAAAACTAATCAGTTTATTCCCCGTACCAGCATGACGTCAAAAATTACAAGACTTGAGCCGTTTGTACATAGCGGAGGTTGTGACAAAGGAGGATGTTTCACTAGTATGCTTTGCGAACCCGCAAGTTTTGGATTGCGTTTGAGTAAAGTGACCGTCTTGTAACGGTTCTCCCGCCAATTTTCTTGTATTTTTAGGTAATAATTATGTTTAAGCAATATTTGTTTAAGTTTCGGCTACTTTAACTTTAAGATGTGTTCAGTAACATTTCCTCCTAGGAACCTTACGAAAAAGACCGATGCATATTCAAAGTGTATTCATTGATCAATCATCTGACGCTTAGGTCTCCTTAAGTCTCCATGATTGAGAAAGATATAGAGCCGTGAGAAGAAAATGCGCCAAAACCCTTCTTGTACTCAACCAGTTTTGTTTACATTCAGTTCGCAATCTTTTAATTCTAGTGCGTCCTACGGACTCATGCAATTTAGAAACTCTGATAAAGCTCACTCGTTTGAATTAATCCCGAACTGCACTCGAAACCAAATGATTTATTTTTAACAATGCAGAAGCAAAAATTAAAACGAACGAAATGAAAATTTAGAAACTCTGATAAAGCTCACTCGTTTGAATTAATCCCGAACTGCACTCGAAACCAAATGATTTATTTTTAACAATGCAGAAGCAAAAATTAAAACGAACAAAATGAAAATTTAGAAACTCTGATAAAGCTCACTCGTTTGAATTAATCCCGAACTGCACTCGAAACCAAATGATTTATTTTTAACAATGCAGAAGCAAAAATTAAAACGAACAAAATGAAAATTTAGAAACTCTGATAAAGCTCACTCGTTTGAATTAATCCCGAACTGCACTCGAAACCAAATGATTTATTTTTAACAATGCAGAAGCAAAAATTAAAACGAACAAAATGAAAATTTGTTTCACAAATTACGCACATTTAAACAAGTTAAGTTTAATTTAGGTTTTGAAAAGTATCTCTCTCATATTTCAAACATTAAATATCGTCAGGCGGTAACTAAGCTAAGGATTTCTGCGCACAAATTGCCTGTTGAGTCTGGCCGATATAAAAAAATTCCACATGACGAACGTGTTTGTACAATGTGCGATTTGGGTGAAGTAGGAGTGTGGAAGTAGGAGTGTGGGTGTTCTTGTCTGTGCTCGATTTTTATTTCTTTAGCAGTATTGTTGCATGGATTTTTTTTGGCGAAAAAAGCGGAGCCAGAGCAAAGCTTTTCCGCTTGCAGGATATTTTTTTTCAACACCGTTGGCTTGCAGGATATTTTTTTCAAAAACACCCACCCCCCCCCCCCCCCCCCCCCCCCTCAAAAGTCAAATGGTCGGCCCCTAATACATCTTAGTTTTGTATTTTGGTGTTTATACAGAAATACTGTTATTACCGTAATTCCAATGTACCGTTGTTGGTATAATGATTAAAGTTATTATTATTATTTGTTTTTAGTGTGCGCTCGTAAACAATCAGTCCTGAGCGCGCTCTCTTTGTTCGAAAATGGCGTGATTTGCGTCAGCAGCGCAGCGTGTGCGAACTAAAATTGATAACTTTCACTCAAATCACAGGAAAATTTCTGCAGTTTTCCCCTTTCTCTGCACCTTCCTTTACCAAATATGTGCCAGAAATACTGGTATACAATGCTAGAGTACATTTGCGTCAGAATCTCGACAAAAAGTTTGGTTTCGTCCTCAACCCATGCTCAACCACAACACTAAGAAAATAAAAGGCCATGCGACAAGCGCTTTTGATAATTTGACCTTGGCGTGCAAAGCATGCTGTTGAAACATCCTCCTTTGGTTGTGACGAAGGTTTTCATATAAGGTTGATCCGTAGAGCTAAAGTCACTGTTGATTTAGGGTTCAGTTAAGAAGTGCAATGAATGTAATTAAGATTAAATCCTTATAAAATAGTGTATATACAACTCCTATAGTTATCTCCGATAAATCACATTTATAAGAAATTGTATTTACATAAAATAAGTCTTGAATATAAATATCGTATCATACTTATATAAGTCCACTAAAATGCTATTTAATATAAAATCGTCATTTTTTTTTGGTATTGATTGTTCTGATAAAACATTAAAGTCTTAAGTTTTTTTACAAAAAGTACCTCTCCATTTTCTGCCCTTCTGAGATACGACTTTTAAGTTGTCTCTAAAAAATACTGACCTGCAAGTTTGCAGACCCTTCTTGTTAAGTTGTATATCGTTAACGGTAAATCCAATACTTCATTCGCTACAATAATGTCTCCTCTAGATTTAACCATTGACCTTAACTGCTGCAGGTCAACATCTGGTCCAATGCCGACTACGGAGGTGTGAAACGGTATGCTGGAAAAGGTACGCTTCATATCCGTACCAAATCTGTTGGATATTTGTTTACCCGTTGCAAGGAGGATATGATGTTTTGGAATCCCTAATGATCTTCTATCAAAAAGTTGTGAAGAAACTATATGTAGAGCTCGGTCTATTCTTGCTGGCTGATGGTCTTGGCTCTAAAATGGGAAAAGAAAGAAAGGCGTTTAACAGGTAATTTTTTTCTACAGACATTTTAATTGCATGAACATCACGAGGAAGTTGCGATGACAACCCTTACCAAAGCTGACGTTATCAATTTAATCAGCCCTAGTATAGCCTGTCTGTCTCCCGCATTTGCAATAATTTCGTCTTCAAATAAAGGCAAAACAATTCATGATGACCTGAGAAAGGGTCTATCATGCCATTGATAAATCAGCCGGCATTAGTAATTCATGATGACCTAAGAAAGGGTCTGTCATGTCATTGATAAATCAGCCGGCATTAGTAATTCATGATGACCTGAGAAAGGGTCTGTCATGCCATTGATAAATCAGCCGGCATTAGTAATTCATGATGACCTGAGAAAGGGTGTCATGCCATTGATAAATCAGCCGGCATTAGTAATTCATGATGACCTGAGAAAGGGTCTGTCATGCCATTGATAAATCAGCCGGCATTAGTAATTCATGATGACCTGAGAAAGGGGTCTGTCATGTCATTGATAAATCAGCCAATAGTTCTGTATCATCATCGCTAATGCAATTATCGTTAGAGATGCACCGGCATGCTTACCCCCATTTTTTCTTGGTTCTGTGGAAATTCCATGCGATCAATGGCTTCAACAAGCTGTTTCTCCTCTTGAATGTCTTTGTATTTAACGTCCAAGGTGGTAACGACATGGTTGTAAGATATAACACCAACACTTCCCAAGTTACGAGAAACACCAAGAGACCTGATTACCTGCTTGATGTACTCCTTAACGAAATGGAAGTTATTTGGCCTCTGACTTCTTGTAAAGAGGGATGTGTCGAGAAGAAAGGCTACGTTTACTGGAAGGAAACATTCCTGTGGTGCTGGAAAAACATTAACACAAAGAAACATCAGAGCGAATTTTGATTTCATGATTTCATAAAGTTTTATAATTCCAAAAAGGATTCACGGGGTAAGAATTCCGAATGCGCATCTCATGCTCTATTAATTAGACATATTTGGATAAAGGTGGAATGAGTTAGATCACAATGATTGGTAGAAAACCGAAGAAGTGACAAAAAGAGGCGTGGGTAATGTGACGCTCAAAGGGAAATCAGTTGCATTACGGTGTATTAAATGGAAATGAAATGATATGCAGTTTGAACACAGTGTGTACACAAATTTATTTGATGAAGTTATTGAGCTATGATATATGAACTATGATATATGTCCTGTCGTCCAAATATGATTAATTGAATTCCTTATACTCCTGTACCTGTTATAGGACATGAATTGAAACGAATAAAAACGAAGCATAAAAGCAACCTGTGGCGTCACATGTAGTTGCTGAGAGACTGGGTACAACCAGTGGAAGGTCGTCATACACGTCCACTCTGAATATCCTGTCCTCACGATGTGCAATAGCACGCAATTCTTGCAAACCGCCGCCAATCCCAATAACAAACATCTTAACATTTCGCTCTTGTAACGATTGCAGCACATCAGTAAAGCTTTTATTAAGATGGTGGCCACTTTCAGTGAAGGTAATCAAAACCCTTGGAACTCCTTTCCGCGAATTTGAGCTTTCCCCAAAGAGATGCCGTGCAGCGAGATCCATTGCATGGTGAACTGGCTTTGCGTTTGGATCCCTTGTATTGACTTTGTAAGTAATAGCATCTATCGCTTGTTCAAAGTCTTCTTGGTTTACATAGCCTGAAAATGCGATGCTAACATCAGCATCGTTGTGATAGATAATGACAGCACCACGGCTTCCCTTCGGTCTAATTCCAAAGCTTCTTGATATTGTTTTGATGAAATGTTTCTGTTTATTAAAGTTAGCATTACCCACAGTTGACGAAGAGTCGACCACAAACGCAATGTCAACAGGAGAAAAACATTGCCTTGGACCTGAAAATAGAGAATCATCAATTGACGTCACATTCGGTTCATCCGGGACTTCAACTTTCCAGCCGATTGGTTTACCGACTGGTAAACCAATTAGACGAGAAGAGGTACATGACGGCACGGAAAGAACAATATTGTATAGAATTGAGTATGTCTCTTGTGCCAAGTGTCCGATGGGTTTAGTCGAGAAATCATCACAAATTCCATATACAACAAATTCTGTTTCTATTTTATTTCAACCATTTATCTTTTATGTTTTCCATATATTAGTGAAATATATATTTTTAATACAGGACCTCCCTGAAAATCACAAATTGTGAGTGGAGCTTTCCTGTCAAAATATTATTATTATTATTATTATTATTAAGTCATGTAAACAAGCTTTCTTAGCATTGTGGATATGACTACAATATCAGTACTTACCACAATCTTTACACACGCGAGCAGCCATGTAAGACATCTTATTTGTCAAGTTATTTGCATCTGCGATGGCTAAAGAGTCACGATCACTTTCTAATAGGGATCTTATTCTGGCGTCACCGGCGGCTGCCCCTATTTCAATAGAATATATTTTCACACTTGCTCTTTTAAGTACTTTCACAATTTCTTGCGCAAATACAATGCTGCCTGTATTCCAGTTGCCACTTACTGTCAAGAGTATCAATATTTTTGACATGCTCTTTCTTGAGCTACCAATGTCAGAGAAAACATCGAAATACGACACAACAAGTGCCTTTTCGAAGTCGCTGTTACTTCGGGCGCGGCGCTGCGGTATCCTATCGACTGCTGATTTAAAATCTTCAATGTTGGAATGATGGCCGAGATTGATTGAGAGTAAAGCTTCGTCACTGTATGTGATGACACCTGCGTGGCCTTTGATTGGTGAGATGTAGAAAGCTTCGGCCAGTCGCTTGACTACTGTTTTCTCGAGTTGAAAAATGGATGTATTGATGGGGACGCCATTGTCGACCAAAAACAAAACCTCCGCAAGGTTCATGCATTTGGGAATGGGTAGAGCCATGACTGAAATAAAAATGACAGATTTTTAATAAATATTTTCTTTTTCTTCTTCGGATTTTATTTTATTCGGCAGTATTCTTTCTCTTTCTCTTCATTTCCCTTTATTCTTTGAAAAATTGCATTCAAACGTCGAACTTTTCATGCGCCGAACCTAATTAGATCAAAAGAAGCCGCCAGTTATCTTTTGTTTCAATTGCATTCGGCACATGAAAAGTTGGACGTTTGAATTGGGCCTTAATCGGCTGGACTAAGTGTTGCTAATTAACAAATGTTGGAAGATTATTAAATAAGTGCAGCTAGCACGAGGTGTTGCCCTGTCCAGAAGGTCACATGTCCACGAATTAACCTCGCCCGCGTTTGGCGTCAGATAAAAACAGTCAAGCCCCAAAGGCTTGAAAACTGTTTTGTTTAAGCTTTATCTGTTACTGTTTTGTCAAGATTTATCTCTCAAACTAAAGCGTTTACTCCTTCAAAATCTTTCACTTTTTACGTCTGAATTGCAAACGACACTTTCAACAATATCGAAATTGAAACCTCGAATACTTGGCACTTAAAGCTTTTAAACTTTCTTTGGCTGTTTGTCTTACTTGAACAATGCCAGACATAAACTTGACCTCAAACGATCCAACGAACCTGATTTTTTTGTATAATTATATATAGTTTTAAGGCAAAATAAATGGTATTTTTCCCCATTGTTTAGGTGGAAGTTATAACGGATAATAAGTTCTCCTTACGTTAGAATTGTGCAATCAGAAATTATAATTTATACGAACATACAATTTATTTGAAGATGCCGTACCTTTGTATTGTAGATCTAGGCATAGGAGTAATTAAGTCAAATTAATTAAGCCATTAGCTTCAATTCGGCTGTTAAACTTCATATCAATGGTCACATAAAAAAATAGAACTTTGTTGGGCTCTATGGCTTTTCATTCTCTCTCTACAACTCTAATTTATGAAGTCAGTCATGCTAATCTTAGAGTCCTTGTTTGCACTTACTCCTCAAAATAAGCACGAGCCTGTTTTCATATGCTTGAATAAATATACAATTAAAATGTGAGCCGCTCAGTTAGCTCACGAAAGCTTCCATCCAGTACATAATGAATCCACCGTTTCGATGCAAAACACGGCCTGAAGTATAGCTTATTGAGAGTTTTACAAGACATTAACAATCTGGATATCCGAATACTTTTAACAGCCCTAACGTGCCAGTTGACACGGATTTTAAAACCGTTTGTTAATGCACATTTTTTAAACAAAATCTAAACTAAACCTTAAGTTTTACCAACTGTCAGTAAAGCAACGAATTCACGAGCAATTTAGAACTTGGAATTAAATCCTGCGGTTTATATATCGTGTTCCCATTCAGACCTATAGTCTTTTCCATTCCTGGCTGTTTAATAATTATTGATACATTTTCTTTCAACATAGAATTGAGTTTTATTGGAAGTAAAATCAGATCGTTGTCATGTCTTATCGCAAAGGAATTTAGAACGATAAAACTATCAGAAATATATGTGATTGCTCTTGTATGTAGTATTCAAGCCACTGGTGAACGGGATTTCCAGTGTGCAGTTAGGTAGACTTTAGCGAGGGTCTAGCAATCACATGATTAAAAGCTGAACGAGTTACATTGTACCTTCATTCCTGTTACCTGGTTTGCTGCTTTTGGCTGCAGAAGTAGATGTAGCTAAGGCGAAGACCAGGTGAAAATAGGCTATCGAGGATGATCCACGGGCCATAATAACTTCACTTTAACACCCAATTCAACTTCAAGTAGAGTTAATTAAAGCTCACTTCGAATTCTCAAAAAAGAAGCTTCAAATGTCGTTTTGCGTGAGCTTCCAAGAGTAAATACCGCCGGACCACTGCTATAGTTTATAAAACGTGGATATTATAGTTGTCTAGAAATTTGCAGCTGTAACACGTCCGACAATAAATGGTACAGCTAAGGCGTGCAGTAGCTGTTTTCTCTGGTCGAGGTCACTCAAAGAATACAGCAAGTCGTATTTTTACTGAATAAATAGGCTTAGGAAAACATTTACCTACCCCAGCGTTGCGTGCGCAACGGTGTTTCACTTTGTTTTTCAGAATTTGAATCCAATTAACCGGTAATGCTTTTAATAGTTCAATCAATTGACATCTGAGTCATAATTAAAGGCTCCAGTGTCGCACTGGAGTATAACATGAAATGTCTCGCACAACCTTTGCAGTTCATGTTGTTTTGACAATCATAACAATTCAAAGTGATCATCGCACTAAAACTCAATCATCCTGCGACCTGCATCGATCCAGGCAGGACAAAAATACAAAAGTGAAACATTCGGAAGCTTTGAAGTTTGTTTGGCCTCGGGAATTTCAGCGCTCTCCCTCACTGGTTAATAAATGGTTGCCCTCGCGAAGCCAATCCTGATTTAGAAAGAGTAGCAAGCGGCAGTCTAGAATTTCAGGCAAATACCAGACAACACAGTCGCACTGGGACAAATTAAGTTGACCGATTAGAGAATTTGAGGGAACAATAAACCAAACCTAATAATATAGTAAATTTCTTCTTTGAATGAATGAATGACCTTTATTTGAACACGGTAATTTCAATATCGAAAATCGTGATCAACAATTACTACAAAATCAATGAAAGTATTAAGGATAGCTAATTTACAATTATATTAAAATGTAACAAGAGGCGGCCCTGAGTGGCCTTAACTCGGGCCACCTATGAAAAGGTAAAAACATGTAGTTCATGGAGTTCTAGCATATTTTTGTGTCATACATGGCTTGTGCCAGGGGAGCCGGATAATTGATTCACTACTGATGCTCGTGATAATTTATATATAATGAATGGACCTTTTGCAAACAAATCTTAATTCATATATTTAAATTAAGGCACTTGTACGAGATCAGTAGTGTTATTACCACCTCCAATCGATTGTCGATCTTTGTAAAACAGCGTTTTAAAGATAGCTTGCCATCTGCAACATCTTTCCCATGGAGATCACAAGCTCAATTTATGCACATGACTGTTTCCTGCAAAAGGCCTATTACAACTGCTCCCAGTAATTATAATAAATCAACACTGTCTCTGAACTTAACTTGCTCAAAATATTGCAATATTAATTGAGATTGTTTTGTATTTTAGAAAACAATTCATTTGAGCAGGGTTTACCAACCCATACTTGTCAACATTTTTAGAAAACAATGCTTTTCAGTAGGATTCATGGACTGATAACATTATTTCTAAATGTGAAATAAAGTCATCTATCTAGATCTGCATGTAGTTTTCTTTTCGAGTAGATTGGTGACTTTTGAAATATTAGTGCTAGTGTTCATTTTCTACATCTTGAAGGAGGCTAAAATCTATAACGAAACGTGATTTCGATCACTGCCAGGGTCGTTCCCGAATTACATGTACTCATGTCATGAAGTGACCGAGTGAAACACAGGCAGCCCAAGCTCAAGTTACGAAAATATAAGAGTTTGTATGGGAGCGTAGCGAACTCCGTTTACTAGCCAGAAATACTGTAAAATATTTGAATAAAATGACTTACTTTGCCACTGTGATGTCTTCTGTCGTGTTTCTCTCCTTGTTGGGTGGCTTTAATTTTAGCCGGGATTTTTTTTCGGAGCCTCTTCTCTCTAAAAAGAGAGAAGGCTACACACTCGATTTGAGAACGCTCGACATCCAGAGCGATAAATCCCACTTCAAAAGCATTCAGAGTTCACAAAACCTCTACGAAGAGAGAGAAGGAACTCCGAAAAAAAAGTCCCGGCTAAAATTAAAAGTCATTTTATTCAAATATTTTACAGTATTTCTGGCTAGTAAACGGAGTTCGCTACGCTCCCATACAAACTCTTATATTTTCGTAACTTGAGCTTGGGCTGCCTGTGAGTAAAAGTATCGACGCTGGTCTGGAACAACTGGGGAATATTAAATAACAACAACGCAATATGGTAAGTTTTATGTGTGTTTTACTTACAAATGTCGGTACAAATTATTTCACCACGTCGGCCACGTGCGTTTACTAAGAACGCCAGCTAATCCCTAATCCTTTCGTAAAATGTGAGAAATTTCCATCCAAAGTCTTCCTACAAAAACTCTACATCTTGCCATTTCCATCGAAGAAACCTTTGGTTTCAGTAAAACTTCATATTCGCACGCGTTTTGGCCACGTGTGGTGCTCGTCTGGGCAAAAAAAAACGTCCTTCGGCTCCGACAAGGGCGCCAGTTGAAATAGAAGGCTTTCCCACGAATGAAGTTATATAAAACATTAAGCTGTGTACATTTGGTTGTCGAATCTGATTGGTTGCCCCTGTCACGTGTTGAGCCAACACACAAAAACACTTGCAAAATTTGACCTGCAAAACCTGGCCCGAGTAAGAAAATGTATTAAAATGTGACAGAAAGTATCAAATTAGTAAACATTACTGTTATATAAAACTACATTGGTGGAAATACGTACAATGATTACATGCAGTGATGATTGATAATTACCGTAATTATAGCGGCACATGTCTGGTACTAGGCTAAACAAAAACTGCTATGTGCACGAACCGTCTCAGAGTGCACTCTCCCAGCCTGCGCGGACCAATCATGCCTCTTCCTCCCAAACCCGCTATTCAACCAGTTTATCGACTAGCTCAGCAGTCTATATACTAATTGTCCCAAACAACGGTAGTCTGTGGTTAATAGTGTGGAAGTAATTAAAGAATGTCTAAAATGTAGAGATATGACTGCAGGAACCCAGTTTGCGTTTAAATTCACCCGCAGAGATTAATTAAAGAACTGTCCGGGAGACTATTCCAGCTTATCACATTGTATAGATAGGGGTGCGCCGCGGAGATATCGAAACCATGACCCTATCAAGTGCCTTTAGTCTTCCATTGGCCATTTTGTGCAATTAAAAATAAATTGGAAAGCGCGAACATATTTTTTTCGTGTCGAAGTCAGGCATAATTGCCAAAATTGTGCGACAATTTTTATGTCGTTTAAGAGATGGTAATTACACGACGTCAGTTGGTGTGCACATTTATCTTCACAAAAGTAAAAGTATGGCTGACGGCAAAGGTTTCTTTGAGAAAACATACGACAGATGGCAAGGCCCTCTCATAAGACATAGAATGGAAATTAGACAAAAACAAAAAGAAAACAAGTCCAAGGACTACAGAAAAGCTGATCGAACTACGTATATATAGATAATTATACGATATTTCGGCTGGCCAAACCAGCCTTCTTCAGGTAGATCTTACAAATGAATATTTCACAATGGCAAGTATAAATATCAAGGTGATTACATAATCTAAGAGGAAAAAGGAAATGACGTAATTAAAAATATGGATTTGAGATAACATAAAAACACGGGTCTACAAGATAACATATTAAAGTGCCCATCACCCTTTTTCAATTTTGATAGCTTATGAACCTCCGAAAGGTTTTGAGTACTTCTGTGAAGAAAGTTTTGGTTTAAAGTGAATACTTTATGTCCTACGCTTGTTTGAAATCGTGTAAATGTGACCTTTCCTGACCCATGACCGCGTAAGTAAAAGCCTGGGTCGAAACCTGGGTAGACGTCATCTCATTAATGCATTATTCTCCATGGCGCCTTTTTATCACAACAACATCGATGCATAGAAAATATACACAGTATTCGAGTTGTTAGTAAAGAAAAAAGTCATTTTAGTCAACATATTAAGTATTTCTTCGAATGATTGCAAAGCCGAATTAATTATATGACGTCAAGATGACGTCTACCCAGGTTTCGACCCAGGCTTTTACATACGCGGTCATGGGTCAGGAAAGGTCACATTTACACGATTTCAAACAAGCGTAGAACATAAAGTATTCACTTTAAACCAAAACTTTCTTCACAGAAGTACTCAAAACCTTTCGGAGGTTCATAAGCTATCAAAATTGCAAAAGGGTGATAGGAACTTTAAGTTTCATCACGTTTGTTCATGCCGAGAGGTTCGAGAGTTTTAGCTATGTCGATAAGATATGTATTTTGTCATATTTACGGAGAGGAACATAGATGTGCACATCAACTGACGTCACGCATTTGATTAGCATATCGTTAACGGTATAAAAATTGTCGCATGATTTTTGGCAATTATGCCTGACTTCGACACGAAAAAAAAAATGTTCGCGCTCTCCAAATATATTTTTAATTGCACAAAATGGGCAATGGAAGACTAAAATTTGATATGATAAATTAAAATAAAAAAAATCACTTCATAGGTACTTTAAGGGTGAATTTTTTCACGCAAACCACGATAAACGTACCCAATTGAAATATAATGTGTCTCACAGCCCCCTGTGACAGGTTTTTGAAGCCTTGTTCCATTCAGATTTTGTAGTTTGAGTGAATAGCTAACAAAACATTACAGTGAGTGGTATCTAGCTGCAATGTTATGGTCATAACCTCTTCGAAAGATGTGAAATGTGCCCAATTTCTCATGTCCCCAATCAACAGTGCAGGAAAGAAGGCGCTGGACAAAGGTGTTGCTTCCATTGGATGAGTGAGATATAGGGCGGAACCCGACCACGAATACCTGAAGTCACTCAAGT
This sequence comes from Actinernus sp. WN-2022, assembly GCA_030867875.1. Lineage (NCBI taxonomy): Eukaryota > Metazoa > Cnidaria > Anthozoa > Actiniaria > Actinernidae > Actinernus > Actinernus sp. WN-2022. The sequence goes on along the minus strand of JAOWCC010000577.1, from coordinate 175,261,098 downwards.
TCAATTTCATGTGCAGAAATGTCAAGATTATTGATCTAATGTCTCCAATTCAGGCATAACCTCCGTTACCTATGGTAAACACACTCCATGCAGATTAAAAATAAAGCCAATATATTCCGATCTTTGCTTCACTTTTATGTTACGATTCCTACGTGATGGTTTGTAGAAGCTTTTGTTCGATTCTGGAATATTAAACGAGTAATTTGTTTTGATATTGTGTAAACTGTATAGAGATAAGACAATAACCTCCGTTACCTTAATTTTATGTTCGTCAGATAAACCAATAATTTCAAAAACGTGTGTTAGTTATGGGGCCTGTGGATGTGAACTTAAAATGGTATATGAGGATTACTTGCTGTGAATTACAATGCCGCAGAACGGCCCAAATCTAGCATAACATAACCTCGGTTACCCTGCGTTACCATACCAATAACAACAACAACAACAACAATGTATTTCACCACAAAATCATACGTTTTACAACAATACACTAACCCGCAAATGGCAAAGCTAATCGAGGCGGGTTAGGTGTAACATACAGAAATTAAAAGCTAACTGAATAAAGGAAGAAAGAAAGTTTGAAAAATTTGATAACAGAGCAATGTATAAGTATTGTTACTATAAATTTCAGGTGTATAGGTAGGTAATGGTTGATCAAATTTTGTTAAACTACACTGATGAACAGGAATGAAGTTTGGTGGTATAGCGCTAATTTACTCTGATAATAGTTAATTTGAGCATGCATGTAATTCTATATTTTAGGCCATGGGATTTCCGAGAGTTCTTTGCCTAATATTTGGGTTTCAAGGTATGAGCCTTTGTTTTGTAATGTAAAACTATTTTTTTGATGGTTTTCTTAAAAGCTTTCTTGGATAGATTTCTCACTTCATTTGGTATTTCATTCCACAATCTTACACCAGTCCTAGAACATGATTTGTATTGGATGTTTAGCCTTGAGTGCCGTGTATATAAATTGTGACATGTAGATGATCTAGTATTGTATGAGTGTACAGTCAGCTCTCGCCTTGCGGACACCCCGTTATTACGGACACCCCGTTATTACGGACACCCCGTTATTACGGACACCCCGCTATTACGGACACCCCGCTATTACGGACACCCCGCTATTACGGACACCCCGCTATTACGGACACCCCGTTATTACGGACACCCCGCTATTACGGACACCCCGCTATTACGGACACCCCGCTATTACGGACACTCCGCTATTACGGACACCCCGCTATTACGGACAGCAGACAGATCCCCGGCGAAAGCTATGTACAGAGGTTTGACTGAGAATACCTCCCGCTAGTGCGGACTCTCGCTATTACAGACACCAAATCCGACGGTCCCGAGGGTGTTCGCTATAACGAGAGTTGACTGTATATCACTTATGAATGAAAATAAATTGCATAAGTTGGTAGGAGCCTTCTTGTTGACAACATCATGCATTAAGTTTGCAATTGATTCAAGGTATAGAACATTAATAGGTGAGACATTGGCATCAATAAAAAATAGGAATAGCACTTTCTCTCCTGTCACAGAAGTAAATAAGTCTAAGGGCACGCTTTTGTAAAATGAGTAGTTTAGTTAAATATATGTTGGCAGCTTGTCCCCATGCACTTATACCATAGGTAAGGTATGGTTGTATAAGAGATCGGTATAAAGTTAGCAGGGTGTGTTGACCAATATTTTCAAATTTCAGTTCAACATCTGCCCTGTGTTGTGCCATTTTCATTACGATACAACCTAGAATGGAAGTATAACTACAATCAGAGTAAAATGTTCTACGATGAAGTGACAGCCTTTACGTTTTTCCGATATGATCAAATTCAACATTTGCTGTAACAAGTTGTAAATTATGGAACTCTCTACCATTAGATTTAAGGAAGCAAGACTCTTTACATTCTTTTAGACGTAACATGTGGAATCGAATTTTTAGTGAGCAGAAATTTATACATCATTTTGTTATTTAATTCAATTTTATCCGTTTTCTTTTCCTGTTGTCTATTTTTATATATTCTTGCATTTTTATACTTAAATTTAGCTAGTTATAGATTAGTAGTTTTTTTAGATTTTAATATTGTATATGTAGGACGTAGAGCTTTTTATCACTGTTTGTATTTTAACTACTAGGAGGGCCACAAGTTTATTAGCGTTGCTATTATGTGTTACCCTCGCTAAATAAAGTCTTTATTTATTATTATTATTTATCCCTCATCCTTTCCGCTTTCAATTTGGAACGATCGAAGAACAATACTATCTAAAAGCATTTTTGCACAAGGAAGGAGAAACACATAACATGAAAAGAATGCGAAATCTGAAGTTTAGTGCCCCTGAATGTAATATACTGGTTTAGATTGCTTCGTAAGTCAAAGTAACAGAAAAAGTAACGGAGGTTATGAATTGCTGGAAACACCACGTACATAATTTTTAACTATTAACGCGATAACCGTATATATGTGGACGTGGAAGGGAAGAGTTCGTCAACAAGCTAAGTGGAAGGCGGCTGTTGCTTATATTACAGGTCACTGTAATCGAGTGAAAGCCCAATATGAGCAGCTAAGACAACTAAAAATCAGCTTCAAGCCGACCATGCCATAATACAGATGGCCTTTGCGGAGAACTACACCTGTCTTCAGGCAGAGGAGGTCCAGTCTTCCTTCTTGAATGCCCCGGCTCAGATTAATCTGCACCCAACCGTTATGTATTACAATGATGAAGAAGGCGAGGACCTTACACACAAGAGCACCGTTATAGTGTCGAAAACGTCGGAACACAACAGCTGCACAGTGTACGCATTTTTTCCGTAACCTTGTACCTGAAGCCAAGGCCGTGTCCTAACCTAAATCATGCACATCCACTACTACACCGATAGTCCTACGTCTCAGTATCGAAATAAGAATATATTTTACATCGTCTCCAACCACAAGGAAGAGTTTGGAGTCAGTGCCTCCTGGAACTACGTCGAGGCTGGGCATGACAAAGGCCGCCCATGTGATGGCATGGTGGCACTACCAAAAGAATGGCTCAGACGAGGCAGTCAGGCAAGACAAAGTAAAAATTGACGATACCGAAGGCTTCTTTGCTTCCAGTGGACCGAGAAATACCAAGCCAGCAGTTCCATTGCATTCAAATATTTGCCTGCAGAGCATTGTGCCCAGGCAAAGCTTGACATCAAGACCTTCGGCGACCTCCAGCCGGCAACAGGCACGATGCAACCTGATGCCGTAGTAAGCGATGAGTCCAGCTCCATCTCAGTCAGAAACACGTCTTGCTTCTGCGAAAATTGCTTTACAGATGGAGCATTCAAGGCCGACTCCGAATGTGGCTGGAGAAGACATCTGCTAAAGTTACCTGAAGTCACTGCAGAGGGAATCAAGTTAGGCGTAGATGACTGAGTCGAAGCCGTATATGATGCTAATTGGTACATCGGCAAGGTTCTTGACTTGGATGATGAAGATATGACAGCCCACATCACTTTCCTGGGCCGCTTTCAAGTGGCCAAGGAATCCGGATTTCCACAAAGGATATTATGGCTGTACATGTCATTCAGCCCCCAGTTCTTCGTGGAAGAAGCCAGAGAATGCTCATGATCGACGATGAAACCGCCAAGATGATTGAGAAACTGTACAAGTCCTAATTGGATAACTAATGATCAGGTGATTTCGTATACCTCACATCGTGCAAGCTTGGACAGTACTGGTTGAAGAACATTAAGAAGAACAAGAAGCGTTTATTATACTGTGATCCGACAATTACATAATTTTATTATTAGATGCTTTGAGAACTTTATTTTTTCAATACTAAGATCCAAATTCATTATTTAACCCCAAAGTTAACAAATATTATTCAGCTCATTTTCGTGTTTCATGGATTTTGTGATTTGTCGAATACATCATTTTCCTTGAAAAATCAAGTACATAAGGCAAGGAGGACGTTACATTGAATTAATTATATGATTTATAAATAAGGTTTAGCATTATAAAATAGGCATTCATGGGTTACGCCTGTCTTGTAGTAACCGCCGTTGCGTTTTGAGTTACCAAAGTATCATCAATTTTTAGCCACAATGCAGCAATGGATAGAATCCTGTTTATTTCTATCGAAACACTGATGCACCACAAGGGCTTTTCATCGACCTCTTTCTGCCTTTATTTAACAAATATTATATGGAAAAATATTTTTTGACATAGTACGGCTATAGGAAAAACGGCAAAAATAGGGAAATCAATGTTTTCTCGAAACATTTATGCTTATTTTGCAGACGCTATAAATTTTAAATTATATTCTCGATATTGTTTCACATTTTTCTTATTTTCTAGGTTAAAGTTTTGTGATATTTTCGCATTAAAAGATTACATGAATTTGCTTTTGGATTCCAACATTTTAATAATTTCTCTTTTAAAGTGCATTCTTTGCAACTTCATTTGAAACGTTCTATCACCTTGTCATCATTTTTCAAATCCTATTGGTCGATTGCGTGTTTTATGTAGTTAAATGGTTTTGGTGTCGTAATGATTAAATAATTAATATGTTACTATTTACTTTTATTGAAGATTGTTACGTTTAGCGGGCGTTGAGTAAATGCACGATATTGCATATCAAGAGCAGGGAAAAAGACTGTACCCTATTTAAGGATTGCATATTTTATTTAAGGATGATGATACAGAATATGAGATGATATTTAAGGGTCCGGCACCTCAAATACCATACCCCATTCCGCGGTACATACATATATGGTTTGTATTTAGGAAATCGTAATACCGCTCCTTCTGGTAATTGCGCCAAAACAATTTTGATTGAAAATCTAGCTACCTCGATACAAAGAACAGAAAAAGAAATACAAATTATGCGGCCTCAGCTCAGTCCAATGTTCTTACAACAAAATCAAGTTAGTTTTCTTCTGAAGCCAATGCACCTGTGAGACCTAGCCAGAAATCGTCGATTTCTGGCAGTAAAGTATTCTAAATCTTGTTGAACCATTTTGGGGCGATATATGGTCGTGATATTGCCTTAAAAAGCATTACAAATCTTTGATATGACGTCATGTAAGTCACATTATGCAAATGAATTGAAATGAAATAGTCCAGTTTCGTATTGAGTGTTTTTATTTTCTCAGTTGTTTTTCAGGCGTCAGACATTGATCGTTGCAATATCATTGAAATATCTTATACTAAGTGGAGCTGACATGAAAACAGAGCAAAAGGAACTAGAATTGGTTTGAGGTGTAAATGACGTCATTGAAAGTTGATTCATGGCAGCCGGACGTTAATAACTGTTTTCATATGTCGGTCATTTTGTTTTCCATTTTGACATTGAAATCAGTGATCACTGGCTAGGGCTCATATGCACAGGTTTATTGTTGTTCTGTTGTCTTATTGAACGTCGACAGTGTAAGATAAAGTATTGAAGGGACGATTGTATCTGCCAAGAAACCTAAGAGAAAAAAACAAATAAGACATGATCAATCTAAAGAATTTTAAAATATTTGAGAACTCGAAAATGGGATATTAACAATAAATAAACGACTGTGCATACTTCACTGATTGTTCTCCTTTTGGCAAATTAAAGTAAGGACAACAACCCCTCAGTGGATATAAATCCAAACAACCTAATTCAAAACCTCGGGTATTTATGCAAATTGCTGTTTTCGATATTTATGAAGTAACATTAAGGGTGCGTTCCATCGTATTCCGGATACAACGAATGATCGATCACTACAAATCGCTTATATCGGGACCGTTTACCCACTGGAATGCTAAATGTATCCAGAATATCCTGAGACTATTCTATCTATTCTTATTCTGGAATACGGTCAATCGAACGCGCCCTAAAGAAGCATGACCTAGCTATTCCTATTCGGCTATTGTCAAATCAAATAAATTCTAAGCAAACCAGTTCTTTGATTATAATTTTGATTCACAAATGTCATGATTACCATAATTGTCATGATTACCATAATTCATAATCTGAGAACTTCTTAAGCACGATTGCTTACCTTATGTTGCACATGATCTTATCACCAGTCCCCTAACGATGCCTTCAAGTTCCCCAAAGGAGCCCACAATAAAGACATTATTGGCGTCAGCGGTTATCAACTTAAGTTCCTTGAGGACGATGCTTTTGCCAATACCGACTGCTAGGGTTTTGATGCCTTGCGCCCGCAGGGGGATAATTGCTTGATTGACAGGGATGTAGCCAGGATCCGTTGATTGTCTGCCATCGGTTATGAGGATAAGAACCTAAAACAGGCGAAATGTTTGGTATTTATCTCATGACTTTAAGAGAAGTATGGTTTGGTTGACGTAAAGTAAAGATTGGGTCTTTCTAGGTGTATCAACGTCCTGAAATTCAGGACAATTAACAACTCTATTGTGGGGTTAGGGTTCTTTGTATTTCAGGGTATTGTTTTGCTGTAGTTCATTGTATTCTGGGATTAGGGTTCTTTGTATTTCAGGGTATTGTTTTGCTGTAATTCATTGTATTCTGGGGTTAGGGTTCTTTGTATTTCAGGGTATTGTTTTGCTGTAATTCATTGTATTCTGGGGTTAGGGTTCTTTGTATTTCAGGGTATTGTTTTGCTGTAGTTCATTGTATTCTGGGGTTAGGGTTCTTTGTATTTCAGGGTATTGTTTTGCTGTAATTCATTGTATTCTGGGGTTAGGGTTCTTTGTATTTCAGGGTATTGTTTTGCTGTAATTCATTGTATTCTGGGGTTAGGGTTCTTTGTATTTCAGGGTATTGTTTTGCTGTAGTTCATTGTCGTTGATACACCTAGAAAGAGCCTAAAGATCCTCGCTAGCCTCTCTTGTTAAATCAACCAACATGACCTCCACGTCTGTTTTATTTGATTCAGCGGGGATTGATTGAAAGCCATGATAATAGAGCGGTTTTCAATTGAGTGTCGTAAAACCAAAACCAGTGAGCCAATCACGAGCAAGTAAAAACATCAATGAACCAATCACGAACTGAAGTAATTCACGATTGGTTTTAATTGAACCAATCACGAGGCAAAGTAAACGCAATCATGGATAACTAGCCAATCAAATTCGAAAGCAATTACTTTTCGACACTAAATTGAACACCGCTCTAAACAAATAATCAAATACGATTCAAGTAAAGTCACTTTACGGTACAACGTTTATCGCTTGGTAATCTTCCACATGGCCCTCTGTTGACTTAGTCCTAGTACGATTTATCGTTCTTAATCGAGAAGACGTGAAGGTCTAACCATTTGCTCGGCTGGATTTTGCTACGACAGCACCTTCAACTCAGTTATTAAAAGAAATATGGGTAGCTATAGTAACAAATTTTCACTATTTCATTCAAATATAAGAAGTTTGAACCAAAATTTTGATAAACTTAGTGATCTATTATATATCACATTTGACATAATTACTCTAGGTGAAACTTATGAAATCCTAAAAAAAGTAATACCTTTAACCCAGCTAAATTAAAAAATTACCAAGAATAAAAAAATAAAATAAACCACAGCATATCAATCCTGCTACTATAGGCCTTTTGCAGGAAACAGTCACGTGCTGATATATCACTTCAATAACGAATGAATTGCTCTCGTGATCCCATGGGAAAGGCTTTACTGGATGGCAAACAAAACTTAAAAACACTGTTTTAGAAAATTCGAAAATCGATTGGAGGTGGAAATAACATTTACAAACAGGTTTTGCTAATAACACTACCGATCTCTTATAAGTGCCTTGAAATAAAAGAAGTCAGATTTTTTGCCATCCAGTACAATCACGTGATTGCATTCCTGCAAATACCCATTGCTAACCTGTGGTACACCGTCTCTCTTATCAATGAACAGTCCTCGTTTAGCCACATCAAGCGCTCTATCGATCCTCGTGCGTCCCTTTTCATACGGGAGTCCATCGATACTGGCGTCCAATTCAGAGCTAGACATGGTCTCAAAGTCCTTAAACGTGATTGCTACTTCAGCATAGTCACTGAATGGAATAATTCCAATGCGACTGCGCGGTGAGGCCGTTAGGAGTTCCCGGATGATAGACTTGATAAAGTATCTTTCTTTTGAGTAGTGTGCTAGTCCCAGGCTCCCTGAGGAGTCCATCACAATGCCGACATCTAGTGTTTTGTTACAAATGACAACTGTAGTTCCCACTGAAATACGTAACAACAAAACAGCAAGTTTCAACACCACGGATTTTATGTCAAACGTCACGGATTTTACCCAAATATCGGACTTGTCATGTTTTATTCAATAACAGGAAATTCACGTTCCTTTGTATGAAATGTTTGTAAGATTGGTAATGACATCTTTAATCTTCATAAAACTTTGTGAGGTCATAACTCGCTTAGCAGAACGTACGAACACAAGCACTCTTTTTCATGGAATCTCAGATAATTTCGTTTTGGAAATAACCATTCTTAGTATATACAAGTGAGTGGTGCTGTTCGCGCGCTATGACTACTCCGGAGCGGTGAATATCCTTTGTTAGTATATACCACACCAGTGAATATCACTTTTCGCGCGCTCTGATTGGCTACTCAAGCAGTGAATATCCTTTGCTATTCACCTCCGAGCGAAGCAGCGATCACCACGCGCGAGTTTTTGTCCATTTGACAGAAAATAAAAGAACTATTTGGTGCTGGCTATTCATTTGTGTGGTATATACTAAAACAATTATTCACCTCAGTGACGGTGAATAAGTGGTGGATATTTACCTCGCCACCACTTTGCGGCTCGGTAAATAGTAAATATCCACCACTATTCACCTCCACTTCGGGAAGTAATTGTTAATTATGACGTCTTTCGAGTAACCAGAATCAGTATATATCAGTCCTTTATACAAAGGCGGTACCATTATATTCTTTTTAGTACCATGTTCTCAGGCAACAACTTGCGCGTGAGGAAGAAGCCACTGAATTATGGGAATATGCTACTTATGCTGTTTCCGTTGGGTCCGATAACAAAACCATGGCATCCCATTGCGTCAATGATGGAATGCGCTGCTTCCGGTTACAGACGTTTTCATCTCCCAACCTGCCCCACCACATTCCCACTCAATTTACCCTGGAAAAATATACTTGTTCCAAACATATCGTCTTTACTTTATATCTTACCTATGTGTTCCCATATTCTTTGTACTTGTTGCAGTAACACTGCATAGTTATCGATGAAAAGGATGTTCTCAGGCTTCTGTGCAATGTTCGTCAACTCGTGCACATCCACATCTTGCCCAATTCCCAAGACGTTTATTACTACCCCAATATCGGTTAATGGCTTTACGACTTCAGATAGCAATTTAGAAGTCGGATCGGTGACTTGTTTCCCCTTCGCTAAGATAATCATAAGCTTAGCTGCATTGCGACGTGTCCCAGAAAATGTTTGCTCTGCCAGCTCGATGGCCTTGTCAAGTCTTCTTCCTCCACCGACATGAGGGAGGACGATTAATTGAGAGTAAAACTCAGCCGTGGTGTTATAAGCGTTGAAGTCGATGCTGAGTTGAACGTTGTCGTTGTAGGTTATGACCCCCGCACGGGTTCCCACGGGGGAGACACGTAGACGCTGTGAGATTGCCTTGATGAAGTCAATCTGTGTCTCGAACTCGCGGATGGTCAAGAAAGTAGAAGAATCAACCAGGAACATAACATCAGCAACGTAACTAGGCGGCGGCGGCTTTTTGGGGCCTTGAGGGGGACACAAATATGGAATAATTAAGTTAAAATAAGAATGCACTTCTGTGAAGAGTACTTGAACTTCAACGTCTATAAAGAACTTATCTGAAAATAAAATTAATTTGATGGAAAATATCGGATTACCTGAAGATATATGTCTCAGCAACAGCAGGACCTGTCGAAGTATATCATCATATGATCTTGTCACGAACAGGTCACCCGGTCGCTGAGTTATCAGTCGTAGTTTGTCTACATTCTCTCCAGTCCCTATGACGTACACCTTAACGCCAAGACCATGTAATGGCTGTGCGGCAAAGTCCAGTGGTTCGACCCCAGGTTGTATACTCTGTTTGCCATCTGAAATAACAACGGCGACTTTCTTGGCGCTTGGTCGTCCCTTTGAAAGGATGCGAGCCGCGAGCACCAAGGCCTTATCAAGCCTTTTTCTTCCTCCTACGTATATGACGTCATCCACTGCGTTGTTAAACGTCACAATGTTGTTATACTCGCCCAATCGGATACCCAACTCGGGTACGTCACCAAAGCTGATAACGGCGAAGTTTGTTTTGTCTGGAGCGATGGTGAAGGACCTGGCGAAAGCCTTTACAAAGGATTTTAATTTGTAGAAGTTTGGCTTTCCAACGCTGTCCGACGAGTCGACAAGAAAGAGAATGTCGGTTTGTTGGCCTGTCATTGGTATTGTTACTAAAATAAGACAGCATGTGTTATGGAAATTAATTGTTCAACAACATTTTTGTATACGCTAAATTATATAGTTTCATGGCTTTAGTGTATCATAAATAAGATAAATAAATGGTTTATTCCCATCCAAATCTTTGTCACTACCCTCGTCTTTATTCCTCATCCGTTGAACTCCACTTAAGACAAAGCACTCATCAAATTCTTTCGATTTCAAGATCAGCACCAGAAAGGATTATTAAAATGAACAATCTACTGATCATGATTTAGGTATCTAAGATCGGAAGGTCATGACTGAGTTTAGTTTGCACACAAGCGAACAAACCGTAGCCAAGTTGTGATTGATATAACGACAGTCAGACTGAATTAATTGACTATAAGGTCAGGCTTTTAAAAGATTACAAAGTATAAACGTTATTTGTAGCTAAAACGTTTCATCGTACCTGTTCCTGAGGCCACTTGGACCAGTATAAACTCAACCTGAGGTAGAATCTTCCCCGCAGTTGGAATGATAAAAATATTCCCATCTCTTTTCGCAATCTCCCGTAGTTCCTGCATATTAGGCCGAGATCCCAAACCAATCACAAACACCTGAGCCTTCTTGTTGTGAAGCGGCTCCACAGCAGCTTTCAGAGGTGTCGATCCAGACTCCCAATAATGGCGACCAGCAGTGAGAAGAAACACAACTTTTGGAACTTGGGAACGGGTCTCAGAGAACAACGCGTCTGCTCGCTGTAAGACTTTATCAAGTCTCCGCTTGCCACCGAGGTATGGTATTCTTTCCATTTCCTTAGAGAAGTCAAGAATATTCTGGTAGGCATTGAATGGTATCACGAGCTTTCCACGATCACTATAGGCGATCACTGCAACACGAGTTGTACTGGAACCTATGTTTAAGGATCGGGCAATGGATTTGATGATACTCTTCTGTCGTTCATATTCATCAGAGGTGACATCTTCGGATGAGTCGATGAGGAAGATGGCGTCAATTGCTTGAATGTATTGTCGATGTTTATCTAATGCTAATGAATGAAACACAAATGAAACATAATAACAATAGTATTTATTATAAAGCGGTATCTCTTATGTAGTGTGTACAACATGAACGGAGTGTTGTATCGCCGGCCTTCCCCAATCCCAACTGGGATAGGGGAAGTAAGTGATCGGTCGTGAGACCTCCCCCCCAACATACACTAGCATAGTGTTCATTGGATACAGAACTGATGATTATAAAACATCAGTGTCTGTATCAGTGATACAAGAGTATCAGTGATACAGATGTTGATGTTTTATTAATCAGTGCCCTTGCACTGATGTTTTATTACAGTGGTATTCATGTGACTCGAATGCTGCGTTTGGATTAGTTAGTACCCTATTATTAATGAATTTTACAAGCATCAATACAGAATTTTACCTTGACATTTCACCCAACTGGGATAAGGAAAGTCAGTGATCAGTTGTGAAACCTAACAGACCCTGGCACGGTGTTTGTTGGATAGAGAATTGATGATTAAAACATCATTAGTATTCCCAAATCTTCGTCTTGCATGTCTTTGTAGCGGCACAATATTAAGATTGTTTGACAGCGCAAGATTGTACTGTGCCACATGTTTGTATTTTTGTACGTTTTATTATGTTTTTAATGTATGACCGAAACTATGATTTTGAAGGCGATATCAAAATATAGAATTAAAAATCAAATTAAATTACTATCGAAATAGCTGGTTGAAAAAAGAAAGAACGAAGTACAGGATAAATATTCCAATAAAGCATGGGAATTGAGAAAAACAGAGAACTTAATCCCAGGGACGGATCCAGGGGGAGGGGTCAGGGGATTGTACACCTCGCCCATACGTTTTGGACATCACTGGAAATAGCATTTCAGAGGCTCTAGATTAAAAAAAAAAATCGGAAGGGGGAGGGCTTGTATGTCCCCAGATGACCCAATTTTGAAACCGTCAGCCAATCGACCAAAGTTTACCTTCCTTAACAGCCTTCTTGACATGTTGTACCATAATTGTGACTTTGGACAGCACATCAGATGAAAAAGGAAGAACAAATACGTCTTTCGATGATGACGCGATCACGTTCATCTGGTGGATATTCGTTTGACGACCAATCCCGATCACGTACGTCCTCGCTTTCACATCACGTAACGGTTGCCTTGCAACATCCAATGGCGTAACTTCAGGAACCTCAGCCTGTCTTCCAGTCGTCAGGAGAATAGCAATCTTTGGGATTCCTCGCCGCCCAGCAAGGAGTACGCGCGCCGCCGCCCCGAGTGCAAGGTCCATCCTACGAGAACCTGTGACAAATGGCGCTCGTGTGACGGCCGAGTCAAATTTAAAAATTGTCTGGTCGTCTCCAATGCCAAGTACTACTGACGGCGAGGTACCATATACGACAAGGCCTCCTCGGGATTTGCCTTGCGCTATGTTAAGATATCTTGCTAAAGATTTGACGAGGTCTTTCTCGCGCTGGAATGTTGCTGAGGTGACCTCACTCGACGCGTCTATCAAAAATACGACATCTGCTTTGAATTCCAACCGCTTAGTAACCCCTTTAAACAAACAACAAACAAAACGTATTAGCCAGCTACTGCTAGGTTGCACGTTACGTCATTGCCAGAGATTCCTCGCTAGCTTCTTTTGTTTATCATTCCACCAACATGACAAATCATGAAATGTATTGATCATTAGCGATGCTTGTTCTTATCACGGCACAATTACGGCACAATTACGGCACTGCGTCTGCGTATGTTGATTGCGCTTATACTCCCGTTTCCAATGTGAACCAGGCTTTAGACAATATAATACTTATGCTAATATACCAGTTCAGTAAAAGTCATGGTAGAGTTTCAAAACGTTAAAAACATTTTTTCTAAGAAGAAGCTTCAGTTTTAGAAGTTTCATTTCGTATCAAAATGTTCTGGTGCTCAATAACTTTCTCATTCAGATATTCAAAGGGAAATTAACACTTGAAACATTAGACTACTTCCAAAGTATGGAAATACCTTGGGAAATATTCTAGAAAAAAGTTGGAAATTATTGTTTTCCATAGTTTTTTTGTCCATTTCCGAAGTGGATAAAGCTGTGGAAATTATCATGGAATATTGTAGAAATGTTCTAGAAATACGGTTTCCCTATTGTTGAAGAGTTTCAGTTTTCCTATGTAATGAGTACCGTTTTATTTGCTTTTGCCATCAGACTCACCATTCATGATTTGCCTCACAGCATCCGAAACAAAAGGTGTCAAGTCATTGAATGACGCCACCAAGAGTAAATCTTTAGGTCTGTCCACCACGGGTCCTAGCTTCTTTATATCTGGTTGTTTACCAATAGCTATGACGTAAGTCAATACCCCGGATGCGCGCAGACTCTTTGTGGCATCTACAATAGCTCTGGCGTCTGAACGGGAATCCTGTCTTCCAGTAGTAAGAAGGACTACGATCTAAAGAATAAAAACGAACAAGAGAAAGCGACTTACTTAGTATTTCAGTAATCACGAGTCTGCTTTAATTTGGAGCCCGTTGAAGCCTCCGCTGATCCATTCAGTATCCATCTCACACAAGAAATAGATGTTCCAATGCAAGTGAAAAAACGTTCCCGTGACAATATTCTCGTGACATCAACGGAAGAACGGCTCTGCTACCGCCCAAACCGAAGACTGAAGGTAGGATTCCGTTTCCATTGACTTACCATCCGTCTAATCTGTCTATCAAGAAAATTATCCAGAGGAGTGATCCAGAGACCGCCTCTATTTTCCCGCAGCCTCCTCTCATTTCTTTCAAACGTGACAAGAATCTCCGTGATTCCCTAGTCAAAGGATTACTACTGATCTTCAACCAGGTACTTTTAAATGTTCTAGGACACTAAATTTCAGAACCTAAAGCTCTCTTAAAGTCACTGATCAGTAATGTTATTTATTGTATCAACTGCACACTTTGTAACAAACTCTACATCGGAGAAACAGGACGAAGATTAGGAGATCGATTCCGCGAACACTTGCTAGATGTTAGAAATAACAGCAAAGATCTCGCCAAACCTGTAGCTCGTCACTTTAACCTTCCTGGCCATTGGTATTTCTCTTCATCAAGGTACTACTGACACCCGCAAACGCAAAGAACAGAACTTTATTTTCAAATTAGGTACTTTGGCACCTCACGGTATTAATGAAAGATTTTCGTTCATTTAATTTCAAAATTCACGTATTCACTCACACTTAGATCAGCATGTTTCCTTAGTTTATCCATCAACACTCCTTGTTGAAGTTGGAGGTCAGACTTTCTTTGCGGGCTGCGTCGGCAGAGGAGCGAATTTTGTCAAAAGTTAAAAATCGTACACTATAAAGCTTGTTCCGCCGTCGAGCGTATTCAATTGAGCTCCTTCCTTACCTTAACTGCTTGAGGTCTTCCTGTTGCTAACACGTTTGAAGCAGCGGACAGCGCAGTGTCTATCCTTCTCGATCCACCCAAATGAGAAGCAGCGTCAACCTTCCTTTCGAAGTCTTCGACAGACGTGTAATCACTGAAACCAAACACCAGGCGGGCAATGACGCCGTATGTCACAAGGGCGCCACGTGATCGACTATGAGAGACTTTCATGACTCTTGCCAAGTTCTTTATGAAGTCTTTTTCCAGGCTATAGTGACTATCACTGACTTGTGATGATGAATCTATCAGGAATACTATGTCGGCACTGATCTGTTTGGGTTTCAAAGGACCTGAATAGGGATAAAAATAGCAGGAAAACATCCTAAATCGATGAATGACAACAATTACTTAACTGTTCGAATATGGTTCACTTAAATTTGTCACGCACAAAGGTTTCAATATGAGGCTACGGGATAAGATGAATGAATTCTAAGCTCCACGGTATTCTCTGAGGAAATGATAAATTTCATTTACCCCGGAGCCTCACATGAAACCTTTGTAAGTGCAGTACATGTCGAAAGTGGCATATTATTACTTGATTTTTTCCCCTGTAAAACAACGATGTTAGAAATTTTGCACACATCACAAACATCTAAACACATACTCAAGTGCGTGTTGTGGCTGGGATACGGAGAAGAAGACGAGTGAAGTTTTTCCAGTTCTATTTATTACCATGAGAAAGTAAAACTACTTTCCATGCCACGGTATGTGTTTTTCAGTCAAATTTCACGGATTTAGTGAAAGTCTGATTGTGTGGTCAAACTTTGGACCAAGTGGTGATTTTTCAGTATCTTAGTTGTCTCTGCAATGTGTGCCCAGAGTCAAAGACTCTGAATATTGTTTTTGAAAAAGAAGAAGAAACTAAAGTTGCAGTTGTTTTAAACTACTGCATGGTTATATTTTGCCAACTTGTTTTGTAGAGAACATAGGAAGTAAATACCTTATTATAGAAAATTAACGAAGCTGTAAATGTAGGCGACTTAAATCAACGCGTCCTGAAATTAACGCGAATTTCCGTGTAGGTATGTTTACACGCATTTAATTAACGCGAACGCTTTTCATATGAGTGTAAAAATTAACTCCCACAAAAAATTCATGCTACGCAATAGCAGCGCCTGCTCTATGGAATGTCCTACCCGTAGAAATACGTAATGCTAAATCAGTTTCAGTTTTTAAGAAATTACTTAAGACGTTTTTATTTAAGAAAGCTTTTTACTAGTGTTTATCTTGATTGATCCATATGATAGACAACTTATAGCTAGGAATAGCCGATCGTTACCAATAAGTTTATCAGTTAGTAACTATTAGTTAGTAAGGTTCTAGTATGTTCTTGTTATGCGCATGTGAGCATTTATGTATGGGACTTGCGCACTATAAATGTTATTTATTATTATTATTATTATTATTATTAATTGCGAATTGCTCACGACAGTCATATGAAAACCGCTCTATGCAAAATAATCTAAGACAAACTGTGCGTTTCACAATAGAAAACAACGTCCAACAGCAGAACTCGTTCAGAAGTCTATATCAATAATATAGGTGCCTTAAAATAGCGATGCTAAAAAATAGTGTGATTTTAATTAACGATGACGTAAATTAAGGTTCATTTAATTAACGCTAATTGTTTTAATTCGCGTTAATAAAATACTTCGTTAATTTTCTATAATAAGGTATCCAGACATTAAGTAATCACTATATACTGAATTAGTAAATTGAATAAACCTTTCTCGTTTATTACATAAAGTTAACCATAAGCTTCAAACGGCCTGGTATCTCTAAATACCTGATCCATCCGTAACCATGGTAACTGTGTTATCCAAAAGGTGAGAGAGGTCCCCATACGATGATACTGACATCACATCATGGTCACGATTTACAATCGGCCTAAGTTCCCGGATATCAGGCTGGGTACCTATGGCAACAACGTACGTTTTGGCGCCAAGACTACGAAGCGTCTGTGCGGCTACGTTGATTGGCCAGGTACCTACTTCAGCACTTTGCCTTCCCGCGGTTAATAGAATAGCTACTTTGTATGTTGTTGGCCTAGCTTCACCCAAGACTCTTGATGCCATCTCCAAGGCTCGATCCATTCTTCTTTCTCCGCCAACAGAAGAGGCCTGGTTAATAGCAGCATCGAAGTCGCTGAGAGTTTTATAACCATCAAAGCGCATGGCAAGGATCGGGTAGCTTCCATAGGTGACGAGAGCTCCTCGGGATTTACCAGGAGCAATTCTAAATTGACGTGCAAAGGATTTGACGAATTGTTTTTCTCGGTCAAAGTCTATTGATGCAACACTGGCAGACGAGTCAACAAGAAAGACGACATCGTATTTATTGTCAAAATCGTTGATGGATACTGAAATAAAGAGAATAGACAAAGTAGTCAACCATTATGCACTATTTGGATATTCAGACTCAATTGTCTGGGATTGAGTGAAGGTAGGGGGAGAGATGGGTGAAGGTAGGGTAGAGAAGGGGGGGGGGGGAGAAGATGCGTGGTTAGATTCGTGGACATGATTGAAATAAGCAGGAAAAGCCAATACAATACGCTACAAGTTATCTAAATAGGTAGGATTAATGTTAGAATTAGCAACGACAAAACTGATTATGCCAGATTTATTATGAAGCTTCAGTTATTATAAATTTAGCAAAACGTAAATCTTTAATCAATACCGGCATTTTCATTTTACTTCATTCTGTAGTACACGAAATACAAATGCACACTTTGGATTTGTTAGGAGAGAAAGAGACGTTAAAAACTGAGTGCTTATTTTATATCATTTTGAAACTTGATCACCGAGCAAACATCACAGGCAACAATCACACATAGATGAAACTGCTTAAATTACCAATTGACCGTTTATTACAGAACACAGTTCGAAAGCGAACACATTCGTACGAGGAAGCTCTCACCATAATCTTTGAAGATCAAACTAAGCACAGGAACCACGTAAATGGGAAGTCCTTGAAATGAAAGTACCCGGATGATATCCTGCTGTTTCTCAACTATAGTCTTCAGCTCGCGATGATTCACCTGGTTACTGATGGCAATGACGTATGTCTTCGTACCCATGCTTCTTAGGACCTGTGCGGCCGAGTTCAGCGGTTGGATTCCAGCATCCTGGGACTGCGTGCCGGCTGTTAGGAGGAGAGCGATTTTCGGAACTTGAGGGCGTGACCCCGTCAACACAAGCGAGGCTGTCTCGAGGGCTTTGTCCATTCGCCGCTGTCCGCCGATGTGCGTGGAACCATCGACGAGGTTTGCAAATGCTGATTGTGTGTTGGCGCTGTCAAGCTAATTAGAACATTTAAAACGGTTACTATAGCCTGTGTATAATTGTTTTAGTATATAACACAAGTACGGTTAAGCCGGTAACTTCGTGACCTATGATTGGTCAGTTTGAGGAATACAACTTCCCGCATGGACCGCAAAATTGAAGCAAAGTACTTTTGAGCCATATAATACACAGCTTATTAAACTATTTAGCGAGATCTGTTCCTCGTTTCTCCCATTTCTATGGTCCGCGCGCAAGTATTTTTTGTCCAGAATTGCGAAAGTCTAATTGGATCTAGCTCTACCTAACTTTCCACTTCTAAACTAATATTTTCGTATGTCCCAATTCCTTATTATTTAAACGGATATCGCTCTCTCAAAATGAACATACCTTGGCAACTGTTGCACTTCTGCTGCCGTACACGATAAGGGATGCTCTGGACTTGCCAGGCGCAATCTTGAATTGCTTGGCTAAAGTCTTGACAAACGCTTTCTCTAGTTTGAAGTTTTCTTGAGTGACATCGGATGATGAATCAATCATAAACACGACATCAGCAGAGAGGTCCAACGGCTTGACAAGCTCTGTGAGTAAGACATACCCTTATATGGTAGGTAATTTGGTGAGCTATGATTGGTCTGTCTGCGGTCCATAATTTCCTATACGGACCGCAAAATTGAAGCCAAGCTGGTTTTGTATATTACTGAGCCATATAATCAACATCTTACTATGTTAAACTCGTTTACTCGGTCCGTACCGTAAGTTATGGAAGCTCGTTTTCTCTCTTTTTATGGCCCAGTTACTAAAAATACCACAAAATGGCCAAAATTTCAAAATACAGAAAAACGTATTTTGATGGAACGAAAATGTTACAGTTATCTCTTCAGTTTTGAAGTTCTCTCAACATGTTCTTTCAGAAGCAATAATCAAATATCGCACAATGTGAAATGTAAAATGTGGAGGCAACTTCGTTACGTCATTCAGTTGCCGCCGCATTTTACATTTCACATTGTGCGATATTTGATTATTGCTTCTGAAAGAACATGGTGAGAGAACTTCAAAACTCCGTTAAATCCGTTAAAATGGACAAATAAAAAAAACACATTGCTTGCAAAAGCCTTCATATCAATTACGGGTGACCTGACTTCCGGTATGGTCATTACTTGCTCAAAAACACACGTTTTGGGAGCTATTTTGCCTTTTTTAGCGAATAAAATAATAGTCGAGAAAGCAAGGAACAAAGGCTAAAAACCTTTTAATTAAGATTAACCTTAAGGCCTGGCTAAACGGATTCGCAAGTCAATGCTCGAATTCGCAAGTCGACGCAAGTTTTTCACCGTTTGGCCACCCAACACAAGTTGACTGCAAGTCGAAAGTGGTAAAGAAACGCATTTATCAATACAATTTGTGAAGATTATGGGCGATTTGAACTAAACAGTATAGAAATGGCTCTTAATTTCGAAACTTTCTTTGACTTGTGTCAACCTGCGAGCCTGTTTCGCCAAGTCTTTAGACACTAAGGATACTGAGTGCTATCACATAAAGCCAGCAGACTTACCAACACTTCTAACAATGAATACTTGTACAGGATCCACATGCGATGGTAGCCTATCATACGTGGGTACTCTTACAAGATCTCCTGGTTTGGCAACTAATAGTGTGAGTTGGCCAACGTTAGGCTGAGAGCCAATTGCGATGACGTATGTATTCACTCCAAGATTTGTCAAGCTCTGTCTAAATGTACCCAAAGACTCGGCACCAGGCGTCTGACGTCCTGCTGTTATGAGAACCAAAATCTTTGGAACAACTGGTCGTGCCTCGTTGAATAATCTCAATGCCGCGTTCAAAGCTAGATCCAGTCTCCTGTCGCCGCCCACTGAGTTCGTTATACCAACGGCGCTGTCAAAGTCCTGTAGATTTCTGTGAAATCCACCAACCAGGATCTGAGTGCTGCCGTATGATATAAATGCAGCTCTTGATCTTCGTGGAGAAATGTTGAAAAACCTGGATAGCTGCTTAACGAATTCTTTCTGGTCTTCAAAGCGTCTTGCAGGGACGTCAGAAGATGAGTCACCAAGGAAGATGATGTCGGCTACTATGTGGTCTGATCTCACGACTAGGGAACCTGGGAATGTTTAAAATGAACTGCATTACATACCGGCGGAGGCATCTGGTTTGGGAAAATTTAGGGATGACTTGTACGCGCGGAAGAGTAAAAAATAAAATGTATCAGTGGAGGGAATGCATTTCATCTTTGATTATTTGAACGCATTGAACGATTTGAACGCATTGAACGATATGAATGCCAGGTTATTCAGTACTTCTAGAATATTAATATATAATTCTTAGAGCCGACTAACTATCATGCATATGCTGGCTTTAGTTACCTAATTGTCCGACAACATATCTACTTATTGGAATGACTTGCGTTTCGAGGTTGTCAAACCTAGATATCTGGACAATATCCTCAGTCTTGTCTACCAATGAGGTCAGATCTCGCAGGTAATGCTCTTGTCCAATAGCAATAACAAATACTTTAGCACCGCGATCACGGATCGGTCGTACAGCGGTCTCTATAGGCTTGGCGCCGAGCGACTCACGGCCAGCCGTGAAGAAGATGACGACCTTCGGAGCCTGAGCACGAGCGTGCGACAGAACATCTGTGGTGCTATCCAAAGCTCGATCCATTCTCCTCGCGCCACCCATGTATAAGGCAGCCTCAACAATTCGTTCAAACTCAGATGTTGTTCTATAATCGTTGAATTTTGTTTCTACTCTGGAGTTTCGACCGTACGTTACAAGACTTGCTCGTGATTTACCCGGTGCGACATTAAATGCTCGTGCAAAGGCCTTGACGAATTCCTTTTCTTTTTTGTAGTTTCGTCGGCCTACAGCAGATGAAGAGTCGACAACGAAAATTACGTCAGCTGACACGTCAAGCGGCTCGTGGAGACCTGATAAATATGATAAATAAAATGACATGTTGAAATTAGCTGTATATTACAACGCAGCAAAATGTTGTGCCGCTGGCCAACAAGAACGAAGGTTCTGGGGAGGAGATTATTCAAAAACAGGTTTTGTTTTCCGAGGTCTTAAAAGTTTTTAAAATCATTTTCTAACTTAGTAAACCCGCAACGAATAGACCTTATACATGATGACGTCACGTGATCACCACCAAGCCTCACTTTGGCACAACATGTTCTCTCAACACAAAAGTGAGGCTTGGTGACTACAGCGTGACGTCATCATGCATAAGGCCTATTGCAAGTGAGTAGTTGCTTCATGACCGGGCGCGAACGACCGAACTTCGTCAGGCTTCTCATTGAGTGCATTTGGGCTTCCCGCTAGTGTTCCGTGAAATGCATTGCAAATAAAATTGAAATGTATTTGGTGTATATGTTGTGGGGCAATTTTGATGACTGGTTCAAATATTTTTGAACCGGGGCAGATACTTTTGAACTGGGGCAGATACTTTTGAACTGGGGCAAATATGTTTACCTGTGAGCTTATGTTCACTGATCGGTCAGAGTCAGGGAGGGGATGGTGAAAAATTATTTTTCCTGGGGAGGGTAATTTTTTTCTTCTTTCCCAAAAAATAATAATTATTAACCCCCTTTTTTATGAATTCCCAAAAAATTAAATCCCTTTTTAGAATCTTGATAATTGCCCCAGTTCAAACATATTTGCCCCAGTTCAAAAGTATCTGCCCCGGTGTTCAAAATTGCCCCACAACATATACGTACGTTGGAACATCGAAACAAGAATAAAGTAATGAAACAGCAGAAACGAGCCTTATTTCCCACCTATTCTCTATCATGGAATTACGGCGAACTGAAACATTCCGAGGCGAGTTCGTGTTTTCCATTTGATTTTAGAAAGAATTTAATCGCAATTAAGATTGTTGGTAGAAATATCGATAAATACATTTCGTTAGTAAGAGTGGATTTTCGACAACACTCACAGTATAGAAATAATTAACTTACTCATTGATATTTTGTCTCCTATTTTCTTTCCTTGGAAGACGAGTGTTTTGAATGAGATAACTCTGACAATATCCTTGGGACTTTCCACAATTGATTTCATTTCCTGTACATTGATGCGAGAGCCAATTGCAATAACGTAAATCTTGACACCAAGTCGACGAAGAGGCTTGGCAGCTTCTTTTAATGCTTTAGTTCCAACATTAGGGATTTGAGAGCCTCCTGTTAGAAGGACAGCTGTCTTAGCGACGTTGGGTCGTGCCTCTATAAACAGGCTCAATGCTTGGCTCAGTGCTTTGCTGATGTTTCTTGTTCCTTCCAGGTATGGAGCTCGATCCACTGATGCGTTGAACTGCTGTGAGGTGCTGTAGTCAGTAAAATTGAACACAAGCCGAGGGTTGGTACTGTATGATATCAGTGACGCTCTGGAATGTCCTGGTGAGACGTTCAGAACGTTTGCCAATGATTTTACGAATTGTTTTTCTCTGAGGAAGTTAATTTTACCAACGGATGTGGATGAGTCTACCAGGAAAACTACATCAGATGTGACAGGATCTGGTCTCTTAGACTCTGTAGAGGAAACGAATGCCGGCTGAGATGAGAAACATAATATACATAATATAATATACATAATATACACACATATATACATATACACATATACATAAAATGTTAAAAACTTTAAAAATGGAAAAATAAAAAAATAAAAAAACTGTTACTCGAGTTTCACGCTCGAAGCGATCATCAGACCACATATACATATATACATATGTACATAGACATATATATATATATATATACCTATACCTACCTATACCTATGCGTGTACCTATACCTATACCTATACCTATACCTATACCTATACCTATACCTATACCTATACCTATACCTATACCTATACCTATACCTATACCTATACCTATACCTATACCTATACCTATACCTATACCTATACCTATACCTATACCTATACCTATACCTATACCTATACATGCAAGCCGTGCCACCAGAGGAAATCGTCGCTTCGCTCCTCGACTCTCGTCGCTTCGCTCCTCGGCGCATAACTTTTCGCGAAGGGAGGCAGTTGAACCTCTGGTACCCAGGGTAAACTTACTGTTACCGCTTCATACATGTGACAATTATAAGCATGGAATCTGATTTGAGCAATTGTGAGTGGATTTATCATTAAATTAAAAGTTTATTGAAAATCTTCACTATTCAACATTTTTGCCTTCTGTGTTCTCAGCTACTATTTACGACTAGTTTTATTATCGCTATTATCGACTAAACTTTATCATTA
This sequence comes from Actinernus sp. WN-2022, assembly GCA_030867875.1. Classification (NCBI taxonomy): domain Eukaryota; kingdom Metazoa; phylum Cnidaria; class Anthozoa; order Actiniaria; family Actinernidae; genus Actinernus; species Actinernus sp. WN-2022. The sequence continues at coordinate 175,237,749 of JAOWCC010000577.1, read as the reverse complement.
CTCGTAGTAATAGCATTTTATTGGACTGTTATTCTTAATGAATTGGTTAGTTAATTATTAGTTTGTTAGTTTATTTTAAAAGTAGAGACTTTGTAAAAGCGCATCTGAACATTTTCCATATGCTAATTTGCGCTATATAAGTGCATTATTATTATTATTATTATTATTAACAGCGTGCTATTGATAATTGGGTCGACTTCATTGTTTTCTACGTTTTTGACATACTCTAGCATTTCGTAGAAAGAAAATACATCCCTAAATTCGTTCGGATGAAAGCTATCGCAGGATATCTGTCATGCATAGGTGACAGATAATAAGGATGAAATGACCATATTTGGGCAATGTTACAATGTGCTGAATAATAACGATCGATAGACGGCACTTGGGTAGCCAATCAGATGGCGAGTTTGCCAATAGACGGCAGTTGAGTTATGCTATTGTTCGCGCCACTAGATTCCCGCCAAAATCATTTCATGAAATAAAGATGTACCCTTTGCGAGTGTGGATAAAACATATGTTTTGTTATCGATGTGTTGAATAATAATAATTAGTATAAACCAACTAGTGGACTATTCCAGATTGGCTACCCTACTATAGGTCTATTCCAGATTGGCTACCCTACTACAGGTCTATTCCAGATTGGCTACCCTACTATAGGTCTATTCCAGATTGGCTACCCTACTATAGGTCTATTTGTGATAGCGCATGGTAGAGAAAAACAGCACACATTTTCACGAAAATATAAAAAAAATTCAACTTCAATTTGTTTCTTTCTATTATTTTCTACTGTCCGACTAATTAGTTTATATTATGGGCTCATGGGCTGCAAGTTTTAACTCGGCTGCGCCTCATGAGCTATTGATTCGTAGCCCTTTCGGGCTGCGGGTCTAATTGTTAATTATCCTGCTCGATTTTGCGAAATATCGCCTAATGTTAGCCAACTCGGGCCTTCGGCCCTCGTCGGCTAAGTATCTGGCGATATTCCGCGCTATCTTGCAAGATAATTGTTAAATAGACGGCAATTTCGAAGGACGAGCCTTTCGACAGCTAAGTTGGAAAGAACCGTAGTTTAGTTATGCCAAAACAATCAGACTTCCCGTTCTTGGTTTCCATCGAATTTGACAGTTGACTCAGGGCTTCGCTCCTCGTTGCCTAGGGAACAGCTCCTCGCCACCTATCAGCCGTTAGAGTTCACCACAAAATTTTGGCGCGCCCTCATTGGCCAAAAGCGCGGAGGCAAACTATTTAACAATTACACCCGCAGCCCGAATGGGCTACGAGTCAATAGCCCATGAGGCGCATTAACTCGTAGCCCATGAAGGCGAGAGGTCTAATTGTTTTCGTATAAACTAACTAGTTGGACAGTAGAAAATAATAGAAAGAAACATTGAAGTTGATTTTTTTTTATTATTTCGTGAAAATGCGTGCGGTTTTTCTCTACCATGGGCTATCACAAATAGACCTATAGTAGGGTAGCCATGCAATCAAAATGCAGGATTTGTAATAGTCCACTAGTTGCTTTATACTAACAGACATAATAGTTCCTAGACGAACACACTCTATTTGTATAATAGTTCCTCGACGGACACACACTATTTGTATAATAGTTCCTCGACGGACACACTCTATTTGTATAATAGTTCCTCGACGAACACACTCTATTTGTATAATAGTTCCTCGACGAACACACTCTATTTGTATAATAGTTCCTCGACGGACACACTCTATTTGTATAATAGTTCCTCGACGGACACACTCTATTTGTATAATAGTTCCTCGACGGACACACTCTATTTGTATAATAGTTCCTCGACGGACACACTCTATTTGTATAATAGTTCCTCGACGGACACACTCTATTTGTATAATAGTTCCTCGACGGACACACTCTATTTGTATAATAGTTCCTCGACGGACACACTCTATTTGTATAATAGTTCCTCGACGGACACACTCTATTTGTATAATAGTTCCTCGACGGACACACTCTATTTGTATAATAGTTCCTCGACGGACACACTCTATTTGTATAATAGTTCCTCGACGGACACACTCTATTTGTATAATAGTTCCTCGACGGACACACTCTATTTGTATAATAGTTCCTCGACGGACACACTCTATTTGTATAATAGTTCCTCGACGGACACAGTCTATTTGTATAATAGTTCCTCGACGGACACACTCTATTTGTATAATAGTTCCTCGACGGACACAGTCTATTTGTATAATAGTTCCTCGACGGACACACTCTATTTGTATAATAGTGACTCGACGGACACACTCTATTTGTATAATAGTTCCTCGACGGACACACTCTATTTGTATAATAGTTCCTCGACGGACACACTCTATTTGTATAATAGTTCCTCGACGGACACACTCTATTTGTATAATAGTTCCTCGACGGACACACTCTATTTGTATAATAGTTCCTCGACGGACACCTCTATTTGTATAATAGTGCTTGACGGACACACTCTATTTGTATAATAGTTCCTCGACGTACACACTCTATTTGTATAATAGTGCTCGACGGACACACTCTATTTGTATAATAGTTCCTCGACGGACACACTCTATTTGTATAATAGTTCCTCGACGGACACACTCTATTTGTATAATAGTCCTCGACGGACACACTCTATTTGTATAATAGTTCCTCGACGTACACACTCTATTTGTATAATAGTGCTCGACGGACACACTCTATTTGTATAATAGTTCCTCGACGTACACACTCTATTTGTATAATAGTTCCTCGACGGACACACTCTATTTGTATAATAGTTACTCGACGGACACACTCTATTTGTATAATAGTTCCTCGACGGACACACTCTATTTGTATAATAGTTCCTCGACGGACACACTCTATTTGTATAATAGTTCCTCGACGGACACACTCTATTTGTATAATAGTTCCTCGACGGACACACTCTATTTGTATAATAGTTCCTCGACGGACACACTCTATTTGTATAATAGTTCCTCGACGTACACACTCTATTTGTATAATAGTTACTCGACGGACACACTCTATTTGTATAATAGTGCTCGACGGACACACTCTATTTGTATAATAGTTCCTCGACGGACACACTCTATTTGTATAATAGTGCTCGACGGACACACTCTATTTGTATAATAGTTCCTCGACGGACACACTCTATTGGTATAATAGTTACTCGACGTACACACTCTATTTGTATAATAGTTCCTCGACGGACACACTCTATTTGTATAATAGTTCCTCGACGGACACACTCTATTTGTATAATAGTTCCTCGACGTACACACTCTATTTGTATAATAGTGCTCGACGGACACACTCTATTTGTATAATAGTTCCTCGACGTACACACTCTATTTGTATAATAGTTCCTCGACGGACACACTCTATTTGTATAATAGTTACTCGACGGACACACTCTATTTGTATAATAGTTCCTCGACGGACACACTCTATTTGTATAATAGTTCCTCGACGTACACACTCTATTTGAATAATAGTTCCTCGACGGACACACTCTATTTGTATAATAGTTCCTCGACGTACACACTCTATTTGTATAATAGTGCTCGACGGACACACTCTATTTGTATAATAGTTACTCGACGGACACACTCTATTTGTATAATAGTTCCTCGACGGACACACTCTATTTGTATAATAGTTACTCGACGGACACACTCTATTTGTATAATAGTTCCTCGACGGGCACACTCTATTTGTATAATAGTTACTCGACGGACACACTCTATTGGTATAATAGTTACTCGACGTACACACTCTATTTGTATAATAGTTCCTCGACGGACACACTCTATTTGTATAATAGTTCCTCGACGGACACACTCTATTTGTATAATAGTTCCTCGACGTACACACTCTATTTGTATAATAGTGCTCGACGGACACACTCTATTTGTATAATAGTGCTCGACGGACACACTCTATTTGTATAATAGTGCCTCGACGTACACACTCTATTTGTATAATAGTGTTCGACGGACACACTCTATTTGTATAATAGTTCCTCGACGGACACACTCTATTTGTATAATAGTTCCTCGACGGACACACTATATTTGTATAATAGTCCTCGACGGACACAGTCTATTTGTATAATAGTCCTCGACGGACACACTCTATTTGTATAATAGTCCTCGACGGACACACTCTATTTGTATAATAGTTCCTCGACGTACACACTCTATTTGTATAATAGTGCTCGACGGACACACTCTATTTGTATAATAGTGCTCGACGGACACACTCTATTTGTATAATAGTGCTCGACGGACACACTCTATTTGTATAATAGTTCCTCGACGGACACACTCTATTTGTATAATAGTTCCTCGACGAACACACTCTATTTGTATAATAGTGCTCGACGGACACACTCTATTTGTATAATAGTGACTCGACGGACACACTCTATTTGTATAATAGTTCCTCGACGGACACACTCTATTTGTATAATAGTTCCTCGACGGACACACTCTATTTGTATAATAGTTCCTCGACGGACACACTCTATTTGTATAATAGTGCTCGACGGACACACTCTATTTGTATAATAGTTCCTCGACGGACACACTCTATTTGTATAATAGTCCTCGACGGACACACTCTATTTGTATAATAGTGCTTGACGGACACACTCTATTTGTATAATAGTTCCTCGACGGACACACTCTATTTGTATAATAGTTCCTCGACGGACACACTCTATTTGTATAATAGTTCCTCGACGGACACACTCTATTTGTATAATAGTTCCTCGACGGACACACTCTATTTGTATAATAGTTCCTCGACGGACACACTCTATTTGTATAATAGTCCTCGACGGACACACTCTATTTGTATAATAGTTCCTCGACGGACACACTCTATTTGTATAATAGTTCCTCGACGGACACACTCTATTTGTATAATAGTTCCTCGACGGACACACTCTATTTGTATAATAGTTCCTCGACGGACACACTCTATTTGTATAATAGTTCCTCGACGGACACACTCTATTTGTATAATAGTCCTCGACGGACACACTCTATTTGTATAATAGTTCCTCGACGGACACACTCTATTTGTATAATAGTTCCTCGACGGACACACTCTATTTGTATAATAGTGCTCGACGGACACACTCTATTTGTATAATAGTTCCTCGACGGACACACTCTATTTGTATAATAGTTCCTCGACGGACACACTCTATTTGTATAATAGTGCTCGACGGACACACTCTATTTGTATAATAGTTCCTCGACGGACACACTCTATTTGTATAATAGTTCCTCGACGGACACACTCTATTTGTATAATAGTGCTCGACGGACACACTCTATTTGTATAATAGTGCTCGACGGACACACTCTATTTGTATAATAGTTCCTCGACGGACACACTCTATTTGTATAATAGTTCCTCGACGGACACACTCTATTTGTATAATAGTTCCTCGACGGACACACTCTATTTGTATAATAGTTCCTCGACGGACACACTCTATTTGTATAATAGTTCCTCGACGGACACACTCTATTTGTATAATAGTTCCTCGACGGACACACTCTATTTGTATAATAGTCCTCGACGGACACACTCTATTTGTATAATAGTTCCTCGACGTACACACTCTATTTGTATAATAGTGCTCGACGGACACACTCTATTTGTATAATAGTTCCTCGACGGACACACTCTATTTGTATAATAGTTCCTCGACGGACACACTCTATTTGTATAATAGTTCCTCGACGGACACACTCTATTTGTATAATAGTTCCTCGACGGACACACTCTATTTGTATAATAGTTCCTCGACGGACACACTCTATTTGTATAATAGTTCCTCGACGGACACACTCTATTTGTATAATAGTCCTCGACGGACACACTCTATTTGTATAATAGTTCCTCGACGGACACACTCTATTTGAATAATAGTTCCTCGACGGACACACTCTATTTGTATAATAGTGACTCGACGGACACACTCTATTTGTATAATAGTCCTCGACGGACACACTCTATTTGTATAATAGTTCCTCGACGTACACACTCTATTTGAATAATAGTTCCTCGACGGACACACTCTATTTGTATAATAGTTCCTCGACGTACACACTCTATTTGTATAATAGTTCCTCGACGGACACACTCTATTTGTATAATAGTTCCTCGACGGACACACTCTATTTGTATAATAGTTCCTCGACGGACACACTCTATTTGTATAATAGTTCCTCGACGAACACACTCTATTTGTATAATAGTTCCTCGACGGACACACTCTATTTGTATAATAGTTCCTCGACGGACACACTCTATTTGTATAATAGTTCCTCGACGGACACACTCTATTTGTATAATAGTTCCTCGACGGACACACTCTATTTGTATAATAGTGCTCGACGGACACACTCTATTTGTATAATAGTTCCTCGACGGACACACTCTATTTGTATAATAGTGCTCGACGGACACATTCTATTTGTATAATAGTTCCTCGACGAACACAGTCTATTTGTATAATAGTTTCTCGACGGACACACTCTATTTGTATAATAGTGCTCGACGGACACACTCTATTTGTATAATAGTGCTCGACGGACACACTCTATTTGTATAATAGTTCCTCGACGAACACAGTCTATTTGTATAATAGTTCCTCGACGAACACAGTCTATTTGCATAATAGTTCCTCGACGGACACACTCTATTGTATAATAGTGCTCGACGGACACACTCTATTTGTATAATAGTGACTCGACGGACACACTCTATTTGTATAATAGTTCCTCGACGGACACACTCTATTTGTATAATAGTTCCTCGACGGACACAGTCTATTTGTATAATAGTTCCTCGACGGACACACTCTATTTGTATAATAGTCCTCGACGGAGACACTCTATTTGTATAATAGTCCTCGACGGACACACTCTATTTGTATAATAGTGCTCGACGGACACACTCTATTTGTATAATAGTGCTCGACGGACACACTCTATTTGTATAATAGTGCTCGACGGACACACTCTATTTGTATAATAGTGCTCGACGGACACAGTCTATTTGTATAATAGTTCCTCGACGGACACACTCTATTTGTATAATAGTGCTCGACGGACACACTCTATTTGTATAATAGTGCTCGACGGACACACTCTATTTGTATAATAGTTCCTCGACGGACACACTCTATTTGTATAATAGTTCCTCGACGGACACACTCTATTTGTATAATAGTTCCTCGACGGACACAGTCTATTTGTATAATAGTTCCTCGACGGACACACTCTATTTGTATAATAGTTCCTCGACGGACACACTCTATTTGTATAATAGTTCCTCGACGGACACACTCTATTGTATAATAGTTCCTCGACGAACACACTCTATTTGTATAATAGTGACTCGACGGACACACTCTATTTGTATAATAGTTCCTCGACGGACACACTCTATTTGTATAATAGTTCCTCGACGGACACACTCTATTTGTATAATAGTGCTCGACGGACACACTCTATTTGTATAATAGTGCTCGACGGACACACTCTATTTGTATAATAGTGCTCGACGGACACACTCTATTTGTATAATAGTGCTCGACGGACACAGTCTATTTGTATAATAGTTCCTCGACGGACACACTCTATTTGTATAATAGTGCTCGACGGACACACTCTATTTGTATAATAGTGCTCGACGGACACACTCTATTTGTATAATAGTTCCTCGACGGACACACTCTATTTGTATAATAGTTCCTCGACGGACACACTCTATTTGTATAATAGTTCCTCGACGGACACAGTCTATTTGTATAATAGTTCCTCGACGGACACACTCTATTTGTATAATAGTTCCTCGACGGACACACTCTATTGTATAATAGTTCCTCGACGAACACACTCTATTTGTATAATAGTGACTCGACGGACACACTCTATTTGTATAATAGTTCCTCGACGGACACACTCTATTTGTATGATAGTTCCTCGACGGACACACTCTATTTGTATAATAGTCCTCGACGGACACACTCTATTTGTATAATAGTTCCTCGACGGACACACTCTATTTGTATAATAGTGCTCGACGGACACACTCTATTTGTATAATAGTGCTCGACGGACACACTCTATTTGTATAATAGTGCTCGACGGACACACTCTATTTGTATAATAGTGCTCGACGGACACAGTCTATTTGTATAATAGTTCCTCGTCGGACACACTCTATTTGTATAATAGTGCTCGACGGACACACTCTATTTGTATAATAGTGCTCGACGGACACACTCTATTTGTATAATAGTGCTCGACGGACACACTCTATTTGTATAATAGTGCTCGACGGACACAGTCTATTTGTATAATAGTTCCTCGACGGACACACTCTATTTGTATAATAGTTCCTCGACGGACACACTCTATTTGTATAATAGTGCTCGACGAACACACTCTATTTGTATAATAGTTCCTCGACGGACACACTCTATTTGTATAATAGTTCCTCGACGGACACACTCTATTTGTATAATAGTTCCTCGACGGACACACTCTATTTGTATAATAGTTCCTCGACGGACACACTCTATTTGTATAATAGTTCCTCGACGGACCCACTCTATTTGAATAATAGTTCCTCGACGGACACACTCTATTTGTATAATAGTTCCTCGACGGACACACTCTATTTGTATAATAGTTCCTCGACGGACACACTCTATTTGTATAATAGTTCCTCGACGGACACAGTCTATTTGTATAATAGTTCCTCGACGGACACACTCTATTTGTATAATAGTTCCTCGACGGACACACTCTATTTGTATAATAGTTCCTCGACGGACACACTCTATTTGTATAATAGTTCCTCGACGGACACACTCTATTTGTATAATAGTTCCTCGACGGACACACTCTATTTGTATAATAGTTCCTCGACGGACACACTCTATTTGTATAATAGTGCTCGACGGACACATTCTATTTGTATAATAGTTCCTCGACGGACACACTCTATTTGTATAATAGTGCTCGACGGACACACTCTATTTGTATAATAGTTCCTCGACGAACACAGTCTATTTGTATAATAGTTCCTCGACGGACACACTCTATTTGTATAATAGTGCTCGACGGACACACTCTATTTGTATAATAGTGCTCGACGGACACACTCTATTTGTATAATAGTTCCTCGACGAACACAGTCTATTTGTATAATAGTTCCTCGACGAACACAGTCTATTTGTATAATAGTTCCTCGACGGACACACTCTATTGTATAATAGTGCTCGACGGACACACTCTATTTGTATAATAGTGACTCGACGGACAATCATATCAGCGGTAGCGCCTGGCTTTTGAATTTGAGAAAACTGCAATTACAAAAGCCAAGGAACTACATCAAAAAGTAAAGACGCATCAAGAGAAACTTTGCATTCGCATCACTGTTAGCGTTGTAATTAGAATTACAATCTGATTTTAAAAGAACAGCGTAAAAACCGATAGCGCGTCAAAAACAAATGAAGAAACATATATTTTTAATCTTGAGATTTAAAATGAGACATTTCTCGTGTTTCTGTCTGCTCTAGAAGCAGTCGAACTCTCAAAAAATTGAAACTAGTTGTCGTCTTCACCGGCTCAGAACCGGCTAAGACTGAAGGACTGCGGCACTCTTTGGAGTTCAAACAAGAAAAAAACTCAAAGAACAGCGTAAAATTAAAAGCGATAACGCGTCAAAAACAAATGAAGAAACGGATATTTTTACTATCGACCTTTAAAATGAGACATTTCTCGTGTTTCTGACCTAACAAAACTAACATAACAACATAAACATTGATAGCGCATCAAAAACAAATGTTCAAGCGGATTTTGTAAACCTTCAGCTTTAAAATAAGACCTTTTTTGTGTTTCTGTGTGCACTAGAAGTCAACGAACAAAGAATTCTGACTCAGAACCGGCGTTTGAAAAGTGAAAATTAAAACTAACAGAACAACGTAAAAATCTCTTGCGCATCGTCAACAGATGTCAAAAGGGAATTTTGAATTATTCAGATTAAAAATGAAACGTTTCTCATGTTTCTGTTTGCTGTAGAAGTCAAACTAGCAAAGAATGATGTGAATTGCCTTGTCGTATTGACTCAGAGCTATATATGCCGCGTGTGAAGCCGATGCCGCCTCACTGTTTTGAATTCAGAACAAATCCGGTTTGAAAGTTAAAGTGGAAACTAAAAAAAACATAAATAGCCGGCTGGTACTCTAAAACAAAATATTTCTGAAACAAATTACTGCCCAGTTATGACCGCTCGCGAGCAGTAAAACAATTGACTAGTCGCTAAATCTTATTTCGAATGTTGCAGAACTACTGTACTGGTTAAGTTAAACTTTAGCACACAGTTTGTAGTGCGTTTACATCCTAGTTCGACAGGGAGATTTCAGTTACGTTCGCTAAATTCGCTCAAGACCTAACTAATATCATGATTCACTAACTTTTCGAAAACCGTTCAATGACATAATAGGCTTTTGGCTTTAGCAAACATAGTTAACTCAAGCAGGCGTAATTAACAGTCGGTTCAATTGAAGAGGATATCTATTGTCAATAATCTGATACTCAATTAGCGCCATCACGTTATTTCTGACATTGATTGACGGCTGCCTTATCAGCCGTGGGACATTTGTATTCCCTTAACGATTAATGAACAACCAATCCGGTATCGTTGAAGCGAACTGCTCAAGCGTTAGATTATAATTATTCCGCTTTAGATTAATTCTTCAACAGTAAGTACATGTCGCGAAGAACAATAGGATTCTGCCCGATGTGTTAACTGATATTGGTACCCCCCCCCCCCCCCCCCCCCCCCCCCCCCCCCCCTTGTAAGGGTTGCACACGACTGACAAGCCTTTAGGGGTAAATGGATACAATATTATATACTTACTAGAATCTTTGGCAAGCTCCTGTGCTATAGATCTAGCTCGTGCCTGAAGGTCTCTGAACGAATTCACTTGCAAGACATGTTCTGGTCTTTTCACCGCGAGAATAAGTTCCCGGATGTCTGGCTGCTTTCCGATGGCGACAACGTGTGTTGCGGCGCCAAGATAATTGAGAGGGCTGACGGCCTTGTTCAGAGCTTTTACATCGCTTCCACGTGTCTGTCTTCCTGTAGTGAATAGTACAGCAATCTTTGGTACGTTTGGTCTTGCCTCACTTAGGACTGTCGCTGCGAGTTTGAGAGCCTTGTCCATTCGCCGAGATCCTCCGAGAAACGATGCACCGTCTACTAGTTGATCGAACTGTGCTGTAGTGTTGTAACCGTCCAATTTGAATATGATTCCCGGGTTTGAATCGTATGTGATCAGAGATGCTCTTGATTTTCCAGGAGAGACGTTAAGGATTTTGGAGATGGATTTGACGAAGTCCTTTTCTCTCTTGAAGTTGTCTCTTCCAACACTTAATGATGAATCAACCATGAAGACGATATCTGCATCGATGTCTAATGGCTGTGGAGCAACTATTGGGAAGAATAGACATTCATATTAATAATGGAATGTTGCTGAATATCATTTTTCTAAAATTGCTTTATTGTAGCAGGGACGCCCCACCTTTTTGCCCAAAAAATATGTTGCCTAGTTAGTTCTCAGTCAGTTTAAGACTATAGTTTGGTCATACCGGCTCAATTGACAATTTTTAGCCCCCCCCCCCCCCCCACACACATACACTTGAAATTTCGCTCCGCCGTCCCTGTCTAGACATCACGATGTGTTCCTTATCACGTAACGTATTCATAGCCAGACAAATCAGGATATTTTACATGGGAAAACAATTGTTACGATGACTAGATAATGATTCTCATTATAGGTATTAATAACATAAGTAGATGGCAACCATAACGAATGACTAACAAACAAACAAACAAACTAACTATTAAAGTAACTAATTAACTAAATGTGTATACGTACGTGTTACGTATACATATGTTTGTATTGTATACATATATGTATGTACGTATATAGATATACAGACAGACAGATGGACACTAGGGACAGATAGATAGATAGATAGTTAAATAGATAGGCATATGGATACATTAACAAAGTCGAGGTCGATAGAAATATTAGATTATTAGATAAAATAAGATTACGAAATACAGCACAGTTTCAACTAGAATTGATTATTTTGCAAGTCGTGTGTTTTATACAATGACATAAAATCTTTCAATAGACATTCATGTCGCAAGGCCATTCAAAAATCAGTCAAAAATCATCGCCTATAAATTCAACTCACCAGCTCTCTCTGACAGAATGAAGGATATACGGTTAACACTTGGAAGAAGTTCTCTGTAACTATTTAGACGGAAGACATCCTCAGGCTTCTCAACGGCTTTGTTTAATTCCCGGATGTTGGGTTCATCGCCAATAGCAACAACAAACGTTTTTGCACCCAATGCACGTATTGGGTGGACTGCTTTGTCGAGTGACTTCGCTCCAAAGGTTTGCCGCCCAGCCGTCAATAATACCACAAACCATGGAAAATCTGGACGAGCTCCGTTTAACTTTTCCGCGGCGTACTCCAACGCTTTGTCAATTCGCCTTGATCCTCCAAGTAATGTCGCCATATTTATTTTGGACTCAAACTCAGGGAGGGTACGGTAGGTGTTAAAGTCTACATTTGTTCTTGGACTTGTGCTGTAAGTTATGAAGACTGCACGCGATTTTTCTGGAGAGAGATTAAGTCCCCTAGCCATCATTTTCACAAATTCTTTTTCAGTGTCGAAGTTTGGTTGGCTGACATCTGAAGATGCATCCACTAGAAAAACTACATCCGCAGTAAAGTCACGTGATACTGGTCGAACACTTCCTGTGGAAGTTCAGAAATATGAGAACAATCAGTTAAGTGTTTTTAAACAACCAGTGTAGGTTTGAGTCGGAGGGGAATACAAACTGGTATTGTCTAACCGCTGTGAAAAGCGGGTAGCAGCGACAGAGCTGCATAACGTGACGCGCCGGGATTAAGGACGACAACAGCGTATATAAAAATGGCGGAAATTTTAAAATTTTGCAAGCACCTTCATGCTTTCTGCGAGGACTGAATACGAGTTTTATACCAACACAATGAAAAAGGTTAGACTGCTTTACCTTAAATATCTTGAGAATTATTGCCATTTTTGCAAAACTCCTGAGATTCACTGTACCGTTGCCTAGTATCCGGTCAGCTGTTCCAGTATCAGGCCATTGACAAATTCAAGCATATTTTTAGCAACTGCCGATCTCAACCAAATCTCCTTCCAAGCTCTGTCAATTCACCGTAAAAAGCCCCAAATCCCTTTAAAACAGACCATGGAATAATTAAGGTCCAAACACAATGATTCTAAGAAATGTATTGCAATTTATTCTAAGAACCTCCCTTACCAAAATCATGTACAGCTTATAGTTGTAAAGGGACATCGCTGGGGCTGTCTGTAACTGTAAATAGACCTATGCCGGAATGTTTTCAAATTTCAAAACTATGCTCAAAAGTTTAATTTTCTTCAGTACAAAGTTAATGCTTTCAAAACAGTCTCGCGGCCCTTGACAGGGACAACAAAAAATAAACCACTACACAAGTCCGCCAATACCTTGTTCAAGAAAGTCTAAGACATGTCATAAACCATGCGTGTTTGCTAGTTTTCGCAGGCCGTCGAATACTAATATTATCGCTCGACATAATGCGGGTATCAGCGGCTTACCCGAGGGGCCGACCCACGGGCAACCCACGGGCATCACAGGGGATTTGTAGCAAAAAACACTCTTCGGGAACAGGGGAAACCACCACCGGACTTACCCCACGGGATTTGCATAGAGCCTGCTGTCAAGAATTTCAGCGGTAGTTTATCGTAGGAGTGCTCGCTCGTGCGAAGCGGAAGCTGTTGTCCATTTGTTTGTTATAACTGTCATAAAGAGCGACTGGAAAATTAAGCGATTCACTCTTCTTAATATTTATGCGCATACAATTAGCTACTCGAAAACGAGGCTAACCCCGCATCGTTTCTTAGCTGAAAAGCAAAATGGCGTCGCGTACGGAACAATGCTGTGTTCTTCTATGCATTGGAGACAAAAACAAAAATCCTGAATTGTCCTTTTGATCTCAGGTGGACGTTGCGGCATCCCCGATGCGGGGATAACCTCGTTTTCGAGTAGTGAATTAGATATTTGCATAAATATTAAGAAGAGTCAATAGTGTTATCCTTTTTAAGTTCTCATTTTCTGGCTCTCTCAGGGTTAAAAATAACGGCCGGTCATTGGACAATGTCCGGCCAGAACTTGTCCGGCACACGAACAGGATGCACAGCTACAGATTTATCGTGTTTCATACATGGAATTAACAGTCACTTGATTGACAGTGAACACTGCTGTTGAAGATAGGAAGTGTTCAAATAAGAAAGGCTACAACGTATTCCAGCATTCACCGACCAGTTTTTAGAAGCCTATACAAGCTGCTTTGAAAAAGGAGTCGTAAATTCCATTGTTGAGTGGAGTCGTAAACTACATTTGTACACCTGATCCCCTTTAGTTATTAACGGCAGTCATTATCGCTGAAGTTGATGCAGAATCGCTTTAGTTGATGTGGTTTCTGTAAAACAGATACAATGATTCCCCCAAGAAATTGTATTGGATCACAAGAATGTTTTCGTAGTATCTACATGTAGACACGTTGACAAATGTGTAAAACTGCATTTGATGAGTTTCAATTATGAATTCTAATCATTAACATCTCAACTGTATTATGTGGAGAAATAAACATTTGGAAGACGTTTCTGTCAGAATGCTTAAATTACCCACTGCTGGCTGCCCTGACAAATGCCCCTGGGTCCCCGGGGGTCGACTCCTCGGAATGGCCGCTGATACCCGCATAACTAGAGAAGAAATAAATAATTTATTACTGTAAAAAACTTGACAAGTCGACTTCCGGATCACAACAACTCACCGTGAAGTTACTTTCCCTGAAATTAATAAGTCCGCTGCACATCACATTGCTCCTTTGTGAATCGAGCAATATCCCTGATCGACTCAGGCACTATTTATTCCCGAAAAGAGAATAGCTTCTTCAGATGTTACGCCGCGAAGATAAGGAAGAACGGACCAAAAGTCGGAGGTCAGAGATGTTCACGCTTCGATGACCGTGTTGAAATGAGGCTATTTTACATTTTCTCCCATCGTGCTTTGCGATTCGTGTCCTATACCACCTGACTTACACTATTGTCATTTACACTCACTTAGTATTCTAACTGATTAAACTTATGCGACTGAAGCCAGATTAATTCTCGCAGGTGGACTTTTTGAAACACAGTATACTTAGTTCATATTTCAAGGACACTTTCTTACCAGCTCTCTTGGAAATCTCTCTCGCTATTGGTTTTGAATTCCTTGAAAGCTCATCATGTGAAGGTACACGGAACACATCCTCTGGTCGGCGAACGACTGAATGAAACTCCTCGGCGATTGATTGGGAGCTTATAGCAACAACATAAGTATCAGCGCCTAGCTCGCGAAGCGGTCGAACCGATGCTTTTAAATATTTCCCACTTTGTGTTGGTCTTCCTGCGGTGAGCAAAACAACAACCTTCCTGACTTCTGGCCTGGATCCTCTTAATATCCTTGCTGCTTCTTCTAGCGCTAGGTCTACTCGTCTTAATCTACCAATCAGTCGAGCGCCATCAACTGCCTTGCCGAATTGATCGATAGTGTAACCACTAAGCTGGGCAATCGTTGTTGGGTTTGTACTGTAAGTTATGAATGCAGCTCTAGACTGCAAGGGTGACAGGTTGAGAAATTTTGCAATGGATTTTACAAAGTCCTTTTGTTTGGTGAACTCCGGCTGGCTCACAGTGAAAGACGCATCAGCGAGTAAGACAATATCTGCAGTGAAGTTTGTTGGAAGTGAAGGACCTGAAAGAAATGGTGTTAAGAGTAATAAAATGTAAAATTGTGGGGTTTTTAGAGGAGTATTAACCTATTATCAATCGAAGAGCAGTGATAGCATAAATTGTACAATCCATTAAAAAAATTACAATTGTTTGTCGTGATATGTCCTTTTATTTACTTATTTATTTACAAATTAATTGTGGTGTATTCCCGAGGCCGAATTGAATCCACTACAACCATGAGATGAGGCAAACCGTGGTAACATAATAAGAGGACAAATAATAATAAGAGGACAAATAATAATAAGAGGACAAATAATAATAAGAGGACAAATAATAATAAGAGGACAAATCACGAGATGAGGCAAACCATGGTAACATAATAAGAGGACAAATCACGAGATGAGGCAAACTGTGGTAACATAATAAGAGGACAAATCACGAGATGAGGCAAACCGTGGTAACATAATAAGAGGACAAATCACGAGATGAGGCAAACTGTGGTAACATAATAAGAGGACAAATCACGAGATGAGGCAAACCGTGGTAACATAATAAGAGGACAAATCACGGCAAACTATCGTAAATTTGTTTTTACAACAACAAATTAAACGAGACATAGTCAAGCGGAAGAGCCTTAAAAATGAGGGGAAATTGTTGGGGAAAAGGGAATCTAACACCCGCCATTACGCAATCGATCTTGCGGGAGCAATGACGCAATCTGTGGTATTCCATCTTATTTCAAATGGCAATAAGCCAATCAGAAAACGAACCTGAAACTGAGCAGTTTTTTTGTAAAAATCTAAATAGCGTATACTCATAAATTAAGATCTTTTAATCTCGGTTTTACTCTCGTTGTATTTTACCTGTTCTTTTAGCGATGTCTCTTGCTGTAGTCCATACATATCTGTGTAAATCGAAGAACGACGGTACACGGAAGATGTCCTCGGGGAGCCTTACCGCAGGAAGAAGCTCTCGTATATCAAGTTGCCTGCCAATAGCGACAACGAAGGTTCTAGCGCCAAGCTCGCGTAGTGGCTTTGATGCTTCACCGAGCTCTCCCGCTCCGAATATTTGCCTTCCGGCTGTTAGCAAGACTACAATCTTTGGGCTATATCTCCGAGCGTTATTTTGTAGTTCAGTTGCTGCCTCTGCCAAAGCACGGTCTATTCTTCTCAGGCCTCCGAGAGAAGTCGTTCCCTCAACAGCTTTCTTGAAGCCTTCCGAAGAGCGGAACTGCCTAAGGCTTGCAACTGTTCTAGCAGTTGTGCTAAATATAATAAGAGAGGCTCTGGATTTTCCCGTTGCAACCTTTAAGGAGTCAGCGACAGATTTAACGTAGTCCTTTTCCTTCTGGTAGTCGTCGGGAGTGACGGTAAAGGAAGAGTCCATTAGGAAAACAATGTCGGCGGAAAAATTCCCTGGTACAGGGGATGCTAGGAAAGTAAAGAACTTACATAGTGAGAAACAGAAGAGAAACGTTTCCATTCAATCTAAGAGGGAGACCATGCGCATGAAGTTAGGTAAGTGGAAATAAATAAAAAGAGCAGTTTGTGATTTATTCGTTTTCAATACTCTTGTTGTAGCTAATGGCTTTCGTTAGGTGTCCCTGGTTTGGTGTTTTTTGTTGTCCTCACATTTATGAGGCTCACGTTTAAATGTGTGAAATTGACAATTGCTCCAGTGAGATATTAATAAAAACGGCTTTATGCAAGTGCTGTGTAAATTTATTGCCTCACAAACAGAGCTCAGAACTGACAAGAAGGCATAAATCACGCGCATTGATTCTTGTATTTTAAAATCATTTGACGCCTCCAACCATATCGAACGCCATTGTAGTAGTACAACTTTATTTAGACACGCTTCCTCGTCAACTGTTGTTGATTTCCACAAAGGGCGTGTGGATAAAAATTACAATCTTTAAAAAAGATAAAAAACCTTAGTGTTTGCTATTTCTAAATATATATATATATATATATATATATATACCTATTATAAATGTAATTATGTATCAAGTTAAATTAAAAATATCAAGATAAGTTAAGGAATAGGAAAGAAGGGAATGACTCACAGTTGCGTATTTTTTCTGGAAGGGAATTCCATACTTTTGCCCCACTATATGAAAAACGTTTCTTAAGGTTTTCTGTTTTAGGGAGAGGTAACTGTAGTGAGGTAGTGGAACCCCTTAAATTATATTTGGTAACATCATGCTTTTTAGTGAAAAGATCTGCAAGGCAACAGAGATTTTTTCTCTTTCCCTCGTAGGGCGTGCACACTTAGCACTACAGCTTACCACTTTATATATTACATTCTTTACACTTACTAGTGCTACGCGGCAAACATGATTCAATATCATAACTACATATACATATATAATCGCCGTGACCCCATATAACGCACCAATACCCACGATTGCTCTCATCTGACTTGATAGCTCAGTTGGTAGAGCGCCAGACATGTAACCTGGAGGTCGTTGGGTTCGAGTCCCACTTGGGTCAGAGATTTTTTCTCTTTCCCTCGTAGGGCGTGCACACTTAGCACTACAGCTTACCACTTTATATATTACATTCTTTACACTTACTAGTGCTACGCGGCAAACATGATTCAATATCATAACTACATATACTTTAAACATGTGTTTGGCCTTTATTTTGGTTCTTTGAATTTCAAGAGTTTCTCAGCCTAAAGCGTTCAAAGCTTCTTGGTGGGGAATTTCGTTACTCATATGCGTAATTATTCTTGCAGATCTGTTTTGTAATTATTGCAGACGTTTTGATAGATCTTCACCAAGGGTGTCCCATACCTCACTACAGTAGTTGAAGTGGGGTTGCACTATGGCATTATATATGGAGACCAGGATCTCTCTGTCCACGAAATCTCTTATTATCTAGGCCTGATGGCTCCTATACCGGATGTAATCTTTTTGGCTATACTTTCAATATGCTTGTCGCAAGACAAAAATTGATCAATTTCGACACCAAGAACCTTACTATGGTAAACTTGTTTTAAGGAGTTTTGATCATTTTTTATGTTGGGCTGAGCAGCGAGGGTTCTTATGTTATAGTGGGAGCCAATTAGAAGAAATTCTGTTTTGCCACATTAAGGCTCAATTTGTTTGCTAACAACCATTCCTTTACACCTCAATTGACTGACCAGATGCTGTTAAGTTAGTATCATCAGCAAATAAGCGAGGGGTTCTTAGTTTTAGGCATTCTGGTAAATCATTTATGTACAAAAGGAAGAAGAGAGGGTCAATGATAGAGCCTTGAGAAATTCCGCAGCCAATATGGCTATCTGCAGACATTACTCCATTAAGCTGGCACATCTGTTTGCGATTCGTTAGGTAAGATTTTATAAGGTTTAAGGCATTCCCAGTTATACCGTATATTTCCATTTTACGCAACAGTATTTATTTGACTGTATCGAATGCCTTTTTCATGTCCAGAAAAACAACCAAATTAAACATCTTACGGTCCATGTTAATATACCAGCTATTTGTACTGTCCAGCAGTGCTGAAACAGTAGAGTGTAGTCTTCGAAAACCAAATTGGCGTTCACAGAGGAGATTGTTAGCTGAGAGGTATTCGTGTAGTTGATCATATAGGATGCGCTCCATTATTTTACTTATTGCTGGTAAAATAGAAATTGGCCTATAATTGTCAGGCAAATTGCGTGGACCCTTTTTGTGAAGGGGCAAAGCCCTGGCGACTTTCCGATCATCCGGGAAACAACAAGAAATAATAGCCTGATTAAAAATGTATGTAAGGGATGGAGAAACAGCCGATGCAGCAACTTTTAGTATTTTGCCAGAGAGAGAAGTTAACTTAAGTAGAAGTTAACTTAACGCGTACGCTGCTTAGCACTTTTTAAGATGGCAATCTTGAACGTAAGTAAGCCAGACCTATGCAGAAACAAAACTGTGCATAAAGAAGTCTTGAAAGTGTTAACCATAGAACATATATACTTACAAGCTCGCTTGGCTATTTCACGCGAAAAGGGAGGTACTTGTGACAACAACTGGACGTGTGAAGGCACAGAAAATATGTCCTCTAGTCTCTCCACAACGGGGTCGAAATCTCGCTTCCCTGCACTACGTCCAATGCTAACAACAAATGTCTTGGTACCTAAACTTCGTATTGGCTGCATTACTGTATCTAGGGATTTACTGCTAGGATCCGGTCCACCAGTTGTTATTAGTACTAAGATGGCGGGTACGTCTGACCTGGCCCTGCGTAGCACTGATGGCGCCATTTCTATTGCTCGATCTATTCTTCTTCTTCCGCCTAGCAGTTGCGCAACGTCGACGTAACGTTCGAATTCACGTGTGGTGCTGTAGCCATCAAAATTAACTACAGCACTGGGCTTCGTTCCAAAAATAATAACAGATGCCCGTGATTTTCCAGGGGAGACGTTTAGTGCTCTTGCCATTGACTTGACGAAGTCTTTCTCCTTCATGTAGTTTGATGGGAGGACGTACATCGACGAGTCCACGAGGAAAAGCACATCAGATCGGAAGTCTGCTGGAGCCACTGGAACTACAAAAGGCAATACATGATTTAATATGTCATTGTCGAAAAGCCGTTGTTCTTTAGAACAGTAGATTCGGGTTAAAATAGCAACAAAATCTTTAGATGATTAAAAACGTTTTACAACAAATATTTGCACGCTTCATTTATAAAGAAGCTTTTAATAAAACTAGATCATTATATTTACAAGTCGATCAGTTCATCATAGTCATTATCCATTTCAATCCTTGCTATCCATAGCCAGATAAGCGTTTCTGTAGTTCCGCTTCAATTATAAAAAAGCTTCATATTTAGACCATTATTTCTTAGTTTCTATAAGTTTGAATGTTTTTGAGCTTTTCAAAGTGATCCCAAATCTAGCTAACATAGTCCTTTAACAATTGTTTTAAATAGTTATTGTCATAGTTCTACTAAACTTTAAACTAAAATGGCTTTATGCTTACTTATTCTTTGTGCTATCTTCTTGGAGATATTATTAGTTTCCTGCATAAGTCCTACAAATCTCAGGATCCTGAAGATGTCCTTTGGTATTTCCACAGCAGGAAGAAGGTACCGATCATTTGGCTGACTACTCGTTGCAACCACGAATGTCTTAACGCCAAGATTCTTAAGGTAGCGATTTGCATCCCCAAGATTCCTAGACCCAAGTGCTTCTCTCCCGGTAGTCAACAAAACTGCAATTTTGGGAACGTCTGGTCTTGCCTGAAGGAAAACATTGGCTGCATATTGCAAGGCATTATCCATGCGCCGCGCGCCTCCCAATATCGATGCGCTATCAACGTTCTGTTTAAACTCTTTTAACATTCGGCTTTCATATAGCCTAGACACAAGTAAAGGGCTGGTGCCATATCCTATGAGGGATGCGCGTGACTCTCCTGGGGCTACGTTGAGCTTAGCAGCCATGAACTTAATAATGTTCTTTTCTCTGGCAAAGTTTGGTCGTGTTACAGTAGAAGAGGCATCAAGAAGGAATACAATTTCCGCCTTTACGTCAAGTGGCGTAGGATCACCTATAAATAGAAGTCAAAATAACTTCATTGATTTGAAATAAGCAAATGAAATGCGATCGAATAAAAAATCAGAAACTCATTAAAGTAGTCAAGATTGAACGCGTGACAAATATTTGTTCTTACGTGCTCGTTGTGCAACTGTCAAGGCTGTTGGTTTGACACGGGATTGAAGATCACTGTAAGAAGGTACACGGAACACGTCGGTGGATTTCTCAACAGCAGAGGTGAGGTACTGCAAATCCGGCTGCCTATCAAAAGTGACGACAAACAGTTTAGCGTCAAGCTCTTTGAGTGGTTTCACAGCTTGCTCAAGAGATTTATCACCAGATGAGTCTCGACCACCGGTCAGTAAGACTACGATACGAGGGACATTAGTTCTTGCTTCCTTCATCAACCGTCCCGCTTCCTCGATGGCTGTGCGCATGCGCCTATAGGGATGACCTAGATAAGGAGCACTGGTCACCTGCCGTTGAAATTCTAACGTCGTTCTGTAGTCGTTAAATTTGAAAATCACTGATGGATTGGTGCTATATGTTATGAGAGCTCCTCGAGATTTTCCTGGAGACACGTTCAAGATTTTGGCAAAAGACTTGACGAATTCTTTCTCTGTTGTGAAACCTCGCTGGCTAACTTCAAAGGACGCGTCCACGAGAAAAATCACGTCTGCAGCGAAGTCAGGAGGTACAGTTACAGCTAAAAGTGAAAACAAGTTAATATATTAGATGTGTGCTAAATGATTAATATTATACACATGTGGTAAAAAGGTTAACGTTTCTTTATCAATCTGAGGCTTAATAAAACAAATAACTCTAGTGCTGTTGAAGTTAGTGTTAGTAGTAAGTATTTCTTGCAAACATTCCTTATTAATGCGTTGAAAGTTTGTGTTGGACAGAATAGTAATTACTTAAAGTACCTATAAGGTCAAATTTGATATCATTAATATCGATTGTACCTAAAGAGAATAGGTAAATAGTAGAATATGTCTTGATTTGAGTGTTGCATCTCTGAGTTACAAAGGTTTATATTTCCATATGCAAATGAGGTGACGTCAAAGAAGGCATAATTTCTTATACGAATACAAGCTGGTAGAGATAAATGACCTTTTATAAACATCCATGGTTAGATTTCAAGCTTATATCAGTGATGTTAACAAATATTTTGACTAACTTAGAAATAGGTTTCATTCACAAGGAGAAAGAAAATACAGTAAATTCCTGCTTTGAAGTCACACATTACCATAATCGAAATATAAACCTTTGTAACTTAATATGCTATTATTCACCTGTTGACTTTATGTACAATCGATATTAATGATATCAAATTTGACCTTATAGGCACTTTAACAGTAATATATTCCTAGTATACCTGTGCGGCTGGCAATCATCCGAGCTATTGAATTCATGAGGGGTCGCAGATCAGCGAACACTGGAACCAAGAAGATGTCCTCGTGTTTATCAACAACAGGTCCTAATTCTCGCTTGTAGAGCTTGTTTCCAATAGCAATAATGAATACCTTGGCGCCTACATCACGCAGCGGTCGTGAAGCAACAGCGAGAGAACCAGATTCGGGCACAGTTCGTCCAGCAGTTAACAAAACTACAACCTTTGTGACATCATTTCGTGCTCGTCTTAGCCCTTGTTCAGCGCTCGCTAGAACTCGATCTATTCTTCTTCTACCTCCAATGTATGGAGCGCTGTCGACAGTAGCGTCAAAGACGCTAGGTGTATTTAACGCATCAAACTCGATGAAACGTTCTGTCCTATCGCCGTATGTATACAGTGCTGCTCTGGAATGTCCATTTGCGGCATTCAAAGAACGTACCATGCCCTTGACGAAGTCTTTCTCCTTTTCGAAGTCAGCTCTCTCAACATTCGAGGAGGAATCAACCAGGAATATGATATCGGCAGAGAAGTCCTTCGGAGCTGTGATAGTATCTAAAAAACGCCACATCATTATACAAAACTGTTTACAGGAAGATTCTCGTAAATAAATTACTATCTGAAACACGCCGGCAGATATCGATAGTTTAAATTCTACAAACAAGTTTTAGGATTATATTATTTATATAGAATGAAAGTCTTAAGGTACGGACACACGCTGCAACACTGCGCGCAATATTGCCAGCAATTGTTGCTCACACGGTGCAATTTGTTGCGTGCAATGTTACCGAAGTAGAACTCGATCCTACATCTGCTCCATTGCTGGTAATGTTGTGTGCAATGTTGCACCGTGTGTCCGTACCTTTAGGAAACCCTCAAATGCGAATAACTCAATGTTTGGCTGCTTTTCCCATTTTTAACTCTAATTTTGGCATTTTAAATACAGTTTAGATCGACCGTCTTAAACTTTATCCAAAGACTTGAACTCTTTGCAGTTAAATGAACGATATGATTACGCGTCTTACCTATCTTTGTCACGATCGTTCTTGCTATTGGCCTCGATTCCTGCTTCAGGTTTTTAAATGAAGAAATGGACTTCACGTCTGAAGGATTTTCCACGATAGGTGTCAACTCGCGGACACTAGGCTCGTTGCCAATAGCGACGACGAATACCTTAACACCTGTGTCTCTTAGAGGTTGTGATGCCCTGCCAAGAAATCGTGCGCCGATCTCATAAGTCTGTCTTCCCGATGTCATAAGTACCACTACCTTTGGGCGCTCCTGTCTGGTTTCGCTTATCAGTGACATCGCGGCATCTAAAGCTCTGTCTATCCTCCGTTTTCCGCCCTGGCTAGGCGCTCCATTAACTATGTTCTCAAAGTCTTCAAAAGTCCGATATCCTGTAAATGTTGTGACAGTCCTGCTAGTTTGTCCGTACGTGAGAACAGATGCACGAGATTTTCCAGGATGAACGTTAAGTGACGAAGCAAGTAGCCGCACGAATTCCTTTTCCCTTTTGTAGTTGTCTTTTGTTACAGTTTGGGATGAGTCCATGACGAAGATGACGTCAACATTTACGTCATATGGTTTGGGAAGCACTAAAAGTTAAATCGTAACAGTAAAATGTGATGATCTGCATTTGTAAGACACCTGGCAGAGAAGGTGTGCACTATGTCTACTCAGGCGCCGAGGACATGTCACTGCTAAGTTGTTTTTTAAAACCAGATTCAAACGTAGGTGACCTGATAATTAGCCTAAAAATACAGACCGTATGATAAGGTAGGGCGTTGCAATTTATTACGATTACCCGGTAGATAATGAACATATTGTGCTAGTGTGTAAGGACGTGCTAATACGACACCGACAATCAGTAACAGTAATTAATTTATTAGATTCATTCCTTTCAAACTTACCTGATTTGTCTTTCACAGTCTTTGCAATACCATTCATACGAGGACCAAGTTGGTTAAATGATACCAGTTCAAATATATCTGGTTCTTTATCCACAACAGGGCGCAACTCCTGCTTATCCGGTTCTCGTCCAATCGCGATGACAAATATTTTGGCTCCGAGTTCTCTTAGTGGTCGTGCAACCTCTCCTAATGCCCTCGCATCAGCAGCTTGTATTTGGCGTCCCGCTGTTAAAAGCACAACAATCTGAGGTTTGTCTCTTCTTGATTCCATCAGCACGGTCGACGCGGCCTCCAGGGCTTTATCGATTCTCCTGCCGCCCCCAAGTAAGGACGCTCTATCGACTTTACGTTTAAAGTCATCGGTTGATATATAGCCATCGTATTTGACAACAAGTGCAGGGACAGAGCCGTAGGTGATAACAGCACCACGAGACTTCTCAGGGGAGACATTAAGAGAGTCAGACATGGATTTGATGAACCCTTTTTCTTTGTTGTATTCTTCACGGGTTATGGGCGATGAAGAGTCGACAAGGAACAAAATATCTCCTTGGAACTCGTCCGATACCCTTGGAACTAAAATAAAAATGTTGGATAACTTACAGCTTCATTTGATGTTTCCTTCATGTTCATGCATGAGAAGATCAAAATAATTTGAAATCGTTATATTACTGTAACACTATCTACAGGGAGCAAAACTGATTAATTAATGTTAGGCTATTATCTATTTTCAACAAGCATGTATTGTAATCTGGTGTATCTGTATCGTCCCTTAGGCTGTACAAAGTGTCTGTATCCTCCCTTAGGCTGTACAAAGTGTCTGCATCTTCCCTTAGGTTGTACAAAGTGTCTGTATCCTCCCTTAGTCTGTACAAAGTGTCTGTATCCTCCCTTAGTCTGTACAAAGTATCTGTATCCTCCCTTAGGTTGTACAAAGTGTCTGTATCCTCCCTTAGGCTGTACAAAGTGTCTGTATCCTCCCTTAGGTTGTACGAAGTGTCTGCATCCTCCCTTAGGCTGTACAAAGTGTTTGTATCCTCCCTTAGGCTGTACAAAGTGTCTGTATCCTCCTTTAGGCTGTACAAAGTGTCTGCATCTTCCCTTAGGTTGTACAAAGTGTCTGTATCCTCCCTTAGTCTGTACAAAGTGTCTGTATCCTCCCTTAGTCTGTACAAAGTATCTGTATCCTCCCTTAGGTTGTACAAAGTGTCTGTATCCTCCCTTAGGCTGTACAAAGTGTCTGTATCCTCCCTTAGTCTGTACAAAGTGTCTGTATCCTCCCTTAGGTTGTACAAAGTGTCTGCATCCTCCCTTAGGCTATACAAAGTGTTTGTATCCTCCCTTAGGCTGTACAAAGTGTCTGTATCCTCCCTTAGGCTGTGTACGTACAAAGTGTCTGTATCCTCCCTTAGGCTATACAAAGTGTCTGTATCCTCCCTTAGGCTATACAAAGTGTTTGTATCCTCCCTTAGGCTGTACAAAGTGTCTGTATCCTCCCTTAGGCTGTGTACGTACAAAGTGTCTGTATCCCCCTTAGGCTATACAAAGTGTTTGTATCCTCCCTTAGGCTGTACAAAGTGTCTGTATCCTCCCTTAGGCTATGTACGTACAAAGTGTCTGTATCCCCCTTAGGCTGTACAAAGTGTCTGTATCCTCCCTTAGGCTGTGTACGTACAAAGTGTCTGTATCCCCCTTAGGCTGTACAAAGTGTCTGTATCCTCCCTTAGGCTGTGTACGTACAAAGTGTCTGTATTCCCCTTAGGCTGTACAAAGTGTCTGTATCCTCCCTTAGGCTGTGTACGTACAAAGTGTCTGTATCCCCCTTAGGCTGTACAAAGTGTCTGTATCCTCCCTTAGGCTGTGTACGTACAAAGTGTCTGTATCCTCCCTTAGGCTGTACAAAGTGTCTGTATCCTCCCTTAGGCTGTGTACGTACAAAGTGTCTGTATCCCCCTTAGGCTGTACAAAGTGTCTGTATCCTCCCTTAGGCTGTGTACGTACAAAGTGTCTGTATCCTCCCTTAGGCTATACAAAGTGTCTGTATCCTCCCTTAGGCTGTGTACGTACAAAGTGTTTGTATCCTCCCTTAGGCTGTACAAAGTGTCTGTATCCTCCCTTAGGCTGTGTACGTACAAAGTGTCTGTATCCCCCTTAGGCTGTACAAAGTAACTGTATTTTATATATACGTATGACATTTCGCATTACCCTATAACAGCGAGTTAACCAGAAAGTATCTTTGTTGCTTTCTTCCATATCTTAAATAACCTTACTTTATTTACTTACTCTTGCGCTTGCTGTTTGCTGCAATTCTTCCTATAGGTTGCGCGTAAGAACCCAACGCTTCAACATTAACAACGACGAATAAATCTTCGGCCTTATCGACGATCGGCTGAAGTTCTCCGCGATCTGGTTCTTGTCCAATGGCGATGACGTAAGTTGTGGCGCCAGCATCACGGATAGGCTTAGCAGATTCGTCTAATGTCTTGGCGTCTGCAGCAGGATAATGCCGGCCAGCGGTCAAAAACACAACGATTTTTCGGTTGTCTGGTCTTGTTTCATTGAGCAATGCAGACGTCGCATCAAGAGCGCGATCAATGCGCCTGCGCCCACCCTGGCTAGAAGCTCTGTCGACATAGGCTTCGAATTCTGAGGGGGTAGAATATCCGTTGAATTTTACTATAACGCTGGGTTGTTCTCCGTAAGTGATGAACGACGCTCGAGTCTTTCCTGGTGTTAAATTAAGGGTTTTTGCCATGATCTTGACAAATTGCTTCTCTTTTGTGTAGTCATTTTGGCTTACACTACCAGAGGAGTCCACGACGAAGATGACATCGACATCCGCATCTGTAGGTTTCTTTGGAACTAAAATCAAATTTATGACAATCAGAATAAATTTGTTTTAAAGTGTTTCGCGAGATGTTGTGATAACAATTATCTTAATTACATGCAGAAGGACACAGCAGATATATGTTTGGTCCTACATTCGCGTCCTACTGTCTCGTATCCGATAATACTGAAGGCCTAGTAATTTAACGTTCGAGATTATATAAAGGGCCACCTTAACCGTTTAATACCCCAAGAGATGGTCTCTTGCAAAGTCAGACGTGCGCTATATTACTGAGCTAAATGCTACTAGAGAGGCGGTTATATAAATAATACCCTAGTGGTGGCGTTGAAATATACGTTGATACTTGTTCGAGGAGAATATCTGTTACGAGAAGCAAACAGTTTCCGAGGACGAATACCAGTTCATTTAAACCTTCAAATATGTCCTTATATGGGAGTGCGTGCGCGCATCACGCTCAAAGGCGGTGTATTCGCTGATATTTGTCATCTGGCGACATATGCCGCATTCCACCAATCCCGCGGGAGAGAAAACACTTCGTGGAATATAAATATTAAAATAACGTAAGCTATATGTAAATGTAAGCTCCCTCTCTTAACCACCATAACACTCTCCAGTGACGGAATTAAACAGGGGCGTAGCGAGGGGGAAGTTCCAGGTTTCGGAACCCCCTTCGTGATTTCCAAAGGATAAAAAGCTCTGTAAGATGATATATCGCCAGACTCGGAATCCCCCTCGGAACCTTCCCTTACGGAACTCCTGGCTACGCTCCTGTTAATCGAACATATATTACCATATGCTACACCATGATAAATATTAAAATCGCAAGTTGATAGGAACGACAATCATTAAGATAAACATTCAATTGAAAAACATTGACAAACCTTCACAAGCTTTAACTGCAAATTTCCCAACTTTCCTTTGCAAATCATCAAACGATGTAGCAAGGTACGCATCTCCGTCTCTCTCGGTTATCAAACTCAACTCCTTCCTATCCGCAGCAGCACCAATTCCTACAGCAATTACGTACACTCCTACCGCCTTCAAAGGCTCGGAAGCTTTGTCTAAAGGCACAGTATCTGGATCTTGGTTTTGTTTACTGTCTGTAAGAACAACTGCTACTCGCTGAACATTGCGGCGAGCAGACCCGCCGGGACCAAAAAAGTCTTTGTAGGCAAGTTTGAGAGCTTTGTCAATCCTTGTTCTTCCTCTCTGATAAGGTAGATTTTTAACGGCTCTTTTAAAAGCATCTAAAGTTTGGAAATCATCAAAATTTATTTCCGTCTTTGCATCGCTGCTGTAAAGAATCACTGCTGCCCGAGAAATAGTTGGAGATATCCTGAACTTGCTGACCAGTTTGGAGACAAATGTTTTTATTTTCCCATAGTTTCTGTCACCAATACTGCCAGAAGAATCGACAATGAAAGCGATGTCAACCTGATGGAAACACGAGTCTGCAGCTGAGAGTGATTAGAGAAAAAAGTAACATAAGTTTCACGTACATATAACTAATAGGTGAGACTAGACGAACTCCAGTTATCAAATGATACAGAATACTAATAATCTCTAATATCATATGAAGAGCATACTAACTAAGCTAACTAGAATCCTGTATCAGATGATACACCATTCTACAGAATACTAACTACGCTAGCATTAGTGCGAGGGAGGTCTCATAACCGATCACTGACTTGCCCTATACCGACCGGGGTAAAATGACAAGCAAGGTAGAATTCCTTTCTTGATGCATACAGACCGTCTCTTCAATGTGGGACCTGTCGTTGTGCACACTGCGCATGTCCGTGACGCAAACTATGGCGCCGAACTCTTATTTTACGTTTTTCATCAACATTTCAAAACATATTTCAATTTTATATAGCCGTTCATATCATAAGTTCATTTGCCTAACGGCTCGCTCGATACAGTTTGGTCGCTCACTGATATTGTAACTTGTACATAACGAGGCAGTACTCACTTGAGCCGACGCGCTTGATCAGAAGTGGCACTTTTGGTATCAGCTTGTTTGGAGACGGAACGGAAATAATGTCTTTGGGGTCCACGACTAATGGCCTGAGCTCGTTAGGATCTGTTGCGGCACCAATAGCAATAACATATATTTTTACATTCGCTTGACGTAATGGCTCGGTCACTCTCTCGAGGGGCTGTGCTCCAGGACTTTGTCTACCGGCGGTGAATAGTACAACAACCTTTGGTGATTGAGGCCGAGCCTCTTTCGCAAGTTTTCCAGCAGCCTCTATAGCTCTGTCGATTCTCCTCTCACCTCCTACGTATCTAGCGTTGTCAACTTCTGCTTCAAACTCTTGAATGGAGCTGTATCCATAAAACTTAAATTGAAGGTCTGAAGTGTTTCCGTAGCTAAAAAGGGCCGATCTCGACTTTCCAGGTTGAACATCGAAATATTTGGCAAGTGATTTCACAGCTTGTTTCTGTGTTGTGAACTCGGGTGTCCTCACATCTCCTGACGAGTCTACCAGGAAGATGACGTCAGCGTCAAAGTCTGGTGGTATTGCTGAGGGGAAAAACAGCAGTTTTGTGTTGAGATGGTTATGAGAGAAAAGCAAATTAGTCCTGGCTAAAGTGAACAATCTGATACCGTCTTAAGTGGCGAGCTGTTCCACTACTTACATAAATCCATTATCAATCAGTTTGTTAAGTTTCGCCTTAGTTTTATAACATTGTTATTTGGATGATATCATATAACAAAACCTCTGACGTGGAAAGCTATATTGAAACAACTACTTTATCCAGTTATAAAAAATAATAAGTATACATAAAAATAAAAATAAAAGTCAGCAAATGATCAAGCAAGAACAAAACGATACCCGGATAGTTAAGTACCTGAATCTTGTACTATCTTCTTAGCAATAGGGTATGCATTTGGTGTCATGCGAGTAAATGTATTCACTGGTAGAACATCTTCAGGGCGGTTGACAATTATACGAAGTTCTCGTCTGTCAGGATCACTTCCTATGGCAACAACGTACGTCCTTACGCCAAGTTCTTGGAGAGGTCGAGCAGCTTCATCAAGTGTCTTGGCATCCGCTGCAGGCATTTGTGGTCCAGCTGTGAGCAGCACTGCGATCTTGGGTGCATCAGACCTGGAGTTTGAGAGTACCTCTACTGTAGCATCCAACGCACGGTCGATTCGTCTGAGACCTCCCGAATAAGGTGCTCTATCTACCGCATCCTCAAAGGCGCGAACACTGTTATAGCTACCGAATAATACGGCGCTGTATGGCCTTTGTCCATATGATATGAGAGCCGCTCGTGACTTACCAGGTGCGACACTGAGATACCGCGATATGGTCTTAACGAAGTCTTTTTCTCTTATGTAGTCAGCTGTGCTTACGAACATGGAAGAATCGACCAGGAACGCGATGTCAGCATTGAGTGAGTCCAGTACTTGATAAACTGTAGGAAAATTGAATTAGTTTCAGTAAACAGAAGTTGAAAGATTATAGAGTACCATAGTGGGCACAATGCACTTTCCATGCTTCCAATTTATAATGGTAAAACCACCAAAACTCTAATTTAAAATACGTCAGATGCTAGCATTCCAATCAGTCAGATCTTTTACAAACAAAGCCCACTCTGCTTATTATGTAGCTACAGCTTTTCTTTATCAACTTACCAGTAGTTTCGGACAGCTTCTTTCCGATATAGGGTACCCACAATTGTAAGGCATCAAATGTTCCCACGGGGAAGAGATCATTCGCTTCTTGTACAATTGGACGAAGTTCCCGTACATCAGGCGCTCGTCCAATTGCAACGACAAACATCCGGGTTCCTTGATTCCTCAATGGCTGCGTCACGTTGACTAGTTCTTTGGCGTCGCGATCAGGTGTCTGCCGTCCTGCTGTAAGAAGGACCACAATCTTTGGCACGCCTTCTCTTGAACTGGAAAGTATCATAAACGCTACCTCAAGAACCTTATCGATTCTTCTCTGGCCTCCAATTGCTGTTGCTCTATCTATTACCAGCTTTAATTCTTCAGTGGATCTGTAAGCATCATAGTTAACGACAAGTGATGGCCTGTTACCATAGGTGATCACAGCTGCTCTGGATTTGCCAGGCTTAACATGGAGTGAGTGCGAAATCGACTTGATGAACTCTTTCTCTTTGTTGTAGTCTCTGCTGGTAACGGGCGAAGAGGAGTCCACTAAGAACAATATATCCGCTTTGAAATCATCAGGAATTTGGGGTACTAGAAAATGAAGATATGAACGAAAATCAATTTTCATTGCTTTTTACCTTCATTAAAGGTTTTAATGACATTTAAAAAAGAAAGCAATTACAAAAATGAAACGGATGAAACTGAAAAGAACCATACTACTACTACAACTACTATAGAGCAGTGAGTAGGCTAGCTACGGCACTGACTACGGCACGGTTACTGTACGGCATGCCGTGACGTTGAAATGGTTTTCCT
Organism: Actinernus sp. WN-2022; assembly: GCA_030867875.1. Taxonomy (NCBI): domain Eukaryota; kingdom Metazoa; phylum Cnidaria; class Anthozoa; order Actiniaria; family Actinernidae; genus Actinernus; species Actinernus sp. WN-2022. The sequence goes on along the minus strand of JAOWCC010000577.1, from coordinate 175,205,694 downwards.
ATTTATTGGTTTTGTCCTACTGATCCAATCAAATTACAGAGTTACGGTACAGTAAGTTACAGTGCGGTTACGGAAAGGCTACGGACATGATGTAGTGTGTCTCACTCATACGAAATCTGCTCTATACTACTACTACTATTACTATATTACTACTACTATACTACTGCTGCTACTACTGCTACTACTACCGCTACCCCACTACCACAACTGCTACAACTACTATTACTGCTACTTCTACTGCTACTGCTCAGTACTGCTGCTGCATGATGCTACTACTACTACCACTACCCCACTACCACTACTGCTAGAACTAGTAACTACTAGTACTGCTACCGCTACTATTACTAAGTAAACATACAATAATCTTGGAAATTCCAATTTACAGCATTTTTCAATGATTTTTCGAAAGTAGCACAACTATGAAAGCCGGAATGCTGTATTGATTATTGTATGTTTCCATATTATTGAATGTTTCCATATTATGGTATGTTTACATATTATGGTATGTCTAGATATTATGGTATGTCTAGATATTATGGTATGTCTAGATATTATGGTATGTTTAGATATTATGGTATGTTTACATATTATGGTATGTTTACATATTATGGAAATACTATGGAAACCCGGAATTCCATGATTTTCCATGGTTTTTCCCAATGGTTTTTCCAGACTATAAAATAATATTTTCACTAGTACTACTACTACTACTAATAATAATAACAACAATAACTACTACCACTACTACCACCACTGATACTATTACTACTATTATTGTTAAAATAGAAATGAAGTTTTGCCTCAATTCGTAGTTTGCAATCAACTGGGAATTAAATAACAAAGACGTCGCGACCATGTCAGTTGAACTATCATGAGAGTCTTACAATGGCATATTTTGTTAACATCAATGATGCTACGTGAAACCGAAAAGTATACAGTTTTAGGGGTATGCGCGGCGGCCATCTTGAATCAAACCATTGTTTATGCCCGTCCAGCCTCGTTCTGAACGTGTTTGGTCGAACAACGATGTATTCCCAGATGGCCGCCGCGTGTTAAAGGTCAATGGCTGTAACTAAATGGCGAATTATATTTTTTTGCTGAGATAAGTAAACATCAGATAACTACTTCAAATAAAATGTCTTGTTGCAGATTTGGACATTACCTGATCGTTTGGCGACCTCCTTTGCTATTGTTTTTACTTGTAGCTGCAATGTGTTATATGATAACACCTGGAAAATGTCACCTTGATTATCTACGATGGGACGTAGTTCATGTGAACTTGGTTGTCGTCCAATTGCTATTACATAAGTCCGAGAGCCTAGATTCCGTAGTGGTTGGGAGGCCTCAGTAAGTGATTTTGCATTCGTAGCATGGAATTGCCGCCCTGCTGTAAGTAGCACCGTGATTTTAGGGACGTAAGGTCTTGCATTGCTTAGGACCGTGGTTGCAGATTGAAGTGCGAGGTCAATCCGTCGATTTCCCCTCAAATGTTGGGCTCTATCTACTAAAGATGCAAACGTTTGCAATGTTCTGTAGTCACTGAAGCCGGTAACAAGTCTAGAATGGTCGCCATAGGTTATGACCGCCGCTCGCGATCTACCATTCCCCACATTCAATGCCTTCGTTACTGATTTTACGAACTCCTTCTCTTTTCGATAATCGTCTGGCGTAACAAGCGAGGATGAATCCATTAAGAAGACAATGTCAGCGTCTAGCTTTTCAGGTCTAGAAGGAGCTGCAGTAAAGATATAAAAAAATACTATTCATTGTGCACCGACGTGTGATTTACTGTAATCATTCCTTTAAAACTATGCATACACATTTCTAGTAGTTTTGCAGCTGCAATAAAGGCTGTCTTTGAGCTATTTTTCTTATTAGATTAAGATGCGAAGACATCTTGAGTACCTATAGAAATGATACTTATCAGTATAGGAATCCACATAAAAGTTTAACATATAACATGGTTGCAAACCCAGAATAAAGTTGTCACTTGTTTTGATCAGATTCATCACGTACCTTTTCCTTTCGAGGCTATCCATGCAATGGGTCTTGCAGCTGGCTCAAGTCCATCATATGACCCTATGGCGAATATATCTTCTGACCCATCAACAATTGGTCGAAGCTCTTGTCTATCAGGCCTTTGACCAATGGAAACTACGTAGGTCTTGGCACCTAAGTCTCGAAGAGGTCTTGCTGCTTCATCCAAAGTTTTGGCATCAGCAGCAGCAGTTTGTCGGCCGGCTGCCATGAACACAACTATTTTTTGTATATTAGGTCTAGACTCCGCAAGCACTGTCGCCGTAGCATCCAAGGCTCGGTCAATTCTTCTTCGTCCTCCTTGATAAGGCGCTCTGTCTACTGCGTCCAGGAATCCTGGAGCATCTCGGTATCCATCGAACTTGACAGCAGTGCTCGGATTCTCGCCATAAGTAATGAACGAAGCTCGAGTTTTTCCAGGTGAAAGGTTTAGAGTTCGTGCAATGATTTTAGCAAATTCCTTTTCTTTGGCGTAATCTTCTGGATTGACAGTATCTGAGGAGTCTACCACGAAGACGACATCAACATTTGCATCCGTTGGTCTCCTAGGTGCTAGAGAAATTAAAGTAGAAAATAGAAATGTTACTTAAATCGTGTACGGTGCGGATACAACTTTCCATCTGATGATTTTGCTCAGTTTTCGTCCGACATCTTACTATTCTAAAATCCTCGATACCCGCTTATTGTGCGGATTGTATTCTTACATTAATATATTCTAAGTATCACTGTCTTACTGTAGGAAGAAGCAACCTCGTGACCAGGGTCTTCTCGGTCAGATCCAAGATGTCGGCTACTCCGAGAGAAGACCCTGGTAAACCCTGAACTGTCATGTATTCTGATTGGCTCTTCGATTATGACACAAGGATTGTTCTAACGATGCTTTTTATTGGCCAAACGGACTGAGTCCAGAGAGATGAATTTGTATATAGATTCGATTGCTCAAATTTTATCAATAAAACGACTTTAAATAACCTTAAAACGCATTGTGTAGGTAGAGCAATAGATGAAGTGCATTACTGGGTAGTTTTCTGTTAAGTTTCATCAGTGAGAAAGCCAGGAGAAGCCGTTAAATCTGAACATGTGCTATCGATCTCTTCGCTTCAACGCTAACAGAAAATGAACGGCTTTTTAGGATTCTCTTCTAGCTGAGATACATCCTGGTAGCTTTGTGATACTCTTCCACTGTTTCTTTATCCAAGTAAACTCCATTTCGAACTGTTTAGTAGAACTGTTTTCACTTCGTCGTTCGCTGCGTGGAAATACCGTTAATCGCATCTCGCTCACTCCGGATTGGGATACCTATGGTTTGTAGGCACGTGTTAACATTTCCATATTTATTTGGCCGCCATATTGGATGCCCACATCACGTGATTAAAATCTCCAGGATTTCTGGAGATTTTGGTCACGTGATTCAGCGTTTACCAGGGTCTTCTCTCGGAGTAGCCGCCATCTTGGATCTGACCGAGAAGACCCTGGTCACGAGGTTGGGAAGAAGTACTCCATGCGGACCTTACACGTCATTGTATTCAACTATATATGCTTAACATAAATGTCATGAGCAACTGGTTAAATTATGATATTGTGAATTATAACCCATCAAATGTTTTCTCTCGCGCGTGATTGGTGGAATGCGTCACGTGACCCGATAGTTTCGAATACACCCCCTTTAAGCGTAAGCGCGCGTCAAAGAACATATTTCAAGGATGATAACAACAATAACCTACATTGTGGCGTCGAAATATGCCCTGACATTGATCCTTTCGGGACATTATCTGTTGGGAACTGTTCTTTTCTCGGAACAGATAATATCCGCGGACGAACGATCAGGGCATATTTCAACACCACAAATAGGTTATTGTTAATATATATAATTCATATACTTTGAATCTATATCTCTTAACTCAGTTTAAAATGCAGGAAACCAGCGCCATCAGTTGTCTTCTTGCAAGTGTTACGGAAAACGATGGCGGCTGCACATTTAACCACAATGCCTTGCGAACCCAACACAGTCAAAATAACACGTAGAAATCTTCTATTCTCTAAAATAACAGAGTATCGGCAATAACACTTGTTATGGCTTGTTTTAAAGATTTAAAAACGCTTCCCAATTCTACGATTTTATAACGAATTTAATATTTTTCGCGCGCAAAGAATTGTGGGTAATAGTACAAGCTGCAATATTTTTCTGTGCGGAGGCTTAATTACCTTCACAAGCTGTCACGGCAATCTTCCCAATTTTTCTTTGCACGTCATCAAACGACGTTGCCACGAAAACATCTTCGTCTCTTTCAGTCACCAACCTTAGTTCCGTCCTGTCAACGGCACTTCCGATTCCAACTCCAATCATAAATACCCCTGCCTTCTTCAGCGGTTCTGCTGCTTGATCTAGTACCACAGCATCCGGGTCTTTAGTTTGTCTACCATCCGTGACGACAACTGCAATCTTTTGAACTCCACGCCGTGCAGAACCTCTGTACGCAAATAACTCATTGTACGCTAGTTTCAGGGCGAGATCGATCCTTGTCTTTCCTTGCTGATAGGGTAGAGTTTTGACTGCTCTTGTAAAAGCATCGGAACTTGAGAAGTCACCGAAGTCGATTTCTTTTGTTGCATCGTTACTGTAAAGAATAACAGCCGCACGAGAGAGGAATGGAGAGATGTCGAACTTCCTGGCAAGGCTTGAGATGAATGCTTTGACTTTCTCGTAGTTTCTTTGACCAATACTTCTGGATGAATCGACGATGAAGGCGATATCAACTTTGTGGGAACAGGTGTCTGCAGCTTTAGGAATGACACATTTGTCATAAAAATTGCAATGAGCTACTAGATACTGTAACTTGTGTCAACTATTATTATCCAAAAGCATTATTCTTAAATTTATAGACCAATAAATATATATGGGGAAATGAAAGGAAACAAAATTAAAGGTATAAAAACAGTCCTTTTGTTGTACGTATATACGTACTGTTTTTCCAGGCGTTAATACATAAAAAGTTCATACAGGATATACATATAGAGAGTGAAAAAACAAATGTACGACTCTAAATGGAAGAATAGAAAAAAGAGAGATAATATACAATACCTGAAGCAAAGTCTTCATAGACCCGTTGCATAATTCTGGGTTCCTGCTTCCGGTTACATCTCTAGCCTCGCTTTCACGCAACCGGAAGTAAGAACCTATATTATGCAAGGGGTCTGCTGCATAGAAAGTCCAATAGAGAGACAACATTTGATACTTCTGGTTGCTTGAAAGTGAGGCTAGAACTGAATCTTGATGTAATCGGAAGGAAACCAGAATTATGCAATGGGTCTATTGGTGATTTGCACTTGACGTCATGACCGCCATGTTGGTGCCCTTAAACAACATATTCCTTGTTAGCTTCTTTTGTTGGGGCACCAACATGGCCGCCATGCCCTTTGTCATTTGAATCTCTGGGGATTGAGTGAAACCCAGCAATTGGTTAACGAAGTAGAAATAGCCTAATGTTTTGACAAATATAACGATATATCTTTAGTTTTACAGCCAGGTTCTACGTAGCATATTATACCATAATCGACAATAAACTATTGACCTCGGCATCACATGTTAATAAATGCAATATCGACTAAATATTACTAAAATGGTTTTATATTAGCCATTTATGAACAATTTATACATGTTTTGAATTTTATGCACTTACTTGCTCCAATATGCTTAGCAACTAAGTGTCCTCTTGGAATGAGATGACTGTAAGATGGAATTTTAATCAAGTCTCTAGGTCTGAGGACAACCTTTCGTAGCTCATTGAAATCTGGAGCTGCTCCAACCGCAATGACGTAAGTCTTGACTCCAGCATCACGTAACGGCTCTATCACGTTGTCTAACGACCTAGCACTAGGACTTTGCCTGCCAGCGGTAAAGAGTACTACAACCTTAGGGGCCTGAGGTCGCCCATCTTTTGCAAGTTCTCCAGCAGCTCGAAGTACCTTATCAATCCTCCTTTCACCTCCAACGTATCTTGCACGATCGACTGCACTTTCAAATTGCGGGATGGATTGATAGGTATCATATCTAACTTCTAGACTGGGGATGTAGCCATAGCTGAAAACAGCTGCTCTAGATTTTTCAGGCTGTACATTGAAGTAACTAGCGAGTGACTTAATGAACAGTTTTTGTGTCACGAAGTGTGGGTTTGTAACGTCCCTCGAGGAGTCGGCGAGGAAAATAACGTCGGCATCGAAGTCTGCAGGTACTCCTAAGTGACATAACAATCTACCATAAGCTTGAAATGTTGTAATGTTCCTGAAATACTTTTAAATCAATGACACGGTAAGTGTAGAATAGACTCGGTACCACATTTTCTGACACAGAAATGGTATAAGAGAACAGTAAGCATTATAAATAAACTACAGTCGTAAATACTTCCGTTCATCATACAAACTTCATGGTAACCATACCTGACTGTGAAACTATTTTCTTTGCCACTGGATGCACTTTCGGTTTCAGATTATTAAATGTGTCCATAGTAAATATATCCCCAGGTCTGTTGACAATTGACTGCAGCTCTCGTCTGTCCGGTTGCCTTCCAATGGCAATAACATAAGTCCTGGCGCCAAGGTCACGAAGAGGTTGAGAAGCTTCACTCAGGCTCTTGGCATCAGCAGCTGTTGTATGCCTTCCGGCCGTCAGAAGAACTGCAATCTTAGGTACAGTTAGTCTTGCGTTAGACAGCACTTCAGATGCAGCCTCTAACGCACGGTCGATTCTCCTGCGACCTCCCATTAGTGGTGCTCTGTTAATCGCACTTTCCAATACCAGAATGCCGATGTTGCTGCTTAAACTCACAACGCTTAGCGCTCTTTCGCCATAAGTGATGACGGCCGCTCGAGACTCACCAGGAGCAACGCTCATGTATCGTGCAATAGTTTTGACGAAGTCTTTCTCTTTTGTGTAATCGAGCTCTGTCACCTGCACCGAAGAATCCATGACGAATACGATGTCGGCATCAAGTGGATCAAATCTTTCTAAGGCTAAACAAAACGGGTACAATAAGCACATCACTAAAGTTATTACAGTGTTTGGAAAGGACTTACAAGAAGGAACTACTTACTTAAATGGAACCTCCACACAAAATGTTTGCTCTCACGTGTTAGTTATGGATACCTACATTTAATGCTGTGTTTGTTTCCTGTACATAATATTCTTGTCCATCTTATGACGTCACCTATATACTGACACCCATAACTGACACCTATATACCGTACAAATTACAAGAACCTCCACACAAAATGTTTGCTCTCACATGTTAGTTATGGATACCTACATTTAATGCTGTGTTTGTTTCCTGTACATAATATTCTTGTCCATCTTATGACGTCACACAGTTGCCTCTATTGTTACACAACAAACGAGCTATTGTTTTCTGACAATGTGAACAACCGTGTGACGTCATAAGATCCAAGATGGCGGCGCACAGGAAATTAAAATAAGTTTGATGGACATGAAAATCGGTCCATAACCGACACCTATATACCGTACAAATTACAAGAAACAAACACAGCATTAGATTTAGGTATCCATAACAAACATTTGAGAGTAACCATTGTTTTTCAGTGAAGGTTGCCTTTAATGTGGGAAGCTTAGTTTGACTGCACTTGATAATGGCACATTGAAACATTCAAGGTAAGATACTTTATCAACAGCCTCTTCCTAACCCAAAAGCTCTAGATTTACGGATATGTTGTAAACTTGTGTTATTGTACGTTCTTGCTTTGCTGACCTTGCTCTTACTGTATCCATAATATTATATACTCAGTTTTTATCTTGAATAAACTATGTATGTATTATCAAAATGATGTGAAAAAAAGTACTTAAAGCTTTACTTACTTAAGCCTTTTGCCATTTCCCTTGCCATTGGATGTGCTCTTGGTTTTAAATCCTTGTATCTGGTGACATCATATATATCTTCTGGTCTGTCGACAACTGATCGCAGCTCCTGTCTACTCGGCTCACTACCAATTGATATGACGTACAGCTTGGCACCTACATCATGAATTGGCTTAGATGCTTCTTGTAAAGTTGTAGGAGGGGTTTGTCGTCCTGCTACCATTAGAATAGCTAACGCTGGAACACCGTGTTTCCCTTCGCTAAGTACCGCCGCAGCAGCTTGGAGAGCTCTGTCGATCCTTCTGCTATCTCCAGCGTAAGGTGCATTTTCTACTTTCACATCAAAGTCAGCCATATCGTTGTAACGACCGAGTCTGAACACTGTTATCGTTTTTTTTCCGTAAGTGATGTACGCAGCTCTCGAGCGTCTCGGGGAAACGTTCAGGGATCGAGCAATTGTCTTAACAAAGTTCTTCTCTGCTTTATAGTCTTCTCTTCTAATTGGTGATGATGAATCCACGATGAAAACTATTTCGGCTTCAGTGTCGATTGGTCGTCTAGGTCCTTAAATCAAAAATAATAATATTCAAAAGTAAGGTAGGCAGTAGAGCTGTACTCTAATTCATATAAATGATCTCGCAATTATCAGAATGGTGATCATGAAAGGTGTTATTATTTGCCCATTTCGGACGACATTTAGGGTGCGTTCGATTGACCGTATTCCGGAATAAGAATACCAAGAATGATCACTACAAATCACGTTTACTGGGATTTTTTAGCCACTGGAATAATAAATGTATCGTGAATATCATATATCAGCAAGCGTTTGTAGCTTACAGTGAAAAATATGCCCGAACCAGTGATTTCCAGAGACTATTCCATCTATTCCTATTCCGGAATACGGTCAATCGAACGCACCCTTAGGTAGACGTTCACAAAGACAATGACAATATTATAGGCATTGCCTGACGAGATAAGCCAAAGTTAAATTACGCGAAAAATCGATATCGCACGAATCGCTCAGTTGCCTTCTCCACTGACTACTCCAGCTTCTCCGTTCAATTCAGGCATTTTTGCTGCAGTTGCTTTTTAACTTTTTACCTTTGTAAGTGTGTACCTGTTCGCGATACTTATCGATAACAACACGTGGGCTTCCTGTAGATCGTGCAATTCATATTTTCAGATCATTCAGTTCACAGGGGAAATTGCATGAATAACACGTGAAAATTCATTTTAGCATATTAAACAAAGTATGAAGCGAGACGACGTTATAAACTTTACTTGTCAGTTGTTACGTGCGCGCCTTATTGAAAAGATGTTATGAAATACAGCCAATCGTGTACATTGTAACCGTATCACTGGTTAGCTCAGTTGGCAGAGCACGGTCTAGTGTGCGGGAGGGCAGGGATTCGAATCCCGGGATCGTCCTTGGGCAGGGCCGTATCAGTCTTTGGCCTTGTCTCCTTTATCTTCTAATCTATGCGAGGGGAACATGTCTGTTATGAAGCATTAAATAATAGACCTCATTCATAAGGGCGTGGTGTCTGTATTTTAACAGTTTAGCCACATGTTCAATGTATGAAAAACAACATCCTTGCCATGCGAACGAGCATACCAACATTGGTGATTCTGTAGAATTTGAGTGTTGTAGCATAAAAGGCTGTAAAGTTACAGCGACTTAAAATTAGAGAGATTCAGTGTATGAGAAAACCCGTGTAGGCCTTTACAGCCTCGCTTTCATGTATTTTCTACATTGAAAATGCCAATAACTCGACAGCAATTTGAAACATTGCTTTCAAACTGTGGATAATTGCTAATTTAAGTACGATCTTTTTCATGTGGTAGCAATAGTTTCTCTGTACACGTTAATCTTCCAATTTATGCAAATTAGGTGGCGGCCATTATGAATGAGGTCTATGGTGATTACATCACACATGGTGGACCTGTATGTACTTGTTGATGTAAGCGGTACAAACCTTCACAGGCTTTCTGAGCAGATGAGCCAATCCTGTTTAACAGCTCGGAGAATGACGTTGCAAGAATAACATCAGCATCCCTCTCAGTCATGCTCCTCAGCTCGTTCCGATCTGCAGCGCTGCCGATTCCGATTGCGATGATATGAACTCCTTCTTGTTTCAGTGGCTCAGATGCCTTGTTGAGGGAAACTGCATCCGCAGCCTGGGTTTGTTTTCCATCTGTCAACACTACTGCAACTCGCTGTACTCCTCGTCGAGAAGAACCACCAGGACCGAACAAATCTCGATAAGCTTTTTTAAGTGCGAGGTCGATTCGAGTTACCCGACCGTTTTGATATCGTAAGTTTGCTAATGTCGCTCTGAAGCCGTCAAAGCTATTGAAAACGCCAAAGTTAATTGCCGTTTCTGCATCGTCGCTATAAAGGATAGAAGCAGCTCGAGATTCAGTTGATGAGATATTGAACTTCTTAGTTAATTCAGAAACGAAGCGTTTCATCTTTATGTAGTCTATTCTACCAATGCTGCTAGAGGAGTCCATGAGGAACGCTATGTCTACTGGAGCAGTACAGGACGTAGGGACTGGATAGAGAAAAGACGAGATCAAAATTAACGGTCGACTATTTTTGCCAGTAGTTGATGTTATGATTATCATACTTTACAAGGTGATAACATGTTTTCTGCGTTATCCTAATGTAAGCCAGGTGAAAATGGTGAACATTCAAGCATATGAAATGGCTCCTTATCACAGGTTTATACCCCATTCACACCAAAGCTTAAACACGTTTAAAAGCTGTTTAAACAATACCTGTTCACACCGTATGCTCGGTGCTAAACTAGTTTCAAACTGATCTTTCTTAACTAAACAACCTGTTCAAGATAGTTTTAACTCTGTGTAACTAAACATGCTAGATAAACTTAGTTTTGCTAAACAGGTTTAGTTGGTGTGAATGTGGTGCTGGGTCGGTAGCTCTGATAAACTATTTGATGAATCTGATTAACTATGAAATCTATCTTAGTGCCGTTATGAATCATTCTAGTTGAAGAATGTACTAATTAAAAGTGAAATATAAACTGCCTTTTGAAAAATAATATCAATACTTGGCCATGTAATTAATAATATGCAGGATCTATAAAGTTAGGGATGGTAAAGTTCATTACTTGAAATTTAGTACTCAGTAAAAGCCTTTGTGACGTTTTGTCATTACCTGAAGAAATCTGCTTCGCTACTCGTGGAATGTTAAGACGAAGATCTGTGAATGATTTGACATTAACCAAGTCCTCAGGCTGCTGCACGATAGGTAGTAGCTCGTTTAGATTCGATTCAGACCCAATGTAAACAACATAAGTCTGGGCTCCTGCCTCGCGAAGGAGTCGTACTGCTCTGTCAAGAGAATTACCCCCAGCCCCCTGTCGGCCAGCTGTGAGGAGCACGACAATTTTGGGAATATGGATTCGAGCCTCAGAGACCAACTTTTTTCCCTCTTCTAAAGCTCTGTCCATATACCGGACCCCACCTAGGTACGGTGCACTTTCAATGAACCTTTCGAATTCTGGAATAGATCTGTAGTCGTTAAATGTGAAAGTCCGCCTAGTGACGTCACCATAACTGGCAAGAGCTCCTCTGGATCGACCGGGTTTGATGTTTAGAAGTCGCCCCAGAAACTTTGCAAATTCTTTTTCTCTGACAAAATTTGACCTGGATACCTGTGTAGAGGAATCTACGAGGAAGATGAGATCTGCTTCAAAGCTTGGGTGAACAGCTAAAAGGAAAAGGATAAATATTGAAATTGGAATAGACCAATTTGTAGTACTTGAAAGGTAACCAAGCCTCAGCCTCGCATGGAGGATGGAGTTGACCCTGCACTGATACAAACCCTCTATGAATATGGATAGATTGTGATTATCATGCTAACTAGATACGAGCCATGGAGGCTGGAGTTGACCCTGTACTAATACAAACCCTCTTTTTATGAATATGGATAGATTTTGATTATCATGCTAACTAGATACAAGCCATGGAGGATGGAGTTGACCCTGCACTGATACAAACCCTCTTTCTATGAATATGGATAGATTTTGATTATCATGCTAACTAGATACAAGCCATGGAGGATGGAGTTGACCTAGCCTGCGTACAGCATCCCCTACTTGAGGGAGAACGGCGATTTCATCGTTTCCGTTTCTCCCCATGTAGGGTCTGCGAACCGTGTCCGTGACGTCACTTCCAAATTTCTGGTAATTAGCTATTTATGCATAACGAAGTCTAAACGAGATGGCGATTGAAATGAGATTTCGAAGTGTAAAGTCTGTCGCAGAGGAAATTTCTCTCAAATTTGGAATCCCATCTCTCCAATGTGAACAGCTTAATGCTTTATGTAACTTTATCGTGGGAAAGATGTGTTCGTGAGCCTTCCAACATGCTCAGGAAGATCACTGATAGTTTCAACTGGCGGCCCCTTCAAACCAACTCGCGGCCAGGTTCGGGCTTTTTGAAGAAAAATGCATTTGTCATTGAAATCACTCCGCTTGTTGCCCTCATGAAGGATCAAGTGAAGCGCTTACTTGGTCATGGATTTAAGGTGAATATTTGAGCAGGGATTTTAATTGTCTGAACAGAGATAAGTAAATGTAATTTACAGTTTCGCTCGGTACGAACCACTATTATATTCTTGGCAGGGAGAGAGAAACATAGCAGAACTAAACAAATGCTTCATTACTTCGATCCCTGTTATACTACTATGTAAAAACAATTTTTTTCCCAACCTCCAAACAACATTGTTAATAAAGACCTCCGTGTAAATCCTTAATGAGGGCAACAAGCGGAGTAACTTCAATGACAAATGCATTTTTCTTCAAAAAGCCCGAACCTGGCCGCGAGTTGGTTTGAAGGGGCCGCCAGTTGAAACTATCAGTGACCTTCCTAAGCATGTTGGAAGGCTCACGAACACATCTTTCCCACGATAAAGTTACATAAAGCATTAAGCTGTTCACATTGGAGAGATGGGATTCCAAATTTGAGAGAAATTTCCTCTGCGACAGACTTTACACTTCGAAATCTCATTTCAATCGCCATCTCGTTTAGACTTCGTTATGCATAAATAGCTAATTACCAGAAATTTGGAAGTGACGTCACGGACACGGTTTTGGGCTCTGAGTCGCAGACCCTACATGGGGAGAAACGGAAACGATGAAATCGCCGTTCTCCCTCAAGTAGGGGATGCTGTACGCAGGCTAGAGTTGACCCTGCACTGATACAAACCCTCTATGAATATGGATAGATTGTGATTATCATGCTAACTAGATACAAGCCATGGAGGATGGAGTTGACCCTGCACTGATACAAAGCCTCTTTTATGAATATGGATAGATTTTGATTATCATGCTAACTAAATGTAGATAGATTATGGTTACAATAATATAACAGACCCTATAAAAGACATAAAAGATAAGAAACCACAAAATGTTTGTCCCGGACTGTAAAAAATAAGCTAGAAAAGGAATGTGCATTTTTATGTTTACATTTATTATTCTTAATACTCATTACTTCAGATACCAGTCTAGAAATGGCCCCTTTAAATACCAATATTATATGCATCCTGTGTGCGATGAGCGCCGGAGGTAAATTCTCTTCAGGGTCCACCAGGGGTTTTGAGTATACTGGTATCCAAGGAATTTTAAATTGAGTATACGGTATTTTTATATTGAAATATGGGTATTTGGTATATTTAAATTTTGGGATTTTCTGCTTTAACTCTTTGTCGTCCGATCGTGTGTGAGCTCAATTGGTGAAATCCTGAGTGCTAACTCAACCCTCCCCCCTCAGTTCAAGTTTAGCTAGCCCGGGCTAGTTAAATACTGCTGACTTTTTAAGCCGAGGGCTCAAACTTTCTCCACAATGCCATTCGGGTGAATTCTACGAACTGGTCGACGGTAGGTATTGCAACTTCTGTAGGGTTTCCAATGAAATGTGCTCTAATTTTGGAGAAAAATGCCACTGTTAGAGAGCTTGAAGACATCATTAAGTCTGAGGATGGCTGAAAAGTACTTGGTTTGCTTCTAGTAGGCTTTGTGAGGGGATTTCACAGGGTTTTTCCGTTGTGTTTGTGCTTTGAGACACAGGAAAAAAATATTCAATGAAATCCTTGGAATCCTGCAGTTGGCAGTCTTTTACCCCTGCTCAACCTATTAGGATGTGTTTTTGTCACTTTAAAGCAACGGCTTGAGTCCAAATCACCGCTCTTGGTTGTAGGGGTAAAACAAACCTGCTGGTTGGAAAGATTAAACATGGTACTGTAACGACTGAGTGGTTATTTTGTGTTTGCTCTTGATTTCAAGTGCGAATGGGAAGGTTTTCTTGAGCCGATTGTTAGCTCCTTAAAATTCGTGAAAATCGAAGAAACGAAACAATCGCCAAAACAAATGAGCTTTTCTCCATAGTGAAAGAGTCGAGTGATTCCTGTTATAGCTCGGACTTTGAAGCCATACATCCCTTCGCATAATATCGCAACATCGTATTTCCAGCATGTCTAGATGTGATGCAATAATGTTTCTAGTAACGGACTTATACGTCTCCTATTTACAGGCTCGGACGGTAAAGAGTTAAAGTATACAGCAATATTTTGACATATGATTTGAATGTCACAACGTCTTCTGGAGCTGTCTCAGAACTCTTAATTTGAGTATTATGGGTATACTATCCCCTAGCCGAGTTTGTCTTTTGTTCCACAATGCAAAGAGCCGTAAGTAAGTCAAAGACTACCAGGACCGTTTAAACAACGAAGAGATTCAAGCATCTTGGAATCGTAAAAACACTGAATTTCTAACGGGACCTGAAACAGCCATAAGAGGCTGATCAAAGCCAGGACTCGGCGTGTTGGTTCTTGTGGAGGAAGGAAAATCGGAGAACCCGGAGAAAAACCCTCGGAGCAAGGGCGAGATACCAACAAACTCAACTCACATATAGCGCCGCGTCCGGGAATCGAACCTGGGCCACAGAGGTGAGAGGCGAAGTGCTTAACCACTGCGCCACCACCTATCCTATGTATAGATAACATAAAAGGCTAAATTAATGTACAAGTTACCTGATCGTTCAATAATCTGTATCGCAGTCGGTTGAGCTGCTGGCTCTAACACATCAAAAGCATTGACGGAGAAAATATCTTCTCTCCTATCAACTGCTGGAAGAAAATCCTGAACTCTGGGTGCAGTTCCGATCGCCATTACATACACTTTGGCATCAAGGTCTCTGAGTTGCTTACTACCTTGATTTAAAGGTCTTGCGTCAGCAGAACTGGTTTGTTGGCCAGCAGTTATAAGTAGTACGATCTTCGGTACGCCTGGTCTCGCTTGTATCATCACATGTGAAGCAATGTTCAAACCTCTATCTATACGTCTCTGTCCGCCAATGTAACGAGCATTGTCAATTGCTCTTTCAAAGTCAAGAACGGATCTTGACCTGTCGAAGCCAATTACTCTATATCCAGTGCTGCCGTATGTGATTACAGCTGCTCTTGATTTTCCAGGGTAGACATTAAGATGGAGGGCTGCGGACTTGACGAATTCTTTCTCCGTTCTGTAGTTGAGTTGGTCGACACTACTTGAGGAGTCCATGATGAAAACTACGTCTGCGTCATATATATTGGGCTTTTTGACCACTGTTTTGGATAAAAAGCAGTGTTAAACATTGGATAACTAGTTCCTGTAATAATAGTGTAGGTCTGCGTCGGTGTGGAAGATAAAGACTGTATAATCCACTAAGAGTCGATTAAAGTATGGTACGTGGCGCGCGATGACGTGTAAGCAAAAATAGACCTACGGAAGTGACAAAGGGCAAGCGTAAGATAGTTATGTTCTAGTGAAAATCAACACGACGGAAGCATAATTATAATCCTCGTTCAGAAGCGTAAGCCTTGCTTGCATGCTATATTTACATTGCGAAGGGACTGAGAATGAGCATTCTGATTGGCTTATTCTTCTGATTCTGCTTACGTTTACCTTGTTTTCACTAGAATGTAAGAGGCGGAAGCTCAGCAGAAGGAAACCTTCCATTCCTCCTGATTCTGCTTCCCTCGAGCTTACGCTTGTGCTTAAGTTTCCGTTTCTTGATCTTTACTAGAATATAACGTTCCTCATCCTTCCGTCGCTGGTGAAAACCAGGATTAAGTAAACAATTCTTGCCTGCTAGACGAAGTCATGATTGAAACTTCAGTGAAACAAATAATTGCTCCGAAAGAGAACTGACTGAACAGTGACTGAAAAAGTCCCAAATCTGATGTTCAGTTATCAAATTGTCACTTGGGACCGAATACCAATTTACCTGAATTTCTTGCGACATGTGTAGCCGTTCGTTGAATGCTTGGCGGTAGTTGCTCAAACGTGCCGAGGAAGAACACATCTTCAATGCTGTTTACCACGCTATACAGTTCAGGTCTGTCATGATCACCGCCGACTGCCACCACATACGTATTAGAGCCAACATCGTTTAAACGTTTTGTTGCAGCTTTCAGTGTCCTCACATTGCCAGGGGTTTGTCTTCCCGTTGTCAACAAAAGTGTGATCCTAGGAACGTTTGTTCGCCCTTCAGAAATAATAGAAGAAGCAAATTCTAGGACACGGTCAATTCGTCTAGACCCATCAATAAATGGGGCACGATCAATTAAGCTCCTTAATTCTTGCACAGTACTGTATCCATTGAATGTGTTTACAAGCCTAGGTTGGTTTCCATAAGTTATGACTGCGGCTCTAGACTTCTCTGGAGTAACATTAAGGACTTCTGCTATGGTTTTGACGTAGTCTTTTTCTTTCTTGTAGTTTTCTCGGCCAGCAAGGAAGGAGGAGTCCATCAAGAAGATAATGTCGGCAACAAGTTTAAGGTGCTCAGGAGGCTCAACTCTTTTAGGTTCTAAAATAAAAATGCAATAAAGAACAAGGATTTTGGCCATTTGGTATAAAATCTATCTGGTGAAAAAGCCAACGCAGTCAATTGGCAATATTATTTAAAATAATATATGTTTTACGAAGATATCACAACAAACAAACATAACATAACGATTATTTTCAATTATTATGGTATTAACAGAGAATGAAGATTTCGGAACAGAAAAACAACAGTATGTTAAGTAATGTGTAGTATATAGCTAGAGCATCAAAAAAACCAATCCCTTGAAATAAAAATATTGAGCATGGTAAAAATTATGAACGAACGCTGAAGTTTTGAGTTGCAACATTAATACTTAAGCCAAGAACAGAGAACTTGTACTTTTACTCAGTGAAGATACTGCGAAGGTTTAGCTATTACTGAATGAATTATATACCTGTTCCTTTTGCAACCTCTCTGCCGATGGACGGTACACGCGGGCGGAGGCCAGTGAAAGATTCAACAGGGATGATGTCCTCTGGTCTTTCAACAATTCTTCTCAGCTGATTTCTATCTACAGTTCCCCCGATAGCAATAACATAGGTCTTAGCTCCCAAATCGCGAAGTGGCTTTGCAGCTGCATTTAATAACCTAGCATCAGCAGCCGTAGTTTGCGGACCGGCCGTCAGTAGGATAACAACCTTCGGTACTTTAGGTCTGGACTCTCTTATCACCGTAGTAGCAGGTCCTAAGGCACGATCAAGCCTTCTGGGGCCACCGATATATAAGGCGGTATTCACTTGGTTATCGAACTCTGACAGTGTTCGATAATCATCAAATTTAAAGGCAACTCTTGCAGTTTGGCCATAAGAAATGAGTGCGCCACGTGACTTTCCAGATTGAATGTTAAGGGTTCTTGCTACTGATTTAACAAACTGTTTCTCGAGAAGGAAGTTGTTTGGGTCGACATCACCCGAAGAGTCAACGAGGAACAAGACGTCTAAATCTGAATTTGTTGGTCTTCTTGGAGCTATAATGACATAAAAGGAATATTGATAGTAGCAACCACATAAGGCATAAAACCGCAATAGTCTTAATTACCAACTATAATAACTTCACATGAAAATGCACGCAGACGCCTATATTAGGGCCGTTTATACGAGCGAAAATAAGACGCGTCTTACATAAGACGCGAACTGCTCGTATAAATAGCACAAAATTGCTGTTTTTATCTAAGACGCGTCTTATGTAAGAACAGGGCTTTTAGCTGTTCTTAAATAAGACGCGTCTTAGATAAGACGCGAACACTCTCGTATAAATGCTCTTCGCGTCTTAAGTAAGACACGAACAGTGTGTGCGCATGCGTGATCCCACACAGGGAGCCCAATAACAACAACAAAGCCCTTGGCTATGTCAACACAGGCTAGCGTGACTCGTGCGTAAGACGTGAACCCATTTATACGTATCCTTCGCGTCTTACAAACTGTATGTAAGACACGAACGTATAAATGGACCAATTCGCGTCTTATGTAAGACGCGTCTTATTTTCGCTCGTATAAACGACCCTATTATGACTGTTGTCTGCAAAACCACATCGTGAAAACACTGAGTTTTAAGTTTGAAAGAGAAAGTAAAACACTCCATTTTACGTTCTGTATGAACGGATTTTATGGTGCCCATGTTTTTCGAAATTCTGGTTGTGAAAAGCAAGGAAATTGAAAACACTAAATTTCGAGAGAAACACTAGTTTCTACATCCCGTCGTTACTGCCGTCGCCGTCATGGTTACAAAAAGGAGATTTGGATAGTTTTAGAGATTTTTTACGTAAGAGCCTACTCCCTAGATGAGCTGATGCTTTTGAAGCAAACGTGAAGAATATATATATAAAATATATTATGGTTAATGAAAAAAACTTATGTAGCGTATTGCTGTTTATTAAGCGAAAAAAAGTAAAAAGACAGAAAGATATAACAAAACCTAACCAATGTTTAGGAATGTCATCGAAGTCTAAGTCATTAAATTACGTCTCCTTTGCAAAAATATAGGACATAAGATGCTTTACGAAACATCTGGCCCCGTTTGTTCAAAGAGTAAATAACGCTATCCATCGGGTAAATCCCCATCCAGTGGATAAAATAGGTTTATACTTATCTACTATAGTTATCAGGTGAATAGCATTTTAACTTTTTGAATAATCGGGACCTGAAGTTTACAAGATATAGTACCTTCGCAAGCAACCTTAGCGAGTCTACCAACTCTGTTTAACAAGTCATCAAACGAGTTTGCCATGATGACATCGTCATCCCTCTCAGTCATAAGCCTCAGCTCCTTCCTATCAGCTTCTATTCCGATGCCAACTGTTATCATGTAGACTCCTTCTCTCTTCAGCGGCGCTGAGGCTTGATCTAGAGACTCCGCGTCTCGGCTATTTGTTTGTTTCCCATCAGTAAGTACAACACAAATCCTTTGAACACCTCGGCGTGCGTATCCTCCAGGCCCAAACAGGACCCTTTGAGCAAGCTTCAGGGCTTTATCGATCCGAGTTTTTCCTTTTTGGTGCTCTAGCTTAGTGACGGAGTTTTTAAAGTCTTTCCAGTTTGTATGATCTCCGAAGTAGATTTCTGTCTTAGCATCGTCACTGTATAAAATAACAGCAGCGCGAGAGCGAGTAGAAGGCACGTCTAACCTCTTTGCAATCTCGGCGACGAACGATTTGATCTTCACGTAGTCTTTTCTACTTATGCTTCCGGAAGAATCTATAACAAATGCAATGTCTACTGGTGCGTTACACCATGGAACATCTGAAATAAAGAAAGGACAGTAATTGTTATTGGTATTGCACTATAACGAACTACCATATCTTGAAAGCTATGAAACATGCCAGATGCGGCCGTAAATATGGCTTACTTGAGACTTGCTCTGCTCTGCATAATTTAGATTTTGGAGCTGAATCACCGCAAACTGCCCCTCACAAGAACGATTATTATAAATATTACTGAATTATTAGTTTTAAAATAGATGATTAATAACAATGATATGGTCATAACAAATTTTGAATTTTACCAATATATCAGTGTAATTTAAAATAGTTAGTTTTTAAAAACATTATATATAGTTAGCATTTTAATGTGAAATTTGAATATAGTTAACTAGTTTATTTTAGTATTATACACGACCCCACAAGCGGCAACGCTTTAATCTTTTATCGTGTTTAAATAAAAGTTATTGTATTGTATTGTATTGTATTGATACGGATTGAATTGAAACGCACGTGTTATGTAATGTTGGCGCTATTCTGACTAACTTTTGATTCTTATTATCATTTAACATTTTCCGTAATCTACAAATGTACCACTGATTTCAATAATCATTTAACTTGAATTAAGGTATATGAATCAGGTTTCATTAACTGCAACAAAATGGTTAGGGAATAGACATTAAAGTATCTTTCAAACAGGATAAAAGAACAAAGGAGGAATGATACTGATGCATACTCACTGAAGGCGATGTATTGAGCTATTGCCGGTCCTCGGGGAAGAAGACGATTAAAGTTAGGAAACTGCATCAAATCGTCAGGCTGTTCTACCGCCGGTCTAAGATTTCGAACATTCGTTTTGGACCCGACAGCAATTATAAATGTCTTGGCACCTTGATCACGGAGTGGCTTTGTAACCTTCCTTAGATCGTTCGCCCCGGGACTTTGTCGTCCATTTGTTAGCAAAACCACAAGTTTTGGTGACTCGGGCTGAGCACGTTTCATGAGATCGGATGCAGCAGTGATGGCACGATCGATTCTTCTGGGACCTCCAATGTATGGAGCATTGCTGACTCTCCTTTGAAAATCTGAAAGGGTAGTGTAGCCATGGAAGGGTATATTGATTTGAGATGTGTTAGCAAAGGTGATAAGAACACCTCTTGAGCCTGAAGGTTTTATGTTCAGCAGTCTTGCCAGGTAGTTTACAAACTGCTTTTCTCTCAGGAAGTCGAGTAGAGTGATTCCAGTCGATGAGTCGGCAATGAAGATGACATCTGCAGAGAAACTCAGTGGAGCACCTGAAGATGTATAAGAACAATAAACAAGAATCAGTTACGAAGCAAAAAGATGTAACAATTTTAACGAAAAGTTACTCATGCCAAAGGGGGCGAAGTGGAAAAAAAGTATTGATAAATAGTTACAAATAAAAGCGACATGGGGTTTAAATAACACGAAGGTTCCAAACATTGATTCGCGAACGTTCTTTATCAAGTAATGGTAAATATGAATCATGCAGCTCCATACGTAAATAAGGAATATACATCCATTACAACGTGTTAAGTAAGAGGGAGAGTCCATTCAGTTAACAGTGCACCTTTTGCTGAAATGGTCAGTGGCTGGGCCACTTTGCCCTCCTTTTTAACTCGTGAATATGAGAAGAATAGGAGCAAGTTATTGTAATGAGGCTCCTTTTTAACTCGTGAATATGAGAAGTATAGGAGCAAGTTATTGTAATGAGGCTCCTTTTTAACTCGTGAATATGAGAAGTGTAGGAGCAAGTTATTGTAATGAGGCAGTTTTGTCACTCACTCATTCACTCAGTAAGGCGTTTTCTCAATCCCCACAATTCTTAAAGTGCTTCTAACCCCTATTTCGTTATCACAAATATCTATTCTACATCAAGGCAATAGTTGAATAGTGGAATAATAGTTGAATAGTGGAATGGATTTTAGTGTCGCGTCTATGAGTTTTAAAGGTTTATATTTCGAATATGCTAAAGACTATGAAGTCAACCTGGGATTCATTAATTATACACAAACAAGCTGGTAGATGTAAATGACATTTTATAAACATCCATGTTATATTTGAAGCTTATAGCAGAGACTTTACCACCTATTTTAACTAAATCAGAAAATAGTTTCATTCACAAGGAGAAAGAAATTCCCTGGTTGACGTCACATCATTTGGATTTTCTATAACTCATAGATGCAACACCCAAATCAAGAAATATGTTACTATCCAACTATTCACTTGATGTAGAATCGATATGGATGATAACAAGAACACGCGCTAGAGGTACTTTAATGATGGCGACTGCTCCTGAAGTATTTAAGCAGTTATTTCGAGTCGATCCAACTAAATTGTTTCTACAATGCGTGTTGTTATAAACGCAATTCTGAGAAAATGTGAGTCATTCGGTGCACAGTTTAGCTCATGTTTGACACACATCTGCTTGCTTTCAAAATCCACGAGTTTCCCATTGGGTACCTATATATTTTAAACTAGACTTAAAGGGAACCTCGGCTGAAAAAACAATGTTGGCTCTCAAATGTTTGTTATGGATGCCTAAATCTAATGCGGTGATTGTACCCTGTAAATTGTACATACATACTTTATTAAGCTACTCCTTTACGGGCTATTCTGTAACTTATTACAATCTGTTACCATAGCTTAAGTAAATATAAAATTATTACAATTGATAACACTATCTAAGCGATTTTAAAAGCGCAGATACTATCTAATTAATTAAATTAATTAATTTTAAAATATGTGAGATCGCGCATAGAGATCGCACTGCAGGGTCACTCATTAACTGGTGTTTAATTTGCCTCTTTTAAAAACCTCGCCAGGCCAGAAGATTTTATATCGTCTGCTAGGCTATTCCATAACTTACTTGCGCGGTAGAGAAAGGTTGTCTGGCCAGAGGCCGTATTAAAGAAAGGAATATTCAAATTATTATTATTTATAAGTTCTCTATTGTGCATGTCTCCGCGCTTAGTAAAAAGGGTAGATAAATAACTAGGTGCCAATCCTTTCATAACCTGAAAAGCCATGATGCAGGGAGCCAATTGAGTTCTTTTAGGCTAGGGGTGATATGGCCAATTTTTTTCATATTCATTACAATGCGAGCTGCAAAGTTTTGCACAAGTTGCAGCTGTTTGATATTCTTTTGGGCTGTATTAGC
This sequence comes from Actinernus sp. WN-2022, assembly GCA_030867875.1. NCBI lineage: Eukaryota > Metazoa > Cnidaria > Anthozoa > Actiniaria > Actinernidae > Actinernus > Actinernus sp. WN-2022. The sequence goes on along the minus strand of JAOWCC010000577.1, from coordinate 175,183,020 downwards.
CCAAACACTGGAACAGTAAAATATTTTACTAAAGACAAATGGTTCTTGTCAAACAAGTACTTTACACGACTAATACAGCATAACGTAGTAGTGCATGTTGACACAAGTTTAGCGACATGATTGTCATACATCATACTCTGATCTAGTGTGACACCAAGGTCCTTGATTGTCCTTTCAGAGTGGAAGGTATTTCCTAGGAATGAAATGGATATGTCCCCGAGTTTACAGCGAAGTTGTCTTGTGCCAAATACGATGAACTTTGTCTTATCCGGACTTATTTAAGTAACTCATTTGTACAGCAATACTTTGCAATCCCCTTGAAATCTTCTTTTACGTAATTCAACACTAAGTCTCTCTCTTTAGAAGAGAAGGACAAATACAGCTCGTAGAATTCCAAGTTTGGCTAGGTACAGAGTCAAAATCGTTCATGTATATAGTAAACAAAAGGGGTCCCAGGATCGATCATGTGGTACACTCTGTGATAGTAGCAATGGTCTTGAGAGTGACGTTCCTATACGGACGGATTGCGTTGTACTACTTAGGTATCTATTGAACCACTGGAGAGTACTACTATTTTAGAGCAAACATTGTTTTTCAACCGAGGTTCCTTTAAAGTGCCTATCACCCTTTTGCAATTTTGATAGCTTATGAACCTCCGAAAGGTTTACAGTACTTCTGTGAAGAAAGTTTTGGTTTAAAGTGAATACTTTATGTTCTACGCTTGTTTGAAATCGTGTAAATGTGACCTTTCCTGACCCATGACCGCGTAAATAAAAGCCTGGGTCGAAACCTGGGTAGACGTCATCTTGACGTCATATAATTAATTCGGCTTTGCAATCATTCGAAGAAATACTTAATATGTTGACTAAAATGACTTTTTTCTTTACTAACAACTCGAAAGCTGTGTATATTTTCTATGCATCGATGTTGTTGTGATAAAAAGGCGCCATGGAGAATAATGCATTAATGAGATGACGTCTACCCAGGTTTCGACCCAGGCTTTTACTTACGCGGTCATGGGTCAGGAAAGGTCACATTTACACGATTTCAAACAAGCGTAGAACATAAAGTATTCACTTTAAACCAAAACTTTCTTCACAGAAGTACTCAAAACCTTTCGGAGGTTCATAAGCTATCAAAATTGCAAAAGGGTGATAGGCACTTTAATGTCGCCGATTAAGATCTCGGTTTACAATAGAAATTGGATCACGCTCTAAATTGTTACGGGATAAGAATAACATGAAATGTCACGTACTTGATTGAAATAGAAAGTAATATCAAACAAAAGGTCAAACAAAAGCCGACTTAGTTTCTCCCGTACGTCTTACCTTGTCTTCTTATTATTTTCGATGCAGATGGTCGGGCCATGACTCCCAATGTATTAAATGCATTGACAGGAAATACGTCGTCAGGTCTGTCGACCAGTTGTCGAAGTTGCTGTTGATCAGGCTGCCGTCCAATGGCCACCACGTATGTCTTTACGTCAAGGTCTGCAAGAGGTCGGGCAGCTGCCTGTAAAGTCTTTGAATCAGCTGCAGAAGCTTGCCTTCCGGCGGTCATCAAGATTGCAATCTATAAAATGCACACGGGAACATTCAACATGAAACTAAATAGAAATTGACAGCTTCGATAAACGGGCCAAAAGATTTATAAGAAGATTTTGGTTGATATATATAATATAAAAAGAAACCCTAAAGATTTTCGTGTAGCTAATAGAGGAGAAGACAAGTACGCAGTAAATGATAAACGACTGTGATAAACGCTTTCAGTGGCGTAGCCAGGTTTTTAAAATTTGTAGGCCCAAACAACCGCTCCGTAAGGGTCGCTTCTTAAGGGGTCAGGGAGCATGCTTCCCCAGGAAATTTGTAGATTTAGACTTTCGCAAATGCCTTCTGCTGCACTTGCAGGTCATGTTTTGTGTATTTCGACAGCTCCTCAAGCCCAGTGTATGGTGCATCTAGTGTTCCCTGCTAGCAGAGGTCTCTCTCTGTCTTGGTAAAATGGAACATCTAGTGCGGAGCTCACTACAATTCAAGGCTTTCTAGATCGCTGCTTTAAGCGTAGATACGTATCAAAACCAAGTAAGATAAAGGAATTGCTAGAGAAGCAGGATTTTTAAGAAAGTAGCAAATTTAGATATGCATCCTCTCAATAATTTAATGCCTAAACAAAAAGCCACTCAATATAAACTACGATCCAAATCAAGCATATGACCCAAAGTGAATACAAACCGTTTTAAGAACTCTTATATAAATCGATTGATTTTTAACTATAACATAGCTTTATAACATAATTATTCAGTCTTAGCTTTTTATATGTATATATTTCAATTTTAACTGTAACGTAAGATATGTATTTTTATCTTATGATTGAAATAAAGACCTTTATTATTATTATTATTATTATTATTATTATTATTATTATTATTATTATTATTAACATTCACTTGTAATAATAAGACAAGTAGGCTGTAAAATGTGTAGGCCCAGGCCTACGGGCCTATAGGCTAGATACGCCCTTGGCTTTTCAAACACATGTATGATTAATCCAGTCAACAGTGATTTCTCATTTTGGTCGAATGCAAGCTACTACGAGGTTATTGTTGATTTGAAATCTCTGAATTGAGTACACACGAAACAAAACATGGATAACACACCGTTTCCGGCTTGAGGTAGCTTATATGATTCATAAGCTATGTATTAGCCATGGAAAGAAAGTTACTCCTGTCCCTTTCAGTCAAATTTAAACCAAATATTTCCTCAATCCCGGCCTGTCAACTACATGTCCTTTCGATTACTTTCACCTATTTCACCACTATAATTGCTAGCAATGATTGCTAAGAAAAGGTATTTCGTCCTGCAAGCTATTCTATGTGTTTCGTCAGAGATTCCTCGGTATTTGGAAACCCTGTTGAAGCACTACTTGAATTCCTGTTTGAAATAATACCTCCCACCTTGGTGCAAGTTGCAGTCTCCTTTCAAAGAAAACAAAAATCGGTACAAAGCTTACGTTAGCGATAAGAAAGTCACCTTTGGAAGATCTGGTCTTGCATTGTACATCATTTTAATACCCTCGTCTATTGCTTTGTCAGTTCTTCTCGGACCTCCGCTCCATGGAGCATTGTTAACCAAAGTCTCGAAGGCAGCTACAGTGCTGTAGCCATCCAAGTTTGTAACTCGTGTGGGATCTCTGCCGTAGGTTAGCACTGCTGCCCTTGAATTCCCTGGCGACACGTTCAGGTATCTAGATACTCTCTTAACAAACGTTTTTTGGTGCGCATAGTATTGAGCTGCCACCAATGAAGAGGAGTCCATTAGAAACAGTATGTCTCCTTTGAAGTATCCGAGATTATCTCCTGTGAAAGAGTTATTAATAAATATCGTTGGCATCAGAAGCTATCGATTACAGATTATTATATATACATTTGTATAATATATTAGCAAAAAAAATCATTTATTCATAACGGATCCATTGCTTTGTATGTTCAAAAGCTATATGACAAAATGATACTCTTATACAGGCATCTCATGATTAACGGACATTTTTGTATTAACTTAAAACACAACATTAAATTCAGTCGCACTCTTTGAAAAAATATATTTCTTATTGATTAAAAATGTACACCAAAACGCCATACTTTTTGACTTATCAACGTAATAGATATCAAACATTATAACCCATCAAATATTTTCTCTCTCGTGCGATGGAGGGTTTCCGTAAAAGAAAGTTGAATGATTATAAAAACAACAACCTACTCTGTGGCGCGCGTTGAAATATGAACTGATATTAGTACTTGGACGGGCATTACCTGTTCCTGTTCTGCACTATCGGAACAGACAAATACTGTGCATATTTCAACGCAACAAGTAGGTCATTGTTGATATAACCTCCTCTCTAGTGGCGTTAGATCGGCAGTATATCGCAGGTCTGACATGCGAGAAATTGTGGGTGTCAATAGCTGGCTGGACCATCTCTTGGGGTATAAAACAGTTAAGGTGGTCACAACTAAGTTTGCAGCGTACAAACCGTCTATTAGAACTGACTGAAGTTTTTCTTCAGTACCAACTTACCAGATCTATCGATAATTTCCCTTGCAACCGGTGCTGGCTTTTGCTGAAGACTGTCAAAATTTGTAGCGAGGAATATGTCTTCAGGATTATCGACAACTGCACGAAGCTCCCACATGTCTGGTGCCTGGCCAATAGCGAGTATGTACGTTAATGTACCGAGTCTTCGAAGGGGTTCCGAAGCTTCAAGAAGAGTCTTCGAGCCAAACTCGGGTGTTTGCCGTCCCGACGTCAAGAAAAGAACAATCCGCTGAGCATTTGGACTTGATTGACGGAACTCTCTGGCTGCTGCGTCTAATGCTCTATCAATCCTACGACGTCCTCCCATGAAGAAAGCTCTCTCAACTCTGTTGTCGAATTCTTCGATATTGTGATATCCATCAAAACCGGTGACTCGTGCGTATCTGTTATCGTACGTAATGAAGGCTGCTCTTGACTTGCCTGGAGAGACATTGAGATACCTAGCGATGGATTTGACGAAAGACTTTTCCTTCTCCAAGTTGTTTTGCCCAACGGGTGTAGAGGAGTCAGCAAGGAAGACTATGTCAGCATTTAGCTCTGCACGCCTAGCAGGAGCTGTGATATAAACACAGTGAAGAATTACAATAGTGTAAAATGTTGATTTTGAAAAGAAAGCTTATTTGCATAATCGTTTTGTAGAGCTCAATATAAATGTATTTTTTTTCCTTACTATATAGTTTTATTACATTTTGTAGTTTCTGTAAAGAGTAATTATGTGATCTAGTGAGTACATGAAAAAGCGAAGTACCGGAATTATGGGTTGTTCAGTTCTTAAAATAATTATATACAAAGAGTGCATGAAAATGTTTAATGCTTTTCGAAAGCCTCCCTTAAACAAAGTGTCATTTGTCATGGCGTAGCTTTTCGTGCAAAATTCTCTGTAGTTGATTGAAATTCTTTGAAACAAGCACGACGAAAAGTCGCCATGAAGATCATAGATGGATATATATATATAACTTTATTTTAACTCGGGTTGAATCATAAAAAAACTCTTAATGATACATGCATGAAAACTAAATCTTTCCTTTGTTTACATTATGTAGCTGTCTGACTTACCAGTGCCTCTAGATATTTCCATTGCTATTGGTGGAGCTCTGGGTCTTAACGTATCATACGACGAAACAGAGAAAATATCTTCTGGACGACGAACAGCCTTGGCGAGTTCTTCCTTGTTAGGTCCCATTCCTATGGCAATGACATAGGTCCTGGCACCAAGATCACGAAGAGGCTTCCCAGCAGCATCTAGTGTAGTGGCATTCACAGCAGGTCGACCAGCCGTAAGAAGGACAGCGATCTTTGGAACATTCGGTCTTGCTTGTCGAAGCACAGTAGCAGTTATTGTCAAGGCTCTGTCAATTCTTCTTGCACCACCAGAGGATGGAGCTCTGTCGACCAGACCTTCAAACTCAGGTGTAGATCTGTAACTATTGAACTGAAAAACAATGCTTGCTTGGCTGCCATAGGTAATGTACGCAGCCCGGGATTTTCCTGGATTGACGTTAAGGTAACGCGCTATTGTCTTTACGAACTCTTTTTCCTTTCTGTATTCTTTCGGATTGACAGTGAGAGAGGAATCAACCACGAAAACAATGTCTGCTTCTGAATCTGTAGGCTTCCTTGGGACTGGTGATTAAAAAAGGCAAATACGGCTATAATATTTATCAGACAAGTAGTGATTGATTAAAAGAGAACATTAAAAAAGGAGTTAAAGGATGACGACCAATTTTTGTCTTATCTTGAATGAATTCGCATCGTCTTGCTACTGGCTACTGTTGTCCATTCAAAAATAAGAACAGCACTCGGTAAATAAACAGACGAGTAATACACTACCCGCCTCTTCTTTTCAACATACGAAGAACTAGAACGGTATGGGATCGAAGTTCCTTATAAAAACCATTGCTTTGGATCACAGTGAACGTATCTCTGTAAATATGCTTCAGACAAAGCTGCCGTAAAGCTCAAATTTGAAAAAGAAATGTTGTCCTAGTTGTCAAGTTGTTATGCCTTCACACGTCGCGCAATATTGTATTGTTTGGGAAAAAAGATTTATATCAGAATGTTGCGTTTAAGAGATATTGCGAATTCTAGATCTGAAAATGCGGTCAACCATTTTCGAAATAGAATCATTAAACCACTTTTGCAGTCGACTTATTTTGCGGTAAATATTTAATAAATCACCGGATTACCTTCACAAGCTGTCCGTGTAAGTGAGCGTACTTTCTTCTGCAAGTCATCAAACGAGGCTGCCATGACGACATCATCATCTCGTTCCGTCATAAGTCTCAATTCTTTCTTATCTGCATATTTCCCTATACCAACAGCGAGCATGTAAACTCCTTCTCCATTCAACGGTTCAGCAGCTTTCTTCAAGGCTATGGCATCGGGCGTTTGTGTCTGTTTCCCGTCTGTAAGGACAACAGCTATTTTTTGAATCCCACGACGTGCGGACCCACCTGATCCGAAGATATCCTGATACGCAACTTGTAGCGCCCGATCAATTCGAGTCCTTCCTCTCTGATGGGGAAGACTCTGCACTGCCCTTGTAAAATCATCTACGTTTGTATATCGATTAAGGTTTATTTGTGTGACGGCATTATCACTGTACAGTACTACAGCCGCTCGAGACCCAGTGGGTGAGATGGCGAATTTACGAGCCAAACTGGAGACGAAGCTTTTGATTTTGACGTAGTTTTTTCTACTGATACTCCCCGAGGAATCGACGATGAAAACAATGTCAACGGGATGTTGGCAGGATTGTGCGCCTGTGAAGAGATAACAGACGAAGAAATCAGATAACAGACTCCTCAACAGTTGGCAACGGTTTTGAACTTGTCTTAACTTATTTTTGGGGCGTTAAATAACCATTTTATAGGTTGACTTGAAATAGAAGTCTAATATCAAACATCGTAGGCAGATACGTGTTTCCATCACCCAAGCCGTCACATGCACTAACACAAACCCTAACCCGAACCATAGAGTATACCTTAACCACTCCTAAAACAGGTTCCCAGGTAAAACACGTTCCAAAATAGAGTGCGATATTCCAAAGTTTAAATATTTGGGACAAATGGTTTTAAAACAGCCAACTTTTTACACACATAGATTAAATTCAGTAGTATTTTGTGCTTTCCAACGACGTTTACTTCTATCCTTCACTACTAGTAATACTACAATGGAATCAAGTGGCATGTAACATAATTTTTTTGCTTTCCTCAGATTTTCATCTATTATTCCACCATCATCCTTCTTTCCCTGCGTGTTCGGTAATTACCAGACTCAGACCTCAGTCCTGCGTGTTCGGTAATTACCAGACTCAGAGCTGTGTGTTCGGTAATTACCAGACTCAGACCTCAGTCCTGTGTGTTCGGTAATTACCAGACTTAGAGCTGTGTGTTCGGTAATTACCAGACTCAGACCTGTGTGTTCGGTAATTACCAGACTCAGAGCTGTGTGTTCGGTAATTACCAGACTCAGATATGTGTGTTCGGTAATTACGAAACTCAGTCCTGTGTGTTCGGTAATTACCAAACTCAGACCTGCGTGTTCGGTACTCCTGATTACCAGACTCAGACCTCAGTCCTGCGTGTTCGGTAATTACTATATAGACTCAGAGCTGTGTGTTCGGTAATTACCAGACTCAGTCTTGCATGTTCGGTAATTACCAGACTCAGACCTATGTGTTCGGTAATTACCAGACTCAGAGCTGTGTGTTCGGTAATTACCAGACTCAGATCTGTGTGTTCGGTAATTACGAAACTCAGTCCTGTGTGTTCGGTAATTACCAAACTCAGACCTGCGTGTTCGGTACTCCTGATTACCAGACTCAGACCTCAGTCCTGCGTGTTCGGTAATTACTAGACTCAGAGCTGTGTGTTCGGTAATTACCAGACTCAGTCTTGCATGTTCGGTAATTACCAGACTCAGACCTGTGTGTTCGGTAATTATCAAACTCGGACCTGTGTTTTGGTAAAGTACCAAACAATTTGCAATGAGGTAATGGCGAATTATTGATTTAAGTGGTCGAAAAGTTGTTGAAGCTTGTGAATAAAAGCAGTAAAATTGCTGGACGTTTGTAATCTCTGTGGTCTGTGGTATATGAATTATGAAGAAAGGTTGGACTCCGAAAGGTTTTCCTTTACTCTTGATGAATCAACTTCTCGCTCAGTCTTGTAAATTATACATGATCTTGTAACTCATGGGACTGTACGGTTACACTCGCGGTCATTGTTTTGATTGTTCAGTAATAATGTTCCTTCGAATTAACTTTGACAGTTGGCGCTGACACTCAATACAACATATCGCAGGAATCTTCACAATATCTCACTGTTACGTGATTTACCGGTAGAATTTGTCGTAGAAACATGATCAAACATCTGTTCTGTCTGTTGGCTTTAGTGAAGCGTGTACCTCTAGTTGTAAAGCGGCGTATTAAAGACGAAGGGGTGTCACGCTCTAAGACCCGACAGAAACATCATTCCCTGGAATACGTTTTCGCGTTATTGTTCTCTGGCCATGTTTAAACCTTTAGTTGTAAAGCGGCGTGTTAAAGACGAAGTCGAATCGGCGGCTGGGCAATGCATGGGGGAGTCACGTAGACGGCTGGAAGATCAGCAGGAGAGTCACGCTCTAAGTCCACAGAAACATCATTCCCTGGAATACTGTTTCGCATTATTGTTCTCTGGCCATCTGATAAATATTGCTTTCGGTTGTACAGGGTCCGGGGAGGTTTAGAAGCATAGGTTGCCTTCTTGAATACAATTTGAATATCCACAGTTTGCCCGATGGCTCCAGAACGTCACATGTAGATGTGAAAACACCTCACAGCCGAAATTTAATATCCGCTGATGCGAACTGTCAACTTTAACCAATCGGATCACGGACTAGTGTTATTGAAAGCGCGCAAAATTTGAATACTAACAAAAGACAGATCTACCGTGAATATAACTTCAGGTACATGGCGGCATTTTCTGATCGCCATTTGCTTCTTATAAACCTTGGTCTTCATAGGATTCGTCAGATTGCATACACACATTGAAGGTAAGTTTTCGTAGTTTTTGCGCTATGACAGAGATTTGAGGTTGCAAATTACTTAGAGGAAAGCGGTATAATTTAGTTCAACTGTAACGCGGTGTAAGGTCACTGAACTGTGGTGTGAGTCATTTCATTCGTATAATCAACGGTTATCTAAAAGAAAGCAAGCAAAAGCAACTGAAGTCTGACGATGTATTTCGAGTACCGATCATGATTGTTTATGACCAATATAAAGTACGTAGTATATTGTAGTTCCGAATATATATATATATATAACTCAAGGTACAAGACTGGAGTGAAATTTTGTTTTTAAATATTCAACTAAATCCTGACGTTTCTCGATGCGATTGTTTGCCTGCTTTTCACGTACTTTCTTCGTGAAAAATGTTGAATCATGAGTCGAATGTTAGCTAGCATTTCATGACATTTGATTTACTTGTAGAGCAGCTTAAATTTCCCTGCTAGCCAATTAAGACAGGGAGGGGTCTCCGGGGAGGTCTCTCTCTGTCTTGTAGTAAACCAAGACGGAGAGACTTCTGCTAGCACCTCTGGGTTCAGTTGTAGGTTAGGACTGTTAAAACTTTCCCTCCTAACCATAGCCTAGGATATCGGATTATGTCTCCTGAAAGTTAATATTGATAAAACTTAACGAAAGCCTGCGTTGTCTGTGGTAATTTTCAGACTTTTTTTTCAGTTTTCATCCCCTCACCTAATATATCAAATATCAATGCATCAATTTGGTCTTCCTGTGAGTGCAGCAGAAATGTCTGAATACAAGTCATGTTGTGAGTGCAACAGAAATTTGAAGTAGCGTTATAATTATATAGCAAAGTGATTGTTCGTATACAGTCAAAACTTTGTCACAAGTCTGAGTTTGGTAATTACCGAAAACACGCAGGACTGCATGAGTCTGGTAATTACCAAACACGCAGTACTGAGTCTGGTAATTACCAAACACACAGGTCTGAGTCTTGTAATTACCAAACACGCAGGACTGAGTCTGGTAATTACCAAACACGCAGGACTGAGTCTGGTAATTACCGAACACGAAGGACTGAGTCTGGTAATTACCAAACACACAGGACTGAGTCTGGTAATTACCAAACACACAGGACTGAGTCTGGTAATTACCGAAAACGCAGGACTGAGTCTGGTAATTACCAAACACGCAGGACTGAGTCCGGTAATTACCAAACACACATGACTGAGTTTGGTAATTACCAGACACACAGGTCTGAGTCTGGTAATTACCAAACACGCAGGACTGAGTCTGGTAATTACCGAACACGCAGGACTGAGTTTGGTAATTACTAAACACACAGGTCTGAGTCTGGTAACTACCAAACACACAGGACTGAGTCTGGTAAATACTGAACACGCAGGGCTGAGTTTGGTAATTACCGAATACACAGGACTGAGTCTGGTAATTACCAAACACACAGGACCGAGTCTGGTAATTACCGAACACACAGGACTGAGTCTGGTAAATACTGAACACGCAGGGCTGAGTTTGGTAATTACCAAACACGCAGGTATATAAGTCTGATAAACCGAGTCTGGTAATTACCGAACACACAGGACTGAGTCTGGTAAATACTGAACACGCAGGGCTGAGTTTGGTAATTACCAAACACGCAGGTATATAAGTCTGATAAACCGAGTTGGAGAATACTGTGATTTAAAAACATGTGGTTTGAAGTTTAGTGATTCACAAAAAATAATACTTTAAAAAGTTCCTAGTGGTACAATGCTAGGACTGAACCGAAATATAATCCACCGAATATCTTACTTTGGTAAGAAACTGATGAATTTATCAGATGATTGTGAAGCATATCTTATAGTGTTAATGACACAATTTAAATTTGATAAGTGAATACGTACTGGCGAAAAAAACATTCAGAGATATTTGGGTCGTACCGTAGGAATGTACCAGAAAAATTCAATATTATGTCAAAGTTATTGTAAACTCTCAACATTATACCATAATTTACAATTTGGAATATTGTGACCTTTTTTGGAACGTGTTGTAAGTAACGAGTTCTCACTCGGGCTAGGATTCACAGGTAAACACGAAGAGAGAGAAAGGTAGAGGGAGAAAAAAAACGAGGTTCTTCTAGGGGTCGAAACCATAACCTTCTGCCCATAAAGCGAACATGATAACCACTATACTAAGCAACCGTCCACCTGTGTGGACAAATCTTCATATTTATGCTTGATTACAGTGAACCATGTGCAATTTTACATGTATCCTGCATGTAAATTAATTCCCAGTCGTCTAGCGGCCAAGAGTAGTTTGTGTGATGGAAACAAGTGCCAATCAGCATCGTGATACTAACAATTCATAAAGCACAAACACTCACTGTATGCAATATGCCTTGCAATTGGTGGAGCTCTTGGTCGCAGAAGATTAAACGTAGCAACTGGAAGCACATCACTCGGATCATCAACCGCTGGTGTTAGTTCCACGATATTCGATTCATCTCCGATGGTAACAATAAACGTCTTAGCACCAGCATCCTTAATAGGGTAAACGATAGTTTCCAAAGAACTAGATCCGGGACCTTGTCGTCCAGCTGTAAGGAGAACCACTATCTTGGAGGCCTGGGGTCGCGATTGCGAGAGGAGTTGCCTGACAACACTCATGGCACGATCCATTCTTCTACTTCCGCCAATATAAGGTGCATTGTCAACTGTCTCATCAAATTGTTCAGTGGTTTGATAGTCAGTATATCTGGTAACAATTCGAGGTGTTGTGCCGTATGTGACTAAGGCTGCTCGTGATCTACCTTGCCGAACGTTGAGAAGATGGGCTAATTGTTTAACGAAATCGTTCTCGCGTTGGTAATCTCGGATGCCGACTCCAGAGGACGAGTCAGTAAGGAAAATTACGTCAGCGAGGAAGTCAGGTGGTGCTCCTGGAGAACAAAAAAGAAGTGATCACTAGAAAAAGTGGGAATGTAGTTACATGTACCAAAACGTGTAAAACAATTCCCCAAGCCGCTAACTGTTTGAAGCCTGAGGTTAATTCGATAAAAGATGAATGGTTTTCAATAAAGACTAGTTGAAGGAGGATAATATTTTGTCGATCCCAGAATTAGTTTGCCACTGTTCAGGAGCCCTTCAAGAGCGCAGGCTTCCCGAAAACTTTTAATTGCGCGCGTTAAATTCAAGAAAACTCCTACAAAGTATATTTTCATTAAGAATGTCATTTTTCCAGTATTTGATGTTGAACAGTAGGTATAGTGAAACACGATGCCATGTTGTTCATGGATTTTGTGCGCTTCAGTGAAGGACTACGCAGACCACGATAGTTAGCTCTTCAGTGCGACCAGTATATCGCAGTAGACAAGTTCAATTTTAGCGTTACCATTGTCATGGTATTTCACAGAAATCATGAGTGCACAGAGAAGGCAAAGACGAAGAAAGCGTAAAGAAACAGACCAAACCAGTACAATAACTGTTACGGAAGATCGTGTTCTGTTTCAGTCGGTTCTTCGTCTTCGGCTATCGAAGGCGAATCTACAGTCGAAACTTCGTGGCGAAGTTTATGGGCACTTGCACTCTTTCAACTTGGAATTGACTTTGCAGAATCTGCAACTTCTGCCCACTGATTATCTTGGTTATAATAATATGAGCCAACCAAGATCGCTTTCCGTCAGCGGCGACTTTCGTTTCTTCGCGGAAGAAAACGGACATAAGTCCTCCCTTATATATCTCAATTGCCAAATTACTATTAAACTAGATTTTAGATATGATTTTTGTGTGAAACGTAAATAAATATTTGCAACTCAACGGCTTCAAGATGAGCGAGCGTGTTTCGTGTTTATTTATAAAAGATTCACGTGTTTTTTCGCGGTTTCCATGAGAACGCTTCACAAGTGCTAATAAGCCGATGACAGCCTGCTTTCCCGTCCATATTTCTTTTCGCCGTAATTTCTCGTTGAAAATAAAATGTTTTGAAATTTTATTTTCACTAAACTGTAGAATTAACTTTGAACATTCTAAAAAATCAATAAGATTTTTTTCACAAAAATTATCGCATAAAGGGCTCCTGATATCTTAAGTACATAAAACAACAAATTATCTACCTGTTCTGCTCGCAATTTCCCTTGCAATAGGTCTCGCCCGTGGTAACAGTTCCTCCACGTTACTAACAGGAAATATATCTTCTGGTCTCTGCACGGTGCCATTCATACCCCACGTCAATGGCTCTTTCCCCACAGCCACAATATATGACCTGACACTAATATCCAAAAGCGGCTTGATGGCTTCACCGAGGGGCTTAGAATCAGGGAAAGGAGTTTGTGGACCCGTTGTCAACAGCACCACAATCTTAGGAACGTTAGGTCTTGCTTCAGAGAAGGGGTCTACTGCGGCCTTTAGAGCTCGATCAATTCGTCTTGGTCCAACCAAATACGGTGCCTTGCTGACTGCGTTTTGGAATTGATCGAGATATTTGTATCCACTGAATTTAATAACCCGTCTTGGGCTACCACCATATGCTATCACTGCAGCCCTTGATTTCCCAGGCAACACGTTGAGGTACTTTGCAATGGTGCTGAGAAAATGTTTCTGTCTCTTGTAGTCCTCTTGACTAACTGCTGAAGAGGAATCCATGAGGAAAAGTATGTCGGCATCGATGTCTTCAGGCTTGTCTGGTGCTGTGGCGACAAAGAAAATAAAGGAAAAACATCTCCCATTAGGCTACGCTACGTATTTGAACTGCATAAGTTGAATATGTTGCCTTATTATATGGACGAGATTTAAACCATTTATATAACTCAGATTTCACTTGCTGGAGTAAAAATTAATATGAAAAATACGCCACTCATCTCCCGGATGTATGACGTCACGCTTGCCGAATTTTGAACTACAAAGATGGCGGCAGATTTGTGAAAATCACAGAGGAAGATGTAAACAGATTAAATGAGCAGCAAGAAAATAAACATTCCGGGTAGAAAAAGCAATATAAGGTCTAAAACTCTCTAAGAATGTTGTCGACTGCAATGAAGAGACAAGCAAACCTCACGAAATTCTTCCAGAAGAGATTCGAAAGATCACGAAGAAGTTTGTACAGAAATTAAGTAAAACGAATAGAGAAGAGGTATTAGAGTAGTTTAATTGTCCATATAATGAAAAGAAAATTACACGGTGGTTTGAATATATTCCGTTTTATCTCATGAAATATTTGGACTCTCGAGGATAAACTTTATCTCTTCGCACCACCGTGTAATATACACAAAGAAGCATAGTAGAGCAGTTCAAGCTTACTTAAAGTTTAGAATACTTTGTTTTAACGTTTATGTAAGTAGAAGTGATCTCTTCTGCGTACTTTCTAATCTGACATTTAAATTTGTGTAATGCCGGAAGTGCTTGGGGTTAACAGACAATCCAGTTGCTCGCAGGTGAAGGTGTTAACTCAAATGGCTGTTAAGAAGACAGTATTAATATTTTTTGTTGGTAGGGGAAATAGGATACTTAAGGCTACATTTTATTTCCCTGCTAGCAGTGGTCTCTTTGATAGCAGGGAACAAGCTCGGTCTTACTTCCTTCAATCTGGCAAACTTCACATATAACGATGTTTAAAAAATACTTACCTGGCGATTTTGCAATCTCTCGTGCTATTGGATAAGCTCGCGGGTATAACCAGTCAAAACGTCCTATCCGGAAAATATCTTTTAGGCTTTCCACGAGTGCACGTAACTCAAGTTGGCTCGGCTCACTTCCAATGGCAACAACAAATATCTTAGCACCACCATCACGCAGAGGCTGTACTGCTACGTCAAGAGCTTTTGCATCTTCCGTGGGAAATTGTCGTCCGGTTGTTAAGAAAACCACAATCTTATGCGCATCTGGCCGCGCATCCGAAAGTAGGCTACTGGCAATATCGAGGGCGATGTCGAGCCGCCTAACTCCTCCCATTGGAGACGCATTATTCACTAAGGATTCAAAGTCGTTGAAGGTATTGTAGCCATCAAAGCTGAATATTTTCTTTGCACTGCTGCCATATGTCACTAGAGCTGCTCTTGATCTACCAGGGGATACGCTTAGATATCTGGCCAGAGAGCGAACGAAGTCCTTCTCTGCTCGGTAGTTTTGTGGTCCCACGGGGTATGAAGAGTCCATGACGAAAATGACGTCTGCCACCACACCTGTTGGTGTCTTAGGAGCTAAGAAAAAGGTCATTGTTAGCAGATAACAGTCCCAGTTAGCCCAGTGGTAAGGCGTTGGTCTGGTGTGCGAGAGGTCTCGGGTTCAAGCCCCAGGGTTTAAAATAACTGAGCACGAGTAGAAGGTGCTGCCTTTACATAATCCAACAGTAAACGGTTAGACCTTCACGTCTCTCGGACAAGGACATAAAATCGTAGGACTAAGTCGACAGAGGGCCATGTGTTAGATTACTGAGCTACATGCTACCAGTAAATGTGTTACCCTAAATAAATAAAGTGACTTGACTTTTTACAAGTATACACAGAAGTACAGAATAAATAATAACAATAATTAGCCATTAACAAATTGAAAAAAAAGTTAATCTGATAGATTAGTTTACAATTCATGCGCAGTTGTACAAATCCTTGAGATCAACTTAATTATTTACGCCCATTCAATAACATATACTGGTTTCATTCAATAACATATACTGGTTCCATTCAATAACATATACTGGTTTCCAATAGGGGCGTGTACTAAAAAAAATAAAAGTTTCTTGTGTACGTTACAACGATTGTATTAAATGTTCTACTACTATAATATAAAAAATGCCTATGTTTTATTTAATATATTTCTACCTAATATTACTTATAACCACTACTAATAATATAATGATGAGAAAAATCAAACTAATTTTTTTTATCGAAATAGAAGGAAAATAAGTATTAACTATGGCCATGGGATATTTGTTTGTTTATTTGGAGGGTCACCAGATGTTAGACAATGGTGCCCGCCAGTTGAAATAAAATACTTGAATAACTGAGCATGAGCCGTAAACTGGTCTATTAATAAATGAACTTCATCACAAGAACGAGCACATCGAAATTAGTAAGTTTACGAAGTTTGGGGATGTTTCATTGGATATTTACCATGTGGTGAGCTTTCAAAAGTCGCATAAAAAAATGACGTTTGTATGGATTGGGAGAACGCTTGTCCATACAAACGTCTCTTATTTATTAGATTTTTGAAAGCTTGCCTTAGCAGGTCCGTTGACAGAACTCGACAATACCTTACAGCTGAAAAGGCTCGAGGTTCTCAAATCGCGATCGTGGCGTTTTACCAAAATATGCGAGGCTTAAAACCAATATATAACGTTAGCGTTTTCGTTCTGGATGATCTCCAAGTTATAAATACAATAACCTATTTGTGGCGTCCGCGGACATTACCTGATCCGAGAAGAGAACAGTTCCCGAGAGCAAAGCTTGAGGGAAACTGTGAGCTTCGAGGATCAGATAATGTCCAAGGACAAATATTAGGGCATATTTCGACGCCACAACATAGGTTATTGTTGTTATCATCCTTCAAATATTTTCTTTGATGCGCACTTATACTCACAGGGGGTGTATTCGCTGATATTTACCGCTCGCGGAGAGAAAATATCGGGTCACGTGACGCATTCCACCAATCGCGCGCGAGAGAAAATATTAGATGGATTATAAATATGTATATATTAGCTTAACGTTAAACACTGCACATGATACACGGTACAGTATGATATGTATATATAGCTTAACGTTAAACACTGCACATGATACACGGTACAGTATGATATGTATATATAGCTTCTTTTAACGTTAAACACTGCACATGATACACGGTACAGTATGATATGTATATATAGCTTCTTTTAACGTTAAACACTGCACATGATACACGGTACAGTATGATATGTATATATAGCTTCTTTTAACGTTAAACACTGCACATGATACACGGTACAGTATGATATGTATATATAGCTTCTTTTAACGTTAAACACTGCACATGATACACGGTACAGTATGATATGTATATATAGCTTCTTTTAACGTTAAACACTGCACATGATACACGGTACAGTATGATATGTATATATAGCTTCTTTTAACGTTAAACACTGCACATGATACACGGTACAGTATGATATGTATATATAGCTTCTTTTAACGTTAAACACTGCACATGATACACGGTACAGTATGATATGTATATATAGCTTCTTTTAACGTTAAACACTGCACATGATACACGGTACAGTATGATATGTATATATAGCTTAACGTTAAACACTGCACATGATACACGGTACAGTATGATATGTATATATAGCTTCTTTTAACGTTAAACACTGCACATGATACACGGTACAGTATGATATGTATATATAGCTTCTTTTAACGTTAAACACTGCACATGATACACGGTACAGTATGATATGTATATATAGCTTCTTTTAACGTTAAACACTGCACATGATACACGGTACAGTGTGATATGTATATATAGCTTCTTTTAACGTTAAACACTGCACATGATACACGGTACAGTATGTTTTGCTTGCATTGTGCAACAGTTTGCCTCAATCTCGTGCTTTTGACGAGAGGACCTGGAATAAAAATTAAAGGCTTTTTATATAATTATGGAAAACCTTTTATTGCCGTTTTTATGAGCTTTATTATAATTTTTTCATTTTTATCGTAAAAGACGTAAATTGTTTATTAAGTTAAAAAATATAGAAGCAAACACCGTGGACAAAAATCCTGCAAAAATACGTTGGATCCGAAGTGAGGACCTATGCAGCCAAAAATATAAATAATAACGAATGAAAAGTCCGAAGACTACAGCAAAGCTGATATACAACGTAAAAATCTAACACAAAGCACTACGGTTAGCTAGGCCTGACACGAAAAGCGCTCGGACCACATTGCAGCCATAGACAGCTGTTTCGTTCTTATTAGAACTCGTCAGTATGGCATAGCAAACAGTACGCAGGCTTCGGTACCACTGCACCATCGACCCGGACTGAGCTAAAAAGCATCTAGTTTCGAGCACACAGAAATGCTTGGTTATCGGGTCACACGTCATTACGTGTGGCGAAAAGCCAAAAAGTTATTAAGTTATTCATTGTGGAGAAGACTCAAGCTTGAAGGGGAATAGAACCACCCTGGCAACGGGCCTATTCAGTCTCTATTTACAAAATCGTACTCAAACGTGGTTTTCTTACTAATTCCGAAGTGCTCTTTCTTATGGCGAGGTTTATTTGTTAATTGGATGAACTTTACAAACTCGGCCCAGTCCTTTTTATAAATTTGGTAGCGCGGGCCAATTGCACCTCATATAGATTTAGTGGTACTGATCCAAAATATTTTGTGTTAGCGAGTTCCCCGTCTTAGCTTATCTTATACTTTACTCCTCAAAATGCATAATAACAGAGTTTATAATACACTCAACAAAATATCTGGATTCTGATTGGTCAATAACGAGTGCATAAAAAGGTTACTGAGTGCACAGCTGCATGCTCTCAACAAATGTTTTCTCAGAATTCTATAAACAAAACGTCCAATGAACTGCTCGTGCTATAGTCTTGATTTATAGGCACTGAGTGCTGTGCAATTATAAGAACTTTCAAAATATCACTCAGTGCCTATAAATCACGTATAGCACTCGCGTTCATGTGATTTCCTCTAAGGATCGAGGTTTCATCGTTAACACATTTCATCTTCAATTACCTTGGCATGCATTTTGTGTGAGCTCCACAACCTTCCTCGACAGCTCATCAAACGAATTCATCATATAAACATCTTCGTCTCTCTCAGTCAATAACCTTAGCTCTCTTCTATCGGCTTGGCTTCCTATACCGACAGAAATCACGTTCACGCCAACACTTCGCAGTAGCCGAGAGGCTTCATCAAGTGGTAGCGCATTGGGGACGGCAGTTTGTTTCCCATCTGTCAGTACAATAGCAATTCTCTCTACTGCACTACGTGCTGAACCTCCAGGGCCAAACATATCAGTAAATGCAAGCCTGAGAGCCAGATCAATTCTGGTGACTCCCTTTTGATGTGGAAGTTTAGAAACTGCCTTTCCGAAAGTTATATCGTCATTGTATGCTCCGAAGTTGATCTCAGTTTTAGCACTGTTACTGTAGAGTATAACAGAAGCACGTGAGCCATCTTTGGAGATATGGAACTTCTGTGCCATGCTTATGATAAATTGCTTTATCTTGGCGTAGTTCGTTCTGCTGATGCTACCAGATGAGTCGACAATAAAGGCTATGTCTATCGGAGCATTGCATACAGGGGCACCTGTAGAATAAAAGGGAATCATTATGCATATTACAGATAATACTATCGTTAGCGACCACCATAACAACGGTAGACGCTTATTGTAAATATGGTCAGTATTTTTTGAAGTGAAAACCATCTTCTAAAGGCAACAAGTGAACTGTAAATGTTCATTTTATACTTTCAAAATATCACTCATATCTACAATATAATTTATTTTTACCTCTTAAAAGTATCAAGTAGACGAATAAAATTGCTCATTAGAAATTAGAAGGAAATTAAACAATTGATTTCTCAAACATTTGTCACTCATAATGACAAATTAAATCGTTGATGTTAATAGAAGGGTGTAATGGCAAGCAAAGTATGGTGGACACACGTGCAACATTGCGCGCAACATTGCAGAAAATTGATTTGAGAAAGGCTTGACACACGAGTAACATTTCCTGAAACAATGCGGCATGCAACACAGAACTGAGGCGCGGCTACCACGTCACAGTATTTTTGTCAGCGGTGAGTGACATTTCATTGGCTGAAAACATCTCTCCATTGCCAGCAATGTTGAAGGAATGGTCAGACGCTGCAATTTGTTGCGCGCATGGTAGAAGAAGTAGAACTCGTTATTGCCGGCAATATTGCACGCAATATTGCAGCGTGTATCCGTACCTTAAAAGTCTCTACTTCCCATTATTGCTACTTTGGTGTATTGACATTATGATAAATCCAGGTTGTAGTATAATGTTCATAACTTACTATAAGAAATATGCCTGGCAATAGACGGGCCCTTCAGTCGTAGATCCTCAGATAATGGATAATATAATGCATTATGGGGCATGTCCACGGCCGACCTTAGCTTTTGGAGGTCTGGGCTAGAGCCGAATGCAATAACGTAGGTCTTGGCACCAGAATCTCTCAAATGCTGTACAGCTAGATTAAGTGGAATGGCGCGAGGTCCGTCCTGCCCTCCAGTTATCAATACGACAATTTTTGGTACACGAGGACGGCCATGGGTTAGTAACTGAGATGCTGTGACTAGAGCTCTGTCCATTCGTCTAACGCCATATGCAGGCGAGGCCCTATCAACAGATTTGTCAAAGTCTGCTAATGTTCTGTATCTTCCCAAAGGAATGAATACATAAGCTGTATTGCCATAGGTGACAAATGCAGCATGGGATTGCTGTGATTGGACGTTGAATAGTCTGGCCAGCTGTTTTACGAGGGCTTTTTGTCTTGTAAAGTCTTCCGTGGTGATGTCTGACGATGAGTCAGCGAGGAATACAATGTCGGCTTTGAAATCTGGCGGGGAGCCTGTTGATGATATAAAAAGTGACTGAAAATATTTCTAAAAGGCATTTTCATGACTGGTGATCTATCCAATTTTGAGTGGAAGTGTTTTTTTTCGGTAATGCAAACATTTTACAAAATATATCGACAAAGGTAGTCTATATCCACCAGAATGAATCTGGTGTTTAAGCCACAAAAGCATGTCATGATTTCAGACTTTTAACGAGCTTAAGAAACAACTGATGACCTACCTGTTTGGTCACTAATCTGCAAAGCATTATGGGGCACTTCAACTGAGAGCAGATCAAACGAGCCAGTTCTAAATATGTCCCGAGTCTCCTTCACGATCGATTGCAGCTCATTCTGGTTTGGCTCACTGCCGATAGCGATTACATAAGTAATGGCTCCGAGATCTCTTAGCGGTCTGACAGCGACATCCAGCGCCTTGGAATCAGCGGTTGGGTTATGGATTCCAGCCGTCATAAGGACTACGACCTTGCGACAATAGTGGAAAAACAATATTACGGCTTAATCTTCACCGATGAAGGGCCAATGACCCGAAACGTTTGAACATTTTACATACATGAAGCACTCAATGTAAAAAATCATGGAAAAATTCAAATAATATGCTAAACAATTTCATGTGTTTAGCATGAAGCCCCAGCCATCGCGCTGAGCACAAAATTATATCACCGTTAATCAGTTTCTTTCTGTAAAGGGAACCTCCACTGAAAAACAAGGTTTGCTCTCAAATGCTCCTATGGCTGCCTAAATATATTACTGTTTGTAACTTGTAAATCGTGCACTAGACGTCACTTATAGACCGATTTTCCTGGCCATGAAACTCATTGGAATTTCCCTGGCGCCGCCATCTTGGATCTTATGACGTCACGCGGCGTTTGCTTATATTGTTAGAAAACAATAGCTCGTTTGTTGTGTAACAATAGGGACAAACTTGTAAATCATAAGATCCAAGATGGCGGCGCCAGGGAAAATAAGAATATTAGTGCCATCTAAAGTATAATTTAAGGAAGGCACATCAATAGTATCAATATATTTAGGCATCCATAAGGAACATTTAAGAGCAAACATTGTTCCTCAGTGGAGGTTTCCTTTAACTCTTTGACGACGGACCGTGTTTGAGCTCAATTGGTGAAATCCTGAGTGCTAACTAAACCCTCCCCCCTCAGTTCCAGTTTGGCTAGCCCGGTGTAATTAAATACTGCTGACTTGTTAAGCCAAGGGTTCAAACTTTCGGGAGAATTCTACGTACATGTACTCGTCGACGGTAGGTATTGCAACTTCTGTAGGGTTTCCAATAAAATCTGCTCTAATTTTGGACAAAAAAGCCACTGTAAGAGAGCTAGAGGACATCATTAAGTCTGAGGACGGCTGAAAAGTACCTGGTTTGCTTTTAGTAGGCCTTGTGAGGGGATTTCACAGGGTTTTTCCGTTGTGCTTCTGCTTTGAGACACATGAAAAAAAATTATTCAATGAAATCCTTGAAATTCTGCAGTTGGTGATCTTTCACCCCTGCTCAACCTATTAGGATGTGTTTTTCTCACTTTGAAGCAGCGGCTTGAGTCCAAATCACCGCTCTTGGTTGTAGGGATAAAATCCTACAGGAGTCCCAGAGGGGGGGAACCCTTGTGATTTTTTGTCCATTACCCAGCATGCAATTGGAGGTGGGTGCAGGAAAACGTGGTGGTGAGAAATGCAGCGTTAACAATAGCGCGGTTCACAGTCGCTTGGTGTGTTTTGTGCAAACAAACCTGGTGGTTGGAAAGATTAAAGAAGGTACTGTAACGCCTGAGTGCTGATTTTGTGTTTGCTTTTGATTTCAAGTGCGAATGGCAAGGATTTTTTTAGCCGATTTTCAGCTCTTCAAAATTCGTAAAATCGAAGAAACGAAAAACGATCCCTAAAACAAATGAACTTTTCTCCAAAGTGGAAGAGTCAAGCGATCCCTGTTATAGCTCTAACTTTGAAGATTCAAGATTCTTTATTTACACTATTCGCAATTAAATACAGATTAATTGTTATAATAATAAATACAAGTTATATAAAATAAATAAATAGAAAAAATATTGAAGTTTACAGGTAATTGTGTGAGTGGAAGAAGGAGCAAAGCTTTCGTATCGACCACTCCGAAATAAAGTTTAAAATGAAAGGACAGGCTCAACCTAGTTTTAAAGAATTTATAGCGAATTTAAGTTAATTACTAATTAATTATTTACATAAAAGAAGAACAAGAAAGTGATAGAATAAGGGGATGATATATATGACATTATCTGTTGAATATAAGATTATAATGCTTACAAAAAAAGGGGGGAAAAGGGAATTTGATGGGCATGTAGCTAAGTATGATTTAGAGAATCAAGTCTGATTGCTGAGTAAGAAAACTTTATAGCTATTTTTAAAACTATTGAAAGGAAATTGTTTTAGATGAGTTGGAACATTTTCCCAGATTTTGAAAGTCGTAAAGTTAAAGGTTGATATCCCGTAATTTGCCTTCTGGCAGCTGGTCTATAGAGGTTACAATTAACTGAGAATCTTGTGTTGTAAGAGTGAACTTCAGATACAGGTGTAAAAAAATTATGGAAAATAGCTGGAATTCTTGTTTTATTATTTAAGATTTTGTGAATAAGAGATGAGATTTTAAGTTTTAAAATGTTCTCTAATTTTAAAATTTGTAAAAGCTGGTAGTATGGATTTGCAGTTTCTCTATTGTTAGCAAAAACAATAATACGGATACAATTGTTTTGCATTGATACAATTTTTGTTAGTTTGGATTTGTAGGCAGAACCCCAGCTCATTAGACCATAGTTCAAGTAAGGATAGATTAAGGTATAATATAGTTGTTTAAGTGTCCTAAGATTAGTATAATATCTTAATTTGCGAATAATCCCTAGATTTTTGGCTATTTTGTTGCGGACATGTTTGATTTGCATCTCCCAATTTAAATGTTCGTCTATATAAATACCTATATATGGTCTGTTATTCTTGTTGATTTTGTTATCAAAGGAAGAAAGCTATTAGAATAAAGCATTTTGTAAATATTCTTCAGTTTGTGAATGAGTGCTATATTTCAGAAAATCTATATTCATATCTCCCAAGATGTAAACTTTGTAGTTTTTAAAATTAAATGCTTAAACAATATCTTCAAGCTGGATAGTAAATTCTGGCAGGTTAGCTGTGGGATGCCTATAAATGCAGCCAATAATTATATGTGGATTAGTATTATCAGGGATAATTTCTAACCAACAAGATTCAACTAAGTGCATCTTAAATTGAATGTCAGGTCTAGGAATAGATTTCATATTGTTGGAGACATAAATTCCTGCCCCACCTGCCATTGTGGGTGAATCAGTATGAAAAAGAATATAAGCTGAGATATCGATATTAGATACAGTGTTTACGCTTAATTTTGTCTCTGTTACGGCTAAAATATCAGGTTTAGAGTTTAAAGAACACAAAATGTCACCGAGTAGACTAAAGTTTTTGGTTAAGCTCCTTACATTACAGTGGAGGAGTGATATAGACCTAGTTCCACATCTATCTAAGGTTTTATTTAGTTTAGAAATTGAACAATAATCAGACATAGGTACAGAAAGCATTAAATCAGAGTCGGATTCATCAGTTTTATCCGGATTAGAGATTAAGTTATATAAATCTTTATCAAGTCATTCATCCCTTCAAATAATATCGCAACATCGTCTTTCCAGCATGTCTATAGATGTGATGCAATAATTTTTCCAGGTACATGCTTCATATCGGTCACATAGGACCGATATTTGCAGGGTCTGTCGCCAAAGGGTTAATGGAAACGACTTAAAAGTACTCAGCGTAATTTGTTCTCACGCATAATCACGTATAACCTTTTTCCTTTGCTTGATAATTTTTGTTTTTAATGCTTGTTGTAAAGCCTACAATAAATATTAAGTACAGAACGTATATCTACCTTAGGTACATTAGGCCGCGCTTCTGTAACAGCTACAACAGCTGCATCCAAGGCCCTGTCTAGCCTTCTTGGACCTCCAATAGACCGCGCCCCGTCTACTGCGGCGTTGAATTGAGAAACAGTTCTATAACCATCGAATCCAATTATTAGAGAGGAGGTGCTACCATAAGTGATGGTCGTCGCTCTAGATTTTCCCGGCTTCACGTTCAGTGATCTGGCGAGTGCTTTGACAAAACTTTTTTCTTTGTTGTAGTTCTCGATTCCAACCAGAGCAGAGGAGTCCATAAGAAACACGATGTCACCATTCAGATCAAATGGACCACCGAGTGCTAGAAGGTGTGAGTTGAACAACCATTTAGTATAAGCTCAAAACAACAATCAGATTTGAAACTGCTATGCTACTTGTTCTACAGGGCGCAGTTCATCAAAATCAGATTAGGCTAATCCAGGATTATTTGTAATCATTAGTTTGATTTGCTAACTTGCAGAAGTTAGGGGGCATAAATACTCATGTTTTGACGAGGAGGGAATAGTACATTTACAGCTGTAAGAAACACATCTTTTACAAAGGGAATCAGATATTTAAACCAGGGTTAACGCTGACCAAACTTCGAACAACCGAGCCTCAGATATGGGCGAAACGCCATGCATCCTTAGCTGATTTACCGATCCTTATGTGCAGATTCATAGAATGCGAGTTTAGTTTCTGAAAATCTTTATTTATCGAGAATACAAATATGAGATGTGTCTTCGGACCAAATCAGGAGTATTCATAATAAATAATAGCAACTAACATGAAGGTGTGTCTTCGGTCCAAAAAAGGAACTACAATAGCGACTAACAAACCTTTGCATGCAGTTGATGCAAAAATCTTTACTTTTTTCAGCAATGCATCAAAAGATTCCGTCATGAACACGTTTTCATCTCGCGTTGTCATCAAACGGAGCTCGTCTCTCTCGGTGAACTTGCCAATACCCACTGCGATCATGTGCACTCCGGCTCGCTTGAGTGCTGAGGATGCCCTGCTCATGTAAATCAGTATATTATTATAAGTGGTTCAGTCAGCGTTAATATTTTTTATTCATGTACAGTCTCGTTTCCTGCTATATCTTCAGTCAAAATGCCTTCAGTCAAAACTTGAACTGAATGTGATTGTTATTGCATTGGGACATTCAAATACATCCTGTAAAAAACTTTACTCTACAATAAAGGTTAGACAACAAATTGGAACAGAAAAGGTGTAGTATACAGCTGAATTAAATTATTATTGCTATACTAGTTCATACCTGCTCAGATCAACTGCATCTGATGTTCTTGTCTGTCGTCCATCTGTTAAAATCACAGCAATGTGCTGAACTCCGCGACGCGCAGAGCCTCTTGGTCCGTAGAAGTCCTTGTAAGCGAGGAGGAGTGCGAGGTCAATTCTAGTTTTCCCGCGCTGGTGTGGAAGCCGGTCGACTGCTGCCTGGAAATTATCAATGTCTACGAAGTCACCAAAATCGATTTCCTTTACTGCGTCGTCACTGTACAGGATAACAGCTACTCGAGTTCCATTTTGGGAGATGTGGAATTGCCTTGCGAGTTCCGAGACAAATATTTTAATTTTCACATAGTCTGTTGTGCTGATGCTTCCAGAAGAGTCAACAATAAAGGAGATGTCGATAGGAACTTCGCACTTGACAATTGCTTTAATAAAATGTAAAATGTAAAGATTTACTCCGTGGACCTGACAGCCATTGCCATGGTTCAATTTTCCTATGGCTACATTTAATGCGTATGTTTTCCATGTCTTATAAATGAATTGATTAATGGATCTCGCAGGTAATTTGAAAACTCGACAGATGTGGCTTAAAGAACACAACAAAATAAGCGAGATATCGGCCAATTTTAAGGGACGACTTGCCCACCACCCTAAATTTCTCTTCACTTTTTACAGTGCATTGATATCATTATTGTATCTAGGTGGGAGTAGTAACATTTTTATTCTCGAGATACATACTGTGAGTACCATATAAATACAATAACCTATTTGTGGCGTCGAAATATGCCCTGATATGTCGTCCGCGGACATTATCTGATCCGAGAAGAGAACAGTTCGCTCGAGGGAAATTGTGAGCTTCGAGGATCAGATAATGTCCAAGGACAAATATCAGGGCATATTTGACGCCACAATGTAGTTTATTGTTGTTATCATCCTTCGAATATTTTCTTTGACGTGCGCTTATACCGTCACAGGGGGTGTATTCGCTGATATTTCTCACTCGCGGAGAGAAAATATCGGGTCACGTGACGCAGTCAACCAATCACGCGCGAAAATATTTGATGGGTTATAACAGTCTGTATTACACAGACAAGGTATATCAGATTATGAAACCTTTTCTAGCTCTTTTTGTTGATAATAACCCACCTGATCGCTTCGCAATATCCCTGGCAATAGCATTTGAGAAGAACGGTAAAATCTCGAATGTCTTGACAGGAAACACGTCATCTGGCTGAGTAACAATGGTACTGAGCGATTTAACGTCAGGTTGCGTCCCTAAAGCAATGACGTAGATCTTTGAACCGAGATCCCGCAAAGGCTGCGCAGCAACGCTAAGTTTCTTGGCATCGGCTTCAGGGTATTGTCGTCCAGCTGTAAGGAGAACAACTATTTTTGGAACATGCGTCCTTGATTGCTTTAGTACACCATTCGCGGTTTCTAGAGCACGGTCAATTCTCCTGTTCCCTCCCCGGTAAGTAGCACTATCCACTAAGGTATTAAACTGAGCTACAGAGTCGTACCCATCAAATGGAAATTCGCGTCTCGGGTTGTTACCATAAGTTATCAGAGCCGCTCGGGATTTTCCGGGTTCTACGTTCAGATATCTTGCAAAGGACTTTACAAAGTCTTTTTCGTGTTTAAAGTCGTCTGGAGAAACGGACGAGGAAGAGTCGACCACAAATACAACATCTGCATTGGCGTCCGTAGCTTTACGAGGTGCTATAAACAGAGGGAATACAAAGGTTGTTAACTTTTTGTTTAAACATTAATTTTCAAAGAGTGATCTATTCACTATCGAAACAATCTTCTTTAATATATTACAAACAAAGGCTATGCGGAACAAACTTATTGTGTTTCTTTATATGTTTAAAATGCTAGTTATTTTAATATGAGCATGATGACCTAATGTTAAAATCAATTATCTGCAAAGGCAAAAATACAGGAAGGTAATGTATTGTGAGTCATTCTAAAGCTCAACAAGCATCCTTTACACTTGGACGGCAAGCTGTCAATTAATTCATCTGATCCTAACGTTTTGACGAAGGAACGATGTAACACAAGTACATAATTTATAACCATTTAAATTTCAATATGTTTACCTTGGCATGCGACTTTAGAGAATGTCCCAACCTTGGCTAGTAAGTCGTCAAAAGATGATGCCATAAACACATCATTGTCGCTTTCCGTCATCAATCGTAGCTCTTGCCTACTTGCGTAAGAGCCGATACCAACAGCAAGCAAATAGGTACCCTGCCTTCGCAATGGTTCAGAAGCCCTATCAAGAGCAATGGCGTCTGGATCCGCTGTCTGTTTTCCATCGGTAAGTACTACAGCAATCTTCTGGACACCACGTCGAGCAGAGCCCTCAGGACCGAAAAACCTCTCATAAGCAAGCAGTAGAGCACGGTCTATACGAGTCCTTCCGCGCTGGTGGGGAAGCTTATCGACGTCCCTTTTAAACTCGTCGGCATTTGTGTGGTTGCCAAAACTGATTTCGACATTAGCGTAGTCACTATATAGAATAACGGATGCTCTGGATCCTGTACGGGAGATGTCGAACTTGCTAGCTAAGGCAGATACGAAGGTTTTAATTTTTGTGTAGTTGCCTCTTCCTATGCTTCCAGATGAGTCTACGATGAAGGCGATATCCACTGGAACGCTGCAAGTGGGCGCACCTTAAGTGGATGTAAAAAAAAGGAATTTAACCAAACGTCATCTTACGAGTCGAAAAAGAACATCCGATTAGCTATATCATTTTAATGTATAAGTGAAGCTCCTCTACAGGTAGTGGAGAAAAAATCCCTTCATTTACCTCCCTCCCCCAAAAAAGCATTCAAAACGTGATCAGAATCTTTACAGTAGAGATTATATTATGAAGTTTAAGATCAAATCATTTGTAGTTTACTCGGTATTGGACAGCCGGAGAAAGATGCTAGTTACATATAGTGCATCGAAGGTAGCCAAAAAGTATTTGGCCGCGTGGTTTCTTTTCAGGTTTCCTTACGACCTTATAACAGTTATTGAGTTAATCATTAGATATATTTGTACAACCAACACAATACATAGATTAGCAGTGGTCAGCGCATAGGCCAGTCAGTCAGAAAATGTGGTAACAAAAGCCTGAAATACAACTATCCATAAGGATTTGGTTTACTTGACTGGAACAAAATATCAACAAGACACGTTTGTAAAACATAAACATAAAAGGGAGTTGAAAAGTGTGACGCCCATACTTAGCTCCAGTGCCATGCTCTGGATTATTCAGCGAATAAAAATGACCATATATGGAATAAATGGCAACCGGCTTCTGTGTCTAGACTAGACTGTCACGCTAGACTAGACTGTATTTTCAAATATGGTACTTTATATTTACTGAACAATCCGGAGCATGGGCCGCTGTTACATGTTGCAACTCCCTTATATCAATGTTTCTGTGTAAAACTAATAAAAAACTATATTCGTCTACGTTTCTTACTTGATGCGATCTGTCTTGCGATGTTAGGAACTTTCAGTGCAAGGTGGCTAAAAGAGGGAACTGTGAACAAGTCAGTTGATCTGTGGACGGCCGGTCTCAGCACTCGTGGATCGACGTCAGGACCGATACCAATAACGTAAGTTTTAGCACCGAGGTTTTGCACAGGCTGGACCGCTTTTTCTATGGAGCTTGCCTGTTGGCCTTCATTACCAGCTGTCAGTAGAATGACAATTTTTGGGACTTCTGGACGAGCTTCCGGTATGAGCCGTGCTGCTGCCTCAAACGCCTTGTCGATATTTCGAACTCCACTGACGGGGCTTAAGTTATCAACAGCCCACTCGAAATCTGCGGTAGTTCTGTAGCCATTGAATGTGAGTGCAACATTGGCAGTGTTACCAAAAGGTACGATGGCAGCTCGGGATTGCCCCAATCTGACGTTCACCAGTCTTCCGAGAGCTTTGATGAACTCCTTTTCACGAGTATATTGAGAGGACGTTACGGTGGCTGAGCTATCGACTAGGAAGATGACATCGGCAAGAAAGCTTGGTGGTGCCCCTGATGGGAGAGTAATCATCGATAGCCACATCACGTTAAACGACAAATACTTGAATATGGGGTGAGGACTAATAGATCTA
Source organism: Actinernus sp. WN-2022 (assembly GCA_030867875.1). Lineage (NCBI taxonomy): Eukaryota > Metazoa > Cnidaria > Anthozoa > Actiniaria > Actinernidae > Actinernus > Actinernus sp. WN-2022. Next base: position 175,153,032 of record JAOWCC010000577.1, on the reverse strand, counting down.
ACAGAATACCAAGGGTATAATGGTTTGATTGCTGTTGTGGAGCTAAAGAGGCATACTGATGTGAAAGATCAATTCCGTCACTGAGTTTCAACACTGACTTTGCAGTACACTGAGCGTAATCAGCGTGAATAAAGGACATAAGGAGAACCAAAACTCCCATAAAAGTACATTATGCATGTTCTTATTCATACTTTCGTATATTTCATATATTCGTGTGTAAAAGATAAAGTTGACGATTAAATTGCAAAGTGACGGGGAAAAGGAAACAAAGAGGAGTTTATTTGAGTGACCTGTGGTATGTGTACGCATGTCCTGCTAAGACACACAAATGGAATAGAAAGGAGTTGCCTCTTTACTGTAGCTTTCTTATCTAAGGGAAAATGAAACACTGACCTGTCTGAGCGATTCCACTTGAGATAGGCCTTATCCGTGGAGCTATGTTATCAAAACCACTGATTGAGAGAATATCCTGGGGTTTGGCAACGATCGGAAGAAGCTCTTGCTTGTTAGGGTGTCTTCCTATGGCAATAACATAAGTCTTCACGCCAAGATCACGCAGGGGTGTAGACGTCTCAGCAAGTGTCTTTGCACCTGCTACAGTCGCATGTCTTCCGGTTGTTAGCAATACAACAATCTTAGGTGCATTTTGTCTCGCCTCAGCAAGTGCAGTAGAAGCTACCTCAAGTGCAAGGTCAATTCGTCTGTTGCCTCCAACTTGAGGCGCTTGATCAATTGCATTCTCAAAGGAGAAAGTTGTTCCATACTGGTTGAACATGATGACCCTCTGAGCTCTAGAACCGTACGTTATGACTGCTCCTCTGGAATTGCCTGGTGAAATGTTCAAAAGTCTCGCCATTGTCTTCACAAAGTCCTTTTCTCCTTTATAATCGATTGGACTCACTTCGTCAGAGGAATCCATAACAAACATAACGTCTGCTTGTAGGTCGGCAGGACGTCTTGGAGCTGTGAAAATGAATGCAAGAAAAAGGGAGCTATCAATTTACAATTGACTAATCTATTTGGCTACTAACGACAGTGGGCATTAATGCGTAAGGTTATGAAACAATAATGGATCATACATGGCATGTAAAGGTATAGAAATACCCCAAGAGGTACATCACCTCAGCCGGTAAAGTAATTATAGAATCGTTAAAAGATGGTAAATAAAAGAATTCAAGATGTTCAAGCTGTCGAGCTTTGTTTTTAGAAAATCAAAAGGCGCACTTGATTTCCAAATGACCGCAAATACCATTAAATAAAGAGATTATGATTCGTGACATCATTTGGCGTAAGAATTTCACTTACCTACGCACGCTGTTTGAGAGAACGCGCCAACTTTTTTCAAGAGGTCATCAAACGAGTCGGCTAAGAACACGTCCTCGTTTCTTTCCGTCATTAATCTCAGCTCTCTTTTATCTACCGAGTCTCCGATACCCACAGCAATAAGATATACATTGCCTTTCCTAAGCTGCTCGGATGCCACACCCAGGGCCAAAGCATCAGGATCCGGTGTCTGTTTCCCATCAGTTAAGATCATAGCAATGCGTTGGACGTCTCGCCTCGCTGATCCGCGAGGACCAAAGAGTTCGCTGTAAGCCAGTTGAAGGGCCTTATCGATACGAGTTCTACCGTGCTCATGTGGAAGCGCATCGACATTCCTTTTGAAGTCTTCACTGTTGTTTTGAGAACCAAAATCAATTTTCTTAGTAGCTGAATCGCTGTAGAGGATGACAGCCGCCCGAGAACCCGTAGGCGAGATGTTGAACTTTCTTGCCATTGCAGAGATGAAGGTTTTCATCTTGACGTAGTCACTGCTGCTGATGCTTCCAGAGGAGTCGACGATGAAAGCGATATCAACTGGAGAACTACACGATTCGGATTCTAGAATTATATAAGTAAATGCAATTTAAAATACGTAATCCTAAATCTTTGTTAAAAGCCTTCTTTTGAACGACCACTTAATTAGCTCTCCCCCACCAAATGTTCAAAGTCTGTCAGATGGTCATTTTGTTAAACGGCCGACTAAAGTATGGATATAACGTTCAGCTGTTATAAAAACATGCACATACAAGTTTAATAAGTCTGTGAAAATATTAATATTGATCTATAGTGGACAGTTTATTTTGTGGCCGGCAACAAAACAGAAGACAGTAGACCTCATGCAAAGATAGAAAAACTAGTTTGGTAGTTTGATCAATTCTATTTCGTAAGAGTATGCGGCTTCCGTTTCAAGAAATGTATATTTAAAGGGGCTACATGTATGTCATGGTTTTGCGCATGTGTTGAGCCAGTGTTTGATTGGCTACGAACAGTTAACGACTCATCCCTCAATGCTTGATTGAAATGAGACGCATTACGACTATACACTTTTGCAAATTTGCTTTGGTTTTATTAACCATCCCACATGTACGCGAGGTTCGTCAGTGTCCAGCTCGGACTACGAAGATAAGGTTTAAGCCTCGCACAGTGACAGCGCATTTAAGGGTCATTGACATATTCCGTTGCTATGCAACACCGTTGCTATGCTAGCGAGAGCAGATGCGATTTTGACTTTCGGTTTTACGCGTGCCCGCCGGCCACCCGGTAGTTTTAATACTTTCAAATGTTTCTAAGTTTTGTTCGTGGTTTACCTGAAAGGTTTTGATGAATGAACGAAAGTGTTTAAATGTAGAAAGCGAGCCGTGGCGGGTGCGAATGTCGCTGGAAAATGAAAAGCTTGGTTTATCGTATGAAAGAAACTTGCCAAGAAACTCAATCAGATAATTTTAAAGGAATCTTTCACGACTCGAAAGGCAATTATACTTGAACCTAGAGAAAACAAAATGATTAATAATTTGTACTGAACAACTCACCAAAATATTAACCGCAAAGAAAATTACGGAAACGGAATTAACCGCGAACTGGTCTATTGTATGGCTGAAAATTCGGCATCCACATTTTGGCTTATAAAAATAATAATAATTATTACTTACAAGTTTGTTCGTCTCTTTTAAAATTGTCAAGTCACTCGAGCGCAATTTCGACCGGCAGGTTTTCATCACAAGTATTCCACAAACATACACAATTTTGTCTCCAGATAATGCTTTCGAGTTCCTGGTAAAGTTGTGATTGAAACTCAGTGCATCTAATTAAAATACAGGTCAGTATTTTATATTTGATGTCGGAAGACAAACTGTTGTGAACGCCTCGAGATTAAACTTCAAGTGAAAGTTGTTGAATCTACTTTTAGCCTGATTTCAGTTCAGACTTCAGTTTACACGGCGTGTGATCCACTTAGTCAAGCTCATTGCGGACTGGAGTATTCAGAGCCACGATAAATGCGAAAATTATGGCTTTTCGTTCGAGAAAAGGCTTTAAAATTGCACTGAAATGTGTTGTAAAATCTCCATTTTTTGTCGTAATGGCAAACGCATGCTCAGTTTTATGCACCTTAATTCATAGGTTCGGAAAATATTTATAAATTGATAGTAGCTGAAAATCCATGGAGAATTCAGGAATTTTCTGATTTTGATGACGTCATCGTGACGTCACTTGATGACGTTCAGACTACAGGAGTCACCTCGAAAATACTTATTGCCTACTCAGGCTGCACTGAACCATTCCTTAGCAACAGTATTATTTAAATTTATCAATGAGCCCTTAAGTTAATTTACTATCATTGTATCAAAACAGTTACGAGTACATCACACGATGTACATGTTCTGGTAAACCTTGGACCACGAATTAAACGTTTCACAAATATTTGACAGCAAGACCAACTTACCTGCTGCAATGTATCTTGCGAATGGCGGCGCACGATAACGAAGATCATCAAAGGACTTAACAATTATCAGATTATTAGAGCTATGAAGAGCAGTCACCAACTTCTTACTATCCGGCTCAGACCCTACAGCGATGATAAACGTTTTGACACCAAGCCTGTTTAGAGTCTTCACAGCAGTAGCAACAGGAGTCGCACCAGGACCTTGTCTGCCGGCTGTTAAGAGCACGACAAGTTTAGGAAAATCGGGACGAGCTTGTTTAGAAAGCTTTGCTGCTGTTTCCAGTGCTCTATCGATTCTTCTCGTTCCTCCAATGTACGCAGCACTGTCTACACTTCGCTCCAACGTCTGAACCGAGTCATAGCCATCAAAGGTGAACACTATGCTGGGGTTATCGGAGTAGGTAATGAGCGCACATCGAGATCTTCCCGGTTTGATATTCAGAAGGCGGGCCATTTGTTTGACGAAGACTTTTTGTTTGTTGAAATTCCCAAGGCTCACTCCAGTGGATGCGTCCATTAGGAAGATGACGTCAGAAGAAAACTTTGGCGGGGCGCCTGTAAATGAATAAATGTCTTCCGCTCACTGACTAGATGCGTAAAAATTATCCGATATGCTTCTTTGAATGTTTAAAAAAAATTTGAATTGACAAATATTTGTTTTCCAATGTTGAATCGACAACAACAAGTTAACACTTATCGCATAAAGCACTTGTTAAAAAGTGTACTGTTAACGATTTTTGGAGGCGTTTGAAAAGAGTTTCTGGGTATGAATTTACGTATATTTGCATCAATGCTGTTGGTGTATTACTTTGGAGGGAAAATCAAAGAAATGCGAGATTGTTCGTATTGCTTTTGGGGTACTTATTCAATAGTGGTGTTCCTTTTTGTTGATTTAAATAAATATATATATATAAGTGACGGAAGCCGGTGAATTTGAAGGTCACTAATAAAACGTTTACGGCCTAAATTTACTTCTATCGGAAAATAGGCTTAGGTTTGATGTCATAACAAGCAAACCAATTGCAGGACTGTTTGAAAGTTTGCTGTATTAACGTACCGTTTTAATCGAACCTATTGTGATCAGATTTACACAATGAAAAATGATGAACTTTTTAAGTGCTCTCCACAATAAGATGCTCTTACCTGATCTGCTTATAATTGTTCTCCCTAGGAGCTGCCCATAAGACTGCAGTCCATCAAAATCACTTACAGAAAATATATCTATTTGGTTCTCCACTACAGAACGCAGCTGACCCTTGTCAGGCTCGTCACCAATAGTAACAACGTATGTCTTCCCACCGAGATCTTGAAGTGGTTTTGCAGCTGTTTGCAGGGTTTTGCCACCAGGTGCTATCCTATGCCGACCAGCCGTGAGAAGCAATGTTATCTTTGGTACATTGGGTCTTGCCTCGCCTAGGAGTGAGGCTGCAGCGCCGAATGCAAGGTCAACTCTCCTACTTCCTCTCTGTAATGGAGCATTATCTAGCGCAGCATACAACTCCCTGGTAGTGACGTATCCTGTAAATCGCGTAATTTGCTTGGGTTTTGATCCATACGTTACGAAAGCTGCCCTTGATTTGTTGGGGAAGACGTTTAATGTTCCAGCGATGGTTTTGATGAACTCTTTCTGCTTACTGTAGTCGGCTTCCGTGATTGGTGATGAAGAGTCGATGATAAATACTACATCTGCTATAAAGTTGTCTGGCTTTGGCGAACCTTTGATAAAAACAACAACATTAGCCTTATTGATTAATTCATATATTCCAGTGACTAGCAATACTCCATAGGGGTAAACTAAGCGTAGTGATTGTATAAACCTTCATGGGTTACCTGTGTACGTATACGCTTGCAATGCATTGTGGGTTGTTGTCGGAAATACAAAGATGGCTACTCGAGATTTGTTCGTGTAATGTGTACGACAATCCGTTGTAATCCGGGCTTAGTTTGGGGGTACGAACATTACACTAAGCCAATAATATAAATATATATTCAGTTGGCTAGGTTTGAGATTATTTAGTGATCGCCAAAGAGAACAATTGAGTGAAAGCTAAGTTTAAAAAGTTGTATGAAACATATGCGAACGTTGCCTGTATTGTTTTCAAAACTATTCCAGGGTCCATCTTTACATAGATACGATTTAAGCTTTACACCAATTACCAGCTATCACAAACATGTAATTAGAGATTACTGATTTGCCATACTTGCAACAATGTGATTTGCCAGGACTGGAGCGCTGCGGCGAAGATTGCTGAAGGATGGAACCGTGACGAGATCCTCAGGGTCTACAACAACAGGCCTTAATTCTCCATAGTCTGCATTAGGACCCGCAGCCACTACGAACGTCTGTGCACCAATATTACGGATTGATTGTACGGCTGTATTAAGGCCACTTGCCCCAGTTCCTTGTCGACCTCCATTTAAGAGCACAACTATCCTGGGAACGTGGGGACGAGCGTTTGTGAAAATTTGTGCCGCTAAATCAAAAGCCTTGCCGGTTTGTCTTGGGCCACTAACAGGAGGAGCATTATCAATTTGTCGTTGCAATTCTTGAGTGGATCCGTAACTGTCAAATCTTGACACCACGGTTGGGGTGCTTCCATACGTGACTACTGCTGCCCGAGACCTCCCTGGACGAACGTTAAGAAGGTTTGCTAGGTACTTGATAAAGTCTTTTTGATTATCAAAGTCACGCTGTGATATGTCACTCGACGAGTCGATCATGAAGAGTATGTCAGCTTCATAATGTTTTGGGGCACCTTGAAAACAAATCAATAGAAAGGAAATGAAAGTAGGCGAAGGTAAAGTTTCTAGTAAGCAATCACTGATCACTGCAAAAGGTGTATGCATGATGGAGTCAGAAGTTGAATGAAAATAGTTAATGCCGCAGCAACATTGTTCACTTCTATTAGCCATTTCGGAGTTGAATGGGATCGAGTGAAAAAAATAAACTGATACGATTAACAAATGAACCCCATCAGAAGAAAGATCACACTAAATAAGTTTATCGCGTTTGAGGAAGATTGGTTTATAGGGAAAATAAGAGATATGGCTTTGGAGGACGGCGTCCATACACTCTCTCTTATTATTTGCGATTTTTGAAAGTTTACTATTCAGTTCGTGTTTATCCAAACATTCTTAAATTCGGTTAATTTACTAATTTTATTGTGACATTTCTTGTGATGGGATAATCAGTTTTGACTCTCGGTCCCAGTCCCTTCATCAACTCCGAAATTGCTAATCAGCTTTCTGTGCGCAACGTTTCACTGAAATGACAATATATATCCTAAAATACGGCTTTCTGTTTTGGTGTCACAATTTAATCTGAAGAGATCTTTCCATACCAGTAATTCCAAGGATGCGAATCACAGTCGCTTGAACACGTTGCGGAAGTTCTTCAAATGACGGAGTGGTTATAATGTTCCCAGGCGTTGACACCGCAGAGAGAAGTTCTTGCGTATCGATAACCTCACCGATGGCAACAACGTAAGCTTTTGCGCCAGTTGAACGAAGGAGTCTCATGGCATAGTCTAGAGTCCTTGAACCTAGCGCAGTCTGTCTGCCAGCCGTGAGAAGCACAGCAACTTTTCCAACATTCGGTCGTGCACTGGAAAGAGCTCTAGCTGCTTCCTCTAGGGCTTTGTCTATGGCTCTGTTGTTTCCTAAGTATTGGGCGTTATCCACTGCTCTCTCAAAATTCTCAGGAGTTTGGTAGTCGTCAAGTCTCGCTTTCTCAATAGCGATGCTACTGTAAATAATAAGTCCTGTTCGCAACGTATCGGAGGCGATATTCAGTGCGCGGGACACGGCCTTAACAAATGCCTTTTGAATTCTATAGTTTGAATGACCAACCTCATAGGAAGCATCAATCATAAACACTACATCCGAGTCGTACGCAACAGATATTCCTTGTTTACCTGAAAGAAAATTAATAGAATGTACATAAAAAATAAGACCTAGGCCTACTGCTTTTAGACGTTTTCTCGGCTGAAGATGTAATTTAACTTGATTTAATTAGCGTACTAGTATTGAATATGATGCATAACCAAGGAGCTTAATTGTCAGTGACCATTCAAATTTCATCGTCAAGGGATCAAATATTACATATCTCAAAATTCTGAAACCTACTGGATGTCGAAGTGTTAAATCTATATGTTATTTTCAATTATACAACAAACAGTGCGAAACGCGCGCTCTGATTGGTCGAAAGTCGTGTTCTATTAGGATAGAGATGCACAGTTGACGTCACGTTTTGAACGAAATCATTCTGTATCCTCATTTCCCCCTAATTATTGCATATTGCAGAACACCAATGGATATCATTTTGCCACGCATGGTTTGTCCTCTTATAGACGCACAGATGACGTATATTGTCAAAGATTACACCCCTCTACTGTGTCTTGTTGCGTACGTTTTCCACTGAGTTCTCGTCACGTTTTGAAGTCATTGGGCATCTATAACTAAGAGGACAGACCCACGCCAAGTGAGAGGTATGTGTTATAATTACCATATGTTCTACTAATGTGAAGTCCAATTTGCTGAACTCTTGGCTGTAGTGATCGGAAGTCAGGAACCTTTATAATATTACCGGACTGACTGATTTTACGGACTTCAGTGTCGTCAACATCTGGTCCAATACCAATAGTATAAACTTTCCCACCGGCGTCTCTAATCTTTTTCATGGCAACATTTAGTGTGACAGAGTTTGGCTCCCTGGAACGCGGACCAGCGAGAAGTAGGATTCCAATTTTCGGACCACCGCGATCTGCCTGCTTAAGCATGCTACCGGCTCGTTCCAAGGCTCTGTCTGTTCTTCTTGAACCGCCAAGGAACGGTACACTGACGAGGTTGTTTACGAAGTCTTTGTGAGTCGTGTGATCGAGAAAATTGGTAACTGTGTGCGCGTTACGGTCAAATATGATGGAACCAATTCTAGGTCCACTGGGAGAAGGTCTAAAGGATTTGGAGAGAGCTGCGACGAATTCTTTTTCTCGCTTGTAGTTTTCCTCTCCCACAGACCTTGACGAGTCGATGAGAAACACAACATCAGTGTTTGCATCCAGCGGTGTTGACGTATCTTTTAAGAAAACAAAAATTATATTTAGGAGTTCATCGCAGTTTCCATTGGAGTAAGTATCTGGAGTAAGTACACTTACACGCGTTTATGTGATTTTACTGCCACCATTTTGGAGTACATACTTTTGGGACTATTCTGACTATTCCTATTCCAGTAAACAGAAAACACTTATTCCCAAAAGAACAGATATTCCGAAAATGGAAGGATCTTGACGGAGGTGACCTGGGAACTAACAATTCCACCGGACGCGCGCCCGCCAGAAGTTTCCCGCCAAAAATTCCCAAAAGGACGTCATTTTGCATCTTCCAAGTAAAACGTATTCTATTCATTCTGTTTATTCTGCTATCGGGAGCAGAATGAATATAATCCTGATATAATGCTATTCTGTTCATTTCGAAAAAGATCCCAAAGAACACGATTACCGTCAATTTCGACTAATTCTTATTCCGAAATAGTCCCAAAAGAACGCGCCCTTGGTTTACGTTAACAAAATATCCCTCGTTAACAAGTTCTCTTGTGAGATCAGTCAGTAACATGGCTGTTATTTGAATCTCTAGGGATTAATTGAAAGTCAAGAATAGATGCGTTAAATAAGTGTCGTCAGGATTTACCTGTGTGTTTGGCGATGTATCGAGCAATGGATGGTGCATAGTTACTCATTTTGTCGAAGGTTTTTTCAGCAATGACATATCTTATCTTGCTGACCATTTTACCCAGCTCATTCATGTCCAGATCATCGCCAACAGCAACTACAAACACGTTAACTTGTCGACTGCGTAGAGCTCGTACAGCATTTTCCAGAGCGTAAGTACCGGGATCAGTGAGGTCTTTTCCTTTCGTTAGCAAAATGGCAATCTTAGGCACCTTCAGATATAATATTAAAGGTAATTAATATATTTTGATGGCAAACATTTATGACACATCCTAAGAACACCTTGTTTGAGTGGGTTATATTTCTCATAGGTGTACACTAGGAAAATATAGTAAAAGATATTTTGTTCAAGCTTATATCATAAGACAAATAGAAGATGCTTGTTATGTCCCTTATAACAATGGCATGTTCAGTCGCTTGTGCTATTCTATTCCATGGTTTTGAATATCTGCCCTCGACTATGACAAAATTAACCTTACCATAATCCATATTGAGCAGTTTATTACAGAAAAGTCGCGAACTCATGTTTAACAAATTGTATGAGTATTTAGAATATCCAACAACAGCAGGTGGATGACGATACAGCCAAAGTACAATTGCGTTCAAATTAAAACGACGAAGCTTTATCAACGAATTACATCAATAAGGGGGAACTCTGGGAAATAACTTAAGCATTCTCAAAAATGTTTAAAAAAGCTACATTTACGGCTTGGGCGTTTCTTAAATGCCAATCAAATCAATAATGTTAATAATGCTAATATAATATTCGAGTTGTCTTACCGGTCTTGCACTGTCAAACGTCTTGGTAGCAACGCGCAAAGCCATTTCTATTTTCTTCCTTCCTCCCTTATAAGGCAACGCATCAGCATCTGCACTGAAGCTTTCTATGGTAGAGTGTTTGCTCAGTGGAATACTTAGCTGTGCCGTGTCTGAGTAGATAATGGCTCCAGCTCTTGTAAAAGCTGGAGAGATGTTGAAGGACTTGACCAAGTCATTGACAAGTATCTTCTCCTTCTCATACTCATCTTGGGTGACGCTCCACGAGGAGTCGATAAGGAAGAGGATGTCGGCTATCAGGTTGACTGGTTTTGCAGAATCTAAATTAAGCATAAAAACGCGCTACATGAACAGTTAATTTAGCTATCGATGCGGTAACAGTAAACTCAAGTGTTGAGTAGGGAAATGACCGCCTCTCGGTTAGCTCAGATGTGAGGGGGGTCGAGAGTTCAAAGTCCGACCGGACCCCACTCTAACTGATTAGAAAGAGGTGCCTTTACATAATCGAACAGTAAACGGTTACACATCCACGTCTTATCAAACTGAATGACATAAAACCGCAGGACTATGTCAACAGAGTGCCATGTGGAAGATTACTGAACTTCATGTTAGCAGTAAAAAATTGTTACACACACTATACTTGTAATCATGTAGCAGCAGCATCACATTCTGATGTGATGTACAGGGAGTAACACTAGGGCCATTTAAACGAGTGGAAGTTAGCAGCGGCTTACTGATGCCGCGAACGTTCCGGCGTATTAATGAGTCAAAAACTGATGTTCGTGACCAACCAAGCCGCAGCTTATCTAAGCCTGGGGGTTTGACCTCGTCTTACTTAGGCTGCAGCTTACTTTAGTGTCGAGAGGTTACTCGTAATAACAATTTGAAAAACAATTCGCGGCTTACCTCAGTCAAAATCCGTACTGCGCCTGCGTATTTTTTTGGCGGGAAAAACTGACTAATTCGCGCGCAGCGGATGACACGAACTTTATAAGTACGCGAAAACTGTAAACAACGGTCATATTTTTCAATAGCTTTCGAAATGGCGTTCGTTTGACGAATAATATAAATCCTTGGAAGCCATGGCAAATTAATCCTCATCAAAATCAGCAACTTCCTTTTCAGTTTTGTGCTCCAAAGAGCACGCCGTTTCTCATCTTTGCTGACTCTCATTATGAGGCTGCCATGTTCTAGTGGTCGAAAAATTTACAATTACGCCATTTCACCATGGAAATCAAGTCGGAAACGAAGCTACGCTAAGCTGAGGCATGCAACACTATTTATACGAGGACTTTAATGTGCTTACATTTATCGCTCTCGTTTCAATAACAAATGTTTGTGAACTTCACAGATTAGGTAAGCTGTGTATGGCTAACTTCCTCTCGTTTAAATGGCCCTATACTGAGTATGATCAATCAGATGTAACGGGAATGACCACTTCCTCAGTGATAAAAGGCGAACAATTATTATAAGTTTAAAACAAATTAGACCTGCCTAATTAATATCACCATGAAGAAAAGGTGGTATGTCAATAAATAAATTACCTGGCTGATCTGCATGTAGTATTATCTCTCTCAGTCGTCTCAACAAATCATTAAACGAGCTCACGGTGAAAACATCCTGCGGTCTATCAGCTAACAAGTTTAGTTCATTGATATCAACATGAGCTCCAATACCTATGACGTAAATCTTAACTCCGAGATCCTTTAGCGGTTTGGATGCGATATCCAGAGGTTTAGCGTCAAAATCCTTAGTCTGCTTGCCATCAGTTAAGATAAATGCAATTCGTGGCACTGTCGGTCGTGCTTCAGTAAATACATTCTCTGCAACGGCTAAGGCTTTGTCAATTCTTGTTCTACCTTTGAGGTATTCAAGGCTTTCTATAGCTGCACTGACATTTCGATTGTCAAGTCGGTCATCAAAGGCGAATATCAGCTTAGGCTTGTCATCATAGATGATAACACTGGCTCGAGCCTGACCGCGCGAGATATCAAATATATTTGCCAGTTCTTTAACAAACGTCTTCTCCTTGTTGTAGTCGTCTTCACCGATGCTTCCTGATGAATCCATTATGAAGACAACATCTGCCTTTGTTGTAATACTGACGTTCTTATCTGCGAATAATGTAGCAAATGATGTGTCATTTATCTATGTGTGTCTGTATAGTAAGCAATAGGCAGGAATGCAATCACGTGGTTGTACTGGATAGTAAAACATCAATCTGACTTCGTTTATTGAAAGGCACTTGTACGAGATCGGTAGTGTTATTGGTAAAACCTGTTTGTAAATGCTATTTTCCACCTCCAAACAATGATCGATATTTGTAAAACAGCGTTTTTAAGTTTGTTTGCCATCCAGTAAGGAGGGGGGGGGGGGGGGGGGGGGGGGGGGGGGGGGGGGGGGGGGGGGGGGAGGGGGGGGGGGGGGGAATTTGGGCAATATTTTTTGGGGAAATAATTTTTTTCACAACTAAAATCTCTGTAATAATTCTTTTATCGCACTAACCGGTCAATGTTATGTTTTTCCTTTGGTTTGTTGTGCAGGATATTTTTTCTCTTCCAATGCTCTACAATAATATGTTTTGGGTATTTGCCCAACCCCCCTCTCTCCCTCTCTCTCAAAAACCTAAAGCCCTGGGGTCACGAGCGCAATTCATTGATTATTGAAGTGACACACCATCACGTGACTGTTTCCTACAAAATGCCTATTCTGTCTTATTTAAATAAAAGATAAACTCTGATCATGTTTTACTGTAATCCTATGTGAACCACAAGTATCACATCAGTGATAAGAATTTAGTCAATTGAAATTAACCATGCATATGAAAAGAACAACAATGATGATCCTTTTGTTTGTGGGTTCATCTGTAAATAAACCTTTTTTCTGCAAAGGATTATTGGAAAGTCATGATCACCATCTTTTATTATGCCGTTTCCCCAAGACTCATCATTACCCGGAACGCCCATCTGTCATATATTTGTGATATATTTAACAATTCACCCGACACCGAGGCGAATAATTGTTTTAAATT